>OX333074.1:1463860-3863860 GCA_946863875.1 Alloplasta piceator
ACAAAGACATACACGCCAGAACTTAATATAGCACGAGTAACGACTGCTTACAATTAAAAGGACGTTATTCACAATCGTGCTAAGTGCTGGGGTCTCATGCCCGCTGGCAATTAATATGTATCAATTAAACACGATTGTATTGACCTCGCACCGCGATCGTACGTCGAAATAAATATACCGATAGCAGAAAGCAAGTTAGAAAGTGCGGGATAAAAATGCACCAAGTTTTTCCATCCAGTTTTTGTCCGATTATTAAAAGAATCCCCTCTAAATAGTCCTCTTCCAATCTAATTTGAAAGGTTTTTCTGCCAAACAAAAAATATTCTGATAAAAACATAGTTGAAGTGGTTTTAGATTTTATTTGGGATTCATATTTGTTTTTTTTTTATTGAGCTGAAAAAAATAGCTCACTGGATAAAGATTCATTTGTGTGCAACTGACAATCCCCCGGTTTATAAAATTTTTCGTGAAAACCGCATGGAATCCTTTGTTCCCAACGCCATCAATGCTCAGGGCTTTTTTTTATTTATTTTTACTTTCGTAAAATGTTTCCCCAACGAGAGTGTATCGTTGCAATTCATCAGATTTGCGGTTTCACGAGAACAGGTAGATCTATTATTGTTGCTCGTTCGTGCATCGCTGTAGGGCGACGCTTTTTCATATTTCCTACTTTTTCATATACATATATATTATATATATATGATCATGGGAGAAGAAGAGAAAAAATAGTGCAGGTGTTGGCGTCAGCCATTTGATAAATCGAATAGCAGGTCAGTCTGCGCCTGCAGTTGGCTCATAATGCATTGATTCTACTTTTTATTAAAAGCAATTGGAAAAAAATCGAGAAGAAAATTCCATTTAATCTCAACTGTCTTATCGCAACTTATCATAATTTAATTAAAAAATCATATCCCCTCAACCTTATGATTGATAGTTCTGCCCAGTAAGTTATTTACTTAGAAAAATTCACTTGGGAAAAAAATGCTAACTCGCAAATTCCAAATGGAGAGACAGTGATAGATTACCTACTGGGGGATAAAGCACAAGGGAAGGACTAGAAAAGATAGTAGACAAGGTAGAATCGGACCAGCAGCCGATGATGGTAAAAAATGAAGCATGGAAAGGAAAATTGGAAAAAAAAAGAAAAACAGGAACGCAGGTTATAATAAAAAAAGGAAGAATATAAAAAGGGAATAGGAGACATGAAAGTAGAGGGGGCAAAACGGACGAGACACAAACAAGACATCAACGGGACGTAAACAAGACAGAGGAATTAAAAAAATAATAATAATAATGAAAACCAGCGAAGAACAAAGGGGATGCGTGACGAGGAATGTAAAGAAATAAAGGCAGAGGCGAGAAATGAACTTAAGAATTAATGGAGAAAGTCGAAGAGCACGTCAAAGGGGCTTGCGGAACAAAGAAAAAGGAAAACAACGTTTCGTGCGAAGGAAAATAAAACACGAAGGAAGAGGCGATCCCGGGAGATAGCAGAAGCAAAGACGAAAAACAAAGTACGGGAGACAGTGAATGTAGGAACAGAGGAGTGGAACGGAAGTCAATGAAGAGACAGGGTAAGACGAGGTGGAAATTATGTTTTATGGGTTTGTGGGACGTGTGGGAAGAAGAGAGGACACGTCAAAGGGGACATAACTGAGAAGAGATTAGTATAGAGCAATCAGGCAAATGAAAGAGGAGAAGCCGCGGAAAGGGGGGAGGGGAAGAGGAAGAAGTACCAAACGAAGTCTGAATAGTGGGAGGGAAGAGACAATGGAAATGGCATGGAAAGTATGTAACGTGGCGCGGAGAGGAGAAGTATATAGCCGCAAGGATGGCGAGAGAGAACTATAGCAGCGATAGTGCAAAAAAGGAGGTCGAACGGAAGTGAAGGAGTACAGTGGAGCGCATGCCATCGTTGTGTAAAATAGTATACTCAACGATAGTGGCGAAGAGGGTGAAAGATGAAATGGAGGGTAAAATCATGAAGCCACCAAATCAAACAGGCTTCAGGAAAGGGTTAGTGACGAAGGACAACCTCTGCATACTAAATTATGCAACGGATAACAGAATGGGAAAGAAAAATGGTAAATGGCAACTACCTAGTGGACACAGTGATATTTCAGCAATGTAACGGCAATGTTACCGTTTGTAACATGCAACATTACATGGACGTTACATGTAAGTTACAATTTCCTACTCAGCAATATAGCATTGTTATATAATAGTCATGTAAATGTATTACGTTAACGTAACTAGAATTAATTGTTGTTAAACATGTTACAAAAAATATATAGCTCTTGCAAAATAATTTAATATGCATAGTTTACCGGCCCCAAAAAGAGATTCACAGGAAAAAAAAAATTTACACGAATTGTCCGATCTAATTTTTTTCAGAGACCGGGAATCGAGCTCTCGACCCTACCTACCATCCTACCTATCTACCTAATATGCTACCTATTACGCTAACGACTACGTATGAATTCCTCTACTTGTATAATATATGAATGCTGGAGTGCCAAAAAAATAATATTAGTATAATAATGGTAGTGAAATAATAATAATAATAATAATAATAATAATAATAATATATGCATTTGAATAAGCAATAAACCATGAAAGTTGGTTTCTTTATTTGCGAATTCGAATCCCCTGACTTCTCATAAGTTATGTAAACTTTGTTCCAAAATACTTGAACCCTTATAACTTAAGAGACCCTTCAGAACTTACGTTAACCGTCATAACTTAATTTCAGAGCTTCTAACCCCTCATAAGTTATGCAAACCGTCAAAACTGGTTTGAATAAAACTGTGACCTCATAAGTTTACCGACTTCTCGTAACTTAATTTCGTGACCCCTGACCCCTTGTAGGTTTTGTAAAGCCGCGAAACTCAATTCCAGAATTCCGACCCCTCATAACTTAAGTTATCCCTCGTAACTTAAATTCGCGACCCATGACCCCGCGTAGTGAAAATGTTTGAAATTTCATATCTTTTTTTACAGTGTGTAACTTCCATGTTATATTGCTGTAATGTAATAAAGTTATATTGCAGTTATGTAAACTACATGTAACAAATGTTACATAACATTGTTACTTGCACGTTATATAACAGCAACGTTACATAGGGATAACATTGTAACATTACATGTAACTTCCATGTTACATTGCAGCAACATAACGTGTTCACTGGGTATGTTCGTAGATCTGTCCATCTCACGGACCTTTACGAATATATCCTTGAAAGTAAATTTTTAAATTCCAATAATTTACGGAGTTATAGCCATTTTAGTGAGGCAGCAACTAAAAGTCTTTTTTTTTTTTAATTTTGTATCAGATGACTAAAGAAAGGTTGCAATCGTGTCAGCCAGCAAACCCCTTTTTTAGCCCCAACTTTAGCAGCTTATAACTAATTTTCATGTTTTTCTCGAATTTTTTTTGTTTATCGTCAAAATATTAATAAATATGTTGTAAAAAAAAAAGTAATGGTAAAAACATTTTTTTTTCATCGTGCTCGACAGAATGCTCAAAGCGTTGTCTCTAGACCTGAATACCGCTTTAAGGGTGGTTTGAATTGGTCAAATTAGTGTCTTTAAGCCTACTCCAATAATGGAACATCAATAGGAAAAAATCAATAACGAAATTGGAATGATTTCGTCTGGGAATGCAGTACATGACAAACTGATAAGAAATTGTCCCGCGGTTGACGACAACGGGCAAATTAATTATTGACATCGACGTTCATTGCACGAGTGCAGCGCCCCTTGGAAGCGCATCAGCTGGCTCGCCCGACTATTCAAGGCAATGACACGTATACAGCCACAATTTGCATACATGAATGAATGCGATTATTTTAAAAATCCATAAAAGTTATTTAAAGATACAGACTGATTGATGTATTTATGTTGAATTCAAATATGGAAATCGTTTATATGGATCAGGTCACGAGAAATCAAAAAGAAAAATAAATTATAAATTCGAAAACACTTCATTCGCACACATATAAGTTTACATATGTTTAATACATTCTTGGTAAAATTTTAAAAGCCACTAACAGAAGCTAAGATCCTTGAAATAAGAGTTTACAGACAGTTTTAATGACAAATGACTCTTGGAAACACAAAAATTTAATTAAGATTATTTATTTGACAATTAAAAAACAAAAACGAGAATTTTTATGAAAAAATAGTGATCCATTGAAAAATGAAATTAAAGGAGATATACTGTTAACTGGTTCATTATAAAATATGAATATTCAACGATGTACCCAAATGAGAAAGAGATTGGAATTAGCATAAGAAGGGAGATGACGTTGATTGGTCAAGACACTTATCGATTGATTTTTTACCGAGATATTATAAGGAAGCGTCAGCAAAAAGAAAGGCATCGCGAGAGATGAGACGAGAGTAGCTGGTAGTCAAAAATCGTTATACACAATAACTTTTTCATTAAAAAAATAACTTTTTCAGTAAAAAAAGGGACATGCTGTTTGACCACAATTGCAACCTTTTTAGTCATCCGATTCAAAAAAGGCGTTTTTCGACTCTTTTTTTCAGTTTTTAATTTTTTTACAATAATAAAAAAAATACTTTTTATACAAAAGTGGTAGGGACGATAGAAAGTTATACATTGAAGATAGATAAAAAATTTGAAGTAAATCGGTTGAGTAGAATTTGAGATACCATGTCAATCGTGTTGAGATAAGTAAGTTTGAGAAAAAAATCTATAGTCCGATTTGCTCCAACGTGACGGACATAGTTGCTGCGTCACTAAAATAGTTACAACTGCGTAAATTATTGGAATTCAAAACTTTCCTTTCAAGGATATACTTTTGGAGGCCTAAACTTTAAGAATATGAATACCCCCTTAAGCCAACTAATTATGACTGCTCTCTCAGCCCTTTCCCGGGTAAATTTCCACAAGGTTACACGCTAAACAGGGCATACCCTCGATTCGTACATTTACATGCCGAATAACGTGGTAAAGGAAGGGGAGGCTATCTCCTTGACCGAGATGGAGTAAATTGTCGAGAAGGGCTCCGCCATTTTGTTATTTAGACTCAAGTATTAAAAATCGTAGATCCAACAGAAGCCATGTCTCCGAAGGTCTTTGATTTTTGGGTATAATTCATATAAAAATCGAGAAGGAAAGTCGACTGTCTCCTTTTTGGGTAGTTATAGCTATGCCTCCCATTCATGGGTCTAAATGTATGTAGATCTAAACTACCCGGGTACATTTTTTTAGGCCGAAGCTGGTAGGTTCTTGAAAGCTGGAGGGATCAGCGGATTAAAACCCATCTGCCGGGGAAAAAAGGTACAAAAGATTTTTCTGAAATCTCACTAATATATATATATATATATATATATATATAGCTTATAATCCGTGCAAATACTCAGAGAGACCTCCACTCTCTCGACGCCAAGTGCTTTCCATCGAGGAACACCCCATCGGCTTCCACACGTGTACTATTACTACTGCCTGGGAGTAATCCTCTTTCGCGTTAACGAGACCATTGGCAAATTCAACCAAGCTGAGCGTTTGCCCAGAGTTACAGGTATATATACCAAAAGCTCTATGCCGATGAAAATTAAACGCCGTTCTCAGCCCTGTTCGAGGATCATATCAACAGGCCAGAAGCGAAAAAAACATATCGAGGTATCACGTGGCTTTCCGGAAACCATTTGTCAAACTCTTATTTTTCGTTCACGTTGGAAGAGGCGAAAGAAGAGGCCGCGGAGCCAGAGGAAAAGGATGCGGAGTAAGAAGATAAAAGGAAAGAAGATTAACAAAAAAGAGGTGAAATAAAGTAGGAAGAAAAGTACTCTGTCATTGTCCGCGTCTGCTTCTGCTGCACCCACCATCGTGACTTGGACTAAATTTCAAAATTCATTTTCCTCTGTTCGTAGTCTTATTCCTGCTAACGAAACTCTTTAAAACCGTCGTCTCTGCATTGCACAGCAGAGACCGGCTGAAAACTCTTCCGCAAGGTTTTTAGCGGACTTTTCACCATCTTCCGGGTTCTTTTATGCCGGCTTTTTTTGTGCTTGCTTCTCGAGGGCTCGCAATTATCCGTAGTGCACTTGCACAGTTACGCTCTGTGGCCGCGGTTTAAGGAGTTCGGACCAAGGAGTTCAAACGGTGTAAAAAGATAAAACCGTGTACCTCCTCTCAATTACGAAGAAGAAGAAAATTAGCGCGACAGCTCGTTGGCCTCGAACCACAGATTCTCGTCTACTAATTTTTATGTATTTTGAAGGTAAATCATTTGCCTGCGCCGCAGCAGGTGGAAAAGCAGCGCTTGTTTTGTCCCTTCATTAGGAACCATTGTTCTCTTTTTATCGTTTAAAATCTTCAGTGTTATACACGGCAAACGTTTCTTTGTCTTTCTTCGTTTAAATTTACGAAAAGCCAGGTCATCATGAAGTAATAATTTCATTCATTATTCGTCTCAAATATTAATTTTCATTAAGGGGTTGTACAGTGCTGGCCATTAATGCCTGCAAATCTTGGAAAGAATCTAAGATTCTTTTCAAGATTCTAAGATTCTTTCCAAGATTCTAAGAATCTTACGAAGATTCTTTTCAAGATTATTTCAAATTAAGATTATTTCAAGATTATTTCAAGATCAAGATTATTTCAATTTCAGGCCAATCCGAGAAATATTTTCGAGTTATAGGCATATTTTTAGATCTTTACTATGTGTAAAGTGCTTTTGAAACTATCAACGCGTTTTTCTCAAAACTGTGTTTTCAGAGTCGGTGAGCAAGATTTCTAAGAAACGGCATGTCTCAAATGTTTTCACAAGCTTTATAAATATATTTATTAGTAATAAATTGAAGATTTTTTCTACCGATAAATATTTTCCGTTTTACAAACAATTTGGGACAATAATTTTCATCAAAAATCGATTTTTTTTAGAAGCCGCAATTTTGTTAAAAATAGATATTTTGCTTATTCCTTCGATCAAAGAGTTCATTACGATAAGGTATAATTGATTAAAATCATACCTTATCTTAATAAAATCTTTTTTATTTTTTTATTTTAAATAATCCATTTCAGAGACCGTGCTGACTTTTTTCAGAGGACCTTCCAGCTTCGAAAATCATTATTTTTTAAAAAGAAAAATTTTAAAATTGAGTTAATAGTTACTCAAATATTTATATAAATTTTTACGTTAATACTTTAAAATGTTTGTCCAGAAAAAAAAACCTTAAAAAATCGCTTGTTTCGACCTCCTGACTGCGCGTAACCCCTTAATATAAGTGACCCCTTAATATAAATATAAGTACATTAACCGACAATGGTTCAATTTTTTCATTGAATCTATTTTTCCCAGATAAATGGATTTTTCCTAGTTGCTGACAATGCATAAACATTGTCAAATATGCAGATCTCTGCAGCGATTGTAAAATCATAATTTTTTTGAAGCTCTCAGTCGCCTGAACATATTATAATAATCATTTTTTTTTCATTATAATTTTTTAATTTTAATTTTAATTATAATAATTTAATTTTTTTTTAAATTATGCTGTTGGAAAACTTGTCTCAGTTCTTCTGGTAATAAACTTGGGATAAAAATATACAGAAATAAAATGCGCCATAAAAAACGCTATCAGGAAGTGTTGGGATGATGTTCCTCGTTATATCCCGTTTTGAAAGAAACTAAACATATCCGTATACGTTGGTTCATATATTTGTATGTATAATATGCATATTTGTATGCATGGAGAGGGAGATCGAGAGCTCTGCAGTGTAAACAAGAAATATTCCATGCACGCGGCTTACCGAGATCGTCAGAAAGATCCGTTTTCACGGTGAAACGTCCTTCGACAAGTTGTCCTCTAGCCTCTGGTAATCGCATCTGATAATATCCTCTTCTCCCAGAATGAATGGAGCTCCGCGATGTCGATAAATATAAATATATATACCGAACTGTCCCAAAATATCACGGTATCTTTGTTGACCTCCTTTTTGCTGAAATAGTAGTTTTTACCATAACATTGAATTCCGTGAAAGGTAGATAAACGTACGATTTTCCTAAAGATAACGCAACGTGTTTCTCTATTCATCCTTTGACACATGAAAAATCGATTTCTCGCATTCGGATAAGAATAATAGCTAAACCAAAGGCTAAAAATGGTCTCGTTTGATAGTATCAACTATTCATTTTAAATCAAGGAGCTGTAAAACATTTTAAAGTCCCAAAAATAAGCAACATAGAGTTAACAATAAGTATTTACTTAAATAGTGGCTTTTATTTCAATCTATTCTATTCTAATTTTTGAAAAAAAAAAAAAAAAACAACATTCTATGCGGGAGCAGAATTTTCATGGCGAAATAGAAACAGTATCCGTTCTGCCCCATAATTTGTTCTTTGAAATTTGATTTGAAACGAACGGTGAATGCTATCAAACGAAACCATCAATTCTTTGGTCTATTGCAGAGGATAGCATCCCCATCCAAACTATAGAGATCGATTTTCCATATGTTGATCAAATGCTGAATGGAAAAAGCTATCGCGTTACCTTTTAAAAAAAAACGCACGTAACCACGATTTGATCAAAAGGGAGGTTAACAGTAGC
The DNA here is from genome assembly GCA_946863875.1 of Alloplasta piceator. NCBI lineage: Eukaryota > Metazoa > Arthropoda > Insecta > Hymenoptera > Ichneumonidae > Alloplasta > Alloplasta piceator. The sequence goes on from OX333074.1 coordinate 1,472,438, forward strand.
CTTTGATTTTCAGTCATATATTTATATAGAGAAAAAACGAGAGATAGCGATGAATCAGTCGAGCAATAACCAATTCCCATCACACACAAAACAAACGCACAGTTTCGATTTTGGTGTATGCCAAAAAAAATGTACAATATTACGAGTAAACAAAAAATGTCATTTACTTCACCGCAATATTCGCTACCGAATGATCATCGTAACTTGTAATATTTACCATTTGCAGCTACGATTTTTGCAATAAAAAAAAACATGAATGAAAAAATAAAATATAAATAAAAATGTCACCCAAATAAATTTATTATTATTGTCGATACTTTCACAATAACTCGATCACTCTTATCGGGATAAGGGAAAAATATCGGCGTGAGTCTCCGAATTGCACGTGCAAATATCGGTCCTTATGTTGCATGTATCGAGGATCAGAGCTTATAATAATTAATCGCATGATATATTGTTGGATGATGGAAAGGAAAAAAAAAAAAAAGAACGCAACAAAAAACACCTCTTTTCCGGAGATAGTTCACGCGCGAGATGATGACGAGGAAAATCCTCGCTCCGCTAAATACGGCGTCCTTGCACGACTGCGAATCTGATCGCACTGAGAAGAGATCCGGGGGTTCGTAACTCGAGGTGTCCCGCCGCATGCGCGACCCGGTGCCCTGTATATACACTCGAACGCGACCATTTGCTGTACCTCAGTCGTCCCGTACAGACGTGCAGTACTATCTATCAGTTTTTCTCTGCGTTTATAGTTGATACAGTATTGATATCTGTCCCTATATGGTATATAGAAATATCACAGTCGGCCGCAGCCGCTGAATTGTGTAAAAGAATCGAGACGCTCGGTTTGTATTTAGGTTTAGGTTGAGGTTGGCGGTCGTTTTAGGTTAGTTTTGCGCTTGGTTGGCCGCAGGACCGGGGGAAAAGCGTGGGCGGGAAGGGAGGACAACCCGGGCGATGCGAGGGCGCCCGAGCCACACGCACTCTATATCTATATGGGTCATTCCATGTTAAATCGACCAACTGGAATCGACCCGTTTCAATTTCGCTGAAATTTGGTCAGAAGTTTTCGTTTTTAATAAAACGAAGTTCTACCAAAGGAAACAAATTTTAAACAATTTTTTCGAAAGTTATGCAAGATTCGAAATTTCACAATTTTTTATATCTTTCCAGTTTATTTTTTAAATATCTCGAAAACTATTATAGTTACGATGAAATCGTCCCGGGTTCGTCTTGAAGAGTATACTTGTGGCTACGAAAAAAAAATATTCCGAAAAAATTTTTTGAAAAATTATGAATTTGGGGAATTTTGAATTTTTAAAAATCGTGCGAATCTACGATCACCATTAAATTTTTGGTTCAATTTTTTTTATATAATTACTTATACTGATCTTAAAAGATCCTGGAAATTTTCAGAAAGGTGTTTTTTGTTTTTTTCAAAAATATCAAATTTCGAATTTTTAAAAATCGTGTAAATCCACGATCAATATTAAATTTTTGGTTACATTTTTTTTATATAATACCTTATACTGATCTTAAGAGATCCTGAAATTTTCAGGAAGGTGTTTTTTGTTTTTTTCAAAAATATGAATTTTTGAATTTTCAGAAATCGTGAAATCCACGATCAACATTAAGTTTTTGGTAACATTTTTTTAATATAATACCTTGTACTGATTTTAGTAGATCCTGAGATTTTCAGGATCTTTTCATTTTTGTGAAATTTTTTTTTTAACCCAAGTTCAAAAATTTATATTTTTGAAACAAAAAAACATCACCCTGAAAATTTCAGGATCTTTTAAGATCAGTCCGAGGTATTATATAAAAAAAATTTAACAAAAAATTAAATGTTGATCGTGAATTTACTTGATTTTAAAAAATTCAGAAATTCATATTTTTGAAAAAACAAAAAACACCTTGCTGACAATTTCAGGATCTTTTAAGATCAGTACAAGGCATTATTTTAAAAAATTGAACGACAAATTTAATGTTGATCGTAAATTTGCACGACTTTTAAAAATACAAAATTCTCAAAATTCGTCATTTTTCAAATTTTCTTTTCGAAATATTTTTTTCTCGTAGCCACAAGTATACTCTTCAAGACGAGCACAAAAAGATTTTTTCGTAAATTTGTAGTTAATTTTCGAGATATTGAGAAAAAAACTTGAAAGATTTAAAAAATTGTGAAATTTTGAATCTTGCATAACTTTCGAAAAAAAAATTGATTTTTTTTCTTTGGTAGAGCTTTGTTTTATTAAAAACGAAAACTTCTGATCAAATTTGAATAAAACGAGTCGGCTCCAACTCTTGGTTGATTTGACATGGAATTGCCCATATATACATAGAGTGCGTGTGGGCCTTACAGATGTCCAGAAAATTTAAAGAATCAATGTATTTTAAATATAGATTATGGTTCTTCATCGTTTCAGGCTCGCTTCAGTAAAAGTTTTAGTAAAAAAACATGCACAAAAAATGTAATTAAAAAGGAGTGAATAGAATCCGCAGGTGGAAAGGGAAATTAAATTGTCATTGATAAAAAAATTAAAGTACCTTTGCAGAAAGATGAATAACAAAAATGGATAAAATATATAATTCGGTCCACTTGTGTTAATGGTTAAAAAAAATTTTAAGTGAAATTTTGTTAATTCAATTTTTATTTTTTAAATTTAATTTTTCTAAAAAGAAAAATCTCAAAATCAAGTTAAAAGTTACAAAAATACATAAATTTTTACGTTAATAAATTTAAATGTCTCCAGAAAAAAATCTTTAAAAAACGCCTTTCCTCGACTTCCTGACTGCGTATAACCCCTTAATGATAACTGTGCCGGGTCGCCCCGGTCCTCCGCCTCATCCTTTGACATTTATTTTATTTGTGCAGCATGTACATCGCTCGCTCGACTGTTATCGGAGCGTTGGCGAGGACAGTTTGAGCAGCAATCACTTTCCAATTGTTATAGAAATGAGGGTAACCTTTTCACGATCCGCTGTTATTCAATCGATCGCTTGTTGTACGATCGAAAATTCGTCTGTGGAACTATTTTTGTATCCCAGCTATAAGCTTCTGGTCTAGTTCGGATTAAGATCCGAAGTCTGAGTACTCAAGGCTCACCAAAGTCTTTTACACTCGCGCTTTTCCTCTAACAGGTATTGTCGGGGTTTCCTAATTTTACCACCGCTGACAAAATCGTCTCCGCCACTCCGTGGAAGAGCGACCTTCAAACAGCTTTATCACCGGAGCTCACTTCTGTATTGGCTCCATCAGAGTGGAAATCCGGGTCGTTCTATCAAGCGATCCCAACCTGATCTACTGATGACGGATATGCTTCAATGATGAGACTAGCATCGGTCAAAAAGGTAGCACAAAAAATTGCATTCTGTAGGAATGGCAGCGAGGGGGTTCAGCCCCACCTTAAGGGGCTAAACCATTTAATATCGACAGGATCATTCATCAAAAAACGTATTCGAGTGAATTTAGAGTTATTTGTTTCAGAGCAACCAAATCCGAAAGTTTTGGAATATTTTTTAATCAGAAAATTCAGATATATGCCCGAATATATTTACATTAATATAAAAACAATCGATTCTATAAATGTAATACTAATATCGGGGGAACAAAACGAAATGGGCTTTTTTCGCTCGCTAATGTACTCGTTTCCTTCTCGTTTACAAGAGAAATGGAATCCGTCTCGAAGTCCGGTTCTCTCATGTTTATCTCTCAGAACACAATGATCTTGTAACGCCAGGTTGTTTTCCTCATGCGTGGTTTATGAACGAGGTCGCCAAAGCGAGAGATATATCTACTAATAGTTTCCTCACGTTAATAACAGACCCAACAGATTCGCCAACACTTTTGGTCGCGTTGCTCTCCTGAATGCTTGAACGAGTTTACTGTCCATAAGTGGACTGGTAAATCAACCGCCCACGAGATCGCGGTTCACTGAAGGAAGACAACTTGCCTCTAATCGACCCTGGGCAGTGTCTCTATTCAGAGACACATGGAATCAGCATGTGACTAGGGAGACCGGTCACAAAACTTTTGATCGTAGCAGATCCTTTACTTTCAATGAGAGTATTGTAAATAATATGCATTACTGTATTTATTACCCATTACACTGCATAATGTGAAATGGATAAGTGTACCATCACAAAATACAGAAGTAATGTGTAATAAATGCGTGTGCCATTACAAAAAAAAAGTAATGTGTAATGGATGCATGTGCCATTACAAATAAAAAGAGTAATGTGTAATGGATGCATCCCTAGCGGATTGGGTGACGATGTTTTCACCCTGAAAAACCACTGAATCACGGTGATTTTTTACGGTGACAAAGTGCCCACAAAATCACCGAGATCTTGGTGATTTTAAGGTGATTCCACGGTGATTGTCACGGTGATTTTGTGGGCACTTTGTCACCGTAAAAAATCACCGTGATTCAGTGGTGACTTCATCCACTAGGGATGTTCCATTACAAATAAAAAAAATTAATGTGTAATGGATGCATGTCCCATTACAAATGAAAATGTAATGTGTAACGGATGCATGTGCCATTACAAATAAAAAAAAAGTAATGTGTAATGGATGCGTGTTCCATTACAAATAAAAAAGTAATGTGTAATGTATGCACGTTCCATTACAAATTACAATTTGAAAAAAAGGTTATTTGCAGTGGAGAATGTTCCATCACAAATGGAAAAATTGTCGTGCTCGTATTAGAAACGTGCACATTGCTGTCTCGTTATTTTATTTCGCTCACTAAAAGTTCATTCACAATTATCACAAATGATCCATAAAGTGAAAAAATAGAAACAAAAAAACAGACAGTTCATCGTTAAATATGAAGTACGAAAATGTACTCAACCCCAAAAATTATCCAACTTATATTGAACTGGCTTTTACACGCTGTTACCCATAATTATAAGCAATCTAATAAAAATTGCAAGTTACTGTTACAAAATTTGTCGCTTTATTGAATCCCTAAATAATGTGCATGTTCTTTTTTCTTAACTTTATGGATCAATTGTGATAATTGTGGATGAACTTTTAGTGAGCGAAATAAAATAATGAGACAGCAATGTGCAAGTATCTATTACAAGCACGGCAATTTTTCTATTTGTAATGGGATATTCTCCACTGCAAATTACTTTTTTTTAAATTGTAATTTGTAATGGAACGTGCATAGATTACACATTACTTTTTTATTTGTAACGGAACACGCATCCATTACACATTACTTTTTTTTATTTGTAATAGGACATGTATCCATTACACATTACTTTTTTTGTATGTAATGGGACATGCATCCAGTACACATTACTTTTTCTATTTGTAATGGAACACGCATCTATTACACATTACTTTTTTATTTGTAATGGCACATACATCCATTGCACATTACTTTTTTTAATTTGTAATGGGACATGCATACATTGCACATTATTTGTTTTATCTGTAATAGAACACCCATTCATTACACATTACTTTTGTAATTTGTAATGGAAAACTTGCCCAATACACATTGTTTAAAGTAATGGGTAACGCATTACTTATACATTACTATTTTCACAACTCTGCTTTCAATACAGATAGATGACCACGCAGTGCCGGAAATCACTGAAAAAATAAATATCCAACAATTTAAGACAGGTGTCTGATGTAAGGAATTTAAAAAATCTATTTCTCGCATACATAAATAGTACAAGGTTTGTAAAATACGTTGCCAAAGTTTCATTTTGAAATTTGTAAAATTGACTAAGCCCTTTTGACGTGAAACCAACGGAACCATTTCCTATATTGTACAGTAAATCCAACTATTTCGGAAGAACTGTATTTTTCAAGTACGTATGTTTCGGAAAATATATGTCGTGGAATAAAAAATGTACTGCGATACAAGCTGTTTCCTCACCTACTCGATGAAATTCTAATCATAACTCTATCAGTCTTGTAAACATGATTTTTTTCGAATTAACGACTTTTAAAGAACATTTAAAAACGCCGCGTCTATTTTCATTACTACACAAATATATGTGTAGTTTCAGTATTAAAATTGCCAGAATGAGTCACCTCGAATTCTGAACTAAAAGGATTAAAAAATGCAAGAAAAACAATGCAATGAGACTTTCTCGTGAAAATCAAATGTTATAATGGAATTATCAAAGAATTTTAATCTTCTCGAACTTCGACAAGAATAACAACATGATTTTTTCATTTGACGAAATTCTTTTTTCTTGGTCCAAAATCTCAGACGGTCTCAATTTAGCAATTTTTCCACAGTTTTTTGATAAAAATTCAAGATCTGATTAATTCACTGAAATTTTTTACAGGTTATGGATTAGGCGTTATCATACTCAAAACAAAAATTATGCACTCCCGGTTATTATTATCGGCGTTTCAAGATGATTCTATCATTTTTTTTTTTTTAGAAGAAAGTTTTTTTTTTGCTACAACCTTGCGGGAACTCTAACAAGATATACATAAGTTTCCTATCAACTGGCACCAAGATTAAATTTCAGCGCTCGTAATAATGGCAACGTGGAGAAAATAAATTAGCCAACGGGTGAGAATTTTACATTCACGATACATCCAATGAGTGTTGATGTATCGCAATAATTCTCGTCGTTCTATGCCACGAAAAAAGGGAATAACCTACGATGTTGCGATGAATTACGCATTCTCAGAAAAAAATCATAGATCCTCGATAAACAGACGTTTTTTTCGAGTCATTCGTCGAATAGTCATCGGAGACTCACGATTTTTTCTTAAGTACTAAAAACTTTCAATACACAATATCGTGCGTGTATTCGAAGTTGAGCGTGACGGAAAACTTTTGCTGATCAAGTGCACAGTTGAGACGTTACATCGAATGAAAAACCGATGAGTCGTCTCGCCAACCTCATTACACGGTCATATGAAGGAGAAATGTGTACTCTAAGGGTTAAAACAAACAAAAGAAGGATACAAACAATGATGAATACAACACATTGTGCGCTACGACGATATCAATAGAGTGAAACTCGAGAGACGTCATCCTCATGATAAAACCTCGAGGAATGTCCGATTTCAGATTAATGGCACTTGCGATAATCGATATTTCATTAATCCTTTTTCTTCGGCTTTTTTGGATTTCGGGAGCGAGATTTCGCCTTGCAGAGAGGACATATCGGTGCGTTTCGATGTATCTGCTGATGACACGAGAGGCAGGACTTCATCGGTGGTGGTTGTTGCCTAGATGGGAGAAAGAGGGGAAAAAACGCCACCGGAGAAACATATTTTAATATACCTTTTCGTAAAACGGCGTTTCAGGGCATTATTATACCAAGCAGATTTTACAATTATTATATTGCATCAAAGATACATACGAGAGTAATTTATTTTTAGGATTTCTTCTTCGTTTTCCTCATGAAAAGGTTCGGTATTTAAATTTCAAACATCGCGCAATAAACATGCTGGCAAAAAATCTTAAGTATCTTATTTAAACAAAAAAGAAAAAGTGGAAAAATCATCTGCTAATCAGATTAGAAGCTTATGATACTTTATCATCAACGTATTCTATTCTTGTGAATATTACCTTTAAATACCGAACCTTTTTATAGAGAAAGCGAAGAAACAAGACAAGAGAAATCAGTCTTATACATACTTATCAATGAATGAACGTATTCAATTGAGTGCTGTTTGATTTTAATAACAAATGACTTTCTTTGCATTTTTTTTTTCAATTCACAATTAGCCGTTTGTTCATTGATTACTCAGTCTTACGATAATGTTCTCAGTTTTATTTAGCGAATGTATAATAGTGCCCATGAAACGCCAATTGATATTTGCCAAAGACAATAATGTAAAAATCGAGATATACCAGTGGTACCTGAATGTTGGAGCCGGCGGACCCGCGGCAGGTGGCAACGGTCTAGGTTCAGGTTTGCTTGGACCCTGAAGCGGTTGTGGCGCCAAAAACGGCGTCGAACCACCCGGATGTCCGGGATGCCCGTGCATATTCAGAGGCTGAATTAAATCCTCGCCTCTAACTTCCACCCTCCATTCGGCCTTTTGCAACGGCCGATCAAAGTAGCTGCGAGCAAACCGTCTACGCGATAATCAACGATTTTTCTCAATTCTCGGGCTCATTTTTTATTCAATCCACGCACGAAGTTTCGTATCAAAAAACTTTGCTTACTCGGGCGATATAAGATCCGTTTCGGTCTCGTACAGCTCCGGCAGTCTCTCGAGACCCAAATATTCCCTCCGCATTCTGTCTATGTCGTGCTTCAATGGCTGATACTCGTTGTTGTGTATTATCTTTGCATGTTCCCGAGCCCGATTGCGCGCCTCCTCCGCTTGCTTTATCACAGATTCCATCTGAAACAAATTCCGATGCAATCAGTATTCATTCCCCATTTATCTAAAAGAGGATTTCTAACGACAATATGGTTATCGCATTTTATTGCACAAGACTCTGTATAAAAAAAAGTAGCGCACAAGTTTTTTATACGTTTAACGTTTAATATGTTTAATACGTTTAACGTTTAATGTGTTTAATACGTTTAATACGTTTAATACGTTAAAAGCTCAAAACGTTTAATACGTTTAATACGTTAAAAGCTCAAAACGTTTAATACGTTTAATACGTTAAAAGCTCAAAACGTTTAATACGTTTAATACGTTAAACGTTTAATACGTTTTAATAAGTTTCTTTGATACTCAACAAGTCGCAGTCTGTACTCACAGCATTTATATCAGCGTGTATTTGCCTGAGTTCTTCTACGTGTGCCATTTTCTCCTGCATAAGCAACTCCATTTCCTGCTTATATTCCGTCAGACATTTGTCCTCCTGCTCGGTCTGTTCAACCTCCTGTATTATTCTCTGCTTCATTTTTTCAAGCGTAAGAGTTTTTGACCTAAAAGTAACGCCACGAATATTAAGTTTCTTTTAAATTTCTAGTATTGCTCAGGCTTTTCTTGCATATATGGGCCACCGAGTTTTTAATCAATATTTTTGAATGAAATTAAAATCTCTTCTCATAAACCCATTAATGTCATTTATTTTATCACATAATTTGTAGATGATATAGAAATTTCATAAAAAGTCTTATCACTTGCAAATTCTAATAAGTAGAGAATTTTTGAGGTACAGCCTTTTTTGGTTGGTTAAAGTAGAGTTGAACTCTCAAATATTAAAAAATATACACTCCCAAAGTGAAATCTGTTATTTCAGCATCCAATAGCTAAATCTAAGGGCTCCCCCATTTGGAACATTAAACTATTTTGGGTGAATACTGATGAGACCATATATTTGGTAGGGTGAATACGAAATGATGTATCCAGCTGGTTAACACCACCATTGCAACTGTACGTGAAAATACCTTGAAAAGAGTATACTGTGTCGTTGAAAAAAAAAATAACAATCTGTAAGTGTATATTCCTTATCACAGTTATTATTAATAATAATAATAGGAATAATAATGATAATATTGTAGAATAATAACAATGAAGACAAAAAGCCTAAACTGCGAATTTTTTGGCATATATTGTGATAAATATGTATATATTTCTATGCCGAAAGAAACTTAAGATAATGATGAATTAAGCTTCACGAATCAATAGACAAGATAGAGGGAAGTTGAATAACACAATCATTGCTGATGAGGAAAAAAATTGTAAGAAATAATTCATGGAGATTCATAGAAGAAAAAGAACAAAAAAAAACCTGTCGGAAACGAACCTGATATCCTTTAATGCCTCCAATTTTGCGAAAATAACTGTAGCATCCGCGGTCGACATTGTGTTCTTTACAGTAATTATCACGGCGCTTCGATCGTCAGGAGCTTTTTTCTTCTCAAACAATCCACGACGCTTGATGTATTTCAGACTTCCGTGATTCTCAGTTTATTTTGCGACGACACGAAAAAAAATCGGTTTATCTTCGTGAGGTGAAATTGCCGCATATTCCGATTATGAAGCCTTCAAAATATATCACGCCTTCAAAATATATCACGACATTGAAGATTCCATTCCCGAGCAACTGTCAACGCGACGCAGCATCCTTGATTGTTCACAAAACCCTGTTCATATTCCTCTCATGTAGACTCCCAGATTCCTTGCAATGGCTTTCTTGCAGACTTCAGTGGATCATCGCGTTATAAAATTGAAAGAAATTTTGAAAAACTAACACTGGCCTTCGTTCTGGGTTGCACTAATAACAGTCTTCTCTGTCAATACGATGGACCAGACGCGGCCATGAAGATCCTGAAGATCAGTAAAGACTGAAGAGCCTCTAGTCTTCATGGTCGGAACTACAGCCGCATTCTTTTTGGACGCTTACACGCTTTCAGCTCGTGTATATAGATATACATCGACATATAAAATGCTACAGGATGTGGCGCTCAAAAGCGCGTAAGCTTGCAAAACGAATGCAGGGGAACTCACCCCTGATCTGAAGCCCATTACACACGATAGCCGCATTCGTTTTAGACACTTGCGCGCTTTCAACACGTATGTATAGATATACATCTACATATAAAATTCTACAGGATGTGGCGCTTACAAGCGCGCAAGCTCCCAAAACGAATGCAGGGATGGAGAAAGCCAAAGACACTCGCGAGTGTTGCACTGTTGTTCGAGCTCTGAACGCACCCCTGGCAGCTGTTCTCGCGACAGAAATGACATCATTATCTCAGGTCTCAGGTGCATTCTGCAGAATCCATTGCAAGGATTCTGAGAATCGTTCAAACCAAAAATTTGCTGGATATGTCGCACCGTAGTTGAAAGTGCGCCTCTGCAGCATCAATTTGAGGCTAAACCTTTGCCATTTCACATTTCCGCTCTCGTGAGTGCGAGGGAGAGAGGTTGAGCGAGAGTGAGAGAGAGTGTTAGGGTGAATTCAGACACGGGCGCACTGCGCTTGAGCGCTGCATAATCTGGCGTACCCATTGGTCAATTTGAATTTCGCGCACCACAATGCTACGCCCGAAATTCAATTACGCCCGTGTCTGAATTCACCCTTAAAGCCTGTAACGAGCATCGTGTGCATCGGGCGTACTCGACGCACTGCCTGCATTCACCTGCATTCGTTCTGGAAGCGTACGCACTTGTGAGCGCCACATCCTGTAGCGTTTTATATGTCGATGTAAATCTATATACACGAGCTGAAAGCGTGTAAGCGTCCAGAACGAATGCAGACTCTCCATGGCATGGAGTTGTTAATCATTGTTGATCTTCACCATCTTCACCTACATATTATTTTCACGCATATCGACTATATTGAGGGATCAGCCGGATCAGAGTAGATCAGAGCAGATCAGATCAGAGAGATCGATCAGCATCAGAGATCAGTTTGGATCAGTTCTCTCCTCGGAATCCTCGGATTGATCGTTAGGACGATGCTCTTTCGTTTTGACACCAATGCATTTGACGTATCGAATTGGTTCCTCGTATTCAAATAAACCTCGTAAGTAACAATATTCTTTTCTCATGACGAATACTCGTTCCACGATTTATTTTCATCTATTTGAACGATTTATTTATTGATTGTGGGACGGACAACTGCGAGCTATCGCTCTCACCGCTACAAACATAACCTCAAAATTTGTATAACTCCTAGAAGATTCGAATCACTTGTGCGATTTCATGTGTATTTAGAACTCGGGTCCTTCATTCGGAGCCTAGAAAATGTTATGACAATTTTTCACTTAAAAAAATTACTCAAGATGAATGAATTTTATAAAAAAATTCATCGACGTTACTTTCCAATGATGCAAATTTCAACATCGTGTGAAATCGACGTCCATTTAACGATTTCAATCGACTTTCGTTGTTTCCACAGATATATTTTCATAACGGATAGAGAATCGCAAATACTGTAAATCGTTTTGTCGTATCTCGAATCACAAAATGGCTCCGGTACCTCTGGAAGGTCATCAGACTCCTGTGGCGAACAATATGCCGCAGGAAGGAAATCGCGGTGGTTCTATTTCTCTGGGGATGCTCATAGATTTCATTATACAGAGAACTTATCACGAGCTCACTGTTCTTGCTGAGCTGTAAGTACCGATAAATCGTTTACCGGCTTGATCATGCGCTTTCATTCTTTTATAAATCTGGTGTTTCAGCTTACCTAGGAAAACGGATATGGAACGAAAGATCGAAATATACAATTATTCGGCGAGAACGCGTCAACTCTTTGTCCGTTTATTGGCTCTCGTAAAGTGGGCCAACAGTGTTTCAAAAGTGGACAAATCAGCCGTGAGTTTACATCAGATATATTTTCATTCAAATTATAATGGAGTAAAAATTTATTTTATATTCAAAATGTAAAAAAATGGAAATTCAATTCCTCGACTCTTGTTCAAATTTAGTTTTCTTTATTCCAGCATATAATGGCATTTCTGGACAAGCAATCTTTACTGTTCGTCGATACCGCCGATATGTTAGCGCGAATGGCACGCGAGACTCTGGTTCACGCGAGACTGCCAAATTTTCATATTCCTGCGGCAGTCGAGGTTCTCACGACTGGAACCTACGGTCGTCTTCCAGCTTGTATCAGAGTGAGGATATATCCGATTTTACTACTTGCTATCCCGCCAAAATCATTAAAAAAAAAAAAAAATTCAATCGCTGTACGAAGTAAAACGAATTCTTGTAACGTTTCATTTTTTCGTTGTTCAGGAACGAATAGTTCCTCCCGATCCGATAACACCGTCCGAGAAAAGGACGACCCTTCAGAGACTGAATCAAGTAATCCAGCATCGTTTGGTAACGGGAAATTTGCTTCCGCAAATGCGGAACTTGAAGATCGAAGCCGGGCGAGTTACATTCTTGGTGGAGCAAGAATTTTGGGTATCGTTGACCGTGATGGGCGACGGACCCAATGTACCGTGGCGATTATTGGAATTGGAGATTTTAGTCACGGACAGAGAAACCGGCGATGGAAAGGCACTGGTGCATCCACTACAGACGAGATATATTCATCAAGTACGGAAAATCTTAAATTCCTTGCAATTCGATAAACTTTTATGATTCCTGCAGAGCAGAGATCGGCAGTAATGATATTTTCAGGCGCATTTTCGGGAAATATCATTTTTTTGAAAATGAAAAATTTTGAAATCTAAGTTTTCAATTGCCCGACAACGGTTAATGGAAAAAAATAAATTTCCAATTATCCAAATAATCGATAATTGGTTGGAAGGTAATATCAATTATTCCGAAAATGGGTAATTGGTTTGAAAATATTTCCAATTATCCGAATAATCGGTAATTGGTCGAGAAATAATACCAATTTTTCAGAAAAATGTGTAATTGGTCTGAAAATATTCTCAATTATCCGAATAATTGGTAATTGGTCTCAAAATAATATCAATTTTTCAGAAAAAAGTTAATCATTTATTGAAAATCGGAGTGATAAGAGATATGTAGAGATATATAGAGGTATATACAGTCATATACCGGCATATAAAGGTATTTGCAGGCATATACAGGCGAGATATATACAGGAGATATATATCTATATATCATTCTTATATCTTATATATTCATATATATTCTTATATATTATATATTCATATATATCTATATATCATCTATATATCACTATCATCACTCCTATTTTTTCAAAAACACATTTCCAATAAATTATTAATTTTTTTTCTGGGAAATTGAAAATATTTTCAGACTAATTACCCACATTATGATTAATTGATATTCTTTCTTTACCAACTACCGATTATTTGGATAATTGAAAATACAATTTTGGATCATTTCAATTTTTCCATCAATTGGTATTCTATCTTTTAAAATTATCGATTTTCGATCAATTGAAAAATGGAAAATCGTAATTTTTTTCGCCGACCTCTGCTGCAGAGGTCTGTTTCCATTGCGTTAATTTCTTTTCTTCAAAGGTTGTACAATCACGACTTGCCGAGAGTACAAATTCCCTGTCCGAGGTTTATTACATCCTTCATTACTTCTGTCAATCTTTGCAACTCGAAGTTTTGTACTCGCAAACGCTTCGATTGATACGCGACAGGCTTGACGATCATATACACGTCGACGAATATACGCCTGGCAAGTGTTTGTCGATATCATATTGGAGGTGAGTTCGAGACACATTGAGAATAAATACCGTTGAACATAAAAAAACATCTACCAGAATTAATTCCAAACTGCCGTCGTCCGTTTCAGAGAACTGACAAGCAAAGATCCGCGATCGGAACTCGGTTATCGTTTGACCGTTCAAGTGGATCAAAATGAACCAGCGAGACCACTTGCAGTCGTTCACATACCATCTCTGGGTAGTAAGGTAAATAGATGTAAAAATAGAAAAAAAATTCTGCGGATTTGCATTCTAAATAACTTCCATGTTTTTCACTTCCTCGTTGTAAAATTCCTTTAATTTAATCTTTTAGAAATTTCTCTAATTCTAATTTTTTTTGAATTTATTATCCGGGCGTTACTTTTTGAAATTGGGATGTGTTCAGGAGGGTGAAATCGCCGACCGCGCTATCAGATCGGATCAATTGTCGATGGAGTGTCTGCTCGTTCACACAATCTATATTCGCACGAGAAGTCGACTTTCGGAATTGAAGCAGGAGCTTCAATCGATGCTGAAGGACGTTGAGTGTGAGTTATAAAATCAAAAAAATTCCGGGAATTTCGCGTTTTTGAGAAAGAAAAAAAGTTACATCTTCCAGTTAGGACACAACTAACGTTTCCCTCGATCAAATCAACAGGTTCGCTCGCTGGATCACCGGCGATACTTTCCGTACCGATTTTACAGCCTTGCTTGCGCGCTGAATTGCTCCTAGTCACGGTTGACACTCACACGGGCATGTTGCAATGTCACGTACCTCAGTACGAAGCCCCTCTCGTGCCCGAATTGACCGTTGCGCTAAACGGCGATCATTCGCGGTTGCCGAATCTCATATCGGAATTGAGGTGAGTCGGCCATTTGATTGTTGTTTTTTTTTTTTACACCGCACGAAATGTTCGAGTCATTTGTTCGCAGGTTTTGGATAACTCAACGTCGTTGTGAAAAAACATTGCAACATTTGCCCGCGACTCCGCACGAGAGATTGCCAGTACTTCATCATCCGGATCATCCAATGTCGAAGATCAGCAAGCATCGAATGTTCGTTCAACTTCACCGGCATCCAACGGTCATTTTGGTTCGTAGTTTGGTTGATCATTTATTTTTCCTGTTTCGTTTTTTTTCGTCGTTCGATTTCTCATTATTATCGCATATTGACCCGGGCTTCTAGATCGTCGCCTTCAAGGAGAAGGAATCATCGCCCTGCGAGATCGAATGCTCGTTCTATCTCGCCGTGGTGAAGCCCAGCTCCATCGAGGACGATCCACATGACGACAGTATAGAAACCGAAATACCAAAGATGTATCTGAAGGTCCAGAGTCTCATACAGTTCGATACTTTTGTCATAACTCATGGACCATTCACAAGCGTTGACAGTGGTGAGTGCAGGCTGATCGTCGTGTATCGAGAAATTCAAGAGTGAAAACACAAAAACAAACAAATGGTTTTGTGTTTTGACGCGTGACTGATTCCGATGGTTTGACAAACAAATGATGTATCTTTCCATTGCACCAATCATAGAGATTTTTGTATCTCCTTCCTGCAAAAAAATTGAAGCTTGTACGTTTTACCATTCACTACCGCTGCACAACATTCAAATTTGATAAGAATGGCGACTTTGGAATTTAAAAAATTCATCATTACAAGAAAAATCTAAAATCCGTTATTACAAGTACAAAAATCTCCATGAAGAGCTCATCATCTAAGATATAACGAATCGCAAGCTAAGAAGCTGAAGAAGTAAGTAAAAAAATGTGTAAAGTGAAAGCTGAAAAATTCCTCGAAAAATTTTGTTATAAAAAATTGGATTTGTCGGTGGACAGAGTCAGGGACTTTGCGTGCAAGCTTCAATTTGCATTTTTAAACATTTCTTCCGCTCTTCTTCCCTCTCTCCTTTGTTCGTTAATTAACAATTTGTAAATGATTTCAAGGTATAATTACTTCGTACTTGGTCATAAAATGTGTCATACTAATCATAACTCTAAATTACAAATGTGTCGTACTAATCCTTTTAACATCTGGCAAAAATACACGTGACAATTGGCACGTCGTGTTTCCTGCTGCTGTTGGTGCTTTTTAAGGGGAATATTGACCGGTCGATTTTTTAGGGAATAATGATCAAGATGGGGGGTGCATTACAGACGTGGTGGAGAAGGGTAGCAACAAAAGAAGGAGCACAGGGGCTGTAGGTCGTACGGATGCACCTGGAACGCCACAGAGTCGAAGACCAAAGCACCCAGCGTATTTCATCCCTGAGCTCGCCCACGTCGTTGCGCTCTGCGACGAGCGCATTCCATTCGTGACACTTGCCCAAGAGGTGAGAATTATATTTTCGACACTTCAATTCTAAAAAAATCATTGTCAAATAACTTTTTCATGAGAGCCAACGAAATTTTACAGAACCATTGAGAAGTCAAGTTGTGCAAAAAAATTACTTTCAGCTCACGAGACGCGAGATAGCCCATCAGGGTCTCCAGATTGAGGCCAACGCAACGGCGTTGGTTTTAAAAATCGTTCAGTTGCCCGCACCTTCGAGCGCGATCGCGTCCGGAAGTGCCTGGCAAGCACTTCTCAAGAGACTGCTCAGTGTATCGATAAGAGTTCAGGGTAAAGGAATGGCGAAAACATGGATGGCCGAATTTGTGTTTTACAGCAGTCCACTGAACAGCAGTCATCCGAAAGAGCAAGGTAAGCGCTCCAATCGAAAGCAATTTTTCATTACCTATTGTTTTTTCTACCAAACCGTTTTTCACCATCTTTGATATTACCAATTGCTTGCTTATAGGTTTACGAAGACCCGTCTACTTTCAGTATGAAATGGGCACAGCCGATGCGGTCTCGCGCACCGTTGACTCGCTCCTCAATGATTGGGCCCAGATCGTTCATCTCTATTCGATAGTTCAGGATCTCGCGAAGTACTTTAAAATGGAAAAATACAATTTGCAAAACATGGTCAGCATAAAGACATACAGTTACAGCAAGCTCGTACTCGCTTACGGACCGAATCGTGGTGCAACGGTGACGGTTCAATGGAGCACAAACGACAAGGCCTTTAAGCTGATATTTGGAAAAAGTTTGTTCCGATTCATTAGCGATGCATGATGTCTGTTGATTTTTTTTTGTGCATTGCGAATAAATCTCAAGGAACGATCGATTATATTTCGCAGGCCCGACGAATACAACGGTAAACGCTCATTCACTGATGAAAGAACAGCTCGAGGCTCATCTTAACCGTCACCGAAATCTTGCTCAGATTATTCACATTCTCAATGAGACACTCCAACCACTGATATCCATCAGCAAATTACCGACTATACCTCAGTTGGGTGTTCATAATTCTGTTAGTACATTCAACCGTTATGAATTCATATATTTGAATTATCACTATGTGGAATTACGTGTGAATTCTGAATCCTCAGAGACCTCAAGTTCCGGTACAAACTTTCACGATAATGCCACAATGCGTGACACTGGTGAGATTGGCTTACCAGGGAATGTATTGCCTTGAGCTAAGATTACGAGGTGGTGGCCTCGTGAGCCTTCGCGATGGTGCTTATAGCCGATTCGATCGCAGCAACGTCGTCGATGAATTCACTCCGACTCAGTGCTTAAAGGTAATTGATAAAATCACGTATGCACGTCATCGAATCGAAAATCTACTTTCATTCGTCCTTGTAATGTTTTGAAATTGTCAATGAATTTCCCGTTGACCGACGGATTTTTCTTTGACACCGTGACTCGACGTTCTTGAATCTTTCCAGGCTTTTCTGTCAAAGTACGTCGATGAGAGTGCGGTATTCCGTCGGAGATCGCAATCCGAAGACGACAATCCACCGTCACCGGTGACGATGGACAGTGACGGTAGCGGGGGAGTCGGTTTTATGAGTCATCATCGCGGCGGACCTCAATCACCGGCGCAGCAACGCGATGGTTTGAGATTTCATCCACCGTTGACTCCACCATCGGGCAGCAACCCTCATACACCGGCGAGTCCTCACACGGCGAATATCTCACAGGCCAGTCAACATCAGAGTTTCGGCAGCAGTCCAGCGACTTCGTTTAATCTTGCATCGCCGCCCTCACTGCCGCCAAATACACCAAACATGTTGTCACATCCATCGCCGGGCTCTGGACTCGTGGCAAACAGCCCGTTGAATCCAATGCACGTGCCGAGTCCGGCTGGCCTTATGCCGACATCGTCACCGGGACCATGCAGCAATGTTCAAGTTGGACACTCACCGGCCAGTTCTTTCATGCAAACGGGTACGATGAACCGAATTTCTTCGTTTTCCCCAACATCAGAATATTCAAGTTTTAAAATTGGACGAATAGCTTAAAAAATCAGCGATTTGGATTAGACATGATAGGTGTAAGCAGGGTTGCAAGTAATGCATTACTTTTTATAATGCATTGCCATTTTCATTACCCATGACAATGTAGCGTGTAGTGGAAAAAATTTCCATTACCCATTACAATGTAGTGTGTAATTGAAAAAATCTCCATTACTCGTTACAAAGTAGTGTGTGATGGAAAAAAAATTCATTACCCATTACAATGTAGTGTGTAATGGAAAAAAAATTCATTACCCATTACAATGTAGTGTGTAATGGAAAAAAATTTCATTACCCATTGCAATGTAGTGTGCAATGAAAAAAAATCAATTACCCATTACAATGTAGTGTGTAGTGGAGAAAATCCCCATTACTCATTACAATGTAGTGTGTAATGGAAAAAAATGTCATTACCTATTACAATGTAGTGTATAATGGAAAAAAATTTCCATTACTCATTACAATGTAGTGTGTAATGAAAAAAAAATTCATTACCCATTACAATGGAGTGTGTAATGAAAAAAAATTGCATTACCCATTACAATGTAGTGTGTAATGGAAAAAAATTTCCTTACCCATTACAATGTAGTGTGTAATGAAAAAAAAAATCCATTACCCATTAAAATGTAGTATGTAATGGACAAAACTTTGGTTGCAATTTTGGGAATGGAAAAATATAGATGAATAAATTAATGCAATTTTGCATTACATTTTAATGATTTAGGTACCTTAAATTCTAAAAAGCATCCAAAAAGTTTAACGTTGAACTGCACTTCTAAATATACTTTTTTCAACGTTTGCTTTGGCCAATATTCTTTACTCAAAGTGATTTTCTGTGAGCCTATTGAGTTTAGGAGCGTTCATCATCGTTGCGTAGCTGAAAAGCCGTTCCACCGGGGCAGACGATGGCAGTGACGTATTATATCATCGTTCAACTTTTTGTATGCATATAGATGCTTTTTAGAATTTGAGGTACCTAAGTCATTAAAATGTTATGCAAAATTGCAATAATTTATTCATCTATATTTTTCCATTCAAAATTGCAATCAAAATTTCCATTACCCATTGCAATGTAATGTGTAATGGAAATTTTTTCTATTACACACTACATTGTAATGGGTCATGAAATTTTCTTCCATTACACACTACATTATAATGAGTAATGAAAAAATTTTCCATTACACACTACATTGTAATGGGTAATGAAAATGTTTTCCATTACACACTACATTGTAATGGGTAATGGATTTTTTTCCATTACACACCACATTGTAATGGGTAATGAAATTGTTTTCCATTACACACTACATTTTAATGGGTAATGCAAATTTTTTCCATTACACACTACATTGTAATGGGTAATGGACGCTTTTTCCATTAAACATTCTAAAAGTAATGAATAATGCATTACTTTTATATTACAAATTTCGCAACCCTGGGTGTAAGTACAAATTTTCCTATTTATTAAAAAAAGAAATTTTTTCCATTACACACTACATTGTAATGAGTAATGAAATTGTTTTTTATTACGCACTATATTGTAATGGGTAATAAAATTGTTTTCTATTACACACTACATTGTAATGAGTAATGCAATTTTTTTCCATTACACATTCTAAAAGTAATGAATAATGCATTACTTTTATATTACAAATTTCGCAACCCTGGAGTGTAAGTACAAATTTTCCTATTTCGACAGGTCACATAGACGGCAGTCCGTTTCCATCGTCGCAGAGTATGGCTTCACCAGCAGCTTCGAACTGGCCAGGCTCACCGAGCGTGCCTCGACCTTCACCCGCGAGACCTGGTCAGAGTCCCGGTCATGTGGCTCTTCACAGCCCACAAGCTTCCGATCATCGCTCGGGCAGTCATATATCACGTGTATTACCGCAGAGATCGTGGGCCGGAGCGGTACCGACTCTTCTCACGCACGAGGCACTCGAATTATTGTGCTGTCCATCGCCTCATCCGTCGGGACTTCCCGGTCCCGATTTATCACCCCTCGAGCGATTTTTGGGTTGTGTTTATATGAGACGACAGCTACAACGTTTTATACAGACCGATGATTGCGTGAGTAAAAATGGCAAAAATATTATGAAATTTGACGTAACCCTGATAATATTATAAAAAATGAAGATTCTGAAAGAAAATCATTGGGAATTATGAATAGCCAATTCTTTCAAACTCATCAAAACATCCTTTTTAATTGCAAATTAATCGACAATTCTTTATAAAAAAAGATAAACGTAGCTCGTGAAAGCATTGCGATTTCGAAAAACAATTTTTTTTAATAAACAAAGTCTCTTCAAAAAGATGATGCCTTTAATGATGATGATGACTTTTTTAAATTTTCGTCTCTCTTCCCCATTTCTCAATTTAATATTGGTTTGTTTTTTTTTCTCACAGCTCACAACGATGAACAGCACTGAGCCCGGGATGGTACATTTCAAGGTTGAAACATTACAGTGTCGAGTCGGTTTAAATCCGCAACACTTACAATCGCTTCATATAAAGGTTCAACCATTGCCGGAGCACAACGATCAATGGACGCTGGAGGAACTTCAGGTTCTGCCGAGAAAAAATTAAATTAATTATAACTTCAAAATATTTTCAGAAATTTCGTCTTGAACTTCAATAATTTGATGTTCTAATTTTCAGGTCATAGAAAAGTTCTTCGACAGTCGAGCAGCAGCCCCGCCCTACAAGCCAAATACCCTTTCCGGTTTCGGAAGAATGCTCAACGTTCCGTTCAACGTGCTGAAGGATTTCGTGCAAATAATGAAATTCGAGCTGGTGCCTGGTCTCGTTCAGCAGCAACAGCTCAAGTGGTCCGTGCAATGGTGCCTCAGGATACCACCGTCGGCGACGCCGATCGTACCAACGGGAATGGCGGCGGTTCTCGTTTGTCGAAACAAGATATTATTTTTCGTGCGTTTTTTTTCTCATCCCAAGATATTCCTGTAGAAATCTCAATAGCAAGATCATGAATATATTCATTTCTGTCGTTTCTTTAGCTTCAAATAACACGGATTGGCGTACCTTACCAGGGTGAACCACCTTCTCTGGTTCTTCCGTTGGTGTACGACGTTAGCACGAATCTAACTCAATTGGCCGAAAAACGTGATCCCGGTCCCGCTTCGGCGACAGCTGCTGCGTCATTGCAACTCAAGAGATTCGCGGAATACGGCGCGAATCCAGCCGAATGCTCGTTATTCCCGGCAGTTCGTGATCTTCTGGCTAATCTAACGTTGCCATCAGAGCCTCCGGTCATCTCACAGGTGAATTTTATTTCGACGAAACAATTGGACATTTGTAATTAATGACTTTAGGATTTTTACGACTTGGGAGCAGGGTTAGAAAATTTATAATGTAAAAGTAATGCATTATTCATTACTTTTAGAATGTGTAATGGAAAAAATTTCCATTACCCATTAAATTGTAGTGTGTAATGTAAAGAATTTTCATTATCTATTACAATGTAGTGTGTAATGGAAAAAATTTACATTACCCATTACAATGTAGTGTGCCTTAAAAAAAAAATCCATTACCTATTGCAATGTAGTGTGTAATAGAAAACATTTTCATTACCCATTACAATGTAGTGTGTAATGGAAAAAATTTACATTACCCATTGCAATTTAATACGTAATGGACAAAACTTTGATTGCAATTTTGGGAATATATTAGACTGATTAAAAAAAAGCGACTATTTTTTTGTTTTTCGAAGTAACACATTAAATACTTTCGGGAAGGTGAAAAAAGATGCCTGTTAAAATTAGAGCTCTTAATCAAAATATTCAAAAGTTCCTGATGAAGGTTCCTGAATGAGTTTATCGAAAAATCATAAGAAATCTTTTTACTAGAGCGTTTAATTCTCTACAAGAATATGTGTCGTTCATTTTGGTGCATTGACTTGAAGCCGAGATATAAAATGTCAAAGTTTGAAATTTTCTTTTCCTGTGTTATTTAAATGGGAAATAAAAATATGCGATGAGGAACCTTTAAAGACTATTATTAAGGGCAGGCTAAACACCCTCCCCCCCGCCTTTCCGTTCTTGCGAGTGCGAGAGAGAGCGCCTATAGGGATCGTGTGAGAGCGAGAGAGAGGGTCTTCAGCCTGCCCTTAAGAGCTCTAATTTTAACAGACATCTTTTTTCACCTTCCCGAAAGTATTTAATGAATTTAAGGCACCTAAAAATCTAAGTCCTAGTCAATAAAATGTAATGCAAAATTACAATAATTTATTTATTTATATTTTTCCATTCCGAAAATTGCAATCAAAGTTTTGTCCATTACACACTACATTTATAATGAGTAATGAAAAATTTTTCCATTACACACTACCATTGTAATGGGTAATGAAAATGGCAATGCATTACAAAAGTAATGCATTACTTGCAACCCTGCTTGGGAGTTCTGAACTTTCAAGACTGCAATTTTTTTTAGCAGTGAAACCCGAAATTATACGATTGTGATATATTTCGCTGTCAGGTTGTTTCGTCACCGGCTGGTGGACAAGTGACACCGACTCAACAAATTCAGAGTCCAGCGATGCAAATGCATTCGCCAATGGCCGTCCCCCAGGTTCCTCCGCAAGGACCTTACGGTATTCAGGGTATGCCATCGATCGCAATGATGGGGGGACCTCCTCAATAGACATTTCAAGAATATCCAACCGACGCATCACTCGGCATGGTATAATAAAAGATCGAGACGATTGGTTAGTCAATATTGAAAAAGAAGTGGAACTTTTACATGGATATTGGAGCGTTAGAAAAAACGTTTTTTCCGATCACTCACATTGAAATTCATGTACCTCTCTTGTAAAAAAAAGACCACGCCTTGAAATCCTCAAAAACGGCATTTTCCGGGATTCAACGTTGATGCGTCAAATAGCAAAAAAAAAAAAAAATTCATCACGGTCGCTGCTTATGCGAAATCTATTTAGAAAAGAGGTAGAGAACTCTTGATGAGGAGGGAGTTTGGAAATAAATTCGTTTTTTCTAGAATCGTCCTCTTGTTTATATTCGAAAAAAAACTTCTGGCAGTTAAAATATTGGCAGACGCGATTCAATCTTCATTGGCGTTATTTGTACAGCGCTCCAAAGCATTATCAATTTAATAGCAAAATCAATTTTTATCATCTCGTGTTTCATCGTAAATCGTACATTCAAACCAATATACAGATTATTATATGGATATTAATTTTTGTATAGTTTACTTGATACCGAAACGCACGTTGACGCGGAAATCGTAGAATATCGAACGACGATTCGTAATTATGGTATTTCCAAAGCGGAAGGTGGGGTGTTAATGAGAAATCGAAATTTACGTTTCTCACGTTGAAGAATATAAAATTTTTCATTTTTATTTCATGTGTACAGTTTTTACAAAACAACATTTAATAATCCTAACTCAATGATAGTATTGTTATCATTAGGTATTATCAATATAATTATTAATTATATAATATTATAATATTTATGATCGGTCGTAGTTGGATCATTTTTTTTTCTCCATGTGCAAAATATATATACATTTTAGATCGGGATATCAGTCTCTGTATAAAGATGTGAATATATTTCCATAATACGCCCATTGTCTTGTCATTGCTCCGAATATTTATTAAATAGCATTTGTTTGGAGGCATTGGCCTTGGATATGATTACTCGAGATTCGAACAATGTTATTTAATCGGTGGCGGAGATATTGATGAAAATTTAACGAAATTCGGGTCTCTCGCGAGTCAATAAATTATCAAACAAACGCGCTGTTTATCGTTGGTTTCACAAGTTTTTTGTTTTGTTTTTTTTTTCTCAAAAACTTGCACATTCCCAAATTCGTAAGACTAAAGAGAAAATCATCAGGCGATTCCTAGGCTATTTATTTCTAATAACGGAATAAATAAAAACAATTTTTTAACCAACGGATAATAGATTTTACCACTTTTAATTTGTTCGTGACGATAAACGAGTATTAAAAAACAAAAACATTCGGATCAAGCTGAACGATGACGAAAAAACAAACTCTAAATTCAAATTTTGTTTCATATGTACGAAGTGATTCGTAGACCAATATCAATGACATCAATCGAAGAGGAAAAAAAATCCATTTGCGCGAAACTTGAGAAAACGTAATTATCGTCACGCTGTTATGTGAAGAACGAAATACAAAAGAAAAATCTTTGTACACTTGGCGTTACGTTTGTCACGAATACTGGTGTGAGAATAAACAAGGGCAAAAACATTAATACAGTATTAATATAGTGCAATCCGTGCAAACGAAAATGAGAAAGGAGCATCCGTATTTTCTAAATATATATATATATATTTTTATATATTTAAATATTTAAAAAATTTTACACAAGATACAACTGAAAAAAAATCATATATATCTATATATATATATGCATATTTGTATGTTTGTTTGATCGATACAAATCACAGAGTCCCGTATAGTAATTCGTAACGCGTATTAATTACTACCATAAATTCTTAGATTCTTGTGACAGTGGATGTTGTTTTTTTTTTTTCGGAGATTGATAAATAATATATCCATTTTTCGTTTATGTGCCCAGTTGCTGGTACGTGACGTTGTGCAGATATCTCGCGTACTCCAATGTTCCTTCTCGACAATTTTATAATCTTCGATCTGTTTCGTCCGCGTTCCAACGTGAATGTCCCGAACGAGAGATTTTTGTGTGTTCATTATTGTTTGTATATTCGTCGTTTTAAGAACGAATTGTTCCGGCTTGGCTCGGGCTCAGCCTCCGGGATTGGCTAGCAGTTTTTTTTTGTATTTTTTTTTTTTTGTAGTTAAGCAAGCAAGGCACAGGACCACCACTAAGGGTTTTCTCAACGTGCGAATGCTAGGAGGCACTACTCAACAGATCCATGCTCTTAACGTCTCGTCAGCAGCAGCACCAACAAGTTAACACTGTAATGAAAATTTCTAGATTGCACAGCATCGACAATGTTGTTTTTTTGTTGTTGTTATTATAATGAAAATGTAACTATTTTAGTATCGAGAATAATTGAGCCATGTCAATTGATCAAAAGAAGAAAAACGTTGCACTACAAGTCGCTGCTAACGAGCGGAGCTATAAGCTCAGAATGATTTATCGTTTTTGCGAATACATATCAATTTATAAATAATCTCTCGCATCGCTCAATTTTCCTCGAGTCCACTTGTATTCGTTGTGCAACTCAGCCGATTTTACCACTTTTTTCGAAATCAGCCGTCGGGCAAAAAAAAGAGCTCTCTGACGTGTTATTAACAGAGGAAATTTTTTGTTGTTAGACAATTAGCGATGCCCAGCCGAGAAGCAAAGTGAAGAAGTCAACCGGTGGTAAAAACGGCTCGATTAATCCTCATTCTCTCTCCGAACGGTTCAATTTTTTGTTTCTCTCTTTCACTGTTCGTATCATAAACGTTTTTTTGGAACGCTAAATGTAACTATTTCGTTCCTCGAACATTTACATCAAAATTTGTTACCGATGGACTTAGGGAATGTATCAATATACGCCATAAATATGTATTCTTGAAAAAAAATCGAAACGGACGGACCAAGAGTCGTCGTACGCATGTTTACATGTATATACACATAGATATATATTTTTTTCTCAGTGTTTTCCTTTCGATCTGCTCGAATGGAGAATTTTGTGCGTTCATGAATGAGAGAACAATCTGATTTACAAAATTGTCACATGAACACTTCAGTAATTATTAGAACACTTCGTTAAGCCTTAAAGTATGTTTTTTTTTGCGTATGTCGACTCGGGAATAACGAGAGTTAATGCGTTTAAACAATGATGATAATGGCAGAGAATAATACTTGAAAATGAGAAAACTAAGAGAACTAAGAGAAGTGTGCTTTTGTTAAGTGAAGCGAGACGACAGTTTTGCATAACGTCGCTGGAGTTATCGGAGATTAATTAATTATATAGAATCAACGAAATACTCGCGAATAAGAAAACAGCCTTGGACGACGTCTCGAGCCTAATCGTGTCTCACCAATGACAGATTTAACGTTTCTAGCGTGATTACTGTGAGCCAATTAGTGCCAACGATACCTTAAGGTCATAAAAACAATATAGAGTTGGTCCTGTAGTGAAAAATTTTTAAGCGGTTCAATTCTCAACTTTGAGGCACGCTCGAGAATTCATATTTGGCATTGTCATTTATACCAAACTGTCGTCGGATTCGTCAAAAAAAAAAGAGGTAGACTATAACTTTTGATGAACGTATGGAAAGTTCCACAATAGGTCAACCAATCATTCGAGGCCGAAATTTGGATGGTCTCTCATTCTCAATTTTTAGACCCGAAATGCTTTCCAGAAAAAAATTATTCTGTTTCCATAATTGAAAAAAACCTGCTTGGCAGGCATTGGCCTTGTTTACTGATGTAAGAAAAAACCGAAAAATGGTCGTCGCTACAATAAAAATGTATAAAATCATTTTCCTCAATATTTCATAATTTCTTTTGTCATTAAAGAAATATTTTTTTTTCTGTAACATCAAATTTAGGGAAAAACAGTCCAATAGAAATTGCATGTACATTTGGCTTACAACACTTTGCAAAAATTGGAACTTTATTACGAAAAGCATTTTTAATTCTTTTTTTCGGCACATCAGTAGGTCTATAAAAGAGACGACCTCAGACAATACAGAGAAGAAAATTTGATCAATCATGGAAGTATTGAAAATTTTTTTCTGTGGATGTAGACTTTTGGGGCTACAATTTTACATCACTATAAAAAAAATAGAACGATATCCGGCAAACAAATTCAAATTTTGGGCCCGAACGATCGGTCGATTCATAATGGAACTTTTTTATGAATATTGAATATATTTATATATATATTTTGTTATAAGCCTCAAGAAAGAAACCACTGAATCGTCTCCAAGTTGGCATGCAGGAATTCACAGCAAAGGAAAATTAGTTCATGCCCAAGTTTTACGTTCAAACTTCGTTAATTGTAAACGTGTGTGTGTGTGTTTGTGTGTTTGCGGCGAAAGCTTGAAGATAGACGAGACGACGGAGGCCGAGAAGGGTGGGCGAGGGATGTAAAGGAAGAGAGACGCTGCAATGCTGAGGAGAGACGACGTCCATCGCTCCAAGAGAGGTCAAATGCCAATTGACACCTTCACCTCTCAGTTTCATACTCGAGACTTTTTTCTCTCTCTTTTTCATTTCTTTTTTTTTTTTTTTTAATATCACCTCTTCTCGACTTTTCACCGTCATCCCCCAATTCAGCGTCACCATTTTATAGTACCGATTCACCAGGCCTGTCTCGACGACACGTCTACGCAAGCTAGAAGAACGTATTTTGTAAATGGGTCATTTTTTTTTTCATCACATTCAAACAGCTACATTCTTGGATTATCTCGTCTCTCGACATTGAAACAAAAAATCTCTCATACACCGGTTATCGTAAAAAAAAACGAAAATTCTAGATGCGTTAATATAACGTTAAGTCGAATTTATCAATTGGAGAGAATATTGAGCATTATCCATTAGTTTGGCAAATTGTCGTATTACGATCGGATTATTGTTTTTTATTCTGTTTTCTCGTTTTAGTGCAAAAGCCATGTAAGAAAGAAAAATCGACCGTGGATAAACGTGACAGTATTTTGGCATGCACGAGCGTCCCACGAATATCGATTACCCGTGCTGATTAATCCAAAAGTATCTTCAATAATTACAGTTAGGATCAGAGTTGTGAAAATAGTAATGTAAAAGTAATGCATTACCCATTACTTTAAACGATGTGTACTAGACAAGTATTCCATTACAAATTACAAAAGTAATGTGTAATGGATACATGTCCAAATACAAAAAGTAATGTGTAATGGATGCGTGTTCCATTACAAATAAAAAAAGTAATGTGTAATGGATGCGTATTCCATTACAAATAGAAAAGTTATGTATGATGTATGCACGTACCATTACAAATTACAATTTAAGAATAAAGTAATTTGCAGTGGAGAATATTCCGTTACAAATAGAAAAATTGCCGTGCTCGTATTAGAAAATTGCACATTGCTGTCTCATTATTTTATTTCGCTCACTAAAAGTTCATCCACAATTATCACAAATGATCCATAAAGATAAAAAAAAAGAACATGCACATTATTGAGGGATTCAATAAAGCGACAAATTTTGTATCACTAACTTGTAATTTTTATTAGATTGCTTATAATTATGGGTAACAGCGTGTAAAAGCAAGTTCAATATAAAGTTGGATAATTTTTGGAGTTGAGTACATTTTCGTACTTCATATTTAACGATGAACTGTCTGTTTTTTTTTGTTTTTATTTTTCAGTTTTATGGATCATTTTTGATAATTCGGATGAACTTTTAGTGAGCGAAATAAAATAATGAGACAGGAATGTGCAAGTTTCTAATACGAGCACGGCAATTTTTCTATTTGTAATGCAATATTCTCCACTGCAAATTACTTTTTTATTTGTAATGGCGCATGCATCCATTATACATTACTTTTTTTATTTGTAATGGGACATGTATCCATTACTCATTACTTTTTTATTTGTAATGGGACATGCATCCATTACACATTACTTTTTTTATTTGTAATGGAACATGCATACATTACACA
This sequence comes from Alloplasta piceator, assembly GCA_946863875.1. Lineage (NCBI taxonomy): Eukaryota > Metazoa > Arthropoda > Insecta > Hymenoptera > Ichneumonidae > Alloplasta > Alloplasta piceator. The sequence goes on from OX333074.1 coordinate 1,501,460, forward strand.
TTACTTTTTTTTATTTGTAATGGAACACGCATCCATTGCACATTACTTTTTTTTATTTGTAATGGCACATGCATTCATTAGACATTACTTTTTTATTTGTAATGGTACACGCATTCATTACACATTACTTTTGTATTTTGTAATGGTACACTCATCCATTTCACATTGTGCAGTGTAATGGGTAATAAATACAGTAATGCATTATTTACAACTCTGGTTACGATGCAATATCATTGACGATATACTCGTATACGTGTAGAAATCAATATTCTATGTATTTATAAAAGAAACATTGTCTTTGTTTATTGTTGTGCGTAAAAATTGGCGTATCAGTAAGTTAACAGGCGATACGTGGCTATTTGTTGTGAGGGTTTCTCTCATTGTTACCGGCGAATCGCGTGGGCTTCTCGATAAAATGTTCGTGTTCCACGTTTACGCTTGTTTGTAAACACAAACACCGAGGTTAACGCGGTATCCACCCCAAAATTCTTATTCTCTTTTTGTTTCTCTTTTCTCTCTGTCTCTCTCTCTCTCTTTCATTTTTCTTGAGCCGAGGGAAGTCTACTCGCTGCCGGATGGCTCTACGCATCGATAAACTGCAAATTCAACATCGCAATGAAAACGCGAATCGTTAAAACCGGCGATCGGGAGAAGGCAGGATTAATCTGGTCTTTGATCGGTCCCAACAGCGTGGACCGATTCTATCTTTGGCACTTCTTTTCTCTCTCTTTTTTCTTTTTTTCAAAATATTTTTTCAACTCTCTCACGGGTCTTTATGCTCTCAATTTTCGATAACTCCGTTTGCTCAATAGGCTTCGCGACTTTTTTTTTTTTTTTTAATAAAAATTTTGTTTTCTCTGATCATTATAGCCTGTTAATAATCAACTTTAATGCCGAGCCTACCATGTTGAGGGCGCCAATAGCAGCACGCCAGATACAACGCCATGATAATCACAAGAAGCTCGATGAAGACAAGAGCGGCTGCCACGCCGATCACTATCGCTGCGTTTTCCTCCACCGCGTTCACCAATTCTTGATAGCAACCCTGATTGAAAAAAATTGAAAATTACAAGGTATTCGAATCGATTCATGCACGAGAAGCGTTGTGCATTTTAGTTTTCGAATAATTCGAAGTTACGTGTAATTTAAATTGTTTTTTAAACATTTTAAAATGCTTCCCGTGGAGAACTGCAAATTTCCCGACAATTTTGTACAATTTGCTCTGGGGAAAACTCGAAAATTTGCGCACAGAATCTACACGAATATCATTCGTCGAGTTGATGGATTAATCGAATTCGAGAAAGTCCCTTTTTTTTTGTCGAAAGAAAATTTCTAATAATTGAGACTGAAAATTCTGATAATAATTCTAATAATTGACTGAAAAAAATCCAAAAAGGGGTTTTTCGACATTTTACTGTGATCCCTTGAAGATTTGGGTTTGAGCAAAGGAGAATCCCGATTTTTGCGGATTTTGTTTCTGTATTTGTGACATAGACTGAATTTTGATGATCCGGCTCTAAATCACATGTCTTTGATTGATAAGGAATGAAAAATCGCGAGACTCCGTAAGGAAATGGTTCGGTGCCGAAATTTGCAGTTGTCCTTGAATAAAAAGAGCGTCTATGAGAATTCTCATTTTCACCTTCAGGAAGTAAGAGTTGCCGACCGTCGGGGCAATCGGACAGGACGGATCTTCCAGTACACCGTTGATTTTTTTGCAGCAGGCATCCGGTACCATTTTTCCGCTAGCCGCCCAGTTTGTACTGTTGAAGAAATCTCGATAACTCTCGACGCCGCAACAGTGCATCTGTAAATTTAAATTCAATTATGATTACAAAATGATTCTCAAAATTTTACACTTGAATCTAAAAATTGAATAATATCCTTCACTAACTTCAGTAAGAGAATATTGTTTTGATTTTTTTTTAAATTGTAAATTACAAATACAAATATAATTGACGACCTCCTGGTATTATTATTCCACAATCCCAATGTTAGATTTCACGTGAATTTTATTACATTATTTGAAAATTCAATGTGACGAATAAACCCCATTAAAGATCAAGAAAATATTAATTATGAGCAATATAAAATTCGGCTTCATTTCCTTATTTTTTAAATTATTTTTATAATTTGTTTGTAAATTTGGACTCTATTTGGAAAACAGCTGTTTTTCGCCTTTTTTCCCGCTCTCTTCAGGTGCACCCATCTTCTAAAGGGATTTTTTTAAATACATTTTTACGATTGGATTTATAAAGAGGAAAGTTTGAGCTTCAATTTCCTTTTTTTTTTAACTTTGAGCGATTTTTCTTCTAATGTTATTCTGTTTTTTTGTGAAAAAAGTGGCAATTTGAAAAATTCCGTATAACATGAAAACAAAGAGGATTCGTGAAAAACTTGAAGATAGCAAAAAGTTGCGTCTGTTTTTGTTGAGTGCAGTGGATTTTTCAGATTTTTTTTCGGATTGTTTGGTCCTTATTTTCTGGGTCGGAGCTCAGATAATTCAATTATCATAACTCGAGAACTATGGCATTATTGATAAAATTTCAAGAGGGGAAAATACTTTATTTTACCATTTTCAACAATTGCAAATTAAAAATACAAATATAATTGACGGCCTTCTGGCATTATTATTCCACATCCCAATGTTAGATTTCACGTGAATTTTTGCAATGCAATTTAAAAATTCAATGTGACAAATAAACCTCATTAAAGATCAAGAAAATATTATCTTATGAGCAATATAAAATTGCCAATAGATTCATGTCCAAAATTTGTTTAGTTAAAAAAATCACAAAAAATATAAATTCAATTGTTTATCTACTGGCGTCCAGAATGGTACTCGAATTTGTTTTTTAGAAATTTGACTGTCAGAGCTGACGAGTTTTTCGAAATAACAATATTTCCTTGAAAAATCGATAATTACCTGGCTCATTATACCATCCCAAGCGACCGTAACGGCCTCGGCTTTATCCTCGCTCGTCGCGTAATACTTGATTGTCTTTTTCAGCAGATCCTGGGTGCCTTTTTCCGCCTGGATACAAAAATTATGAAAAAATCAAAAAATCCAGAACAAACGATATTTCGAATTTCGCTCAATCGGGAAAAATACTTATTCCCATATTTAAGATATACTCACATCTCCTTTGAGGCCAAAAGCTAGACCAACGGCGATGCTCTGAAGTACCAGGGCGATGACAATGAGGATACCGTACTAAAAGGAAAAAAAATACAAAAAAAAATCCACGACAAACCCATGATAATTACTAATAATTGCTGATCTTAAGAAAAAAAGAAATTAGAATGAGGAGCAGAGTTGCCGAAATTATAATGTAAAAATAATGCATTATTTATTTTAGAAATAATGAAAATTCTATGATAGAAACATTAAGCATTATTTTTGTAATGAAAAATATGAAACCTAACGATTATGCATTAAATTAATAATGAATAATGCAAAAAACGTAACATTATTCATCACAACAGTAATGGATAATGCTAAACGCTGTCATTGTCCATTATTACAGTAATGGGTAATTCAAAGTAGAAACAAATTTTCATTACTATAGTAATAAATGGTACAAAACCGAAGAATAATGCATTACTTTGAGTAATGCATTACATTGAGCAATGCATTACATTGAGCAATGCATTACTTTGAGTAACACATTACATCGAGCAGTGCATTACTTCAAATAATGCATTACATTTATAAATCTTCCTTTTCGTATGATTTTTTATAATCATAATACGTAAGAATGATACATCTCAGTCTGTATGTGTTATTCCCTCAAATTTTTCACAGGGTAATTCGTTTGTTTACGTTAGATTTCCCTCTATGGAAATTCGTTTGTTTAGATTCCTAATTTTTTACTTCGAAAATATAATTCGGTACTTTGTTTTGTTTTTGTTATTCGCTAGATCAGATTTGAACCTACAGCATCTTTTTCTTTTTTATTTTTGACCGGAAAATGTCAAGAGAATAATAATTCCTGTTCATATTCGATTGTTGACTTTTTTTTACTCTCGAATAATTTCATGCATTTTTTATTTATTTGTGAATCAACCAAAAGAAAAAATCATCTTCCACTTGTGCATTTTTTTTATTTGTCAGATCAAAGGGAAATGCGCAGCATATATATATTTTATTCTCTTTCGACTCAAATTTTCAATTCTAATTTCAAATTTCAAAACGGGGATTATTAGTTCGGTTGACATTCCGATGTTTACATTTTTGGGTTTTTTTACTTTAAAAAATTTCATAAACCCATACCATCGAGTCCCTGAACCGGTTTCATCGATTCATATTTTCCAGTTTCGTAAATAAAAGGAAGATTTTATCACATTGTCCTATTGGACTACGAATGCATAAAATATTTTTATTCCGAATAATGCATTATTCAAAATATTCAGTATTATAGTAATGAAAAATTGACGCTACTTTGCAATATTTATTACTCTAATAATGGATAATGGAACATTTTTGCATTAGTCATTATTTCAGTAATGAGTAATGTAACTCTTTCCACATTATCCATTGCTTCAGCAACGGATAATGTAATGCTTTTCCAAGTACTCATTAATAACGTGATGCATAATGTTTCATTTTTACATTTTCCAGTACTAATATAATGCTTAATGGTCTGCCATTTGCATTATTAACTAAAAATATAATGCAATATTTTTTTTATCATATCATTCATTGAATGAATAATGTATAACGGAAATCAAGTCCCATTATTAAGTGAACAAATAATCATTAATGAAATCGATAATGCATTATTAAAATAATGCATTTTTTGCAACTCTGATGAGGAGAATATCGTTTCTTGATTCTGAAGGGGTCTAAGATTTTCTAAAATCATTTTTTCTGTTGCCTAGATTTGCCATTTACATTTTTAAGATTTACTTGAGAATTTTCAAACGAACAAGGAGGCTTGAACCAAGAATTTCCTCGACATGACCCCTCTGAACTACATTTTTACATTCATCGGCATAAAATGAACGGACTAGCTTGACATCAAGCTAGAAGAGGACTTTTCAAATTCAATTTTTGGAAAATGGAAAAGAGTACAAAAATTAAATTAATTCTGGAGCAATTTGAATTCACATTCGAGACTTGTCTCTGCTAACTTTACGGAAGTGATTTTCTCAATGCCAGAGACACAAATCTCATTTGGTCAACGGAATTTACATCAGAACCGACTTACGACGCATAATAGACATCTCGACTCTAACATTGCGCCGCAGTATCCGAGGAAACTGATGATGAACGTCAAAGCTCCGGCAACGATGAGTATGCAGTATATCAACTGTATCACATCCGGATCCGTCTTTGTCTGCAACAAGAATGAAAAAGAAAAAAAAAAACATTGAAAATTAGTTGAAAATATGCGTTAACGTGAAAAGGCTGTTGCGTGTTACAATTGAAAATGCAATCGACGATATCGCGGCGCATACAAATTTTCCACATGCTTATTTATAAATCCAGGGGTCTTGCGTAATGAGTAAAGAACGAGACGATTCAATGTGGCGAGTCTGTTCGGACGGTGAAAAAAAAAACACAAACTAAACTGAATACACTGCGTGGAATGATTCCGGACGAAATGGGAAGTCACGGAAAATGAAGGATTTTGCATCTCTGAAGGAAATCTCTTTAAAAATCCCTGTTATTTCAACGATGGAATCAGAAGCCCGATAGTTGGGATCAGAATGAAAACAACCGAGAAAATCGGTCCTGGGCGAAGAAAATTCTTTGTAATTATGTAATATCCGACCGTTTTAGGATTTTAGATTTTTTTCCGGCTGATAATTTGAGATCTAGGCTTTTGCGAATTTCTGAGTCAGAAGCCTGATTTTTTTTTCTCAAATGTTCGGTTTTATTTCAACAATGATAATCAAGTGAGGCAGAAGTGGTGTTTCTACTCTCCTGGCATTGTTTCATGTATAAAGATCTCGACCGGGACGTCATCACGTCGCGAGAGAGGCCACTTGTTGCAAGATGCATGACACAAATATGAGCAAACAAGACGGAGAGTCGAGAGAAGGGCTTGGTAGGAAAAAAAAAGCATGAATGTCGATGACGAGCCTGTATCGAATTACAAGCCTTGACAAGCTCGACGTGTAAAGCTCGTGAAACTTGAACGGGGCAAGGAATTTTCTTAAGGGGCAAAACCACTCCAAGATTTTGGGAAAATTTATGTTTTTTGGCCTAAACGATACTTCAGGGTCGTAAAAACAATATCCTGTTGGTTCTATAGCGGAAAAAAAATTCAAAGATTGGCTCTGCTATTTTTCATCAAAATAATGAAATTTTTTTTTCACGCTTCAATACGCGTTAAATAAACCCTCTGAAAAATCTCTTTTCCAATAGTCCCAAAATTTGCATAGGCCCCTTTTTTCGACTGTTTTGAATCTTCAGCTAAAAGAAAAATCGATAACATATTTTTCGTTAATAAAATTGGGCTAGGTTGGAAGAATTTTTTGTTGGAAAATATAAATTCCATAAGTTTCCACTGAAAGGCTAATTCGAAGCGGTATAATTTTTTTTCCAAAACCCAAACTCAGTTTATTTTCCAGTTCAGAAGATGGCTGATAGGGATTATTAGCTACAAGTCTTTCCCAGGACATTTCGCGTGGGCTATAGAATGTCATTTGCGTTTTTTTTGTCAGATTCCGGCGCTGAGCGAAATGATATTGAGCAGAAGGTGGAAAAAAGCACTTCTTATCCAGAAGCACCTGTTGAACGAGAATTCTCAGTCTCGACACCTGCTTGGCGTGTCACGTATATAAAGAGTTGTGAGGGTAATATTAGAACCCCGGATATCACGCCATCCGCGAAAAAGGTTATTATTTATCGAAATTTATTCTGGTAGGCTTGTTATTTGATAACGTTATAAATATCCTTTTTTGATAGTGTCATTACGGTAGTTTCGGTAGTGTTACGGCCTTTGATTACAAGCCTACGAGATTACAAGTTTTTGGCTCGCTAACTCGTAATCTTGTAATCTGCCAGACTCGTAAATAGCTACCAAAGTAGGGATGTTACCGAATTGACTGTTGTTTTGGAGTAGACATAACACTACCTGCGAAAAGTTTCCGGACATAACTTCAAAAAAGGTCTGGAACGTTTTTTTATACCATTTCGCCGGAAGTCAACGTAGACTAATTTAACACGCGGCATTTTAGAGGGGAAGTATACGGCTTCATTTCCTTATTCTTTAAAATTATTTTTACAATTTGTTTTTTTAAATTTGGACTCTATTTTGAAAACAGCTGTTTTTCGCCTTTTGTTAGGTGTCAGGTGTCAGGTCTTCAGGTGCACCCATCTTCTAGAGGAATTTTTTCTTATACATTTTTACGATTGGATTCATAAAGAGGAACGTTTGAGCTTCAATTTCCTTTTTTAAAAAACTGAGAGATTTTTTTTTCCAAAGTTATTCTGTTTTTTGTGAAAAAGAGGAAATTTGAAAAATCCCGCATAACATGAAAACAAAGAGGTTCATAAAAGTCTTCAAGATAGCAAAAAGTTGCGTCTGTTTTTGTTGAGTGCAGTGGATTTTTTTCAGATTTTTTTTTTTTTTATTTTTTTCCCTCATTTTGTGGGTCCGAGCTCAGATCATTCAATTACCATAACTCGACAACTATGGGATTTTTGATAAAATGTCAAGAGGGGAAAATACTTTATTTTACTATTTTCAACACATTGGAATTTTTTTTCGCTATTGTTTTTTCCAGCCTCAACATGAGAAAACAAAATTTTGGAAAAAAAATCTGAAAAAATGCCTCTGAACTCAACAAAAACAAGCGCAACTTTTTTGCTGTCTTGAAGTTTTTCATGAATCCTCTTTGTTTTCGTGTTATAACGGGATTTTTCAAATTTCCTCTTTTTTAACAAAAATCAGAATAACTTTGAAAAAAAAATCGCTCAAAGTTAAAAAAAAAGGAGATTAAAGCTCAAATTTTCCCCTTTATGAATCCAATCGTAAAAATGTATTTAAAAAATTTCCTCTGGAAGATGGGTGCACCTGAAGAGAGGGGCAAAGGGCGAAAAACAGCTGTTTTCAAAATGGAGTCGAAATCTAAAAACAAAGTACAAAAAAAAACAAATTACCGAATAGGCAATGACATTACGGTATTGTTTCAATGTATTTCCGGTAGAGCTGTGTCGTGGCAAACACAAAGATGTTTTTCTTTCCCCTAGCTTTTAAATCTTATCGCTCAAAACGTTTCTGATAAAGGATAAGAGACAAAATCAGAAACGCCGCCAGGGCAGTCTGATCGATCAATCATAAGAGGGCACGGTCTGAGGGGACCTTGTGCCAGAAAATTATAAAAATTAGAACGGCGACGAAAGTAGCAAGACCGTAAGAGTCTAGCACACGATATTATTTATTATTAATCCGTGGATACTTTGCTTGATGTCTATGTATATGAGGCATTCCAACTATAACCGCGCGTCCATTACCTCGACATTTTTTTTTTCGTGTCGCCGATTTTTTTTCAGTTACTTTTCGACAAAAAAAAACATACGTATTTCTCAAAAATAATTATTTTTCATCCTCTTCCGTTTTAACACCTTTCAAAGTACAATTTTTGTTTTTTCGCCAAGAGTGTATTCTCCAATTTTGTTCAAATAAATTGACAAAAAAATACATTGAAAACCGCAACTTTCGATCGCTATCCTATCATGGAGAAATCATTTTTCGATTTTTTCTGTGTGTATGAAACTTTGAAAAATGTGTTTTTAATGTAAACAAAAATGTGTACAATATTTATGTACACATAAATATTGTAACGGTATTAATAAATAATAGCATCCACAACGTTACCTGTGTACTTACTCCTTTTTTACGAATAAAAACACATTTTTCAAAATTTCATACACATAGCAAAAATCGAAAAAAGATTTCTCCATGATGGGATAGTGATCAAAAGATGCGGTTTCAAATATACTTTTTTGTCAATTTATTTGAAAAAAATCGAAGGATACACTCTTGTCGAAAAAAAACATTGTACTTTGAAAGGTGTTGAAACGGAAGAGGATGAAAAATAATTGTTTATTTTTTATTTATGTGTACATAAATATTATAACTGTATTAATAAATAATAGCATCAACAACGTTACCTATGTACTTACTCCTTTTTTTACGAATAAAAACACATTTATCAAAGTTTTATACAGATGGAAAAAATCGAGAGGTCGAGAGGAGAATCGAAAAAATCGAAAAATCGAAACGGAAGAGGATGAAAAATATGTTTTTTTGAGAAATACGTATGTTTTTTTTTGCCGAAAAGTAACTGAAAAAAAATCGGCGACACGAAAAAAAAAATGTCGAGGTAAGAGCCGTTCGGTTATAGCTGGAATGCCTCATATATATATGGATGCGTGACTATACACATCGGCAAGGTGAATTTATAAAAGCATAGGGAAAGTTGTCGAGTGTAGGGCAGGTCAGGTTACTTGCTTAAAGTTTTCCATTGAATTTAAAGTTGGGTGATCGATCATCTCTGTCTAATCTGCAATATTAACCGGGAGAAAACATTACTTTTTTGGGAATATTCATTTTTGAAGCTAAGTTTATTAGAATATATATTTTTTAATTTATTTTTCAGCAAACAACATTTAATCTCGACCATTGTACTCACTGACATTAGCCACATTTCAACAATGGAACCGAGTGTCAAATAGTTATTAAAAACATAAATAAATAAAGAATTATTAATATGCGAAACTGCACACGAGCCTGAAGATGCATAACAACACAAAATTCTAATTGTCATTCGTTCGTGGTTTTCTCGTCGTAGCACGAGAATTGCATGCATTAGCCATGGAAATAATTCAAGCTGTGACGACATACGCCCAGGCACTTTGTTGTCGAAGGAGAATCACGACCAACGAGAGGGACAGGAATAGTTGTGACTTCTCGTCATGGATATCACGAGGAAATATGAATTTATTAAATAATAAAAAACGGGAATGACGCCACAGAAGAAGCAGTTGAATAGAAAATTAATTAAGTGTAAAGTATTAAATTAGATTAAATTAAAAAAATAAATTATTTTACTGTAATGAACCGTAATTTGCAAATAAGCTTGGAAAAAATTTGCATAAAAAGTTATGACCAATTTATGATGTATTTAAATGATAAGTAATAATTTCTCTTGTCAAGTGTTTCAACAAATATTTTTTTGTTGTACAAATAATTAATCAGTCGCTTTGCAGAGAATTAATTCTTCACTTATATCGCTTGTATCGAACCAAACATTTTTTTTAAATGCAAACAAGTGCATCTTTTTCGAATTCTTGCTCCAGTAATCACGACGGTCTGTGCACCCAGAAAAAAGATCTAGTACATTTAACTAAATCCTAGTCAAGCCAAATAATTTTTTTTTAGTTGTAGGTCGGCCCTATACAACTCTATTCATGTCAACGATTTTTTTTTTTTGAATGATCTACTAGGAAAATATATTGCGATCTAATAAATTTTTATTTGATATTAATAAATATTATTTCAAACTGAAATAATATGTATTTAAATGAAATAATTTTTTGAAAAATATTTACACAATATATATTTTTAAACATTTCAATCTTTGAATGTATAGCTACACATATGAAGTCTACAATTTCTTAAAGCTTCGTCTTTTCTTTGACAGAAGGAAAAAAAGACCCTTTTTTATGGGAATCCTTTTCGGGGATTTGACCATCTTGCGTTTTGCCGCAATGTTCAATGTATTTGATATCCATATTGAACAATAAGGATATCAAACATAGACGAGCTTGGAAACCATATATATAGGCGTCGAGAGGCAGGTTCGCTTGTGCGAGAGGTAGCCACCTGGCGGATTTTTGGGGTACTGACAAATCTGCAGATACGATCGCATGAGATTACGGGTGAATAGGTATTTAGTAACAACGAATAAAATTTTTCTTCAACGCCTGTTTCTCGATGATAGGGAATTCAAATAAATGAATATAGTGGAAGTAAATATCGCCCAAAATTGGATGGAAAGAAAATTTTCTTTGAAGTAACTAAAAAATAATCAAATAAACGATTATAGTACCTGCGACTAGATCTTTTTTCTGGGTGTGAGTGTTCAAAATGAACATTAAGAGTGCATCAAGACATCAAGAGGCGAAAGACAATGGCACGAGCGAGATCTCGCGCGAATTTTACACGCTAATGGTCGACTAATTGTCAACCATTGCAACCGCGATATTTTTACGACACTTACGTGACTGCCTCTCGCTCGCGTTCAAGCGAGCTCCAGCGTCGATTATTGCGCAATCATTCGGGTTTTCCTCCATGCGTGAAAGGACAACTCGTTATTCTGCCTATACCCACGCACATAATATATGCACTGACTACCGATAAAGTGAAAATATCTGTAGAATTCATTGAGCTGGACAAGTGTTTCCGCCGAACAATCCGAACGATTGTTCCGTTTTTCTTCAATTTACAATCAACGCTGTAGAATGTTGCAAATTGGAAATTTGCACATTTCGCATATTTTCTCATATTTCAAGGCTGATAGAGGAAGGATTGAGAATTATGGATGGAGCAAGCAATGCACAAATTTCCCATTTTACACTTAAATTAATGGAGGTTTAAACCACAGCGACGCGGTTTGAAATAATGAATATCGATAAAGTCGCAGCGGATGCCCCATTTTCCAGGTAATTAAAAATTTAATTAAATTTCAATCTCCCGATCGATTCTCGCTAAAATGCTCTGACTTGGGAAATTTCCAATTCAGAACATTTTTCAATGCTGAAAAATTTCTGAACCTTAATTTATATTGTTAATTATTAATTATTCAAGTAATTAATTTATATTATCGATCAATATTTATATTGTGATTATACCGTTCCAGTAAATATTACTGGACTGGTACAGTAAATTTTTCTGCCTATTCGCCCGCTTCATTTCCCATTCAGATTTCTTGGGATTACTCCAATAATTTTTCGGGGAAGCTCCATGTGAAATATTACTGGATTTCCAGCTGGAAATGCTGTACTGGATTATCCATGAATTACCGTCGTTATTTTTTTCCGAGTACAAAAAAGCTCTCTTGACAGCTGTATGTAAATAAACCGTTTATACGGAGCATTTGACCACCGTTTGGCAATTTTTCGTTGAATAGTCACTCTTTGAGAGCGCTTCGGGCGACTTTAGCGTCCAGTCGAATATTTACGCAACAGCGCCTCGCAGACCTCCTCGAGCCTCTCCAACCACCGTTAAAATCTTGCTCTTAAGTTACTTGCGCAAACGGGATTGGGCTATGTAACAGAGTAACAGGTGTGTCGACTACTGGATGTCGGACATATACGCATTATTCAGTCCCTATATATATGAGGCATTCCACGTCAAGTCAGCCACCCCATTTTTTGAAATTGCCAAAAATCGCATACAAATTTCTGAAAGCAGTTCTAACTATCGAGAAAATTTGTGATTTTTTTCAGATTTTTAAATTACATTTTTTAGCTGGAAAAAAATACAAAAAATTTGTTTGTCCCATTTTGTATCTCGAAAATTATTCATCGTACGAAAAAAGAAATACACCATAAAATTTAGTATTTTCAACGTGCTTTTTACTGATATTTTTTACACACTCCTCCGAAAGCTCTATATGCCATTTTCGGAGCAAATAATGTTTTGATATTTTTTTTCTCAGAATTGACATCTTCGATTCGTCTGTAGTTCAAACAGTTTTTTACTTGATATATTTACAGACTATAAAAAAATAGTCGTAGTGGAGAATCCATTATTTCAAATGCATCTATCATTATAGAGTGATTTAACGAAATAGTATATATTGATATTTTGTCATTATTAATCGTAGACAGGGAAAAATAATAAAATAATCTCGTTTTGATATTGCGAAGATGATTCCAGGAACAAAGCAGTATCATTGCTTTATTCCCAAAAACCATGCCCAAATCGAACAAAAAAAGTACGAATTGGCCATAAAAACGTCGGTGTATCCAAAGAGGGTAAATTAATTCTTTTTTGCAATCGAGAGACCCGAGTAGCCGTCGACTTGCCGATAAAGTTTATTAAAATGTACAAAAAGGTATTCGAAAAAATAAAAATGAAAAGAGTTTAAAAAATTGAAAAAGTACAAAAAATAAACAAAAATGCGGGCTTTAAAAAATACCTATGGATAGTCTCAACGCTGTTAATGCACAGAGAAATTTGTGTATTCGTTTGGAATGAAAAACGCGTGGTAAGGAATGAATTCTCCACTGAGCCCATTTTTTTATAGTCTGTAAATATATCAAGTAAAAAACCGTTAAAACTACAGACAAATCGAAGATGTCAATTCCGAGAAAAAAATCAAAACATTATTTGCTCCGAAAATGGCATATAGAGCTTTTGGAGGAGTTCGTAAAAAATGTCAGTGAAAAGTACGTTAAAAATCCTAAATTTCACGTTGTACTTTTTTTTTCGTACGATGAATAATTTTCGAGTTACGAAATGGAACAAGAAAATTTGTTGTATTTTTTTCCGGCTAAAATATGTAATATAAAAATCTAAAAAAAATCACGAATTTTCTTGATAGTTAGAACTGTTTTTATAAAAATTTGTATGCGATTTTCGGTGATTTCAAAAAATGGAGTGGCCGACTTGACGTGGAATGCCTCATATATTTATATACACATGACTCTGCCTACGCAAACCTGTTCGCAAGTAATCGATATATCGAAACGACAATGATCCGTATTCTCGTTAGATTCGAGATTTTTCTCAAAATTGACTTTCCATGTATTCCTTAGTTATTACCGCAAGCACTAATCTTTTGGATTTCCACACTGAGAAAAAAAATTGTTGAATGAACTAAATCTTTAGTTGCATACGCTCGACTAAATATTTACTGGGTCTAACTAAATAATTAGTTTCTTGAATAATTCTGCGTTTCAGTTGAACAAAATATGATTCAGGCAACAAAATTTGGGTTTGTACAACTAAATATTTAGTCGTGCGTATGCGACTAAAGATTTAGTTCATTCAAAAATTTTTTTTTCTCAGTGCATTACTGTAAATTCAGAGTATCTGAAACGTCGAGAAATCTTATAAATATTTAATAAATTTTAAAATCTGAAAATTGTTGATTTCAAAATTGACTTTAGGCAGGGTGACCACTAAATCGGAAAATTCCCTGAAATTTCCCTGATGATTTAGAATATTTCCCTGTCAAGCCATTCAGATTTGTGAAGAAAAGGAACGTGATAAGAACATTGCATATGTTTATTATTATTCATTCTTTGGTATTGCTTATTAAATTACATATTTGGAACGAATAAATGATATACCCTGAGAACTATTTTTTTTCGAATTCTTTTTATATTTTCCCTGACTAATATTTAATTCCCTGATATTTTCCTGTTTTCCCTGACACTTGAAAAATGTACAACTGACTTTCATGTACAACTGATAGAGATTAACCTGGAAACTATGAATTCATCGAGAAAAAAAATTAAATGACAGAGGTTTCACCTGAAAACTATGAATTCATCGAGAAAAAAATTAACTGACAAAGGTTTCACTTGGAAACTATGAATTCATCGAGAAAAAAATTAAATGACAGAGGTTTCACTTGAAAACTATGAATTCATCGAGAAAAAAATTAACTGACAAAGATTTCACTTGGAAACTATGAATTCGTCGAGAAAAAAAAATGGTTGAATAATTAAAGAATTTTTGTTGACATTGTTGATTCGATATGTCTGTCGATACTTAATCATGATATTGATTGTAGAGAAGATTTTTCTATCGCTAATTTCTATCGTTAAAACTCGATGGTCGAGGATTCACTATTTCGCCGTAAGATTCGAGCTCTGGAATGTTGAAACAGTTTTCCAAGTGTTTGCGTGTCACGAATAAAAGTAAAAGTTTTACTTTCTTCGTTTCGCTTCGCTCGTCAGACCAAGTATATATGAAAAATCTTGTGGTAAGTTGCTATTTCGTTATGGTAATTAACAAAAAGGCTCATTGAGTCAGCAAACATTCCAAATAATTTATTTAATAATCGCGCTGACGTTGGTTAATAGAGAACTTGCATGTTTTTTTTAAATTTTTTTATTCGAAAGTAGGATAAAAAATAATGTATTTCCCAAAACAGTTTTTTTTTAAAGGAATATTGACGCTGCAAAAAAATATTCTTTGACTCTAATTTTTCTCGAAAAATTTGAATTGGCAACCATATTGTTGTACCCAACTATCAGCGCCACCAGTGTCGTGTCCGGGAACCACGTCTCATTGTAAACAGTTTCTGCTCTCGGTGACGCAAAAATCTAACCTATAACTTACGTATAACCTACAGTATAATGTTCTTCAATATTATTATTTACGTCACAAGTATCACAGAAAAAATATAAATTGACAAAGCAATTATGGATTCACTCACCCCGCAACCAAACTTGGATTGGTTCAGTTTTATATTTGCTCGTTATATTTTTTACAGGTTATACGTGTGTTAGAGGTTAGATTTTTCGCGTCACCGGGAACCAAAACTGTTTACAATGGGACGTGGTTCCCGGACGCGACACTGGCGGCGCTGATAGTTGGGTACAACAATATGGTTGCCAATTCAAATTTTTCGAGAAAAATTAGAGTCAAAGAATATTTTTTTGCAGCGTTAATATTACTTTAAAAAAAAACTGTCTTGGGAAATACATTATTTTTTATCCTACTTTCGAGTCCCATAGATTAAAATACAGATTTCAGATGCATGCAAGTTCTCTATTGTGTGCGGATTTGATAAACGAAAAATTGTAAATTAAAAATTAACATTTTACGCATTACACTTCTCATCATCAAAATGTTGGGCGGGAAATATTGATCAATCTATTTTGGTACTTTTTATCAAATTTCGTTTGCATAATAGGTCAGCGGAAACGCGTTTGTTTGTAATCGTGAAAAAATTCGAGTGTTGCATTTCGCATAACGATCGTAAATTCTGACCTATAAAATTGGGTTTTTTTTCCCTTGGTTTTCTCCTTTATCGCTCGATAATTTTGCGCGTTATTGCGCCTTTATATTCGAAGTACAACAGCCCACTTAATTCTAATCGCGAACTCGCAGCTCGTCATTTCAAGTCCTTGTTTGAAATTTTTGTTTCCGCGACGTATAAAAAATTGTATGCCGAGGTTCGAGTTAAGGGGTTTGCAGCTCCGCATTTCAAGTTAAGGAGTTTTCAAGTCAGCATTTTCAAAATATCAATTTTAAATGTAGATTATTATTGTTCTCTAGGGTGAATCGAAAAAATTAAAAACTGTTGGCTACCCTCAAAAATCAATGATATCGTTGAAATAACGGGAGGACGCGCGGAACGTTCAAAAACGCCATTTTTAGCGTTAAATTTACTATATCACTGATAAACGGAAACAGATCATTCAAAAAATTCCGCATTTTTTATACAAGGTGCCCAGATATGTACTCTTTCAAACCCATATTTACCGAACATTAACAAATGGTTCATATATTCGAAAAAAATCTCTGAAAATCAATATTTTCACTATTTTGAATTTAATGATATCATTACATATTGATTTTTTTTTCTGACACGTTTTTGTATTTCTACCATCTTTTTTCTTGTAAAACTCGGTATCAGTATTGCCTACAATGCGAAATTTGCTAAATAATAAATATTTATTTTGGAAATTTTCATATTTAAAAAGATTTATTTTCTAGCAATTTTCCCATTGCAAGCAATACTGATACTCAGTTTTACAAGAAAAAATATGGAAGAAATACAAAAACGTGTTAGAAGAAAAAAATCAATATTTAATGATATGATGAATTGAAAAATAGTGAAAATATTGATTTTCCGAGATTTTTTTTCGAACATATGAACCATTTGTTAATGTTCAGTAAATATGGGTTTGAAAGAGCACATATCTGGGCACCTTGTATAAAAAATTCAGAATCTTTTGAATGATCTGTTTCCGATTATCAGTGATATAGTAAATTTAACGCTGAAAATGGCGTTTTTGAACGTCCCGCGCGCCCTCTAAAAAAATTCGAAAAATCGAACCGTTGCACAGAGACCTTTGGTTCAACGATCTTTGACTTTTGAGGGTAGCCAACGGTTTTTAATTTTTTCGATACACCCTATTGTTCTCTATAGTTTGGTAAATTTTTAGTAAAAAAAATATACATAAAGAAAACGTTATTAAAGAGAAGGAATGAGTAGAATACGAAGCTGGAATAGGAAAATAAATTTTCATTGATAAAAAAATTAAATTAAAATTGCAGAAAGATGAATAACGAAAATGGATGAAATTTATGACTGGTCAAAAAAATGTATCTCGCCCACTGTAAAATTTTTATTAAGGTACCGTCATTAACTTTCCTACCGAGGAACGTGATGCTCGAACCGTTGAAAATAAAGGGCGCAACTGACACGACTTGACGATCAAAACAGTCGTCGTCAACGTCTATTTTTTTGCCAGCGTTTCGTACGTGTGTAAACCTTAATACGGCGCATCTCGGTACATTGGTCAAGAGTACACGAGCACCATGATCCTCCCACACGTAACGCCGGGCAAAATTGAACGAGTAATCGTCTCTCTTCACGTGACCCAAAGTACCGATAATTAGAGGAGTACCCTTCTCCAACTCCTCTCTATTATTGCGCGCTCGATTACACGTGTCGACGCCCCATTCACGTTACTTCAATTTTGAAATTGTTATTCATTTCATAAATTTTGTATATATCCACTATTTATCTGAAATAATTTCCGAAAAATACCGATTTTGCATTATCATCAGAAAAAGGAATTAAAAAATTTCAAAATATAAAACAACCATTAAAAAAACCATAAACTTTAAATAGTCCAATAAACGTATGGCAATGAAAATTTAATTTATCAAGGGTGCTTTTTAGTCTGCAAGTTCTTTTAATTAACGCCGGATAGTTTAGATATTTTTAACAACATTTTCAGTCTTTTTTAAAAATGTTGTTTAGGGAGCGTTGTTTTTGATAAATTTTCTACAATGCATGAATACTCAAGAATTCAAGAATATTCAAAAATTCAAAAATATTCAAGAATTGAAAGAATGATTGAATTTTGCTGCTCAGACTTTTGTTCCCTCACTCGAGTTAGCTTTTTTTTTTAAACATTCGTACTTGGAATGCAAATATTCGATCCTGTAGACACAATTCAACGTTCTCCACAACGTTCATGGGTGTAAAGGGGGGATCTCATAATTGGGATTCATGACTGGTTTATATAGAGCGTGGTTACACGATACAGTTCATCCCACGAGGTCATAATACTCGTCAAATATACGTATGTATATTAGAGTGATAACAGAAAGTCCCCATTTTTTCATTCGTTTTCCTTTCAAACAGAAATATCTCGGTTCCATTATGATCTGCAATGGAACATCTTTAGATTTCTTTTTGCACTTGTTTGTGCTCAATTTTCGCAAAAAATAGAAAATTAATCTGTTTTTCTATCTTTACCGCGTGAAAGCTCTCCCATTCCTACGAGGTTACAAGTCTCCGCTTTCAAATTCTGCGATTCCTTACTTGCCGACCGCGGGGCGGCTCTGACGTCGGTAAGTGACCGACCGCAAAAAATAGAAAATTAATCTGTTTTTCTATCTCTACCGCGTGAAAGCTCTCCCATTTCTACGAGGTTACAAGTCTCCGCTCTCAAATTCTGCGATTCCCTACTTGCCGACCGCGAGGCGGCTCCGACGTCGGTAAGTGACCGAACGAGCTGACAAGCCTGAGACTGGCAGTCTGGTAGGCTTTTAAATAATAGAGCTGTTGCAGAAGAGCTATTTACTTAGAGAATTGTTTTTGTGGTAGGGATTTGATTTGGAAGAGTTATTATTTCGTGAAAATTCATTTTATTAGGTGTGTTATTAATTGTATGGTAATTGCTAACGCTTTTATCTGGCAGAGACTGCAGTTTTTTTGTTTGATAGTGATTTTGAGGTGGAGTTTTATCGTGGTAAATGTATTTCGGGTAGAGAAATAATTTCGATGCCCCGAAATGTAGAAAATTTTTAACAGATACTTGTTTTTTTGGATGGGCGAAGTTGAGCGGAAGGTCTCTTTCACTGTGATACAAAGAATTTACTGGTATTCGTGTCATTGACTCACGACGTTGACGTGTCTAGATAGCGTTGGAAATAGGTGTAGCATACAAGATGAAGATACGATAAGCCGCGCCCTCTCTATTATCTATATCGCAAGGATTGGATAATTCTCTTCGGGTTCGTACAGATTGGAAAAGAAATTATTGAGATAAATATCATCGTATAAATTGTATCATGATTGTACATTTTTTATTCTTATTGAGTCTCAAAATCCAAACAAATTGAGAAAAGTTTGGTAAATTAATTGTAGGAGAAATTGATTTTTTGTTTAATATAAAAAAAAATACGACACGAAAATTGCAATCTTATTGGGGTGAAATCATACCCTTCTGTTCTACATTCTAAAACCTAAAATGTAACTCATAAATAAGTTTTTCTGGTCATTTCATCAATTCTTCTAACTATAACCTGTGCAAAAATATTTGCAATCTTTCTTATCGACTTAGTCCTTCAAGTTTGTAAGCAAAGATGTGGTTTTCGAATTTCGTTTGATATTTGAATACTAGAGAAATTGGAAATTTGATCTAGCAGAAAATGGATTTTTAGATTTAATTCAATCAATCAAACTTTCTCAATATAGGCCAATTATAGGTTCCTTTTTTTTTTATTCCGACCGTCAGAAATACGAATATGAAGCAATAAAATTCATCACTCTACTTCCCATAGTGTAGAATTTCAGATGAATTCGAGACTTTGCATGTAAATGAGTGAAAAGTGTATCGGCGATATAGCAAAGAACCTTGGCGACTGGTTTCTCGGCGTATACATTTGGATATAAAATCTCGTGGCAACAAGCACTGGCTGGTTGTAACATAATAGCTATGCTCGTGGTTCTCGAACCACCTGAGAGGTCTTTTACAACGTTCGACACGGAACTCGACGGTCGCAATATTGAACTATATATAAAGCCAATGATTTTTCGAAACGAGACAAAAATGTTCCACATCGTAGCAACGACGTTCAATTATTATTATTATTTTTTAAATATGAGCAGCTAGAAAATAGAAGCGTGGACATCAATGGATGATCTTCCAAATATGAAAACTTGGTATTTAGTTAATTAATTTTATTTATTCAATTAATAAAATCTTGAAACAGCAAACTATTTATAATTAAATATTAATTCAATAATAAATTTCTTCGAAGAAATAATAAGGAATTTAAGGGGTGATGCTACACTGGGATTTTGAAAAATCCGATTTTTGACTAGATTTTTTATTCGTACTTTTAAAATAACTTTTTTCAAGTTTGTAGAAAAAGTATTTCGAAATCTACTGAACCAATTTCGTCAAAATGTATACTGTAGATTCTTTATAATATTATCTTGGGTGTAGCATAGGATATTTTTAATTGGAAGCTGCTTCTATTTTTTATCAATTTTTTTTTTACTAATAAATTGAATTAAAATCAGAACTTTTTTTAAACAGCTGTCATTTTTCCAAAAAATAAAACTATCATTTTTTTAACGACATTAAACGTTGAGCCTGTAGATTGCCTTCTGCGTCAGATACATTCCTCGAATAAAAATGGTTAATTCTGGCGGTTCTAATTAATATTAAAAACAATAACGAGGCAGCTCTCTCATATGTTTGCCAATAATTAACACTGAAGTGTCAAGTGTCTCTGTCCGAGACTATTATAATGTGTGTCATATTTTTCGACAACATTTGCCCGGAGGAAAAAAATGTCGCTTTTAAAATTCGAAAATTATTCCGATTCCTGATCAAGTTTTTTTTTATCGTTGATGCTCGGATGAAGTTTTAGAGACAAATTGTTTTTCGAAAAATCTCTTTCGACTTCGATTCCAACGGAGTAACCTAGTTCTAGTCGTGGTGCCCTAGTTCGAGACTCTTTTGCCTTATTCAGCTGGCTTTTTCTTTTGAAATGTGGAAAAAAAATATGGGATCTCTATATATCGCGGACGACCCAGTTTCTCTCCGAATGCTGGACTCTGACGAACGACGATTCCCCACGGTAATGAGAGAGACAGAGACAGACCCTGGGACTGTAGTGGAATATAAAATGTGGCGTGGAGTTCACAGCAGCGAGTTTTATCCGGCTAACGTCCCTTTTTGCTACTTTGAGAGATTATACGCAGTGAGGATTTTCAAAAAATCCATTTTTTGAATTTCATTTTCAGGGCGTTTTTCATTTTTACCGGTAAAAAAATTGATTCAGTGTGTCTATTCAAATGAAACTTCTAGCAGATTAGAAATTTTAAATAAATTCTGCAATTATACCCAATAAATTAATTAAATAAATTCAAATTCAGGTTATATTTGATTGAATATTTAATTAGTTCAATTAATTAAATATAAATTCTGTAATATGTAATTATATAACCAAAATCTATTTATGAGTGATTCAAGGTCAAACTACCAGGTCAAAAAAATCAATGTCTCCGATCATACTCTCGATATTTTCCTGTGTTCTCTATCATGAGAAACAATTGCTGTTAAATCGCTACCCCGAAATGTGATTTTTTGAAAATTGCGTACTTTTAACGATTCGGAAAACTACTTTTTTGCTTTTGTGGGTAACTCCGCCGGATTTTGAAATTCGAGAATTTCCCTTCGAGAAATCGAAACTGTATTCAAAACCCTTCAAAATGAGCACAAACTAACCTCATTTGGTACATTTATGACGCCACAATCGTAAAACTACGTTTTTTTGAAAATCAAAAATAATTGAAAAACCTCATTTTTTCAAAATCTGAAAAAATCATATTCAATTTTTACGACAAAAAATCTATATTTCTGTGGAGTTTGATCTAGTTCTGACCAATAGATTTTGAATTATTGATCAAGTTCATGTTTTAGAAATCAGTTTCAGCTATTTTGGGACATTCAGGTTTTCACTTTAGGTTTTCTGAGAATTTCGTCAATAAAATCGATAGTCATCGTTTCAAAAAATTATAAAACAATTTATTTACAATTTTCCCAGATTTATCTACATCAAATGATAATATTTACGAATAATTGCTTTTTCTGCAACTTTGGATGGATCTCAAAGAATTGTAAATAAACTTTTTTATAATTTTTCACAATTTAAACAATCGCAACTTTAGACCTAAAGTTGCAGAAAAAGCAATTATTCGTAAATATTACCATCATTCGATGGGGATGGATCTTAAAAAATTGTAAATAAATTGTTTCATAATTTTTTGAAACACTGATTATCGACTTTATTGACGAAATTCTCAAAAAATTTAAAGTCAAAACCTGAATGTCCCAAAATAGCTTAAACTGATTTCTAAAAGATGACATTGATCAATAATTCAAAATCTATTGGTCAGAACTAGTTCAAATTCCACAGAAATATAGATTTTTTGTCGTAAAAATTTAATATGATTTTTTCAGATTTTAAAAAAATGAGGTTTTTCAGTTATTCTTGATTTTCGAAAAAACGTAGTTTTACGATGGTGGCGTCGTAAATGCACCAAATGAGGTTACTTTGTGCTCATTTTGAAGGGTTTTGAACACAGTTTCGATTTCTCGAAGTGAAATTCTCGAATTCCAACATCCAGCGGAGTTATACACAAAAGCAAAAAAGTTGTTTTTCGAGTCGTCAAAAGTACGCAATTTTCAAAAAATCATAACTGGTACAAATAACTTTATTTTGGGCTAGCGATTTAACAGCAATGTTTTCTCATGATAGAGAACATAGAAAAAAATCGAGAGTATGATCGGAGACATCGATTTTTTTGACCTGTTGGTTTGACGTGGAATCACTCTTACAATAAATTTTTTCATTCAGCTTTTTTACCATTAAGCACAACAAAATATTACTTTATGTGCGGACTTGATTGAAATTGCTTTTAGAATTGCCATTGGAATTCCATGAATCAATTAAATCGCATACCGCCTATCCAATCATAAAACGAAGGCCTCCCGGATAATTAATAAAATAGTTTCACTAATTAATTATTTATAAAGTAAAAATAAATTCAATAAATCGATGAACTAAGTTAGTGAGGTTTAAGTGAGACTTGGTTATTCCATTCCTTGGTAATTAAGGAAAATGGAGGTTTTTATCATTCTCAGTTATTATGGAATTTTAATAGCGAAAGAAAACGATAGAAAAATGCAACCTATGCAACTTATTCGCACCAACATGAAAATCATAAATAACATTTCTATCTGCAGGTTGAATTAACATCGAGAAACTAAAACGAATTCTACCGTCAGTCTCAAGGACGAAAAATTTAAAAAAAAAAGTAAATCGAAAAAAAAAACATCAGATATGAGAATACGAGAGCGAATCCCAGAGGACGCTCCGCGGGAAAACCAATATTTTTCTCCTCAATTCATATAAATTCAGTTCCCAAACCCGAATATAATTCTCTATACATATTATTTCGTGACATAATGACCTAATTTATCACAAAAAAAAGCGAATCACTCTACATTTTCGCAAAAAAAAGAAAAAAAAAAAAGAAAATCCAATTCGTCGTCCCATCCACATTTTCTCCAGGGAAATGTCCCCAACTTAAAAAGAAAGCCCAAGATTTTTCTTCACAGAAGAGAATTCATTCGCCGAGGCCAAAATTGGAGAGTCTGAGAGGAAAGAAAGATAGTAATTGGAAAAAAGGGAAGTTCCCTTTCATCCGGTCGATCGATGGAAAATCGCGATGATGGAGCGAACGAGTCAAATTGTGTAATTTTCGAGAGGGAGAAGATTGAATCGATTCGCTCCTTCTTAAGAGGCAAGGAGATATCAGGAGACACCTTTTTACCTCTGAGGAGGTGAAGAGAGAAGGAAGAAGGTGACGAAGCGAGTGTCGGAGAGAGAAACTCGTAATCTTTGAGCAATTTTCGATCCTCCCCTCGCGGGAGATCCGCTCGATCGATTTTAACGAGAGTCCCTCGCCACTTTCTATTACACCTTCCTTTATTCTCTCTCGACACACGCACACTCCAATCAATGAGCTTTTCAGAGCGTTGACACACGCGATGATTCACACACCTGCTGTGAACTTCCGGTTCAAACCCAATTCCCCCCCTTTAGTATCAAAGGCCAGAGGCGATAATTCAATGAATTATTCGTAGTGGAAGACACATTGAAAAAATAATAAGATTTGATAAAGTACTGGGGAGGGGATGGGGGGCAAAATGGACCCCATAAGATAAGGCAGTCCAGCTGTCGTATCTTATTTTTTATTTTTTTTGCCTGGTTAAGTTTAGATATATTTACGCCAATTATAATTGCCTCATTTTCGGATTTTTATTTTTTTAAAGCTTTTATTTAGTTTCACCTGTCCCGGTGTCTGTCTGTAATAAAATCTTGCAAGTTAAATTTGACCCACTTCCCGGTTTCCGATTGAGTCAAAATTTGGCATGCATATGTAAATCGGATGACAACGCGATATTATCACAAAAAATTTGCAAATTTTTTGCAAAAAAAATTGTTTCGCAAAATTTTTGTTACAAATTTGCTTGAAAATTGTTGTGCAACAAAAAGTGTTTCGCATAATTTTTTAGAAAAAAAATGTTTCGCAAAATTGTTTGCAAAAAAATTGTTTTGCTAAATTTTGTTTACAAAATGGTTTTAAGCAATTGATTTACAACATTTCTCTACGAAAATTTTGCGCAACAGTCTTTTTCCAAAAAATTTTCTGAAATCATTTTTATGCATAAATTTTGCAGAAAAATGTTGCACATTAATTGTGTGAAATAATTTTGTCTAACGAATTTTGCAAAATAATTTTTGTGCAAAAAATAATTTGCGAAACATTTTTTTTGCGAAAAATTATGCGAAACTAGATATACATTACTAAACATCATAAATACTAACAAATAAAAAATAAACAAACGAAAAAAAAATATTTTTTTAAACAAGCTTTTATTAGTTGTTAATAAAAATTAACTAAAAACTTATAAATAAAGCTATTCCGATTGGAAACAAGTTTTCAAATAAAAGCGTGTTACATTTTTCGAGCAAGAGAAAAAAGAGGGTATAACACGCTTTTATTTGAAAACTTATTTCCAATCGGAATAGCTTTATTTTTAAGTTTTTAGTTATTTTTTTAAACAATCTTTGATGGGGTCCATTTTGACCCTCTCCTCCCCTATACAGATTTTATTTTGGATATTCGAATGAATATTGAATAAATTGGCAATTTCTAAGATTTGGTAATTATAAGAAATGTTGATTCAGTAATTATAAAAAAAAAAATAATAAAGGTTCCTCTTAAGATGAAGGACTCGAGGTGTGAAAATGGAATGAGAGTGTATTTTTCGAATTTTCACGATTTCTTTAGCAATAAAGGAGACTTGTCCTTCTCGAAGGTTCAAAGAGGAGAGTTCAAGAGGTCAAGCATGTGCGAAAACACGAGATGAGAATTCGGAGGGGGTCTTCAAAAACACGTTGGAAAAGTATGTGCCAAGTAGCACAAAGTTCACGAGGAAAGTTCGTGTTTGCACGGAATTCGGCCCCCGGCGATTTTCCCTCATTTTCCGCGTCGTTCCTCCGACGATGCGCGAAAACGAAAAACAAAATTAATGCGGTATTCTGCTCCAGAGAAATTACGAACGTTTTGTCAAGCTCGAAAAAAAATATATTTTTACCATTCCTTTTTTCACAAAATATTAATATTTTGACAATAAATAAAAAAAAATCACAAAAAAATGAAAATTAAACAAGTTATTAGCCGGTAAAGTTGGGAGTAAAAAAAAGAGTCTCATCATTCGATACAAAATTTGAAAAAAAAGTGACGAGCTTATTTGCTGCGTCACTAAAAAAGGTTACTCCGTAAATTATTGGAATTTGAACCATTTTCTTTCGAGTATAGATTCTTAAAGGTCTAAACTTTAAGAATATGCAAAAAAGATGATTTTTTCAAAATTCTAGATCGGAATACCCCCTAAATCCACTATGCGGAAGTCCGGACACGGCGAAAAGCCTCAAGCCAAAAGTTGGGCTCAAGATATCGGGGTTCGCTGAATGCGAGACAAGAGAGATTCTGGAAGTTCGCCAAATTGCTGAAAGAGTTGTCACGGATTCGTTGAAATAACGAGAGCGAACAAGTGGTTGAAAAGAAGGTCGTCGCGCCGGAAGAGGGTGATTGAAAAGTTGTCCTCTAGAATTAAGCCGACGAATCTGCCGAATTGTTCTAAGCTCGAATTTAGCTCCAGGGAATTCTTTCAAATTCTCTCTGGGAATCGCACGCGAAGTAGGTCGATAGAAAAAAAAAAATAACACTTACCAAAATGTCGGTTTCATCGACTTTGCTGATGAGATTCGTGAATGAACTTCGATCGGCGAGAAGCCAGATGCCAACAGTCAGAGCTGCTCCACCGGCGAGCTAAAACGAGAATTAATCATCAATTGTCGATTGCACTGAGATTTTGCAATTTTTTGCTCTGAAATTTTCAAATTGCTCTCTGAATTTTTTAGTTTCTACAAATACTCGAAAAATTATTTCACATACTCAAATTGCTTCGAAATTTTTACTCATTTACCCGTTTAATTAATTCAATTACTTATCAATTTCATTAATTTTATTAATTGTTTATTTTTCATTTGCCTTTTCTATCGTGGAATTTCCTTATTAATTTATTTGGGGCATTCCTGAAGCCTAATTTCACTCAGTTTACAAATTTTGATATTTCTTTCATGTAAAAAACTTGACGGGTTTCCTTACAATAAATTTCTAGAATTTTTAATTGGATTTTCGACCGGAAGTAACCCTGTTAAAATCTGCTGGGAAATTTTTTATTACCCGGGCCATATTAACCTCCTCGCCTTGATACATTAATCTCGCAGTAAATTCATTACATGTGTATTACACGCATGCAACAACGTCCCCATTCGCTTCGATTCGATTTCAAGGACGTTGGATAGTGGCTAAAGTAGCACTAAAAGTGAATACACAGAGTTGTGGATAAGCGTAAATGGACCTAAAAGTGAGTTTGACAAATTATATTTGTCGCGTTACAACTTCAAAACCGTAATATTTTGTAAATATGTGTACTTACGAAGAAGACAAAGTTGAAGAGGCATAGAAAATACTTGGCGCACTGCGATGCGCAACCCATTTTCGTTCCAGCGTTTGGCTAACGTATCTGCAATCAAAATAAAAAGAAATTCAATTAATCCGTCGTTCATCAAATACTCATCATTAATGTGGAGGGGGCATTCCACGTCAGATCACGCGGTCATCGGCCTGACCCCCTCGGATTTTGATGTCCAATGAATGGTGG
Source organism: Alloplasta piceator (assembly GCA_946863875.1). NCBI lineage: Eukaryota > Metazoa > Arthropoda > Insecta > Hymenoptera > Ichneumonidae > Alloplasta > Alloplasta piceator. Next base: position 1,528,779 of record OX333074.1, read on the forward strand.
ATTTTTTTGGCCCAAAATACAACCTCAAATTTTTAGAAATTGTTATTTCTTTTTTTAGGGGTCGCTCAAGCTAAAAAATAATTAAATCGAGGGAAAACATAAAGACGGGCCTTTTTCAAATCAATGAAATTTTTTTCACAGAATCTGGGGCCCAAAAGAGATATTTTCGTCATAGTTCGATAATGGGACAAAAATTATAACTATTTTTTTTTCACTTCAATTTTTTTAAAATAATTTCTTATTTTGATTGTTTCTTGGTGTGAGAATAAAAATAAAATATATATTTTTCTAGTGACACTTGATTTTTTTTTTATTGGTTTAAGAGGCAAACGACAACATTTTTCGAAAATGCATTAACCTCGACGACCTGAAATAAAACGGATAATTCGAACACTGAAAATAAATAAAATTATACTAGTTATTGCGGAAAATACATACAACAATGACTTACAATCACATGTTCATTAACGATTTGTTGTACGCAACTCTTATGATCCAGCAATAATAAAATTTTCAGTCTATGTTGACTGTTTTTTCTGCAATAACTGGTATAATTTCATTTATTTTCAGTTTTTGAATGATTCGTTTTATTTCAGGTCGTCGAGCTTAATAAATTTTCGAAAAATGTTATCTTTTTCCTCTTAAACGAAGATAAAAGTCAAGTTTCACTAGAAATATATATCTTTTGTTGTTATTCTCACTACAAGAAACAATCAAAATAAGAAAATATCAAAAAAAAAAATTAAAATGAAAAAAATAGTAATTATTTTTGTCCCACTATCGAACTATGACGAAAATATCTCTTTTGGGTCCTAGTTTCTGTGAAAAAAATTTCATTAATTTAAAAAAGACCCCTCTTTATGTTTTCCCTCAATTTAATGATTTTTTAGCTCGAGCAACCCCTAAAAAATGAAATAAAAATTTCTAAAAATTTGAGGTTATATTTTGGGCCAAACAAAGCCTCGCAATTTATTGGAAATCAAAATCGCAGGGGGTCGGGCCGATGACCGCTTGTTTTGACGTGGAATGCCCCATATACATTTCGTTCGGTAGGCTTGATCTTAATTCATAATGATTATTAATTAATCATAATAGTAATTGATAATAATAATTATTATTTAATAATAATTTATATTATCATGTACTTTAATTAGACACGAGTAATTTCACAAGTTCAGCTCTTACAAAAATAATCACATTTCCAGAAGTCTTTTATTTTTATTATTAACATTTATTTTTATTCATAATTTTTTTATGCGATAACGCAATAACTTGACCCTAGAAATAGGAAAAAAAAATTATTCTTCATTGCACTTCGTGCAGTAAAAGTTAAAATGGCATTTCTTTCGTTAGAATATTTTTCACATATTCTACATTTGTTGGTGGCAACGCGTGACAACGTTGACAGAAAACACAAGTGATGTAATTCTCGTTCGCGTGCCTGAGTTTACATGCACGTTAGCTTTTAGAAAATATCGACCTGCGAATGGATCGTTATATTTATCACAAATAGAGTTCATCATAGTATAACAATTCAAACTATCAAAAAACGTATAAAAAAATAAAATAATATAATAATAATATAAAAGTAAGAAAATAAAATAGTTGTGAAAAAATGCCAAAAATATAACCAGTTCTATTGTTATTATATCAACCAGTATTGATATAATAACAATACCAATAATACTAATAATAATAAATTTCCATTTATCTTTAACGACCACTTATTCTCTAAACAGAGTGAAAGGCACCTGAAAATAAAATTGCGGCTCCGCGATATTTACTGAGAAAACCATTAGAAAATTTATGCACTACATCTAATAAAGTTACATATTTCGAGCATTCAATTCTGTGAATAAAATCTCAAAGTTCTTATTTATAATAATAATTTTTTATTTATAATTATTTATTTTAATTAATTAATAAATTCAATCAAAATAATTTATTCCGATTCTAATTTAATCAAATATCGAAACGTTTAAAAATACATCAACATCCAACAAAAAGGCCACATTTTCTAACTTGTTAAATTCCGGGGTTGACTTCCTCGTTAGTTAATAATCGGCACAACAAATATCTAGAAATTTGAGGCTCCGGTCAGCAGCAAGATTTTTTCGCGAATTTTTCATCGTTTTTCGACCGACGTAGATATTTACACGTGTAACTGGGTCTCGAAGGGATGAGGGGTGGGGTGTTCATCACGGCCCGAGACATTTTGGACGATGGCCAAAAACTTTGAATCCGCATTTCTCGGCGAGTGCAACCGATATGTATGCATTACCCTCGGGGATAAATCTTTATGTTTGCCATGGTCCTAGCATCATTACATGGCCGGGACTTTTGTGCGCAATCTCCTCATTGGTCAAGCAAGGTTCTAGATTTTTTCTGCATTTTCCTACATGCACAGCGTTTACCCCGATTCGAATGACCCAAATCGAGGGCTGTTCTCTGGTGTAAACCCCAGATGAAAGAGGTGCAACGCCCGGAAAAGCCCAGGTTGCCCGGGGTTAGGCGATCAGGATACTGGGTCAGGTCACGAGATTACAACCGGGAATCGCGTCCCGTTGAAGGAAAAAAAAAATCATACCTCAAGGGGTTAATAATAAATAATTATTAATTTAAGAGTTCAAAATCCTATTTCAATAGGTTTGGGTGGAGTTAGGGGGCGTCCATTAATCACGTGGCTCACGATGGGAGAGGGGGGGGGGGGGTTTACTAAAAAATATCACGATTGATCACGTGGGGGGTGGGGGGGTTTCGGGCAATATCACGTGTATTTTTTTGGTGCTTTTTTCATAAAACTTAGCATATTTGGGATTTTTTTTCAACTTACCGACAAGCGATACATTTATTTGTGTTAATAGAATTAACGATTTTTCACAGTGAAAATTGTTAGGAAGTGTGAATTAGATTGAAAAATTAATTATTTTTGTTGCATCAAAGCGATGCGAATTTCAGCATCATATTTATTCTTACTAATTGTTGATAAAATAGAATATATTATATGGGGCATTCCATGTCAAATCGACCACTTCAAAACCCGACCCCTTTCGATTTGGCTGAAATTTTGTCTTCCTTTTCTACCCAATTAAAAACATTTTTCAAGAAATTTTCAAAATTTTTTATCCAACCCAAAATAAAAAGCTTTTATTTTTTAAATGACCATAACTTCTTCAAAATTTCACTAATTGGGACGTGCTCTTGATTGAAAATTTTCGTTTTTGAATATACTTTCAAAAAAAAAAAAATACAAAAAAAATGTTAAGATATTTAAATGTAAGAAATTTTTCACTTTTTTTTCAGGAAAATCATCGTTTTATCGGAGTTCGCCTTTTTTTTTTCATTCAAAAAATACTTCGATCAATTTCGGAAAAAATGCTGTCCAACCTGGAGTAGGTCGACATTTCCTTTTATTTTTTTCTAACGATGATTGAAAAAAAAAAAAATTCTCAATTGGGCTTATTTCACAAAGTACCACTCTGAAAAATTTTGAGGATTCATGAAGGACCTCGGAATTTAAAAAATTGAGAAGAAATAGAAAATTGAAAATGGTAATCGTCGATTTTTTTTTTTAGGTGAAAAAAAATAGAAGAAAAAGACGAGCCACTCCAGGTTGGGCGGCATTTTTTACGAAATTGATCAAAGTATTTTTTGAGTGAAAAAAAAATTAAAAATGGCGAACTACGATAAAAAGATGATTTTTCTCGAAAGAATCACAAATTTCATAGATGTTAATATCTTAACATTTTTTTGGATTTTTTTTTCGTAAAGTACATTCAAAAATAAAAAAATTTTAAAAAAACGTCCCATTTTGTCAATTTTTGAAGAAGTTATAGTCATTTAAAAACAAAAGCTTTTTCTTTTGGGTTGTATAACAAAATTTGCAAATTTCCTGAAAAATGTTTTTAATTGGGTAGAAAAGGAAAACAAAATTTCAGCCAAATCGAAAGGGGTCGGTTTAAAAGTGGTCGATTTGAAATGGAATACCCCATATAGATTCTATAAAAGTTATTTCGTTCTTAAAATAAAATTGTTTGTATCCGGATCACGTTACTAATTGCAATATCCATAACTATCGAATTTTTATTTTTCGAAAATATGTTTATCACTATTGCCATTGGTAAAAAAAATCACGTGACAACGGCAGGGGGGGGAGGGGTTCAACAAAACCTCATGGATGATCACGGAGGGGGAGGGGGGGGGTCTAAAATGGATTAAAAATGCATCACGTGATTAATGGACGCCCCCTTAGGCCATCAAAGTGATCTTGGGTGACATTGCAGATACCAGATTTGGTGCCTATCTTACAAAACAATGCTGCTTTACGGTTTTTACATCCGCCGGTTCCTTTTTATAGTTAATTGTCCTCACAAAGTGCAGTCGAAGGCAGAAATCTTGGGATTTCTTGATAAAAGTAGGATAAGCAATTTTTGGTAGGGAAAATCGGTACAAAAAGCACCGTATCACTGCTGTTACATTTCGTGTGCATATTTACACGTATTACATGTCTGAGTGAAATTCCGGATACTCCTATTACGCGGTTTAACGGCATGTCCGGGTCGTCCCATCTCCTCCTGTGTCTTTCAAGGAGACGACGAGGTCATTGAGCCCCCTCGCAAATGAAAACAATAACGGTGGGAAACGAGAGAACGAGAGATCTTGTAAAATCGTGTAATGAAAGACCTGATACGAAGACTCGGCTCTTGAGCTTCCCATCACTCTCCTTATCTTCGCTAATTTTCAAAGCCTCTTCCACTTTATTGCATACCTATACATATAATATTCTAATGTATGTAATTGTTTCCGGGGTTTGTGAGTTTGTTTTTACATTGGCGCGAGTGGGGGATGTAAAAGCGTCATGTAACAGTTATACATAACAATATATGTTTACATCTGAGTGAATATATGATATAATCCAATGTGCAATTATGCGTCAATTGTACTTTGAACCTAAATATTCCGTTTCCTTTGCTCTTCAGCGAAAAAGGCCATTCATTATTGATAAAAAAAAAGATTCTACAGATTCTAAAGACTCTACAGAAATAACTCGATAATTGTTGGTTGGAAGGTCACCCGGTAAATCCGATATTCAAAGGTGTGTAATTTACAAGTGTAAGTATAAGTGTAAGTAAATGTATTCATAAGATTAAAACATCTATACCGACAAAAGCTGTCAGAATTGCGGAGAATACATTCTCTTACAAAGGGCGAGTATTGTGAAAAATAAAAAAAATTCTCACAGTATCTCGAGTCATCGTTGGAAAACGTACACTTATCTGTGCAGATATATAGCGTGAGGATATTTGTATATAAGTACATGGCGCACGAAGTGCGATGGAGGAAACGTTTACCAAATATGTATAGGTGCGCCCCGACCACACGATTCTCATGGGATCTCTTTTATTTCCTCGCTTATATGCTATAAACAAATAATAATAATAATAATAATAATAATAATAATAATAATAATAATAATAAAAATGACTTCTTATATATCTGCACGTGGTGCCCAGATGCAGCCGAACTCGCTCACACGGCATTACAATGGCGTCGGTTCAGGGATCATAATCTGTAATTAACAAGCGTCAGAGAGAGAGAGAGAGAGAGAGAGAGAGAGAGAGAGAGAGAGAGAGAGAGGGAGAGAAAGAGAAAGAGAGAGAGGATAATTATGCCACCGACCCCCACGAGACGCCAACAACGAAGAGGAGGACGAGGCCGTTTCTCGTCTTGCGTACATATGGGGCATTCCATCCCAAATCGGACAGAAAAACTTTTTTTTATTTCCTCAATTTTTTTATATTTTTTATGTACTTGTTAAAAGACCCTTACTGTTAAATTTCGAGATTTTTTTGAATACCCGTTCAAAAGATATTTAATTAACAAAAAAACCGCTCTTTTTTGTTAGTATTTTGGTAATAACTTATTTGATAATGGTCCAAATTAAAAGTTTTTTTTTCAAAATTTTTGTTTTTACGGCCTTTTCAGAAAAAAAAAAATACAAAAATATTCGACGCGTTTTTAAATGATTTTTTTGAGTTTTAAACTTTAAATCGCGTTTTTAAAAGTGTCATTTTTTATTTATTTATTTTTTTTATTTTTTGTTTTAAACATCTATCTTTTCAACAATTTTTAATACTGGTCCGATCGTGGGATTTCGATAAATACTATTTTTTTTCGATTTTTGAAAAATAATTTTTTTTTAACCACGCCCTTCGAAACATGGTCGTTTTTTTGAGCTTTTTTTGGCGTTAAAATTTTGGTGCACGATCCATAGAAGTTTTTTTTTTACTGTTTTTCGCGTAAAAAATTTGTGGGGGAAGTATAAACTTCAATTTTGTTTTTTCAAAAGTGCCGTACGATTTTTTTTCGCAAAAATATTCAATTTTGTGCAAAAAACGACCATATTTATAAAATGTTGCGTAACTCTAAAACTACTTGATTTTCGTGAAATGACTAGGAAAGTAAAAAATTGCAGACAATCATTCTGGACTTAATGAAATTGTTGCAGCATTTTTTTTAAACATTTTTTTCGAAAATTTTTCCTCTGGACGCGATATTTTGGAATAAAAATGTTGAAAAAAAAATTCTGAAAAAATTTCATTGAATCCAGAATGATTGTATGGAACTTTTTACTCCTTTAGTGATTTCACAAAAACGCGGTAGTTTTACAAGAGTTACGCTACATTTGATAAATATGGTAGTTTTTTGCGGAAAATTTAATATTTTTGCAAAAAAAAATCGTACGAAACTTAAAAAAAAAACAAAATTCAAGCTTATACTCTCCCCTACAATTTTTTACGCGAAAAAGAGTTTAAAAAAATTTCATGGGTCGTGCGCTAAAATTTATTCGCCAAAAAAATAGCCAAAGAACGACCATGTTTCAGAGGGCGTACCGGGTTAAAAAAATCGATTTTTTTTTTGGAAAAAGCGAAATGACGCTGAATATGTGCCCTTTGAAATGCCGCTTATTGAATCGAAATATCTTCATTTTTAAAAGAGCAGTGAAATTTTTTATGCGCTGCGGAATCGGGACGAGTGTTTCCAAACTTTTGGCCGACAGTGTACATAAAAGAAGATACGTGAGTACGTTCCCCTCAGTATACTTTTTACATAATGCCTGTTATCGAACGATACGCCATTGTTGTGTAAAATTTCCGTATGTATATTTTTACATAAGTGCAATTGAACTTTGATTCTGGTAACCAATTTGTCCGAAGGATTTGTCGGAAATAAAATTCCCATTATTCAAATCTATTCAGATTTTATGCTCATCACAATTGATGCAAACAGAATTGAGTCAAGTGATCAAATACAGAAGATTTCCCAAAGAAGATATCAAAAAATGATGGGGAAATTTGCATCGTTGACGTTAGAAGTTTCAGCTTGAGTTTTAATTTGAAGGTTCTCCAATTGTTCCCAAAATGTTATATAATGGAATTGAATGTCATTGTCAAGAGGACGATCATATATTTGTATTTTACGAGGGTGTAATTAACTTGGCAGGGTAGTTATTATGACTTGTCAATTTTCTCGGCAGATAGAGAACGAGATTTCGTGGAAGTCGAAAATTGTAGAGCATTCGAGTTGGACTCAGGAAACTATCAAGCGGAAACCTGGTCACTAAAAACGACGAAGCGGTTTGGTTTTGGGGAACTACACGGCAAAAACGACTTAGCTATGGTGACAAAAAAATTAATTGACTCAACTAACTATCTCAGTTGGTTGATACAACTGTCCAGTTGTATCCACTATTTTGCTCGTAGTTTATTATAATTTTTTTTTATATTTATACAATATTTTTAAACATTTCAATCTTTGAATGTTGCTACAAATATGAAGTTTACAATTTCGTAAAGCTTCGTCTTTCCTTCAAGAGAAGGTAAAAGAAAAAAAACTCTTTTTTTGTGGGAATCCATTTCGGATTCGACCATCTTGCGTTTTTGCCGTAGAGTATAACATATCCATACTAAAAAATAAGGATATCAAACATGGACGAACTTGGAAAGGTTATAAGCGTCGAGGGGAAAGTTCGTTTGGGCGAGAAGAAGCCACCTGGCGGATTTTTGGGGTACTGACAAATCCGCAGATATGATCATATAATTGGCTAGAGTGCCTATAAAATTCGTTGTCCATCCGTTATACGCTCCTGAATACTATTTTATTAGTTAGGCTGACTAATCAAGTCAGTTGTGTTGACTAGTCGCGTCAACTAACTATGAATAGTAGATGGAACTAATGCTAGGTGGTTACTCTAACGAAGCAGATGGTTAGGGTAACCGAAATATACCTAACTGATAATAATACCTGATTTTAGTTAGACTGACTAATCAAGTCAGTTGTGTTGACTAGTCGCGTTGACTAACTATGAATAGTAGATGGAACTAATGCCAGGTGGTTACTCTAACGCAGCAGATGGTTAGGGTAACCGAAATATACCTAACTGATAATAATACCTGATTTTAGTTAGTCTGACTAATCAAGTCAGTTGTGTTGACTAATCGCGTCAGCTAACTATGAATAGTAGATCGAACTAATGCTAGGCGGTTACTCTAACGAAGCAGATGGTTACGGTAACCTAAATATACCTAACTAATAATCAGTTGGTTGTCCCAACCAACTATTTTTTCCGTGTAAATCTCGATTTCGACTTCAACGAGAAACTCCATAAAATCTCGAGTTCGGTCTCGGCTCTTCGAGAAGAGGCTTTTCAAGACAAGAAATTCCTTCGATCTCGTCTCATTTCACCGAGAAACATCTCGTCGCGACGGCAAAACTAGTAATGGTAAATTCTGATGCGTTCACTTCAAGTATGCCCCAGCGCACTCCATATCGACGTAATAACTTGCCGATCATTCGCGCGCTTCGCGTCAGCTGTTTCCCATCGAAACACACACACACACGTTACCCGGAGTATCTCACTATTCCTGGTCGGATTCGTGTACATGATATATCTATATGTATCTACTTGTATTGTGAATAGTGCATAAGGGGCTGGGGATCGTGGCTAACGCGATGAAAGTGCATTCCATTGGAAGGTCTCGGGCCAGATCGTGTTGAATCGAACGAACGCGGGGAACGGAAAAGCAGCCCACGTGGGAATTCATCGTGAACGCGGAAGACCTAGGATCCTTCATCTCTACACACACAGATACACGCGTACCCGGACCCGAGCATTTTTTGTTAATTATCTATTGAATCGGCCTTAGAATGTACGCCTCTATTTTTATATGGAGTATAACATATAAATAAGCATATTTCAACGTAATACCGATTATGTAATTTATTTACAACATTAAAAAGTAGCAGATTCCTTCCAAGAAGGTGTTGCCACAAATTGAAATTGATGAGCTGTTAATAAATTTTTACTTCTTTAATTTATAGCATCTACAATATACATTAACCACTAAATTTGTCGAACAAATTTCTTGGTTGTAATAATTACAATATTCTGATAGAGCAGGAAAATTGATATGGGTCATTCCATGCCAAATCGACCAATAGTTGGAATCGAACCCTTTCAATTTCGATTAAATTTGCTCAGAAGTTTTGATTTATCATAAAACGAAGTTCTGCCAAAGGAAAAAGAATAAAAAAATAGTCTTAAAAATTAAAAATTTCTTAATTATTTCAATTTTTCAAGTTTGTTTTTTAAATATCTCGAAAACTATTATAGTTACGAAAAAATTGTTCTGAGTTCGTCTTAAAGAGATTTGCGAAAAAAAAATATTCCGAAAAAAAATTTGAAAATTGATGAACTTGAAGAAATTTGAATTTTTTAAAATCGGGAAAATCCACGATCAGTATTAAATTTTTGGTTCAATTTTTTGAATATAATACCTTGCATTGATCTTAAAAGATCCTGAAATTTTCAGGAAGGTGTTATTTTTTTTTTAAATATGAATTTTTGAATTTCGGTAAAAAGAAAATTTTGTTTACCTCTACGTTAAGTAAAGTTGAGCAATCACGTAATTTTTACTGCTCAAAATTACAAAATTACATGATTGCTCAACTTTACTTAACTTAGAGGTGAAACCAAAAAATTTGTTTACCAAAATTTACATATTCATATTTTTGAAAAAAAGAAAACCTTTTTGAAAATATCAGGGTATTTCAAGACCAGTACATGGTATTATATGACAAAAATTAAACCACAAATTCAATGTTGATCGTGGTTTTTCAGGATTTTAAAAAACTCAAATTCTCCAAATTCATCATTTTTCAACATTTTTTATCGGAATATATTTTTTTTCGTAGCCCCAAGTATATTCTTTAAGCCGAACTCAGAATTATTTTTCCGTAAATAAAATACTTTTCGAGATACATATTTCAAATTCAAAAAATGGTGAAATTTTGATTTTTACACAACTTTTGAAAAATTCGTTAAATTTTTTTCCTTTGGTAGAACTTCGTTTTATGATACAAGAAAACTTCTGACCAAATTGCATCGAAATTGAAAGAGGTTGATTCCAACTATCGGTCGGTTTGACATGGAATGACCCATATTCAATGGGGAGTCACATATAAAAACGTTTGTTCCGAATCCCTTAATTCCAGGGGCCGGATATGTCGATCAAGATGTTGGTGACATTGTGAGTGTGCAATAAGTGCACTGCATATAATTAATGACATTGAGAAATGTCCACATCAAAGGGATGCTCTTGAAGGGCAGGTGCAAAAAAACGTGGGTTCCGACATGCGTAAGTGCAGCCGCGAGGTTGGTGAAAACACATCGCGAGACTTCGAGAGGAATCGCAGCATCGGAAAGTGTGGAGGACTTGTATACGATCGCATTCCAGCCAGGAATGTCGTGAGGTTCTCTCTCGCGGGATGCAGATGACCAAGAAACGTCGTCCAACCCAACAAAATACAATATAAACCAGGTGCGCATGTGTCTATATCTGTGGAAGTAAGTCCGCGGGTAATACCGAGCGCGAACGTGAAAACAGGTTTTTCCTGGCTTTACCTGACACATCGAAGCTTTGGAGAACCGGCAGGACGTTGCGGGACGTAAGACACAAGGAACTTAAATTATCTGTAACCATTTTTGGACAGTTACTTTTATAACCTGGTAAGTAGGTGGAAAAGGCTTGACAGAACGTTAAAAAAATATTAAAGGAATCAATTATTTCGATTTGACCCTGACTAGATCCCCCTTGAAAGACTAGATACCCATAATTTTGGAAATAAAAATTTCCTTGAGTTTTCATCTTCCAATCGGTCATATATTATGATACTTGGCGTCGATATGCTGCCGCGTCTCTTGATTATAACGCCTCTGCCAAATGGAAACGTTTTAACAACTTTAGTTTTCCAACTAGATCGGTAACTTACCGACGTCAGGGTCCGCCCTATTGAAAAAGCACAGTTACCCTGCGGTAGGTAAGTAGGGTATCCCAGGATTTGCGAGTCCGAGACTTGTAAACTTGTAATCTGGTACCTTCATGTTACTAAAAAGCTATTTGGGGGGTCTATTTATTTACACGAGGGGCCTCAATGAATACTGGAACATCGGACTCAAATTTGGACCCACAGTCAACTCTCATCTATGTTATCACCAGCTGATTTACATATGTTCAACGTATCAGTCCCCTCCCCACTATATTGCAGTGATGGAACTAGCGGTTACTATTTCCATCAGTGGTTGGGGGCCCCCCCAGGCTGTAGAAAAGGTGGCGGTCGTCGGTCCCGATCATGTAAGAAACATGAGAGTTAACTGTACTCGCGCGTGACATTAAAGTCCGGTGATTAACAGGCCCCTCGCGAAATTTCTTCAATTATGGTGTCGGTGACTTTCGAATACATGAAAAAAGTACGATTTCTCGGAATACCTCCGAGTGTCCTCGCGATAATCAAAGAACGTCCTCCAACTACATCCAAGAACATCCAGCTAACTTATAAATTTATTTACCAGAATTTATAAGCGTCGTCATAACGAATGCGTCGTTTTTTTTTCATTTGTTCTCGAATCGTGTCAACGAAAAAAACGAGACGCGAGTAATTATGTGTGTTTATCTCTGAATATATTTGAACAGAGTAGAAAAGTGTGCCATACTGTGCAAACCCGAGACTCCAGAGTGAAAGATAGAGAAACAGACGAAGTGGAACTCGACGCACGCGGTGATAAGTGCCGAGGCTTCTTCTTCTTGTTTTACAAGTCCCCGACGAAGGGAGGACAGGAACGGGAATCTGAAGTCTCTTTATTTCTTTGTGCGTGAATACGTGACGGACCATTGAGGATGCATCCGCGCACGTGCGCTGTTTCTGCTGCTGGAGAGGATTTCTCGCTTCAGTCGAGAGAATACGTACAACGAGAGCGTCGCTTTATGAAAGAAGAAATATAACAGAGCGGAGGGAAAGGAACGAGCTGGAAGAAAAAAGCTTTGGAAGAAACGCATCGCATTGTGGAGTGATCCGGCGGAACGGAAACGACTGAAGAAGAGAGTCCACAAGGGAGACCAACGCGAGGTACTCAACGTGGAAAATCCAGAAAAATGCAAGTTGCGTTGGAAAAGGATTGGTGTTGGCTACTTGCATACTCAGAAGTATGCAAGTATTAGTGTTGGAGTAAGAAGCACTGAAAAACATGGCAAGGACATGGAAAAAGAGAGGATAAAAAATGAAGATAAACAGGAAAACCTAACGAGTGCAATCACGAAGGCAAACAAAAAAAGAAAGTAAATAGGACCCGCGGAATGGATGAGGAAAACGAGGAAGAAAAAACAAAAGAGAAGAAGAAAGACGGGGAATGTGATGGAATGAATCAAATTGACGATGGAGAAGAACAAGGCTTCCTGACTCTTCTTCTTTCTCCTCTGCTTCTCCGCCTCATTCTTACTCTTTGTCATCATCTTTAGTACCAACGGCAACAGCTAAAGAATAATTAACGAAAAAGAGAAGTGGATGAAAAAGGAAGATTGAGGTCACATGTCCGCGTTGTTTCGCTCAGTACATCTCTACCGGAGAAAACTCTGCCGCAACATCTCTACCGAATAAAAGTGCCAACTTTCATTCCAAGATAAAATAATGGAGCAGAAATAGTGAATAGGATTCACAGGTAGAAAGGAACAAGAACGTTGATGAAAAAGGAATCAACAGGAGAAGAAGAAGAATGGAGCTGCTGGATGGCGGTCATCTCTTTCTCTTCCTCCTCCTTTTCCTTGATGGCCGCCGATCCGGACGACAATAGGGCAAAGCCAACTCGAAATTATCCACTCTTCGTGCTAATAGTTAAATCATTCATTAAGTCGGCGAAGCAGAGAGAAAGCAAGCGAGAGAAGGATGACCAGATGCTGCACGCGAAGTCACGTATAAACTTTGTAATTCTTCCGGATGAAACTAATCTATGGAGACGACTAGATAAAACGGGTGATTGCTATGAAATGTTATCACACGACGTCGTCGGAGAATGCACACGCGAAAAAAAGAGAGACACGAATTGCCTCAAAATTCAGATAATTCCCGAAACCAATTGACTCGATGAGAGCGAAAATGTCTTCATATTTTCATAGTGTCTCGTAGAATCGTTTGGAATCACGCAATGCGAAACGTATGGACATTCGACAAACCGTGGACTTTCTGTTTTTGTTTACTTCATCTTGTCACGTAGAGCATGTGGGCTTGAAGAACCCGGCTAATTAGTCATTTGAATGATCATTTGTTCAGTTGTAATGGCCGATGAATCATTTGAATTAACGTTACCGGATACTCTGATAAGCCGATTGTATTCTCGTTTTATTTTTATTTTTTTGAGAGAATCATTCCTTTCTAAAAAGATTAACGATCTCCGGATGTATCTAAACGACCATATTGGGCCCATCAAGTCGGGTCTTCAATATGACGATTTAGTGTAAATAATAAAGAGGGCGATCGATTTTCAACTGTATTAGTCCCCGCTTCATCAGGCTTCACACCCAGAAAAAAGATCTAGTCATAGGTACTATAATCGTTTATTTGATTATTTTTTAGTTACTTCAAAGAAAATTTTCTTTCCATCCAATTTTGGGCGATATTTACTTTCACTATATTTATTTATTCAAATTCCCTGTCATCGAGAAACAGGCGTTGAAGAAAAATTCTATTCGTTGTTACTAAATACCTATTCACCCGTAACCTCATCCGATCATATCTGCAGATTTGTCAGTACCCCAAAAATCCGCCAGGTGGCTACCTCTCGCACAAGCGAACCTGCCTCTCGACGCCTATATCCTTTCCAAGCTCGTCTATGTTTGACATCCTTATTTTTCAGTATGGATATCTGATACATTGAACATTGCGGCAAAACGCAAGATGGTCGAATCCCCGAAAAGGATTCCCATAAAAAAGGGTCTTTTTTCTTTTCCCTTCTGTTAAAGAAAAGACGAAGCTCAACGAAATTGTAGACTTCATGTGTGTAGCTATTAGTGATGGCAATATTTGATGAATGTATCGATATTTGGTATCGATACGTATTGGTGGTCTGAATATCGATACACGTGTAATATCGGGAATGCGATATCGATATCACCGATATCGATACTCAAATAAAAATGCAAACAAACCTCAGTTGGTAACAAAAAACTGTCGTTTGTACCTCAGTCGGTAACAAAACCGGTAATTTTTTGCCACAGTCGGTAACATAAACTCAATAAAAATCGGTTGTATCGAAATTTCGATATTTATGTATTGCGTATCGATAGTTGAAAATATCGTAACGCCAAGACTCGATACAAAATATCGATATTTGGGTCGAAGAGTATCGATATTCCAAATATCGATACTGTATCGCCCATCACTAGTAGCTAGACATTCAAAGATTGAAATGTTAAAAAACATATATTATTGCCCTCCGGACGTAAAAGTGCCTTTTTACGCCCACTTCGTGGGCTTAAAATTCACTTTACGCCGTCGGGCGATAAAATATTGTATGGCCCTCGTACAAAGAACTTTTTCTGACTCGTGTGATTGCATAATCACGAACCTGCAAACTCACACTCGTCAGAAAAAGTTTTTTTGTCCTCGGGTCATAATGTACTATTGTGTAAATATTAAAAAAAAAATTATTTCATTTAAATACATATTTGTTCAGTTTGAAATAATATTTATTAACATTAAATAAAAACTTATTAGATCGCAATATATTTTCCTAGTAGGTCAATAAAAAAAAAATGTCGTTGACATGAATAGAGTTGTATTAGGCCAGCCTACAACTAAAAAAATTTATTTGGCTTGACTAGGATTTAGTTAAATGTACTAGATCTTTTTTCTGGGTGCACTGATAGTGCCGGTCCAGGGCATTGTCCGGTATGAACTCCTCTCGATCGATTCATCGATCCGCGAAGATGACGAGGGCGCACAAAGAAAGTCTTTGGATAATTGAGAGTCGGCGGAAGAGTCTACTGAACTTGAACCGCTGGCAATTAACGAGCGTTATCAGAGTGATTAATGACGCATGAACGGGATACCCAACGTATATAATTGTGGCCTCGGAGGAAAAAAAACGCGAGAGCGGCTCTCACTTTTGGTACGCAGAGAAAAAAAATGAGATCAAGTTTCTCGATACTATTATTATCAGGTACACCGATTTCCCTCTGAAACTATATTTAAAAATTAGAAAATATTAAGAGTGATTTCTAAATATTTGCATTTTGAAAAAATCATTAATGACAGATAAAAATGATTCCCACGATTGGAAACATTATAAGTTTTGAAACCCTCTTTAAAAAAAGTACCCTCGCTACAACCCTGAGATGAATACTTGTTCATGACGGTTTATTGTCAACTGATGTACACTATTAAATAATTTTATTTTATCCAGAAAAATTCGGTTTTTCCACTGGAAACTTAGAATTTTCTGAATTCGTTTTGAACAAAGAAATTTAAAATAACAAAAAAATTCTTTCACCAGGACGGTCAATTCTAGCGAGTTATCATACAAATTTATCAACGGACAGCAATGCAAAGAAATAACGGCGTTCAATATCCTGTTACACGCCATTATTTTGCTGGCGCAGTCGATATATCGTGTAATTACGTTTTATCAGGCTTTTGACATCGTTGACGATATCAGAACTCACTCATCGTAACAAGAACAAGAAAAAAGAGACAAAAATAATCATTACCAGAAAAGGACACATTGTAAGAATTTCAAAAATCATTCTACTTCACCACATTCCTTTCTAACAATGATTTTTTGGGCTTGCAATTTTTTAATCCATCCAATCTTCGCCCAATCCAATTTTTATAACACATTCGGTTTCAGCAAAAAGGTAGACCTTAAGGGTTGTAAAAAAATGACTAAAAACCATTATTGTCCACAATATCGGTAAACAATGGAGCAGGTTTGCAAAATTTGTAATGTAAAAGTAATGCATTATTCATTACTTTTAGAATGTGTAATGGACAAAATTTCCATTACCCATTACACACTACATTATAATGAGTAATGAAAAATTTTCCCATTATACACCACATCGTAATGGGTAATGAAAATGTTTTCCATTACACACTACATTGTAATGGGTAATGTAAATTTTTTCCATTACACACTACATTGTACTGGATAATGAAATTTTTTTCCATTACACACTACATTTTAATGGGTAATGGCGATATTTTCCATTACACACTACATTGTAATGAGTAATGTAATTTTTTTCCATTACACATTACATTGTAATGGATAATGACAATTTTTTCCATTATACACTACATTTTAATGGGTAATGAACATTTTTTCCATTACACACTACATTGTAATGGGTAATGAACGTTTTTTCCATCACACACTACATTTTAATGGGTAATGGAATTTTTTTCCATTCCACACTACATTGTAATGGGTAATGTAAATTTGTTCTATTACACATTACATTGTAATGAGTAATGAAAATGGCAATGCATTACAAAAAGTAATGCATTACTTGCAACCCAGCAGTGGAGGAGTCATTTTGGAAAGTATATTAACCTGCTTATATCCAATTACCCAAAAAACCGTGGAATTAAAATGACGATCGTAAAGGGACAACGTGACAAGGGCGTGAAATTTCCTGAACCAGGGTCGAAATGAATTATATATATATGGTTACAAAGAGACATGTACATATCTATATAAGTGGGGGATGACTATCGCGCTTCTTTATGCACGGGGGAGGGAAAAAAATGATGTGTTTAAATGGTCTGTGGTGTCCTGGGGTCGCCATAACAACGGCGTATCGTAAAAGTGTATATGTTAAGTGTACAGCGAGTATGCACATAGTGCCATTGCCCCCTTGCATCACGTGTCTGTCCGTCCATTTGTCTATCCTTCTGTCTGGTCCCTCTCGTCGTATCGTATGCGCTCGTGACGAACGGAATGCCTACAACTGAGGCGGCCCTCATGCGATAATAAACACGAGCCTCAAGTGAGGGAAGAGACGGATAGGAAGGGCGAAAGAGAGGGGTCTCGTTGAAGGATCGTTGATTTCACCGAGCTCTCCCGTCTCTCACCCCTGCTCTGGGGGTAGTTTTAACCCGTCGACCGCCATATTATACCATTATACCCAAATGAGGGTAAACATGGACCACCTGAATCTCTCCACGAAGATCATCTTCCTCCCAGATTGAATTCGCGACAAAACTGCTTTACCGACAGTTGTAATCGGATTTTTAGAAATCAAAGGATTTTCAAAATATGAATGCGTTTAATCATTGGAGTTGCAGCTACGAATCAGCCAAAGGATCCAGTGGTGAAGGATCAGGGGATGATTAGTGTTCGGCATTTATTTTTAGGATTGCATCCTGATTAGAATCATCTTTGGGGGATTTATTGTAACCTGAGCGGTTTGGTAGATTAAGTTATTCAATTATTGTTATCATTAATTTAATTTAGTTCAATATCGGTAATTTGATTGATTATTAGTTATTAATTTTCACCTCAACTATAAATTATTGTAGAATTAGATTATGCACGGAACGACTCTCGTTTTTGGACAAAGTGTTAGGAAAATTCTGGATAAATTAACCTGCCTGGCACATATTGCCCCAATTCTCTCCCCCGTGCAGGAAGATCCGACGACACAGGGGGTCGCGCGAGTGAAACGGGGGCGACCGGGGACCAGCCCCACGTGAAAGGGTGACTGTGCTCAGCGGACCGATCATTAGATTTGCACGGGGACACTCGAAGTCTCCCTCACGTGTGCGTGACTTTCTTAGCAATATTAACGCCGTGAATAAATGCATTATTTATGCGGTGCCGGTATAATTTTCAAAACACTAAAATTTCTTATGCACGGTGTTGTAAAAAATCAGATTGTAGTCCAACCCAATCCCACAATTATTTTTTTAATGAAGATATATAGTTCCAGAACGATTTCTATAGATTCTACAATATTTTCTCCGGTCTAGCGTAAGATATGTCCAAATGGCAAATTTATTTTTTATCAATTTTTTAAACTTCCAATTTGACCAAAAATCAGAGCTTTTAAAAAAAAAAAAAAAAAATTTTTACGGGGTGGCCACTAAATTAAACGAAAAAAATTCCCTGACATTTTCGAAAATTTCCCTGACGGATTTGTGAAAAAAGTAACAAGGTAGGAACATTGCATTTTCCAGGGGGGAAAAAAACAGAACAAAATGTTCACCCATAATTTTTTTTCAGCACTACGCAGAAAAAAATGTTCACTCATAATTTTTTTATTCTCAATTTGATATTTCGTAATTTCCCTGACTAATATTTAATTTCCCTGACATTTCCCGGATTTCCCTGACACTGAAAAAATTCCCTGACATTTCCAGGTTTTCCCTGACAGTAGCCATCCTGATTTTATCCTATGCCTCACCTTAGCTATGCCTGACAACAAAAAATTCCACCACCTGAGAGAAGTTTGAAAAAAGGGTCCTAATTGATAGCACGTATCTCCGCCATTTTAAATATTTTTTAGATTGTTTATTTATTTATAAATCCACAAAATCGTATCGTATTATGCAATGTATATAATGTATTATTCGCATTTAAAAAATTGATATCTATTTTTTGGGCGCCAAGGTGGTGTGAGCCCTTAATGGTAAACCCGACGAGCAAGAGCTATCGATTGTGAAAGCAGCTACGAGAGTTGCAGCCGGGACGATGGGTTCTCAACTCCGTTTTTCATCGATACCAAGACTCATCTCGAAAAATTCTCATACCCATATCGAATTGCCAAAAGATCGATGACCAAGGGAAACCAAAGGATTTGTGAGGATTCTCATAACGATGCAAAAAAAAACTGTAACCAACATAATTTCAAGATTTAGGCCTTCTGATGCCCTTCAACGGATATAAAGACAACTCATACGTTTCAAAACATATTTCACGAATTTACCGAGTAACTATCGTTCAAGGTCCCAAATAAAAATAAAGGGTAGTTTATATGGGGACTCTTTTTTCCTGTACAAAATTTATTATTATAGATTTTTTCCTCCCATAAAAAAACAAACTTCTGAATTAAGTAGATTTAATTTAGTGGCAACTGGTACCTCCTTCCCAAAAATTAAATTTTGGAATCGTAATCATTAATTGATTGAACAAGAATGCCCTTGAAATGACCCTTTGACGTTTGGACATCAAAAGATCTGTTCCTTCCAGAAGAAGTTTATTTTCAATATTACTCATAGATTCGTCGATACCCGTATTATAGCAACGATTTCTCTTTTCCTTTGCAAATATTGGTCTTGTGTGCAAAGCGCATCTCAAACGAGAAAGAATCACGAGGAGTGTGTGTGTACGTGTCAGTTTCATCCGTCCTGTCCGAGAGATATGAGCGTAACGAGATTGTCTTTGGTAGTTTTATTGTTACTATCGTTACTCTCCGGCCGTAGCACCATTCACGTGCTATATAGTGTATATATATATATATATATAGTGTATTAATGTTACGACGGTGTGGGTAATATGCGTGCTCCTCGTAATTCAAGCACCCTTCGCTTTCTCACGGTGCCGGCGAAAGTAATACTTCCCGAGATTATTGTCCCACTCTCTGGCGTACAGCATAGTGCTGTCTCTCTCCTTCTTTCCCGGCTCATACGTGTTCAACTGCAGACATACGTCCGGAGAATGTCGTGACCTTAGGAGCATCCGTGCAACAGTAATTGTTCCGGGATATCGAGTATCTTTTTTAGAAACACTTGTATTCGAAGAAATACCGGCTAACTTAAGGATGCTTTGTAAGCAGAGTTGTGAAAATAGTAATGTAAAAGTAATGGATTACCCATTACTTTAAGCAATCTGTATTGGACAAGTTTTCCATTACAAATTACAAAATCAATGTGTAATGGATGCGTGTTCCATTAAAATTAAAAAAAAGTAATGTGTAATGGAGGCATGTCCCATTACAAATAAAAAAGTAATGTGTAATGGAAGCGTGTTCCATTACAAATAAAAAAGTAATGTGTAATGTATGCATGTGCCATTACAAATAAAAAAAGTAATCTGTTTACGGATGCGTGTTCCATTACAAATAAAAAAGTAACGTGTAATGGATGCGTGTTCCATTACAAATAAAAAAGTAATGTGTAATGGATGCGTGTTCCATTCAGGGTTTCCACTAAATTAAACGAAAAAAATTCCCTGACATTTCCCTGACATTTTCGAAAATTTCCCTGACGGATTTGTGAAAAAAGTGACAAGGTAGGAATATTGCATTTTCCAGGGGAAAAAAAACAGAAAAAAAATGTTCACCCATCATTTTTTTCAGCACTGCGCAGAAAAAAAATGTTCACCCATAATTTTTTTTCAAAAGCTGAACAGAAAAAAAAATGTTCACCCGTACACTTTTTTGTTCTCAATTTGATATTTCGTATTTTCCCTGACTAATATTTAATTTCCCTGACATTTCCCTGATTTCCCTGACCCTCAAAAAATTCCGCATGTGCCATTACAAATAAAAAAAGTAATGTGCAATGGATGCATGTGCCATTACAAATTAAAAAAGTAATGTGTAATGAATGCGTGTTTCATTACAAATAAAAAAGTAATGTGTGATGCATGCACCTTCCATTACAAATTATAATTTAAAAAAAAGTAATTTGCAGTGGAGAATATTCCATTACAAATGGAAAAATTGCCGTGCTCGTATTAGAAACTTGCACATTGCTGTCTCATTGTTTCATTTCGCTCACCAAAAGTTCATCCACAATTATCATAAAGTATTTTTTTTTCAGCAACTATTACTATTGACAAACAGCTGGTTTTCCGGTAATCTATGATTGACAATATACTAAGCCTATTAGAGTCCAAATTTAAGTTTTAGAAATCTAAGATATCGTGAGGGCAATCAATATCTCCGATGATTTTCAATCTTGTTAAAATGTGAACAACGTTGAAACAAAGTATCAAGCATTTTTTCGAGACAATGATTTTACAGACTATCTCGAAGAAAAATATGCATGCTTCCTGATGGGGATTATCCTGACAGGAGAATTTTAATGACTTCATCTCTCGCATTCATTTTAATTATAATCCTCCTCCAGATGAAGCTACATAAATTATGATAATTTACGATTGATAATACGTCACCAACATGGACATTGGATTTACCTCTCGAATAATAAAAATAAAGTCTGAGGGTGGAGGACGTTCAATTAATTTAGTTAATTGGAATGAATTTAATAATAAAATTTAATTTTTCATTTCGAAGAACAAGAACTGTTTGTATCAAACCATATTTTCAAAAATTGACACCAATTCAAGTCAATCAGCGTCAATTGTATCAAACTTATTATTTATTCAATATTTAACATTATTTTTATTATTTATTTATAATTTTTTAGTTTAAAATAATGTGCAGTTTGTCAGAGAAGTTAATTGTTTGAAGAAACCTTTTTTTGAAAACACTTCTTGACCGAAAATTCAGTCACATAAATTCAACCAATATTTTTCCTTGATTTTAGGTGCTTTTACAAGAGTCGTCGAACTCCAGGTTTTTTTTTCTTTTGCATCGAAGCTTTCATTGCCGCCTCCCTCTCTCTCTCTCTCGTTATGTTTGTCAAGAAAAATCAACGAAATATCTGCAAAGGGGCTCATTGATCACATTCATGTCGCGGCGCAGGATGTCGGAGACACCAACGCATTTTCCATTGTCAGTGTCGAGCGCAATAACCCCGTTCGTCAAGCTTTACGATACATTCGCAAAGTATGAATGAAACCCGGTAGTAGTAAAATATATGCGATAAAATTACGAACAAAAGGACCTAAGTCGCACTTAATAGGCAGAGTTATATCCTGGTTAAGTTCTCCGGTGCTCGAGAAGCTTAAGGCGGTATTCTGGTCCAGAGATGGGTAAAAATTTTGAAGTAAATTGGCTAAGTAGAACTTGAGGTCGACCGTGTTGAGAAAAGTAGTTTTGAGAAAAACGCGTTTAAAGCTGACGCGTTACTAAAGTAGATTCAACTCCATAAATTATTGGAATAAAGAAATTTCCTTCCAAGGATATATTCTCAAAGGTCTAAACATTAAGAATATGCAAACAAAAAATTAATTTTTTCAAAATTCTAGACCAGAATACCCCCTTAAATAGGGGCCTGGACCCAAAAAAAAGATCTAGTACATTCAACTAAATCCTAGTCAAGCGAAATAATTTTTTTTAAATTGTAGGCCGGCCTAAAACAACTCTATTCATGTCAACGAAATTTTTTTTTTTTTTGAGTGACCAACTCGCAAAATATATTGCGATCTAATAAATTTGTATTTAATATTAATAAATATTATTTCAAACTGAACAAATATGTATCTCAATAAAATAATTTTTTTTTAATATTTACACAAAATATATTTTTAAACATTTCAATCTTTGAATGTATAGCTACACATATGAAGTCTACAATTTCGTAGAGCTTCGTCTTTTCTTTCACAGAAGGGAAAAGAAAAAAGACACTTTTTTATGGGAATCCTTTTCGGGGATTCGACCATCTTGCGTTTTACCGCAATGTTCAATGTATGTATCCATACTGAAAAATAAGGATGTCAAACATAGACGAGCTTGGAAAGGATATATAGGCGTCGAGAGGCAGGTTCGCTTGTGCGAGAGGTAGCCACCTGGCGGATTTTTGGGGTACTGACAAATCTGCAGATATGATCGGATGAGATTACGGGTGAATAGGTATTTAACGAATAGAATTTTTCTTCAACGCCTGTTTCTCGATGACAGGGAATTCAAATAAATAAATATAGTGGAAGTAAATATTGCCCAAAATTGGATGGAAAGAAAATTTTCTTTAAAGTAACTAAAAAACAATCGAATAAACGATTATAGTGCCTACAACTAGATCTTTTTTCTGGGTGTCTGGAGAAGTCACCTCGTTGTAAAGCTCACTGGAAATTCATCCGAATTGAGTGTCGTGTCAGTGCCAAATCATTGGTGATTATAGCGTGTACTTGGAGATTAAAACGACGGTGGAAAATTGTGCGTGCGTCATTGTTGAAAAAAAAAAAATTAAATGAAACGAATATACGACACTTCCAGCGATGAAATTGGCCAAACGACGCCCCACGGTCACGAATAAAACATGAACTTTCGCGTGAATCGTCCGAGGGAAAAATTGTATCCGATTGAAATTTCCGTACTTTGTGATACAATAAAAATCTGCAAAAATTCAGCAACATTTGGCATGCTTCAAACAATAATTATCAATACTAATATTGCCGAAAAGTTATTAATAATTTGTTTAAACAATTTGTCGTTGGCAATATTATTATTGATGAACAATGATCAATAATTATTATTGATAATTGTTTATTATAGCGTGCCAAATGTTGCTGAATTTTTTCAGATTTTTATTGTATCACGAAGTACGGAAATTTCAATCAGAAACAATTTTTCGCAGGGACGTCATCATCAGAGTTTCGAGCGAAAATAGTAAAAAAGAATTTCATAGGGAAATTGATACCTTTTTTCATACCTGGAGCTTTTAAATGTGCCGTAGATAAAAAAGACAAAAAAAAGGTCCTTAAGATGTGCGCTCAATTCGCGAGGGTCAAAAAAAGGTCAAAAAAACAGTCACGTTCAAAAGTGCACAGCGGGTCGAAAAAAAATCATAAAAAATATTTTTAAAAAGAGAAACAAATTCCTGAATTCCTTCCCGTTAAAACGCTTTTTTAAAAATTCGAATATCTTTTTTTTTGACGGAGTTATGCATTACTTATTAATTACTGATTAATGATTATTAATTATAATAGGGCAACCACGAAAAATTATTTCATTTCTCATAAAAAATCATCGTTGATGTTTTCTTTCGAATATTAGATCAGCTTGGCCCGAGATGCGGCCCTTTCAGTGTAATTGAAAGACATGACCTTGGCTGAAGGAGGGTCATGACGAGTATTCACGGACTTCCGTGGGACGCGAGGACCGAGGGCGCACATGAGTGTACCGATAATCCCCGGAAATCGTAATCTCGTGAGACGAATTATGTGAGTCACACTTTATGGGATGCGAAATAAAGAAAGCGATCCGCAGAGTAGAAAAAAAGGGGGACAGACAATGTAGAAGCGCCTCTGTATAAGTTCTGATGGTGAGTGTTCACAATTTTGACATGACCTCTGGCATATTTCAATTGTTCCACCTTCAATTTTAGCTTCTGAAAAAAAATCAACCCAACCGGATGTAACCAATTAGAAACAAATTTGCAATTGTACGTCGCACTAAACCGAGATATTGTCTCGATGCTTCTAACTGGAATTGTAATTGTATTCTTTTGTCTTATTTTTTTGCTAATGGTGTTATCATCATTATTATTGGAATGCAGTGCAACCGAAGGACATAGAATCGTTAAGGTCATGTGAAAGGTACGCGACCAACGGTCGAGAAGGCTCCGATCGTTCCAAAATCGCTTTTCCGATTTACGCAGGGGTTGAAAAAATGAAAAATTTTGAAAAAATAAAATTCGTTCACAATTTTTTTTCCTAAGTTACATATTGGAATTTTTGACTCGAGCTTTTTCAAATCTTTGTCAAAAGAAAAAAAAATCTCCGACCTCTCTGTGACGTCGAAAATTGAGATGGCGAAATCGTTAAAAACGTAATTTTCGGGATGGGAGGATATTTTTTTACCGTTTTAACGAATGGATTTTAATGGCGTTAACGAGTATACCGCTGTAAACCGGAAAACCAGAATACGTTTGGCATGAAACCTCGTATTTACAGCGATTAAAATAATCGACCATTTCTCTCCGGTCAATTAAAAATTCATTGCGATAATATACCGGTTATAATAAATCAATTTTCATCGACGAAAAATGTTGATCACTGGCAAACTGTTTTTCAAAAAATAGTTGATGTCACAAAAAGTTAAATAATGTTGAAATTTATGCACCATCATTTAATTATGCATAGAAGTTTATTTAAAAAAAAAAAATCATTATTTCAAACAATCGTTCCAAAGTAGAAAAAATGTTTAAATGGGTCCTAGGATTTTTATCAAGGACTCGGGATGCCAAATGCACGAGCAAAATTATGTTGCAGTTTACATAATTGAAATGCAAGGAAAATAATTTATTTTTCAATAAAATTCAATAAAATCGGCAAAATAATTTTTGCGGTCATCGCAAATGAATTTGAGAAACTTATTTTCGTTCGCATCGCAACGATCCAAACACCAACATCGTGTCAAATAAGGAAACCGTATTTTTTTACGACACGATTCACGGTGCTAAAAATTTTTATGCGCGTCAATCGGAACGAGATTGTAAACAAGTTCGGGAGAGCAAAAATACAGACAATATTTGACCGGGTGACTTTCAGGACAAAACACGTTTTGCGTAAGGAAATACTGCGATAATGTCACGGAAAAATTGTGATTGCGATTTTTTTTTCAAATCACGAAAAGTCACGTAATGCATACAGGATTGTTTGAAGAGAGCGGAGAGACTTTCCCGATCGATCGGTTTCGAAATAATGTCATTTCGATCTCCAATGCTCTTAAATAATTACGTCTAATGAAAAAAATTAAAAACCACATTTTTTTACGACAATGTATTACAACGATGTCGACAATGTAACTAAAAGGTCCCCCCACGAATTGCAAAGCAATGGGACAAAAATTTACCAGAAGGTTTATTATTATTATTATTATTTTGATGCTTTTTATGTTTAATCCATTTAAGAAACAAAACTAAACTACTGCATAGAACTTCTAAAACATGTTGTCTCATTTTTAGATGTAAAATCTAGTATAAAAAAAATTTGTATACCTCATTATTCCATTTGCCTCATAATTCTTGCATAAAAAATTATTTTATTTTCTTATTATTTTTTGATTATTATTTATTAGTAAATAATTATTTGTTTACTTTATCCCCTCCTTTCACGGCTCTCAATATAATAATAATAATAATAATAGTAAGAACGAAGTGTTGCTCTTCGTAACCTACATAAGGATAACCCGTGGGTAATGAGTAAATGAGTCGAGTTATTAAGAACGTATTGAGGTCACGTTGTCACTAATATATACTATTTATATAAATGCAGTTAATGCGTGGGTTACAGTAAGGTACGATTAAGGGTGTTAGGGTCAAATCCTACATTTTTACATCTGCAGAGATTCAGAAATTTGAGACAAATTTATGTAGAATTTTCAAGGATTTCTTCCTTACCGACAAGAGTCCTGCAATCATAATACACTCTCTCGTGCATAAAATAATTTCTTTTATTATTGATTTTTTTTATGTATCTCTTCGAGTTGTCTAATATATATTATAGTCACAACTCTCTGGAGTATATATGAGGCATTCCGCGTCAAGTCAGCCACCCCATTTTTTGAAATCGCCAAAAATCGCATACAAATTTTTAGAGAGTAGTTCTAACTATCAAGAATATTCGTGATTTTTTTCAGATTTTAAAATTACATATTTTAGTCGGAAAAAAATACAAAAATTTTGTTTGTCCCATTTTCTAACTCGAAAATTATTCATCGTACGAAAAAAAAAGTAGGACATAAAATTTAGGACTTTCAACGTGCTTTTCACTGACATTTTTTACAAACTCCTCCGAAAGCTCTATATGCCATTTTCGGAGCAAATAATATTTTGATTTTTTTTCTCAGAATTAGCATTTTTGATTCGTCTGTAGTTTTAACAGTTTTTTGCTTGATATATTTGAAAACTATAAAAAAATTGGCTCAGTGGACAACCCATTCCTTCACATGCGTTTTTATTGATACAATGTATCATTATAGAGTGATTTAACGAAATATTGTAGATTTTGATATCTTATCATTAATAATCGTAGACAGGGAAAGATAATAAAATAATCTCGTTTTGATACTGCGAGGTCGATTCCAGGAACAAAGCAGTATCATTGCTTCATTCCCAAAAATCATGACCAAATCGAACTAAAAAAAATTGCATTGGCCATAGAAACGTCGGTGTATCCAAAGAGGGTAAATTAATTCCCTTTAGCAATTGAGAGGTGTGACTAGCCTTTGACTCAAATTTGAATAGACTTTATCGGTATACATGGGTCCATTGATAAATAAGTTTATTAAAATGTACAAAAATATATTTAAACAAATAAAAATGGAAAAAGTTTAAAAAAATGAAAACGCACAAAAAATAAATAAAAATGCGGGCTGTATAAAATACCTATAAATAGTCTCAACCCTGTTAATGTTCAAGAGAAATTTGTGTATTCATTTGGGATGAAAAACGCATGCGAAGGACTGGGTTGTCCACTGAGCCAATTTTTCTGTAGTCTGTAAATATATCAAGCAAAAAACTGTTAAAACTACAGACGAATAAAAAATGCTAATTCTGAGAAAAAGAATATCAAAATATTATTTGCTCCGAAAATTGCATATAGAGCTTTCAGAGGAGTTTGTAAAAAATGTCAGTGAAAAGCACGTTAAAAATCCAAAATTTTATGTCCTTTTTTTTCGTATGATGAATAATTTTCGAGTTACAAAATGGGACAAACAAATTTTTTGTATTTTTTCCGGCTAAAAAAATGTAATTTAAAAATCTGAAAAAAATCACAAATTTTCTTGATAGTCGGAACTACTTTCTAAAAATTTGTATGCGATTTTTGGCGATTTCAAAAAATGGGGTGGCCGACTTGACGTAGAATGCCTCATATATTCATATATTTGTTTCTGTATCATGAAATTATCGACACCGAAAAATTGGAGATTATCATGATTAGAATTTTTCTTATTCGATTTTTAATGCCAAACAAAGCTGGTTTTACGTTCTCCGATAATGTGAAACAGTGAGTTGTCGACACAACGTGTTTGCATATACGTAAAAGCTCATTCGTCCGTGGCGAAATGAAGTTTTGCGAGAGCGGGAGGAAAACTAGTCGAGGGAGAGCCCACATGGGGTATTAGGCACGGTTGGAGAGGTAGAAGCAAAAAGAAAGCGGATTTGTTGGGTTGGGTGGTCCTTAATTTTAACGATAGTCGCGGCCGAACAAGTTAATAATTAAATTAATAATTAAAAATCTGCGCAAAATTGAACCTGTTTACTAAAATGACTATTTTCTAGATAAATTTTCGACTTTGCTCATAGCTCATTCCCTTCGTTATCGTTTGAGCTTCAAAATGCCGCTTGGTTCATTCGAATCCGACCATTTGTTGATTTTTGGTAGATTTTTAAAGTTCGACCATCGATTTTTGCACATTTTTCAAGGCATTTTCAAGGCCTATTTTCAAAGGACTCCCATTTCTACATTTCTTCATTTTTTAAAATGTTTTTGGCGTTTACTAATATTTTTTAAATTCAAATATTAGTGTTAGTATTTGAATTTTTCTCTCGTGGGGTCTAACGGACCCCATGGGACCGTTATGAAATTCATAGATATTGGGACCGTTAAGGGTTAATTTAACAAAATTTTAACCAGACCAACCCCTTATTTTAATCTAAAATAATTTTCGTTTCTACGTTAAACAATTTTGGAGAAAAACTATTTTTCACGAGAGTGATTTTATGAGGGTTTAATTTGATCCTTACAATATGATTGAAATATAAAAAAATTCGTGGTAACAAAGTTTCCTTTATGAAGCGAAATCCGATTTTAGTAGCGATTGAGAAAAAAAATTCGTTACAGTCCCGAAATATGTTGGCAAGGCAGATTCTACGACGTTTATGGATGCACGACAACAAAGCGCTTCGAGATTGCGCCGTCCAACAGTCGATTCTATATAATATCCACACGAGAGACGCCGCACGTATTTCAATGGGGAGACAGAATGTGTAATACGCAGCATCCGACTACCGCGTCGCAACGAGCAGCGTCTCATGTCCATTTACGACTCAACGACAACAAAAAAAAACACCCTCGTTGATGGCACGAAATGACCGAATGTCTTTGTTTCCCCCCACCGAAAGATTGCGACGTATTTGATCTCTCGCATTTGTTTATGTCGAAAAACGTTTCTCGACACTTGAAAATTTACATATTACACGAATATCATCCAAATAAATCCAGATGTTCCACGAGTTGTACCCAGTCGTAAAAGCTGATAAATCACTTCTCTCAAGACGTTATTTGTACTTTATGAAATACCAAACTTCCGTGGATATACTATGTCATTACGATTTTACAAAAATAAAATCCTTTTTTCTGAGTACAAATCATCGAGAAAACATGCGTGAATTCGCAGCTTCTCAGAGACTCCGTCCGTGCCGCGTTTGGCGCTCAATATTATTGTTATTGTTTCTTTTTTGTGTGACACCGAAGCGTGTTTTATTTTCAACACTCACCCCC
This sequence comes from Alloplasta piceator, assembly GCA_946863875.1. Classification (NCBI taxonomy): domain Eukaryota; kingdom Metazoa; phylum Arthropoda; class Insecta; order Hymenoptera; family Ichneumonidae; genus Alloplasta; species Alloplasta piceator. Next base: position 1,558,465 of record OX333074.1, read on the forward strand.
GGAAGATGCAGCCGTTTCTCAGCCAACCTCGACGTATCTTTTCACCCACAAACTCGTTCGCGCACTGTCGTACACGTCGCGAATAAACTGCAAAACACTTGGATTACAACGATGAATAATCGCGTACACTCGCGCGAGATGAATAGTTTTTCTCAGTCACGGGTTTGCCGAAAGCGCAAAAGTTCCTACTGGATGGCCTTTTTTATTTTTGAGCACTCGCGCGATTCTCTCTCTTCCACGAGAGAAACGGGAGGAATGAGAGATTCGAGATTCTACAGGGACGCTCGCGATGACACGATCTCGAAATGTACCAACATCCGTACGCGGCGCCGTTCGAAGCGCGTCTGTCATGCGAGCGCCGACTCGCCGAGCCCGCTCGTGGCCGCCGGTCCCGCCGCTTCGTCGTTTCCCCCACCACGCCCGACGACAAGTGCGCAAATACCCGAACTTTACCGATGTTACACGAAGAATTTCTCTCGTTGCCCGCCAAAATTCAAAACCGGTTACCGCCCGAAACTCGCTTTGCGCGTGTGTTAGATGTCAGGTGTCATTTTAGAGTAGTTATTCATTTGTTTGCTCTGTTTTATCGATGTAATGCGGGAAGTCAGTAACGAATGCGATAATCTTATGAGAAACACGAATACACAGACTTTAAGGGGAGGATAAAGGTGGATAAATTATCAAATTAAATTAATAATTTTGATTAAAAATTGAATAATTGTTATTGAGATTTTTCCAGACGACAATTTATAACATCAAGTTCTTGAAGTTAAAAACGCTCTAAAGACGTGCTTTTCGATGATTAAATGAAGTTTTCGTAGAAACAAGGTTCTGAAATTGTGTATTCAAACTATAAACAGCGAGTAGGTTTGAGTACCTCCAGTTTTAAGGACTATACGCAGTCAGGAGGTCGAAAAAACGATTTTTCAAGAATTTTTTCTGGAAAACCATTTTAATTTATGACCGTAAAGATTTATGTACATTATTTTTGTAACTTTTAACTTTATTTAAAAAATTTATTTCTAAAAAATAATGATTCTCGAAGCCGCTGTCACCGATCTCCGGGAGGTCTAAAATCATCAAAAATAAAAAAATAAAAAAGATTTCGTTAATATAAGGTATAATCTAAGGTATTTAATCGAAGGAATAAACAAAATATCAATTTTTAACAAAATGACGGGAGCTCAAAAAAAAATCAATTTTTGATGAAAATTTTTGCTTCAAATTGTTTATAAAATGGAAAATATTTATCGGTAAAAAAACCTTCGATTAATTGTAAAAAAAATATTTATAAGCTCGTGTAAAAATTTGAGACTGATCGGTTATGCCGTTTCTGATAAATCTTGTTCACCGACTCTAAAAACACAATTTTGGAAAATATATAGCTTCGAAAATATTTGTCTGAATTACCTGAAATTTTCTGTGTATATACTGAAATATATGTACATTATGAAAATGAAATTCAAAAGAATCATTTTTTTTTAATCCTGACTACGTGTAACTTTTTGAATGGTATTTTGTTAATGAGGGAAATTTCTGTACTTTTCTATTTTTTTCGACACTTCCTAAAATAAATGACTGCTAGGACGTACGAGCTGGTTCTTGAAACAAACATTGTCGACTCTCAACGGTGAATTTTGTATATTTCAACATTTTATTGAAATTATTGAGAGATTGTATATTCACAAGTATGCTTCAATCAAACAAATTCAATATTTCTTCCGAAGAGCAATTTTTAACCGTTTCGCTTTTCCAAAATTGGCATTGAATTACGAAAATAATTATATCTATACTGTGAATATTCAGAAGTATCAGAAGTATCATTGCTCGACGTTAAATTCGAATTTTTCGAAAAGTTCTGACACCCACGAAATTAGAACGCCTCCATCGGTCATCGAAGATCCGTGCAATAGTCCATATGTACATATTTTTTTGTTACATATACGTGTATTACAATTTTAATTCTATCATACTTGTGTTTTACGGAGCACGCTTGTTCATCGTCATTCAAAATTTTTCCAAAAGTTCAAGCGTCCCTGAGAGAATTGGATTACCGCTTGAGAGAGAAACACGGATGATGACGCAGCAGCAAATCGCAATAAAACGGAAAAATGTTGAATGCCCGATGAGAAAAGAAATGAAATTTGTGCCCATGCACCGCCAATTACTGAATTTGGATTTGATGAAAAAATTAACAATTATGAAATAAAGGAGCGGTAAGCACGTATACGCTAATGTAAACCAATCATTTTCTTAAATCAATGTCGCCGCAGAATAAAATTTCCGGCAATGATGATTATCCCAAATCAACGTCCTTGATACGCCGTTGGTTCAGCTGAATGCTCGATCGAACCTTGATCCACGATGATATCAATGAATATCAACGATTCATCGTGTGTTCAAACGACTGTGGTAGATGGTTCAATTTGGTGATCGGCTGAACCGAGATTTTTGGCAATACAACGTTGTCCTTGAAAGAAACGCTCTTGCATTTTGCATTTTCACCTTGATTATTGTTCGGTGGATCGGTAATGACTCCCTTGAACTTGGCATCCTCGTACCTTTTATCCACGTTCGTTGTATCGGATTGCGAACTTTCCGATTGCGCGATAATCGTTGAAGATGGCACAGTATTGCCCGGGTGTTCCAGCACCGTTTCGCCCTTATCAATGCCCTTGTCTTTGTCACGCTCTTGCGTCGGATCGTCTCTCGCGGCATCATCGGGAGAGCCAAAAATCACCTCCATTACCATTTTACGTAATTCCGGATCTTGATCCAATCTCGAGGGTGCTCTGTTGCGTAAAAATTCGACGCTATTCACGGTCGTATCTTCGTCGAACAATTTGCCGATATCAAACATCTCGTCGGACGAATCATCGGTCAATCTCGGAGGTGAAACGTGTCTCGGAATATTCGCCAGCTGCTTCTTCTTCTTCCTCCTCCTCTTCCGAACTCCTCGATAACTTTTCTTCGGTGGTCGGCTTCTTCCCGGTTTCAATATCGAAACGGTGAAACCCGCTCCCGATTTCGTCGATTCGTCCGATAATTTGTCCGTTCGTTTCTCCTCCGTTAAACTCCTCATCTCTTTCTGATTCGCCGATTCGACGTTATTCAATCTTCCCTCATTGGGCAATTGACGCACGTCCGACATCTTCTTTTCGCCGTTCGTTGATTTCTCATTGATCGACGATGATCTGTCGTTCTTATCCGCTTCAGTGTTGATCGGTACTTCGGTCACCAATTTTGCGAGGATAGCACGATTGTTCCGCGCATTGTGCTTCATGTTGCAATGCGCGACACAATCGCACTTCAACAGTGACTTGAAGTCGCAGAGACTGCAACGATAACGATTGCGTCGAAGATGGACGGCGATGTGTCTCCGTAAATTAGCGAGTGACATGAATCTACGATTGCACGGTCGACAGTATAATTTGCGACAGTGCGCCGAATCCGTCTCGTTCTTGATAACAATCGGATTCTCGCTCGAGACACCGCGCAAAGCATTTGACTCGCCGTTCAAAACACTCTCACGGACACGCGGTACGTTTATCTTCTCGAGTGTAACCGTTGGCAAGCGTATGCCGCGATATTGTATGCCCAATTTTTTTTCCTGGCTTATTACCGAAGGAGCGAGCGGCCGTGAATTATCGATACTCGTGTATATTACTTCGGGCATCTCCAGTTTTTTCGAAACAACGCTCGACGATGCATCTTTGACCGACGAATCACCCGATAACGGAGATGTCGATGATACTGATACTCGTGGCGATGATCTCGTGGGATTCGGAGCTTGCGACGATGAACGATGATCCTTGGCTCCATTCTCGTCCGTGACGATTTTGTCCCAAACGTCTTTGCTCAGGCTCGAGACTCCCTCTACTCGAATCGCTATCTCCGTCGGTACACTCGGATCCAACGGCGATTTCGACAATCGCGTTATCTTCGACCCCGTCAATGACCGCGGCATTACCGAACAATGTACCGATCTTGTTATCAACGTGGGCTGCGCCGAACTTACAATCATCGACGATGATGCCATGGAATTCGTTGTTACTGACGATGTCTCGGATCTCGTAATCACCGGATTTAACAATTTCGGATCAACCGGAGATAACAGTACCGTTCTCGGAGTTAACGACAGTACCACCGATTTTGCGGCTTTCAACGACAGTGATTCGGATCTCGTAATTACCGGATTCAACGCTGCTCTCGAAACAACCGGAGATAATAGGAGACTCGATTTCGGCAGTGAAGTTGTCGAAGACGCCATTGATTTTTGAATTGGCGATGATGACACCGATTGCGATACCGATAGCGGAATTATCAGAGATGACACCGAGGATTTTTCCAATTCCAAAGTTGTCATCGATTTGGGAAGTATAGCTGGTGCTATTTTCGGAGGAGCCGGAGATGGTATTGACTTCAATGTTACCGGAGACAGCTCCGATTTCGTTGATATGGGAGATTTTTCCGACCGCAGAGATGTCAAAGATGATGCCGATTTCGGAGCTAAGATGGATTGCTGCGATTTCGGAGCTAAGATGGATTGCTGCGATTTCGGAGCTAAGATGGATTGCTGCGATTTCGGAGCTAAGATGGATTGCTGCGATTTCGGAGATACCGGAGTTTCCACTGATCTCGGACTTATCGAAAACTGATTCGGTTCGGCATTTGACAGTGATTGTTCGGAATCGGATCCAGAGGTGTTCTCATCGAGCGCCGTATCATTCGGAATCACGACGCTCGGCTCTGACTCGACGTTTTCGTTCACTCGTTGCGGTGGATTTTTCCTCGCTCTCTTCGACTTTCCTGGATCCTCGTCCGAAGAAACGATCGTACGTTTCTGACAAATTTGCAAATGCGATGCCAGCGCTGCTTTTCGTTCGAAAGGCTTGCCGCATGGTGAACATTGTTTCAGTTCGGTTTCCAAATCCAAATTTTTCATCCTCTCTTGAGCGACATTTAAATTCTAGAGTATGAAAAACGGGATTGGTTTCGTACGCTTTACCTATATCATCTTGAATATTTCAATATTTTGTCGGATATTTTTTTACACACCTCTGTTTCAATGTTTGTCCCATCGTCAGCTTCCATAATTGGTTCACTCGGTTCACTTTCCCTCAATGTTTTATTATCCGCTTTCGATGGATCTCTCTTGAACGTTCTGGCCTGAATTTGCGAACGAATTCTACGCACTTGTAGGTTCGACTTTCTGTGAACTGTACATGAAAGAACACTTTTCAGATCCTAATAACGTTCCTCATAGTAATGGGTAATTTAAAGTAGAAACAAATTTTCATTACTATAGTAATAAATGGTACAAAACCGAAGAATAATGCATTACTTTGAGTAATGCATTACATTGAGCAATGCATTACTTTGAGTAATGCATTACATTGAGCAATGCATTACTTTGAGTAATGCATTACTTTTAGTAATGCATTACTAAATCTCAGACTGTATGTGTTATTCCCTCAAATTTTTTACAGGGTAATTCGTTTGTTTAGATTTCCCTCTATGGAAATTCGTTTGTTTAGATTCCTAATTTTTTTACTTCGAAAATATAATTCGGTACTTTGTTTTGTTTTTTTTATTCGTTAGATCAGATTTAAACCTACAGCATCTTTTTCTTTTTTATCTTTGACCGGAAATGGTCGAGAGAATAATAATTCCTGTTCATATACGATTCTTGACTTTTTTTTACTCTCGAATAATTTAATGTATTTTTTATTTATTTGTGAATCAACAAAAAAAAATCATCTTCCACTTGTGCATTTTTTTATTTGTCAGATCAAAGGGAAATGCGCAGCATATATGTATTTTATTCTCTTTCGACTCAAATTTTCAATTCTAATTTCAAATTTTAAAACGGCGATTATTAGTTCGGTTGACATTCCGATGTTTACATTTTTGGGTTTTTTTTACTTAAAAAAATTTCATATACCACCGAGTCCCTGAACTGGTTTCATCAATCCATATTTTCCACTTTCGTAAATAAAAGGAAGATTTTATCACATTGTCCTATTGGACTATGGATGAATAAAATATTTTTATTCCGAATAATGCATTATTCAAAATATTCAGTATTACAGTATCTAAAAATTAACGCTACTTTGCAATATCTATTACTTTAATTATGGATAATGGAACATTTTTGCATTAGTCATTATTTCAGCAATGAGTAATGTAACTCTTTCCACATTATCCATTACTTCAGCAATGGATAATGTAATGCTTTTCCAAGTACTCAATAATAACGTCATGCATAATGTTTCATTTTTACATTTTCCAGTACTAATATAATGCTTAATGGTCTGACATTTGCATTATTAACTAAAAATATAATGCAATATGTTTTTTATCACATTATTCATTGAATGAATTATGTATAATGGAAGTTAAGTCTCATTAGTAAGTGAAAAAATAATCATTAATGAAATCGATAATGCATTATTCAAATAATGCATTTTTTGCAACTCTGGCTACAACTACCCTCAGTTATAGTAAATAATTAAATCAATAATATATAATAAAATTATAATAAAGTAATAAAACCATTGAAACTAATTTTCATGATGAAAACTATAAAATCAATGGTACAAAGCAACCTCAGTCAAATGTGCAAGATTTTACAGCGACTCAGCAAAATATAATCCATTGTCAAGGAGCTTCGTTTTGATGATGGGACAATGCACATCATAATTATGCAAGTACCAACGACGAGAAAAAAATTCCAAGATTTATTGCCCTGTATCCTCTCCTCAAGGGGAAACTCAATATCTTCTCTCTCTTTTACACACTGAATTTGAAAAAAACGTATTTTTTTTTTGCACTTCAGTGATGCGAAATTCAACATCGTTTCAATATTTATAGACAGTTCTTAATAAAATTGCACACATACTCTACAAAGTTCCAATTTTCAAGCAGTTTGCTGTTTGAATTTAAACAAAAAATTCACCTGCTCTGGCTTCCACAAATTTTGCAAAATGTACGACTATAATTATTCTGTTCAATCGGATGTAAATCTAGAGACAAATCTATAAATCTATAAATTACCTTTGAACAGATGCCGATAAACGCTCCATCGATTCGTAAATGTGCTCGTACAACATGGACAAGGGTACAACATCCGAAGCATCATGTGTTTGGATTTCATGTGAAAAGTCATAGTCTTTTTAGTGGAGAATTTTGCGTTGCCTGGAAACATAATTTTATTTTTAGCAATTTCCTTGTAAGCTCCGTCGATACTCAATGAAAAAATTAGCCAACTTTACTCACACATTGTACAAGTGAGTACATTGCCCGATGTGGAATTGGCGTTTATTGTAATGTCATCTTGGTTACTATATTCAACATCCTTTTCGAGGAGATTTTCGTCCTCCAGAAGTTTGCCATCAGGTCCAAGTACAGCGATATTTCGATTTGAAATATCTTTTAATTCAAGCGCCTAAAATGATCATAACACGACAAAATAGCGGAATAAAAAAAATTAACGAACTTGCGGATTTGAAAAAATTACTCGACTTTTAATATTTACTTGAGTTTTCATCGAATCTGTAACCTTGTCCGCCGAAGGTTGCGATCGGACAACTGTTTGATAAGCAGCTGTATTCGAATCCATGATTTCCAAGAGAACTTGCTCATTGCCCGAGTTCATTTGCGACGAATTACATTTCCCTCGGAGTTCCATGGCGAGTTCTTCGTCGATACCGTCTCTGTGACTCATCGACAGCATGTCCACCACCGAGGTCAGATCCTTCTTGGGCACTTTTTTCATAGATTGACTCCTCGTTATTCTGTCACAATTTTCCTTGTACCGCGTATTCAAGTTCACATCGGTTTGCGCGAACGAATCTTTGTCATAAATCTGAAAGATAAATATTCATTGACCGCTCGCAGTGTCCCATCGTTGTGTGGAAGTTATTTTTTTTTTTCCTGTAATCAACGAGCTTTACGTACTTCCACAGTTGGATCCATCGTGCGTTTGTACGAGACACAGTGCTTTTCGACGCAATAAAGACGTTTGTGAGAAATGAAATTTGCCAAACTTCTGAACAAGCTGCGACAGACTCTGCACTCGTAAACGATGTCGCACTCGTAAGTGAGTATAGTCTGCACTTCCTCGCTTCCCTTCTCCAATAACTGAGTTACTTGTTTCAAGCTCGTAACATTTATATCTACCGGCTTGCGCAATTGGGACAGATCGGCAGGCGCCGAACATATTTCCACCCCCGACAATTTCATTCTGACCGGATTTTTTTTTAGTTTCCCCTTTGGCTTCATCGCTCCCGTTTATCGCTGCAAGAAGGGACGAATATTGGGAAGCAATTTTTTAAATAGTTTCGTTTTTTTTACGAATGTTTCGCAGGTTTACAATGTCACGCGCACCGCTCTGCTGATTGTGCGAATGGTAAAGTTTCGAAAAAGAGGGAAAATAGGAAAACCATGATTAATTTTATCATCCTCCGTTGCATTTGAAATGAATCAGGAGGCCTCTGTTCTGCACATTATTGTTCTACATAAAAGTTTCCACACGCATCATTCTACGCAAGAAAAGGTGTTAGGAAATAATATTTTTTTCTACACGTTATTATTCTACACGTTACAGCCTTTTAGCAAAATTTACTACTGGAATGGATAATCACGTTGCAGAGTTTCCGTCGTTTTTTTGGGTTGGATAAAAAAAGTTGCATGCAGAGTTTTGCTAAAGACTTTAATGCGTAGGAAAATAATGTGTAGGATAATAATGTGTAAGAAAATAATGCGTAGAATATTATTCCTTGCCACTTTCTCTTCCATAGGATGATGTGGGTAGAAACTTTTGTGTAGAAAGATAGTCATATGTAGAATAAAGTGTAGAATAGAGGCCTCCTCGAATGAATAGCTAACCATGCGGTCAATCGCTATCGCACATAGTTTTGAGTGGATCTTCGTCGATTTTTTATTCAAAAAACTTATTGATTACAGTATTCCATAAATATCTATGATTGTGACAATTAAACGGTGAATAGAAGTCATCCGAGCATCACACGTAGTTACGTGATTAAATGATGTCTTTGGTCATCAGCTCCAAAAATTTTGGTGTAGTAACTTTAGACCAAAGGAATATTTTTGAGCCGTGTAAAAGCTTCCGATAATTTCCTAACGTCAGAGCAATGATCAATCAATTGATGATTGTTCCATTAATAACGGATTGGATTGAAATAAAAATCACGTGTAGCGTGAGTAGAAATGAGTGGTAAAAAGCGTGCTTTAATCGAGGTGGCGCATGAAGTTGAGCCTCGATAGTTTCGGCGAGTCTCTCCTTCGAATTAAACGGTGAAAATTAAATTTGATATCGTTAAAACGTGATCCAATGATTCAAGGAGACGTAGATTTACCAATTTTACGTTTATTTCGAGCGAAGATCCAGGAGCAACGAAGAAATCGGCTTGTTAATTCACCGAAGCAGTTCACAACAACTCCGACAACTCAATCTCACCCGGTGACTCCATTTTTCGGTGCAGGTTCACGTTTTCGCCGTTTCCCTAAAAACTCACTTTCGGCAGCACTTTATAGTGTTTTGTGTTGTCTTATTAATTTTAACCATCCCTCGAGCAATTCGACACGTTTATTTTTAATTGTAAAAACCATTGTCTCGATTGTCATAGAATTTAGTCGACGTATTATCGATTGTTTGCAAAAAACGATGCATCGGGTACGAATAGTTTTGTCGACAAAGGTAAGTTTCGCGCGCAACGATTTTGTTGCGGTTTTAACCTGAGAACTTCGTTTCGCAACCAATGAATTTTGTTACAAATTAGTTTACGGCACGTTTGTTTTAACAAATTTCAATATAATTTTAGTATCAGAATGTGAGAATTAAATTTCAGAATTATCGCAAAACTTTTCACACAAAAACAACTACTTTTGAGTTTCACCCTTTGATCCTACTCCGAAATCAGGAATGTCTTTGTATTAACTCTGAAAAACGAATTTTTAGCCACTATGGATGTCTACGTTAACCGTAAAAGAGTCAAACTCGCATTGCGGAATAACGAGGCTGCCGACTCTTCTCGCTCCTTCGTTTCATCTTTCGTTGCAACCAGTGCGGAGAGTTCATCTCGACGCTCCCTTACTCGCGACTGCAGCCAGGCAGTTGGAACCAAACTTTTTTTCACGAATTTGGAGTAAAATCGGTCTTCCGGATGCCGGAAAATATGTAAGTAAACCACTTTTAATTGTCGATCATCGAAAATCCAACAAGAATGAGTTTTTCTAATAAAAAAAATCAAGTATCAAAATCTCAAGTATCAGATTTTGGAGTGAAAAATCATTGAAACATTTTCTGGTCTCTCAATTAAAGTCTCGGGATTTTGAGTGTGCAAGAAAATATCATGCAAGGTAATGAAGAAGGAAGAAAAAGAACCATTGTTTTTTAATGATGCAAACTTCAAATTCATTAATTCCTGGCAATGACGCTTGTCCCCCATTGCACTCTTCTGTTCTGTTTTTCCAGAGACGTAAAATGACCGGTTACTTGCTGTACGAGGATATCGTTAAAAAAATCACATATATGCATTTCTTCGAAGGTACGTTCGAGGTATTTGAAATTTTTGCGAAGCGTGGATTTTGCAATTTCGCAGTATTGCGAAACCTCACAGGGAGGCTCGGCACTGGCAAAGATCCAATTGAAATCACTTTATTCATGTTTTTTAGATTTGAAAATGGCAGATACATTTTACTCGTGGTTTGTCATAACGGAGCTGCACGTTTGGATGCTCATGCTGAGATACATGGCGGAGGGTAAAAATGGTCAAGAAATGAGAAATAATATAGTGGAAGCCATGTGGACGGACGTTAACACCAGAAAGTCCAAATTGGAGGTACGGAAAAACGTTCTAGAGTCTTCACAGAAAACCTTGAGTACCTGAAAGTTCCAGAAATGTCGGGGAATTGTTAAATAGAGAAAAATCCGAACCTTCTTTTATTTGGTCAGTTACATATCAGCACCAAAGTTGCGAAAATAGTAATGTGGAAGTAACGCATTACCCATTACTTTAAACAATGTGTATTGGACAAGTTTTCCATTACAAATTACAAAAGTAATGTGTAATGGATGCATGTCGCATTACAAATAAAAAAAGTAATGTGTAGTGATGCATGTGCCATTACAAATAAAAAAGTAATGTGTAATGTATGCATGTTCCATTACAAATAAAAGAAGTAATGTGTAATGGATGCTTGTTCCATTACAAATAAAAAAAGTAATGTGTAATAGATGCATGTGCCATTACAAATAAAAAAGTAATGTGTAATCGATGCGTGTTCCATTACAAATTACAATTTTGAAAAAAAGTAATTTGCAGTGGAGAATATTCCATTACAAATAGAAAAATTGCCGTGCTCGTATTAGAAACTTGTACATGGCTGTCTCATTGTTTTATTTCGCTCACTAAAAGTTTATCCACAATTATCGCAAATGATCCATAAAGTTTTAAAAAAAGAACACGCACATTATCCAGGGATTCAATAAAGCGGCAAATTTTGTATCAGTAACTTGTAATTTTTATTAGATTGCTTATAATTATGGGTAACAGTGTGTAAAAGTTCAATGTAAAGTTGGATAATTTTTGGGGTTGAGTACATTTTCGTCTTCATATTTAACGATGAACTGTCTGTTTTTTTGTTTCTATTTTTCAACTTTATGGATCATTTGTGATAATTGTTGATGAACTTTTAGTGAGTGAAACAAAATAATAAGTCAGCAAAGTGCAAGTTTCTAATACGAGCACGGCAATTTTTCTATTTGTATAAAATATTCTCCACTGCAAATTACTTTTTTTTAAATTGTAACTTGTAATGGAACGTGCATACATTACACATTTCTTTTTTATTTGTAATGGAACACGCATCCATTACACATTACTTTTTTTATTTGTAATGGGACATGCATCAATTACACATTCCTTTTTTTAATTGTAATGGTACACTTATTCATTTCACATTATGCAGTGTAATGGGTAATAAATACAGTAATGCATTATTAAAGTAATCCATTATTTGCAACTCTGATCAGCACTGATAGTTGAAATTTTATTCTGGCAAAAATTGTATTAAAGAATGGCAGAGAATTTTTCTACTCTATTTAGTAACCACCAGGCAACATCGATCGATCTTTCGATTATCGAATTTTCATTTCAATTGCAGAAAGCCAATGTCATAGCTCTGAAGAAACAAATCTCGGACCTATCTAGTCAATTCAACGCAGCGGTTATCGGTTACGACGAGGGTATCATGAGCGACGATAAGGTTCTGGCAGCTGCACTCTGGAGAAGATGTTTCCAATGCGAATGTAGTAATCCGGAATCCGTGGAAAAGCTAGTTCATTATGTTCGTAAACAGGTAAACGCGGACAGATGTATCGCACAATTTATAGTGATTGGGTTTTGTCGTTTTATTTTATCGAAAAATTCTTTTACACAGGTTAACGAATTGGATCATTTGCCGAAACAAGATATCATGAAGATAAGATCAATATCATGGCTGGATTATAAAAGTTTTTGAAGCGTGAATGTGGCGTCGTCTCCCCCCCCCCCCCCCCCCCCCCCCCATTAACGGTAGGTCAAAATTGCGTGTATATTGTTAAAATTGTAAATACGAGAACTTCGCGTTGAATAGCGTGAATATTAATTTTTATTGCTGAAAATAGTGAGTTAGAATCATTCGATTCCCATCAAAATTTAATTGCCATCAATGTCTTCGTACACCTATATTATGTACAGGGTTGCAAGTAATCCATTACTTTTTGTAATGGATTGCCATTTTTATTACCCATTACAATGTAGTGCGTAGTAGAAAAAATTTCCATTACCCATTACATTGTAGTATGTAATAGAACAAAATTTCATTACCCATTACAATGTAGTGTATAATGGAAAAAATTTCCATTACCCATTGCAATGTAGTGTGTAATGAAAAAAAAATCCATTACCCATTACAATGCAGTATGTAATGGAAAAAAAAATTCATTACCCATTACAATGTAGTGTGTAATCGACAAAATTTTGCTTGTTCATTACAACTGAATGTGTAATGGAAATTTTGGACATTTTTTATTATATCGTAGTAGTTTTTTGGCCTGGGTTGAAATGAGCCAAAGCTAGTAATTAAGTAGTCGCGTAATTTCATGCTTAGTGCCCCACACTTTTATTCTTATTCTTTTCTATTTTTTCAATTCTTTATAATCAACTTTTTGTATGCATTTGGATGCTTCTTAGAATTTAAGGTACCTAAGTCGTTAAAATGTAATGCTCAATTGCCATAATTCGTCTATATTTTTTCATTCCCAAAATTGCAATCAAAATTTTGTCCATTACACATTACATTGCAATGGGTAATGGAAATTTTTTCTATTACATACTACATTGTAATGGGTCATGAAATTTCCTTCCATTAGACACTACATTATGAGTAATGAAAAATTTGTCCATTATACACTACATTGTAATGAGTAATGAAAATGTTTTCCATTAAACGCTACATTGTTATGGGTAATGAAAGTGTTTTCCATTACACACTACATTGTAATGGGTAATGAAATTTTTTCCCATTACACATTCTAAAAATAATGAATAATGCATTACTTTTACTTTACAAATTTCGCAACCCTGATTACGTACATTGTAAGACGTGTATTTGACGTTGCGTTCAGATTACATGGGTGGTACGATGGAATCGCATTGAGTCCGATCAGCGGCGCTACTCGTTAAGATGACGCACAAATGATTTCTCAGGCATTGATCGTCACAGTCCAAACTCAGTGACGGATCGGCATGTTTGTAGAAATTCCTGCAAAGTGCGAAAATTCGTGACTCGTCTCGTTACAACCAAAAACACCGATGACCGATACATATGAATGCACCATCTCTCTTACTTCCGGTATTGTCTCAACTCGGTGATGTTTTTGGAAGCTTTTACGATCCATTTGTGGAGAGACTCGGTCGTAAGATCGGCAAGACCATATTCTTCCCTGAAGGAATACGATTTGTACCAAGACGGTCGTTCATTCGGAGTTTCGTTCGCCGCTGTTAAGTTGAACATCCACGTATCGATGTCAGTGACGCGCTGAATCAATATAAATTATGGCGGTTAATGAAAATATTTTTTTACGGCGTTGTTATCACGAGCGGAGGCTCGTGCGTTATTTTTTGGTTACTCAAAAGTATGAAATAATTCAAAAAAAGTCTTTTCCAATAGTATTTCAGCCAGGATTGTATGGGCAATTAAATCCTGATTTTTTTTTTCTCTTACTCACAAAAGTTTTTGCCTCAACCTCGTAGATTTTGTAATTCGGATTGAGATTAGTGAATGGTGTGATGCTACCGCCGTTCCACGCGATGTTCACAGCTTCGATCGATTTTTCGGTATTGTAATATAATTTGAATTCGTCATTGTGCGAGTGACCGTTGAACTGAGCGCTTATAATGTGAGCGTATCTCATGACGATTTTACGAAATTCTCGACTCCACGTGGAATAGCATTCTATGTCTCCAGGAGGAATGTGAGCCAGAATGTGCACATACTCGTTGTTCTCTTCGGCTTTGGAGAGAGTATCGGCAAACCAACGCAACTGACCATTGAGATCGTTTGGCTCGTGTATGAGCCACCTTCAAAAGGGATTTGTCAGTGGAACATGATTTTTTTTCAAGCAAAAAAAAACCCTGCAAATTGAAATTTGCATATTGCTTCCTCATGTTTATCCATAGTTCGCACAGCTTCCTTTATCACAAAGTATGGCCATCAAATTTGGCCTCCTCATAAAGGAAGCTTCGTTAACTATATAAAAACATGAGTAACCAATGTACAAATTTTCCAAATTCTTTCAAATTTACTTCTTGCCAAATTTTATTTTTGCCAAATTCACTATAGCGAATAATCTTGATCACTATTTTGAATGTGTACAAAATTTCAGTACAATATCTCGCAAATAGCCAAAGTTAGAGTACGCTATTTAAACAAAAAAAAACAAAATTTGATAAAATTTTAATCATTCGATGGATTTTGGCCAAATTTAATAACGACCCTCTTCAATAGCTATATTAGCTCTGTGCAAAGTTTCAGTGCAACATCTTAAAAATTGCACAAGTTGCAACGTTTACGCTATTTTTCAAAAAATTGAACATTTCTTAAAATTTTAATCCCTCGATACATTTTCGTGCTAAAACATCGAGAAATCATATTTAGAAAAAAACCCTGCAAATTGAAATTTACACATTGCTTCCTCATCTTTATCCATAGTTCACATAGCTTCCTTTAACACACAGTATGGCGATCAACTTTGGCTTCCTCATAAAGGAAGCTTTGTTAATTACTGAAAAATATTAGTAATCAATGTGCAAATTCAATCGATTTTCGCCAAATTTGATAACGAATAACATTGATAGCTATACTAACCCTTCACAAAATTTCATTGCAATATCTAAACAATTTCAAAAGTTATAGCGTTTACGCTTCTTTTATAAAAATTTAAGCATTCGATCGATTTTCGGAAAATTTAATAACGAACATCCTCGATAGCTATATTAGCTCTGTGTAAAGTTTCAGTGCAATATCTTAAAAATTGCACAAGTCAGAGCGTTTACGCCATTATTCAAAAAATTAAAAATTTCATAACATTTTAATCCCTCGATGGATTTTTGCCAAATTTAATAGCAAACAATCTCGATAGCTATATCAGCTCTGTGCAAAGTTTCAGTACAATATCTTAAAAATTGCACAAGTTAGAGCGTTTACCCTATTTTTCGAAAAATTCAAAATTTCATAAAATTTTAATCCCTCAATGGATTTTCGCCAAATTCAATACCAAACAACCTTAATAGCTATACTAATTCTGTACAAAGTTTGAGTGCAATATCTTGAAAATCGCAGAAGTTCGAGCGTTTACGCTATTCTTGCAAAAACGAAAAAAGTCGATAAAATCTGAACACCCGTTATAATTGAAACAAAAATTTTTCATAATGAAGAGCAATTCGTGCTCGACAAGTGTGCCAAATTTTAGCTTGATATCTCGAAGCGTTTTTGAGTTATTAATTATTTACATCTGAAACTCAGGATACACACACACACACACACACACACACACACACACACAAATCCGGACATTTTTTCTAAATATGATTTCTCGATGTTTTAGGACATTTTGAACATATTGGCATAAAAATCGCGAAAAAAAATTTTCACGACAACAAAGCTTCCTTTATGAGGAAGCAAAAAACGTTTTCTTCACTACAAAAAAAACATTTTCTTCACTACAAAAAAAAAACATTTCCTCACCAATTGTAGGTATAGCACACGTTGTTATTAAGCGCTATTATTCGCAAACCCTTGCGCGGTGAGACGGTGTAAAAACCACCCTGAAGTATAGTTTCTCTCGTAGACTCGGGCAACCATCCGTACTTTATCCAAATATCAGCGGTGAGCTTGTACAACCATTCGGTACTGAAAATCTCGTCCTTCACGTAACTCGGAGCAAAACTTGAAATAAATAAATATAATAAGACGTGGGATTATTGCAGGTTCCCGTTATAAGGAATAGTTCGTTCAAGGAGGTTTCGACTCGAACGAGATTTACGGAAATTTAACACCTTCGTCCGATAATCGTATATACGAATTTTGAGCCTGATGATGGACCAAATGATCAGAAACCCTCCTTGAATTCTTATCACCGTTATCAATAGGCAGTGTAAGTAATTACAGGTTGAACGGATGAGGCTCGTGATTTCCTATGATCGGGTAGACCGGAATATTTGGAAAGGTTTCTTTGATCTTCTCGTAACTCTTGATTATACTTTCGATATTTCCTTTTTGCGTCGTTTCCCAAACGCCATGGTCAATCAGATCACCCGTGAAATATGCGTACGTGCTATCCTGTTGGAAATATTCATCGAATTTGAGATTTTTTTTAAAGTAGAGATTCCAGAATCTCATTTTGAGTAATTGTAAATTGGCGCTTGAAAAAAAAACATTCAGAAAAAAAGCCAAGATTGCTATTTTTTCAGTAAAGCCATGACCTTTGATGACCTTAGGATAACTTTGAAATGCAATTGTAATCTTACTTGATGGGTGCTTTTCACATGATCCAGAGCATCGACCACGGAATGCCAAGGTACATCACACTCGTTGTAATCACCCCAATATCCAGCTACTTCGTCACTGTCGTTCGTGACGTTTTGTCCCTTGCGACAGCACATTGGTTCACCACAATGGGGATTCCCATATGGCTCGTAAAGCGGATCATAATGAATGTCCGTTAAATGTACGATTTTGAAAATTTCCTCATTCGTCCCCGGCTCGATTGACTTTGGTGGACTTTCATCAATGTCGACCGTCCAATTGTACTTATCGCCAGTGAACGAGCACGATTTAGATTGCAGAGCCATGCCGCAAAAATCAGTCGCATTGATATCCAGATTGGCATCGACAATGTAGAAAATAATCGGCTAGAGTCGAAAGAAAAACATGACATTGCTATTAATGTTGAGTGACTCGGCAATTTTTTGATAAATAAGTACCGATACTGACCAGATGAACTAGTTGATTGTACAATTTTTTATCATCCTCAGATCTCCAAAATATATTACATGGTAGCAGATATCATGAATATCGATCGCGATAAAAGAATAAAATCGAACTTTCAAAGTAACACAATGTTATTGACAAAAACTCCTCTGGAAGGCTTCAACTATTTTTTTTTCACCAAGGGCAATTTTTTTTGTCCCTTTACCGATTCTCAATAATCGGGGAACAAGAAAATATGATAATTCCCGAACATTTTCAGGATAAGCAAAATTCCATATTTCTTGAATTTTTCAGTTTCCAAATTTTCCGAGAAAAAAAACGTAAAAATTGCATAAACCAATGTCTGGCAATGAATCAATTTCTTCTAAAATATTTTGCTGTAAATGATGACGTTGCTAAAATGTTCAAACATGTGTGAATCGTCAAAAACACCGGAAAAGCAGTCTGTAAATCGATGAATTGTCGAACTAACTGACCGTTTGCAATTCGACGATTCCGCGGCAAACATTTTCGGTGTGCAGATTCAATCGTATACACATGGTCACAATTGTGGATTGAATTTTTTTTATCGGTACTCCATCGCGACGCATCGAAATAACGGATCGTGCCAGCGTTTTGCAAATCGAACAGCGAAACGATGATCTCTCGCCGGTGAGGGTACGCCAATCGACATTCCGCAGCTCCGTCGGAAGTGCCAATTTTTCGATGAAACTCGCAAGCTTTTTACTCTCGTGTCCTGAATTTGCAAAATTGCGAATCTCATCCGTAAACAACGCCACGTCCGTATCGGCATCTGAAACATTAAAAAAAGACGAATTAACGAAGAAACAACAAAAAATCATATTCGCGAAACTCAGAAAAATTAGATATTTTTTTAAATTCGCGAAATGCTCACCTTTCAACGAAGCTGATGAACAAAGCACGGCGAGGGACACGAAAAGTAACCAAACTCCATTAGCGATCTGCATATTCGGAGCTTTCAATTCCAACTAGATTGGACATCGAAGAGTCCGGCCGTGATATAGATATAGAGAGGCAATTTTTTTCTTCGTTTCTTATCGATTTCATTCCATGTGTATTACTTCATTGCCAGTAGGAGATAATGCGTATCTATTTGATCTATCATTCGCAAATCGCACGTTTTTCGAGATGGACGGACAAAATTTCGTATCGTTTGTGCATATGTGGCATTCCACGGTATTTCAATCAAAATCTTACCTCGATGATTCCGATTTTCCTCTAAATTTTTTATATAAATAAGGACATTGAAAAAAAAATTCTCAAATGTTTTGAAAATTTTTCGGTCACGCCTTTTTTGGATGTAAAAAAAAAAAAACGGGACAGCTTTGTAAAATCTGAAAAAATTCAGAAAAATCTAATGAAATATAACAAATTTTTTGGGCTTCGTTCCAAAATGGTGATTTTAATACTCTATGAGTAAAATTCAAAAAATTGAAAGAAAAAAAAATGTACTCATAGAGTATTAAAATCTCCATTTTGGAACCAAGCCCAAAAATTTTGTTATCTTTTATTAGATTATTTTGAATTTTTCCAGATTTTACAAAAGGGTCACTTTAAAAAAAAAACCAAAGAACGCGTGACCAAAAAATTCTGAAAAAATTTAGGAATTTTTTTTTTAATGTGTTCTTTTATATAAAAAATTAAGAGAAAAATCGAAATGATCAAAACAAGATTTTGTCGTGTCATTCCACGACATTCCGATCAAAATCTTGCCTTGATGATTTCAATTTTTCTCTAAATTTTTATATTAAAAAACACATTGAAATACATTTTTCTAAATTATTTCAGAATTTTTGGTGACGCCTTTGGGTTTTTTTTAAGGACCTCTTTGTAAAATCGGAAAAAATTCAGAATAATCTAATAAAATATAACAAAATTTTTGAGCTTTTTCCAAAATGGAGATTTTAATACTCTATGATCTTCTTTGAATTTGACTCGTAGAGTATTGAAATCTCCGATATGGAATAAAGCCCAAAAAATTTGTTATATTTTATTAGGTTTTTCTGAATTTTTTCAGATTTTACAAAGTTGTCCCGTTTAAAAAAAAAATAAAAAAATAAATCCAAAAAACGCGTGACCGAAGAATACTGAAAAAATTTGGGAATTTTTTTTTCTATGTCCTTATTTATATAAAAATTTAGAGGAAAATCGAAATCATCGAGGTAAGATTTTGATCGAAATACCGTGGAATGCCACATATACACCTCCGCTCAAAAGTTTGGATACACCTGTCGATATTTCTTGCCGCATTAAAAGTTGCATAACTCCGTCAAAAAAAATGATAATCGATTTTTTTTAAAGCGTTTTGGGGGGAAGGAATTCAGCTTTGCTTCCCCTATTTTTATTTTTTTAATGATTTTTTTTCGACCTGGTATGCTTTTTTGAAAGTGACCGTTTTTCGGCATTTTTTCGACCATCGTAAATCGGGCGCATAACTTAAGGACATTTTTTCTTTTTTTACTATTTTTGCTGAAAAATGTCATCTGTTTGAAATTTCCGTACTGCATGATGAAATAAAAATCTGAAAAAATGCAGCAATATTTGACATGCTGTAAACAACAATGATGAATAATAATTATTGATCATTGTTCATTATTGTTTAATAAATTGTTTAAACAATTTGTTAATGACTTTTAAGCAATATTATTATTGATAATTGTTGCTTAGAGCATGCTAAATGTTGCTGAATTTTTTCAGATCTTTATTTTATCACAAAGTACGGAAATTTCAACAAGATGAAATTTTTCGCGGGAGCGGAAATAGTAAAAAAAAAAAATTCCATGGGAAAATTCTGAAACAATTCCAGGCGATTCCGTGTATACCTACGCTACTTTTTTCATACTTGACATTTTCTTTTGAACTCTATAGTCTTTGAGTTACGTTGCATCTTTCAAAATTTGCCTTTTTTAGCCAAAAGTGAAATAACTTTGCGAGAAAAAATCGTGCGAAAATCTTTAGAGAATGAAAATGGAACGGCTTCTAACCCTTTCATATGTACCGTAGATAAAAAAGTTAAAAAAAAAATGTCCCTAAGTTATACGCCCGATTTTCGAAAAAATGCCGAAAAACGGTTACTTTCAAAAATGTAAACCAGGTCGAACAAAAATCGCAAAAAAAATTAAAAATAAGGGAAACAAAGCCGAATTGATTCCCGTAAAAACCCTTTTTTTAAAGTTCGATTATCATTTTTTTGACGGAGTTATGCAACTTTTAGTACGACAAGAAATATCGACAGGTGTATCCAAACTTTTGAGCGGGGGTGTATATATATTGTTATTGTTTAAATAGCTGATTATCGATAACTGCATGCTGCAAAACAATCACGTTTCACAATTGCTTATATTTCGCGATCTCGATATGCCGATTTATTTAAAATCTACGTATTGATAATCTATATATTTATATAAACTAAACTGACAGAGAGGATATCCAAAATCTCTACCCGAATTCGCCCGCTTTGCGTGAAACTTATCTAGGTTCAAGGAAGATAAGAGATAAGAATGGATTCCAGAGTTGATTGATCACCGAATTGGGCACCACTTTATTCGTAAACCTCGGCCATTTCGTCATCGTCGATAACGAGATCCTCGAGCATTTCCTCGAGACTTATCTGTGGCATACTTGGATCAACGTCACTCGCAACAACGGGCGTCTGTTTGCTCGAGTCGCGGAAGATATTCACGTTTTGTCTCATCTCCGGGTCTTCCTCCAACTCGTCGAGGAATTCGTTGAACTCGCTGTAAGAGAGAAACGAGAAAAATTCAATTGTCAAACGTTGGAGAATAAAAAGGTGAAATCGGCGAATAAACAGCAACGGAGCGTACTTATTTTCGGTGCTCAGGCTAACGACGTCTTCACCGAGACGCTTGAGTTTCCACATTCTCGCTCGGCGCCGAGCTGACTTGTCATGACCGTAGAATTTCTTCACCAAAATTATATCGGGAATTGAGTCTTGATTCAATTTTTCGTAATGCACGTCGTTGATGTTACTGTCACCGATGGCATATCTGACAAGGACGAACAATTAAATGGTAAAATTTTGTTCGGTGTCGGAAAGTTTTACCAATTCGTAAATTGACTCACCCCAAGGCGGAATCACCGGGTTTCAAAATGTGTCCCAAATGCGTTCGTGCGTGAGTCGGAACTTCCGTGACACCGAGCTCCGATGCTTTCACCAACCAAACGTCCGCCACTACGTGCTGATGGTAAAAATTAAAGAGGCTGTAGTTTTCAATTCTTTCAGCTTTTACTTCATAGATTTTGTAATGAAGATTTTTCAAGATTTTGTGAAAATTCGTCAAAGCATGAAAATGATAATTGAAATTGGACGCTTTGAGAAAGCGGATACGAATTTCCGGATACCTTGGCCGAGATTGCTCCTTGACCAGGAAAAACTTTTTTATCCTTATCCTCGATCGGCTCAATATCCATTACGATGTATTCGGTCAGTTGTTTTGGATTGCATATACTATTGAATGGATGTCGCCAGTATACGGTTGCAGAGACATCGGCGACTGTGAAAAAGATTGTCAATTTTACGTAGCAATTTGATCGTAATCAACGAATTCCTACTTCCTTACCGTACATTCTTAATTCTTACTTTGTCCCGTAGATACGTCGATCAGATTGAGAGCACTCGTAGTTTTGTAAACGAGAGCGATTGGGTTTAATCCACCGAGTTGTTGAGTCAATTTTTTCGGCAAACACACAACGCTGTGTTTCGATATCGGAACTATCTCAACGCTGGAATTAGATAAAAAAAAGTTTAAGACAGGAGACGACAAAGCTTATTTTATCAGGAGGCAAAAAGAGGAAGCGATATGCTTGAAATTGGCACGGAACTTAAAAAACCGACAAAGTTATAATTTTTGAAAAATGAATGATGCAAAATTTTGTTGTAATTTACCTGAACGTAAATTTGTAACTGTACACGTTGCTGTGAATATCGTGGGATATAAGTTTCTTCGAGTGTTGATATCTGCAAGGGAGTACCGCTATGAGAAAATCAACCATTTTCCTTGCCGCAGCCTCGTTCGAATAGTAAAAATCAATACCATCTGCAATAAAAATTCGAAATTTCGTGATATTCGGCCACAAAGTTAATGAACTGAAAATCCCAATTATAATTTATAACAAAAACAAGATATAAGTTGGAACATGATTAATTATAATAGTGTTTACCCACCATTGATAGGCTGGATACCAAGAGTTTGCGCATGGGCTTTATACTTCAATATGAGTTGTTCCAGATAGTAAAAAGTCTTTTTGTTGATGGCTTTTTGTCTGACTTGAACCTAAATAAAAAATTAGAAAATAAAATGATGCCCCAACAAAGCGTGTAAGAGATTCTCTATTGGAATTTTCAACTCACAGATGCACGCCAATAATCCTTAGCTTCTGTGCGATGACAGTCATCGCACATTTGATGATTTACAATGTATTCTACGACAAACACTTGCTGCAAAACTGCTCCACCAGCGACTTCCGCGTGAACTGTGAGTTTCACCTGGAGATAAAGAGATGATGGAAAAATTGTTATACATAGAAATTTCGCTATTAAGTTTGTTGTTTCAATCTGCAGCAATCATACGATTTTTTTAAAATAATACATTTCATCAAATTTAAACTTCATAAGGAATTCTTCTGATATCTAATACAGTTACTTAGTACAGTTGCGCAAAAAATAGAGATCGATTGTTGCAGAATTGTAAAGATAGAAATTTCGCTATTAAGTTTGTTGTATCAAGCTGCAGCAATCATATGATTTTATTAAATAATAAATTTTACAAATTTAAACTTCATAAGGAATTCTTCTGACGTCTAATACAATTGCTTAGTACAGTTGCGCAAAAAATAGAGATCGATTGTTGCAGAATTATGAAGATAGAAATTTCGCTATCAAGTTTGTTTGTTGTTTCAAGCTGCAGCAATCACACGATTTTATTAAAATAATAAATTTCATGACATTTAAACTTCATAAGGAATACTTAGTACAGTTGTGCAAGAAATAGAGATCGATTGTTGCAGAATTATGAAGTTAAGGGATTATACAGTCAGGATTTAAAAAAAATAGTTTTTTTTGCCTCCTGACCGCATATAACTCATTAAAAAGACTAGAATCAGGCTTTAGAACAAAGATAGAACTAACTCTGAGTCTCTTGGAGTGTGGCTCTGTCCATACAAAACCGGCGTCTATTAGCTTCACACGCTGAAGTCCTCTGAGTTTCTTCAAGCAAAGTGAAAGAAGCTCGCGCGACTCCAAAGCCGCGTGGATCCATTCGGCGGGTGGTTGCAGGTACCTGTAAGGATGAGCGATAGCGTTGATATCGTCAAAAATATAATTTCACCCGGAAAAATAGGACTAGCGTTTCTCATACCTTTCACAACTGCGACAAAAGTGTAGCGTCGCCTGCTTTGGAATGCCCTCTGTGATATCGACCTCCGATCGAAGGCAAGCAACGCACATGTTTGCCGGATTCGGCTCGATAACGATGCCACAACGACAGCACAAGCTATCAATTTTAGCAAATCATAAAAATTTCATCGTCATACTTTCGCGAATGAGACAGTCATCGAGGTTTCAAAAGAGGTTATGCTTACACTCTCGCTGTGCTCTGCAAAGGCTCTTCGATACTTTCCATGAATTCCATTTCTTCTTCCCTAGATCGAATCTTCGTGATGCAGTCTATTAGGAAAAAACAGAACGAAAAATGAAAAATCAAATCGTAAAATGTATTCAGTAACGATGGATCGTCAAATTGTCATCAACACGTGCCTTCAAAAGCCGAAAAGAAACTGCTGCAGATCAGTGCTGCAGATTTTGTATTGAAAACATGGGGTCATGGGGAAAGTAGAAAACTGTTTTACCGATCAAGCAAGATTGCGCCATCTACCGTCTTTCTCGTGTATTATAAATTGCAGCGTGGCGTAGCGTGCTTCGCTGACGTTGAAAAAAAACTTTAATCGATTTCATTTGCCGTGTTTATTTTTCTTCTCTCGCGAGTATTTCTCGAAAATCTGTCACTGAGAATTAAATAATATGGTCGAGACGATATCGAAGAAAGATCCGAAGGAGAACGGAATAAAGGTATGGAATATTTTTGCAAATATTGCCGATACAACGGTAGCAAATAGGTTATCGCTGGACCGGTGCGCATTGATTTTTCTTTTTTTCATTCTTCGACGCGCGAATAATTTTATTTCAGGAAATCAAAGTTACCAATAAATGGGACGGTTCGTCGGTGAAAAATGCGCTCGACGATGCTATCAAAGACGTTCTCCTGAGGAAATACGACTATGAGGAGAATTTTGCCCTTCTCGATGGACGTCTTGCCCTCTGCGGCATTGCTGTCGGAGTAGCAGCTGTTGCCTTGCTCTGGGATTATTTTTATCCGTTTCCAACGTCAAAGCCCGTGCTCGTCGCTTGTGTTTCCATCTACTTCATTCTCATGGGTCTTCTCACCTTGTACACAACGTACAACGAAAAAGGAATTTTCGTGGTAGCGATACAGAGGTACGCGCTAAACAAATAAGTTACCATCTGTGAATCAAAATTTTTATGTTTCGTCAATATTTTGTAAAGCGTATAACCGGATAAGCATATAAAATCTGTCTCCGGTGATTTTTGAAAATCCATATGGATGATCGATTTCTAATTAAAAAAAAAAAATTCCTGATTTAGCTTTTAAACCCAAAAAATTACAAGATAATTTTTAAAAAAACATATTTTTCAGTATTCATTTTATCGTCACTATTCTACTGAATATGTTTTTACACAAATCTTTTTGGTCAGAATTATCGGTAGGAGACGTTAAAATCTGATTTTTTTTGTAAGTTTTTAATCGTCTCTTTTAAAAAAAAAAAAATTGGTGTGTGCCGATGACCACACGGTAGGAGTGAATCTGCAATCAGGATACTCTTTTCTCGACAAAATATTCTTTTTGGATCACCTATTCTTGGCAAGGAAAGCCAGTATATGAAATCAAACTTAGAATTGGCGAACGGCAAATTACAAATGTAATTTGTAATTCGAAGTTTTCTAATCACAAATTACAAATGTAATTAGCAATTGAAAAATTTTGAATAACTAATTTAATTATTAATTGAAAAATGTCTAATTACAAATTATAAATTCAATTAGTAAATGAAAAATTTTCAATTACAAATTACAAAAGTAATTAGTATTTTAAAAATTCCTTATCGAAAATTACAAATGTAATTAGTAACTAAAAAACTCCTAATTACAAAGTCCATATGTAATTAGTAAATCAAAATTTCTTAATTACAAATTACAAACGTAATTAAGTTAAAATTTCGCACTAGTTACATTTAATCGATGTAATTAGTCAAATTTCACTCCAATTACATGTAATTACTACCAAATTTTTAACTAATCACATTTTTCAATGTAATAAGAGTCAAATTTCAATCTAATTACATGTAATTAGTATCGAATTTACGTGTAATTAGAACCAAATTTTCGATTAATTACATTTTTCAATGTAATTAATGCGAAATTTGTACCTAAGTACATTTGTAATTTGTAATTAGGAAATTTTCAATTGCTAATTACATTTGTAATTAGAAATTTTTCAATTACTGATTACATTTGTAATTGGAAAATTTTCAATTACTGATTACATTTGTAATTAGAAATTTTACAATTACTAATTACATTTGTAATTAGAAAGTTTTAATTACTAATTCCATTTGTAATTAGAATGTAATTAATTAGAAAAACGCCCAACTCTGATAAGCAGACGGCAAAGACAATATTTGTGCGAAAAACGTGACGCTCGGCCGTTCAATTTGCCCGTAACGCTCTCGCGCTGAAACGCGCCCATAGAAGTTTCACTTCAAAAATAAAGTTTTTGTCGTCATATTTAAATATGTTCCTTTCGTGTCGCAGTCACGATTTTTTCACAGAAAACTCATTTTTTTACTCTTCTTTACACGGTAAAATTTTCAACATGATTCTTTTGGTGCAACATAGTAAAAAAAAAAATTTAATCGATTTTTTTTCTTCATATTTTTTTCAAATATTATTTACTATTTACTTGTTAAAGTTTCTACAATTTTTTCTTTTTTTCCAGGGATCCGGCAGGCTTTGACCCAGATGTCGTTTGCGAAGCAAGCTCGTATATGAAGAAATACGACGACAAGTACAACCTCGTGTTGTCCTTGAAGAGTCAGGCAACAGGAAGCATCAACGAGTCGACAATCGTAAAATCGGTGGAAAATTTCATCGACGTCAATGGCACTGTAAATTACGATTCTGTGGAAGCTCTTGTGACGCAACTGCACGACAGTCTAACGTCACAACGCAAAGACAAATAGAGGGATGGAATTGTAATGATTTTGTAAACGTTGCAACGGAAAAAAATTAAAGTTTTTTTCTTAAATCGTTGCTCAAACAATTTTATGGAAAATTTTCTTAAAAACTGCTTTTTGGGTATTATTCTATTCAGTTGTTTTCAGTACAATTATAACTGTAATGAACGTTAACCCCGAGATCCTTAATCGCGGACAATTTCATGTTTGAACAATATGTTCAAAGTCACATCGTACTTCACCAAGCTCACGAGTACCAATTGAAGTACCCAGTTCTGCGGGGCTTCGTAAATAAATATCTTTTTATTTCTCATCTGTTTGTCTCATGTATGCTCGTCGTGAATCAACGCCGTTTGATCACAAAGTTTTTTTTTTCCAATTTCACTTCACGACTGTTTCGCGATCACAGGCAATGTTATGTTGATTCGACGAAAAAAAAAAATAGTACTCAGATATAATGAAATAAAATAATAAAACAACAATGGATATTTCGAATGTTGTTCTGTGATTTTTTTTCTCATTATTAGTAACAGTGAACTATCCGTGAGTCGTGTCGTCCTCGACGAAATCGGCAGCTTCCTCTCGCGTAACGCACTCAACGTGGGAAACTTTATTGCGGAATTTAACGCCGTAAAATTTGTTCGCGTGTTGAAGCAACTCCGGTCTGAGAGAGAGACAAGTTAACGGATTAGTCTTATAATATTTATAATTCGTGGAGAAATGGTACATTAAAAAATTAACGATAACTGTACCTGAATGTCGTTGTGATGAATTGTGCGTCGGAGCTCAGTTCGTGAATCATATCGGCAACGGCTTTTCTGTGCTGGGCGTCCAGTGCCTGATCGATTTCATCGAATAGATAAAACGGAGCTGGATCACATTTTTGTATGGCAAAAATTAGACCCAGAGCAACGAGCGATTTCTGTCCGCCGGATAATTGATTCATTTCTCTCATTTCGGCTGTTTGACCCGTGAAAGATACCCTTATGCCTGCAAAAATAATTCGAAGGTCACAAAAAAAGGTCTCATAAATCTAAAGGTCTCATGAAAAAAGCAATATATAAATGAGTAAAAATTCCGGAAGGCAGCGTGCGTTTGGGCTTCATAGTCGATGATTGTTTTGTAACTTTAGGGACACATAGTACAGTATGAGAGTACACTCAGGAATTTTTTTGGGATTTTTAAATCGACCGGTTTCACTGTACCGATGACGCCATTTTTTTGAAATTTCTCGAATGTCATGTTTTACTCAATTTCTCTAGACTCCTGTAATTAAAAAAACAAAGATTTCGACATGTATTTCCATCGAAAAAGATCTCAACTTTTCAAAAAAAAAAATTTCCAAATACGTACTAATTCGTATAAGCATAGAAAAATAGGTTTTTCCCTCAAAAAGGCGTTTTATCGATGAGCCTACACTCCAATCTGTTTTTTCATTTTTTTTTTCGGATTTCTGAGGTTTTTTTTACACGAAAAAACTCTTTTTCCAGAGTGGGATCTCTGTGGCATCAGACCGTTGTACATTAAATATAATCCGAGGTGCTGTAAATATCGAGAAAATAGTGCGGATACAATAATGCTTACTGCGCTAGTATTGTATTGTATTGTTACTATCATTTTTTATCGAGGTTATGGGTTTTTAACTTAACTTTTAATTTATTAGTACAGTAACAGGAGGATTTGACTATGAGAAAAAATAATAATACCCTGAAAGCAATATAATATACAGGATTCCGGGGAATGGGTGTGTAAACAAACTTTAAAAAACATCCATTCATCTTTTATGAAAATAATTATTGATGCATGTTTAATTTTGCGCAAAAAAAAAATATTTAACAATTTTTACTTGTTTTACATAAGTTGCTTTTGAGTATACTAAAAAAAAAAAAAAATACTTAACTTCTTGGCGAAAAATCAACCATGCGTCAATAAATATTTTCATGAAAGATGAATGGATATTTTTAAAAGTTTGCTTACACACCCATTCCCCGGAATCGTGTATATTATATAGTTTTCAGGGTATTATTATTTTTTCTCATAGTCAAATCCTCTTGTTACAGTACTAATAAATTAAAAGTCAAGTTAAAAACCCATAACGACCTCGATAAAAATGATAGTAACAATATAATACAATACTTGCGGAGTAAGCAGTATTGTACCCGCACTATTTTCTCGATATTTACAGCACCTCAGATTATATTTAATATATAACGGTCTGATGCCGCAGAGATCCCACTCTGGAAGTTTTTTCGTGTAAAAAAAACCTCAGAAATCCGAAAAAAATATGAAAAAACAGATTGGACTGTAGGCTCATCGATGAAACGCCTTCTTGAGGAAAAAACCCATTTTTCTATGCTTATACGAATTGATACGTATTTGGAAATATTTTATTTGAAAAGCTGAGATCTTTTTCGATGAAAATATATGTCGACATTTTTTTTTTTAATTACAGGGGTCTAGAGAAATTGATTAAAACATGATATTCAAGAAATTTCAAACAAATGACGTCATCGGTACGGCGAAATTGGTCGATTTAAAAATCCAAAAAAAATTCCAGAGTGTACTCTCACACTGTACTATGTGTCCCTAAAGTTAGAAAACAATCGTCGACTATGAGGCCCAAACGAATGCTGTCTTTCGAAATTTTGTCCCAAATTTAAGCTGGAGCTCGAGACGAACTCTCAATTTTTTCTGAGCAATTCAAAATTCAATAATTCTGGATCGCCTCATGCTAATACATACGTTATGAAAAAAAACGTAGAATGATTATCAGCGATTCTTACCGACTCCGGTAAAACGATCAGAGTCCGCGGTCTCGGATCCCGCATCATCGCCCTCTTCTCCGTCGGCTGTTTTCATGACAAGCTGGGCGTGACCCGACGGTACCAATTTCTTGAATACCTCACTGAAATATTTGCTCACTTGCTTGAAAGTGAATTGAATCGCTTCGTACTTGCGTTGCTCAAGTACGGACATGAGTTCCTTGATTTTCTCGTCTCCCCGATCCAATTCTTCCTTTCGTCTCACCAATTTTTCCTTCTGATCACTGAACGACATGAACTGATCCAACGCTTTCTTATTAACGTGGCTGTAATTAGAAATATCGCTCCGTTAAGTTTAGTCGGTTGATAATTTTTAAACTGGAGATTGAAAAAAATGGTCGAATCCGACTGATATCACCTGTATTTTTTCAGATGATTATTCGCCTTCTCCATTTCTCGGAACAATTGTTTCGTCGACATGGTCGTGAATTTCGCGTAAGCCTCGGGACTCGGCAACGCACCGAGTTCCGTAATCTTCTGTGTGCATTCGGCAATTTTCTGTTGCAATATATTTTGCTTGCTGGCCAATTTTTCCAAATCCTTAGCATCAGCTTCGATCTTTTCCTGTGCGTCCTTTTCCTTGGCCTTCCACTTCTCGACTTCCGCGGATTCGATTTTTTGCTGTAAAACAAACAAAGACATTGTTGTCCGGGATTTTGGCAATTTCCAAGTTCGAGAGTGCCGTTCGTAATTTTACCTTTTTCGAGGCATTGCCGACTTTGTCATTTTGCAATTTGAAATCGCTGTTAACCTTGACCAATCGCTTCTCAATCTCG
Source organism: Alloplasta piceator (assembly GCA_946863875.1). NCBI lineage: Eukaryota > Metazoa > Arthropoda > Insecta > Hymenoptera > Ichneumonidae > Alloplasta > Alloplasta piceator. The sequence continues at coordinate 1,588,973 of OX333074.1, forward strand.
GCCAATTGTGTTTTCGACGAATCCAATTGACGTTGTCGGTCCTCCACCGATATTTCCTGAAGCGCCTGTATCAATTCGTCGCGTCGTCGCATCAAATTATTCGTCAGCAGATTCTCCAATTTATTCTTTTCCGCCTCGCGTCTCATTCTCGTGGCAAAAGCGGTTTTGTTCTCTTTCGTTAAAGCCCGTATCTCGTCGTTCAGAGTATCAACTTGATCCTGATCGGCAACGGAAAGCTGGGCCATAAGATCCTGATGAAGCTCGCTCTCCAAGCCTTCCTTGGTGGCTTTCATTGCTTCGAGATTCGACTTGCACTGAGCGAGACTTCTCTCTTTGGGCGTTCGATATCTCTCGATCGCGCTCAGTTCTTCCTTCATCATACGAATTTCCGCCTTCATCTTGTCATAAATATCTCTGTGAAATAGTGAATGAGGGTTCTTACCTACTGGTGATTTTCAATACTCGAGAGCTTTAGACACAAGTTGTACAAACAAATGCAGAATTTTTTTTTTCGATCCCAATGGATTCTGAGTGATTCCACGTCGAACCAGCAGGTCAAAAAATTTCATGTCTCTAATCGTACCCTTGATATTTTCCTGTGTTCTCTATCATGAGAAAACCATGCTGTTAAATCGCTAGCCCAAAATAAAATTATTTGTATAAGTTATGATTTTTTGAAAATTGCGTACTTTTAACGACTCGAACTTTTTTGCTTTCGTGCATAACTCCGCCGGATTTTGGAATTCGAGAATTTCACTTCGAGAAATCGAAACTGTATTCAAAACCCTTCAAAATGAGCACAAATTAACCTCATTGAGCATTGATGGAAACACAATCGTAAAACTACGTCTTTTCGAAAATCAAGAATAACTGGAAAACCTCATTTTTTTTTGAATCTGAAAAAATCATATTAATTTTTTACGACAATAAATCCATATTTCCGTAGAGTTTGAACGAGTTTTGATCAATAGATTTTGAATTGTTGATTGATTTCATATTTTAGAAATCAGTTTCAGATCTTTTAGGACATTCAGGTTTTGACTTTAGGTTTTCTGAGAATTTCATCAATAAAATCGATAGTCATTGTTTCAAGAAATTATAAAACAATTTATTTACAATTCTTTTAGATCCATCTCCATTAAATGATGATAAAATTTACGAATAATTGCTTTTTCTGCAACTTTAGGTCTAAAGTTGCGATTGCTTAAATCGTAAAAAATTATAAAACAATTTATTTACAATTATTTGAGATCCATCTCCATCAAATAATGATAATTTTTACGAATAATTGCTTTTTATGCAACTTTAGATCTAAAGTTGCAGAAAGAGCAATTATTTTCTGCAACTTTAGGTCTAAACTTGCGATTGTTTAAATTGAAAAAAATTATAAAACAATTTATTTACAATTCTACAATTACAATAAAGATCGATCTCAAAGACTTGTAAATAAATTGTTTTCTAATTTTTTGAAACAATGATTATCGATTTTATTGAGGAAATTCTCAGAAAACCTAAAGTCAAAACCTGAAAGTCTCAAAATAGCTGAAACTAATTTCTGAAAGATGAAATTGATCAATAATTCAAATTCTATTGGACAGAATTAGTACAACCTCCACAGAAATATAGATTTTTTGTTGTCAAAATTTAAAATGATTTTTTCAGATTAGAAATAAATAAGGTTTTTCAGTTATTCTTGATCGTCGAAAAAACATAGTTTTAAGATTGTGGCCCCATAAATGCACCAAATGCGGTTAATTTGTACTCATTTTGAAGGGTTATGAATACAGTTTCGATTTCTCGAAGTGAAGTTCTCGAATTCCAAAATCCGGCGGAGTTATACACCCAAAAATAAAAAGTTGTTTTTCGAGTCGTTAAAAGTACGCAATTTTCAAAAAAAATCATAACTCGTACAAATAATTTTATTTTGGGCCAGCGATTTAACGGCAATGTTTTCTCATGACAGAGGACACAGGAAAATATCTAGAGTATGATGGTTTGACGTGGAATCATTCTTCTATAAAATTAATTTTCAATTTAACGTGTAAATTAATTTCACACATTTTTCTGCTTAATTCATTAAATTAAATTTTACTAAATTTCAATTGTTCTTTTTCTACTTTAAACCTACTTGGCCTTGCTGTTTTTTGTTTCTGTTCGTTGCATCTCGCTGACGTACGAACTTATACTCTGATCGGCCTGTCTGATGTCCTCCTTCAGGGTCGACAATTTTGCCTCGAGTTCGGCGATTTGAGCCATTAGCTCCGATCGTGTTTTCTGAATCTCAAGACGCGATCTCAGTGTGTTGAAGTATCCACCGGTAAGTGAACCCTTCGATGAAACTTGGTCGCCCTCGAGGGTCACGCAATCGAGGCCCGATTCTCGAGCGAGACTAGTTGCGGCTTCGAGATTACGGCAAATCAGAGTTTTACCAAAAATGTACCTGCATTGAATATCAAATATCGCGCGGTTGTAATTATTCCACGTACGCAAAATTATAAATCATAGAAGCTCAGTTATCTGCTCCTATTGTTTGTTTTTGTTTAAATAAATTTTACCTGAGTGCCCGATCGTACTTGGCATCGTAATTCAATCTCGAAATCATTGGAATGGCGTCACTTGTTTTTGGATAATCCTGAACTTTCACGTGGAGACGATTCAGCGGCATGAAAGTCACTTCTCCGGGCAAACGTTGGTTGTTCATTTCTTTGAGTATTTTCGTGCCGAATTTGTCGGTCTCCACGATATGATGAAACAATCGATTCCCCGCAGTTACTTCCACTGCCATATACACGCTCTTGTCACAATCGAAATTTTCGATTACCGGACCGTAATAACAGTTCACCTCATGCGCCATATCAGGACGCTCTCTGTAATCATAAATCCATTATCGTCTTTGATCTCACTCCGTCATAGTTTTGACTTTTTCCTTTTTAATGGATCCTCTACAGAGTTGGGCAAAGTACTTGAAAGTACTTCAAGTATCAAGTACCGGTGGTACTTGAAGTACAAAGTACTTGTTACTTGCAAGTAATCGTCAAGACGAGTACTTGAAGTACAAGTACTTGAAAAAATCAAGTACCAGTGTCAAGTACTTTTCAAGTTTTCGGGTACGTCTCGTAAATTCTGGTACTTGGGTCATACCATGTCAAATCGACCAACAGTTGGAATCGACCACTTTCAATTTCGATGAAGTTTAGTCAGAAGTTTTGTTTTATCATACAAACAAGTTCTACCAAAGAAAAAAATTATTATTTTTTTTTCAAAAGTCATGCAAAATTCAAAATTTAATCATTTTTCAATTTTTTTTTCTAAATATCTTGAAAATTTCGATAGTTATGAAAAATCGTTTGCTTCGTCTTGAAGAGTATACTTAAGGCTACGGAAAAAAAAATTCCGACAAAGAATTTTGAAAAATGATGAATTTGGAGAATTTTGAATTTTTTAAAATCGTGAAAATCCACAATTAACATTGCATTTTTTGTTCAATTTTTTAAATATAATATCTTGTACTGATTCGAAAAGATCCTGAAATTTTCAGAAAAGTGGTTTTTTGTTTCAAAAATATGCATTTTTTTAAGTTGAGCAATCATGTAATTTTGTAATTTTGAGCAGCCAAAATTACATGATTGATCAACTTCACTTAACTTGGAGGTAAAAAAAAAGTTTTACCAAAATTAAAAAATTCATATTTTTGAAACAAAAAAAAACGCATTTCTGAAAATTTCAGGATCTTTTAATATCAGTACAAGGTGTTGTATAAAAAAGAATAAAACCAAAAATGTAATGTTGATCGTGGATTTTCACAATTTTGAAACATTCAAAATTCTCCAAATGCATTATTTTTCAAAAATTTGTTTCGGAATATTTCTTCTTTCCTAGCCCCAAGTATACTCTTTAAAACGAACCCAGAATGATTTTTTCGTAACTATAATAGTGTTCGAAAGATTAAAACAATAAACTTGAAAAAATGGTGAAATTTTGAATTTTCGAAAAAAAAAAATGTTAATTTTTTTCCTTTGTTAGAACTTTGTTTAATGATAATGACCCATATTCAAAGGCTTTGCACATGCAACCATCGGCAAGACACATTCAAAAGTACTTGATACTTGTACTTGAAAAAAGTACTTCAAGTACAGAAAAGTACTTGAAATTTTCAAGTACAGTATTTCAAGTACAGGAAGTACTTGAAAAATTTAAGTACAATACTTGAACTACTTTTTGAGTACTTTGTACTTGCAAGTACTGTACTTCAAGTACCGGCAAGTACCGAGTACTTTCAAGTACTGCCCAGTTCTGATCCTCGATGCTTACTTGAAAGTCTCCAGTACTTTACGAACACTGTCTCTGCCATTGAGAATCGGTTTTCCAGCCATGGACCTCAGGCTCTGATCAGCCTTTGCCAAGTCTTCTTTCAATCCGGACAAATTAAGCTGCAGCACGCTCTCTTGGCGGTACCTTCGTAGAAACAAAATTATTCATTAATGTGAAAAACGTTATTTTTTAAATGCCGGAGAGGAAAAAAAAAATAGCTCACTGTTCTTTTCGCGTTGCTTGACACTGATCCTTGGCTTTGTTCATTTCATAGTACTGCTTGTTGTGCTCGTCGATCGAGGCTCTTTGTCTCTCCATTTCCTTCGTATACTCTTCGATTTTTTTCTCCAAAGCCACTTGCTTGTCGTTGTCCCGTTTCAAGTCATCCTTGATTTTTGCATAATGATCCTGCTTGTCTTTTATTTGCTTCGTGAGTTGTTTCAATTCGTTCTTAATCCACTCGTCTCTGGCATCCTACGAAATAACGGGTTTGCTTGAAAGATCATTTTCTTCTCGAGAATCTTCGCTAAACTCGAGCAAAAAATCTTTCAAGTTAACGAAAAAATGTTATCCTTTTACGAAACTTACTTTACTGCTAAATTGGCTACCACGACCCTGCTTGGCGTACAATTCTTTGCGCTTTTGTTCTTTGAGCGCCAAATTACGAGTACACTCTTCTTCGAGACGTTTCATGTCTTCGTACTAAAAATAATAATAATAATAAAATAAAACCGTGGAAAAAGGATGATAATCGTGAAAGTGAACTAGACCAATACTCGTCTTTTAGAAAAATATTCAATGCTCACCTGGGGTTTTATTATTTCGAGTTCTTTCTCTTTCTCGTCGATTGTCAATTTCAATTTCTCAAGTTCTTGCTGAGCTCGTTTTTTACTGTCATTGTCACCCTTTACCTCCTCCAACAAGTCATTTATTGTCAGTGTTAATTTTGTCTTTTCCTTCAGAAGTTGCTGTTGTTCGGCGCTGTTTAATACAAATATTGGCGCTTTTATTGTGATCTCTAGTGAGTTATGAACAGAGTTGTAGATAATGCATTACTGTATTTGTTACCCATTACACTGTATAATGTGAAATGGACAAGTGTACCATTACAAAAGTAATGTGTAATGGATGCATGTGCCATTACAAATAAAAAAAGTAATGTGTAATGAATGCATGTCCCATTACAAATAAAAAAAGTAATATGTAATGGATGCACGTGCCATTACAAATAAAAAAAGTAATGTGTAATGGATGCATGCATCTAATAAAAATACAAGTTACTGATACAAAATTTGTTGCTTTATTGAATCCCTGAATAATGTGCATGTCTTTTTTTTTACTTTATGGATCATTTGTGATAATTGTGGATGCATTTTTAGTGAGTAAAATAAAATAATGAGATAGCAATGTGCAAGTTTCTAATACGAGCACGTCAATTTGTCTATTTGTAATGGAATATCCTCCACTGCAAATTACTTTTTTTTTAAATTGTAACTTGTAATGGAACGTGCATACAGTTCACATTACTTTTTTATTTGTAATGGAACACGCATCCATTACACATTACGTTTTTTATTTGTAATGGCACATGCATCCATTACACATTATTTTTTTTTATTTGTAATGGAACATGCATACATTACGCATTACTTTTTTTGTTTGTAATGGAACGCACATCCATTACACAGTACTTTTTTTTAATTGTGATGGAACATGCATACATTACACATTACTTTTTTTTAATTGTGATGGAACATGCATACATTACACATTACTTTTTTTTATTGTAATGGAACATGCATACATTACACATTATTTTTTTATTCGTAATGGGACATGCATCCATTACACATTACTTTGGTAATTTGTAATGGAAAACTTGTCCAATACACATTGTTTAAAGTAATGGGTAATGCATTACTTTTACATTACTATTTTCACAACTCTGATAATGAAGGTTTATTATCATAATTATATTTTACCTAAGCGTGTCGCGCTCTTCCTTCGCAGCCTGAACCTCTTTTTTCGCTTCTTTCAAACGTTTTGCGGCCGAGCGTACATTTTCCTGCGCCGTTTTAGCCTCTACGCCCAATTTCGCTTGCTCGGCACCGCTATTAGCGCGTGATGCCTCCAGTTCGTCCAACTTTCGCTTGTTTTCCTTCAATTCTCTCTCGTGTATCGTGTACTCGAGACAACGTCGTTGCTTGTCCCAACGCTGATACTCCTTGAGCTCTTCCTTCTCTTCCTCGAGTGTCTGTAGACGTTCCTCTGAAAGGATAAAAAAAAACAATCAGTTTTTTAGCCCTGATCGTTCCTGATCCGTAATTATGATTATTGAGTCAGAGATTTCTGTTTGTTTCCTCTCGTGAATTTACCGATCGTTCTTAAGAAGTCTACGATTTTTTCGATCTTTCCCTCAGTTTCCTTCAGGATCGATTTTGACTCCTCCCTTCTCTCGTCGTAGACTCGAGTCCCGGCGACTTCACGGAGGAGCTTCAATCTCTGAGAATCGGGAGCCGTTGCCATTTGATTGATCTGGCAGACAAAATGTTTATTTATCATTGAAATTCGGAATAGTAATATTTCAGAATATCAATTTTTTTAAATAATGGCAATTGCAATTATCTTCAGCCATCAACTAGGCATGGAATTACGGTTTAACTCACTTTTCCCTGTTTAACAATGTAGTAAGGATTAGATCTGGAGAAACCCGCTGATTCCAGGAGATTCATGACGTCGGTTCTGGAAACATTCTTCTTGTTGAGAAAGTAATTGTCCTTTTTGGATCCGATGACTCTTCTCAAGTAAACTTCGTCTTTGTCGATCTAAAGAATCGATAGCGACATAAAAACGTATAATTTCAAGCATTATCTAATTAGATTCTGTACTTTCAATGCTCACCGGTAATCTTCCGTCGGCATTGTCAAATATGATTTCGACATGAGCGGAAATAACGCGAGGCCCCGTACCCTCGTGCAGAAGTCCCTGTCTCTGTTCGGGTCTCAAGTGCGAAAACTCGTCGCTCAGAACAAATTGTATAGCGTAGAAAAAGTTACTCTTTCCAGAGCCGTTTCGCCCGACTGAAAAGCACAAAGTTTCGAATTGCAGGTAAACTATAAATGTTTTACATCGGAAATGAAAAATAGAAGTAAAATTAAAGCTACGTACCGACTACATTGTGCCGAGGATCGAACGGCTCCACGACAGTCTGTTCACGATACGATTTGAAGCCCTGAATGATAACCTATAACCAGTGGAAAAGAAACGTTGGATTAAAAAGGATGAAGATAAAAGGGCATCGCTATATAACAGAACTACAGCTGCCGTAACCGTCGCTTTGAATACGAGCAATAATTCTCTCGTCAATTCTAACCTAAAAAAAAAAAGGGTAATGCATTCATTAATTCGACAACGACTCAGTGCAATTGAGAAATTATTCCCCGAAGAAAAGATAATTAATTGATCAATAAGAAAAGATAACGGAAGCCGGGTGTAAAAATGTTTTGAAAGAATTTTAAGCGTTTGTTGTGAACGCGAAATCTACGGGAAGCTCCCCCCCCTTCCCGCGCGGGAGTGCGAGAGAGATGGAGCTAAAACTTTTAACATATTTTGAGGTTATGTTGACTTTTAGATTCTCCTTACGCTCATATAATGGGTCGATTGATAAATATCATTGTTCCCGTACCTGCTTGATATACATTGTAAGTTCACTGTTCTCCTAAGTATCGAGGCTTTGTAATTTATTTATTCGTTGTTTTTAATTGATAAAACACCTCGCGTCGTACGACATTTTGGAAAAAGACGACGCGCGATCGCGAATAACAGTAAGCAGTGTTGCCAAGCGTGAAAATGTCCCTAGATTTAGGCGGGAAAGTTAGAAAATTTAAAATGGCGCGAAACGTAACTATGCAACGCTTGCAACGTGCTTGACTTTAAAGTTTAAGTTAATAAGTTTAGGTTCGGAAGGTTGGCGTAAACAATTTGGAGAAAATTCTTAAAACACGAACCTTCCACAGAAGGTAAAAGAAAAAGTCTGACAAATTTGCTATTTGTTCGAAAAAAATGGTTTATGATTTTATTGACATGATCCATGGAATGCGAGTTTTTTATACAGCCTTTCAAGATTCGTGGCAATATAATGTTCAATGATGGATGCTCAATGCATCACTCTGCACTTCGTGACTCAATTGAGTTTGCAAGTTGGATAATTTGTTCTTCAAAGCGGCTATGCCCATCATAACGATATTCTCCGGTTTGAGGGCACCGCTGCTCTCGACATTAAAATAATATTTGTTTGGCTTGGCTTCCCAATTAAACGGTGCTTCATCTGCAAACGAAAAAAAAAAATTATTCGAAATACGTTAGGATCTTGTACATTTAACTCTCGGGTGAAACCTTCGATCGCTTACATTGATCCTCTTCCAATTCCGAGTATTCGGATTTTGGCCACTCGTCTGGTTTTGGAAAGAGGGTATGACGCATTGAATTATCAGGGTCGTATTCGAAACAAACTCCCGCTGTTGGATTCCACTTTGCGTGTTCTTTGCCGAAGCCTTTTTTTGCGTAAGCTCTGAGCTTGAGTTCCTGGCCCTTTCTCAGCTTCACGATCAATATTTCTAATGTGGAAAGACAATGTGAAACAGCGCCGTAATATTATAATTGTGGAGAATTGAATATAAAATTTTCTTCAGACCCGATTGCTTTTTTTTTTCATTTATCTTGCATGTACGTTTTTTGGAAACACAATAATATTTGCAGAAAATTCAGTCAAGCGTCTGACAAGTTCAGTGCTTAAAAATGTCTTGAATTTTCTCAGTTACCTCTGTTTTACATCTACGTAACAACAATCAAGTTTAATTACCGTCGTTTTCTCCGTAATCACTGGCATCGTCCTCTCTGTGTCTCGATGTTACCGGTAGCACTCTCGGATCGCTGGACTTGAAATCAGCGGTAGTTACGTGTCTCGTTTGTTCCTCCGCGCATTTGACGTCAAGGGTAAATTCAACGCTGCACTCAGGGCAGAAATCAGGACAACTGCAATCCCTCGTATATTGAATTCTGTCAACGACCTTCACAAATAAATGCAATAAAAAATATATTATAAATTTATTCCAAAAACTTGTAAACTATATCATCGTAATGTCCATTGGAAATCTTGATATATCAGAAAAACATCCTAATTCTAATCGGATGCAGCTTATTTATATTCGAAAGAAAAACTCACATCGTCGCTGATTAGCGGAATCATGCCAATTCTATGAGCGAGAAATTCGTCGCTCAACACTGTAGAGTTGGCTTCCAATTGAATCCAATCGATCGCCATTGTCGGTGTTTCAGCGATAAAAACACGTCTCATGCTATTTGCAACGCTGAAAGGAATAATTTATTTTTTATATTCGTCGTACGATATTCTCTGATAAGAATGCGTATCAAATTTGTATTGAAAATCATGCATAAATCATCAAAACATAATCAAAAACTTTCTAACCTCAATTCTGTGTCCTCAACCTGAAACTTCACATACTCCTCGGTAAGATCGGTAATATGAACCGAAGGTTGATTAGCGTACGGCATTCTGCTTTTTTGCCAACTTTATATTATATTTTAGGTCGTTAAAATAATATTATCGCAAAATATTAGTTGGAATCTGAATTGATCGGAACTGCTCTGGCTTGTAAACTAGTAAACCTCCGGCTATTAACAGGTTAACCAACATAAAATATACGGTGGGGCGGTGGGGAAAAATATAATTGCCAATTTCGCCGCTAGAGGGCACAAAAAAGGCGCGAATGATTTGAATCCCTGATTGATATTGATATAATAATTCGAATTGATATTGTTAAAAAAACTCTGAAGGATTTAAAATGTCGGTGTTTTATGAATAGAAACTAAAAATATAATATAATAACGCTATCCTATGAATATTCCGAAATATGTACGTTTCCAGTATAATTTAATCATTTGTATAGTTTGAAGCAGCCACCTGAACAGAAGTTATGTTTGAGAATTCTATTTTATTAGAAACAAAAAAAATTATGCGTGTCACAAATGATTGTGCACAATATAGAATCAATAGGGTCTTATCACTGAAAGTATACACGTTGATATTGAATTAAACCAAGTCAAATACCAGAGATAAACTAAGGTACCCTTATGCAGTGACATTGTTAATGAATTTGATCGAATAAATAATAATTGGCATGATTTCGCAAGAAAAAAAGGAGCAATTAATCTTTCATCGCACTCTTGACGGTAAAATGTACAGATTAAATGTCATATCAAGCATAAAAAATATATCACTTTTTAAAAATTGTATTTATTTTAAATAAAAACTTGTGTGCGTCACATAAGTATCGCTTGGGCGCGATGCATGATTACAATGAAAAAAGTCATGAACTTAAAACATACACGTCAATATTAAATAAAATTAAGTAGAACACCCGGGACAAACTTTGGTACGATTATGCTGTTAAGGATTTTATGAATCAACTTCACACGAAATAATGATAATTTAATACAATCCCACAAAGGAATGAGGAAAACGTAAATTAATCTCTCATGGCACTCTTGATTAAGAAATATACGAAATAGGAAGACAATGATGAATATCGCGATGCTTTTTGACAACATTATGCGATATTCTAGAGCTTCAAGTATTTGTTCGACAATTCCGAGTTTTTGTTCGAGCGGCAAAAAAATTTCGGCTAAATACCGCTGATATATAGAAATATTAATAGATCACACATAAACGACAGTAGACAACCATCGAAAAATATTAAAAATGCTTGGACGCATCTAACCCGAAGGACTTTTCGCAGATTGGATATTTTCCTTGCGATACATTGAATTATCGAATTTCAAAGTTCGTCGGCGAAGCGCTCGATGTCCTGCAAGTAGTCCCCGTAATCGGTCGCCTCGCTGCCCACGAAGGTATCATGATGTTCGAGGATCTCATCGAAGGACAATCTGTTGTCGTGATCATCGTCAGATGCGGCGAAAAGATGATCAACTTCGTCAGTAGCCAAGTCACTGGAATTCATCGTGAAGTTGATTATTACACGTGAAATTTTGTAACCGAAAGACAAAAAAAAAAAATACTTTCTGCGTTTTTTCCAATATAAATATACTCACTCGTTACTGGGCACTAGCCAGGCAAGAATTTCCGCGGCATCGAGTTTACCATCGCGATTTTTGTCGTGCTCGTGATCGAATTTGTCCTTCTCAACGAGAAGCCATTCCTTGTCCTCGCTCTTTGCTCTATCGCCCAAAAATTCCTGAAAGCTTATCGATCCGTCTTTGTCAGTGTCCTTGTCGTCCAAGGCCTGTTGCAATAACAGTGGAAACATGCTCTCCGTCTCTTCAGGATGGGTGTAGGCCTTGAACTCTTCCGCGTCCAAATATCCGTCTTTGTTGAAATCCGCGGCCAAGAAGGTGGCTTTGTCGTCGGTTATGAGCTTATCGTCGGGCGAAAGATCATCGGCCTCCGAGCCGTAAGTATCGGACACCAATTCTTCCCAAGTTACTCTGCCGTCTTCGTCCGTATCGGCATCTTCCATGCGATCCTGCGATTCTTCGGATGAGAGCATTCTGGATATCAGGCATGAAAATATTTTTATACGAGCGTGTGATTAATATTTTTTCTTCTTCAAAGAAAGAACTTGGATTTTATGAGCAAAAATTTTCATGTCAGAAAAAATTAATACACGTGCATTTTTTCCTTTCAAGTTTTCGCTGTTATTGAATTTATGTCTGTCCGAAATTTCAACTGTTTCCAAATTCAAAGAATTGAAAACGTGTGCAAATTATGAGAATGAGTTGGATTTTGCTTCCTCGTAAAGGAAGCTATGTTTTCGTGAATTTTTTTTTCTCGAGATTTTTATGCCAATGTGTTCAAAACGTCCTAAAACATGGAGAAATCATATTTAGAAAAAATGTTCGGATGGGTGTGTGTGTGTGTGTGTGTACGTATCCTGAGTTCAGATGTAAATAATTAATAACTCGAGAACGCTTCTAGATATCGAGCTAAAATTTGGCACACTTGTCGAGCACGAATTGTTCTTCATTATGAAAAAATTTTGTTTTAATTTTAATGGGTGTTCAGATTTTATCGACTTTTTTCGTTTTTGCAAGAATGGCATAAACGCTTTAACTTCTGAAGTTTTCAAGATATCACACTTAAACTTTGTACAGAATTAGTATAGCTATTAAGGTTGTTTGGTATGGAATTTGGCGAAAATCCATCAAGGGATTAAAATTTTATAAAATTTTGAATTTTTTGAAAAATAGCGTAAATGCTCTAGCTTGTGCAATTTTAAAAATATTGTACTGAAACTTTGCAAAGAGCTAATATAGCTATCGAGGTTGTTCGCTATCAAATTTGGCGAAAATCCATCGAGGGATTAAAATTTTATGAAATTTTTTGAAACATAGCGTAAACGCTCTGACTTGTGCAATTTTTAAGATATAGCACTGAAACTTTACACAGAGCTAATATAGCTATCGAGGATGTTCGTTATTAAATTTGGCAAAAATCAATCGAATGATTTAAATTTCATGCAATTTTTTTTTTTTTTTAAATAGCGTACTCTAACTTCGTCCATTTGCGAGATATTGTACTGAAATTTTGTACATATTCAAAATAGTGATCAAGGTTTTTCGCTATTGAATTTGGCAAAAATGAAATTTAGCGAGAAGTAAATTTGAAATAATTTGGCAAATTTGCACGTTGATTACTCATATTTTTCGATGCTTAACAAAGCTTCCTTTATGAGGAAGCCAAATTTGATTGCCATCCTTTGTGATAAAGGAAGCTATGCGATTACGATGAGGAAACAATGCGCAAATGTCCAATTTGCAGAGTTTTTTCACAATGTTCCTTGCATACTAACTCAGGAGGCCTCTATTCTACACATTATTATTTTATGCATGACACTTTTTACACACATCATTCTACACAAGAAAAGGTGGCAGGAAATAATATTGTATTTTACACATTATTATCCTACACATTACAGCCTTTAGCAAAAATCAGACAGTACTTAATTCAACATAAAGGAATTTACTACTAGAATGGCTAATTACATTGTAGAGTTATCGTTGATTTTTTTTTAGTTGGATAAACAACGTCGCGTGCAAATGCATATTGCAAATTATGCGTAGGATAATAATGTGTAGGAAATGTGTAGAATACTATTCTTTGTCACAGTCTCTCGTGTAGAAACTTTTGTGTAGAATAAAGGCTTCTTCATAGAATATTTCTCGATCTACAGACGTAGTTTTTTGTAAAAACATAGCGATAATTCGGTCTTACCCGAAAGAGCGTATGATCCATGCTTTCAGTTCGTTTCTCTCGATAAATTTATCCCCGTTTAGATCCATCTTTGTCAGCAATATTTCCAGTCTTCTCTTGGATTCTTCGATGGAAAGTTTGTCAAACTCCGCAGCCTCTTTGACACTACCTGGAAGTTAAAGCGCGGTGTAAGTTCCGTGGAATTTCTTGACAGCGTGGGATCGAGAAATAACGGAGAATGGAGTTGATCGAAAACTCACCGAGGATGGCTTCATGATCGAATTCGTCGTGATGCTCTCCATCGACGTAGTGATCGCTGTCGCGAGGACTGAAAGCTCCATCCTCGGCTCTTTCGCCGCTACCGCCGACTTTGTGCTGATGCGTGCGAATAAAAGCGGCTCTGCATCTCCCGAGAACGCTCAATGTACAGAGTAACGTGCACAGAGATAAAATCCCTCGCATGATTCCTAAAATTCGTTATTTATCAAACTTTGTGCACAAACTATCGGGACGAATAAATCTTAACCTTATCAACTAGTATCGCGTATTTTTGACAGTCGAAAGAGCAAGAGTGTGGGTCGCACTCGCGCATAGTAGTTCCTCAATTTGCCGCAACCGAGATGATGACGTTGCGATCGTAATGTTTGCGCTTGTTTTTTGAAATTTAAAACGCGAGGAGGCAGACATTAATTGTGTCGTGCATTCCAGCGGACAATAAAATCTAAAACTACAATCTCGCGATTACGATCTTTTTTCGCTGTCATTATAAAATTGATTTACTTGTTACGAATGTCACTTACAATTTGATCGACTGCGAAACTCTTTAAATGCAGCAGCAGCTATAATTGAGTATATATTATGTGCAAAGGAGTCACGTTACTGCTCATCAGGTGTCGTGATTTCTCGAATAAATTCTTTCGGAATCCTTGTGCTATTATTTTCAGTTATACTCGTGTATGTAGTGCGAGAACTTCGTGAAAACAGAAAAATCAGAACGAGAACGACGCGTTGTCCGACCTCTGGAATTAGATTTTCAACTGAACTTGAGAGCTGATAAATATTTCGTATGTATTCATATCTATGGGTCATTCCATGTCAAATCGACCAATAGTTGGAATCGACCTCTCTCAATTTCGATGAAATTTGGTCAGAAGTTTTCTTTTATCATAAAACGAAGTTCTACCAAAGGAAAAAAATTGATAAAAATTGGCCGAAGATTCAAAATTTTACAATTTTTTCAATTTTTACAGTTACGCAAAAATCGTTCTGACGTGAGTTCGTTTTATGAGAAAAAAATATTCCGAATTTTTTTTTGAAAAATGATGAATTTTGAATTTTTTAAACTCATGAAAATGCACGATCGACATTGCATTTTTGATACAATTTTTTAAATATAATACTTTGTACTGATCTTAAAAAATCCTTTCAGTATTGCTCTTTTTGTTTTTTCAAAAATATGAATTTTTGAATTTTGGTAAAAAAAAATTTTTTTTTCACCTCTAAGTTAAGTAAAGTTGAGCAATCACGTAATTTTGTAGTTTTAAGCAGTACAAATTATATGATTGCTCAATATTCAAAAATTCAATATTCAATCTTAAAAAAAATTTCATTAATTTTTTTCCTTTGGCAGAACTTCGTTTTATGATAAAAGAAAACTTCTGACCAAATTTAATTGCAATTGAACGGGGTCGATTCCAACTATTGGTCGATTTGACATGGAATGACCCATATTTTTTTTTTTCGTGCTGGTATGGCAGTGAACAAGCGTCCAATTCAAGCGCTTATTCAGCAGTGAAAATCAACGAGTTTATCCTCGAAGAGGGTGCAAAACCACGGAGGCACGCATACACGAGTATAAATATAGAACGCACAACCGATAGAAGTCGCGTCTAAATTTCGTTCATGAATTTTTGATCTTCCGTGTGCGGCAGCGGGAGGTCTTTGTATTTTTAATTCCTCATGGAGGAAGCTTTTTTTATGGTAAAAACATTTTTTTTCGATTACAGGTCAATCAGTCGTAATGGTTTTCATTTTAATTAATTCGTAGATCTTTTTGTTTCGAAGAAAATGGAAATTTTAATGAGGCGTTAATAGCTTAATGTTAACAAAAATTAGCGCACCTTTTTTGTTTCCATAGTTAGACGCATCGTTCGGGTTCCTGAATTTAAGGCTATTTTTGAGTTCTCAAATACCGTTGAAAAAAAATTCTCAGCTCTTTTTGTTTCGAAGAAAATGGAATTTTTAATGTGGTGTTGATAGCTTGAAGTTAACAAAAACCCAAATTTTTCATTATTTTTTTTTAAATTTTTGTTCACAATGGTTTTTCGTAGTAAAATAAAATAGAGGTTGTCTTAAATTCTTTGCAAGTAGAAAGACTACGATCATAAAAAAAATTATTCTCGATGGAATCTTGGATCAGACAGGTCAGTCTGATCCAAGAATTTTTTTAATATCGTATAAGGAATAATTTGAAAGATCTACCTCTGAGGATTATAAAAATATTTTTTTGAAGAATTTTTGGTTCAGTGGTCTTAATTATATCCCCTACAGCACACAATATTCCTGCAATGTTGCTGAAATGTTGCACGACAACATTGTAATATTCCAAAAAACATTGCTGCAATCTTGCTGCAATGTTGCTATGTCCGACGATTGAAATATTGCTGCAATGTTCCGCAATATTCCAGAAATATTGCATCCAATCAATATGCAATATTCCAGCAATATAACTCGTATTGCATATTCAATATTTCAGGAATATTACCTGCAATGGAAACTTTATTATTTGAATTATTGCATAAAATAAAAATATGTAGTTTCAAGTCCATAGGACTGCCCGACCCCGATGCTGGTAATTACACCGGACCTTTATCAGTGCTCGGTGGCTTGCTCGCCAGCGCGAGAGCGCCCACCGACCGCCGCCACCTAACGGATCTCAGGCGAAGTGCCGAGATCGTGGCAGGCCCCACCCAGGTCGTCCCGTTACAGTATATGTCACATTTTATGAATGAGAATCATTCAGAAACAAAATATATTTTGGTTTTATAGCTTTTTTGATATTAAACATTTTTTCAATACGAATATCACAATGTCTTAATATTATTAATATCATATGTCCTATTAATGTCAAAAGCACAACAACATTTTGAAAATAAATATGAAAATATGAATGACTCGAAATCAATCGTTATTGATATTTTATGAGGAATAAATGAATAGATCTTTTTCAATTGATCTTTTTCATATTTATTATGCTCGTGTAGTTGTAAAATTTGAAGTTCGATCTCACCAATATCGCTGCAATTTACTCGCAACGTTTCAACAAAATATTGCAGGTATATTGCTTAGGAACATTCCCGAAACATTGCTGAGATGTTTTATTGCAATGTTGCGTAGTAATGTTGCCACAACATATCTGCAATATATCATTGCACGTGCAATATGACAACATTGCTGCAACATTGCAACAATGTTATGTGCTATAGGGGATAATTCAATGTGTGCTAGAACGCCCCCCCCCTTGATTTTCTAGAGGTTTATAAAGCTAAGATTTAGATTTCAATAGAATTAGTAGATATTGAGTAATGGATGACCAGAAAACTTCTCTTTTTTCGATAATAGTTGCTAAAGAAAAATGTTTTAAATAATTATTTTTAAAATTAATTTATTGTCTGAGGTATCATTTGAAAAAGCTAGGTCTAAAGCTAGCTTTTTCCTAGGTTTCCAAAGCTAAAATTTTGATTTCAATAGAGTTAATAGATATTGATTAATGGATTACCAGAAAGCAGCTTATTTTTTCGCCAGTATAATTGTTGTTGAAGAAAAACAACCCTAACTGTGCGAGCCTGACCCTTTTTTCGTCAAGACAATCAATTTGTTAATTTTCCTAATTTTTAATTGTTAATTGTTAATTTTTACAAAACAACAACGACCTCCCCCTAAATCTTGTACGAGGAAATAGTATCGTACGAAATTTTATTGTACGAGTGCGCAAAGTGGCACTTTGCGCACGGAGTGCAATAAAATAATTGGCATACTTTTTCATGTACAAAGCCAATTTCAAAAATCATTAGAAAGGCGAAACTGGCCAGTGAACTTTGAATGTATCGCAGGTGTAATGCGTGGATCATTTTTACGGAAGAGTTATTAAAAATTTACGAGTTTCTCACAATTTTTTCTCTGAAAGCAGCAGCTTTTTGTACGGGTCTCATGAGCTCCATAATAATCATTGAGGCGCACTTAACGCAGATAATGCATTCTTCTAGCAACAGCATCGAATAACGCAGACGCTGTCGACGTCTCTTAATATGACGGGAAACTACTTCACTCTTCTCACGACTCCGTGCAACATTGTTAACATTGTTATTAAGGCTTGAATTGAAATAGGAAAAAAAATCAAATCTTAAAATTCTAATCGGATTACAGCTATCGGTAATCGCGGTGGCGGCGTGTTTTTTCCCCCCTAATTACGGGACTCGTTCACGCGGTTGGTTGCAGCTGCACCATGTGCATCTTTTACATGTGTATTGGTGTACGCTGCGTCAGGTTTTTCCGGAGACTCGGCGCGGTCACATAGAACTCAATTTATTTATTTTATTCAAGTCATCGCGCGCTCGGTTTCTTCTTCCTTTTTTTTTTTTTTTTATCTCGTTTAGATCATTCTCGCCGAGAAGTTTTTAAAACGAGCGAAGAGTGCACACTGGAAAAAGAAAAGAGGAAGCGTTCTGAAATCAGCGTCACGGTGTAAAGTCATCGGAGCATGAAGGAGGGTGTCTCTTATATATATATGTATATATATGAAACTGTATAAAAAATGTACGTATACACTCTATACATACAGGATGTCGCTATATACCTTCCGTGTTTGACGACTCCAGCGACGCTCTCGTAGGTGGCATAAAACGTCCTATGGGTCATTCCATGTCAAATGGACCAAGAGTTGGAATCTACCCCGCTCAATTTCGATAAAATTTGGTCAGAATTTTTCGTTTTCGATAAAACAAAGTTCTACAAAAGGAAAAAATATTATTTTTTTTTTTTCGAAAGTTGTGCAAAATTCAAAATTTCACAATTTTTCAAATCCTTCAAGTTTATTTTTTAAATATCTCGAAAACTATTATAGTTACGAAAAATCGTTCTGAATTCGTTTTAAAGACTATATTTGGTGCTACGAAAAAAAAATATTCCAAACAATTTTTTTGAAACTTGATGAATTTGGAGAATTTTGAATTTTTAAAAATTGTGCAAATCCATTTTCGACATTCAATTTTTGGTTCAATTTTTTTTATATAATACCTTATACTGATCTTAAAAGATCCTGAAATATTCAGGATAGTGTGTTTTTGTTTCAAAAATATAAATTTTTGGATTCTGGTATGGTATTTTTCGCAAAAACGACCATATTTATAAAATGTAGCGTAACTCTAAAACTGCTCGGATTTCGTAAAATTACTAATAGGGCGAAAAGTTGCATACAATCGATTTGGATTCAATGAAATTTTTTCAGAATTAAAAAAAAAAAAAAAAAAAAAATTTTGTCAAAAGCGAAATGAAGAATTTTTCGTCAAAAGTGAAATGAAGCTGAATATGTCCCCTTCGAAACACCGCTTGTTAAATTGAAATATCTTTATTTTTAAAAGAGCAGTGAAATTTTTTGTTCGGCGCGGAATCGGGGCGAGTGTTTCCAAACTTTTGGACGGGAGTGTACATTATGTATGCTTATATAAGGGAAGAGAATATGGAGACAAATGAACCAGTGAGTAAACCCCAAAATTTTTTTAGTTAAACTTAAAGCTACTAGCTGTTTACACTTACTACCTATGATTTAATAGAATTTGGGATATTGAAGAAAACAAAATTTTGAATAAAGCATAACTCTAGAAATTTCCAAGATAGAGTTCCGATTGTTTCTTATATAAACAGTAGGAAAATGGTTACTGTTGAATCCGGTTCAGCCAAAGGACTGAGATTGTAAAGTGTAAAAAAATGTTAGTTAAAAGTATAACTAGAACAATTTCCGCGATATAGCGTTAAAAGTTGGTTTACACGGTTCGTTATTGCATATTACATGTTACCTTAGAGAGGGCAACCGTGGCAAGAACGTATACTGGAATGAGAAATCGTGAACTCGTCGAATAAGGAATCGCGATCGCAGAGCTGTATCATCTTTATACGGTTTTATTATATTGTCGAGAACGAGATTTACGGTTCTCAGCTCGTTGGCGTATCTCTCGCGTCTTTTTTAGTTTGCAATTCGTGCATACAACGTCGTCTTATGGTGTAAGTAAAGCGTGTAATAACCCGCGAGGGGGATGTACCAGAGCCGATGTGAGAATCACGTTGCCCATTGTTCGCTTCTTTCACGATACAATATTCGACCAAGTAGAGGTATATCTTCCGCGAACGTTAGGCTCGCGTGCAATGGAAAAATTTACTGTACACCTTTGAAAGAAAGCTTACACGCATCGCAGTTCCATATATTCGGGAGAATCCGAGGTAAGACGGCATCCCGCTGCCGGAAAATTCGTTTACAAAGGCGGGTCATTCCATGTCAAATCGACCAATAGTTGGAATCGACCGCTCTCAATTTCGATGAAATTTCGTCAGAAGTTTTCTTTTATCATAAAACAAAGTTCTACCAGAGGAAAAAAATTAATAAAATTTGTTTCGAAAGTTATGCAAAATTCCACTATTTTTTCAATTTTTAAAGTCTATTTTTTTAGTATCTCGAAAACTATTATAGTTAGGAAAAAATTGTTCTGAGTTCGTCTTAAAGAGCATACTTGAAACTGCGAAAAAAAAAATCCGAAAAAAATGTTGAAAAATGATGAATTTAGAGAATTTTGAATTTTTTTAAATCGTGAAAATCCACGATCGACATTTAATTTTTCATTCAATTTTTTTTATATGATACCTTGTACTGATATTTAAAAAAATTGAACCAAACATTAAATGTCGACTGTGGATTTTTACGATTTTTAAAAATTCAAAATTCTCCAAACTCATCATTTAAAAAAAAAATTCCATATTTTTTTTTTCGTAGCTCCAATTATACTCTATAAGACGAATCCAGAACGATTTTTTCGTAACTAAAATAGTTTTCGAGATAATTAAAAAATAAACTTGAAAAATTGAAAAAATGGTGAAATTTTAAATTTTACATCAGTTCGAAGAATTTTTATTTTCTTTTTTCCTTTGGTAGAACTTTGTTTTATGATAAAAGAAAACTTTTGACCAAATTTCATCGAAATTGAAAGAGGTCGATTCCAACTGTTGGTCGATTTGACATGGAATGACCCAGACCCGAATGTTCTTATTTGCTGGGAAGGTCTCAATTGTTTAAATATCGACAATAGTTTTATGAAGTATTTATGTGGTCCGTATAAGGATTCTGGCACTGCCATTGGATTTTAGCATTCTAGCATTCTAGCATGTTCTGCCTCAAGACTGTATTCTTCGTGTCAAGTACTGATTATGAATACGGTCCATAGTTGTACATTCGTTAATCACATACATCTGTGATCACTCTGGGTCACTCATACTGCTTCCTTATAATTTGGAATCTCCCTCGAGCGTGTTTACAGAGGGCGGCAGCGAGGGATGAAGGAACGGAAACGACGAATTAGTTCCTCCTAAACGAAAAGTACGAAACCACAGGGACACGCAAACATGAGCATCAGAAGGAAACAGTAGCGGCTAAATTTTATGTGCACAGAGAATTCTGAGCAAAGTCAACCAGTGTCTGACTTTTAACTCCTTTGATATCGGAATGCTTTGCAGAGAATGTTCTTCCGGTCGAAAGAACCATCCCCAAATTCTGCCGAAATTATTTCTCCCTATCAGCTAATAGTAAAATGCACGATCAACTTCCGCCAGGAATTTTTTTGAGGTCTAAAGTAGCTGTAAAAGAAGAAAAATGGGAACTGTCTTCTGGACGGGAAGGAGACTCCGAAGAGACGGAGCGTCAGACTTTAGTCGGATTTCACTGGGCCCGTAGTAAAAAACTCCATTGAATCGCCAATGGTAACCAATGGTCCTCACACGACTCCATTGGACGATGAATGGGGACCCATTGAGATTTCCGCATTTTTCAATGGTGTATAGGAACGACCATTGATCAGTGAATGGATATCCATTGAAAAGTCACCATTACCCAATGACGTCCATTAGACAGCAAATGCGGATGAACCGAATGATCACCATTACTCAATGATGCCCATTGGAAAGCAAATGCTGATGGACCGAGCCATCAGCATTTCCCAATGGTGTCCATTGGAAGACAAATGCTGATGAACGAAATGATCAGCTTTACCCAATGATGTCCATTGGGAAGTAAATGCGGATGAACTGAATGATCAAGATTACCCAAAGATGTCCAGTGGAAACCGCGTCGCGTTAGTTCCGAGACTTGGCGCGATATGTCGCAGGACGGCAACCCGCTAAACTTCCATACGGATTATGCGAAGAGTATGCTTATCTAGACAAGTGTGAGCCCGTTGGTTATTTTGGCAATGGGGAATGAATGGGGATTTTTCAATGGCGACGAATGGAGTTTTTTACTACGGGGGAGCACCCAGAAAAAAGATCTAGTACATTTAACTAAATCCTAGTCAAGCCAAATAAATTTGTTTAGATGTAGGCCGGCCTAATACAACACTATTCATGTCAACGCTTTTTTTGTTTTTTTAATGACCTACTAGGAAAATATATTGCGATCCAATAAATTTTTATTTAATGATAATAAATATTATTTCAAACTGAACAAATATGTATTCAAATGAAATTTTTTTTTTTTTATATTTACACAATATATATTTTTAAACATTTCAATCTTTGAACGTATAGCTACACATATGAAGTCTACAATTTCGTAAAGCTTCGTCTTTTCTTTAACAGAAGGGAAAAGAAAAAATACCCTTTTTTATGGGAATCCTTGTCGGGGATTCGACCATCTTGCGTTTTGCCGCAATGTTCAATGTATTAAATATCCATACTGAAAAATAAGGATATCAAACGTAGACGAGCTTGGAAAGGATATATATAGGCGTCGATAGGCAGGTTCGCTTGTGCGAGAGGTAGCCACCTGGCGGATTTTTGGGGTACTGACAAATCTGCGGATATGATCGGATGAGATTACGGGTGAATAGGTATTTAGTAACAACGAATAGAATTTTTCTTCAACGCCTGTTTCTCGATGACAGGGATATCAAATAAATAAATATAGTGGAAGTAAATCTCGCCGAAAATTGGATGGAAAGAAAATTTTCTTTAAAGTAACTAAAAAATAATCAAATAAACGATTATAGTACGACTAGATCTTTTTTCTGGGTGTGCACGATCAACTTCCGCCAGGAGTTTTTCTGAGGTCTAAAGTGGCTGTAAAAAAAGAAAAATGAGAACTGTCTTCTGGATGAGAAGAAGACTCCCGGTCAAGCATTCAAAGTCGAAGAGGCGGAGGGTCAGACTTTAGTCGATTTTACTCGGAATGATCTCTATGCACTAATTTATATGTACAATACTAATATGAGTACAAGAGCGTGATTGGTGTACAATCTTGCAACAGTCTAAGAGTACATGCAACGATCAAGCATTCTGGTACCTAAAGAGGAAGAGGGAGAAAAGGGATGGAATAGGTGGCGTGCGATGCTCTCGTCTTCGTTACGCTCGGTCGAGGTTATCGCGAGCGTTCTCCGCGCTCTTTTCTCTGCACCGGTGGCTCGCGCCCCGATCAACGTTTACCATGTTGTTCGGTAGGTAAATTGGCCGTGATACAACTTCGGGCCGACAGGGTTGCGCGTTCCTGGCACAAGAGAAACGACGTAGAAGAAAGAAAAAAAGAACCAAGGAACAGCGCACGGTAGCGAAGCCGAGAAGCACGCAGAGACAGACGCTTCGTTACATTTTATCGTGTGCTCTTAATATGCGCCATAATAAACCGGAGGGAAAAAGAAGTAAATTGTGCAAATGTGCAATTACACGAGAAGGAGAGGACAAAGCGTGCGCTCGTGCGTTTGCGTTTGCGCAAAAGATCTGTACCAGTGATCGGCAGTAATGATATTTTCAGGCGCACTTTCGGAAAATATTATCATTTTTTTGAAAATTAATAATTTTGAAATCTAAATTTTCAATCACTCGACAACGGTTAATGGAAAAAAATAAATTTCCAATTATCCAAATAATCGATAATTGGTCGGAAAATAATATCGATTACTCCGAAAATGGGTGATTGGTTTGAAAATATTTCCAATTATCCGAACAATCGGTTTTTCAATTATCCGAATAATCGGTAATTTGTCTCAAAATAATATCATTTTTTCAGAAAAAAGTTAATAATTTATTGAAAATCGGAGTGATAAGAGATACGCAGAGATATGTAGAGGTATATACAGGCTGTCCGTTATTTACCAAGTTGCTTTGTTTTTTTGTCCCGCCCCCCAAATTTTTAGTTAATGATCCAACAAAAAATATCAGACCAAAAAAGCCCTTAATATTCACATTAAACCTTGCCCCAAATACGATATATTTTCCGTTTAAATAACATGGAATTTTTCCACGCTTTACATTTAATTTTTTTTCTCCCAAATAACTAAATATATAGCAATGAGAGATACATATTTTTGTAGGAAATTGAACGGTCTACAAAAAAGGTCTCTTATAATTTTTCGCTAAACTCACTCCTTCAAAAGTTATTCAAGGTTAAAGTTTAACTTATAGGAAATTTTTCAGATTTTCCGGCTTTGGCAGCAAAATTATTATTATTAGATAATAATAATAATAATAATAATAATAATAATAATAATAATAATAATAATAATAATAATAATAATAATAAGATAAAATTATTATTATTATTATTAGATATTGGCGGCATTATTATTATTTAGATAAAAACTAATTGTTCATTTTGAAAAATATCTGATTCTAACTGAACTATAATAAAAATGAGTGAGCCACATTATTTTCCATTCTTCGAAATTATTTCTCAATCGTTTTTATTATAGTACAGTCAGAATCAGATATTTTTCAAAATGAACAATTAGTTTTTATCCAAATAATAATAATTTTGCCGTCAAAGTAGGAAAATCTGAAAACTTTTTCTAAAGGTTAAACTTTAACCTTGAATAACTTTTGAAGGAGTGAGTTCATCGAAAAATCATAGGAGTCCTTTTTTGTAGAGCATCCAATTTCCTACAAAAATATATATCTGTCATTGCTATATATTTACTTGTTTCGGAGAAAAAAAATTAAATGTAAAGCGTGGAAAAATCCCATGTTATTTAAACGGGAAATATATCGTCTTTGGGGCAAGGTTTAATGTGAATATTGAGGGCTTTTTTTGGTCTGATATTTTTTGTTAGGTCATGAACTAAAAATTTGAGGGGCGCTATAAAAAAACAAACCAACTTGGTAAATAACGGACAGCAATAATATACAGGAGACATTTATCTATATATCTCTATATATCTCTCATCACTCCTATTTGTTCAAAAACAAATTTTCAATAAATTATTAATTTTTTTCTAGGAAATTGAAAATATTTTCAAACCAATTACTCAATTTTCTGAAAAGTTGATATTATTTTTCGAGCAATTACCGATTATTCGAATAATTGAAAATATTTTCAGACCAATTACCCATTGATTAATTGATATTATTTCTTTACCACTTACCGATTAGTCGGATAATTGGAACTATATTTTCAAGCCAATTACCCATTTTCTGAGTAATCGATATTATTTTTCGACCAATTACCGATGATTTCGATAATTGAAAATACAGTTTCGGATAATTTCAATTCTTCCATCAATCGGTATTCTATCTTTTCAAATTATGGATTTTCCATCAATTGAAAAATGGAAAATCGTCATTGACGAAACGGTCATGTGGGAATCGAGAAGGGATACGCTTGGGGTGTCCGCATTTGGTTTCCACAATGTTTTGCCGCGGCGTTCACCGATGACGAAAAGGGGATAAAGTCGAAACAGCCGCTAGCCAACAGCCGCCAAGACAGATAGAGACAGAGAGAGGAGAGCCCAACACCACCACATCGTAATTAGTCATAGTGCTGTGCGCTAACAGCGGCACTCTGCAAGACTGCTTCTGACGCGTTCCTCCGTTGCCCCGTTAAGAGGCTGTTGTCTCGCTCTACCTGCGATCCGAATTGAATTTTATATAGCATCTATGTATATGCATGAAGAAAATTCATTCGGACTTCGTTATACCGCGGTGAATTATCTTTTCTCTTAGCCGCCAGGTGGGTTTCCGGTACATTATAAGCATGCACAGACGGCACGTATATTAACTTATACGGCATCTAACGTCTTGCACGCTAAATGAGACGATCACGTACAGATTGGATGCCCCGAGAATGCTCGGAAAACTTGTTTTTCGCTCCATCTTTGAACAAACGACGTTCCACTTTCAGATTGATAAAAAATAAAAATAAAAAAACAATTCTAGAGAGCTTCTTTGATTTGATATAATAATTATTGATAATTTTGACGAATCAAAAAGTAGAAGATTTTAAAGTCATAGATTTGAGTTCAATTTCATTAGATGTGTTTTTTGAATGTCCGTCATTTGTCCAAAAATGGACCTGAAAACTATTTTTTTTTTCATTTTCTTCGTTTTTTAAATTTAGTTTTCGAAAAAAATTATTAAGAAATTATTCAGAGCTTCCTTCTATTTTTTATCTCAATTAAAAAAAAAAAAAAAATCAAATTTTTCGATAATTACTTTCAATTTTTGTTTGTTTGTTTGTTTGTTTTTTTTTTATTTGGAAGTTCTCTGAACGGCCTGAGAAAATTTCAGAATGGTGTTATTTGGAATGGAAAATTTGAGGATTTCCAGAAAATGTCAAAGTTTGATATAATAAAAAGAAAAAAAAAAGAAAAAATGGTGATCATCGAGAAATTTTCGATTTTTTCCAAAAATCTTTAAAAAAAACGATGGAGACGGGTTTCCATAATTTTTTTGTATTTTTTTTTCAAATAGTACATTTAAAAATAAAAATTTTGAAAAAAATTGTTCCGATAAGTCAAATTTTGAAAAAGTTATAGCTATTGCAAAAAAAAAAAAAAATTTCGATGATTACCATTTTCAATGTTTGTTTTGTTTTTAATTTGAAAGTTCTTTGAACACCCTCAAAAATTTTCATAATGGTGTTATGAGAAATTTTTGATTTTTCAATTGGAAAAAAATAGAAATAAAAAAAACACCACTCAGAAAAAAATGGAGGATTTGTAGAAAATATCAAAGTTTGATATAATAAAAAGAAAACAAAATCACAAATGGTAATCATCTAGAAATTTTCGATTTTTCCCAAAAATCTTTAAAAAAACGATAACGATGGGTTTCCATAATTTTTTAATATTTTTCTTTTAAAAAAAGTACATTTAAGAACAAAAATTTTGAAAAAAAAACATTCCCATAAGTAAAATTTCGAAATAGTTATAGCTATTTCCAAAAACAGCCATTTTATTTCAAAATTCATAACGTTTTTTTTGGTCGGTTAAAAAATTTTGAAAAACCCTTTTTTACCCTATGAAAAAACGTTTTTCATAGGGTAAAAAAGGATTAAAAAAACTTTCAGCCAAATCGAAAGGGGTCGGGTTCACAAATGCTCATCTGGCTTGGAATGCCCCATATAAAAGTGGGATAGGCTGTATATATCCAGGAAAGACACAAAAATATGTGACGAAGCTTGTGGAAAAAAGAATACTGACCATGTCTAGCATATAAATCTAGATAGTCATTGACTGTTCCTCTAAAAAGAGGCAAGTGCAAGAAAGTAGGGTCATAACAGGGGCACCTGGATAAAGATGTAAACAGCAAGAGAGCAACCGTGGCTCTCTCTGTTTCGTTGTCACCTGTTGAGACGAGAGGTGGTGATGGAAGCGCGTCGAAGGTAGCGAGAAAAGTCAATTTGCATGACGGTTTTGGCCGGAATGTGTGCGTGTGGTAACGCGTCATGGATGGAATGAAGAGTGAAGAGGTATGGAAAAAGCGACAAAGCGAAGCGAACGGAAGCAGCCAGGCATGTCTCCGGCGAACGACTTTCTATGTTCTCCTCTATCGTTCCATTTCCATCTGGATCCTCGGTCTCCGCGTTTCCCTTCCCGTCGCATCGGATACCGTATGGCGAGAATAAACCAAAAACCAGATTGACGCGATATGGAACGATGCGATTCTGGGTCTCCCAGTTTCGATTGCCCATTCAAGAATTACGAACATTTTTTTATACCATTTCGCCGGAAGTCAACGTAAACTAATTTAACAAACGACATTCTAAAGGGGAAGAATTCGGCTGCATTTCCTGTTTTTTAGAATTATTTTTACAATTTATTTTTATATTTGGACTCTATTTTAAAAACAACTGTTTTTCGCCTTTTTCCCTCTCTTCATCTGCACCCATCTTCCAGAGGAAATTTTTTTAATGCACGTTTACGATCGGATTCATGAAGGGGAAAGTTTGAGCTTCAATTTCCTTTTTTTTTAAACTTTGAGCGATTTTTTTTCTCGAAGTTGTTCTGTTTTTTGTGAAAAAAGAGGAAATTTGAAAGATCCCGTATAACACGAGAACAAAGAGGATTCATGAAGAACTTCTGGATAGCAAGAAGTTGCGTCTTTTTTCGTTGAGTTCAGAGGAATTTTTTCAGATTTTTTTTCCCAAAAATTTTTTTGTCTCATTTTCTAGGTCGGAGCTCGGATCATTCGATTACCATAACTTGAGAACTATGGAATTATTGATGAAATTTCAAGAGGGGAAAATACTTTATTTTATCATTTCCACACATTGGAATTTTTTTTTCAAATTTTTTTCCACCATTTTTTTTCCAGCCTCAACATGCGAAAAAAAATGGTGGAAAAAAGAATTTGAAAAAATTCCTCTCGACTCAACAAAAACGGACGCAACTTTTTGTTATCCTGAAGTTTTTCATGAATCCTATTTGTTTTCATGTTATACGGGATTTTTCAAAATTCCTCTTTTTTCACAAAAAACAGAATAACTTTGGAAAAAAATCGCTCAAAGGTTAAAAAAAAGGAAATTGAAGCTCAAACTTTCCCCTTTATGAATCCAATCGTAAGAATGTATTCAAAAAATTTCTTCTAGAAGATGGGTGTACCTGAAGGGAGGGAGGAAAAAGGCAAAAAACAGTTGTTTTCAAAATAAAGTCCAAATCTAGAAACAAATTGTAAAAATAATTTTAAAAAAGTAATTTTTTTAAATACATTTTTACGATTGGATTCATAAAGAGGAGAGTTTCAATTACGCTCAAAAGCTTCAATTACTTTTTTTTTTAAACTTTGAGGGATTTTTTTTCCCAAAGTTATTCTGTTTTTTGTGAAAAAAGAGAACATTTGAAAAATCCCGTATAACACTAAAACAAAGAGGTTTAATGAAAAACTTCAAGATAGCAAAAAGTTGCGTCTATTTTTGTTGAGTTTAGGAGAATTTTTTCAGATTTGTTTTTCAATAATTTTGTTTTCTCATGGCTGGAAAAAAAATTTGGGAAAAATATTTGAACAAAATTCCAATGTGTTGAAAATGGTAAAATGAAGTATTTTCCCCTCTTGAAATTTTATCAATAATGCCATAGTTCTCGAGTTATGGTAATTGAATGATCCGAGCTCCCCAAAAAATAAGAAAAAAAAAATTGGGAAAAAAATCTGAAAAAATTCCTCTGCAGTCAACAAAAACAAACGCAACTTTTTCCTATCTTGAAGTTTTTCATGAATTCTTTTTGTTTTCGTGTTATACGGGATTTTTCAAATTTCCTTTTTTTTCACAAAAAACAAAATAACTTTGGAAAAAAAATTGGTCAAAGTTAAAAAATAAAAGGAAATCGAAGCTCAAACTTTCTCCTTTATGAATCTAATCATAAAAATGTATTAAAATAAATTCTTCTGGAAGATGGGTGGACCTGAAGAGAGGGGGAAAAAGGCGAAAAACAGTTGTTTTCAAAATAAAGTCCGGATTGTAAAAATAATTTGAAAAACAGGAAATGAAGCCGAATTCTTCCCCTTTAAAATGCCGTATGTTAAATTAATTTACGTTGACTTCCGGCGAAATGGCGAAACAAAACGTTCCAGACCTTTTTCGAAGTTTTGTCCGGAAACTTTTCGCCGGTAGTGTATGTCCAAACTATCGTAGATGCATTCATTCTCTTTATCATCCACGAGATAGAAGTGGCGAGTGCCTGGATGCACGTAAAAAACGACTTAGTTGGTTCAACCAAACAGCTTAGTGCTCTGACGAGCGCCAGACGAGAAATTGGTTGGATCAACTAGATAGTTGGTTAGGTCAACTAACCAACCTTATTTCTTAGTTACCACAACTGAGTCGTTTTAAATTACTTAGTTGTGGTAACTAAGAAATGAGGTTGGTCAGTTGACCCAACTAACTATCTAGTTGATCCAACCAATTTCTCGCCTGGTGCTCAGAGCACTAAGCTGTTTGGTTGAACCAACTAAATCGTTTTTTCCGTGCGTACAGTGACATTGTGGCCGGATATAGCCCCATGGACGCCAATGACTCGAGCACCTGCATCAGCGATGCTGCTGCCTTTACCCTCAAATTCTACACCTGTAAAACCAACACGAGCGAGTTAGGTTCTGTGGCTATACTCGGCGCGCTTTTACGCAAGAGACATCCACCACCTGTTACACGCACTGTGGCACGCGGCCGTGTGAACGAGTTCGATTAGTTCAAGATTGCGTCCATCTTGACTCGTGTGATATCATTCACGCACATAGAGTTACCTCTCACTATATTCGAGAACATGCATATGCATGGGTACGACATAGCAGACACGTTGATTAACACAGGTTACTAAACCTGCTGAGAGCCAATTAATTAAGGCCTGTAGCGACTAGAATGTTGGAAAATAAGAAATTCGATTTCCTGGTCCAGATTCGTGTCGGGCCGATTGACAAATTTACTTCTGCCATGAATAAGAATTTTGTCGGTTTATCGGGCAATCACATGAACATGGGAGAAAGAGAGAGAGGAAGTAAGCGAAGAGTAGAGACGAAGAAAGACGACACAGAACGGTATTTTCTGGGATAAGGATCGCGCACAGGGTTTTTTTTGGGTATAATCCTCGTAAGTATGCAGCTCCATTTTTTCGAGGTACTGTATAAGAATATGTGGACCCTTCTGCAACCCGGTAGATGCATCCCCAATCTGATGCAACACCCGAGATTACAGCATGGGATAACGAGACTCCGCGATATTTCGGCACTCCTCTTTTTGAGTGACCCCAAAAAACCGTAAAAGCGCTTCTTCTGGCGAGATTTTTTGGATATGATAAATTTGTGTCCATAAACGCGTAACCCCTTCAGTTTTCGGGCACTGAGATCCATGCTTTAGGAAAAAGATGAGCGTTGAAATATCTTTGTCTCGACAATTTGCACATTAAATTGGCGAGCAAATCCGTCCTGGGAAATG
The DNA here is from genome assembly GCA_946863875.1 of Alloplasta piceator. NCBI lineage: Eukaryota > Metazoa > Arthropoda > Insecta > Hymenoptera > Ichneumonidae > Alloplasta > Alloplasta piceator. Next base: position 1,620,022 of record OX333074.1, read on the forward strand.
ATAATGGAGCGAAACGCCGCGACAACATTGAAAAAAATGTGACTGTACACAATCGCTGGATGCAATCTGTGCACTAGGGCGTGGTGATGCCAAAGATTATACGTGGGAAAGAAAGATTAACGACGTGAAAAATTACTCTGGAACCGGAGTAAGCCCGTACGGATTGCCCTGTAGCTTACAATACCTTCGGAACATCGTTGCGAGAGAACTTCAAACTTCTCTTGATCTCTGGGTCAGATCGTCTGTACAGAGTATTCAATTGTATCTATCGCCGGAAACACAACTTTATGTGGGAACTCGGTGTAATTTGAGACTCTGTTTCCGCATCATAGACTTTCCAGAACTTAGCAATAATTGCGTCGATGATTAACGAGTAACAATAAGTTACGCCCTGAAGCACAATCCTCGCAGGATAATTTGTATATCGTCATAAAAAATAAGGCATTCAAAATAAACGAAAAATTAGGTTTTCCCCTTTGTCATAAATGTCTGAAGGAAAATTTTGAGTCCTTATTTTAATCCGCAAACAACATAACAAGGTATAGTAGGACTATGTAACACTAGGGCGATTTTTTTTTGACTTTTTTTATTTCTTTCACTCCCCGCCAAAAATTTTGTTGTATATGTCTGAAAGAAAATTCCCTGAAAGTTACAGCGCTTAATATTAATATTAAGTACTTTCCCTTCGCGTGATAAGTTTTTCCATCTAAAATACACGTAAATGAAAAAGTTTTTTCGTCAAAATCTTATCACTCCGTGGGTTTTTATACTATCACATGGATTTTGGTCGCAATTTACGTAGAATTGAACGATCTTCAAAAGCGTCCCGAACAGTGTAAGTCACACTTACACTGGTGAGATGGTACGGGTCCCTAAAGTTGATTTTTACCCAAAATTCTCGATTTTTTGCTGTTATCTCCGAAATGATTAGCTTAACCGAAAAAATGTAAAGGGAAATTTTTCCGGAAATTTAATTTCCTACAAAAAAGGTCCTTTAGACTAATTGCTAAAATTACTATTTCTTGAGATATTGAACCTTAACTTATTTATGGTATAAAATTTGAATAGTTTATCGAACCAAAAGTTCTAAATTGTTGATATTCCATATCATATCACCATATCACATATCATATTACCAGTGGCGATATGATATGGAATATCAACAATTTGAAACTTTTGGTTCGATAATCCATAAAAACTTTCATATCACAAATAAGTTAAGGTTCAATATCTCAAGAAATAGTAATTTTAGCAATTATGTCTAAAGGACCTTTTTTGTAGGAAATTAAATTTCCAGAAAAATTTCCCTTTATATTTTTTTGGTAAACTTAATCATTTCGGAGATAAAAGCAAAAATATGAGAATTTTGTGTAAAAATCAACTTTAGTGACCCGTATTGTCTCACCAGTGTAAGTTACACTCACGCTGTTCAAGACACTTTCAAAGATCGTTCAATTCTGCGTAAATTGCGATCAAAATCAATGCGATAGCATGAAAAACCGCGGAGTGGTAAAATTTTGAAGAAAAAAGTTTTTAATTTACGTGTATTTTAGATGGAAAAACTTATCACGCGAAGGGAAAGTACTTCATATTAATATTTCAGGGAATTTTCTTTCAGACATATAACAAAATTTCGGGTGGGGAGTGAAATAAATTAAAAAAGTCGAAAAAAATCGCCCTTATATAGCACACATAATTTACAAAACCGAATGTATTGGGTATTAACTCTCGTGCGTTGGTTGAGACTGTACATTGTACCGTGTAATTATATGGTTATTTTATCTTCGGTCAACGTGAAAATGTATGTTGAAATAGTGGCGAAATTGTAAGTTACTATTATTTACATAACGACAAATTTATAATTATGGTAATTAGCCACAAAATATAGTGCGAATTTTTTCTTGTGAATAGTAAAAAGAATAAAGAGTCACTGGAATTTTTTTAAAAAGAATAATGAGTCATTGAAATTTTTTTTCAATTGGTTCGGAAATATTTTTTAGATGCTCTTAATTGAGGTGGCACTTCTGAAAATTGGCATTCAGGGATGCTCGAAAATTTACCTCTCAAATAAAAGACTCGGACACTTTAATGTCCAGAAAAAAAGTTAGTTATCGAGAGTACTTTGAGTTCGTGCTCACCGCAAATGACCGAGGAAACCTCCCGACCTTAGAATGTACTCACGTATATACGGGGCGCCCCGTTGAGTCGGAAGTGCCTGCACTCACTACTAGAAACTATAAACGTTAAACCAGTCCTTCTTTTTATCCTCCGTTTTCTCTGACGGACGACAAGACGTTTTTATATAACCTGAATATAATACACTGACCTCCAAAAGTTTGGAAGCACTCGCTCCGATTCCGCGCCGCACAAAAAGTATCTCTGCTGTTTTAAAGATGAAGATATTTCGATTCTACAAGCGGCCTTTCAAAGGGGACGTATTCAGCTTCATTTCGCTTTTTCCAAAAAATGTTTTTGTTTTTTTTTTAACCCGCTACGCTCTTTGAAACATGGTCGTTTTTTGGCTGTGGCGTTGAAATTTTGGTGCACGATCCATGAACATTTTTTAAAACTGTTTTTTGTGTGAAAAACTTGTGGGGGGGAGTATAAGCTTCAATTTCGTTTTTTTTTAAGTTTCGTACGATTTTTTTTCGCAAAAATATTTAATTCTTTGTAAAAAATGGCTATATTTGAAAAATGTAGCGTAACTCTGAAACTACGGGATTTTCGTAAAATTGCTAAGACGGTAAAAAGTTGCATACAATTATTTTGGATTTAATGAAATTTTTTCAAAAATTTTATTTAACATTTTTTTTCAAAAATTTTGCCTCTGACGAGACATTTTTTTACTTTAAGGTTGTTTAGAAGCTATGAAACTTTTGAATGTTGATTGTTCAATAAATAGCTTCTTAATCGTAGTGAAATTTTCATACGACCTCCTGAATACTTCATGTAAGAACATACCAAATTTTCAGAATTCTATCATCATTACTTCAACCTCCTTAATGGTTAAAATAAAAAATGATGAGCAAATTTTGAAAATTTGCTATGTTTTTGTATGAGGTATTTAAGAGGTCGTGTAAAAATTTCACGACGTTTTGTTAAAAACGATCTTTTAAACAAATAAAAAAAATATTTATCAATAAACTTCGTTTTCTTTCCGTTGCTTTCAGTATATTGTAGATATTTAAAAAATGAGAGGTCAAAAAAAATTTATCGCAAAGTTACATCAGTTTCCATAAGACTACATTTAATTTTATTTAATTTGTTAATCTTAATGATTTGATAGCGAGCTTCCAAATCGTCGTGAAATTTTTACACGACCTTTTTAATATTTCATTGAAAAACATACCAAATTTTCAGAATTGTCTCATCATTTGCGATTTGGGTCTCAACAACCTTAAACAATCGAGTCTCTTATCTCGTCTACACGGCTTTTTCATCGAGAAACGTTATATACACTTATCTCGGCTTTTTCACCGAAAAACCCGTGTAGATGAGGTAAGAGACCCGATTGTTGAAGATAAAAAAATATCTCCCGAACAGGAAAAATTTTCGAACAAAAAATTTTGCAAAAAAATTCTGAGAAAATTTCATTGACTCCAGAATAATTAAATGCAACTTTTTACCTTCTTAGTGATTTCACGAAAACCCAGTAGTTTCAGAGTTACGCTGCATTTTATGAATATGGTCGTTTTTTTGCAAAAATTGAATATTTTTGCGAAAAAAAATCGTACGAAACTTTTCAAAAAACGAAATTATAGCTTATATTCCCGCCTACAAGTTTTTCATGGGAAAAAAAATATAAAAAAATTTTTATGGGTCGTGCTCCAAAATTTCAACGCCAAAAGAAAAGCCGAAAAATGACCATGTTTCAAAGGGCGTACCGGATTTTAAAAAAATCGAAAAAAAATTTTGGATCAAGCGAAATGAAGCTGAATATGTCCTATTTGAAACGCCGCTTGTTGAATTGAAGTATCTTCATTTTTAAAAGAGCAGTAAAACTTTTTGTGCGGTGCGGAATCGGGTCGAGTGTTTCCAAACTTTTGGACGGGAGTGTACATGCATGTATGTATATTGCGACGAGTGGATTACCGGATCCGTTCAGAGAGGTATAAGGTATGACCCACGAGCTAAGCGGCAGATGGACGAGAACGCGTATACCTACGCGTGGAGGGAATCACGTGTGGTCCGGCTCGCACGAGAGACGAATTGTCTCAGGTTTCCGTTCTTCCACACTTTATTTATATCGCGGAGCTAGGAGACGAGTTCATGAGAGGATTGAGAGGCACATGGTTCGGTCGGACGAGACATTGTACGAACGTGCCTTCGCTTTGAGGTCTAACATACGACCAGCGGCGCTAAAAATACTGGAGAAAATTTATTTATCAGTGATGACAGCGGAAATGCATGAAAATGACTTTATACATTGTTTAGGGGTACTTTAAATGCAGAAAAAATTTTATCCCGATAATTTTTTACAAGAATTATAAGGAAGTACCCATTCTAGCCAAGACACGTCTAGGTTCGCTTTTAGATTCTATTTTTAGGTGTAACATGTACGTGAAATCTATTTTTAGCAACAATGGGAATAAGTTGTGCATATTCTTTTGCATAATTATTTTTCGTGGCGTTCGAAAGGATATCTCGAAGACGTTGTGAGCATAATGTATATTTTATATTCAAGCATGCGTACTCTAGTCGTGGACTACCCGTAGAGACCATCTGCTGCAAAACTTAACTATAGCTGTATGGATATTTCAAATAGGCTGAAAGACTGCTGGATGCTGCGAGAGGCTTTGGCGAGTCTCATTTATTTCAATTCCAACGTTTTATGCTGAATAGTTACACGGAAAAAACGACATAGTTGGTTCAACCAAAGAGCTTAGTGCTCTTAGCGCCAGATGAGAAGTGGGTTAGGTCAACCAGATAGTTGGTTAGTTGACCCAAGTCGTTTAAACGACTTAGTTGTGGTACCTAAGAAATAAGGTTGGTTAGTTGACCCAACCAACTATCTAGTTCATCCGAACAGTTTCTCGTCTGGCGCTCAGAGCACTAAGCTGTTTAGTTGAACGAACTAAGTCGTTTTTTCCGTGTATTTATTTATTTATAATTCAGAAGAGCAAATCGTACGAGTTAGTCGGATAATTGTTGAATCACTTGTCATCACTTGTGAATAAGAGAAAACGAGTCACGGCGATAATCTTCAATGTCGATCTTTTCGTAGAAGATTTCAACCCATTTTTTGCTGTGAGGAAACAGAGATACGATCTGTGCGATTACTGGGTATTACGTCTTTTTCTTTGGGACGAATAAGGACGAATTTCTCCATCGCGCTTCCTAAACGAAGGTTTTGGCAGCGGAATTTTGGGGATTTTTGTATCATCGGAGAATCTTTGTCTTAGGGAAGTGTGGGTTATTATTCCGGAGGCTGTGCCCAAGAACATCGCTCGAAGGACTCGCGTGAACGCCGTAGCTTCTCTATTCTCGTGGCTAGTCGGAGCGTGATGGGTTTCCTAGGCGATCCTGGCGTTACGGTGCTGAGCTTAGATGTCCGGTTTAATGCACCTGCATACTCCGTGGCCTGTGAACGATGGCGTTATGGCGTGGTCGAAAGCGGAAGAGGGAGGGTTGAAGACTCTGGCCAAAGACGCTCTGTGCAAAGGTATAGACGAGAAGATACACGGAAAAAACGACTTGGTAACAAAAAAATTAGTCGACTCAACCAACTATCTCAGAGCTCTGAGCACCAGACGAGAAATTGGTTGGATCAATCATTTTTATGTGGTTGGTTTATAAATGGCGGACCAACTAATTTTTTAGTTCGACCAACCACGAGTGAAATAGTTGTATCAACTATTTTGCTCGTGGTTTATTATAATTTTTTTTTATATCTACACAATATTTTTAAATATTTCAATCTTTGAATCTCGCTGCACGTATGAACAGTGTTGCCAGGACCGCAAAATGAAAATCCTCATATCCGATTGCTAGAATTCCTCAAATTTCTTCAAGTTCTGATCAAATTTCTTCGAAATATCTCCAGTTTTTTTTCTTAATACTTAACATTCGAGACTGATTTGGTGCTCTATTGGTTAACACATAATGCGTTGGCAACATTAATAAATGCAATGCAAAAAAATGGTATTCAAAGAAATAAAAATGTATCCCAAAAAAGTGTGATAATGTGATAAAGGCAGATACATGTAAAAAAATGTAGTAATCTTCAAATCTTGAGAATTTTCTCAAATTTTTATGTAACTTCTTCAAATCTTCAATATTTCCTCAGATTTTTATGTAATTTCTTCAAATCTTCAAAATTTCGTCAGATTTTTATGTCACTTCTTCAAATCTTCAAAATTTACTCAGATTTTTATGTAATTTCTTCAAATCTTCAAAATTTCCTCAGATTTTTGGGTAATTTCTTCAAATCTTCAATATTTTCTCATATTTTTATGTAATACCTTCACATTGTCAAAATTTCCTCAGATTGTTATGTTATTTCTTTAAATCTTCTAAATTTCCTCAAATTTTTATGTTATTTCTTCAAATATTCAAAGTTCCCTCAGATTTTTGGGTAATTTCATCAAATCAAAATTTCCTCAGATTTTTATGTAATTTCTTAAAACCTTCAATATTTCCTCAGATATTTATGTAATTTCTTCAAATCTTCAAAATTTCCTCAGGGTCTCACTAATTTCTTCAAATTTGGGGACATTTCCTCAAACCTGGCAACATTGCCTATGAAGTTTACAATTTCGTGAAGCTTCGTCTATTCTTCACGAGAAGGTAAAAGAAAAAGACGCTTTTTTATGGGAATCCATTTCGGATTCGACTATCTTGCGTTTTGCCGCAAAGTATTAAAGATCCATACTAAAAAGTAAGGATATCAAACACAGACGAAATTGGAAAGCTTATAAGCGTCGAGGGGAAAGTTCGTTTGTGCGAGAGGAAGCCACCTGGCGGATTTTTGGGGTACTGACGAATCTGCAGATATGATCATATAGTTAGCTACAGTGCCTATAAAATTCGTCGTTCATCCTTTACCCTCTTGACTAATCAACCGACCGACTAATCAAGTCAGTTGTGTTGATTAGTCGCGTCAACTAACTATGGTTAGTAGACGGAACTAATGCTACGTGGTTAGTGTAACGAATCAGGTTACGGTAACCAAAATATATTCAACTAATAATCAGTTGGTTGTCCCAACCAACCATTTTTTTCCATGTATGGTATTCCGAGAGGTGCTAGCAAAAAGGCCAAAGAACCGCATACAGAACTAAATTATATAATCCCTAATGGTTAACCCTAATGGAGCACTCCCGATGCTCTCGCGATCAAGTTATGTGGTTTTTTCTTCATTAATTTTGAGACAAGGTTCGACCTTGGCTTGATAGCGTCACGAGGAAGCGAGAAAACTCTTCGGCACGGAGATGCCGGCGGAGAAAGTCCTCGGATGCGGGCTAATGGGTTGTCTAGGCGCTTCTTAACAAAAATCTCATCAGCGTAGTGATTTTCTTCAGTCTTTTTTTTTGATCTTCTTATATCCTTCGTGTTCTCCACGCACCGATTCATAAAGTACATTGACGCGAGAGTGTCCGCGGTACGCTGAGCTCTGGCTCTGATGTGAGCGCTCCACTAACTCTGTCGGCGCTGTGCTTCGCTGCCAGAGTCGCTGACCTCGCGAGAATCATCGGTGCGCATCGCGCACAGCTCTCTCTCTCTTTTTTTCACTGTATCCCTCTTTGTCTTTACATCTTGCGGGCATAAAATGCGCGCGCTCTTCCTTCATACTCTTACGACGAGGGAACAAGTGGCCGTTGGTGATTTTGAGAAATCCTCCAGGCAGTTTTACTCGTGTCTTCGTTTAGATATATTTCTATTTATATGGGGCCTTCCATGCGAAACCGACCAATCCGTAATCCCGAACAGTTTTGATTTTGTTGAAAATTTTCAATTTTTTTGTACATACTGAAAGCTGTATTTCAGAATTTTTTTGGACTCTTTTCTCAACCCCTTCCAACCACAATAAATTTTTCAAAATTTCACACAATTTTTTTTCCAAATGCCCATAACTTTTTAAAAAACGAAGATATATAAAATTGGTGATCATTTTTTTCGTCTTGTGTCGTGGTTTTATAAAAAAAATACAAAAAAAAATATCGATATTGATTTTTGTATTTTTTTTTTCAATTTTAAACTGAAAAAATATATTTTTTAAACTTGAACAATTTTGATTTTTTTCAAAAAATTCACCACGTTTTGAGAGACATTTTTACAAGTACCAAAAAATTCGCAGCTTTTGATATTCATAACTTTTTTTTTGTCTCTTTTTGAAGTTATACGTATCACTAAAAAAATAACGTGCAACTTCAAAAATAGGTTTAAAAAAATACAACTTATGAGTATCACAAGCTGCGAATTTTTTAGCACTTCCGAAAATGTCTTTCAAAAAGTGGTGAATTTTTTGAAAAAAATAAAAATGGTCCAAGTTAAAAGAAAAATATATTTTGGGTTTGAAAATGAAAAAAAAAATGAAAATTAATATCGATATTTCTTTATTTTTTTTCTATAAAACTGCAACTCGAGACGAAAAAAAAAACTTTTTTATTTTGATATCTTCGTTTTTTTTTAAATTATGCGCATCTGAAAAAAAATTGTGTGAAATTTTGAAAAATTTATTGTGGTTGGAAAGGGTTGAGACAAAAATCCGAAAAAATTCTGAAAGACTGCTTTCGATATGTACAAAAGAAATAGAAAATTTTCATCAAAATAAAAAATGGTCGGGGCTACGGATTGGTCGGTTTCGTATGGAATACCCCATATACATGAATAGAATGATGTGTATTTATGTCAACGAGTATGGGGAATTGAGTTTTCTCCCTTGTGAGAGTATATAGGGCATTCCATACCAAGACAACCTGAAGGTGACCCTCAACCTCGCTGATTTCGTTGACGATTTTTTATATGATTCTTCCAACTCAAAATAGCATTCGGAATTTTTTTCAGATATTGAAAAGCGAATGTGAGTACGTTATGATTTTTTAAACATTTATTTCGAAAACCTTGAGAGCCGTAATTTAAAAATCTGAAAAAATTCTCAAAAATCCGGTGTCAAAAATGCAAATTTTTAACCCAAAATTCATGATGTCCAGGCTTTCGCTTCCACCTCGATGTTAGGTTTTTATGAAGAAAACGTAACGAAAATAGATGCACAAATTAACCAACTATTTTTGGAAATTGTTGGTTAACGATAAAAATATTTGAGCCACTTATCACGGTAGATCAATTTCTGCATCTATTTATTTTTTTTACATTTTCTTCATAAAAACCTTAAATCGAGGTGGAAGGGAAATCCTGGACCTCATGAATTTTGGGTCAAAAATTTTCATTTTTGACACCGGATTTTTGAGAATTTTTTCAGATTTTTAAATTACAGCCCTCGAGGTTTTCAAAAAAAATGTTCAAAAAATCATAACGTACTCAAATTTGGTTTTAAAAATATGAAAAAAATTCTGAATGCTATTTTCAGTTGGAAGGATCATATAAAAAATTGTCAACGAAATCAGCGAGGTCGAGGGTCACGCTCAGGTTGACTTTGTGTGGAATGCCCCATATACACAGTTTCTTGGTGACAAGATCGCTGATTTGGTGGAAAATACAAAAAACAGGGAAAAACCTCTGATGAGACCCTCGATTATGAAATTTCCTTGGTGATTCTAAGTTACTCTTCGTGTTTATTTTCAGCGAAGAGGATCTCACACTCGGTAACGATCGAAATCGATCCGCTATCTCACGATACTTTTGTCCCCGTCCATGATGCGGTTTCGCATCGTTGTTCGCTGTCGCCACGGGAAAATTCTTCCAGGAATAAGGCGGTGACGATCCAGCATCGGCTTGATAAACAACGCGCTGGAGAGACGTTGCACCGTTGTCAAGAGACAAAGATTAAGCTTCTTCTGGCTTGAGAGATATTTTGCTCTACAATCGATCTTACACCCGCGAGGGTGCACGTTTTGATGATGCACGTTTTATACTCGTGGCGTGAGTTTCTTTACGTACACTAACGCTCAAAAGTTTGGAAACCCTAGCCCCGATTCCGTGCCGCACAAAAAGTTTCACTGCTCTTTCAAAAATGAAGATATTTCAATTCAACAAGCGGCGTTCCAAGGGGGACATATTCAGCTTCATTTTGGTTTTTCCAAAAAATTTTTTAGATTTTTTTTGAAGCCGGTATGCCCTTTGAAACATGGTCGTTTATTCCCCTTTTTTGCGTTGAAATTTTGACGCATGACCCATGAAATTTTTTATTAACTGTTTTTTATATGAAAAACTTGTGGAGGGAAGTGTAAGCTACAATTTCGTTTTTTTTAAAGTTTCGTACGTTTTTTTTTCGCAAAAATATTCATTTTTTTTGCAAAAAAACGACCATATTTATAAAATCAAGCGTAACTCAAAAACTACTGGGTTTTTGTGAAATCATGAAAAGGGTAAAAAGTTGCATACAATCATTCTGGATTCAATGCGATTTTTTCAGAATTTTTTTTCAACATTTTTTTTCGAAAAGTTTTCCTGTTAACGAGATATTTTTTTATCTTACACGATTGGGCTTTTACCTCATCTACACGACTTTTTCATTGCAAAACTTCATCTACACGGCTTTTTCATCGAAAAAACCGTGTACATGAGATAAGAACCCGATTGTTTAAGATTTAAAAAATCGCGTTGACAGGAAAAAATGTTGAAAAAAAATCCTAAAAAAATTGCATTGAATACAGAATGATATTATGCAACTTTTTACCCTCTCAGTGATTTTACAAAAACCCAGTAGTTTTAGAGTTACGCTTGATTTTATAAATTATGATCGTTTTTTGCGAAAAATTGAATATTTTTGCGAAAAAAAATCGTACGAAACATTAAAAAAAAAGAAATTGAAGCTTATACTCCCCCCCACAAATTTTTCACGTGAAAAACAGTAAACAAACATTTTCATGGGTCGTGCGCCAAAATTCCAACGTCAAAAAAAAACGCCGAAAAACGACCATGTTTCAAAAGGCGTACCGGCTTAAAAAAAAATTGAAAATTTTTTTTGAAAAAAGGGAAGCAAAGCTGAATATGTCCTATTTGAAATGCCGCTTGTTGAATTGAAATATCTTCATTTTTAAAAGAGCAGTGTTTCCGAGAGCATTTTTAAAAGAGCAGTTTCCGAGTGTTTCCAAACTTTTGAGCGTTACTGTATCTACTCACGATTCGCTTGTTCTTCGGTAATAGAGCGGTCTACGATTGTTTCGGTTGAATTCTCGAAGGTATCAGCGAGACGCTCGGATAGGCACCACACCATTTCCCCGGAACAGGAACAGAATCTATTCCTTTCTGGAAAGGCGCGACGAAAGCGCGGGAAAATCCATCACGGACCACCCTTGGTGAAGTTTCCGGTCATGATTAACAAAAAATGCGCATCGCCCGGGGGAAAAAGGGTATAATCTCTGAATTGCGATTGACGATGAGTGTGAAAAATAGGATTTGCCATCAAAACATTTGAGGAATTATTAATCAATAAATAGGGAACGATGGATAAATGATTTCTGGTTTACTGAACTAAAAGAGAAATCAAAGTGCAAAAGGAGAAAAAATTTCAAAAAAAAAAAAATCCACATCGTACGTACAAAGTTTCAAAAATTAATCTTGAGTATCGGTAGTTTATGCTACAAAACCTAACTCAAGAGCTACCGTATAGATCATATCGCCTTGAACAGGAATCAATTAGATTATGAAACTCGGCTTTAAAGACCACTCGCGGCAAGGCTCTTGCACAGAACTAGACTTCTCCTTGACATTTTTGCATCATGAACCGCTCGGAAGTTCAATATGAAATCTATGTATCGGCGATTGCTGACGCCAGGTGAATAAATTAAAATAAGAGGGGCTGGAGTACGATGTCCACCGCTCTCTCTCATTCTCAATTTCTCCCTCTTTTCCTTCATCCCCACTACCTTAAGGTCCCTCTCTCTCTGTCTCCATTCGAATGTGCATCAGCGTTACTCCACGTGAAAAGTCACGCTCTGTTACCTACACAGGGCTCTCTCGGCCGATGTTCGAGGGTGGCCTTTCACGAAGTACTTGAATTTAATTAATGTCCTCTTGGTCAATTATTATCTATTATTTCATTCAATCACATTATTCTTCACCCTACAAACGTTGGATTTCGTGGATCAATGAAACATAAAGGATCCCTTCTATTCACACCTCTGGGCCTGACTCCTCGATCGTTGATCCGAGAACGCTTCTCGTACCAAGTCAGGTATACGTGTATATTTCCACTGTGGCATTACTTTGCGCTATGCCGTTGGCCTATTCGCTCATTTCGAGCTGAGTCATACTGTCTTAAGTACCGTGTGCCTGCAATCCCTCTCTCTCTCTCTCTCTCTCTCTCTCTCTCTCTCTCTCTCACACACACACACACACACACACACACTCACTCACTCACTCTCTCTCTGGCTCTTTCTAGCCACATTTTCCCCTCCACTGAATCCCCCACTGCCATTCGGACAATCATTTTGTCGTTTTTTTTCCTTCTTCAGCTTGCTCTGTCTCACGATAGTTTCTTCTTGGTTATACACACATTCACGCGCTCTCACACGGACACGCACATACTCACACACACATTCACACGCGATTCATGGGAGAAGAGCATCGCGGCACTTGGGATCTCTCGGTCGACTGCGGCAGGTTGCGCTGTTTGACCGTGTACGTATATGTATATATATATATTAGGGTGGGCCGAAAATCCGCTTTTTTTGAATTTCTTTTGGCAATACCGAAAATATTGTTCATTATGCTACAAAAAAAATCTGTGCGAAGGGAACAAATTTTGAGTCAACATCCTAGGCTCGCCCAAGTTCGTTAAAGTTCAAGTGTCGAAAAAAAAAATTCTCGGCTTATTTTTATTGGAAATACAATTCTCTACAAAAAAGGTCCTCATATCAAATCGTGTAGGATCGATAGTTTCTAAGATAATTGCTGTTCTAGTGAAAAATTTGTCATTTTTCTCTATATTTATACTTGTTATGGGTAAAAAAATATTCGATAAACTTGTTATTTTATAGAAAATTCAATTCTCTACAAAAAGGTCCTTATATGAATTCATGTAGGATTGATGGTACCTAAGATAATTGCAATTTAGTAAAAAAATTGTAATTTTCCTCTATATTTATATTTTTATGGTTAAAAAATAATTGATATACTCCATAGTAAGTGTGACTTACACTGGTGAGATGGTACGAGGTCATTAAAGTTGATTTTTACCCAGAATCCTCGTTTTTTCGCTGTTATCTCCGTAATGATTAACTTTAACGAAAAAATGTTAAGGAAAATTTGTCTCGAAATTTAATTTTATGTAAAAAAGATCCTTCAGACTTAATTGCTAAAATCAATATTTCTTGAAATATTGAACCTTAACTTATTTGTGATATGAAAATTTTTATGGATTATCGAGCCAAAAGTTTCAAATTGTTGATATTCCATATCATATCACGACTGGTGATATATGTGATATGGTGATATGATATAGAATATCACCAATTAAAGATTTTTGGTTCAGAAAACTATGTACACAAATTTTATACCATAAATAAGTTAAGGTTCAATATCTCAAGAAATATTAATTTTCGCAGTTAGGTCTAAAGGACCTTTTTTGTAGGAAATTAAATTTCCAACAAAATTTTACTTTACGATTTTTCGGTTAAGTCAATCATTTCGGAGATAACAGCAAAAAATCGAGAATTTTGGGTAACGATCAACTTCAGTGACCCGCACCATTTCACCAGTGTAAGTTACACTTACGCTGTTCAGGACACTTTTAAAGATCGTTCGATTCTACGTAAATTGCGACCAAAATCAATGCGATAGCATGAAAAACCGCGGAGTGGTAAAATGTTGACGAAAAAAGTTTTTCATTTACGTGTATCTTAGATGGAAAAACTTATCGCGCGAAGGGAAAGTACTTAATATTAATATTAAGGGCTGTAACTTTCAGGGAATTTTCTTTCAGACCTATACAACAAATGTTCGGGTGGGGAGTGGAAGAAAAAAAATAAGTCGAAAAAAAATCGCCCTAATATATATATATACATACATAATATAGTTATAGCCAGGGCAGCAGGAGCGACCGTAGCAGGCGTTCCTCCCTCTCTCTGTCTTTTTCTCTGTTACCACCACGGCTCGCTGGCCACCTTCCTCCTCTCCTCGACTGCCGGCCGGCTCCGCAGGTTGCGAGTGCCTCGGCAGACCGTAGTTTACCTGGCTTTACCTGCCCGCCAGGAGCTTTAGTTTGCTCGCGTTACTTCGAGCAACCGGTTCGAGAGCTCCGACGAAGCTCTTATCCCAGCGTCTTCATATCCACGGGTCTAATTTTTTTTCTTTCTTAGCCATAAAACACATTTCGACGATTCGTTCATCGGTAAACCCATATATATATATATATATATTTATAAACAACGTCGCGGTTGTCTACTTCGAAAATCAACGATTGTTTTACATTTATTCTTCGTTTTCAACAAAATTACTTTCTCGCTACCGAATCACAAGCGGACGCTTTATCGGCAGCATCTCACGACGACTTTGCCCTCTCCTTGGCTGAAAGTTTTTTTTCGTTTCCTTCTCCTCCGCTCGTTCGTTCGGCCCGGTGCGCCACTGTTGCGCAATCGCTTCCGGTTTCGCGCTCGTCATCGTTCTCTTGTTTTCTCGATTGCCGCGTATCTTTCTATATATATATATATATACATACATACGAGGTTCGACGAGAGTTCGGTTCCGACGCCGACGCGGAACGAAGAGGCAACACCGAGCATCGAGGTCCGTGCCGAATGCGCTCCACAAGCAGCAGGTGACTCCAAGTATCTCTCTTTTTATTTTAATCCCCATCTCTCTCGCTTGCTCTTTCTTCTTCTTCTTCTTCTTGTGCCGGAGTTCTCAGACTCCGGGCTGTTCTCTTCCGCGATACAGTAATACAAACCGCTGAGCCACATCGCAGTGTGACTCTCGAGTCTTCTCTCACTGCAACCCAAGCGCCTTACTTTCTATATACACTTATACATGTATATACCGATGAAAAACGCAAGAGGAGTATATTTATACGTATATAAGAGGTATATACGCTTCTCTGGCGTTTTGCACGTACAAGAAGCGAGTACGGTCTCTGTACATCCCATCAGAGACCTTACGGGCTTCGACTCACGGGTCATCGCACTCGTGCGGACGCCACGGAACCCACATAGAACGTATGGAAATCCCTGCGGGTCCCTCCGTAGGCCCCGTAAACGACGAAAAGCCATCCAAAATTCTCGGCCATCAATTTTGCCTCCTGTATCGTTCGACCGGTCGATCTTACAATGGAAAAACTATGTTTATTGCACTCCGTACGTAAAGTGGGCATTTTACGCACTCGTACGATAAAACTAGTGTCATAATATAATATTATTGCACTCTGGACGTAAAGTGAGCATTTTACACACTCGTGCAATAAAATACGGTATTACATAATGTACCATTATGTTCCGGGGTATATAAGTACCGCTGGTACGATTGGAATCGATGATTCAAAGAGCAGTTTCGTTTGTACAAACACATACACGGAGGAAGATACACTACCGGCGAAAAGTTTCCGGGCAAAACTTGAAAAAAGTTCCGGAACGTTTTTTTATGTGCTTTCTCCGGAAGTCAACGTAGACTGATTTAACGAGCGGCATTTTAAAGGGGAAGAATTCGGCTTTGTTTCCTGATTTTTCGATTTTTTTTTTACAATTTGTTTTTAGGTTTGGACTCTATTTTGAAAACAGCTGTTTTTCGCCTCTTTCCCCCCCTCTCTTCAGGCGCACCCACCTTCCAGAGGATTTTTTTTAAATACATTTTTACGATTGGATTCATAAAGAGGAAAGTTTGAGCTTCAATTTCCTTTTTTTTAAAACTTTGAGCGATTTTTTTTTCAAAGTTATTTTGTTTTTTTTCTGAAAAAAGAGAACATTTGAAAAATCCCGTATAAAATAAAAACAAAGGAGAGTCATATGAAAAACTTCAAGATAGCAAAAAGTTGCGTCTGTTTTTGTTGAGTGCCGCGGAATTTTTGCAGAATTTTTTCTCAAATTTTTTTTTTTCTTTTTTTCTGGGTCGGAGCTCGGATCATTCAATTACCATAAGTCGAGAACTATGGGATTCTTGATAAAATTTCAAAAGGGGAAAATACTTCATTTTACCATTTTCAACACATTGGAATTTTTTTTTCAAATTTTTTTCCTTAATTTTTTTTCCAGCCTCAACATGAGAAAACAAAATTTTGGAAAAAAAATCTGAAAAAATTTCTCTGAATTCAACAAAAACAGTCGCAAGTTTTTGTTATCTTGAAGTTTTTCATGAATCCTCTTTGTTTTCGTGTTATACGGGATTTTTCAAATTTCCTCTTTTTTCACAAACAACAGAATAACTTTGGAAAAAAGAATAGCTGAATGTTTTTAAAAAAAGGAAATTGAAACTCAAACTTTCCTCTTTATGAATCCAATCGTAAAAATGTATTAAAAAAAAAATCCTCTAGAAAATGGGTGGGCCTGAAGAGAGGGGAAAAAGGCAAAACCAGCTGTTTTCAAAATAGAGACCAAATCTAAAAACAAACTTGTAAAAAATAATTAAAAAATCAGGAAATAAAGCCGAATTCTTCCTCTTTAAAATGCCGCTTGTTAAGGATGTTGCGCTCCTATGAAATCTTTTAATGTTAATTGTTCAATAAATAGCTTCTTAATCGTCGTGAAATTTTTACACGACCTCCTGAATACTTCATGTAAAAACATATTAAATGTTCAGAATTCTATCATCATTGCTTCAACCTCCTTAAGGGTTAAAATGAAAGATGATGAGAAAATTATGAAAATTTGGTATGTTTTTGTATGGAGTATTTAAGAGGTCGTGTAAAAATTTCACGACGATTAGGAAGCTCGTTATTAAAATATTCATATTTTGTTAAGAACAATTTTTTAAACAAATAAAAAAAAAAATTTATCAATAAACTTCGTTTTGTTTCCGTTGCTTTCAATATAGTGTAGATATTAAAAAATTGAGAGGTCAAAAAAAAAAACTTATCGCAAAGTTACATCAGTTTCGATAAGACTACATTTAATTTAATTTAATTTGTTAATGTTAATTGTTCGATAACGAGCCTCCTAATCGTCGTGAAATTTTTGCACGACCTCTTAAATAATTCATTCAAAAACGTAACAAATTTTTAGAATTTTTTCATCATTTGCGATTTGGGACTCAACATCCTTAAATTAGTCTACGTTGATTTCCGGCTAAATGGCATAAAAAACAGTTTCAGACCTTCTTTGAAGTTTCGTCCGGAAACTTTTCGCCGCTAGTGTGAAAGTGTAAGAAACACGATTTCTCGTATACACTCGAGTCCCGGGGGGCCTTTTCAGAGTTCGACGACTCGCGTGTCTTGAGTCATGTATCTTCCTGAGGTATTCCGCATCCACCCACACCAATACGAATAAATATAGGCTCGAATAGCGAGTTCGTACTCGGTTGAAAATTTCGAAAGAGATAGGAAATATAGCGGAGTTTGAGAAGTTATAGGTACAAATGTACATATATATATATAATATACATATAGGGAAAAGGAGAGATCAGAGATTGTTTGCTGACGAGGTTCAGTCCCGAAGAGGATTCACGAGGAAGTTGTCGCAGAATCTGGGCGACGGAGAGTCCCGATGTAGTTGGAGGGAAGCTTCTCACGAGGAAGAAGCGAATGATAGATAGAGATATGCAGTGAGACAGAGGAAAAGGTAAATCGACCGGGACACCGACGACGCGAGGACAACGGCGATGAGCTGCAGTCACGAGTCGTAGGTATAACGTTGATAGATGTGATCCCACCTCTCAAGGTACGTGCCAGACTTTCCGAGGGACTGCAGAGGAGAAAGCATGAGAATTCAATAAAAAAAAAAAAAAAAAGCTAGAGAGAGATTAAGGCTGAGATGAATCTCACGGGATAATAAGTTTCGGTTGCTTGATTAGCCGTTTCGTCTCTACATGTTAACGTTGTTGGAGTCCCTCGCATTTATTTTCTCTGCTTCATCCGTAGTTTGACTTTTTCATCCTCATCGTGACAGTGTAACAACGAGGGAAGGCAAAGGCTTCGACTTACATCGACAGTTTGAGTCTCTTGATCCTTCCCCGTTGTCAGACTTTAATGACGCTCTGGAAGTTATTCATTAACAAAGGCCATTCGGATTTTCGAGATTCATCCGTAATAGAATGAGTATGTAAGAATTCCCCCCCCCCCCCCCCCGATGCTTTTTTTGATATATCGGTCCTATTATCTGGGATACGTGCAGGAGCGATTCTTTGATTTTTTTCAAATTCTTCATTCCACTCGAATCCACGGCCTCGACTACCAAGCACCGATCGTTTCACCTATCACGGTGTGTTGTATTATGTACTTTCCCGTGTATATATGGATGTGTATTGTCTATTCTCGTAGCATTGTCCGTGTTGCATCACCGACGTTTGAAATCACGGGGTTCAATAAGCGTCTCGGCTACGCCGTGGAACGCTGGATTATTACAGAGCACCTTAGAACGTTAGTTTGGCCTCGTAACTTTTTTTTCCTGTTCGGTTCGCCTCTCTCCGTATTTCCTCGGCCCAGTCGGTCGGTATTTTTTGTTCGATTCCCGGGGACTTGCCGAGTATTCCTCGGGACACTCCCGTACATATTTAGAGATACGTGAGGATCGTTGAGCAAGTTGACCCCAATGCAGAGAAATTAGCTTCCACTGGTGCAGGAATTCTTTGTGAGATCCATCAGTTTTTCATTCATCAATTCTTATTCCAGCTTATGGGATAATAGAAATCCCGAAGAGACTTACACTGAGAGAAAAAATTACTAGAACCAACGAAATAAAGTTTTGGAAGCAAAGAATCATTTTTTTCATTATTTGCCAAAACATATTAGATTGGTTCCCTTATATATTTACTTGGTTCATTTTTTTCAGTCAATTCCATAAATTTCTGTTTCAATAAACGAATTTACTCGAATCTAACAATATGTTATCAATTATATGTAATATGTTGTTTGAATCAAGAACACATTTTATCATTCAAAACATGCGTGTCTTTTGATACAGGAAGCACTGAGAAAAAAAATTTGTTGAGTCAACAAATTAATTAGTCCAATCAACAGAAATAATGATTGATTCGATCAAATGCCTGTTTATTAATTGTTGCTAAACATTTTATAAAAAATATATAGCCCTTGCCAAATAATTTAATATGCATAGTTTAGTGACCCCAAAAGGAGATAAATAGAAAAAAAGACAAATCTGCGCCAATTCTTCGATCTAATTTCTCTGTCCGACCGAGATTCGAATCCTCGACCCTACCTACCATCATACCTATCCTACCTAACTACCTAACACGCTACCTATTACGCTATCGACTACTACTATGCACTTGAAAAAAGTTACGAGTTATGAAGATTCGAATATAAGAAAACATTTGAAACACCAGTTTTTTAATTGTTCACATAACTTATGTATACTATTAAGGTATACTATAGAAATGATAGTTCTTTGCTTGAAGGAAATAAAAATTTCATCATTCCAAACAAATATTCTATTGAAATAAAATAATGTGTTATTTATTTTACTACAGCTTCTTTTCAAATAATCACAATCAATTTTAGATCTAATAAATATTGAAAATACTACAGAAATATTTTTAGAAGTAAAATAATGATGCATTTATTGCAAAGAAATAATTTTGTTCGAAAAAAATAATTTGATATTGATGTCGTTTTTCAGATTCAAATAATCTCATGTTTATGATGCCATAAATAATTTTCTTCAAAAAAAAATAATAATTTCTTATTAAAGTTGTTTTTTAGATTCAAATAATCTAATGTTTATGATGCGATAAATGTAATTAATCTAATGAATACCAATTCAATCAAATTTATTTAAATAAAAATATTTTTGGAAGTAAAATAATAATGACTTTATTGCAAGAAAATAATTTTTTCGAAAAAATAGTTTTGTATTAAATTCGTGTTTTAGATTCAAATAATCTCATGTTTATGATGCGATCAATGTAAGTAATCCAATGAATACAAATTTAATCAAATATATCATGCATTTAATTGTTACTATTAAATAACAGTTTAATATAATGGAGTAATAGATTAGTGAAAATATTTGTTTAAGTGAAGAGTGATTTTCTTGGTTCAGCAAATAAATAATCGAATTAATACTTTCATTTAATAAATAAATTCATGTTCTCAAATTCAGTAATTTTTTCTCTCAGTGTATATTTTTAATACATATTAATCTTCGAAAAAGCCAACATTTTGCATTCTTGACGTTTCGCTGAAGCCTCAAGACGACCGTTTGACGGATAAATTGCTCAATAAAGTCACGTCGACGACCGTGGCGAATCGCGCGTTTCGACGCTCAAATTAGAGAATCAGTGTTCAATAAAACGAGATGGCTTCTGTGAAGCGAAAAAGTCGTTCATAAAGATGAAAAATACCGTGGATACGAGATACAAGCGAATCGTTGTGAACAACCGCGTTGAGGTATGCAAAAAATGTCGTAAAATCACCGTACATGACTCGGTCCGGTAGTCAACTCAGAGTACTTGATGCAATATGCCATAAGCCAAAAGAATGTAATTTCCTCGTTAATTGCGGTTTAGAAATGATTTTCACCACTTTTGATAAACGGATCCATCACAAAAACCCACGAGATTGATGTTTCGTTGCGGCATTTCGGTGTCGATGCGATGGGAAAGTTTTTCTATTTGAATGATGAATTGTCCGCTGTGCTTAATGTCCCTCCATCAACGGCTTGGCAAGAAAAAAATCTTGATCTACAGAGCGCTACGTTTCGAATGGCGCGGGTTGGCCCCGTTTGTTGGGTCAATCCTTATACGCAGTGTCGAGAGAGAAAGAGAGACCGAAGCACAAGGAGAATCCTGCAGGGGAAGGGTGAGCTTGTAAAAAACAACAGAGGGAGCCGCAAGGTCCCGAAGGAACCTGTTCCAAAGAGTTTCACGATAGGAGTCGGAGAAGCCTGTTCTTGCCTCGCGGTTCATCAATTTTCTCTTCGTCCTTTTTTGTATCGTATTATACGAACAGCTCAGAGGCATAAGGACGATGACATAACGCGTTGGTTCGCTGAAAACGACCAACGCATTGTTGATCGACATTGAAGACGAATATCGGAAAAAAATAAGATAAGAAGCAGGACACATTGAAGGTATCGTGGGTATGACGTTGGCGGCTCGTCGAAGGAGGAAATCAAAGGATAAGCTTGTAATCGAAGTAGGAGGATGGAAATGAGAAGGAGAAAGAGAAGGACTGGCGAAGCGTGAGGCCCCACAGACGATCGTGGCGTGGAGGACGACGTTTCCGGGAAAAGGCGTCGATCCGGGACGAACGATGCGCTCTCTGCCCCGATCAACAGGTAGATGAAAAGAAGAGAAACTGTGAGAAAGCGAGAGAGAGAGAGAGAGAGAGAGAGATGAAGAGCCAGCAAGGCCCATGAACGCGAAGGATACCTCGGTCATCATTCCGCACAGGTCTGGCGAACCTTCGAGGACTGAAGCTGAATACAAGAAAACAGAGTTACGGAATGGTGGAGAGAGGCCACATTTCGCCCCCCGAGAAACTCTAAAGCCACCACAGAAACCACAACAGCAGATCCCTTCTTTCAACTTTCGTTCTGATCGCACGACGCCATCATCACCGTGGACTTGGGTAGTTGTTCTTCTTTCCTGCCATCAGCATTTGTAATAAATCTGCAGTTTACGAAATGATGGATGCAGCTGAACAGCTATTGACCAACGAAGGGGTTTAGATTGGGTCCGAACCCAGGGACCCAATCTAAACTAAGATTGGATCTAACATCTAAGAATCTAAGATCTTGTTGACTCTGGTACCGATGACTCTGGGACTGGCGTTTTTTTTTGTGACTTTTGGCGAACTGATGGTGACTTTTGGTGACTTTTAGCTGACTTTAGGCTCGGGAACTGTCTATGGCACTGGAAGAATTCACGGGGGTAATAGCAACGGGCCCGTGGAGCTCCCGTGTCATGCACAGCGACCGGCCGAACCTTCGAAAGTGGAAGAGAACGTGCAAATAAGAAGAATACAATGCGGCAAACGAAAGTGTCACGCGCTTCAAGAAACAGCAAAGGTAGGTTCTCGTTAAGCGCTGTCCGTAACGACGACGATAGCGCTGGTACGTAACACGATGACGAATGTTTGGAACCTGAGTCTCTGCAGCATGTGCCTGTTCGATTATCAGTTCGTAAACATTAAATATACATACCTTGGCACGCTCGTTATGAACCGATACCGTGTGCTAACTGTAAATGAAACATTGGCACTGCCTCGGGCCTTCCTCCGCACTATAAAAGTCTCGAGTTGACTCTGGGCTTAGGTTAGAGCTGATCACTTCTAATTGGAACTCTTTCTAAAGGCGAGGTATTTTCTTAGAACAAAAATGTGGCATCTGCCAAGGGTGAATGGGAGTTGGTACACTGGGGTGGGGAATTAGGAATTATCAAACGAATCGTCGACCGATACTTCCACCAAGTGACCTTAAGGCAATTGTCTTGCGGAAACGAGGTCCAACTTCAAGGTGTGATTTTTTTACCCCGATACTTGGAATTAATAATATGACACTTTGGTTTACAAGTCTACGGATTGTCTGATTTTGGACTTGGTCCAGAAGAGGAGGTTCAAAAATCAGGAATACATTTGATTGATCTTCCAATTTCTCCGCAGTGTCTAAAACAAACAATTTCACATCTTGTAAATTCATCGTTGTCTCACAAAATGCCGTCACATTGGCTACCGGACGGTCACGCCTATCCCAAACGTATTTATAGGCTGAGTGTGTTTTTTTCCACACGCCTTGAGTTTCAAGAAGGAAGGAAGGGAGTTTCAAGAGAATCGGTAGGAAAAAAATTTCGGTCAAAGGAATAGACAGGCTACGGTGACGAAAGCGATACTCGCAATTATTCGTCTGTCGGTTACGCGGTAGGAAGCGAAAAAAAAGCTTGAGGATTTGCAATCAATCGGCGTGTCGAGGTACGGGAGATAATCGCGTAACCGTGTAAATCGAGCCAAGAAGGACTTTTGACGCCTGCGATGTAAACGTGAAAAAACGTATGACGAGGGCTGCTTGCTGAGAATTAAGAAGAAGAAGAAGAAGAAGAAGAAGATGGCGAATCGCAGGATTCACCGAGAAAGGCGGAGCGAAAGGGAGAATATAGTAGAGAAAGAGGAACAAAATGAAAAACAAAATTGGCGATGAGTGCGAACTAGAACCGGAAAGAATTCGAGAGAACGTGTTTTTTGCCTCTCGCAACACGACCGAATATTTACCGAGGTCAATGCTCCCATCATTTGACAGTTTTAGCGAATTCACGACACTAAAGCACGTAATTGTTTCAAAACAAATTTTTTTTTTCATAAATTTACATAACGAGAATCGATTCCCGGGGTTAATTTTGACTCAAGGCGTAATTTCAAGTATGCTCCTGGCCTAGAAAGTGACATTATCGACAGAGTACCTGAATCAAATTCCTTTTTAGGATGCTTGATAAAATTATGGTTGGGGTGACTATCCAAATTCCACAATATTGAGTCAACCTGAATTTTATAATCAAACAAATAAAGGGAACCAATTTGAACCATTTTCAACCAATTTTGAACCATTCCATTATTGTCATTTATAAATAACATAGTTTAAACAGAACAGATTGTCGAAAATTGAATTTACTATTTTTTTCCCTTAAAGTACGTTGTCTCAAGAGCATCATCTTAAAATGTCATGAAAAAAGTTAAAATTATGATTTTTTTCGTAAAAATAGTACATTACATGATGTACGATATTTTATATCACGAGGTGCAATATGGACGTTTTCACGTCCGCTTGCGGACGTAAAAGCATCCATTATTGTACTGAGTGATATAAATGGCTTTTTTCACGCATTTACCCCTTCACGATTTTTTCCCGCCATCTTAAAAATTCAAAAAAAAAAAAATTTTACCGTGCATTTCACATTCTACACGGTTGAAACTATTATTCTGAATTTTTTAAAGGCAATTGTGAACGACACAGTCGATGTGGCAATTGTTCAAAGATGGTTGGGGTCATTGTGACCATTCCGTTTGATTAGCACCCGGCAGGACTTTTGCGTCAAATCACCTGCTTACACTCGTCGGTGAGTGACGAAAATATATTTTGAGCATGAAGAATTGAATTAATAAAAATGTAATACCCGGTGATGGTTAGCACGGTCATAATTGAAACATCTGCTGTAGCGAGCATAAATGTAGAAAAAAAAAGAAAAGAAGTTGGCGGAAGAAACATCAGAGAGAGGCTGAAAACGACTGAATCGCATTGAACGACGATGAGAAAACGAATCATATGCCTCGTTGTTTCATCTCGGACCCATCTCGCTATTTGTCTGCGTCGTACACCTCTGTAGAAAAATTCTCCTCGACTTCTACACTCATGTGCGACACTGTGACCAAAAGGTTCAACGTTCTGCGTGTGCGTCGCCGCTCGAACAATTCGTCATAGCCTTTCTAGCTTTTTATATCATGATAAACGTTTCTCTCTCGGGCGAACAGTTGGATCGTTTTGTCCCTCTTTTTTCTCATTCGAAAGCCCCTAGAAATAGAGAGAGAGAGAGAGAGAGAGAGAGAGAGAGAGAGAGAAGTCTCGAGAAATGATATAAAAAGAAAGAACACTCGGAGGCTGAGTGTCTCTCTTCTTGCCCGGATTCGTGAGTCAGACTGATGATGGATCCGGTCTGTTTTGTCCGGTTGTACCAAAGTAATAACGCAACGTACATTTTTTAGCACTCCGACATGGCTCTTTCTCTCCGTTCCATCGCTTAAAACGTCCCTCCTCGCCTCTGGGGTTAAAAAAATCGATATAAAGATCCAGCGAAGAAACATTTCATCGCCACACAAAACACTTAAATCTATATAAAATGACAGAAGCGTCAAAGCTCGGGGCAATTCGTCACGATTCGCGTGAGATTGTCCTCTTCGTCCGGTCGATGGCGTCGCCGACGCGAGGGACATCTATGGGAGGCGTCATGGAAACATCTGTCGATTCGTCCGAGTCAGCTCAGCTGCACATTGCGCGAGACTTTCTTTGTCCCACTCTCACTGACTTCTGATTAACACAGTTGTTTTTCGTTGTTTCTCCTTCGTCTCTCATTCAACACACTGACGCGAGTATTGACATCAGCTCAGTTTTCACGGTCAAAGCCCCTGACGCTGTGTAACCCCGAGATAATTGCGAGGAGTTGCAACTTCGTGAAGTTGAGGCGGTATTTTGGTCTAAGACACATTTTGAGTTGCTGCGTCAATAAAATAGCTTCAACTCCGTAAATTATTGGAATTTAAGAATTTCCTCTCGAGGATGTATGCTTGAAGGCCCAAACTCTAAGAATATGCAAAAAAATGATTTTTTCAAAATTCTAGACCAGAATACCCCCTTAAGGAAGAACGACCTCGACGGACAATGCTTGGACACTTGCAAGAGGACTGATGACGTTCAGGGCGACGATTCTTGGACGGTTCAGCACGAGGAACCCCTCCACCACAAGCATGAAACAACAACGGGCTGACCAAAGACTAAACTGGGGGAAAAAAATGACAAGACAATCGTACGTTTCGCGGAAGATCATATTTTTATACGAGCTGATCGATTCTCTTTGCACTGTGGTGTCCCCTTCACGCTTCTTCGCTTTTGTTGCAACACGGACAACGGATAAGGGGAACTTTGAATTACCTGTTGCCAGTATGCGGACGCACCTGTTGCTTCGTCTCATTTCTCGTGTATTATAAATATACGTGAATATATACATGGGGCGTTCCATCTCAAATCGGACAGTTTGAAAATATTTTTTTTTCCTTAATTTTTTTATATTTTTTAGTACCCATCAAAAGACCCTTCCTGTTAAATTGAGATTTCTTTTATTACCCATTCAAAAGATATTGAATTAACAAAAAACCGCTCTTTTTTTGATATTTTGGTCATAACTTCTTTGATAATGGTCCAAATTAAAAGTTTTTTTTTCAAAATTTTTGTTTTTTTATGGCTTTTTCAGAAAAAAATACGACAAAAATATGCGACGCGTTTTTGAATGAGTTTTTTGAGTTTTCAACTTTAAATCGCTTTTTTAAAAGCGAGCGTCATTTCAGATTTTTTTTTAGATTTTTTGTTTCAAAGATCTATCTATTCAACAATTTTCAAGACTAGTCCGATCGTGGGATTTCAATAACTACTATTTTTTTCGATTTTTTAAAATTAAATATATTTTTTTTTCCATAAATTATTATGAGTAACAATTTTTGTTGCTGTATAGTATTTTTTTAATCATTTTGAATTAATTTTGACACTTTTTCATTGTTAACAGATTTTTAAAAATAATAATTAATCGATGAGCAAATAACAACAGTTCAAGAATTGTATGAGTGGGCATTAATTGAACCTAAATAGTCTATCGAATATTGCTGTCAAATTTTCGTCTGAGAAACATTATTTAGATGCAAAAGAAAGATTTCATTTGCGATACAATCCTGCGAAGTCAATCTGAGGAACACAAAAATTTCATTCAATTATTCCAATGAGCAACGCAAACGTATTGGCAAAGGAATATTCTAATTCAGGAAGTAATCGTATATGTAAGGTTTTCAAAAAAATACGTGAATAAATAAAAACTGTTGTTATTATTGTTCATAAACAGACTTAACGATTAATTATTTATTTTAAGAACCTGTTAACGACAAAAAAGTGTCAAAATAAATTCTAAATATTGAAAAAAATACTATACAGTAACAAAAATTGGTATTCATAATAATTTAATAAAAAAAAATGTTTAATTTTCAAAAAACGAAAAAAATAGTAGTTACGGAAATCCCACGATCGGACTAGTCTTAAAAATTGTTGAATAGATAGATGTTTAAAGCAAAAAATAAAATAAAAAATGACACTCACTTTTAAAAACGCGATTTAAAGTTTAAAACTCAAAAAACTCATTTAAAAACTCGTCGAATATTTTTGTTGTATTTTTTTCTAAAAAGGCCATAAAAAAAACAAAAATTTTGAAAAAAAAACTTTTAATTTGGATCATTATCAAAGAAGTTATGACCAAAATACCAAAAAGAGCGGATTTTTTGTTAATTCAATATCTTTTGAACGGGTAACAAAAAAAAATCTCAAAATTTAACAGGAAGGGTCTTTTGATGGGGACGAAAAATATTAAAAAATTGAGGAAATAAAAAAAAAAGTTTTTCAAACTGTCCGATTTGGGATGGAACATCCCATATGTATTAGGGCGGTTTAACGACTTGTATCTACTCAGATGGCGGAAAAAGCCCATTTTTGCGATTTTTTTTCGATAATCGTAATTGTATCTTTCTACAGAAGTTTGGTATTCCAATGATTAACATCTTGAGAATATTCAGTAATTTTTTGCTTGAATATATAATTACAAAGTAGTTACAGCTGGCGTCCGGAAAGCACTTCTCGGCGTGGACTTTCGTCATCCGCAGTGCCATTAAAAAGCAGGTAATTGCAAATTTAAACAAAACGTGGTCATTCGAAAGTTGCCAAAATGCAAAAAAAAAAAATTCAGTTTTTTTCTTTTCATTCTGACCATAATTGAATAGGTTTACTAGAATGGCTGTACCTTTTTTTCCAGAAGAAATTTCGGCTTCAACTTGAGCTTGTTTCCTTCGTAATCGTTGAAGCTTTAGAATGCCGCTTAGTTATTTCATTCGAATCCGAGCATTTTTTTTATTTTTGGCAGATTTCTAAAGTTCGAAATCGATTTTCGCAATCGAGGAAAAGTGTTTTTGATAAAAATTCATGAAAATTTTGATTTTTTAAGAAAACTATTGGCAAATTCGTGTTTAAGGGGCCAAAATATATCGATATAAGGTTTGAAAAAAGAAATTAATTTTTTTTTTGTTTATTTTCTAAATAATTTATTTTCTAGACAAGATTTCGGTTTGATTTTGCGCTCATTCTCTTTGGAATCGTTGAAGCTTTAAAATGCCGCTTTGTTTATCCGAATCCGATTATGTTTTATTTTTTGCAGATTTTTTAAGTTCGACCATCGATTTTTGCAAATTTTTTAAGGCATACCCCTTTCCATTTTTTTTGGCGATTTTCAAAGTGCTCTAATTTCTACAAAAATTAATTTATCGGAATGAACCAAACGCCATTCTCTAAGTTTAGTGACAGCCTTTGAGTATGAAAAAGAAATTTTGGAATCGGTTATGAGTACTCAAAATTTCGCTATTTTAGCTTTCTGAAAAGTCCCAAAAAATGATCAACATTTTTTTTTTACGTTTTAGAAGCACATTTTAGTGGAAAATGTATCGCTGATTATGAATCGCGCAGTTTTCGTCAAAAAATTATTTATGATAAAAAACGAGAAAAAACAAAAAAAATGTGTTTTTATGAAAATTCATAAAAATTGTGCGTTTTTTGAGAAACATTTGGTAAGTTCGTATTTCGTGAGTCGAAAGACATCCATGGAAGGCCCGGAAAAAAAAATTCTTTTGCTTTTCTTTTCTATTTAAAATTTAATTAAAAAATGGCAAACGAAATAAAATTTTGGCCCCGAATGATTGGTTGATCGATTGTGGAATTTTTAATATAAAATGCTGTCTCTCTCGTGATACAATATAGGAGAATATATGCAAACGCGATTGTCACGCTCGACATAAACGAGCGAGGGCATTCTGGTAGCAGCATCGAAGGCCTCTCTCGACTGTGTGAAATTCTCGTCGTGGCACATATCAACTCGCCACTCGAGGTCAACGATTATATCTGGGATTGTGCCATATATATCTGCTAATTGCAGAAAAATTGAATTAAATCGATCTAAAAAAAAAAAACCGGTCAAGAGCGAGTCCTACCACCTGTTCTCATAAGAAACATTTTTTTTCAGCAACGATTACTCTGTCAAAAAAATTGAAGGTTTGAATCTATGATCTACTAATCCCATTAAAATCTAAATTCCAGCTTCAGAAACCTAGAATCAGGGGGTCATCACTTCTAACAAACTTTGGTATCATTAAAACTGCTGGACCAAAAATTATAAAAAAATTATTTTTAGAACCCTCAAAGGTTGCCCTTTCAAATGATATGCCGCACGATATACTCTTCATTGAAATTTTTTTTAACTCTAAAATGTCTAAAAAGTTATAAATAAATCGTGCATTTTGAAAATTTGCATTCACTTTGTAATTTGGACATCATTTTTTGGATATAAGAACGATGGTTCCCCTTTTTTCAAGTCAAGGTCACTTTTTCGCACTTGGGATTACCATTTTTTGTAATATTCAAAATATTATCAACTCCAGAATGAAGTTTTTAAAATGTTTTGTCATGTATCAATCAAAATTGCCATAAGAAACGCGAATAACCCTTATTTTCAACTAAATAAATTATTCCCTGTACAAGGAAGCGCCAGGAAAGTTTTCTCTGAATATTCTTGAGAGATTAAAAAAAAAAAAATTTAAGAGCTCGTCCCAGTTGGATTGCGTGGCAACAAAAATTTACTCTCACATCTACAGACAAGATTCCAGGTTGGCAACCGTGTTTGATAACTCAGTGCGGGACCGGTATGTGCCCGCGTGCCGTGAACTTGGTCTCGGATCTCATTGTTCGCGGTCACCGATGCAGAAAGCTCGACTTCCGGTTTCTAATGGCGGCGCGCCAGTGCTTGACGCGCTGCGATCCGCGGCGCACCGCCATTTTGTTACCGAGCGGAGTGGGGGTGCGCGGAGATGAAGTGCCATCGGTTTTAACCCCCCATGGAAATTAAGAATGGTCAAAAGTGTGATTTTCTAATGAATGAAAAATTCAAAAATATATTTTCGGTATATGGAGCAGATATGATGGATTTTATGATAGATATCGAAGTTTTGGTTGTTCTGCACGACATAAAAATAATATAACTAAAAAATCTCACTATCCTCAATTTTTATGGGGGACATTTTGCGGGTACCTGCAGGAAAGCTCGTTAGACATCTGTCAACGATCGATTCTGCGGGTTTCCTTCTGATTAGACATATCTCTCGTATTGGACATGTCACAATATTTATTTATTGGATATTGTGAAACGGTAAAATACTTCCCCTGGTTTTAGACGTACCGGAAGTGTATGAAAAAATACGGGTCATTGCCCTGATATTTATTTGTATGCGGTACTTTTAAATTCGTGAAGGCTATTTTTCTGGAGGGCGTTTCTCTCCCCTCCAGAAAAATAAACAGGAATGTAAAGGATACCATAAAGTTGTGAAGAATATTGTTCTACAAAATTCACTCCGATATCAAATTTTGATTGTTGCAAATTTAGAGAGGAAGAGCAATAAAGTGGACGAGGTTGATGTGAGATGTAACTCTGTTTTACAACGTTACACACGAATTTTTACTCCTGCCCAACGCTAAAATTACAATTTTTTGTTTAAATTAGTGTACAAGTGTAAAAGTTACCTAGATTCTCAATTTTTTGCTACTATTGTCTTAAAATTCACGATTTATTTCCAATCTGCTTTTGCCAAAATAACCCTAAAATTATAGGGAACAATAATTTAATTTCCAATTCAATTGACAATGATTTTTTTCAAATTCTGGACGCATCTCCTTGATTTATTTCGGACGATGTAAATAGAGACTATCGCGTGTTATTGACAATCTATACGCTGGAAAATTGCAAAGTAGGAGGAATCATAGTTGGGATGCGCAGAAAAGTCACGGTTGTTTGATGTCGCGACCGCTGATTCACTTGTTTACTATTATTGCACTACTGGAGAACACATTCATTTATACACGTATATAATAAATATGTACATACTGTACTTAAATATATGTATATTTTGCCGCAGAAAAAGCGATGTAGGCATCGGTGCGTGGCAAGCGGGAAACGGGCAACGGAAACGCTCCGGCAGCCCCATCTGACTCGCGGACGCACACACGGAGACAGACCGGAAGTAGCCGTGGGATCGGGACGCTCTCGCCGCGCGCGGAAGCTCGAAAAGGGGCCCTTTTGCGCCCGGTGGCGGAGTGGGGGAAGAATGGCGTCGAGAATTCTGTGTGGGAACGCTTGTTCGGTGCAATTCGCGCTCGCGTTCGCGTTTAAACCTCTTTCTTCCTCTCTCGATGCCTCGCTCTCCATCGTAACTTATTTTTCTCTCGTTTTAGCCTCATAAACACGCATGTATAAAATCGCCATTTCGAGCTTACCGATCGAGTAATTCGTACACTACGTGGCGCACAAATGTGCACTGAGAGAAAAAATTATTGAATTTGAGAACATGAATTTATTTATTAAATGAAAGTATAAATTCGATTATTTATTTATTGAACCAAGAAAATCACTCTTCATTTAAAAAAATATTTTCACGGATCTATTACTCCCTTATAGTAAACTCTTATTTAATAGTAACAATTAAATGCATGATAGATTTGATTGAATTTGCATTCATTGGATTAATTAGATTTATTGCATCATAAACATGAGATTATTTGAATCTGAAAAACGACATCAATATCAAATTATTTTTTTCGAACAAAATGATTTATTTGCAATAAATTCATCATTATTATACTTCTAAAAATATTTCTGTAGTATTTTCTATATTTATTAGATATAAATTTGATTGTGATTATTTTAAAAGAAGCTGTAGTAAAATAAGGAACACATGATTTTATTCCAATATAATATTTGTTTGGAATGATTAAATTTTTATTTCCTTCAAGCAAAGAATTATCATTTCTATAGTATATTTTAATAGTATACATAAATTGTGAAAAATTCAAAAACTGGTTTTTTTAATGTTTTCTTATATTCGAATCTTCATAACTTCTAAATTTTTTCAAGTGCATCGTGGGAGTCGATACCGTAATAGGTAGCGTGTTAGGTAGTTAGGTAGGATAGGTATGATGGTAGGTAGGGTCAAGGGTTCGAATCTCGGTCGGACAGAAAAATTAGATCGAAGAATTGGCGCAGATTTGTCTTTTTTTCTATTTATCTCTTTTTGGGGTCACTAAACTATGCGTATTAAATTATTTGGCAAGGGCTATATATTTTTTATAAAATGTTTAGCAACAATTAATAAACACGCATTTGATTGAATCAATAATTTTTCCTGTTGATTGGACTAATAAATTTGTTGATTCAACAATTTTTTTTTCTCAGTGCTTCCT
This sequence comes from Alloplasta piceator, assembly GCA_946863875.1. Lineage (NCBI taxonomy): Eukaryota > Metazoa > Arthropoda > Insecta > Hymenoptera > Ichneumonidae > Alloplasta > Alloplasta piceator. The sequence continues at coordinate 1,652,313 of OX333074.1, forward strand.
GTATTAAAAGACGTGCATGTTTTGAACGATAAACGTGTTCTTGATTCAAACAACACATCACATATAATTGATAACATATTGTTAGATTCAAGTAAATTCGTTTATTGAAATAGAGATTTATGGAATTGACTGAAAAAAATGAACCAAGTAAATATATAAGGGAACCAATCTAATATGTTTTGGCAAATAATGAAAAAAATGATTTTTTGCCTTCAATACTTTATTTCATTGGTTCTAGTAATTTTTTCTCTCAGTGTGCGCAATATGCAGCTTAGGGCGATTTTTTTTTACCTTTCTTTATTTCTTCCATTCCCCACCCGAAATTTTGTTGTATATGTCTGAAAGATATTCCCTGAAAGTTACAGTTATCAATATTAATATTAAGTACTTTCCCTTCGCTTGATAAGTTTTTCCATCTAAAATACACGTAAATGAAAAACTTTTTTCGTCAAAATTTTACCACTCCGCTGTTTTTTATGCTATCGCACACCGAGAAAAAGGTTTGGTAAAGTGAAAAAAATTTGGCTTGAATTAACTAAACCCGGCGGTTACGGGTGGCGAACGAAATGTGTAATTCAGTTAACTCAAAACATGTATCAAAATGGAAACAAAAATTGCATCCCCATAAATACATATATCCTTGACCCAACAGAGTAGAGAATCCGTTCAATTGAAAAATACATTGTTTTGATTCTATATTTGGTAAAATGCACTCAATACGCGATTGCATAACCCAATTGTTTAGTTGAATGAACAGTTGATATTATCTATGCAATTCTGCTGTTGTTCACCGGAAAAAAATTCATTCAATATAAAAGCTAGAAAACTTCAATTGAATTAACAAATCATTTGATGATATGCATTATTTGTTTAAGCTACGTGGGCTTTTACCTAACTAATTAATCGTGAGATTAAACTGTTAAGTGAAAATTTAACTTATTTATCCTTGCGCCCATAAAGAGCACGAGCGCCACCAAAATGCAATGGTGGTCTCATTCAAATATGTAGTCTTCAGTCCATAGAACTGCGCGACCACAGAGCGCGGGTAATGTTCCATCAATTTAGAGTTAATTGAGGACTCCGACGCTGGTAATACACTGGTACTTATCGGTGCTCAGTGGCTGTCTCGCTGGCGCGAGAGCGCGCGCCGTTCGTCTCCACCTGGCGGATCTCGGGCGAAGCGCCGAGATCGTGGCAGTTACTATGAGTACTATCGACTAAATGTGTTGTGGCCGCATTGAAATATTTAGTCAAATTTATCAAACAATTTGATCGACGTGAAAGCATTTACTATTCTTTTTAACTGGATGAATAGCTCAAATTAAAACTAGATTTTGTTGACGAGACGAAACATAGAGTTAAAACAATTTTATTTACTTCCAGTAAATGACTAAATATTCGATTGAATAAGAAAACAAGTTGTTAAATCAATATCGTTTGGAATCATTTTGATCCAATGTTGTAATTGCGGTGAATGCAGTACACATTCGAAACAACGACGCCAGTTTTATTATTTCAACAACGGGGTAATCAAATAAAATATGTGACGATTGATTCAAACGAATTTTCCGTGATCGCAGCTGGGTAGTTGATATTACTAAGTCTTTTTTTCGGTGCATTGATTTTAGTCGCAATTTACGTAGAATCGAACGATCTTTAAAAGTGTTCTGAACAGCGTAAGTGGAACTTACACTGGTGAAATGGTACAAGTCCCTAAAGTTGATGTTTACACAAAATTCTCGATTTTTTGCTGTTATCTCCGAAATGATTAACTTGAACAAAAAATCGTAAAGGGAAATTTTGTTGGAAATTTAATTTCCTACAACAAAGGTCCTCTAGATCTAAGTGTTAAGATCAATATTTCTTGAGATATTGAATCTTAACTTATTTATGGTATAAAATTTGTATAGTTTATCGAACCAAAAGTTTTAAATTGTTGATATTCCATATCATATCACCATATTCCATATCATATCACCAGTGGGGATATGATATGGAATATCAACAATTTGAAACTTTTAGTTCGATAATCCATGAAAAATTTTATATCACAAATAAGTTAAGGTTCAATATCTCAAGAAATATTGATTTCAACAATTAGGTCTAAAGGACCTTTTTTGTAGGAAATTAAATGTCCAGCAAAATTTTCCTTCACATTTTTTCGGTAAAGCTAATCATTTCGGAGATAACAGCGAAAAAACGCGAATCCTGGGTAAAAATCAACTTTAGTGACCTCGTGTACCATCTCACCCCAGTGTAAGTTACACTTACGCTGTTGAGGTCATTTTCAAAGATCGTTCAATTCTGCGTAAATTGCGACCAAGATCAATGGAATAGCATAAAAAACCGCGGAGTAGTACAATTTTGAAGAAAAAGTTTTTGATTTACGTGTATTTTAGATGGAAAAACTTATCACGCGAAGGGAAAGTACTTAATATTAATATTAAGGGCTGTAAATTTCAGGGAATTTTCTTTCAGACATATGCAACAAAATTTTGGGTGAGGAGTTAAAGAAATGAAAAAAAGTCGAAAAAATCGCTCTAATGCAGATAAAGAAACGCGTAATCGAGGATTTCTGCCAAAGACTTCCCGCAACGGTTATCAAGATGTACGTGCGGAAAAGCGAGGAACCCGTAAATATGAATGCTTGAGCGAATGTATGCACATACGTGAGTTATTTCTCAAAGTCTCACGCGCGATTCCGAGCTCAGGGTTTTTTTTTTTAATCTCACCGGCAAATGGTTACGATAATTGCAGAATAGATGGGACATTCCGGACGGATGAGCCCATAGTCTTTCTGATAAGTTTTCAACGATTACGATTTTCTACACTTATTTCAGTGTAATATCCATTGGGATGTCTTTAGGTTTGGAATGTTTTCACGAAATATAAAATGAACATGTAATTTTAATTATTGGATTCATGCAGATTGTGGTAATCAAAAATTAATATAGTATTCAATTTTGTAAATTTGTAAATTTGTAATAATATTCTCTGCTGTGATTTCGATCCAGGAACAAGATCTCAAGATAATAAAAAAAATATTTTTCTGTATCCCCCTTTTACTACATTTAGAGAAATGCGGGGCAAAATGGCACTCCTGATAATTATGGAAAAGCATTATAAAATTGAAAAATCTATAAAATGAAGGAATTATTGTAATAATGAGCGTAGTTATACCAAAATAGATTCCCGGCGCTAAATCAAGATCTGGCAAATGAAATATTCTAAAAATGCCTAAGAATTGAGGGAACAGTTTTTTTCCATTTTCTAGAATTTAAAAAAAAACCACAAATTTATGGCACCCCCCTAATAAAGTTTGCCCAAATCCATGCAAACCGGCTAAAATCGACGGCCGATCAATAAATTGTCCCAAAAAGTGTCCCAACTCTCCTGGAATTATCCTTTACGATATAAGATATATATAAGGAAAGAGTGAGAAGGGGGAGAGGGGGATAAAACATCAATGCTCACGAAAGGCTCGAGACTCACACGCCGATTGAAGTGAGACCCGTTACAAGGTAGTTACACGATCGTGGTATAGCGCCGCCGAGTTATCTTTACGACGCAGAACGATATTCGTGTGCGTGCATTAACTATACGTACACAATGTGCACATTCCAACATATGTGTATATACATATGAACCTTCTGCAGCGAAGCTTGGACGTTGAGTTCTCCATAGCTGACCAATTTTGCCGGGCTGGCAAATAACAATGGAGAAAGCTTTGTAAGTGCGAGAACACACGTACGAACACGGTAAAACCGTGTTGTACAGATCTCAGAGTAGACTTTGACTCTAGGATTGCAATGCTGTGGTTAGAATCAAGTATAAAATCGCAGGTACGAAGATTGAAAGACTGAAACGACAAATTTCAAGAGACTTGAGCTCTTATTTTAATTTTTTTTTTTATGATTCCAAACATTCCTTTTCTTACACAGAGAAATGATAATTTATTGGCAATAACAGCGATAATTACTGAATCCACGATGCTCACGATAGATGGAGATTTTTAAGGTCTTAAGATCCTTATTTATTGTCAAAATCCTAGGTCTTAATAGTTAATGTATTTTTTAACTAATAGAGGAATAATAATAATAATAATAATAATAATAATAATAATAATAATAATAATAATAATAATAATCTATTAACGTAAACCTTTTTGGATCGACTGTCAATGTATGTTGAAAATATCAATTTTTTTTGTATATTCTTAAAGTTGATACCTTTAAGAACTTTTAGCAACACATTAAAAGTTCGATTTTCTTCGAAACCAAAAGAGCTAAGATTTTTTTTTCAACGCCATTTGCGAGCTCAAAAATAGCCCAAAATTCAGGGACCCGAAAAATGCGTCTAATTATGGAAACAAAAAAAGAGCGCTAATTTTTGTTAATTTCAGGCTAGCAACACGACATTAAAAATTCAATTTTCTTCGAAACAAAAAGAGCTAAGTTTTTTTTTTCAACGCTATTTGAGAGCTCAGAAATAGCCCAAAATTCGTGGATCCGAACGATACGTCTAACTATGGAAACAAAAAAGGAGCGCTAATTTTTGTTAATTACAAGCTATTTAACGATATTCTTACTAATTAGTAATCTTTTTCTAAATTTTGTATCAGATGACTTGCACACCCCTTTTTTTTACCACCAACTGAACCAGCTCGTAACTTATTTAATTTTCATTTTATTTCTCGATTTTTTTTGTTTATTGTCAAAATATTAATAATTATGCTGTGAAAAAAAGAATGATACAAATATTTTTTTTTATCGAGCTCGACAAAACGCTCAAACTGTATGTCTCTAGATTAGAATACCGCCTTAATAGAGCTCGATTTTGGACGTTGATCTCTCATTGTTATTTATTTGGTTGAATTTTCAATGTATTAAATAAATATGCGGAGACACAGGAGCCGAGAGAAGAGCAACTATTCGACATCCTTGATAAAGACTCTACGGACTAATAATAATATATTGTAGGTACGCCGAGACCGATGGATGTAATGAGAAAAACGTAGTATTCTACGTAATTCCAAGAAGCCAAATCTCGTTTTCACGACGGAAACGGAGACCCCGTTCCGATAGACCGATAACAATATATACCGGCACATACACTGTAATTTATGTACCTGTATCGACTATTCCGAGCCAACTCAACCAACATTAGATCCTCTTGGATTTGATCAATAATTTTTTTCTTTACAATCGCACTGAGAATAAAAAACGATCGCAATTTTTAGAAAATGTTTTCTATGAGTTCTAAAAAAAATATATTTTTTTTCTTCGTCAACAAAAATTTGGAAATCAGAAGAAAAATCTTGGAATTCTTTCTCCAAGAGGTTCTTTAATTTTGTATTCCCGAAATAAAAACCATGTAATTTTGAAAATAAAAAACAAATATTTAGAAAATTAATTTTAATTTTCTGAGTATTTGTTGACTTGGAATATATAATATATATGTATATATATGTGAGTATGTATTTATTATGTACAAAGAAATTTACTCTGCAAGAAATGATTGTTTTTTGTCCTTCCATTTTTTTTTCTAAATATTTTTTTGCAGCCTGCAAATCGTGTCCTCCGCGACGATAACAAATCGTGTTGCTAATTAAGGTCAATTAGCTTACAAACCCGGATTACCAGGTAAGAATACGTATGGGGCGTTTCATCCCAAATCGGACAGTTGAAAAAACTTTTTTTCTATTTCCTCAATTTTTAAATATTTTTTGGTACCCATCGAAAGACCCTTCCTGTTAAATTATGAGATTTTTTTGATTACCCATTCAAAAGATATTAAATTAACAAAAAAACCGCTCTTTTTTTGGTACTTTGGTCGTAACTTCTTTGATAATGATCCAAATTAAAAGTTTTTTTTTCAAAATTTTTGTTTTTTATGGCCTTTTCAGAAAAAAATACAACAAAAATATTCTACGAGTTTTTGAATGAGCTTTTTGAGTTTTAAACTTTAAATCGCGTTTTTAAATGTGAGTGTCGTTTTTGATTTTTTTTTTTAATTTTTTGCTTTAAACATCTATCTATTCAACAACTTTTAAGACTAGTCCGATCGTGGGATTTCCATAACTACTATTTTTTTTTTTTTTTTGAAAATTATTGTTATTTTTTTTTAAATAAATTATCATGAATACCGATTTTTGTTACTGCATAGTATTTTTTTCAATATTCAGAATTTATTTTGACACTTTTTTATTGTTAACAGGTTCTTCAAATTAATAATTAATCGTTAAGTCTGTTTATGAACAATAATAACAACAGTTTTTATTTATTTACGTATTTTTTTGAAAACCTTACATATACGATTATTTCCTGAATTAGAATATTCCTTTGCCAATACGTTTCCGTTGCTCATTGGAATAATTGAATGAAATTCTTTTGCAATATTTGGTAGACTATTTAGGTTCAATGCCCACTCATACAATTCTTAAACTGTTGTTATTTGCTCATCAATTAATTATTAATATTAAAAATCTGTTAACAATGAAAAAGTGTCAAAATTAATTCAAAATAATTAAAAAAATACTATACCGTAGCAAAAATTGGTATTCATAATAATTTATGAAAAAAAAAAAATTTAATTTTCAAAAATCGAAAAAAAAATAGTCGTGAAATCCCACGATCGGACTAGTCTTAAAAATTGTTGAATAGACAGATGTTTTAAACAAAAAATAAACAAAATAAAATAAAAAGTGACACGAACTTTTAAAAACGCGATTTAAAGTTTAAAACTCAAAAAACTCGGTCCAAAACGCGTCGAATATTTTTGTTGTATGTATTTTTTTTTAAAAAGGCCATAAAAAAACAAAAAATTTGGAAAAAAAACTCTCAATTTGGACCATTATTAAAGAAGTTACGACCAAAATACCAAAAAAGAGTGGTTTTTTGGTTAATTTAATATCTTTTGAAAGGGTAATCAAAAAAATCTCAAAATTCAACAGGAAGGGTCTTTTGATGGGTACTAAAAATATTAAAAAATTGAGGAAATAAAAAAAAAGTTTTTCAAACTGTCCGATTTGGGAGGGATCGCCCCATATATAAGTGCACGTAATGCGACTTCGCTGCAGTGCTTTGCTTATCTTGGTAACGCAACAATCGAGACAAAGTCTTTGACAAAATCTTTCTTTTTTCTCATTTAATTTAATGAAAAATAATAATAAAGAATAAATAACAACAAATGAATAAATAAAAATCAATAAATGCTAAAATAAAATAAGAAACAGAATTGTCACCGATATTCGTGCAAATGAAAATAAAATATGTACATACTCATTCGACGATGATCGTAAGGACAAGTCAGCTCGTTGCGTACGGTCTTGTAATTTTTTATTGACCATTACTCTCCAGGGAAAAAAATATCGTAAATTCTTTTGACGGACGTACATAAATTAAATGCAATACATAAAAAATTATCGAATTTCAAATCGTAGGTTTGAAAAGAAACACAAAGTGTGTTATCAAAAAAAAAAAAAAAAAAAGAAACTGGAAATCAGTTCGTCTATTTCCACGATTCTTGCGTTCTTCTCATCGTCGGTCTTCGGCCAATTATTTTCCATCGATATAAACCTTGAGATGTTTATAAGAACAAATAATAAAAGAAAAAAAATTTGGATTTGAATGGATCGCGAATTTTTTTTAATCGATAGAGCGCGAGATAACGTAGAGAATGGCGCAAGGATTATCCCGAAAGGTCGAATTTTGACGGCGCTAGAGAATTTCTAGAAATCACAAAAAATTGAAGGCTTGAAAAATTTTGAAAAAAATCTCTTCCTTTTCGTTTCGGGTATGATTGGGCTTATATCTCAACGATATATTGAAGACAGTGTTTGAATTTTCTAAACATCGATTATTTCAATTTAATAATATATGCTTATGTCTCCTCAAAAAGGAAGTTTAATTTTCGAAAAATTTCCGCTGGTCGGGCAGATTGTTACCTTACCCTTTCGATTTGCCTGCTCACAGAGGGCGCCTATTGCCAGACTAATCCGGCAAACGAGGCATTATCGACTCAGAAGCTCGAATGGTAAAATCATGAACAGATCTATACCGAAATCCATAAAAAAATTCAAACGTGCACCAAATTATTAAACGTTCAATGTCAGATGGACAGGAAATTGAAATAAATTCTTGAAAAAAAATATTAATCGATTGTTTGAAAGGTAGGGGAATGTGGGGTAAAGTGGACATTTAAGGAATTTAACGATTTTCATCGGTAAGCACACAGTCTTTCAACTACTTTTATGCCCCAAAATTGATTCCCGAACCTAATTTCCCCGATTTTGAAAAAAAAAATTTGGGGGCAAAATGGTCACGCCTCAGGTGCAGAAAAATCTATATTCGGTGATTCTCGAAAATAGAGACACTGTAATCGACTTTGCCCGAATAAAATATTAACTTAACAATATAAACAAAGAAATAAAGCCAATAGAACCGTTCCTCGAATGAAATAAAAAAAAACCCAGTTATTCTTCAGATCCACTTTGTTAGTGAATAAATTATGGTATTTTCATATATTCATCGACTTTTGAGTCGTGAAATTCATTTCCCATTCTTGTTTTTTTGAATTTCGTAAAAAACAAAATTTGGGTGCAAAATGGTCACGCCTTCTCAGATGCAGAAAAATCTATACTTGGTAATTCTCGAAAATAGAGATAGTGCAATCGACTATGCCCAAATAATATATTAACTTAACAATATGAACAGAGAAATAAACTCAATAGAATCGTTCCTCGAAAGAAATTTAAAAAAAACGAGGTAAATCTTCAGATTCACTTTGCTCCAATTTTTTCCATGTGGAAAATATACTATGAATTCACTTTGCTAGTGAACAAATCATTTTCATATATTCATCGACTTTTGAGTCGTGAAATTCATTTCCCATTATTGTTTTTTAAATTTGTGAAATTTTTTTTTCATTCTACGATTTCCGTGTTTTGTGCTTTTTATTTTGAATATATTGTTCAACAGTGTATGAAACGTTACGGGAATTGTGCAGATTTAGTCTGAATTCGAAGTAATAATTTTATGACCTTGACATTATTTTCAGTTTCAGCTCATGTCCACTTTGCCCCCAAATTTGAAATTTTTCGCGTGTCCACTTTGCCCCACATTCCCCTATAACAATAATAATAATGATAAATAATAATAAATGAAGTAAGGAAATATTACTTTTAGAATTAATTTTTTTAAATAATATCTCGATGGATTGGTTCTCTCAATCGACCGAAAGTGAAAAAATTCAAAATGTAATCGATGCTCGATCCTCTTGAAATCCTCAGGAGGAATTGACAGAATGAAGTCTGGTCAAGATCAAGCATCGTCAATATAATATTCCTCGATCTAGACACTTTTATTGAATTTATATATAGATTTGCATCGATTACAGACGCTGTGGGAATGAGCAATATCAACGTTTATCGCTAATGCATGAGCTATATAGTTTGGAACAGCGTTGCCAAGAAAATATTACGAGCTATAAAGGATGTAACGACGAGAGAGAAAAAGAGAGGCTGCGATATGGAGCGGCATCTCGAATGGAAGTGTCGTACAGGAGATCCGTTTCTCATCAATCCTCTCTCTCTGTCGATACATAAAATATCTAACGAGGGACATTTTCCTTCATGAGGATCGCTGTAAAAAATGGAAAAATAACAAAATAAAAAGAAGGGAAGATAAGAGATGCCGCGGGCGCGTCTTCTATCGAGTGCATCTGGAAACGAGCCAACATTGAGAAACGAGAGGAGAGTCTCAGAGAAATCGCATCTACCTCTTTATTTCGGAGAACCACGATACCGTCTTTAACCATCAAGCTTTTCCATGTATCGCATCTTTACAAGAATTATTTCTATTAAAGAAATTGAGGATATTCCCCAATAGTCGGCGAAGTTTTATTTTCATTAATTTAATTAATTTTAATAATTATTATGTTACAATAAAGATGTTAAACACTGAAAGAAATTTTATTGCAATATTGGTCATTTGCAATAACATATTTATTTAAACCTTACTCAAAATTTAATACATTTAATATTATTTAAATTAAAATCAATTTTTAATTAAATCAAACTAAATTAAATATTATTCAATATTATATTTCAATAAAATTATTTAATATTTCCATTATTGACAAAATCTTTTTTTTCCTCTTTATCTTCACTGAAAGAATCTTTATTGCAATATTTGATTTTTCGCGTAACAAAAAGTAAAATAAAATATAGCAATTTAGGGACAATCGAGGTACAATCGTAAATATTCCATATAATAATAGGACATTATTCTATCTCTATAGGACATTGTGCTATCTTGAAAAGTAAGAATTACTATAGGGGAATGAGGGGCAATGTGGACACGCGAAAAATTTCAAATTTGGGAGCAAAGTGGACACGAGCTGAAACTGAAAATAATGTCAAGGTCATAAAATTATTACTTCGAATTCAGACTATATCTGCACAATTCCCGTAATGTTTCATACACTGTTGAACAATATATTCAAAATAAAAAGCACAAAACACGGAAATCGTAGAATAAGAAAAAAAAAAATTCACAAATTTAAAAAACAATAATGGGAAATGAATTTCACGACTCAAAAGTCGATGAATATTTGAAAATACCATGATTTATTCACTAACAAAGTGAATTCATAGTACACTGAGAAAAAAAATGTTGGAATCAACTAAATCTGTCATTCAATACGTCCAAACGAATATTTAGTTGGTACAATTCAATATTTTTTTGCCTGAATAATATTGAATTGTACCAACTAAATATTCGTTTGGACGAATTGAATGACAGATTTAGTTGATCCCAACATTTTTTTTTCTCAGTGTATATTTTCCACATGGAAAAAATTGGAGCAAAGTGGATCTGAAGAATTACCACGATTTTTTTTTTTAATTTTATTCGAGGAACGGTTCTATTGACTTCATTTCTTTGTTTATGTTGTTAAGTTAATATTTTATTCGGGCATAGTCGATTACAGTGTCTTTATTTTCGAGAATCACCAAGTATAGATTTTTCTGCACCTGAGGAGGCGTGACCATTTTGCCCCCAAATTTTTTTTTTCAAAATCAGCGAAATTAGGTTCGGGAATCAATTTTGGGACATAAAAGTAGTTAAAAGATCGTGTGCTTACCGACGAAAATCGTTAAATTCCTTAAATGTCCACTTTGCCCCACATTCCCCTATATGATATAGTAATTCTTGCTTTTGAAGATAGTATAATGTCCTATTATTATAGGAATATTTACGATTGTACCTCGATTGTCCCTAAATTGCTATATTTCATTGTACTTTTTGTTATGCGAAAAATCAAATATTGCAATAAAATTTCTTTCAGTGAAGATAAAGAGGAAAAAAAGATTTTGTCAATAATGGAAATATATTAAATAATTTTATTGAAATATAATATTGAATAATATTTAATTTAGTTTAATATATTGAAAATTGATTTTAATTTAAATAATATTAAATGTATTAAATTTTTAGTGAGGGTTAAAAAAAACTTGGCATAAGTTGATTATAATTCGTCGCCAAGATTCAATTAAATGAAATCAGCGTGAGTGGAAAAAATGAGCCGATATTGCGTGGGGAAAATACGTGACCGTCTCTCATCAAAATCGATATTTTCTGCCTTCGATATCAAATCACACACGTCCCTCATAATAAATGTTTATAAACATTGCGGTCTCGGAGAATCGAACACAAAGATAATACTGCGTGAAATGTATAAGCAGCTTGTATTGTTGGAAAAGTATATTTGTTTGCGGTGTATGCCAACGAGAATTCGAGACGCGAGGTATCACGTTTTATTCGTACAACACGCGCGCATTATGCGTGTAAAGACAGTTGCGCCGATTAAGCGCGGCGCCGAGAGAATGACTACCCGCCGTACAGCGCTGCTTGTGTGTATGAGAGTAGACAGGGGCGCGATGGGTCGCTCTTTGCTTCGGGCTTGAAAACACTTTTGTCTAAAAAGACAATTAAGCCCTCAAGCAGGGTCAAATGATGGGGTTAATGTCAGGTTGGCTGGGTTCCAAGTTTGAGGTTTTTATCGCCGCCACTTTGTCTGTATAGGATTTTTGTCTGAGCTTGAAAATCGATTCGGTCAGCCGAGGAAATCGGGTCATGGAATTGGGTGAGTTTTGAGGAGGGATAAAAATGCCCGAACGGATGTAAATTAGTATAACTTATTGAAATTTCCTTTTTTTTGTGAACATTAACAATTTTTAACGCTATTTTTTTGGAAATTCGTGATTCCTTCTGGGGAAAAATTTCTTTCGCAATTCGATTGGAAATTAATTAGATAGCAATGTGAAAGGTCCAACTGTTACTCAAATAATTCTGGATCTTCTCGATGAAATCATATCGCTAAATGCACAGAAAATAAATGTTAAGAATGAACCTTTCCGAGATAATCTCTATTTTTCAAATGTTTTTTAATTTTTTTTTGTTCTTTTTCAAGAACTTTTTTTAAATTTTTGTTCCAGACACACCAAATTCTTCTAATAATTTTCAAAATGGCTTCTCTTTTTATTTTAAAAGCTTTTATTATTTTTTTTTAGTTTCACCTGTCCCAGTGTCTGTCTGTAATCAAATCTTGCAAGTTAAATTTGACCCACTTTCCGGTTTCCGATTGAGATAAAATTTGTCATGCATGTGTAAATCGGATGACAATGCAATATTATCACAAAGAATTTGCAAATTTTTTGCAAAAAAAATTGTTTCGCAAAATTTTTATTACAAATTTGCTTGAAAATTGTTTTGCAACAAAAAATGTTTCGCATAATTTTTTGCAAAAAGAATGTTTCGCAAAATTGTTTGCAAAAAAATTGTTTTGCTAAGTTTTGTTTACAAAATGGTTTTAAGCAATTGATTTTTCCAAAAAATTTTCTAAAAACATTTTTTTGCATAAATTTTGCAGAAAAATGTTGCAAATTAATTGTGTGAAATAATGTTTGTGCAAAAAATTTTGCGAAACATTTTTTTTGCAAACAATTATGCGAAACTAGATATCCATTACTAAACTAGTTATTTAACATCATGAATACTAAAAAGTAAAAATTAAACAAACGAAAAAAAAAAATTTTAAACAAGCTTTTATTAGTTGTTAACAAAAAATAACTAAAAACTTAAAAATAAAGCTATTCCGATTGGAAATAAGTTTTTAAATAAAAGCGTGTTACATTTTAACAGCAAAAGAAAAAAGAGGGTGTAGCACGCTTGTTTAAAAATATAAAAAAATTCGTTTGTTTTTTACAACAATTTACAACTGCGGATAAAAATCTTTAATTTTAATTTTCAATTTTTCAAAGTTTCTCTGCACATTTTTCAAGTTCAGAAGATTAAGTTATAAAAAATGTACTTTAGAAATATATTTTTTTCAATATTTAGGCTGTAAAAACGCTCGAAATTTTGACCTCTGGAGTAGATGAATATACCTTTAGAACGCACGTAAAAGAAATCCGTGACCTATGGGATCAAGTGGTCGTTACGTGTGGCCAATGAGTGAGAAAAATATGGAAAAGAGAGAGGGAGGAACGCGTAAGGACGGATAAGAGAGACTTTTGGTAGTGCTACTTTGCGATCGCACACTCTCTTCGATTCTTCGCGCGGTTGAGTGGTCAGTTCTGGTCAGTTCACGAGACTCGTCGCTGCTCGTCGCGAGAGTCCAGATCGCGTTTTACAAACGGGCTCGACGACTTCGAAGTCGCGAAATATATTATCGATTTCTCGCGTTTAAGTGGCACAAAGCCTTTTTCACCCGAATACCGTATTGAGCTATTATTTTTTGTCAATGCAACTTCGTGGAAGCTTGAGTTTGACAAGTAACGTCAAAATCCTTCTAAAAACAGGATCAAATATATGCGGAATGGACAAACAAGTTTATCTGAATAAATTTTCATGACGAATAAAAATTGATCCAATTTTTGGGATAAAAATAAACATTAATAGCGAATAAATATAAAAGTATAGATTATTGTAAAACTGCTCAACAATTTTACGAGTAATTTTTTTGGTACGCGAAATTTTTTAAATCCTATTTTTTATGGATTCCCTGGTTCTCACGTTTTTTAGAGAATTTATGTTGGGGTATGTCTGAGAGAGAAAAGGAGAGAAAAGAAATTGATTCGGTCTGTAAGATAATTACTTTAAGGGTTTACTTCGCCTTGGCACTCGGAAAAATAAGAGAACAACTTTTGTCAATGTGACTATTACGTATATACAATAATTTGAATCTCGTACAAATTAATTATAATGAATAATTATAATTAATTATAATTTTGAATTATAATTATAATATTAATTAATATTTTTTTATCCTAGATGTTTTCTTTATAACAAAGCAAAATTCGTTTAATAACAGAAAAAAATTAGAAATTGTATTTTTCAATTTTTATTCATATTAAAAATTTGCGCATGGCTTTCATTTTTTTTCATTGCTCGTCGAGCCACACGAACCGTTAATTGCACTCTTTTATAATGAGTCATCCGATCATTTTTTGTTGTAAAGAAAACTTGACAAATACCGGAAAGAATTTTTATTATTTTTTATCATTTTATAAAAGTGAAAAATATGTATCAACAGTGAATTCCTCAAAAAATACTCTTTAAATTTATAACTAACCTGTGTTGTCATGTAGAATATTAGTTTAAAAATTCAGAGCTCTGCAAGAGTACAAAAGTTTGAGCGTTATTTATAAACATTTTTTTAAATAAAAAGTGTGTTCCTGGGTTGAACGCCTAAAAAGATTTTTGCCAAATTCTATACGACTTGCTTTTATCAGACAGTGCATTGAAATTTTAGCTCGATGGATGCAAAATTTTCAAAAATAGTCTGATACTTCAAAAATAAAGCCCTCAAATTTCTTACAAGTATAATTTCAACTTTCCAAATCATGTGATTTATTCATGAAAGAAATTGGGCTCGTTATCCGTAAAATTACAAAAAATTCGCCAAAAATTCAAAGCCTGTTTGAAAATTTATAATTTTTTAAAATTATATTCAACGAATGAACTCCAAATTTTCGCGCTTTTTTCATGAGGAAGCGGAACAAAAAATTGTGAGAAAAGGAGGCTAAGATCCTTCGCTAATTATTTACATGTATTAAATATACAATAAATATAAATAAAAAACACGTATGAATTAAATTATATGGTTACCTGAAAATAACAATTAATTCAAATCGCGACATTTCCCAGCTGCAAGTTAATTGGACTGTCGCAAATTTTTCTTGAATTAAGAAAAAATAAACTTTCCTTAAAATACGCGGACTTTCGAATTTTAGCGTTCTTTTCTCGTGAAAAAGAATTCGCCCAAAAGAATGCCTGTGCCGCTTATTCCAGCACCGTGTCGAATTGAGATAAATATCCAACGCTGCAGATCGTCGCTGGACGAGATCACAGCGAGAGAGCGCGGAACTTTCTCTCGGTTGGCTCGATGCCTGCCGGGCACATGTTTTTTTTTTTATTTTTCTTTCGAACAATCATCATTTCTCATCTCTAGTTTGATCCTGTACCGTGTGTAAAATACTCCGTTACAAACAGTTAAATCTTGTTTCTTGGTAAAAAATAAATATTACGAAAAAGAATAATAACATCGCACAATGAACGAAAATAGACAACAATGATTGTTCATAGATTATATGTTGATTAAACAGCCGCGACGAAGGCGGAACGACTGATGATCGAAATAGCGGTGAACATGTTGAAATTCTGGTTTTTCCCGAAAAATATCGCAGTAACCTCATGAATTCCAAACGAAAAATATAATAGTACAAATGAATTATATGCATATACATTAGACTGACTCAAAAAAGCGACTATTTTTTGTTCTTCGAAATAAAATGTTAAATACTTTCGAGGAGGTGAAAAAACATGCCTGTTAAAAGCAGAGCTCTTAATATAAATATTTAGATACGTTTCATCGCGAATTTTTATTTCCCATTTAAATAACGCAGGAAAAAAAATTTTCAAAGTTTGAAATTTTATATTCCGCCTTCGAGTCAATGTACCGAATCGAATTATACGTATTCTTGTAGGGAATTGAATGCTCTACAAAAAAGATCTCTTATTATTTTTCGATAAACTCACTCCTTCAAAAGTTATTCAAGGTCTAATATATGTATGTATATTGGGGTGTGAATATGGGTCATTTATTGTTGTCCATTTCTTTAAAAATTAGGTTATTTATGTCAATGCAATTTAAACTTTTGTTTCAAGAAAGATTTTACGATATATAATAATTAGTTTTAACATTTTGCTGGAAACTAAAAAAAAACGAAAATTTACTCTAAATTTAACTTTAACCTTGAATAACTTTGGAAGGAGTGGCTTTATCGAAAAATCATAAGATATCTTTTTTCTAGAGCGTTCAATTCTCTACAAGAATATGTGTCGTTCATTTTGGTACATTGAGTCGAAGCCGAGATATAAAATTTCAAATTTTGATTTTTTTTTCCTGTGTTATTTAAATGGGAAATAGAAATTTGCGATGGTACATATCTAAATATTTATATTAAGAGCTCTGGTCTCAACAGGCATCTTTTTTCACCTCCCCGAAAGTATTTAATGTGTTATTTCAAAAAATAAAATATAGTCGCTTTTTTGAATCAGTCTAATATACATTTATATAGTTATCAACAATAGCACGTTTTTTAAACATTTTAAATATTATTATATTATATATTTAATATGTTATAATTATATTACTATTAATTGACAATATATTTTCGACCATTGTAATTTTCGCTCTAACATAATTTTTTACTTCAAGTACACTGAGAAAAAAGTTCAGTTGAAACAACTAAATCCATTTAGTTGAAAAAAATGTAATTGATTCAATATTAATTTGTTTGAAATAATGAAACTATCATTAATTCAACAAATGGATTTGGTTAACCATAGGATAGAGATTATTTGGTCAATTTCCAGATACAGTTTAGTTCAATTTACACGTTATTTTGTTGCTGTACAGAAATATTTCGTTGATTTCCAGTATATTTTAACTTGATAAATTTAGCTGTAACAAAAAGAAATCGTATTTTCAATCACACACTTTATTGTGTACAAAGATATTTATTTGATTGAACTGAAACTTTGCCCATTCAAGCGACGATTTAACCGATTTAACTAAAACTTTCACTGTATCTTTGTTGAATTACCAAAATGATCTCGTTGAACGTCCGGAAACAAATATTTGGTTGAGTCGAACAAATTTTTGCATTTTCAACAAAAAAATTTTCTCAGTGCAACAGTACTGGACAGTCCAGTACTTTTCCATATTCTCCAGTAATTATCACTGACTTGGCATGATCGGTCATACGATCATTTTGTAACGAGCTTGCACGTCATTTCTCGGGGATCGTCCTCACTTTATTTTTGTATTTCGGTGCGTGCGTCCAAAGTCTCGGTGATACGTGCAAGCAAAGAGAGAGAGAGAGAGAGAGAGAGAGAGAGAGAGAGAGAGAGAGAGAGAGAGAGAGAGAGAGAGAGAGAGAGAGAGAGAGAGATTCAGGAAAAACCGGGAAACGTGGTCGTTGGAGGTTGCCAAAAATCGTCCCACATAGTCCAGGGCAACGGGGGCGTTAGGCAAAAAAGAAGATCAAGAAGAAAAAAAGAGAAAGAAGAAGAAAAAGAAGAGGACAAAAAAGACGGAAAAGGAGAAGAAGAAGAAGTTGAAGAAGACGAAGAAAGAGAAGAAAAAGAAGAGGGTGAAAAAGAAAAGGAAAAAGAGAAGTTGAAGAAGAAAAAGATGGCGATGAAGAATAAAAAGAAGTGAAAGGCGAAGAAGGATGACGAGGGAAAGAATAAGAGATGTAAAAGCGGGCCGATAACGTGAAACGAGGCGATGAGATTCACGCTCGATCGTGAACAACTGTGTGGAAAAAGTGACGAGGAACGAGGGAGTTCAACGGGCTTCCTTGTGTAGGTCTGTGTGTGGGTGTGTGCGAGTGTGTGCGTGTCCCAACTCAAGAGTCAACTCAGCGGCACAAATCAGTCGGTCATTCGAGCTGAGCCGCAACGGACCCATTTCGAGAGCGAGGTTCTCCAGTTTCTCGCCCCATTAAGCTCATTTTTTTCGTGCACTCATTATTTCCCATCTCTCTCCCTCTCTCATCCAAAAACAAATGGATAAAAATATACGAATAAATAGATAAATAAATAAATAGATAAGTAAATAAATAAACAATTTAAAATTAAATCGATACAAATTCCAAAAATATTCATAAAAATAACTTCCTCCGATTAAGGTCCAACATTAAAATTTATTTTCCCATTTAGAAACATTGAATTTGGCCTCCTCGTGTAATTCCACGATGTAACGAGCACCGGCTTAATGGCAAAAAACAATAAAAGCAGCAAGTTGGGGTGACCAATGATCAATAAACGATAAAACATTAAAAATCGATTTGAAAAAACGAGTCAGATCTTCCAAAATAATCGATTGATGTGATTGATCGATGGGAAAATCAATTCGATTGCCAAATTTATGCTGTGTTCGTTTAAATGACAATCGGGTGGAGCTAAAATCGGATATTTTGGAGGAAACACGTGTTTTATCGGACTGTGAAGTTTCCTCAAAGGAGATTGGGGAAACATTTTTTTCTTTGGAGAAAAGTACGGTTTTTAAATTTCTCGTCAGCTGTCCGCACGGTTTTACGTTTAACACGGTCACGTTGCGTTTCCTTTACCGAGGGCATTAGCGCGCGGCTCGTTCGTGTGCTTCGTGATCGCGTTTGGAGGAGAGAATTTACCGAGGCGGACAGTTATGAGACGTACGGAAGTGGAGCTCTAAGAATATCCTCGTTCGTGGATCGTTGAACCGCGGAGTTTCCACGTGCTCACCCGCTAGAGACACACATTTACAAGGCGGAAAAGTACGAGATAGGAAGCGAGCCTGAGAGAAGCATAAATCTGGACGTTTTGACGGGTTTTCTCGGTGTGCCATTTACGAGCTTTCCCTTGGGACCATTTTTTCCCAATATTTCGTACGAATTTTGCAACGAGACTCGGTTGTAAGGAATTAAGTAGAAAGGACGAGATTCGAAGGGATAAAAAAATGTCGGGGGAAGGAACGTCGGACGAGGAAGGATCGCAGGACGATTCGGCGAGATACGATATCGACGATATGGAAATAATAAAAACTATTGGTGAGTGGATTTATCATTTTTTTAGTTTCGATGTAGTTTAAATTGAATTTAGATTCAGGTTTATTGACAAATAGAAGGGAAGGTGGGGGCTAAATGGCCACCCTCCAGAATTTCAGAAAAAAAATTAGAAAATGAGGGAAATGTTGCCCACGCTTATTTAGATCTAGATCAGGGTTGCGAAATTTTTAATGAAAAAGTAATGCATTCATCATTATTTTTTTAATGGCAAATGGAAATAATTTTCATTAACCATTGAAATTTAATCGTTAATGGAAATTATTTTCACTAACCATTAAATGTTTAATGGTTAATGGTTAATGGAAGTAATTTCCATTAATCATTAATATTTATTGGTTAATGAACATAATTTCCATTAATCATTAAATGTTGATGGTTAATGGAAATAATTTACATCAACCAATAACGTTTAATGGTTAATGGGAATTATTTTCACTAACCATTAAATGTTAATGGTTAATGTAAATTATTTCCATTAACCATCAACATTTAATGGTTAATGGAAATAATTTCCATTAACCATTAAACGTTATTGGTTGATGTAAATTATTTCCATTAACCATCAACATTTAATGGTTAATGGAAATTATGTTCATTAACCAATAAATATTAATGATTAATGGAAATTACTTCCATTAACCATTTCCAAAAAAAATCATTAACATTTAATGGTTTATGGAAATAATTTACATTAACCATTAACATTTAATGGTTAATGGAAATAATTTACATTAACCACTAACATTTGATGGTTAATGGAATTGATTTCCATTAATCATTAAGAGTTAATGGTTATTGAAAGTGCAAATGCAGAAAAAAAAGTAATGCATTATTTGCAACCCTGGTCTAGATTATGATACTTTCTAGATAATTGCTTATTTAGAGGTAACATTTTGAAAATTGTAAAAAATTTCTCCCCCAGGCGAGGAGAAGTTTCCTTATTACTGGTGTTTCTTCTATTTCGAAATTAATTCATAATTAATAATTATTTGGATATTAATAACAATAATAATAAATTAATTAGTTAGCACATCTCTTGCATCCATAGCTACAAGAGGAGTAGCTTTGATTATAACGCTAGAAAATTCAATTGTAGCGAGATTTTTTCCGGATTTAATACGAGAAATATTTTTGAAACTATCAGGATGTTTAATTTCATTTTACGATATTTCAGAACTTTTTTTCAATGAACATCGTTATTTCAATTATTCCTCAATCATTGTAATAAACATTTTCCATTATTCGTGACTGCTTGGTATATAAATTGTTGAATTGAATTGGATTATGATATGATACTAAATTCGACTTTAGAATCCTCCTTTTCCTAACTTATGGAAGGTCACTGTGATTGTGAAGGTTGCAATATATTTCAAGTAAATTTAATTAAATCAATTTTCGTCGAATTGACCACAAAAAAAATCTGAATAATGTTTAATCACCCAGAAATAATTTCTGTAAACAAGAAACTTCAATTCAATTGATTCATCCAAATGATCGCTCATTTAGATGAATTCATTCCATTTCTTCCATTGAATTGACTTGACTCCAATAAAATTCAATGGAATTGTATCGAAGCTTGATTGACGGAATTGAATCAAAGTTATCAAATTGAATATTCAACAAAATCTTGTGAACATTCGATCAACCAAATTCAGTCTCCCAAAAATTAAATTCAATTATTTATCCACGATCTTTCATCAACTTGCGTCAAGAAAGTATCTCACAAAATAATTATGAACAAGAGATCAATTTCCATCGTTTCCTCATAGCTCAAAAAATTATACTCGTCCGACGAGTCACTCATGGATTCGCGAAAATCCTGAAAAACAAGAATAATCCATCGACTTTTAAAATTGGCCTCGCGATCTCCTTGAATTCGAGTGTAGCCTTTTTAGTCGTCTTTTCACGCGTCATCTGTTGATGAAACGCGAATATTCGTGTTCGCGATTGGCGCGCAATATTTTGTCAATTAGTCACGGAGTACTGAATTTACATTACACAACCATAAATTAATCAGAAGGCATGAAAACATACGATGATCGTGAGACGTCGTCGGGAACACCACCTGTCTTTTGAACGTTAACAAAACGGCATTTTCGTTAAACGACAAAGCGGCGTCATTATAAGCGCGTGTGAGCGCGAACGACGAAGGATAAAAGTGAGGGCTGCATGATAGAGAACGAAAAGCGTTTGCGTCTTTCGCGAGACTTGCCAATTTTCGTAAATATTTATAGCGTCATATTGCCGGAGAAACGTGATGACGAGGGGGTGGATTCTCGAATGTTACGGAAGAAGGAGAGATAGAGACGCGGCAATTGAGGCTGAGAGTGGACGCGTTGGCCGATTTTCAAATCCCTCCGAACTGGATAATCGGCGTTGTACATAATCTCGTGCGATATAGTCGAAAATCCGAGACAGGCCAAAATCAGGGTCGAACGAAAATGAGATTTGTAACGGGATGTACGAGAGCCCCTGCTCAGCGAACGTAGCAAGTTCATTTGAATGAAAGAAAAAGTGGATAATTATAAGCCTGTAACCTGAGAAACTCGTTTATTCGCGTTGGAGTCGTTCAACCCCGATTACGGCAATTTTACGCTGTTATTGATAACTCAATAGAATCCAGAATAGGGAAAAGAATGAGAAAAGACATCGCGATCTTGTAACTTGGATGCACAGTTGTCTTGTAGTTGGGTCATTCCATGTCAAATCGACCAAGAGTTGGAATCGACTCCTTTCAATTTCGATGAAATTTGGTCAGAAGTCTTCGTTTTTAATAAAACGAAGTTCCACCAGAGGAAAAAAATTGAATTTTCTTTTTCCAAAGTAATGCAAGATTCAAAATTTCACAAATTCTTAAATCTTTCAAGTTTATTTTTTCAATATGTATCTCGAAAACTATTATAGTTACGAAAAAATCGTTCTGGGTTCGTCTTGAAGAGTATACTTGAAAAAAAAAATAATCTGAAAAAAAATTTTGAAAAATGATGAATTTGGAGAATTTTGAATTTTCAAAAATCATGTTAATCCAAGTTTCGTATTAAATTTTTGGTTCAATTGTTTCATATAATACCTGGTACTGATCCTGAAAGATTCTGAAATGTTCAGAATGATGTTTTTTTGTTTCAAAAATATAAATTTTTGAATTTTGGGTAAAAAATATTTTTTTTTACCTCTCAGTTAAGTAAACTTGAGCAATCATGTAGTTTTGTAACTTTGAGCAGTAAAAAAAGTAGAAGTAACAGTATTTTGGTGAAAAAAAATATAAATGAATATAAATTTTTGAAACACAGAAAAACCATCCTGAAAATTTCAGAATCTTTTAAGATCAGTACAAGGTATTATATTTAAAAAAATGTAACCAAAAATTTAATGTTCGTCGTGGATTTAAACGATTTTAAAAAATTCAAAAATTCATATTTTTGAAAGAACAAAAAACACAATTCTGAAAATGTCAGGATCTTTTAAGATAGGTATTATATAAAAAAAATTGAACTTAAAATTTAATACGGAAGTTGGATTTTCAAGATTTTTGCAAATTTAAAATTCTCCAAATTAATCATTTCTCAAAATTTTGTTTCGGAATATTCTTTTTTTCGTAGCCACAAGTATATTCTTCAAGACGAACCCAGAACGATTTTTTCGTAACTATAATAGTTTTCGAGATATTTAAAAAATAAACTTGAAAGATTTAAAGAATTGTGAAATTTTTAATCTTGCACAACTTTAGAAAAAAAAAGATTTATATTTTTTTCCATTGGTAAAACTTCGTTTTCTTAAAAACGAAAACTTCTCACCAAATTTCATCGAAATTGAAAGGGTTCGATCCCAACTCTTGGTCGATTTGACATGGAGTGACCCAGTTGTATAGTTAAATGCATAGTTCGGGATAAACTTAAGATAATAGTTGCAACTATACTCGCGAATTTAAGGCCACAAGTTGGGGACATATCTGCGGTTATAGTTGAGGGCGTAGTTGCGGACATTGTGAGAAATGTATAGTTGCAGAGATACTTATAGTATATTATAGTTGTTCACATACTTTTAGGTACCGGTACGTTTGGTCGGGTGGTGCTGTGCAGGCATCGCGGAAGTCCTCTCGCCCTCAAGGTTCTCTCCATGGTTGACGTGATAAGACTGAAGCAGGTCGAGCACGTCAGAAACGAGGTTTCCGTTCTGAAAGAAGTCAATCATCCGTTCATTGTCAATATGTACGTATTTTGCGATGTATAACGCATATATTTTACACGAATTTTCATCCCTGTCTTTGACAACTATGTGATGGAGTTGAGAAAATTAACGTCACCGATCTATGTGAATTTATAGGGGCATAGTTGCGGGTATAGTAGGCATAGTTGGGCTATAGTTGCCGGCATAATTGGAGCTATAGTTGCTGGCATAGTTGGAGCTATAGTTGTCGGCATAGTTGGATCTATAGTTGCCGGCATAGTTGGAGCTATAGTTGCCGGCATATTTGGAGCTATAGTTGCCAGTATAGTTGCGGACATAGTTGTAGGTGTGTTACCAATAATAGTTGCTGCGTTCTTTAGCCGGGAAAAAAATTATTTCACTTTTATCAACAGCCTTGGATCTTCCACTTATCGATAAATCGATATTTCGATAATATAGAGATATTTTTTGCAAAGGCTCTGGAGCGGCAGGGACGAGGCTCGTGTATACATGCTTCTGGAATTCGTCGCAGGTGGTGAACTCTTCTCGTATCTTCGTGCCGCAGGACGTTTCTCAGGACCAACAAGTTGCTTCTACGCCGCCGAGATAGTTTGCGCCCTCGATTATCTTCACTGCAAGCACATCGTCTACAGGGATCTCAAACCAGAGAATCTTCTTCTGGATAGTCAGGGACATCTGAAAATCACGGATTTTGGATTCTCCAAAAAGCTCACAGACAGGTTTGTAATTATCTTCAACGTAAAATTAAACATATCTATATATATGAGGTATTCCAGGCCAAGTGTGTAAGCCCGTGACCTTGACCCTCTCGGATTTATTTGATTTTTTTTTCATATGATCGCATTGAGTCTAAAATACACCCTCATAATTTTTTTAGATTTTTCCAAGTATCCCTTATTTCAAAAAAAAAAAATTTGTTTGAAAAAAACACCATTTTTTTTTATCTACAAAAATTCTGAAAAAACCGTGATAATATATAAAAATTTTCAAGCTATCACCCGTAGTGGGCAGATTTTTTTGTTCTGTGCTTTACAAGCTATATTAACGTTCTCAAAATTCCAAAAAATTCTCAAATAGCTCACCTTGAGCAGATACTGAATTATTTTGGTACTCAAATTAATTTCGTTGATGATTTTCGAATAATGCAATACGAAATTAATTGCCCACTACGGGTGATAGCTTGAAATTTTTTATATATTATCAAGGTTTTTTCAGAATTTTTTAAGATTTTTTAAAAATGGCGTATTTTTTCAAAAAATTTTCTTTTGAAATAAGGGATGTTTGGAAAAATCTTAAAAAATTATGAGGGTGTATTTTAGACTCAATGCGATCATATGAAAAAAAATCGAATAAATCCGAGAGGGTCAAGGTATAAAGGGTCAAGATTGAAAAAATGGTGAAATTTTAAATTTTGCATAACTTTCGAAAAAAAAAAATTATTTTTTTCCTTTGGTGGAACTTTGTTTTATGATAAAAAAAAAACTTCTGACGAAATTTCATCGAAATTGAAAGGAGTCGATTCCAACTATTGGTCAATTTGACATGGACACCCATATATAAATTACAATTCCCTACTAAAAAATCTAAAAAATTTATAATTTATTTATAAATTTATTTATAATTGCAAAAAAATCAAATTTCACTCATCTTGTCTTGCGTGCCTCCCTCGCTCTATTTTGAAACTCATTCTTATATCATCGAGTTCCGCTCACTTCGTTGATGATCGATAGATCTTTTCATCCGGGATCCCTTTCGACACGTGGATAAAAATATATATTCGAAGCACCGATGAGAATACGTATTTCCCAAAGCTCGTTTTTTGTTCGCGCAAGAGACGAAGCGAAGACGAGGGAGGGAAGGGAAAAAACGATTTTGTGGTCGGCCAGCAATTTTGAAGCACAGATGCGTTAGCGTAAACACGAATTTTACGGTCGACCCGATTTTATTGAGCTTTATTTCTGGCCACTCGGAGTGAATGTTTATTCCGGGTGTTAGTCCCGACGAGACATCGTGACGCTGTACGAAATTTCCGTAATGGAAAAACAAGAAACCTTATTTTCGGTCTCTCCGACATCAAACGGCATGAATCGTCTGTCCGACGTATTGGCAATTAGGATATTTAAATATAACAATGAATCAAGCATCGGCATCGGTGGACGCGCGGTCGGTGCGCGATTCCGGCCCTCTCCGAAGTTAAGCAGAATTGGCCGCGGTCGGTACTCGGATGGGTGACCGTTCGGCGGAGGTTTTTCCGTAATTTCCTTCCGTTTTCAACGAATGTGATGCATATTAGTGAAAAGAGAGATCAGTATGCAGATGCACAGAGAAAGGAAGACGAAAAAAATAGGAGAAACCTGAAATAACAAAAATAAATAAATAAAATAAATATATATGAGACATTCCACGTCAAGTCGGCCACCCCATTTTTTGAAATCACCAAAGATCGCATACAAATTTTTATGAAGTAGTTCTAACTGTCAAGAAAATTTGTGATTTTTTTCAGATTTTTATATTACACATTTTAGCCGGAAAAAAATACAAAAAAATTTCTTGTTCCATTTCGTAACTCGAAAATTATTCATCGTACGAAAAAAAAAGTAGAACATGAAATTTAGGATTTTCAACGTACTTTTCACTTAAATTTTTTACGAACTCCTTCGAAAGCTCTATATGCCATTTTCGGAGCAAATAATGTTTTGATATTTTTTTTCTCAGAATTGACATCCTCGATTTGTCTGTAGTTTTAACAGTTTCTTACTTGATATATTTACAAACTATAAAAAAATTGGCTCAGTGGAGAATCCATTCCTTCCCATGCGTTTTTCATACCAAATGAATACACAAATTTCTCTGTGCATCAACAGGGTTGAGACTATCTATAGATATTTTCTAAAGCCCGCATTTTTGTTTATTTTTTCATTTTTTTAAATTTTGTTAACTTTTTCCATTTTTATTTTTTAAAATATCTTTTTGTACATTTTAATAAACTTTATCAATAGACCCATGTACATCGGTAGTCTATTAAAATTAGAGTCAAAGGCTACTCGCGTCTTTCGACTGCAAAAAAAAATTAATTTACCCTCTTTGGATACACCGACGTTTCTATGGCCAATGAGTACTTTTTTAGTTCGATTTGGGCATGATTTTTGGGAATGAAGCAACGATACTGCTTTGTTCCTGGAATCGTCTTCGCGGTATCAAAACGAGATTATTTTATTATTTTTCCCTCTCTACGATCAATAATGATAAAATATCAATATCTACACTATTTCGTTCAATCACTCTATAATGATAGATTGTATCAATAAAAATACATTTGAAATAATGGATTCTCCCCTACGCCAATTTTTGCATAGTCTGTAAATATATCAAGTAAAAAACTTGACGAATCGAAGATGTCAATTCTGAGAAAAAAAAATACCAAAACATTATTTGCTCCGAAAGTGGCATATAGAGCTTGCGGAGGGGTTTGCAAAAAATTTCAGTGAAAAGCACGTTGAAAATCCTAAATTTTATGTTGTACTTTTTTTTTCGTACGATGAATAATTTTCGAGTTACAAAATGGGACAAACAAATTTTTTGTATTTTTTTCCGGCTAAAAAGTGTAATTTAAAAATTTGAAAAAAATCACAAATTTTCTTGATAGTTGGAACTACTTTCTAAAAATTTGTATGCGATTTTTGGCGATTTCAAAAAATGGCGTGGCCGACTTGACGTGGAATGCCTCATATGAATCATGGGAACTACCGATTTATGGACTTCTCTAAAAATATACTAGATGAAAGCTTTATAAGAATTGAATAAATCTTACCTAAAACGTTATTTGCATTCTAAACACGAGTTTCCTAATGTCGCCTTGATGCTATTTTTCATCAACGCAAATTGATCTATAAATAATACGAAATGATGACAAGAAAATTTTATTTCAAGAACGTGGACGTTGTGCGGCACACCGGAATATCTTGCGCCGGAGATAATTCAGAGCAAAGGACACAATAAGGCCGTCGATTGGTGGGCACTGGGCGTTCTGATCTATGAAATGCTGGCGGGATATCCGCCTTTCTTCGACGACAATCCCTTCGGCATATACGAAAAGATTCTCGGCGGTAGAATCGAGTGGCCGAAACACATGGATCCGATTGCGAAGGATTTGGTAAAGAAGTTGCTGGTGGCGGATAGAACAAAGAGGCTGGGAAATATGAGACAGGGCGCGGAGGACGTCAAGAGACATCGCTGGTTCAAACTCGTCGAGTGGCTACTGGTAATTGATCTTTTTTTTTTATTACCTCGTTGCATCATCGACATCTTTAACATTAATATCTTTGTCGTTGAGCGAAAAAGAAATTTTGAAATCTGTCAAACCGAAGCAAAGTTACGAGCACTTGAAATTTCGCCATTTTGAGGTTTCTGAAAATGGGGCCGAAATTGAGCAGAAGTTTTGATTTTTAAAAAAAACTATTGGTAGATTCGTGTTCAGAGGGACAAAATACATTGATATAAGGTTTGAAAAAAAAAAATTTTAAAAAGTGATGTTTTTGCATTTCGGCAAAATTTCGATCGGTTTCCTAAAATGACTGTCATTTATTTTCTAGATACAATTTCGACTTCGCTCGAAGCTCGTTCTCTTCGTAATCGTTGAAGCTTCAAAATGCCGCTTGGTTCATTCGAATCCGACCATATTTCTATTTTTGGCAGATTTTTGAAGTTTGACCATCGATTTTTGCCGATTTTTTAAGGCACACCCCTTTCCATTTTTTTTCGGTGATTTTCAAAGTGCCCTCATTTCTACAAAAAATAAGTTATCGGAATGAACCAAACGCTATTCTCTAAGTTTAGTGACAGCCTTTTAGTAAGAAAAATAAATTTTTGAATAGGTTGAACCGAAGTAAAGTTACGAGCGCTTGAAATTTCGCGATTTCGAGGTTTCTGAGAATGGGACTAAAATTTGAGAAAAATGTTTTTGATGAAGATTCATGACAATTTTGATTTTTTGAGAAAACTATTGGTAGATTCGTGTTCAGGGGGACAAAATACATCGGTATAGGGATCATAAAAAAAATTAAAAATATTTTTTTTTCGCATATCGGTCACAAAATTGACTCGGTTCACTAAAATGACTGTACTTTATTTTCTAGATAGAATTTTGGGTTCTACGTGCGCTCATTCTCTTCGGGATCGTTTAAGCTTCAAAATGCCGCTTTGTTCATATAATTCGGATAATTTTTCAATTTTTGGCAGATTTTTAAAGTTTGACCATCGATTTTTGGGAATTTTTTAAGGCATGCCCCTTTCCATTTTTTTCGACCATTTTCAAATGGCTCTCATTTCTACAAAAATTTAGTTACTGGAATGAACCAAACGGCATTATCTAAGTTCAGTCACAAAGTTTACGTACGAAAAAGAAATTTTCAAATCTGTCAAACCGAGGTAAAGTTATGAGCAGTTGAAATTTCGCTATTTCAAGATTTTAGAAAAATTGCCCAAAAATGAGCAAAAAATTTATTTTTTATTTTTATCATTTTTAAACGTTATTTCGGTGGGAAATTTATCGCTGATTGCAAATCGCGCAAAGTTTTTGTCGAAAAAAAATGTATTAATGAGAAAAAGCGAGGAAAAACGAAAAAAAATCGTCAGTAATGTTTCAGAAAATAATTGAGGCATTCCATGCCATTTCGAACGGTCAAAAAGTTGTCCACTCTCAAAAAATTGACATTTTGTCAAATTATTCAATTATATGAAAAAGAGTAGTGTACATTTTTTCAAATTTTTTTTGGTCACATTTTTGTGAGTTTTTCAAAATTTCAAAATGTTCCAAGTACCGTTATATCTTGAAAGCATACGATTGGACAGAAAAATGTTTCAGACAAAAAAGTTGCAGTTTTACATGAACCTTGGTAAACAATTTTTTTTTCAATTTTTTGAATAAAAAAAATGACCATTTTTATCAAAAATATCCGAAAATAATTTTTTTCGGTCGGTATATCACTTTCGATTTATGTCAAGAAATTCCGAAAAATACTCTGAAATGTGTGCAACAGACACGTACTTTTTTTTAGATGGCTCGATGAGTTGTTCCAAAGCTATGCTGTGTTTTATTAATAATATTTTTTTGTTTTTGCTCCAATAAGCTCCAAAACATTAATATTATTATTGTAGATGTTCTTTTATCAAAAAAATTGAGACAAACAATTTGGGAGAGTATGATTTTGCATAATGATTGATTTTTCTAAAAAAAATAATGTTATTAATAAAACAAAGCATAGCTTTGGAACAACTAATCGAACCATCAATAAAAAAATACGTGTCTATTGCACATACTCCAGAGTATTTTCTTGAATTTTTTGAGATAAATCGAAAGTGACATACCGACCGAAAAAAATTATTTTCGTATATTTTTGATGAAAATGGGAATTTTTTAAACTCTCAAAATAAAAAATAAAAAGTTTCACAAAGTTTCTGTAAACCTGCAACTTTTTTGTCTGAAACATTTTTCTGTTTAATCGTATGCTTTCAAGATACAACGGTACTTACCAAGTACAGTTTGTTTTTTTAGAAAAATCAATTATTATGGAAAATCATACTCTCCCAAATTATTTCTCTCAAATTTGTAGATAAAAGAACATTTACAATAATAATGTTTCGGAGCTTATCGGAGCAAAAAAAAAATGATTAATAAAACAAAGCATAGCTTTGGAACAACTAATCGAGCCATCTAAAAAAAAATACGTGTGTATTGCACACACTTCAGAGTATTTTATGGAATTTTTTGAGATAAATCGAAAGTGACATACCGACCGAAAAAAATTATTTTCGTATATTTTTGATGAAAATGGTCATTTTTTAAACTCGAAAAATTCCCAAAAAAATTTGTTCACAAAGTTCATGTGAAACTGCAACTTTTTTGTCTGAAATTTTTTTCTGTTCAATCGTATGCTTTCAAGATACAACGGTACTTGAAAAATTTTGAAATTTTGAAAAACTTCAAAACATGCGATCCAAAAATTTTGAAAAAATTTACAGTACTCTTTTTCATATAATTGAATAATTTGACAAAATGTCAATTTTTTTGAGAGTGCAGCACTTTTTGACCGTTCGAAATGGCATGGAATGCCTCAATTATAAATTAACTTATTTCTTGTAATATTTGTTTCATTTTTTTTGTTCGTTTCAGGTGCCTCAAAGAGCTCTGGCACCGCCGATCAGACCCCGCGTTAAGGCGCCCGGTGATCCGAGCTGTTTCGACGATTATCCTGAGACAGATTGGCGTTCGCAGCCTCCTTTGCCTCCTGATCAGTTGGCCCTCTTTCAGGACTTTTGACAACGGATAATTCTCACAGAGTGGCTCAATCATTGCTGATTATCGTTCATCCGACGGAGACGTGACAGGCTTCGAGGATTGGTGAATTTTGGGACGAAAATCCGGCTCCGTTCGAGCTTTGACGAGTTTCCTAGCTGAGCAATATAATAAGCCTCCAAGGATTTGAAGGTTCCTCGCAGTTTCGCATCTAAAATTCGCGATTGGCTATCGATCCATGTGCGAATGATCGAAAAATTCCTCGAAGAAGTCTGGAAAAGCGCACAATCATCTACGAGGACAATCGCCAAAATGCCGACGACCTCTGGGTCGGTTATAGTTGAAATTTTTTTCTCTCGAATTTTGTAAATAGATAGGCAAAGGGGAGCGCGTTTTTCCATGTGTAACCAATCGATTATTTATTTTGTAGAATATATATATTTTTTTGTTAAACTGAAAACAACAAGTGCGAGTTGGAGCTTGTTTTAGCAATTTTTATTTTTCCAGCATAGTTATAAATAATAATTTGTTATTGCCATTCGAGAATAATCGTTCTTTGATTAAAAATGAACATCCGAAAAGCAATGTCCTGCCAATATATCCTTTGAAATTGCTGGAATACGATTTCAGCATGTCTGACTATTCCTTGATTCGCTCTACTTTACACTCGAGTTTATACTTGTGTTTAAACTTTGAGCATTTTTAAAGTCCTGATTTCGAATAAATTTATATTTTCATTTGGAGCATTTTTAAAATACTGGAATAATATTTCAGTTTTTTAATATTTGTTTTTCTTATTTTTCCTGATTAGTAACTCTGCAGACATGAAGTTCCAGTAAAATAAGTCCAAGCAAATTCGAGCAGTTATTAGGAATGATCGATTTTTCAAAAAAATTGTTTAAAAAAATTTAGTATCGTTTGGTGAAATATTCAAGTTTATTTCTCGATTTTCCTAATAATTTCAATGCAAGTCAGTAAGTCGGAAAATTAATCGATTGATTTATTCTTCATTCTCTGATAAGTTTTTCCCACTGTTGGTAAGTTGAACTTAAATTTAAATTTTGGTAATTTTGGCCAGTAATAAAAATTCCCCATTTCATTGTCTTCGTGGAATATTAAAAAAAAACCCATTGAAGAGAAACGGAAACATTGAAAAAAAAATTCTTCAATATTCGTTTCGAAAGATACTTCCCAACATTGTGGATAAGTAAGTTGATCTCTGGGTGGAATTTTCATGTTTTAGGCGAGAGATGGCGATGCCTGTGACTTATTTTTATCATAGACAAATCGATACTATTCTCCTCGTTATTATAAACAATTAATATAATAAAATGTCAGTCCAAAATCATGATTTATTTAAAATATAATAATTATAACATGCATTCGCATATTGTTATCGACTCTCGATATTTTTTTTTTAATTTTCAGGTAACCCTTTATCAAGATATCAACGGCACAATGGAGGGGAAATTTTTTTTAAAGATACTATCTATGATTCTGTTCATTTTCGTGATTTTTTGATAAAAATTGCCATGGAGCAAGTTGAATATATAGGGTATTCCATACTAAGTCGATCTGAGTGTGACCCTCGACCTCGCTGATTTTTTAAATGATTCTTCCAACTGAAAATAGCATTCAGAATTTTTTTCAGTTTCTTAAAACAAAATTTGAGTACGTTATGATTTTTTGAACATTTTTTTCGAAAACCTCGAGGGCCGTGATTTAAAAAACTGAAAAAATTCTCAAAAATCCGCTATCATTAATGAAAATTTTTGACCCAAAATTCATGATGTTTTTACGAAGAAAACGTAAAAAAAAATAGATGCAGAAATTAACCAACTATTTTTGGACATTGTTGGTGAACGATAAAAATATTCAAGCAACTTTTCACGGTAGATCAATTTCTGCATCTATTTTTTTCTACGTTTTCTTCATAAAAACCTAAAATCGAGGTGGAAGGGAAATCGTGGACATCATGAATTTCGGGTCAAAAATTTTCATTTTTGAGAATTTTTTCAGATTTTTAAATTACGGCCCTCGCGGTTTTTGAAAAGAATGTTCAAAAAATTACAACGTACTCAAATTTGGTTTTAAAAATCTGAAAAAAAATCTGAATGCTATTTTGAGTTCGAAAATTCATATAAAAAATCGTAAACAAAATCAGCGACGTTGAGGGTCACTTGGTATGAAGTGCCACATATACTTAATAAGATAACAAGAATCTTGAAGCTGTTGATCTTTCCAAAAAAAAATGCAAATTTTTTAGAAACTTTTAAAGAATTGTAGAATTTTTTAAATAAAATTTGAGAAAATATATTTTGGAAAATATTTTAGAAAATATATTTTGGAAAATATTTTAGAAAATGTTTTAGAAAATATTTTAGAAAAATGTTGGATTTCAAAGTTGACGAAGTGTGAAATGATAGCTCGAATATAGAAGGTCAATTTTTTTCCTCCTCTATTAGCAAATTGAATAACGAAATTAACTGTATACATACGGCATTATCGATAAATTATTCATCGCGAATGTTCGTACGATCGTTACGTTTGTGCGACGCACGACAGAGAAACCGATAGCTGTCATTTAATAGCGTGCAGAGCGTTATCTGCTTCGCGATAACGATGACATGGATTTTTTTTTCAGCCGGAAGGGGAATTCGTGCATGATTAACGTGATTAATGCATTTACGTATAAATAATTAATCATCACTTCGGTAAGTGGGTAGAGACACGATATCGTGTGGGGCGAGGGATAAAAATTCATTGACGCGCTTTGGATTCCAACGTAGTCCCACGAATATCGCGTCGCTTTGGGAAACGAGTCGTCACTGGAAAAAAGTAAACAAAGTAATTGGCTTTTAAATGAGCGATTAAAACAAAAATGTGATTCTGCTTTCAATCTATCCGGAAGTCATTTTAAATTGGAGGAAAATGGAAAATTCGACTGATCGTGCGACAGAAGGAAAAACGGGAGGGAAAACGTTTGATCCTTCCTCAGCGACGACGGTGCTTCGCGATTTCATGCAAAATACCAGTATTCACGGTGTCAAGTATCTGTCGAGTGATTTTCGCGATAGCGGAAAAACGACCAAGCTTTTTTGGATTTGGATCTTGATTTTGGCTTTCGTCAGTGAGTTATATTTTGAGTGCAGAGAGCAAGTCGATTCCTCATCGGAGCAACTAGGATTGAATTCCGCAGAATAATTTTTGATCCGGAGGAACCAAAGAATGATGAATCAAATTTTTCGTCCTTTATTTGAATATTGTGACCTTGAGAGTTTTTTTTTTAATCAAAGGTTCGGGCTTGATGGTGAAGGTATTCTGGATTCGTTACGAGGATCATCCAATTGTCGCAACTGTAGACAGCTTCTATGCTCCATCGTTATCAACGGCCTTTCCTGCATTGACAGTTTGTCCAATGATCGCGCCAGACCCAGAGATACGTTCGAGAGCCCTTCAAGGACTCAGATTACCCGATGGCGTCAGCAAAGAGCGAGCCTCGTTTCTATTCAAGTACAGTCTTTTATAAGCCTCATATCGTACGATTATTACTCGCGATGTATTGCACAAAATGTATGGCCCAAAACTTTCTAATCTTTTCTAATTGTTATGGTAACAGTTTTAATGTCACAGCAGATCTGTCAAGTCACGTTGCATTGTTTAAAGTACATTTAGACTAGAAACTTGCGAATTGGAAGCTTCTCTCCTTTTTCCATAATGCAGAAGCTTCCTTTTTAAGATTGTCAAAATTAAACTCCTTAATTAGTTACAAAGGAGACCTCAAGTGATGAAAAGGGTGAGTTCGCTTTTGGTTCTTAGATTTTTAAGATTTTTCAGGCAAGCTTTTGAAATGTCACACCCCAGAGCCGACATGTACGAAAAACGCGACGAAATGAGTGAAATATTGCGCCTCAATGACATTCATCTGACTGACCTTCTGGTGACATTGAGAAGTCCTTGCAGCAAAATAGTCGAGTCCTGTTGGTGGGACAGCGCTAGAATCAGCTGCACCAAGTATTTCACACTGTCCTACACATTCGGAGGTCTGTGTTGTTCCTTCAATTATCTCCTCGAAGGTCACGTTGACCCGACAAGGTCAGAGTTGTTATTTGTTCTTGTCCTCAGCGGTCATCGATGTTTATTTTTGTCATTCTTGTTTCTGTTCCCATGAAGAAAGGACCAAACACCGAGGCCCGCTAGATCAGTTAATTTTGGGGTCGACTCAGGATTGACACTGATTTTCAAGGGCAATCAATTCGTCATCAACGACGATAACGGAACCATCGAGAGAATAACGACCAATACCGTTGGACTTCTGGTATTTCCGTGGTCAAAGAATGATTTTGAGAATAACTTTTATAGTCCCACATTGATTGTTACGATCTGATACAGACCAGTATTTAAATTAGAGTTAAGAAATCTATAAATAACTGGCTAATTAACTCATTGACCAGGATCTGAATGGGGAATTTATTTTGATGAAAATTGAACGACTTTTTTTCTTGGAAAGGTATTTATCCATCACAGCATGGTTTATCCGGATTCGTCGAGCCTGATTTTACAGGCTGGACAGGAAATGCAGGTACATTTTCACTGATGCCTTCCTTTAAATTTTAAATCTGCGACGATTGATATTCAAATTGAAACAAAAGGTCTGTTGCACAGATTAGAATTTCGCCTAAGGACAATCATAAAGTGCCAGGAATCGGTAGCAATCATGAGCATCCGTGCGCCCAAAATGGACTGAAGATAGAATACTTTCCAGAATACTGGAAGGACAATTGCTACAATTCTTGCAGGATTAGAGCTTCGCTGGCGCTGTGTCAGTGTGTCCCTTGGCTTTTCGCGCCTTTCGTTGACAAACGATCGGTGAGCATTTCAATTGTTTTCTCTCTCAATGATTTTCATCATTCTTGGATTAAAAAATTCCACTGAAAAAACGTTTCTTCGTTCGCAGATCTGTGGCTTCTCCCGCATGAAATGCTTGCGATTAAATTACCGAAAAATCTGGTCCGTGATGTTCTTAGAGAAACCCGTGGTTCCATGCTATTGTCCAAGCCGCTGCGAAATGCACAATTATCAGGTCACCCACAGCCAGATCCCGATAGCTTCGAAAATATTTGCCCCATCACCGATTTAGTAAGCGCTTAATGCGATATTCTAGACTAGATACGTGCCAAAGGGACTTGAGACTAAAATAAGGCAGTACAATGTCAGAGGTGGGATTAGGATCTTTTTTTGGTTCATTTCAGTCACAACGTCTCCACTGAAAATGGTATACTGAGGATATACATTGGGGAGCAAGTTTATGACAGAGCAGCCAACTTGAAACTCGCTGACGAGATTTATTTGCTATGTAAGTTCAATGGAACTAACGTTGCTGCATTCGGTTTCAAGTTTATTATACTATATAATGGATAAATTTTCCAAAAATCATTTCAGCATCAATAGGAGGAATATTTAGTCTATTTCTCGGCTCCAGTATTCTCAGCTTGTGCGAAATAATGTATTACTCGTGCATCCTCATCCTAATCTGGTTGCACAATAAAATTCAAGGTAATTAAGGGGTTGAACTATTCAGTTGCTTCGAAAAACGAAGTTTTTTTTTAAATTTCTATAGTCTATTCATATTTGGTTGCCTATTGCGAAATATCATTTATCATGCAGAGATTACTCGCCACGAGAGGCTTTCTTGTGTCTCTCGATATAAAAATAAACGAACTCCTAAAGAGAGGTCATGTTTCTTGATAAGCTGTAATCGAACTCTAGTTTTCCGACGGAATCGTGAAATTCTTGACCTTGAATCTTCGCTTGTGATGCTAAACAATGCTGTAACTACTTCTGGTTTGAATTTCCATGTTTCATGTCCTTGCCATTCGTTAGTCGGATGACGTCGAAGAAAAGAAACGAGCATAACTAGTGGTCTGTATAAAAGCTCCGATAGCCAAACAAATCGGTGCATTGTTCGAGAGATTCTTGTTGCATCGGTCATAGAGATATCGAACGGTGAGTAAACGCTCAAATTATTATTACTGAGTAAACTCAACGTGTACTCGAATAATAATAATAATAATAATAATAATTCCAAAATTTTCTGCATTTTCCGAGAGTTTCAAATTTTTTTTCGAAACCAAACCCCCAAAACGATTATTTCCAAATTTAATCCTCACACTGAGAGAAAAAATTACTAGAACCAATGAAATAAAGTTTTGAAGGCAAAAAATCATTTTTTTCATTATTTGCCAAAACATATTAGATTGGTTCCCTTATATATTTACTTGGTTCATTTTTTTCAGTCAATTCCATAAATTTCTGTTTCAATAAACGAATTTACTCGAATCTAACAATATGTTATCAATTATATGTAATATGTTGTTTGAATCAAGAACACATTTTATCATTCAAAACATGCGTGTCTTTTAATACAGGAAGCACTGAGAAAAAAAATTGTTGAATCAACAAATTAATTAGTCCAATCAATAGGAAAAATGATTGATTCAATCAAATGCATGTTTATTAATTGTTGCTAAACATTTTATAAAAAATATATAGCCCTCGCCAAATAATTTAATATGCATAATTTAGTGACCCCAAAAAGAGATACATAGAAAAAAAAGACAAATCTGCGCTAATTCTCAGATTTAATTTCTCTGTCCGATTGAGATTCGAACCCTCGACCGTACCTACCATCATACCTATCCTACCTAACTACCTAACACGCTACTGATTACGCTATCGACTACTACTATGCACTTGAAAAAAGTTAGGAGTTATGAAGATTCGAATATAAGAAAACACTTGAAAAACCAGTTTTTTAATTTTTAGCAACTTATGTATACTATTAAAGTATACTATAGAAATGATAGTTCTTTGCTCGAAGGAAATAAAAATTTCATCGTTCCAAACAAATATTCTATTGGAATAAAATAATGTGTTATTTATTTTACTACAGCTTCTTTTCAAATAATCACATTCAATTTTATATCTAATAAATATTGAAAAGACTACAGAAATATTTTTAGAAGTAAAATAATGATGAATTGATTGCAAAGAAATAATTTTGTTCGAAAAAAATAATTTCGTATTGAAGTCATTTTTTGGATCCAAATAATCTCATGTTTATGATGCCATAAATAATTTTCTTCAAAAAAAATAATTTCGTATTGAAGTCGTTTTTTAGATTCAAATAATCATCATTTTAGATTCAAATAATCTAATGTTTATGATGCGATAAATGTAATTAACCTAATGAATACAAATTCAATCAAATCTATTTAAATAAAAATATTTTTTGAAGTAAAATAATAATGACTTTATTGCAAGAAAATAATTTTTTCGAAAAAAATAATTTTGTATTTAATTCGTTTTTTAGATTCAAATAATCTCATGTTTATGATGCGATCAATGTAATTAATTCAATGAATACAAATTTAATCAAATCTAACATGCATTTAATTGTTATTATTAAATAAGAGATTCGTGAAAATATTTTTTTAAATGAAGAGTGATGTTCTTGGTTCAACAAATAAATAATCGAATTAATACTTTCATTTAATAAATAAATGCATGTTCTCAAATTCAGTAATTTTTCTCTCAGTGCACTCTTCTTACAATTAATTCTATCTCCACAAAAAATTTCAGCTCCTTAACTGCAAAATTACAAAAGTTGCGCAGACATTTAAAAAAATTTAAAGTCCTGTCAAATTGAAGATCGTTTTGCAATTTCAAGAAAATTTGCACCGAATAAAGGAAAAAAGATAGTCCACTTATCGTTAGTCAACTTTGGACGTTCACCAGATAAAATATTGATCGGTATTATTTCAGATTCTATAAATCAAAATGGCCGGCACCGAGTGGAAGGATCTCATCAGATTGATCGTGCTGACAACGTTCCTCGGATCGATCGACTCGTGCTACGTACAGAGGGCGCCACAGTTTCCCATAAGTTACGTCGATCGTTCGATCGATCTGAGCGTCGGTAACGACGAGCTCTACTTACCGAGCGGCAAGTGCGACGATGCGACAACGACGCGTGATCGCGATTTATCCCTGATTTTACCGAGAACGTGTCCACCTCGAACACTGTATTCGGGCTTTATAGTGAGCAATCGTGTGTCCTGTTTGAGTCTGAGCGATTGTCTAATCGAGGGAGTGTCTCGCGGTTCGTTCGATCGTTTGGAAAATCTGATCTATCTCGATCTTTCGAAGAATCGCATTCAACTGTGCGATCTATTGTCGTTCGGAGGTCATCCGAGCTTGAAGACATTGATCCTCGACGAGAATGTCGGGACGAGCGGAGCGACGATCGATCGTGCCGATTTTTTCCCAAGTCTCGAGCATCTTTATCTACGAAAAAATTTCTTGAGCCAATTGAGACTGGCGATAAGGCGCAATTTTCCACTTCTAACGCATCTCTACTTGACGGACAACCTTTTGACCTCTGAGAGCGTTACCGATCTCACGGATTTACCGATATCTTTGACGCATCTCTATCTCGAGCGGAATCGCATCGATCGCGTGGATTCACGATTGATTCGGGATCTGCGCAGCGTTTTTCTCGATGGCAACGCCATTCGATCGATCGGTAGATCGAGGAATTGCTGGCATTACTGCGTGAATCTTGGGGGCGCAACGAAGCTGCGATTTTTATCGTTATCGCGTAACGAGATCACGAGCATCGATCGCGACGGTTTTGCGGATGCGTGGAATCTGCGAAGTTTGAATCTCGCGGAGAATCGTCTGGAAACGATCGCGATCGGCACGTTCGATCGACTGTGCGAACTCGTCGATCTCTCGTTGAGCAACAATCGATTGACGAACGTGCCGGATCTGCGACGAACTCGGAAGCTCGCGAGTCTGAGGATCGATAATAATTTCATCGGGACGATACGATCGAACGATCTTCGCGATCTCCACAGATTGAAGTGGCTGTCGTTGAGGAATAATCGGTTGAGAGAGATCGAGAACGGGGCTTTTTGGGATTTGAGGAGTCTCGAGGAACTCGATCTGTCGAACAATCTGCTGGATCGTCTCTCTTTCTCGTGGATCAACAGCCTGACGCCTCTGCGCGTTCTCGATCTTCGTGGCAATCGTTTTACCTCCTACGATTATCTCTATCTTCGCGATATTACGAGCCTCACGAATCTTTACATTCAAAATAATCCGTTCACGAGCTACGATCGATCGGATCGCGTCGTTATCGGGCGAAATACGAGCATTCACGTTAATCACGACGAGATCGTCGTCTGTTACATATGTGAAACCAGTAATCCTCGTATCACGCATTTTCACGATAACGCCATTTAATAGTCAGGAACTCTTGACCTCATGGAGATAGAGCAGAATTTATAGAACGATATTCCCCTCGATCCTTCCGCAAATAATGCGTGATGTAACTCATGTAAATGGATGATGTCGTGCTCTAATGCCAACAAAGTCTATTTCTTTGTTATTTGATTAGCAATATTATAATCAATATGAGCTCGAGCAAATAATTATTAATCAGTGGACTAATAATAATAATAATAATAATAATAATAATAATAATAATAATAATAATAATAATAATAATAATAATAATAATAATAATAATAATAATAATAATAATAGTAGTAATAGTAAATAGTGATGGGTCATCGACCCATCACTATTGTCAAATTGACTCTTGTCAAATCGACCAAGAGTTGGAATCTACCCCTTTCAATTTCGATGAAATTTGGTCGGAAGTTTTCGTTTTTAATAAAACGAAGTTCTACCAAAGGAAAAAAATTAAATTTTTTTTTTTCGAAAGTTATGCAACATTCAAAATTTCACAATTTTTCAAATCTTTCAAGTTTATTTTTTAAATATCTCGAAAACTATTATAGTTACGAAAAATTGTTCTGAATTCGTCTTAAAGAGTACACTTAGGGCTACGAAAAAAAAATATTCCCAAAAGAAATTTTGAAAAATGATGAATTTTGAGAATTTTGAATTTTTAAAAATCGTGAAAAACCAGGTTCCGTATTAAATTTTTGGTTCAATCTTTATTCATACAATACCTTGTACTGATCTTAAAAGATCCTGAAATTTTCAGAAAGGCGTTTTTTGTTTTTTCAAAAATATGAATTTTTGAATTCTTAAACATCGTGTAAATCCACGATCAACATTAAATTTTTGGTTACATTTTTTTTTATATAATACCTTTTACTGATCTTAAAAGATCCTGAAATTTTCAAGATGGTGTTTTTTGTTTTAAAAATATGAATTTTTGAATTTTGGTAAACAAATTTTTGTTTTTTACCTCTCACAAGTAAAGTTCAGCCATTATGTAGTTTTGTAATTGTGAGCAGTAAAAAAAGTAAAAGTAACAGTATTTTTGAAACGAGAAAACACCATCCTGAAATTTTCAGGATCTTTAAAGATCAGTACAAGATATTATATAAAAAAAAAATTAACCAAAAATTTGATGTTGATCGAGAATTGACACGATTTTAAAAAATTCAAAAATTCATATTTTTGAAAAAACAAAAAACACCTTTCTGAAAATGTCAGGATCCTTTAAGATCAGTACGAGTTATTATATAAAAAAAATTGAACCAAATTTAATACGGAACTTGGACTTTCACGATTTTTGAAACTTCAAAATTCTCCAATTTCATTATTTTTCAAATAAATTTCGGAATATTTTTGTTTCGTAGTCCTAAGTGTACTCTATAAGACGAACGATTTTTCGTAACTATAATAGTTTTCGAGATCTTTAAAAAATAAACTTGAAAGATTTGAAAAATTGTAAAATTTTGAATTTTGCATAACTTTCGAAAACAAATTTTTCAATTTTTTCCTTTGGTAGAACTTCGTTTTATTAAAAAAATAAACTTCTAACCAAATTTCATAGAAATTTGGTTGATTGACATGGAATGACCCTGGTATAATAATTGTGAATTTCGTATGAATGTAAATATGGGGGTAAAATGGACACTATAAAAAATTAACAAAAAACATTGAAGATCATAAAATCTAGAAAATAAATGAATTATTATTATTTCAATGATTACAACCATTCCAAAATAGACTCCTAAACAAACCAGATCTTTAATGACATTTTACATGATAATTACCTGTCGAGAGTTGAAAAAATTGTCTTTCTCATGGCATTAAAAAAATACACCCCCAAAATAATCTAATACGATTATTGTAACCCATTTTTGCAAAATCCTTGTATAATAATAATAAAACTGTCATCTCCATAATCGTAAAAAAATGGTTACCAATGCAACTACGATTGAATTTGGTGGCGCATTTAATCGCAACAATATCGTTTTTTTCATTTTTTCAACAGTTTTTGTCGTCTATTTGAATTTTAAAAAGAAACAAATTTTTAGAGCGGTAGCCGGAGCCTTTGCCAATGTTTTTTTTTCATCGCGCAATAAAATCGATAAAAATGGTATTTTCTGAATTAAAAGCAGCGAATCATTGCACAGTGTTTTGGCTGAGTGAATTATTTTCGCACGATGCCCTTTTTGCCCCACATTCCCTTATTCCATCGGCGACCGATTTCTCGGCTCAGCGTTATCTTACGAATAAAGTTATCAGCCAGACATCCTGTGTGAGAGGCATCCAATTTCCAGCGCATCAATCGATCCACACATGAAGAAATGAATCATGAATACACCGGAGATGATACTACATCGACGGACGTGGCTTTTTTTTTATTAGCACAGGGTAAAAGAAGAAGCATTGTGAGCAAATCCTGTTGTCGAAAAAAAAAATTGTAGAGGACAAACTGGGCCCCACCGTGAAATCTTCATTTTTCGAATATTCAAGTAAACGATGTGAAACCTTGAAAAACGATTTATTGTGGTTCTATAGACCTTTCACAATTGCCCCAAATTTTCTTAAAGTGATAAGAATAATCGTCCCAATTCAAAATTTGCAAATTTTTTTTTTTAATGCCTCTACAAGTGTTTCACAAAGCGTTCCTTTGTACTCTTTGAGACATCGAGAAGGCTCGCATAGTTTGCTGATGATAGCATGGCTCACGATAACAAACCCGAGAGCCAAGCACGATCCTGAGTGCGTCACTTTGGTCAGTCGTTTGGTGAGCTCGAGGCAAGTAGCGGGTGTTTCAGAAGCCTCAAGAGGCCATTAAATTCTTTTGAACGATAAATCGAACGAAAAATTTTGGGAAGAAAAAAATACCCCAAGATGGCGTCGTTTCTTCAGTTGATCGTTGTAATCGTGAGCATCGTTATCCCATTGATTTACTGTTGGGAAACTCCATTTTGCGATGACAAAGGGAACGACGAAGTTCTGCTTGATCTGTCGAGTGTCGGTATACAAAGATTGCGAAAATCATTCGTTTCCAGTTCTTTGATCGCGTGCTTGAATCTGGCGGACAATCATTTGACTAGCATCGAACCGGAAGCCTTCGAGGGACTCGATAATTTGCGCTCCTTGAATCTATCGACGAACGCGATTGATTTTAAGGAATTTGGTCGCATGAAGGAATTCAAAAAATTGCGGACACTCGTCCTCGACGAAGCCATTATTGGGAAGTCGTCTCCATCATCGACTGTTGATTACAGCGGCTATAATGAGTACCGGTACGACAATTATGGTCGTCGAATTTATCCGACAACGACTCCCGCAAGACCAGAATTCACATTGGATGGCGATCAGGACGACGAAGTCTCGATTTTTCCAAACTTGGAGAGACTCTCGATAAGCTATTATCGCAACGACAAAATAGCCAATGCTCTGGTGAAATTCAGTGATATGCCGAATTTAACGCATCTCCGTGTGGCCGGAAACGCATTGACGAGCGTTGCCGATTTGCCGCTGAAGTTTTATCCGAATCTCACTCATCTGAATCTCGATGACAACGAAGTGAGCGTATTTCCGGGCTCGACGCTGACGAATCTCCGTCATTTGTCGATGAACAACAACAAGATAATGCATTTGTGCTCGATTTATTGCGATTTATCGAATTCGATGACTCCGGGCGCGATGAAGTCCCTCGAATCCTTGTCATTGACCGGTAACTTGCTGACGAGCATCATCGGCGACGCCTTCGCCAATTCAGCGAGTCTGATGTTTCTCGACCTTTCGAACAATTCGATCGAATCGTTTCCCCGTCATACCTTCGATAATCTGACGAATTTGCGCAATCTCACGGTCAACGACAATAATCTCGATCGCATTCCCGATATTTGTAGACTCGAGAATCTTCGCGCTCTGTCGCTCGATGGAAATGGGATAGTCGCGATCGACGAGACTTCGTTTTGCAATTTGCCGAAACTCACTCACGTGAGTTTGCGAAGGAATGGCTTGTCAGTAGTGACACCGGGGACATTTGGTCACCTTCCGGCTCTGGCGAGCCTCGATTTGTTCGATAACAAATTGGCGTCGCTGCCGGAAAATTGGATAAAATTCGGCATCAAACTCGATCGGCTCAATCTCGATGCCAATGAATTCGTCGATCTCTCGAGTATGTCGCTCCATAATCTCAAGGATCTCGGCTATCTGAGCATCGGACATAATCCTCTGGAGACGATTACCATTGGATCGTTGATGACACTGCCGATCAACACCACAATAAACGTGGCACGTGTTTGCGATGCCTAGAAGAGTAACTCGGTTTCAAAGTAAGGCCCACAACAACGAAAACCTTGCGATGATTTTTTTGGATCAACGATCCAAAATGTACGATACTCTTGAAATCGCCTACAATTTCTTATTGCCAATAATATTATCGATTACATTATATTATATTGATTGATATCAATGATCGTATGTTATATTACAATTCAATGAAAAGCTAATATTTTCGTGGTTCGATGATCGACGTTTGTACTTTGTCGACGTTACATTCTACACTTTTTTCTCAAATAGTTTCTTCTCAATATTGTTATGAAATAAAG
Source organism: Alloplasta piceator (assembly GCA_946863875.1). Classification (NCBI taxonomy): domain Eukaryota; kingdom Metazoa; phylum Arthropoda; class Insecta; order Hymenoptera; family Ichneumonidae; genus Alloplasta; species Alloplasta piceator. Next base: position 1,696,873 of record OX333074.1, read on the forward strand.
GCGCGAGCTAAAACTCGCAAATTCTTTTGAGCAACCCAAAACTACTGTTTCGAATCCTGTGAAATTTTATTTTACCCGATCTGCGATTGTATTCTGCGTATCAGCAAATTTTTTTCGGGATATTCCAATGTTTTCGAAGATTTTTGTTGGATAAAAACGTTCACGTTGATTCATGGAAAATTCGACAATAATTCATGGGAAATTCTCAACAATTTTTATTATTTTGGTTTAAAAAATTCCTCTGAAAAAACGTTTCTTCGATTGAAAGATCTGTGGTTTCTTTCGCATGAAATGCTTGCGACTCGAATTGAACGAAATGCGAACGTTCACGTGAATCAGATGAAACCCACTGATTCTCGTATTACGCATTTTTCCGATAACGCCATTTAAGGTTGTTTAGAAGCAAATCACGTTTAATGAGAAAATTCTGAAAATTTAGTATGTTCTTCAATGAAGTATTTAAGGGGTCGTGTAAAAATTTCACGACGATTTGGAAGCTCGTTATCGAATAATTGAGATTAACAAATTAAATAAAATTAAATGTAGTCTTATGGAAACTGATATGACTTTGCGATAAGTTTTTTTTTGACCTCTTAATTTTTTAATGTCCGCAATATACCGAAAGCAACGGAAAAAAACGAAGTTTATAGATAAACATTTTTTTTATTTGTTTAAAAAATTGTTTTTAACAAAACGTTAATTTCTTAATAACGAGCTTCCTAATCGTGAAATTTTTACACGACCTCTTAAATACCTCATACAAAAACATACCAAATTTTCAGAATTTTCTCATTATTTTTTATTTTAACCCTTAAGGAGGTTGAAGGAGGATGATAAAATTCTGAAAATTTTCTTACATGAAGTATTCAGGAGGTCGTGTAAAAATGTCACTACGATTGAGAAGCTATTTATTGAACAATTGATATTCAAAGGTTTCATAGCTTCTAAACAACCTTAACGTTCAGGATCTTGACCTCATGGAGATACGCGATAGAGAAGAATTTATAGAATGATGATATACCGCTCGTTCCTTTGCCTTAAATTGTGTATAAAATGGAAAATATTTATCGGTAAAAAAAACTCCCATTAATTACTAAAAAATATATTTATAAAGCTTCTGTAAAATTTTGAGGCTGATCCGTTATGGCGTTTCTGAGAAATCTTGTTCACCGACAGTAAAAACACAGTTTTAAGAAAAACGCGTTTAAAACTTAAAAGCACTTTACACAATTACGGGTTAACAAATATATACCTTGGAAAATATTTGTTGGATTGACATGAAATTTTCTATGAATTTACTTAAATATATGTGGGTCATTCCATGTCAAATCGACCCAGAGTTGGAATCGACCCCTTTCAATTTCGATGAAATTTGGTCAGAAATTTTCGTTTTCAATAAAACAAAGTTCTACCAAAGGAAAAAAAAATTAATTTTTTTTTTCCGAATTTATGTAAGATTCAAAATTTCACAATTTTTTAAATCTTTCAAGTTTATTTTTTAAATATCTCGAAAACTATTATAGTTACGAAAAAATCGTTCTGGGTTTGTCTTCAAGAATATACTTGTAGCTACGAAAAAAAAATATTCCAAATTTTTTTTTGAAAAATGATGAATTTGGAGAATTTTGAATTTTCAAAAATCGTGAAAATCCAAGTTCCGTATTAAATTTTTGGTTCAATTTTTTGTATATAATATCTTGTACTGATCGTCAAAGATCCTGAAATTTTCAAAATGGTGTTTTTTCGATTCAAAGAAAAAAAAATTTTTACCAAAATTTAAAAATTTATATACGTCGAAAAACAATTTATTTCGTGTCTAGACCTTTCCACATTGTCCCACGTTTTCCTAGAGTGATAAGAATAATCGTATAAATTCAAAATTTGCAGAATTTTTTATCTTTAAGAAATCAAGCTAATCCAAATAATGTCTTATATCAATACTTTTGCGGAAAAAATTGAAGGAGCATCTTGTTCGGCGATGAAAGCACATTGATGCGATTTTATTGCCTCGAAATCTAAAGCGACGGCAAACATTGTCGATGATAAGCCTCGTTCGATCTTAGCTGGGAATCAGAATTTTCAATAATCATGTTTGTCCCGATATGCTTCATGAAGCGTTCCTTATACCTCTTCGAGAAGGCTCCATCGATGCATACTTTGCTGATGACCGCATGAATCACGATAACAAACCGAGAGCCAAGCACGATCCCGAGTGCGTCACTTTGGTCAGTCGTTCGGTGAGCTCGAAGCAAACAGCACGTGTTTCAGAAGCCTAATCTCAAGAGACGATTAAATTATCATTATCATTATTATTATAACGAGAAATTTGGGGAAGCAAAAAAATAGACCTCGATGGCGTCAATTCTGCAGTTGATCGTAGTAATCGTGAACATCGTTATCCCATTGATTTACTGCTGGGAAAATCAATTTTGCGATGACAAAAAGAACGACGAAGTTCTGCTCGATCTGTCGAGCCTCGGTATACAAAAATTACGAAAATCAATCGTTTCCGGTTCGTTGATAGCGTGCATGAATCTGGCTGATAATCATTTGACGAGCCTCGAACCGGAAGCTTTCGAGGAATACGGTAATTTACGCTCCTTGAATCTATCGACGAACGAGATTGATTTCGAGGAATTTCGCCGCCTGAAGGAATTTAAAAAATTGCGGACACTCATCCTCGACGAAGCCTTTGTGACGTATTCTTTGCCATCGGGTAGAGGAGGGTTCCCATTCGGTGGCGATCAGTACCATAATATACCGATTTTTCCAAACTTGGAGACACTATCGATGAGCTATTATCGGAACAACGAAATAGCCAATGCTCTAGTGAAATTCGGCGATATGCCGAATTTAACGCATCTTCGTGTGGCCGGAAATGCATTGACGAACGTTGACGATTTGTCGCTGATGACGTTTTATCCGAATCTGACGCATTTGAATCTTGACGGCAATGCAGTGAACGTATTTCAGCAGAGCCGGAAACTGACGCATCTTCGGCATTTGTCGATGAACAACAACAAGATAATGCATTAGTGCTCGATTGATGATTGCTATTTCTCAAATGCGATGATACCCGGCGCCATGAAGTCCCTCGAATCCTTGTCGATGATCGGTAACTTGATAGAGACCATCCACAGTGACACCTTCACCGAATTAGCGAGTCTGATGTTTCTCGATCTGTCGAGCAATTTGATCTCATCGATTTCGCGTCGTTCCTTCGAGAAACTGACGAATTTGCGCAATCTCACGATAAATGACAATCGTCTCGATCAAATTCCCGATATTTGTGGACTCGAGAATCTTCGTGCTCTGTCGCTCGATGGAAATCGGATAATCGCGATCAACGAGACTTCTTTCTGCAATTTGCCAACACTCGCTCACGTGAGTTTGCGAAGAAATGGCTTGTCGCGATTGGCCCCGGGAACGTTTGGTCATGTTCCGGCTCTGGCGAGCCTCGATATGTTTGGTAACAATCTCGCGTGGCTTCCGGAAAATTGGATTGGATCCGGCGTCAAACTCGATCGGCTTATTCTCGATGCCAATGAATTCGTCGATTTCCCGAGTATGTCGCTCCATAATCTTAAGCATCTCGATTATCTGAGCATCGGGCGGAATCCTCTGAAAACGATTAACAGTGGATCGTTTTTGACACTACCGATCAACACGAGGATAGGCATGGCATCTATCTGCGATGCCTAGAAGAATACCTTGGTTTCAAAGTAATGCCCATGACGACGAAAACCTGGCAATGATTTTTTTATCAACTTCTCCAAGCGTACGCTACACGTAAAATCGTCTATAATTGCTTATTACCAATATATTATCGATTATATTATATTAAATTACGAAGCAACGAAAAACCAATATTTTCATGGTTCGATCATCGACGTTTATACTTTGCCGACGTTACATTCTGCACTTTTCCGCAAATAGTTTCTTCTTAATATTTTAATGAAACAAAGGCGCGAGCTAAAACTCGCAAATTCGTTGTACAACACAAAACAACTTTTTTGAATCCTGTGGAATTTTCGTTTACACCATCAACGATTGTATTCTGTGTATCTGCAAAATTTTTTCGTGATATTCCGATATCTTGATAATAATAATTATTAACCTTCCGTGGTCACAGTGGGTCAAAACGACCCCACGATTACTTTTATTTTTTCTCATTTATGCATTTTTTTTGAATATATAGTCATTTGATTTTTTATAAACTAATTTTTAATACATCAAATAAAATATTTGAAGGATGTTCTGTACTACTTTTTTGCATCCTGTGGAATTTTATTTTATACGATCTGCGATTGTATTCTGCGCATCTGCAAAATTTGTTCGTGTTATTGCGATATTTTTGAAGTTTATTATTGGATAAAAATATTTACATTGGTTCGGGGGAAATTCGATACCGAGAAGCCTCCAGCAGGCGTTACATTTACATCCAATTTAAAATAAAAAATTCAAATAAAAAATGAAAAAATTTGAATTCAATTTGAAACAATTTAAAAATTCGCAAAGATCACACGCATTTACAGATTCTCGCTGCATCTCATAATATCGTCTATATCAACTTCGTTCGCATGGTAATGTATCAGCATGATGAATCAGAATATGCAGGATCAATTACAGCATTGGTCGAAAATTTTAGATTTTCTGTATAATTTTATTTAATAAAATTTTATGAATTAAATTTGAATAAAATTGTATGAATTAAAGTAAACAATTTCACCAGCGGCGGAAAGTTTGATAGAAGGGTGCTAATAATGGGCAGCATATATTATAAATTTGAGGCTTTCACGGGCAGAGTTGTAAAACATACGTTTGTTGACTTACGGACGGAAGTCAACGTTTTTGCAAACGTTGCAGCCTGCATCTTCAGAGCTGAGAGACTCTGATACACAGGCCCGGATTTACCATGTCGGGGGCCCGGGGCTGCTCGGCTTTTTCGAGGCTTTATACGAGTCGTATTTAATGCAACCAATGTAAAGACGACCACATCGGGGGCCCCCAAATACGCGGGGCCCGGGGCTGTAGCCCCTGTAGCCCCCCCCCCCCTAAATCCAGGCCTGCTGATACATATACATGATAAACGTCGGCACATTGCTGAAATTAGACGCGGCATCGCGAAAGCCAACAAATGTGGATAACATATACCTTCACCATATTTAATTTTTCAAAATTCTTTTTTTCTCATTTTGTCCATAAAGCTATATTGTTTTTGTGAAAAACAAAAATATTTTCCATGTACAATAGTCGTATCAATTTTTTTTTTCACTTTATCTTCATTTTTCCCAGCAACGAGGGGTGTAAGCCTTCAAGAGTTATGCTGATAATTGGCACTGGCTTACATAGTGCTCGCAATTATTAATCTAATTTGAATCAATAATAATAATTCTCATTATCATAAAATGAATATTGGGCATAACTACTAAATCCCGTACCTGCGAATAAGAAATTGAATATTCCACAAACATTGTTCATTACCTAATGACCTAATTACAAAAATGATGAAAACTTAATATCTTCAGAACTAGACGACGTCAAACGATTCCCAACGGACGTTCCACATCGGAAGACCAGGCGAGATTAATAGCGGTCAGTATAATCATCAGCTCATGGCACGTTTGAGAAAAAAAGAATTCTTACTTTTACAAACGAAAATAATTTTATCGAGCAATACATTGTAGTAATGTGTATCATAAACACACGATAAACTTTGCTTCCATGATAATTTTAATTGCTGATAAACTCCCGCTCAACAGAAGAAGTGCTATTTGTACTTTGGTCATTGGATACCGGATCAACCCTACTGTGTTGATCTAGAATTTCTCATTTTCATTTTTTCGCTCAAAAGTCCAAAAAATAAATATATATAACTATACTAAGTTTGCCGCACCACCTCCTCGCACCCTGCTTTTTGATATTATATTATATTTTATATTTTTAAGAAAACACTCCAACATACTCCAATATCATTACGGTAACTCACTTTTGATATACTCGGATAATCCGATTACCTGAGCAAAATGACAATGCAGTTATGATTGAAAATAGAATTTTGCCAAAAATTTCATTTCAGCTTGTTCCAAGTATCTTGGATATTAAGTTGACGTGATATGCGTGGGAAATCATTTTTTTCTCTAACGTTTTTCCTCGTTTACTTGAATTTTCGAAACTAAAAACGAAATTTCAGAGCAACGTTTATTTTGCGTCCAAGATTTTTTTCTTTCAGCGTGCAATCTATTCGATTCGATATATTTTTGGATGAAAAGAAAACAAGTCAACACTATGCTGCATTATCTTTTTATGGTGCTCATTCTGCCAATCGTCTCCCCTCCCTTGTAAATGTGCGCAGTTGGAATTATTATCTTATCCCCCGTTTTGCTGGGGTTTGCGTTTTTGCGCGCGAGTGCTACGATTACATATAAACGGACGAGTGCTCGTCCAATTCAGTCAGTTTTGTCAGAGTCCATCTTATGTCGGATCGTTCAACCCCGACTTTGTTCATCGCACGGTTTAGAAATTGTATAGCTTCGACACAGTTTCATTGAATTGTAAAGACAATACGACAAATCGGGAATGGTCGGGTTATTCGTGATGTTTGTGGCTTGGTCCAGTTTCATTGGACTTTCAGTGGCTTTCGATCGGGACACGATGATTCCTGCGTGCGAGAACAAATCGCCACGCGATATCTATTTCGACCTCTCGAAGATGGGTCTAGAGGCGATAAGAAAATCTTTTGTGTCTGGTCCATCGATCAAGTGCATCAATCTGGAAGCTAATCGTATCCAGAGCCTCGAGCCAGGAGCTTTCGATGGTGTGCCGGAACTGGTTTATTTGAATCTCGCAACTAATCCTGTATCGTTCAAGGACTTCATGAACATGTCTTTACCAAAATTGAAGGCACTTGTGCTTGATGACAATAATAATGAAAATCGATACCAAGACTCTGCACACAACCCTTCATCGCCATATTATTCCGAACCCATAGATCCTGACGGTGCAGGAATTTATTACCGCATGATCGATAACATTTCCGCTATCTTTCTGCCTAATTTAGAAAAACTTTCAATGCGAAACTACAGAGATGAATCTGCAGTCTCAACATGGCTCAAATACTTCAACGTTCCAAATTTGACTCATCTCTATATCGCTGGTAATAATTGGAGAGATTTCATTCCTCCGGAAAAACTTGCTCAGACTATCACTCATTTAAATATAGACGACAACGTATTGGAAGTGTTCGCGTCAAATTTCCCTAGATTACGATACCTGTCGATGGACAATAATCGAATCATCTCTATTTGCAATGTTAACTGTAATTGGAGAAGCTTATCATTGCGAGACATGCCTTATCTTGAATATCTGTCCGTAATGCAGAATCAAATTTCAACCATCGAATCTGACGCTTTCGCGGATTTGGAGAATTTGCAAGTACTGAATCTGGCAATGAACAAACTGAAATACCTACCCAAGTATTTGTTCAACAATATGACGAGTCTGAAAAATTTGTCATTATCTAACAACCAATTCACGGAGATTCTCGACATTTGTGGACTTCGTGAGCTTGAAAATCTCAACTTGAACGGCAATGGCATAACGTACACCGATTCTACGTCGTTTTGCAATTTACAACGTCTCAAATTTATCGATCTCAGTCATAATCGCTTGACGAGCATATCGGACGGATCCTTTACCCAACTTTCCGGCCTCACAGTGTTGGATCTTTCTTCGAACGAAATAACTGCACTTCCGGAGAAGTGGATAGGATCTGACAGCATTTTGAAAGTTCTGAAACTCGACGGTAACCTGTTCAACGACACATTGTATATGTCATTGGACCTCTTGGAGAATCTCGAAATTCTCAGTATGGGTCGTAATCCCATGAGTAGCATTACAGTTCGATCGTTATTGTCTCTACCACCGAATACGAAGATCGAGTTACCTCGTGTATAATATCAAAAATAGGATATGCAGCAATATCCAAATTTCATTGTCACAATGAAATTGCACAAGAGCCGGTTTTTACTATTTTGTTACGCTGTCCCTTTTTTCAATTGTAATGGAAGAAAAAACGTTTATAAAGTTCAAAATGGCTATTTTGTGTGATAATCATTTTTTGGGTAATTAAAAATTGAAGAATAACGCCATCTATTAATTCTTATCGATCAATTAATGATAATAAATTATTAATTATTATAATTATTAATGTGTTATTAATCTCCTGGAATTTCTGTGGTGATGAAAATAAAAAAATGTTATTTTCGATCGATTTTCTCGTCGCATTGGTCGAACATTAGCAAAACTGCCATCCAAAATGAATTCCTCAGTCATTACGGGGCTATACCAGTGTAACCCATGAAAAATTAGGCGATTTTCGGGAATTTTTTTAAAAGAAAGTACTCGATAGAATGTTTTGAAGTTTTTTGGACATAATAAGGTATATTTTCAGCTATATTTTAAGATTTTTTTTTTTACAAAAATATTGAAAAATAACGGAGTTATGTGCTGTCTTCGGAGGTGCAAAAAAAAAAAAAGTTCCTCAACTGCTGACATGATTCCGGCCGAATGAGTAGCTCAAACAAAAAAATTCAAAAAGGTTATTAAAGTTGAAGGTATTTCCTATACAATGACTGACGATTTTTGAAAAATATCAAAAATTAACAAAATGGCGTAGTTCTGAAAAAAGTGTCGTTTTTTGCGGTAAAAGAATGGTCGTTTTTTTAATGCAAAATTGACAATTTTCAACCAATCAAAAAGATCGTAGGTCATTGTATAGTAAATATATTCAAAAATACTCAGTTTCAATTTGAAGTCGATCGGTCAATTTCTCGTTGAGTTATGATATCAGCAATTTTGAAAAATGTTGTTTCGAGAAAAACGCGTTTAAAGTTTCAACTATCGATTTTTGCTATTGTGATATTCAAGATACGACCTTGTCGCTTTCACAGAATATTTTTGAAAGTATAAACTATCGAATAAGACAAAAAAAATCGGTTTTTTGAAAGTGTCACACTGGTATAGCCCCTTAATGAACTTTTATTTTATTTTTTTACATCACAAGTCATCGTTTCTATATTGTACTGCAGCGTTGATGTTAACGACCGATTAAAAGGACAATTCACTCATCAGTTTAATCGTAAAATCATATGGATTACAAGCATCTTAATTTTTTTTTCTTTAAGAAACCAACCCGAACCAAACGACGTCTTAGCATTAGCGCAAGTTACAAGAAGGGACTGCATTGTGAGTTCATTCTGCTGTCGATTAAAAAAATTGCTCAACATTTTCCTGCAGTGACGAGAATAATTGTACAAATTCTAAATTTACGATTTTTTTTTAAGAAACCAAGCCAAACAAAATAATGTCTTTTATCAATACTTTTGCGGAAAAAATTGAGAGAGCATCCTGTTTGGTGATGACTTTATTGCCTCGAAATCTGCAGCGACGAACGCAAACATTGTCGATGATAACCCTCGTCCGATCTTAGCAGGGAGAGGCGATTTTAAAAAATAATGTTTGGTCCGACGTGCTTCATGAAGCGTTTGTCTGTAATCTTCGAACGTCGAGACGGTTCACATAGTTCGCTGACGATAACAAACCGAGAGCCAAGCACGATCCTGAGTACATCACTTTGGTCAGTCGCCTTGGCAGCTCGAGGCAAACAGGGCGTGTTTCAAAGGTTTAATGTCAAAAAACGATTGAATTCCTTCGAATCATAAATGAAACAAGAAATTTTGGAAAGAAAAAAGTACAACACCACGATGACGTCGATTCTGCAATCGATCGTTGTAATAGTGAACATCGGTATCTCATTGACTAACTGCTGGGAAATTCCATTTTGCGATGACAAAAAGAACGGCGAAATTCTGCTCGATCTGTCGAGCATCGGTATACACAGATTAAGGAAATCATTCGCTTCCGATCCTGCGATCGCATGTTTGGACTTGGCTGATAATAATTTGACGAGCATCGAACCGGAAGCCTTCGGGAGCCTCGGTAATTTGCGCTCCTTAAATCTATCGAGAAACGCGATTGATTTCGCGGAATTTTGCCGTCTGAAGAAATTCAAAAAACTGCGGACACTCGTCCTCGACGAAACCATTGTGTCGCCGCCTCCGCCATTAAACACTGAGCCTCCGATTTTTGATTACGAGGACTATGTTGTTTACGACACCGCGGTCGACGAACGTGGTTATGCACTCGGTCGAATACCGATGACGGTAACACGAAAGGTCGAAAGAACGACTACCGAAAGACCAGAGTTCACATTGGATGGTGATCAGGACAATAATATACCGATTTTCCCGGAATTGGAGAGTCTCTCGATGAGCTATTATCAGAGAGACGGAATAGTCAATGCTCTGGTGAAATTCGGCTTTATGCCGAATTTAACGCATCTTCGTGTGGCCGGAAATAAATTGACGAGCATTGCCGATTTGCCGCTGACTTCTTATCCGCATCTGACGCATCTGAATCTCGACGAAAACGAAGTGAACGTATTTCCGGGCTCGACAAAGATAAATGTTAGTCATTTGTCGATGAACGACAACAAGATCGAGCATTTGTGCTCGATTTACAGCGAATTATCGAATTCGATGACGCCAGGCGCTATAAAGTTCCTCGAATCCTTGTCGTTGACCAATAACTTGATGACGAACATCGCCGCCGACGTCTTCCATAATTCAGAGAGTCTGATGTTTCTCGATTTGTCTAACAATTCGATCGAATCGTTTCCTCGTCATACCTTCGATAATCTGAGGAATTTGCGCGATCTTGTGGTGAACGACAATCGTCTCGATCGAATTCCCGACATTTGTGCACTCGAGAATCTTCGTACTTTGTCGCTCGATGGAAATCGGATAATCGCGATCGACGAGACTTCTTTCTGCAATTTGCCGAAACTCGCTCACGTGAGTTTGCGAAGGAATGGCTTGTCACAAGTGGCCCCGGGGACATTTGGTCAATTTCCGGCTCTGTCGAGCCTCGATTTGTTCGGTAACAAAGTGGCGTCGCTGCCGCAAAATTGGATAAGATCCGGCATCAAACTCGATTGGCTCAATCTCGATGCCAATGAATTCGTCGATCTCTCGAGTATGTCGCTCGATAATCTCGAGGATATCGGTTATCTGAGCATCGGATAGAATCCTCTGAAGAAGATTACCATTGGATCGTTGTTGAAACTACCGATCAACACCACCGTGGACGTGACATGTGTTCGCGATGCCTAGAAAAATGTCTTGATTCCAAAATAAGACCCGCGACAATGAAAACCTTGCGATGATTTTTTTTTATTAACCTTTCAAAGTGTGAACACGTGAAATCAATCTCTCATTACCAATAATATTATCGAAAAATTAATGAAAAAACATATTTTCATGGCTTGATCGACGTTTATACTTTGTCGTCGTTATATTGTGCACTTTTTGTCAAATAGTTTATTGCTGATATTATAATGAAATAAAGGTGCGAGCTAAAGATCGCAAAGTCTTTTGTGCAACACGAAACTACTCTTTCGAATTCTGTGGAATTTTATTTTACACCATCTACGATTGTATTCTGTATATCTGCCAAATTTCTTCGTGATATTCCCATTTTTTTTGAAGATTTTTATTGGATAAAAACGTTCACATCGATTAATGGAAAATTCGATACCGAAGAGCTTTCAGCAGGGGTTACACTTACATCTGAAATTTATCACGATAAAAAGAATTTAAAAATTCGTAAAAATCAAATGCATTCAAAGATTCTCGCTACCTCTCATAATATCGTCCATTTCAACTTCTTTCGCATGGAAATGAATCAGCATAATGAATCAGAATATGCAGGATCAGCATTGGACGAAAATTTTAGATTTTCTGTATAATTTTATTGAATGAAATATTGAATAAAGTTTTACGAATTAAAGTTTTCAATTCCACCACCGACAAGAATTTTGAAAAAAGGGTGCTAATCGGCAGCATATATTTTCGAAATATTTTTTAATTTTTCCTATTTCTTTTGTTCTCATTTTATCCATAAAATCATATTGTTTTTTATTATTATTGATAATTGGCCGCAATTATTTATCTAATTTGAATCTAGAATAATATTTCTCATTATCATAAAATGAATATTTGGCATTTTTATTAAATCGCGTACGAATAAGAAATTGAATATTCCACAAACATTGTTCATTACCTAATGACCTAATTACAAAAAAGATAAAAACTTAAGATCATCGCAACTAGACGACGTCAAACAATTCCCAACGGACGTTCCACATCGGAAGACCAGGCGAGATTAATAGCTGTAAGTATATAATCATCAGCTCATGGCACGTTTGAGAAAAAAAGGATTCTTATTTTTTCAAACGAAAATAATTTTATCGAGCAATACATTGTAGCAATGTGTTTCATAAACACACGATAAACTTTGCTTCCATGATAATTTCAATTGCTGATAAACTCTTGCTCGAGAGAAGAAGTGCTATTTGTACTTTGGTCATTGGATGCCAAATCAACCCCACTATGTCTCAGCATCTCTCATTTTCATTTTTTCGTTCAAAGGTCCACAAATAAATATATGTAACAATATATATACAAGGTTTGCCGCACCACATCCTCCCATCCTGCTATTTTATATTATATATTCTATTTTATATTTTCATACGATAAATATGCATTATATTCAATTATGATATATATGAGGCATTCCAGCTATAACCGAGCGGACATTACCTCGTCATTTTTTATTCGTGACGCCGATTTTTTTTCAGTTACTTTTCGACAAAACAAAACATACGTATTTTTCAAAAAAAATTATTTTCCATCCCCTTTCGTTTTAACGCCTGTCAAAGTACAATTCTTCTTTTTTCGGCAAGAGTGTATCCTCCGATTTTTTTCAAATTAATTGACAAAAAAGTACATGTAAAACCGCATCTTTTGATCGCTATCCCATCATGGAGAAATGATTTTTCGATTTTTTCTATGTGTATAAAACTTTGAAAAATGTGTTTTTATTCGTAAAAAAGGAGTAAGTACACAGGAAACGTTGTTGATGCTATTATTTATTTATGTTTATTAATATTTATGTGTACATAAATTTTGTAACTGTATTAATAAATAATAGCAATATGAATAAAAACACATTTTTCAAACCCTCATACACATACAAAAAATCGAAAAATGATTCCTCCACGATGGGATAGCGATCAATAGATGTGGGTTTACATGTACTTTTTTGACAATTTATTTGAAAAAAATCGGAGGATACACTCTTGTCGAAAAAAAAGAATTGTACTTTGACAGGCGTTAAAACGGAAAGGGATGAAAAATAATTTTTTTTGAAAAATACGTATGTTTTTTTTTGTCGAAAAGTAACTGAAAAAAAATCGGCGTCACGAAAAAAAAATGTCGAGGTAATTGCCACTCGGTTATAGCTGGAATGCCTCATATTTATTATATAAATAATAATAAAATAGTCATACAATTTGCGGGATTAAAAAAAAAATTCTCGCTCCATTACCTTAAAAAATGATGGTTCGACGGTGCTCGAGTTTGAAGCGAAATATTTTCTGACGATTACATTTTGAATAAACGTGAGAAGCATTAAATTACAACGTTTTTCATTTTGTGATCAAAATTGCTTATAATGACTTCCCACTAGAGAAGAAACACCAGATTCAGCGTCTTCGTGATTTCAATGTGTTTGGCCACAGTACATAAAATTATATTGTCGATAAAAAAAAAAAATCAATTCTAAAATGAGGCAATTATTATAATTGTCGTTGATATACCTAAATTGAGTAACCCCATAAAAATCCGATTTACATCTGATATTTTCATGACAATTTTGTATGAAGAGTTGAATTTTTTTTTTTCAATTATCATTTTCTAATTAATTGTTCAATAGCATAGCAGTAACCCACTTTTACTGAAATACTTGGATAATCCGAGGACTGCGCAAAATGATAATGCAACTACGATTGAAAATTAAATTTTGGCAAAAAATTTCATTGCAAAAATCCACCAAGCAGCTTGGTCCAAGTATATTGGACATTAAGTTGACGTGATAAGCGAGGGAAATCATTTTTTCTTTAACGTTTTTCTCCGTTTACTTGAATTTTCGAAACTAAAAACGAAATTTCAGGGCGATGTTCGTTTTGTGTCGGAGAATTTTTTTTTCGGCGTGCAATCTATTCGCTTTGAAGCGTATATTTTTAGATGAAAAACAACGAATCAACACTTTGCTGCGTTATCTTCTTGTGGTGTCCATTTTGGTAATCATCTCCCCTCCCCTATAAATGTGCGCAGTTGAAATTCTTATCTTATCCCCCGTTTTGCTGGGGTTTGCGTTTTTCGCGACCGCTGCGAGCACATATAAAGGCACGAGTGCTCGTCCAATTCAGTCAGTTTTGTCAGAGTCCATCGCGCGGGTCGTTCAACCCCGACTTTGTTCATCGCACGGCTTAAAAATCGTAGCCTTGATACAGTTTCATTGAATCAGAAAGACAAAACGACAGTTCGAGAATGATCGGGTTATCCGTGATGTTTGTGGCCTGGCCCAGTTTCATTGGACTTTCAGCGGCTTTCGATGCGGTCAAGATGATTCCTGCGTGCGAGAACAAATCGCCGCACGATATATACTTCGACCTCTCGAACATGGGCCTACGTAGTATACGAAAATCTTTTGTGTCTGGTCCATCCATCAAGTGCTTAAATTTGGAAGCTAATGATATCCGGAGTCTTGAGCCAGGAGCTTTTGATGGTCTGCCGGAACTGATTTATTTGAATCTCGCAACTAATCCTGTATCGTTCGAGGACTTCATGAACATGTCTTTACCAAAATTGAAGGCACTTGTGCTTGATGAGAATAATAATGAGTATCGATACCAAGAACCTAAACACAACCCTTCATCGCAATATTATTCCGAATCCAGGTATGATGGTGATACACGGACTTATTACAACAGGATCGATAAGATTTCCGCCATCTTTCTGCCAAGTCTAGAAAAACTTTCATTGCGCAACTACAGAGATGAATCTGCAGTCTCAACATGGCTCTACTACTTCAACGTTCCAAATTTGACGCATCTCTATATCACTGGTAATAAATGGGGAAATTTCATTCCTCCGGAAAAACTTGCTCTGACTATCACTCATTTAAATATAGACGACAACGAACTGAACGTTTTCGCGTCGAATTTCCCAAGATTGCGATATCTGTCGATGGACAATAATGAAATCTCAGCTATTTGCAATGTCAACTGTAATTGGGGAAGCTTGTCATTGCGAGACATGCCCCATCTCGAATATCTGTCTGCAATGCAGAATCGAATTGAAAGCATCGAATTTGACGCTTTCGAGGATTTGGAGAATTTGCAAGTACTGAACGTGGCAATGAACAGACTGAAATACTTACCCAAAAATTTGTTCAACAATATGACGAGCTTGAAAAATTTGTCATTGGCTAACAACAAATTCAAGGAGGTTCCCGACATTTGTGGACTTTGTGAGCTTGAAATTCTCTACTTGAACGGAAATAACTTGACTTACATCGATTCTGCGTCGTTTTGCGATTTGGAACGTCTCAAATTCATCGATCTCAGTCACAATAGCTTGACGAGCATATCGGACGGATCTTTCACCCAACGTCCTGGCCTCACAGTATTGGATCTTTCTTGGAACGAAATAACTGAGCTTCCGGAGAATTGGATTGGACCCAATAGCATTTTGAAAGTTCTGAATCTCGACGGCAACAGGTTCAACGATACATTGGATATGTCGTTGGAACTCTTGGAAAATCTAGAAATCGTCAGTATGGGTCGTAATCCCATGAGAAACGTTACGGTTCGATCGCTATTGACTTTACCACCGAACATGAAGATCGACGTATCTCGTGTATACGATGAAATATAGGATATACAATAATATCCAAATTTTATTGTCACAATGAAATTGCACGAGAGTCGTTTTTTAATATTTTATTATGCTGTCGCGTCTTTTCGTATAATAATAATTTTTTGGGTAATTAAAGATTGAAGAATAATGCCAGCTATTAATTTTTATTAATTAATTAATAATAATAATAATAATAATAATAAATTATTAATGATCATTAGTATTATTGATAATTATTATAATTATTAATTAATTATCAATCTCCTGGAACCCCTGTGATGATAAAAATAAGAAATTGTTATTTTCGATCGATTTTCTCGTTTCAGTCGAACATTAACAAAAGTACCATCCAAAATGAATTACTGATGTCAGTCAATAATGAATTTTTCTTTTTTTTTATCAAGCGTCACCGTTTATATATTGTATTGCAGTTTTCATATTAATCACCGATTAAAAAGACGCTCTACTCATCCGTTTAGACTACACGCATCGTATATGAGGCATTCCACGCCATTTCGCTCAGCCGTGACCCTGGACATTTTTAATTTTTTTGATTTTTTTATATGAAATAGTACACTATGCAAGGAGTATGTTCACTCATTTTTTCGAAAAATCTGGATTTCAGAAAGTTTGGAAACGTTTGAACGCCAATATCTCAAATTAATCGATATATCGAAAAATGTTCAGAGATCGATTTTTTTCATATTAGTTCACACTTTCATAAAAAAAAGGAAAGAAAATTTAAATCATAGTTGTCAACATTTTTTCGGCGTGTAAAGTGAAAACTATTTTTCGTAAAGATGATTACCATTATTTTTTCACAAAATTCTCTAAAATAATATGATAAATTATGTGAATTTTAACGCTAATGCCATCGTGGGCCCATTTTTCCTTCTATTTTTTTTTTTAATAAATTCAGATTTTTTCACAAAAATTTTCCCAAATAATTTCCATTAACTCAATGGTTAATGAAAATGCAAATGCATTGAAGAAAAAGTAATGCATTATTTGCAACCCTGCTCTGTCATTAATGAATTTTTCTTTAATTTCATCACACGTCATCGTTTCTATATTGTATTACAGCGTTGATATTAACCACCGTTTAAAAGTACGTTCTACTCATCAATTTAATCGTAAAACTAAATAGATTACGCGCATAGTAATTTTTTTTTTTAGCGTATGGAACTCGCATGTGTTCGTTATCTGTTGCGCAAACACTTTAGATATTAGCAGCGAGGATACTTTGCGTAGTATCTATCGAATTCTTCGTTTTTCGTGCGACATTTGAGAAATTTAGCTGGGGCAATGATATTGGTGTCACATACGTGGACGTCGTCGTCGTCGTCGTCGTCGTCGTCGTCGTCGTCGTCGTTGATTATTGCGTTGCTCGTATCCATGCATCGCTTTGCAGGGAAATAAGGGGTCAATTTTGGCCATTTTTCACCACCGGAGAAGATAACGCTGCCATAACGCTACGCACAGTGCAAACCAATTAAAAAATAACATGATTTAATCAATTTCATTGAGCGTCGAAAAAAAAAAATTCGCTTCATGGCCATTGAGGGAGGCTTCGTGGCTCGAAGCGCCACGAATTAGACACGGTGACACTTGGTAAATATTCCATTACTTAAAATGTATTCATTTTATATGTATCCATACACACAGAAATATATATATATATGTGGGTCCCTCCGTGTCAAATCGACCAAGAGTTGGAATCGCCTCGTTTCAATTTCGATGAAATTTGGTCAGAAGTTTTCGTTTTTAATAACACGAAGTTCTACCAAAGGAAAAATTTTTTTTAAAAAATTTTCGACAGTTATGCAAAATTCAAAATGTCACAATTTTTCAAATCTTTCAAGTTTATTTTTTAAATATATCGAATACTATTATATAGTTGCGAAAAATTGTTCTGAATTCGTCTCAATGAGTATACTTGGGGCTACGAAAAAAAAAATATTCCGAAGAAAAATTTTGAAAAATGTTGAATTTGGAGAATTTTGAATTTTCAATAATCGTGAAAACCCAAGTTCAGTATTAAATTTTTGGTTCAATTTTGTTTATATAATATCTTGTACTGATCTTAAAAGATCCTGAAATTTTCAGAAAGGTGTTTTTTGTTTTTAAAAAATATGAATTTTTTAAATTTAAAAAATCGTGTAAATCCACGATCAACATTAAATTTTTGGTTAATTTTTTTTTTATACAATACCTTGTACCGATCTTAAAAGATCCTGAAATTTTCAGGATGGTGTTTTTTTGTTTCAAAAATATAAATTTTTCAATTTTGGTAAACAAATTTTTTTATTACCAAAATACTGTTACTTTTTCTTTTTTTGACTGCTCAAAATTACAAAACTACATGATTGCTCAACTTTACTTAACTGAAAGGTAAAAAAAAAACATTTTTTTTTACCAAAATTCAAAAATTTATATTCTTGAACTTGAATTTTCAAGATTTTTGAAAATTCAAAATTTTCCAAATTCATCATTTATCAAATTTTTTTTTCGGAATATTTTTTTTTGTAGCTCCAATTATACTCTTTGGGACGAATTCAGAACGATTTTTCGTAACTATAATAGTTTTCGAGATATTTAAAAAATAAACTTGAAAGATTTGAAAAATTGTTAAATTTTGAATCTTGCATAACTTTAAACAAAAAAAAATTCAAATTTTTTTCCTTTGGTAGAACTTCGTTTTATTTAAAACAAAAACTTCTGACCAAATTTCATCGAAGTTGAAAGGGGTCGACTCCGACTCTTGATCGATTTGACATGGAAATACCCATGTATATATACTTACAGACTGGGGAATAGTTTGTAAATGGTTCGGAGGAACCTCACATAAAAATGGTAGATTATAATCTGTACACATTATTTCCGTGAAGATGGTTATGATCTGTAGAACGCGAGTTTACTCAACTGTTGCCCCATACTTTTCGCTGAAATTACCAGATGTCGAATGATACGGCTCCCTTCCTTTGACTCAAATTCAACGTCTCATGAAAGATGGAATGTTTAGAAGCATACATATCCACAGATCGGTCTCACGATCAGTCTTTTCTGACTTTTCGTAGCCTCGAGTCAGCGACGCCAAGTTAACCATCGAGTTAACTACTTTACTCGACAAGTTGATAGGGCAAAAAGGGAAGAATGTTTTGCGGTACATTATTCTTTCTAACGTGTTGCGTTATCGTCGCTCATTCCCGGGACTACGATGAATTTGGTCAAATACCAATCTGCGAAGACAAATCATCGAAGGAAGTTTACTTGAATCTGTCCAACGTTGGTTTGCGATCGATTGATAAGCCCTTTGTGTCAGGCACATCGTTGGTTTGTCTCAATCTTGCGGGTAATCGCATCAAGAACATCATGGAGAACGCGTTTCACGATACTCCTTATTTGCGCTACTTGAATCTCGCTGGTAATCCCGTTGCAATGCAAGACTTCTCAAGGTTGAGCTTTGCCAGTTTGAGGACTCTCGTGCTGGACGGTCCATTTCCGGAAAATAACGATCAGCACATGACAGACATGGGCTGCTCCGAAGATAAGCGATTTTGTGGTATCTTTGTGCTCGTGTTTGGTGAATTGGAAGTACTGTCTATCTCTCATTGGGAAAATCCTGATGGCGCGTTGATGTGGCTGAGATGCTTCGATGCGCCACGTTTGAAGGCGCTCTATCTCCTCGACAATGGGATCACGAGCATGAGATTGGACTTGAAATTTACCGTCACCGTGACCCACGTTTATCTGGACGACAACGCCATCAACAGGTTCGACATGGAAAATCGCACGAACCACATTCGTCGTTTGTCCCTGAATCGTAACAATATCGAATTCATCTGTGATCGACACTGTCGCAATCACTCGATGACACCTCGTGGTTTGCACCATCTCGAGGAGTTGTCACTGGTCGGCAATCGAATAGTGTCCTTCGAGCGAAGTGCATTCAAGGATACGACGATGTTGCGCGTTCTGAATCTGTCGAAAAATGCCATCGTCACTTTGCACAATCGCTCTTTCGACAATCTCGCGAGTTTGATAAATCTCAATTTGGATGAAAATCGACTTCGACACATGCCAAAAATTTGTGCACTTCAGAAGCTCGAAGTTCTCTCGCTGCGGTACAATAAAATTCCGATTATTCGCGAATCGTCGTTCTGCCATTTGCCTCGTCTCAATGTCATTCGTTTGAGCGGCAATTACTTGACGCACGTGAATCCCGCTGTTTTCTTGGGACTTCCCCGAGTAAGAACGATACATCTTGCCTGGAACCGACTCAGGTTACTTCCGCCACACTGGACAGACGGCCTTGAAAAGCTCGAAGAACTTTGTATCGGTGGTAACGAGTTCAACAGTATTCGAAATATGTCCCTGATGGGCTTAACCGGGCTGCGCTATCTCAGTATTGGACAGAGTCCCAATCTTCACAGCATGAAGAACGGAGAACTGACGGCACTATCGCGAGATATCACGATCAACACAGTACAAGCTTGTGGTCCTTGAGCTTTGGCCAAAATTAAGGTGTTTTCAGGAAAAAAAAATTTAGTACTAATTCATGGACACAATGATAATTACCAGAGTGTCCAGTAATAGTCATGACCCTGAAGATATCTGCATCTGCGAAATGTCATCTTTGAACAGCCATATCTCCCGTGTTTTTAATCGTACAGACTTCGTTCAGGCGTCATTTTTTTCGTTTTCAAATTTTCTAGATGCGCTTTTTATTAGTTTTTTTTTCGCAACCCTTAAGGGGCTGCGCATAAAAGAAATTTTCGAACAACCATAACTTCCGTGTTTTCGCAGCCCCTTAAGGGTTGCGGGAAAAAAAACGCTTCCAGAAAATTTGAAAACAAAAAAAATGACGCCTGAACGAAGTCCGTGCGATCAAAAACACGGGAGTTATGGTTGTTCAAAAATTTCTTTTATGCGCAGCCCCTTAAGGGTTTCGAAAAAAAACTAAAAAAAGCGCATCTAGAAAATTTGAAAACGAAAAAAATGACGCCTGAACGAAGTCCGTACGATTGAAAACACGGGAGATATGGCTGTTCGAAGATGACATTTCGCAGATGCAGATATCTTCAGGCTCATTAATAGTCCAACATTACTGGACTGGTTCAGTAAATTGTTCAGAATATTCGACGACGAGTTATTTTTCATTTCAAATCCATGGAGTAATCCAGTAATTTTTACTGGCAGCTCAGAATCAAACTGGATTTGCAAATGGATGGTGTTCAAAATAAAGAAATTAAAAAAATAATCAATTCTTCCATCTAGCTGTACTAATATAGTAGACGTTAATTTATTACATACAAGAAACGTCAACTCAAAAACTGAGGTTTTTTAACTTTGAAGTGTGAAATCAATAGAATTTCGTGACTGAATATCAATTAATTGTTCCCATAATTCTGCGATTCTATGGAATAAATACAGTCCATCTAATAGTTTTTCATTAATAATTACGAATAAAAAATGATAATTAATAATTAAAAAATATTCTTTGTCGATGGCATTTTAATTATTGAAAAATGAAATTAAAAAAAAAAACATAGAAGTTGTTGTCGCGAGCGAAAGGCATTCAAAGTCTGCGGGCAAAAGTTTTGGCAGCCGCAACAGTCTGCATTGTAATGATATGCGATATTTACATTTGATTAATCGACGATTCGTAGAACGTGTCTTTTTTTTATTTCGAAATATAGTGGTTATCAGAAACTCTATCTCGTAATTAATTTAACCTACTATAAATATGTACATTTAAGATCATCACTCATTTTGCGTAGATTCAATTGTCCGATTCATTCAACGTCGTATATATTGAGAATCTCAGAACTTCTTTTTGATAAGATATGCTCTTGCTCTTCAAAAAATGAAGATATTTCAATTCACCAAGCGGCGTTTCAAAGGGGACATATTCAGCTTCGTTTCGCTTTTTCCACAAAATTTTTTCGATTTTTTTTTTTGCAAAAAATTGAATATTTTTGAGGAAAAAAATTGTCTAAAACTTTTCAAAATTTCAACGCCAAAATGAAAGCCGAAAAATGACCGTGTTTCTAAGAGCGTACCGGGTTCAAAAAAAATCGACATTTTTGTCCGGCACGGAATCAGGGCAAGTATTTTCAAACTTTTGAACCGCAGTGTATCACTTTAAGGTTTAAACTTTCAGAATATGAGAAAAGAAATTCGTTTCCTTCGAATTTCTAGAGTCGTGCCTCAAGGGGAAGACTTGGAGATTGCCTTACTTTTACTAATTTAATTATTGGACTAAAAATCTTATTTATTGTATGAAAATAAATAAATGTATTTGTCATTGTAGAATTCTTACTGGAGAAAAAAACAAGGTTGTTTCGGGACGATTGTATCTTTCAGAAGACGAGACGAAAATTGAAAAATTCAATCCAAAAAGTAGCCTAGGATAAAATAACAATTTTCAGTAAATTTCTCACTTAAAAAAAACACAAAAAAATTAAGTCCTCGTTACAATACAATGAAAATCATCCCAAAAATTTTGATTGTCGACCCGAGATCTCACAAAGTGCATCGAGAGAATGATTTAGTTTAAGTAAATTTATATGAAATAAATAAAATTTTATTTAAATATCGTCCTAAAAAGTTATTTATTGCATCCCTATTTAAGAAAATCGGAAAAATTCTTCTCAATAAAATAAATCTTTTTTTTCTGGTACTAAGTCGATTACTTTTAATCTCTCTTTTCCCTTCCAAATCCCTCGACTATCTTTCGTCTTCTTTATATCAATATTTTCTTGATAAAACGAATCCAATATAAAATTTGTTTAAAAATGAAATGAGATCGACAAAAAGTAACATTACACTGGTGAAACATCAGATTTTCGAGACTTCGACGTATTTCTCTATTTGCTGAAATAAGTCTTCTCTTATTCGCCTATTATTATCAAAATACATTGGAATATAAAAAAGTGTTTGCGCTGATAACCTGGCGTCGATTGACTGTCTCGTCTCATTACATCGGTTACGGATTACGATGCGGCCAAATATTACAGAGACGTTTCAAACAAAATTCTATCGGACGAGAGTAATAATATGCGTAGTCGCTTCTAGCACATGACTATTATATTGCTCACGCGACTATCGCATGACACTTGCTTTCCTCGCTCTTCTCTTTGTGGCCAAAATTTAAATCGTCATCTATAATGAAAATAAAACATACGCATCGAGAGCCATTATTATTGAGATTACTCCGAAGGCCCCACATGTCTGTCGTTTTATTTTTGCGAAAATATTCCTGCAAAGACGTTCAAATATTTGAGTTTCAGGCTAAATTGTATCACAAGGTAAAGCGTGATACATTTTACGAATTTCTTCACGAGCGATCTTCTTTAGAAAATTTTTTTTTTGCGCTCCCTCGTATCGGGAAGTTTTTTCAATGTGCTTGAAAATTTTGTTGATCATGCTTTCATGGGTGACCTTTTTTATTTTTGGCCTTTTCTCTCTGCTAAGAAAAAAAAAATCCTGCAGCGAAAACTATCTTTGGGAGAAAAGACACTAGAATCTCAATGAGGATGGCAATTGAAAGAGAAGAAGGTTTTTTTTTCAACCGCCCTGATACACACCCTTCTCTCCACCCTGGAACGGCGGTAGCTCGATGTACAGGATGTCACAAAAATAACGGGACCGCTGAATATTTCCTCAGCCAAGATATTTTTCAAAAAGGTCAAGGTCATTCTTGTAGTCACTTTCTACGAGGAATTCAGTGGTGACCTTAACTTTGACCTCGACGATAACCTGCAAGGTTATTTTACTTTTTATTTTAAGGTCACAGGTACAATTTGACCTTGGAGGTCCTCTAAAGTCAATTTAACTTGAGCTTATTCCGAAAAAGTTGATTAATCTTTTCCGAATCTTTAAATGTAAATGTTAAACTGTGTGTTCTATTGATTTCAGAACTCAAAAATACATGTTTTCATTGAAAAAACAAAAGTTAACCTTCAAATTACCTTGAAGATGATCGTCAAGGTCACTATACTAAATGCGCCTCGTTAAAATTAATAACTTCAGTCGTTACGAAAGAATTTCCAAAGTTCCTATTCCCAGAGGACCTTGTTTAATTGTAAGTTTATTCGACTTTAGAGGACCTCCGAGGTCAAGCTGTACCTATGACCTAAGTACATATTTGAACGTGAAATTTTCCGCTCTACATCGATTGCCGATGTCCAAAAAGGGAGTTTTCATTTGAAAAAACAAAGTTGACCTTCAGATAAACCATGAAGGTTGTCGTCAAGGTCAAAATTAAGATCACCATGGAATTCCTCGTAAAAAGCCACCACAAGATTGAGCTTGAACTTTGTGAAAAATATCTTAGCTGAGGTAAATATTCAGCCGTCCCGATACTTTTGTGAAACCCTCTATAAGCGGCATCACCGATTTTCCGGACCAGGATGGGCGCGGGAGAAGTAAGTATAATCCTGGCTCTTTCTCTCTCCCACTTCTTCCATGCTCTTTTAGCTTGTTCATCCGCCGGTACCGGGGAAATGGGCTCTGTATATCTGTATATCTCTGGATGCCCATATATGTATACTCCAAACCCACTGAGTGGGTTTTCGGGAGCCGGGCTAGAACGGGGCGAGACACACAAGCAAGATCGGCGAGAACCGCCGGAGGGAGCAAGGGATGCAGCGAGTGGAGAGGGGATTGCAGCGCATGCGCTTCACCGGGGGTTGCTAGAGGATGGCAGGGACACGCTACGAAGTGCTACGAGGGAGGGAGGGAGTCAAGAGACGTCGCGTGGGTTAGCGAGAGCGGGAAGTGTCTCGTATCGGCGCAAAAGAGAGCGAGAGACAGAAAGGGGGAGAAAAGGGTGATTGAGAGTCGGAGGGGAAGAGACAGAGAGAGACCGCAAACCGTTTCAAGTCCGAGGCGAGGTCTCTCCCCGTACGGTTGGCTCGTTTCTTCGCCGGCCCGATGCAAAATCCAGCAGTGTTCCCTCGAACGCGGCACAGTTCGAGCACTTTTTGCGCTCGGTGAGACGCTGATCGTTCCATCCCTCGTGATGGGAACTAACTCGGCTCTGTGGCGCGTTAAAATCGGCAACGAGTCATTGCCACGGTAGCCCGTCCTCCGACAGCGTTATAAGAATCGGGGTTTCAACGAAAAGGGAACGAGAAACAAATTCACTACATTCTTCTCATTCCCTTCCCCGATCTTCCTCCCTCTGCACACCAAAGGCGCGATAAAAGGGAGTGAGAGACGATAACAAGGACGTGGTCAGTGCGAGTGTGTGTAAAACCGTGCCTGTGTTTGTGCGTGTGAGTGCGTGTCTGTGAAAAGAATATACAGTGCCGGAAAAAAGGGAAAACAGAGTAACGGTGGAATCCTGACAGAGGGCGAGTACGAGGAAAGTAAATAAATACAGGAAAGAAGATGGGTTGGACCGCAGTTCCAAGATTTGCATTGTGAGCGGCGATTGAACGACGATATGAAGTAAAAAGTCGTTCTCGAGGGGGGCGGGGTGGGTGGGGGGAGGGCTCGAAGCGTGAAAACAATATCAAAGGAGCGAAGAGGTCGCGGAGGAGGAGGTGAGGTGAGAAGGTGGAAAAAGTTTTCGAGGCTTAGCGAGAAAAAGGCTGAACAGTCACGGAGAGGGGATTATCACTCGTCATTTTGTGAAGGTTAAAATAGTGGGAATGAAGTCAACGAAGATGTTGATTACGGTGTCTCGGTGATTGGTTGAAAGATTCACTCGGACGATACACAAAGGAGAAGGACAGAGTTAGTCGGAGGAACAAAGAGGATACCGGATATAAAAGATTCGAGAATGTCGGGTAATTATACGGTAAGATGCGAGCAGGGTCTGGTGGTGCCACTTTGGACACCGTTGAACAATCT
This sequence comes from Alloplasta piceator, assembly GCA_946863875.1. NCBI lineage: Eukaryota > Metazoa > Arthropoda > Insecta > Hymenoptera > Ichneumonidae > Alloplasta > Alloplasta piceator. Next base: position 1,722,615 of record OX333074.1, read on the forward strand.
CAATCTCATCGATATCGTATTTCGCGGTATCTTTTATTTCTTCTTTCTTCTGTATCTGTTCATCGGTGTATCGATAATAAGCGATCGTTTTATGGCAGCGATCGAGGTTATAACGTCGCAGGAGAAGGAATTGGTGGTTCGTCGTCAGGGACGCGAGCCACAGATAGTCGTTGTCCGAGTCTGGAACGAGACAGTGGCGAATTTGACCCTAATGGCATTGGGCAGCAGCGCACCGGAGATACTGCTGTCCATAATCGAGATATGGGCGAAGAATTTTCAAGCCGGAGAATTGGGACCGGGAACGATAGTCGGCTCCGCGGCCTACAATCTCTTTGTCATAATAGCCCTGTGCGTGTTCGTCATACCGAGCGGCGAGAATCGCAAGATCAAGCATCTGAGGGTATTCTTCGTAACCGCGACCTGGAGCATATTCGCATACGTATGGCTGTACATAATACTGGCTGTATCGAGTCCGGGTGTACTCGAGGTTTGGGAGGGCATCCTGACGTTCTCGTTCTTTCCGGCAACGGTATTGACCGCGTACGTCGCCGATCAACGTCTGCTCATCTACAAGTATCTCCACAAGGGTTATCGCATGAACAAGAGGGGTGTGATAGTGCAGGCGGAAGCTGGCGATTCGGACGGCGGTGTCGAGCTCGAGATAAAGGCGCAGCAGGAAGGTATACAGGGTGGCGTTAACGTAACGTTGGATCGTCTGGGTGACGCGGACACGCCCGAGGCCCGCGAATTCGAGCAAACCCGTCGTGACTACATAAACACACTGCGCGAGTTGCGCAAGAAGAATCCGACACTGGGTCTCGAGCAATTGGAGGTTATGGCGCACGAGGAGGTGCTGGGCAAAGGTCCGAAGAGTCGAGCATTTTATCGGGTACAAGCGACCCGCAAGATGGTAGGAGCTGGTAATCTCAGCCGTAAAATAAGCGAGAGAGCGCAGAGTGATCTGAGCGAGGTCAAGGCCGAGTTACAGCGAGCCGAGGCTGAGAGCGTTGATATTGAGAACATCAACGCGATGAGGGTCTTCTTCGAGCCGGGTCATTATACCGTTATGGAGAACGTCGGTACCTTCGAGGTTGGCGTTACCAGAGCCGGAGGTGATATGAACAAGGCGTGCACCGTTGATTACTGCACCGAGGATGGCTCGGCCGAAGCCGGCTCCGACTACATTCCTGCCAAAGGCACCCTCATATTTGAGCCGGGAGAGTCTCGCAAGACCATCAAACTCTCGGTCATCGATGATGAACTCTTCGAGGAGGACGAACACTTTTACGTTAGGTTAGTTTGGCACGGTGCCATTTCGCCAATAATTTTGAGTTTTAAGAAGTCACCTTCATCCCTGTCATGATGAATTCGATCGTCATGAATTTTCGTCGACCTTGCCCGGCATTGTGACCTGCATTGCCACTGCAACCAATCCAAAACTTGAACGACAAATGCTAGCCGATGGCTAGACGGGTTGAAGACAAACATTTAAACTTTTTCCCAATCCCAAAGGCTTTTATTCCCCATTTATCGCTTGGTCGATAAATGTTGATGGATCTGCTAGAACATAACGAATTTTGGGTCACTGTGGAAACATTACTCTTTGTTATTCTCGGGACGCGACGATGAGACGGGGCGATGAAAGTTGCTCGATACATTTTCATTTTAACTTTTGAAGCGCGGTGGAAAACAACACATCAACCAGCTCTGGGGAATTACTCCATCGGGACTGTTTATTCTCGCGTACACGGGGTCGTTCACACCAGGGACTTCGGAGTGGTCAACACTCGTCGAAACAGTGCTAACTCTAGAAAATCGTACGATTGATATTAATTTTTCTATTTTGATTGCGAATTAATATCGAATCCGTGATTGCCAAATCGAACCATGTTTTGTCCAACTTTGACAATTCACGGCTCATTTGAAAAAAATGTCTATATACAAATTCACCACTTTTGGTAATGGAGAAATGAAGAATAAATAATGAAACACGTCAAATTTACCCTTTCTGATGCTATCGTCACAATGTCCATTAAAACTCTAATTTTCCACTCGTCGATCCCTATAATCCCAGCATATCGGAACGTTTATAGTTGAGAACTGTCCAATTGACGATTCAGCACGTAAACTATATACATATATATATGTCATTTCATATCAATTCAACGACGTTTTGACGGTGACCCCTTCGATTTTTTTTATTTTTTAATATGTTGTTATACATGCAAAAAGAGTATCCATGCCAATTTTTAGCATACCGAAGTTATTGATTTTTCAAGAATAAACTTAAAATAATCATAACTTCTACATTAACCAAGATATTGTAATTTGTCAAGAGGTCATTTTTTTTTGTTTTTCAAGGTACTTCTTGAAAAAAATATTTAAAATTAAGAAAAACAAATTTTTTGTGTTTTTTCAACTGTTTTAAGCTAAAAAATTGGATTTTCTTTCAATGGGACCCCTTGGATTTTTTTCAAAAAAAATTATAAAATTCTACGTAAAAAGACAAAATTTTTGATGTTTTACCGAAGAAGGGATTCAAATAACTTCTTATCGAAATTTGTTTTTCTGCATTCTTCTACATTCTACAAACTTCTACATTAACCAAGATATTGTAATTTATCAAGAGGTCATCTTTTTTTGTTTTTCAATGTACTTTTTGAAAAAAAGATTAAAAATTAAGAAAAGCAAATTTTTAATGTCTTTTTAACTGTTTTAAGCTAAAAAAATTGATTTTCTTCTCATGGGACCCCTTCGATTTTTTTCAAAAAAAATCATAAGATTCTACGTAAAAAAATAAAATTTTTGAAATTTTACCGAAGAGGGGATTCAAATAACTTCTTATCGAAAATTTGTTTTCTTTTTTTTTTCGTAATTTTGAACTTTTTTCCTTCTATGACTACAATATTTGAAGTAGGTATAATCAATGAAATTTTTGATTAGTCTCAAGAGTCTATAAACTAAATTTTAGAATGTAACTGTCGATGAATTGGAAAATTTATAAAACTAATTGATAAAGTGCAAAACGTACTTGAATTGTAATTCTTCATGTTAATTATTGTAATTTATAATGGAAATGTGTGAGGCAAGTTAGATTATTTATTTTAACATAATTGAAATCAACTATTGTAGTCATAGAAGGAAAAAATATCAAAATTACGAAAAAAAAAATCGAAAAATTTTTTTTTTGGAAATACGTTATTTGAATCCCCGCTTTGGTAAAATCTCAAACATTTTGTTTTTCTACGTAGAATTTTATAATTTTTTTCGAAAAACATCGAAGGGGTCCCATTAGAAGAAACTCCATTTTTTTAATCTTAAAACAGTTAAAAAGACATTAAAAATTTGTTTTTTTTTCATTTTTGATCTTTTTTCAAAAAGCACATTGAAAAACAAAAAAAAATGACTTCTTGACAAATTACAATATCTTGGTTAATGTAGAAGTTATGATTATTTTAAGTATATTCTTGAAAAATCAATAACTTCGGTATGGTTTAAGATAGAGAGCTAAAAATTGGCATGGATACTTCTTTTTGCATGTATAATAACATATTGAAAAATAAAAAAAATAAAAAGGGTCACCGTCAAAACGTCGTTAAATTGATATGGAATGACACATATATATGTACAAGCCCGAAGATTAATTACATACCTAGCAGTATATACATTGTTCCTGTATCTTGTCGTGCGATAAGCTATGAACAAGATAAAGCGAGATGCAGACGACCGACAAAATTGGACGTAGGACGGTAAAAGCAATCTAACGAATCCCATTTTCAGCGAGTATGCGCGAATGTAATTTCCACTTGTATGGCGATGACGCGGCAATAAACTACACATTGATATATATATCTATATCAATATATAGACATACCGCCCTCGCATTCACCCAACCCCCATCATTTCTTCTCAACCGTTCTACAAACACTGCGATATAAAACGAAATAATGGTATTGGACTTTACGTTTGTGCAAAACAGACGCCAATAGCAGTGACGTTTTCATATTTTTTCCAAAACCATCGATTTGCCGACCAGAGCGAGGTTTTCATGCGCGCTTAAGGCGATTTTCTGGTATAGAGACATACATTTTGAGCACTTTGTCGAGCTAGATAAAAAAACTAAAAAATATCCTTTTATACAACATGTTTATTAATATTTTGACCATAAACAAAAAAAAATTTCGAGAAAAAATCAAAAGTAAATAAGTTATAAGCTGGTAAAGTTGGTGCTAAAAAAAAAGGGGTGTGCAGGGTGACACGATTGCAACCTTTCTAGGCATCCAATATAAAATTTAAAAAAAGATTTTAAATTAGCAAAAATGTCGTTTATATATAGCCCCTACCTCAGAGAAAACGGAAAAAAATACGCAAAATGGCGGCTGCCTGAACAAAAAAATGCGTTTTTCGACTCTTTTTCATGTTTTTAATATTTCTATAATAGTTAAAAGAATCATTTTGATAATAAAGTGGTAGGGGCGACAGAGAGTTGTACATTGAAGATTGATAAAAAATTTGAAGTAAATCGGTTAAGAATGTTGAGTCCCTATGAAATCTTTTACTGTTAATTGTTTAATAAATAGTTTCTTAATCGTCGTGAAATTTTTACACGACCTCCTGAATACTTCATGTAAAAACATGTTAAATTTTCAGAATCCTATCATCATTACTTCAATCTCCGTAAGGCTTAAAATGAAAAATGATGAGAAAATTCTGAAAATTTGGTATGTTATTGTATGAAGTATTTAAGAGGTCGTGTAAAAATTTCACGACGATTAGGAAGCGCGTTATTAAAATATTAACATTTTGTTAAGAACAATTTTTTAAACAAATAAAAAAAATATTCATCAATAAACTTCGTTTTCTTTTCGTTGCTTTCAATATATTGTAGATATTAAAAAATTGAGAGGTTAAAAAAAAACTTATCGCAAAGTAATATCAGTTTCCATACGACTACATTTAATTTAATTTAATTTGTTAATGTCAATTGTTCGATAACGAGCTTCCTAATCGTCGTGAAATTTTTACACGATCTCTTAAATAATTCATCCAAAAACGTACCAAATTTTCAGAATTTTCTCATTATTTGCGATTTGGGACTCAACATCCTTAAGTAGAGCTCGAAATGTCAGCCGTGTTGAGAAAAGTAGTTTCGAGAAAAACGTCTATAGTCTTATTATTTTTTTATTTCATATTTTTTATTCAAAATTATTTTTTCAAAATTCCAGATCAGAATACTCCCTTAAGGGATCTTGATGTAATCATTTTTCGCCCACGACAATTTAGGAATCTTTGGTTGTTTAATTGAAGTCTAGAGTGGAAATATTGAATTATATCTATAAATGAATAATCAAATAAGAATTAATGAATTAATGGTTGTCAATAAAAAATTGATAGAAAAACAGTTTTGCAGGAAGAACGTACAATTACTATAAAATTTCCAATTTACGGGTAAAGATGCCAGTTTGAAGGCTGAAATAAGTCAATTATTCGATGGCAATCGTAACAAAGTAGATTTTCATTGTCGGGAATGTCTCGTTCTTTCTGTTTTCTCTCTTGCTTCACGATTGAATAATTCGACAGCGCTCGCGAGCGTCGCGTTCTCTCGAGAAGCACGGAAATTATCGCGCACAGCGGGTATTCGTGTCTCGAGGCTCTTCCTTGTTGCACGGATGAGATCTAATATATAACGAAATAAGGCAGCCAGAAATATCTCGAGTTCATAAACGAGATGGAAATATTTCCTGACAGAGCAGTGGCGCGAAATTCGTGAAATGATTCTCGTGTCTTTCCTACAAGTTTTTTTATTTCTCTCCCAAAATGTTAAATATTGTTATTAAAGATTTTGTTGAAAAAACGTCAGAATTTCCGAATCGATAATCGATTGCGATGAATAGAAAAGTTTTGCATCAAAATCAATAATATCAATGATTCCAGAAGAACATGATGCAACTTAAAAACAATAATTATGCCAAGATTAGTATGAAGAAATAGTTTGCTACGATTTTAAATGAGGTGTTCATCGCTAACAATCGATTAACTTTGCCCGTTGAATCTGCAAGAAAATAAAGTAAAGAGGTTTTCGATTATCGGACGCCAATCTGAAGTCCATTTTCATGGTCTTGAATACTTCTCTCTTTCTGCGATTGAAAGAATCGATATAAACGAGCTCGCTGCGCTCTCGAAGCCATCTCAGGCGAGGGTGAGGGTCTTCCAAATAATGGGTCTCTAATACTATAAACTAGAGAGTGTCCAAAAATATTTTAGTACAGTTTTTTAATCGCTCATTCGCTGGTTTGTTTGAAAATAGTCGTCCATCGCTTTCCACCGAAATTTTAAGAGCTACGAAATACAAGGAGTCCCCTGGCAATTCGGGACAAAAATGTCCATTTTCCAAATTATACCACCTTTCCCCGAGTAAAAAGATTATTTTCAGCCTCAATTTGTACTTAGCTTGGACTTGACTTGTCTAGATCGATGAATGTAGAGAACTTTTTGAGAAAAAAAGATTTTCCAAACGGTTTATGCCGGCAGAACATAAAATGCCACCCCTGAATCATCCTGTAATAAAAAGCCTCCGATACGATGACCTGAACGAGATATATGAGTATATAGGAGGCGTGCAATAGGGTTCGAGACCTCGAATTGCTCCTTCGTTGAGCCCAAACTGCTCTCTCTTTTCCCGTCGCTCTCGTACCAACGTTTCCCGCAGGGATGAAGAAAACCTAAAGCTTGGATTTTCTCCCCTCTCTCATTCCACGAGCTCTTTGCTGCCCACCCTTTCGTTTCTCCCCCAACCATAACTCCTCCACCCTTCGGGGGAGCTTCACGATCGTACGGTAATTGCGCGATCCATTCCCGGTTGCTCAAAAGCCTCGAGCTGAAACACGCTTTCAGGAGTATTCGAATTTTATGTGAGCGTAAAGAGAGAATACGCAATTTCCGGGGGACAATTTTAATACCCCCGGACGTATATCTTCGGTTTTTGCGGATGGAAAGAAAAATTATGTTTCCCTACATTCTTCCGAAGCTTTTGACCTTCGGAGCATCGTCGTTGAGAATTTTAAAAATTTTGTAACTATAATCACATTTGGATTTCATAGATGGAAGTAAGAAAATAGAAAAATAAGGATTTTTTTAAGAGAGAAAAAATTACTGAATTTGAGAATTTATTTGTTGAACCAAGAAAATCTCTCTTCATTTAAAAGAATATTTTCACGAATCTATTACTCCATTATATTAAACTCTTATTTAATAGTAACAATTAAATGCATGATAGATTTGATTAAATTTGTATTCATTGGATTAATTACATTGATCGCATCATAAACATGAGATTATTTGAATCTAAAAAACGAATTCAATAAAAAATTATTTGTCTCCAAAAAATTATTTCCTTGCAATAAAGTCATTATTATTTTACTTCAAAAAATATGTTTATTTAAATAGATTTGGTTGAACTTGTATTCATTAGATTAATTACATTTATCGCATCATAAGCATTAGATTATTCGAACCTAAAATGATGATTATTTGAATCTAAAAAACGACTTCAATACGAAATTATTTTTTTTTTAAGAAAATTATTTATGGCATCATAAACATGAGATTATTTGAATCTGAAAAACGACATCAATATTAAATTATTTTTTTCGAACAAAATTAATTCTTTGCAATAAATTCATCATTATTTTACTTCTAAAAATATTTCTGTAGTATTTTCAATATTTATTGGATATAAATTTGATCGTGATTATTTTAAAAGAAGCTGCAGTAAAATAAGGAACACATTATTTTATTCCAATAGAATATTTGTTTGGAATGACGAAATTTTTATTTCCTTCGAGCAAAGAACTATCATTTCTATTGTATACTTTAATAGTATACCTAAGTTGTTAAAAATTAAAAAACTAGTTTTTTAAATGTTTTCTTATATTCGAATCTTCATAACTCCTAACTTTTTTCAAGTGCACAGTAGTAGTCGATAGCGTAATAGGTAGCGTGTTAGGTAGTTAGGTAGGATAGATATGATGGTAGGTAGGGTCGAGGGTTCGAATCTCGGTCGGACAGAGAAATTAGATCGGAGAATTGGCGCAGATTTGTCTTTTTTTCTATTTATCTCTTTTTGGGGTCACTCAACTATGCATATTAAATTATTTGGCAAGAGCTATATATTTTTTATAAAATGTTTAGCAACAATTAATAAACACGCATTCGATTGAATCAATCATTTTTCCTGTTGATTGGACTAATTAATTTGTTGATTCAACAATTTTTTTTCTCAGTGCTTCCTGTATTAAAAGACATGCATGTTTTGAATGATGAAATGTGTTCTTGATTCAAACAACATATTGTATATAAGTGATAACATATTGTTAGATTCAAGTAAATTCGTTTATTGAAACAGAAATTTATGGAATTGACTGAAAAAAATGAACCAAGTAAATATATAACGCGTTACTAAAAACATAAGGGTGGATCTCAAAATATACGCCCTTATGTTATTGCAATAACATAAGGGCGGATAAAAAATTTTTTTTTGCTCCAATCAATGAAAAAGTGTTGAAAACATAAAAATCTATGGAAAAAACGAAAAAAATTTTTTTTTTTTGATATACGCCCTTCTGTTTAAAAAAATTTTTTTTTCAAAGTCATAAGGGCGTATCCTGTTTTTTCGGTTTCTTATTATTTATAAGTCAGAGTATGAAAAAATATCGCAAGGCTGAGAAAAATTACCACGCCTCAATTTGATTTGTTTAAATAAATATTTATTTGAGTAAGAAAGCAAATTTCTTTATTTAATATTATTATAAAAATATGCATTTTTCATTTGTTTTGTTACTTAAATAAATATTTATTCAATCATTTCAAGTTGTGGTGTGATAATTTCTCTCACCCTTGTGATTTTTTTTTCATATTTTGACTTATAAATAATAAGAAACCGAAAAAACAGGATACGCCCTTATGACTTTAAAAAAAACAAAATTTAAAAACAGAAGGGCGTATATAAAAAAAAAAAATTTTCGTTTTTTCCATAGATTTTTATGTTTTCAACACTTTTTCATTGATTGGAGCAAAAAAAATTTTTTTATCCGCCCTTATGTTATTGCAATAACATAAGGGCGTATATTTTGAGATCCGCCCTTATGTTTTTAGTAACGTGATAAGGGAACCAATCTAATATGTTTTGGCAAATAATGAAAAAAATTATTTTTTGCCTTCAAAACTTTATTTCATTGGTTCTAGTAATTTTTTCTCTCAGTGCACAATATTTATGAAACCTGAAATTCTCAACTTTCTCCTGTTTTTCTATTTTTGTATACTATTTTTGGTTTCGAAATGGCGGGGAATTATCGATGACTGTAGAAAATCTTCCGGTGAGAAGAATTTTCAGTAGAAAAAGAATTACAATATTGATTTCTTTGGAATTTTAATGCCATTATAAATTGAAAAAAATGAAACACGTTCAATATATATGATATCCAATATAGTATTTTTGTGAAATTACCTTCCGATACAGCAGTTTTATCGATTAATTCAATTGCCGTTGAGGGAAAATTCAGTTCAGCCATTCAGGTTTAATTACTCAGCTTCGTGGGATTTATGTACACACCGAGTTTATTCATGTGTGTGTGTGTCACGTAAAAACTCGGGTTTTAATTTCCCGCAAAATACGAACGAGAGAAACGGTGGTACGAGTCAGATTGGAATATTTTAATATTTATCCGATGTTTCATTTCTTTTTTCGGTTGCAAGATACTTTTTTTCATGAGATTTGCATTTTTTCGTACTGCGACAATAACGGTCGTGATAAACCACGAATTTCGTGGGAAGTTTCATAAAATTGATCATGAAACGAGCAATAACATTTTTATTGGTACGCGGCGGTTGCCCAATAAAAAAATTCGTCACCGGAAATAGGTCAACCATTTTGTTCTCTCAGATTGTTTTCCTCTTTATTCGCATCTTCAATAACGATGTTAACCAAGATCAGATTCGATGGCTCCAATTAATCAGACTTGAAAGTATTAATAACAGGACAATGACACCTAATTTCTGCTTCGAAGGTCATCAATAATTTACACAACCGGCGAAAAGTTTCCGGACATTTCGCCGGAAGTCAACTTAGACTAATTTAACAAGCGGCATTTAAAAGGGGATGAATTCAGCTTTATTTCCTGATTTTTTAATTATTTTTACAAATTGTTTTTAGATTTAGACTCTCTATTTTGAAAACAGCTGTTTTTCGCCTCTTCCCCCCTCTCTTCGGGTGCACCCATCTTCCAGAGGAATTTTTTTCATAGATTTTTACGATTGTATTCATAAAGGGAAAAGTTTAAGCTTCAATTTCCTTTTTTTTAAACTTTCAACGATTTTTTTTTCCAAAGTTATTCTGTTTTTTGTGAAAAAAGAGGAAATTTGAAAAATCCCGTATAACACGAAAACAAAGAGGATTCATGAAAATTTTCAAGACAGCAAAAAGTTGCATCTGTTTTTGTTGAGTTCAGAGGAATTTTTTCAGATTTTTTTTTTTCAAAATTTTGTTGTCTCATGTTAAGGCTGGAAAAAATTTTGAAAAAAATTCTAATGTGTTGAAAATGGTAAAATAAAGTATTTTTCCCTTTTGAAATTTTATCAATAATCCCATAGTTCTCGAGTTATGGTAACTAAATGATCCGAGCTCTGACCTAGAAAATGAGAAAAAAAAGATTGAAAAAAAAAAAAATCTGAAAAAATTTCTCTGCACTCAACAAAAACAAACGCAACTTTTTGCTGTCTCGAAGTTTTTCATGAATCCGCTTTGTTTGCGTCTTATACTGGATTCCTCAAATTTCCTCTTTTTTCACAAAAAACAGAATAACTTTGGAAAAAAAATCGCTCAAGGTTTTCAAAAAGAGGAAATTGAAGCTCAAGCCTCCCCTTTATGAATCCAATCATAAAAATGTAAAAAAAAATTTCCTCTACAAGATGGGTGCACCTGAAGAGAGGGGGAAAAAGGCGAAAAACAGTTGTTTTAATAATAGAGTCCAAATCTAAAAACAAATTGTAAAAATAATGAAAAAATCAGAAAATGAAGCCGAATTCTTCCCCTCTAAAATTCCGCTTGTTAAATAAGTCTACGTTGACTTCCGGCGAAATGGCACAAAAAAAACGTTCCAGACCTTTTTTGAAGTTCTGTCCGGAAACTTTTCGCCGATGGCGTAATTTTACCGTTTTTCAAACGAAAATTTATAGTAAATCATTACAGTTAATTCAAAATAGATCATTACGGTAATTAATTATAATAATATAAGAATAATGATAAAGATATAATATAATTTTATATAATTATATAATAATCCAATCTTCTTGTATTATTTCTTTATCATTTCTAATTTCGTGCGTTTCGTCTTTCACAGACTCACCAATTGTTCGCAACCGGCGATGCTCGTTTCACCGAGTCTCGCCACTGTGATGATCCTCGACGACGATCACAGCGGTATATTCGGTTTTCCTGAACGCGACACCGAGCTCGTCGAGAGCGTCGGACAATATCCACTGAGAGTTGTACGTTACAGCGGAGCACGTGGACGTGTTCTAATCACTTATCGCACCGTCGAAGGTACAGCTAAGCCCGGAAAGCAGTATCAACACAGCGAAGGTTCGCTAACCTTCGAGGACAATCAGACCGAGTGAGTTTATTGTGGCACTATTCATGGAGAACCAATGGTCTCCTTAGTTGGGATACCAATTATCAATGTCGAGACCAATGTCTGTATGGGACAAGACATTGTAATAATGTTCGATGACATGATGTTGAAATATGGGGAATAGAGCTCAAAATCTCAAGATCGGACGCTGTTTCATGAAAGAAGGTCTCCCGGAATGAGTAAAACAATTACAAAATTCCAATCTACATCTCTTCTTCAATTTCCCATCCTGATTGTAAAATCTCTTCTACCCTGAGCTATGAATCTACAATTCTCCGTCTATATTCCACAAGCGGCAATTTCCGCTCGCACTGAAGCGTCTCGCGCGAAACTTGATGGAAAGTCGAGAGATCCCTCGGTCCAAATTCGAAGTGTATTTTTCATTGCGAATTTAGCATTCCGAAAATTAACGAACGTCGAAATAGCGTTCAAATTTGGACGCGTACCGTAAAACGCGGGGGCTACTTTGTTGGTGTTTCGGTAGTTTTTTGGTCGTAACTTTTTTTTAACAGCCAAAATTAATGTTTTTTTGCTCGAACAGAACAATGTGTCCTTTGGCTATAAAATGTATAACAATAGCAAGCCCCACTAGACCCTCATAATTTTGTACATTTAGAAAAAAAAAGCTAAAGTAACCCCGAGTGTGGGGCTACTTTGGAGAGGCATTGAAATGTAACGTATGTCAAAGATCCACATCGTAAATGCAGCTTTGACATAATTTTGATAAAAAAACAATAATATTTTATACATTGCACATGAAATTAAATGAAAAACAACGATTTTTGATAATGAATTCGTCATTTTTATTGAAGAAATGTTTTACATAAAAATAGCAAATACTTAGGCCCGAATTTTAAGTTCTTAAGGCTGTTTAGAAGCTATGAAACCTTTGAATGTTAATTGTTCAATAAATAGCTCCTCAATCGAAGTGAAATTTGTACACGACCTCCTGAATACTTCATGTAAGCACATACCAAATTTTCAGAATTCTATCATCATTACTTCAACCCCCTTAAGGGTTAAAATAAAAAAGAATGAGGAAATTCTGAAAATTTGGTATGTTTTTGTATGAGGTATTTAAGAGGTCGTGTAAAAATTTCACGACGATTAGGAAGCTCGTTATTAAGAAATATTTATCAATGAACTTCATTTTCTTTCCGTTGCTTCCAGTATATTGTGGATATTAAAAAAAAGAGGTCAAAAAAAACTTATCGCAAAGTTATATCAGTTTCCATTAGACTACATTTAATTTTTTTTAATTTGTTAATCTTAATTATTCGATAACGCGCTTCCAAATCGTCGTGAAATTTTTACACGACCTCTTAAATACTTCATTGAAAAACATACCCAATTTTCAGAATTTTCTCATTAAACGTGATTTGCTTCTAAACAACCTTAAGATCAAACTTTCTATTGAACTCAAATTTGAATTTTAGTTCGAACTTATGTTCAAACTTCAATGCGAACGTCAAATCGATCTTAAGCTCAAACTTAAATTGGGTTTGGGTTTGACCTTGAGATCCATCTTGAGCATGAACTCAAGGTCGATCAAACTTCTTTCATCGTCTCCCTCAACCGTGTTATTTCAAATTAGTTGTGAAAATAATTAAGTACGATCAAACTTAAGTTCAAGCTCAAGATGGAACTTAATTTCGAAGTTCAAATCAAATTTAAATTTGAACTTAAGGTCGATCTGAAGTTCGCCCTAAAGTTTGAACTTGAGTATGAACTTATAATGGCACTTTGGTTCAACTTACGATTCATCTTAAATTGGAACTCAAGTTCGATCTCAAGTTCCAACTTGAGTTCCATGGAAAGTTCGATCTTAGGTTAGGACTTGTGACTTGAAATTCGGGCCTTACAGATGTCACGGACGTTGGAGTCGTTCTTCTTGCCCTTCTTTATTCCCTTCGTGCGAATGGCATCATCGATTGTTCGGACATCTTGCCTCGTTACACATATCTGTGTACCTGGTTTATGAATGACTTTTTTTCCTCTTCTACCCACTCCCCACACCCCCTCCCACCCCACAAGGTCGCGAGGGTTCACGGCGCACACGTTTTTAACGTATTTTGCTGCTCGTCCAAAGCAGCCCCAAAAATCAACGAAGTAACCCCCAAAGTCAAAGTAGCCCCGTTTTGCGGTATCAAGCTTTTGGGGGATGATGGAAAGGCCGCGATATAGGCAGAGAATTAAGAACGCGGAGACTTTGGAGACTTTTTGAGAAGGGGTGAAAAGAAAAGGCTTTAATTGTGTGAGATTGGACCTTTGAGAAGTGCACGGTGCCGGGTGTGATAGAGGGCGCGAGATTAAACGAGGTAAAACGCAAACCTCACCGCCCAGACACAGAAGGAAAAAGCGAAGCGAGGAAAAAAAAATTGTGAAGAACGACGCGCGTAACTGGGCCAATAGAGGGGTGGGAAGCCCCGAGGGTGCTTCGGCGTAATGTTCCGGCAGCCCTGTGGAGTTAACCCCCTCGGGCATCAACGCGGCGTTTATATCCATGTATATACTTGCCCATATACAGCCAGAGTGACCGTTGTGCTTCAACCATCCGCTATACGACGCGTTATAAACACTCTCGGGCTTGTTTTCCTCTCGTTTCTACCGCCGCACGTTTGCGTTGACTCTCTCTCTCTCGTTCCTTCCCTCCACAATTGCAAATTCTTCGTCCAAACATTGGTCCCAATCGATTATCAGTCGGTCGATAATTGCCTACGCGTCTATCCGAAGTGTTGCTCAAGTTGCTCGAGTCAACATATTTAATTCGATACGTTTTAGTTACACTCTCCCTCAAAAGTTTGGAAACACCGGTCAACGTTTCTTGCCGCACTAGAAGTTGCGTAACTTCGTCAAAAAAAGAGATAATCGAATTTTTAAAAAAGCATTTTGACGGATAGGAATTCAGCTTTATTTTGCCTTTTTTTAAAAATATTTTTTATGATTTTTTTTCGATCCGGTACGCATTTTTGTACGTGACCGTTTTTTGACTTTTTTCGACCATCGCGAATTGGGCGCATAACTTGAGGACATTTTTTTTTGTATTTTTTATATGCGGTACATTTGAAAAGGTTAGCGGACGCTGCATTTTCGTTTTTTTTTAAATTTTCGTACGATTTTTTCTTGCAAAGTTATTTTACTCTTGGCTAAAGAAAAACAAATTTTGAAAGATGCAACGTAACTCAAAATCTATGGAGTTTAAGAGGAAATGTCAAGTATAAAAAAAGTGGCGTACGTGTACAAGGAATCACCTGGAATTATTTCAGAATTTTCCTATAACATTTTTTTTTACTATTTTCGCTCTAAACTCTGATGATGACGTCTCAGCGAAAAATTGTATCTGATTGAAATTTCCATACTTCGTCATATAATAAAAATCTGAACAAATTCAGCAACATTTATATGCTATATACAATAATTATCAATAATAAAATTGCCCAAAAGTCATTAACAAATTGTTTGAACAATTGTTTAAACAATTTATTAAGCAATGATGAACAATGATCAATAACTATTATTGATCATTGTTGTTTATAGCATGCCAAATATCGCTGAATTTTTTCAGATTTTTATTGTATCACGAAGTATGGAAATTTCAATGAGATACAATTTTTCGCTGGAGCATCAGAGCAAAAATAGTAAACAAAAAAAATTCATAGAAAAATTCTGAAATAATTCCAGGCGATTCCGTGTATACGTGCGCTACTTTTTTCATACTTGACACTTTCTCTTAAAATCCATATTTTTCGAATTACGTTGCATCTTTCAAAATTTGTCTTTTTTAGCCAAAAGTGAAATAACTTTGCGAGAAAAAATTGTACGAAAATTATGATAAGGCGAAAATGGAGCATCTGCTAACCCTTTCAAATGTACCATAGATAAAGAAGAGGAAAAAAAATGTCCTTGAGTTATGCGCCCGATTCGCGATGGTCGGAAAAGGGCCAAAAAACGTTCGCGTACAAAAATGCGTACCGGATCGAAAAAAAACATGAAAAATATTATTAAAAAAAAAAGCAAAATAATTTTTTTTTGACAGAGTTATGCAACTTCTAGTGCGGCAAGAAATATTGACTGGTGTTTCCAAACCTTTGAGCGGGAGTATTAAGTACATAATTGAAATTTTTGAAATCCACCTTGCAAAAAAGACCTTGCACCTTTTCCAGAAACCTGGCTTCAACGACCCAAAAAAAGTTACCCCAAAAATTTCACGAAACTGAAATTCAAGCCCCCTCGATTCGTGAATAGGTGATGATAATTCATGTGGAGGATGAATCATTTGTATTCGTCTATCCAAAATTTCATTAAACGTGGAACCCATCGCCATTTCTTTAAATGCGTTTGGATATTCATAAGTTGGATACTGTATGGCAACGATTATCCTTAAAAAGCTGATTATGAAACGACGGCCGCCAACCTTGCTTTCCAACCCCCGGTGACCGTTACCCCAATGCCATAATCCCAATGCCATATAAACGTTGATTGTGCGCATACCCGTGTAACTATATATCCCACATATCCTACATAGACCAGTATATATGTCGATATAATCTATACAGTTATAGCAGTATCGGTAAGTGTTGGTATGCAAGAGATTCGAGCCACCAAATGCCACACAGCGAAAACCTAGGAGTCCCTCATTCTCTCTCTCTCTCTCTCTCTCTCTCTCTCTCGCTCTCTCTCTCTCCACATTGTCTCTGCCGAGCACACATGATCTACATACGAGACGAGTGCAGCTTTTGGAATCCGGCAATTTTCGAAATCGATGTACATGCGCCTTTCATAATGCTCTCCAAGGCCCACACTGAGAGAAAAAATTACTAGAGCCAATGAAATAAAGTTTTGAAGGCAAAAAATCATTTTTTTCATTATTTACCAAAACATATTAGATTGGTTTCCTTATTTATTTACTTGGTTCATTTTTTCCAGTCAATTCCATAAATTCCTGTTTCAATAAACGAATTTACTCGAATCTAACAATATGTTATCAATTATTTGTGATATGTCGTTTGAATCAAGAACACACTTTATCATTCAAAACATGCACGTCTTTTAATACAGGAAGCACTGAGAAATTTTTTTCGTTGAATCAACGAATTAATTAGTCCAATCAACAGGAAAAATGATTGATTCGATCAAATGCGTGTTTATTAATTGTTGCTAAACATTTTATAAAAAATATATAGCCCTTGCCAAATAATTTAACATGCATAGTTTAGTGACCCCATAAAGAGATAAATAGAAAAAAAAGACAAATCTGCGCCAATTCTCCGATCTAATTTCTCTGTCCGACCGAGATTCGAACCCTCGACCCTACCTACCATCATACCTATCCTACCTAACTACCTAACACGCTACCTATTACGCTATCAACTACTACTATGCACTTGAAAAAAGTTAGGAGTTATGAAGATTCGAATATAAGAAAACATTTAAAAAACCAGTTTTTTAATTTTTAACAATTTATGTATACTATTTAAGTATACTATAGAAATGATAGTTCTTTGCTCGAAGGAAATAAAAATTTAATCATTCCAAACAAATATTCTATTGGAATAAAATAATGTGTTCCTTATTTTACTACAGCTTTTTTTTAAATAATCAAAATCAAATTTATATCTGATAAATATTGAAAATACTACAGAAATATTTTTAGAAGTATAATAATGATGAATTTATTGCAAAGAAATAATTTTGTTCGAAAAAAATAATTTCGTATTGAAGTTGTTTTTTAGATCCAAATAATCTCATGTTTATGATGCGATCAATGTAATTAATCCGAGGAATACAAATTTAATCAAATCTATCATGCATTTAATTGTTACTATTAAATGAGAGTTTAATATAATGGATCCGCGAAAATATTTTTTTTTAAATGAAGAGTGATTTTCTTGGTTCAACAAATAAATAATCGAATCAATACTTTCATTTAATAAATAAATTCATGTTCTCAAATTCAATAATTTTTTCTCTCAGTGCATGGCATTGTGTAACCTGATGACAGCTCTACCAGATATTTCTCCAGTATAACCGGCTCACCGGTTAAATCTCTACCAGAAAGCCTATCTACCGCCTGAAAGCTCTTCCATTTAAAAGTCTACGAGATTACAAGCCTCCAGCGCTTAAAACCCGCGATCTCCTCCTTACCGACCGCAGGGCGACTGTGCTTTTTTATCGGGGCGAGCCCCAACGTCGGTAAGTTACCGGCCGAATTCGCAAGCCCCGAAGACTTGTAATCTTGTTTTATTGAGTTAGAAATGAATTTTTGGTAGAGAAATAACCGGTAGAGTTGTAAATATGTCAGGCAATGGATTCTGGGCGTCATGTCGGGCTTTCAACGGGAGAAATTGGAAATGTTGCTTCTAACATGGGTGATGGGCAAAGAGAGGTTGCCTGCGGTGTTTTTAGCGAAAATTGACAAAGGCGAAACTGCGCGTATGATATAAAACGGATGGTGAAATGGAGGCGGGAAAAAAGGAAGAGACAAGATAGTGATACGCTGAGGCTCGAGGGGGATGACATTTTTCATTTAGAAGAGCCTTCGAGGTTGACCATTCGAGTTTACCCAGGCGGGTCATTAACCTCATGGCTCTGGTTTCCTATGATGGTCCGTGACACGCGATTTCCGTGGAGTAAAAAGAACCGGATGTGAGAGAAAAGCACACACAACGCGTGTCTGTATGTGTGACCCGCGGCGGAACTGTCTGCATATAAAAAAAGCCTTTTTGACTCTCCAATTTTACAAGCGGCGTGTGCATCGCAATAAAAAATACGCTTTACCGACTTTACTTGCCAGAGGGCGATTTTAACCTTACGGTATATGAACCGTTTTTTTATTTCTTAATGCATGACCAAAAGCAGGGTTTCGAAATTTTTAATGAAAAAGTAATGCATCAACCATTACTTTTTTAATGGCTAATGGTTAATGGAGATTATTTTCATCGACCATTAAATTTTAATGATTAATGGAAATTATTTTGATTAACCATTAAATTTTAATGGTTAATGGAAATTATTTTTATTAACCATTAAATTTTAATGGTTAATGGAGATTATTTTCATTAACCATTAAATTTTAATGGTTAATGGAGATTATTTTCATTAACCATTAAATTTTAATGATTAATGGAAATTATTTTCATTAACCATTAACCATTAAAATTTAATGGTTAATGAAAGTTATTTCCATTAACCATTAACCATTAAATTTTAATGGTTAATAGTTAATGAAAATGCAAATGCATTTTAAAAAGTAATACATTATTTGCAACCCTGCCCATTACAATGTAGTGTGTAACAGAAAAAATTTCCATTACTCATTGCAATGTAATGTGTAATGGACAAAACTTTGATTGCAATTTTGGGAATGGAAAAATATAGATGAATAAATTATTGCAATTTTGCATTACATTTTATTGATTTAGGACTTAAATTTTCAGGTACCTTAAATTCTAAAAAGCATCTATATTATTATTGCAATGTAATGCGTAATGGACAAAATTTTGATTGCAATTTCGGGAATGGAAAAATATAGATGAATAAATTGTTGCAATTTTGCATTATATTTTATTGACTTAGGACTTAGATTTTTAGAATTATAATATAGATGCATTTTAGAATTTAAGGGACCTGAAAATCTAAGTCCTAACCCAATAAAATGTAATGCAAAATTGCAATAATTTATTCATCTATATTTTTCCATTCCCAAAATTGCAATCAAAGTTTTGTCCATTACACATTACATTGCAATGGGTATAATGGAAATGTGTTCTATTACACACTACATTGTAATGGGCAGGGTTGCAAATAATGCATTACTTCTTTTAATCCATTTGCATTTTCATTAACCATTAACATATAATGGTTATTCGAAATAATTTCCATGAAAATTTAATGGTTAAGGCAAATAATTTCCATTAACCATTAAAATTTAATGGTTAATGAAAATAATTTCCATTAACGATTAAAATTTCCGTTAACTATTGAAATTTAATGGTTAATGGTTAATGAAAATGCAAATGCATTAAAAAAAAGTGATGCATTATTTGCAACCCTGACCAAGAGTAATCCGATCCCTCCTGTCATCATGGAGCCAGGACCAGTGTTGAAGGGAGTTGGTTTTCGCGGGAAAATTCAAAATTGCTTCTGCGAAGCCATTTTCCAGCTTTAATAAATATTGCTAGTTTTGTACCAAACCTTGGCATTCCTATATTTATTGTTTTGTGGTATTTTCGTCAAGTCATATTGGTAGATGACCTTTTCTTCTAGAATTTTAAGCTGACAGCAACAAACCTGGATTTGGGGTTGGATTCAGTTTTGGATTTCCATAAATGCAGTCCATTTGAATATACGGAATATTTTATAGTTTCTCTATGGAATAGCAATTCTGTCTTTGGACTCTACGTCGTCATACCTGCCTTTTCCAACTTCTCGTCTTTCTGAGTATTCATGGTAGGGAAACTTCCATGCGGTATTGAACCAGGGAAAAGTTTCCAACTTGTCTTCACTTGAGATCGTATTCATGAGAAATAGCGACATCGACGTACAGAATGACGGACTAGTGGAGAACTTTTAGGCTGTCGTGGGTCTGGTTCACGTGAGTTCCCTCGGCGGAATTTCTTTTCAATTCAAGTTTCGGCTCATGCACAATCATGTAACCTTTGTTTTCTCCTTCTCTTTGTGTATCACTCTCTCTGTTATTGAATTTCTCTGTACTACCAACGTTTCCACAGCTGCATTTCCACCCCAGTGTCTGGGTGCATCCGGCAAACTACCCTTTGTCGATGAGTTATACCTCAGATTCCCATTCAGCGTACGGAGACAGAAGGAGGGACCATTTACAGGCAAAACGTTTTCCCAAGGTAATTTCCCCGACGGTAACGCTCTTTTCCTGTGACAATGATCACCAAAGCCCGACCAATTAACTTTTATAACCGACACGAAAAACAATAGAGCGAAGGATAAATTATTTTTCCTTGTAATTTCGTTGCATTAATCATTTTGGTTCCTAGAAGAAGCTTTGATGAAGAAATTCCGAGCTTTGATACTTTTGTGTTGGGAAATGGAAAAGGAAATTTATTTAGTTCTCGAGAAGGCCAAAAACGAGGGAAATGAAAACAAAAGTCACGCGACCATCTTTCTGCTAACGTTATGCAAGATTTTTTTTTACCCTCGACGTGACTTTATAAACGCAATTTATCACGGCGATCATCCTGACGAGGGTCCTGAACTCATATCGAATTTATAAGATAAATTCGGCACAGCCGCGAGGGAAAGTTAAAGAGGGTTGAACATGAAAAATTGTCGACTTGGTCGATGGTTCGACGAATTCAAATTTTGGAGCCTTCACTTCTCTCTTCCAAATCTGGAGGGGGTGGAAAAGTTTTCTGAATTAGTTCAACGACGAGAGACAAGGGATTTTTGTGAAGTTTGTACGTGTTCAGCATTTTTTCCCAGCTGAGGAAAAAAGTGAGGAAACATTTACAGAAAAGAAAAATAAAGGGAAGAAAAACTGTTCGAAGAGTGTAAATTTTGGAGTGCGGGATAAAGGAACGGCGGAGGGTAATTGAGATTTTAAGTTGGGAACTTTCCAATGATGAAACCCCAGAAAGCAGGAGGGAAAAAAATGCGCCCGGAAAATTAATCACGCCAGAGATGAATCCATGAGAATCCGGCAAATAAAAAGTCCGACGATAAATCATAACGTCCCTCAAGGAGGAAGAATTTTTAGGGTTTAAATTCGTGGTAGTCTAATTGAGATATTTGGAATTTTTTCTCTGCGCATCAAAAGAATATGGAAATTTTCATGTATATGAATATTGTTATTAAAAATATTGAGTACACAAAAATTTCAAAAGAAAATGAAAAAAGTTTTTGCCTGTACAATCTTGTCCGAAAAATCATACTAATAATAAGTCTTTTGCCTCATAAATCTGTCGAAAGCTCGAGGATTACTTATAAACATGGCGACGATGAACACTTATATGGCGTCTCCAAGACAATTTTATATGCATGTTTGTGGACACGAAACACGAGCTTTTTCACTTCTCGCGGTGTGTTGCAAATACAATGATACATTAATGAATGTATCTCGGTCGTAAAGAGTATCTCCGAGCTTTTGGAACGCCGCATCTGTTCTTAACATAACGAAGCCAAACAACCGGAGTAGTCTCGTAAATCGAAGTAACTTTTGAGTAAAGTCTCTTCCCTATTCTCAGGCGAGCAAATTTTGGTTAAAATGGCCATTTGGAGGGAAAATGGCCAGTCTCCAAAATTGTGGAGTGCCTCTAAAAGTTCAAAAACCGAGAAAATGAGGCAATTATCATTATAATGAGCTCAATATTCCAAAATAGACTCCCCACGCTAAACCAGATCTAGATAATGACATCTTTATAAAAATTGTCAAAGCAAAATGAAGTGGGACAAAATAGACCAGGGGAAATGGACCAGGGCAAAATGGATACGTTCCAAAAATATCGAAAAAATTAGAAAATGGGCTTTTGCCTCTGGTATCTCCAAATTTATTAGTAATAATAAATCTAAAAACCAGTAGTAATAAAAATAAACTCAATCAATAATTCAAAATAGGCTAAAAACAATAAATGATAAATAAAAATCGATAAAAATACTATGCCAAGTTATTTTGAGAGGAAAATGGCCAGCCTAAAAAATTGTGCAGTGCCTTCAAAAATGAAAAAATCGAGAAAATGAGGCCATTATCATTATAACGAGCTCAAATATTGCAAAATAAACTCTCCGCGCTAAATCAGATCTAGATAATGACATCTTTATGAAAATTGTCAAAGCAAAATGAAGTGGGACAAAATAGACCAGGAGAAATGGACCAGGGCAAAATGGATACGTTCCAAAAATATCGAAAAAATTAGAAAATGGGCTTTTGCTTCTGGTATCTCCAAATTTATTAGTAATAATAAACCTAAAAACCAGTAGTAATAAAAATAAACTCAATCAATAATTCAAAATAGGCTAAAAACAATAAATGATAAATAAAAATCGATAAAAATACTATGCCAAGTTACTTTGAGAGGAAAATGGCCAGCCTAAAAAATTGTGCAGTGCCTTCAAAAATGAAAAAATCGAGAAAATGAGGCCATTATCATTATAACGAGCTCAAATATTCCAAAATAAACTCTCCGCGCTAAATCAGATTTAGATAATGACATTTTTATGAAAATTGTCAAAGCAAAATGAAGTGGGACAAAATAGACCAGGGAAAATGGACCAGGGTAAAATGGATACGTTCCAAAAATATCGAAAAAATTAGAAAATGGGCTTTTGCCTCTGGTATCTCCAAATTTATTAGTAATAATAAACCTAAAAACCAGTGGTAATAAAAATAAACTCACCAATATCAATAATTCAAAATAGGTTAAAAACAATAAATGATAAATAAAAATCGATAAAAATACTATGCCAAGTTACTTTGAGAGGAAAATGGCCAGCCTAAAAAATTGTGCAGTGCCTTCAAAAATGAAAAAATCGAGAAAATGAGGCCATTATCATTATAACGAGCTCAAATATTGCAAAATAAACTCTCCGCGCTAAATCAGATTTAGATAATGACATTTTTATGAAAATTGTCAAAGCAAAATGAAGTGTCAAACAAAATAGACCAGTGGAAATCGACCAGGGCAAAATGGATACGATCCAAAAATATCAAAAAAATTAGAAAATGGGCTTTTGCCTCTGGTATCTCAAAATTTATTAATAATAAAAATAAACTCATTAATATCAATAATGCAAAATAGACTAAAAACAATAAATAATAAATAAAAATCGATAAAAATACTATGCCAAGCTACTTTGGGAGGAAAATGGCCAGCCTAAAAATGAAAAAATCGAGAAAATGAGGCAATTTTCATTATAATGAGCTCAAATATTCTAAAATAAACTCTCCGCGCTAAATCAGAACTAGATAATGACATTTTTATGAAAATTGTCAAAGCAAAATGAAGTGGGACAAAATAGACCAGGGGAAATGGACCAGAACAAAATGGATATGATCCAAAAATATCGAAAAAGCTAGAAAATGGGCTTCTGCCTCTGGTATCTCAAAATTTAAGAATAATAATAAACTCAAAAACCAGAATAATAAAAATAAGCTCATTGACATCAATAATTCATAATAGACTAAAAACAATAAACAATAAATAAAAATTGATAAAAACACTACGGCAAGTGTCCAACCTGCGTTATCTTTCTATGGTGTCCAAAAATTTCAAAATGTCCAAATTCTCTATTCTGCTTCCTCTTTTTGTCCTCTTGTGGAGGGATAATAAAAAATTCACCTCTGCAGCAGTGCAAACCCGCGAAAAGGACAAGCGGAGTTAACCCCGAGGGTTAACCCCGTCGAGGGGGTTAACCAAGCGCGAATTTAGCTCCTACGTGATAATATTTTACAGTGCGTGCGTAAACGGAAACACGCGCGAGAGAAAAAAGAAAAATCGGGCGAGGATGAAGAAGGAACGGTGGAAAAGCGAGCGACCTCGAGCACGGGGACGACGATGACAGGGAGGTTCTGCACGCGAGGGCAAAGGAGGTCGTCGAGATAGAGAACTTGAGTTTACTCACACAGAAGGAAGGAGAAAGAAGGAGGCAGAAAGGAAAAGCGACGGAATAAACTCTTGACGTGCGGTACAGTGGAGGCAAGTTGATTTAACTCGTGATAAAGCCGACGATGCTTAATGACTCGAAGATATGTTTTTGTCCTCGTTAGCATAATCACCGTCATTTCGCCTGTTTTCCGAATGCCCTCCAAAATCCATCACACATTATCCCAGATTTTCGAAAGTATGAGAAATCCCTTGTCCAATAGTTAACGTAACTTTTAATGGAAGAGATTTCATCTGGGAATTACCCTAATTACCCTCATCAGAAATTATTATAAACAACCCTTGGCAGAATCGTCCACTAATTAGAATTTTTTAAATCCTATATTGAATAGACCCATGGCCTGATAAGGGTTGATTAATGGGGTTTTCTGACGTCATCATTTCTGGAATGGAATTAATTTCCCCTTGCTCAGAGCCATTGATTTTTCCCTTTATCGAATCGAATTCCTATTCCATTTGGATTCCAAACGCAGATATGAAGAGTTCTTTTTCAACCGGGCCACTTTTTTTTTCACCCTCTCCAATTTTTTTCAAAATCTGCCAGTTTGAAATATTAGTCAAAAGGACTGTGATTTTTTTTAGGCGTCCGTTCAGAATTTTCAGTTTTTCATTACGAACACTGTGTCTCAAAAAATATTTATCAAACAAACAAAAAAGAATAAAAACTTTGTTATTTTTTCCACTTTATCGAAAAAAATTAAAATCATAATTTTTATGCATTGAGAAAATGGAAGTTTGGCAAAAAAATGAGGATAAATTTTTTTTTAACCTATTAACAAACTTTCGATTTCGGCACAAATTTTACAGGATGTCTGTCATTGGGTAAAGAGTCTGCGAAAACAAATTTAGAATGGCACCTGCAATGTTCTCAGACTCTTTACCCATTGACAGACATGAAAAAAAATATAAACCCTGCGAAATCTTTATGCGGTTATGAGATTTTTTTTTTTTCATCGTAATCACTGCAGGTGCCATTCTGAAATTTTTTTCGTAGACTCTTTACCCAATAACAGACATCTTATAAAATTTGTACCGACATCGAAAGTGTCTTATTAGGTTTAAAAAAAAATGTATTCTCATTTTGTTGCCAAATTTCAATTTTCTCAATGCAGAAAAATTATGATCTTAATTTTTTTCGATAAAGTGGAAAAAATAAATAAGTTTTTGTTCCTATGTTCTTTTTTGCTTGATGAATATTTTTTGAGATACAGTGTTCGTAATGAAAAATTTAAAATCTTGAACGAACGCCTAAAAAAATCTTTAAAAAATCACAGACGTTCGTTTTGACTAATATTTCAAACTGGCAGATTTTGAAAAAATTCGGAGGGTGAAAAAAAAGTGGCCCGGTTGAAAAAGAACTCCTCATATATGCTTAAATCCTATAGGATCAGGTCCATTTTCTTTCTGCAATTTCTCTGCACTTTTATTCCTCCGAGGCCTCTCATCAGACGAAAGTACATTTTCATGCTTTTTCCATTCCGCTCGCTCTCATTTCATTCCCTCGTTCAGTATCTCACCCTCGCTCTTTTCCATGCGGATTAATTATGCACGGAGGCGGAATAATTTATGCGCTTTTCATCGTTGACTATACATATATGCATACCGCGGAGGGTGAACGTGTAGACTAATTGGAATCGGATTATGCGAAACCAATGGCTATACGACAGTATCTTCTTTCCATCAGCCTCTGTCTCGTCACTGTCGTACTCGCTCTTTTTTAGGATTCCGTAATTGAAAGGGAAAAAAAAACGGAATCCTCATAAGATCCCTGTCGTGTCCGTCCGTCTGTCGCAAGACGGTTTTTCTCCAAAACTATCCAACTTAGGAAATTAAAATTTGGCACAATTTTAGATCCTCATGATGTGTAGATATATCGCTGGTCAACAATAACAAAAAAAAAATATTGTAGATTGAAACGGAAGGTCAATTCGCAAAGCTACCTCTGAGGGTAAAAATATTTTTTAAATTTTTTGTTCAGTGGTTTTTATGTCATAGTCCTAAGTTTGCTAGAAATGACCACACCCCCTGATTCTAATTTTACTAAAGCTAAAATTGATATCTTAATGGGATTAGTAAATATTGAGTCAAGGATTTTCGGAAAACTACCTTTTTGACCTTGACCATTTTTGAACGAGTAATGTAACTAAACTATCGTTAAGAAAAATCTCAAAAAATTACAGAACATCCTTCAAACATTCTAGTTGATCCATTAAAAATTAGTTTATAAAAAATCAAATGACTATATACTCAAAAAAATTCATAAAGAAAAAAAAAGTATTCGTGGGGTTGTTTTGACCCAGTTAGACCACGGAAGGTTAAATTAAAAAAAAAAAAAAAAATTATATACTCGTATGAGGTATTTGAAAAAGCTACCACTAAAAATCCTAGAAATATGTTTACTTGGAATTTTTGGCTCAGCAATTTTAATGATGCAAAATCCAAAATTTGCTAGAATTGACCCCAGCCCTCTGGTTCTAGATTTTTAAGGCTAAATTGTAGATAATAAGGTTAGTAGATATCGAGTCATAGATTATCGGAAAATGATGCTTTTTTAACACTGTAGTAATTGCTAAAAAAAAATATTTTTAATGAAAATAGGAGTATTGTAGTATTGATATCTAACCTTAATTGTATAACCCTATCAGTAGCTTTTTATTAATCAATTGATTTTTTCTCTCCATCTTTTACAATTGAACGCGATTAATATTCTATTTGAAAAGAAACGATTCACATTTTGGGATGATCAAAGCCGGATGGACGAAAACTTGTTCACCGAGAAAATAGACGGTGTCCAAAGTTATTGCTCTTCGACACTCGGAAATATTTCCGTCCGAGGAAATCCGGGGAAACAGAAATAGAGATAAAGAGAGAGATAGAAGGAGAAAGAGAGGGATCGAAATGGGGTTGAATAGACTGCCTTGCCCAATAACCCTGTCGATCGACAGTTTTCTCCTTCGCATTTTGCTGCAGAATGAAAGCACATGACAATAATATATATGAGGTATTCCCGCTCAACGGGACCGCCTTTTAGGCCGACCTTTTTCGATTTTCTTGAAAGTCGAGTATGTTTTAGTGTTGCCTGAAAGTATATTGTACACCAATTTTCAGATTTCTAACTATAATACTCTTTGGAATACACCAAAAGTTATAATTCAAACTTTTTGCGGATTCAGCGCTTCGGAGCTTTGGCACGGCGCGAAATAAAATCGAAAAAATTCTTTGACAGTAACTTTCGATCGGAAATTTCCTGCGCTTTTCGAAAAAAATATCAGCGATTCCGAAAAAAAACAAATTCATTTAAATTTGAGCCAAAAACCGGAAAAATAGATTTACAAAAAAAGTGCATAATTTAATTCGGCGGGACAATTTATTTCATGTTTTGTATATATCTGAGAAGTCACGATATAAATTTCAAGTTGGAACTCACATCCGTTTACCAATGCCAAGTCTTTTAGTAGGATAAAAATTCTCAAATATCGTGTTTTTCGTATTCAACAGTTCCCTGATGTATTATATAGCGTTTTTTTAACGAATTTTGAATTTAGTTAATTAATTAAATTAATTAAATTAAATTTATTAAATAATCAAATTTATTCAATTTATTAAATTAAATTAATTAAATCAAATTTATTAAATTATGAATTTAATAAATTTATAAAATTCGAAGTTCGTTAAAAAAACTATATAACATATCAGAGAACTGTTGAATACGAAAAATACAATATTTAAGAATTTTTATCCTACTAAAAAACTTGGCATTGGTAAACGGATGCGAGTTCCAACTTGAAATTTATATCGTGACTTCTCAGATATATACAAAACATGAAAAAAATTGTTCCACCGAATTAAATTATGCTCTTTTTTTGTAAGTAAATTTTTTCGGTTTTTGGCCGAAATTCGAATCAATTCGTTCTTTTCGAAATCGCTGATATTTTTTTCGAAAAACGCAGGGAATTTCCAATCGAAAGCTATTGTTAAAGAATTTTTTCGATTTTATTTCGCGCTGTGCCAAAGCTCCGAAGCGCTGAATACGCAAAAAGTTTGGAATATAACTTTTGGTGTATTCCAAAGAGTATTATAATTAGAGATCTGAAAATTGGTGTACAATATACTTTCAGGCAACACTAAAACATACTCGAGTTTCAAGAAAATCGAAAGAGGTCGGCCTAAAAGGGGGTCCCGTTGAGCGGGAACACCTCATATATTATATATACATATGTCGCTGGACTATAAGAAAATAGTGCTGAGACGCGGAACCGAGGTGTTGAATCGTTTTGCCATCATCCATTGATCCCTTTTCATCTACTACATTTCAGCACCGACCTTTTTCCCTTCTTATATTCCTTCTTCTTTTTCATTCTGTGCTTCGCCATATCCGAGAATAAAGTACAAATGATAAGAAGTAAAAAAAAACGTCCATGGATAATCGTCAAAAGTTAAAATATCATTTCATCTGTGGTAAAAGAAAATGCCTGAATGATTCTTTAATAAAGAGACCATATCATCCTGATAATAATTGAAAGTTTCAATTAAATAGGATTACAAAAAAATTGACAAGAAGGAGTGAAACATGAAGAATTGAAAATTGCTCGAAAATCCATTTCCCACAAATTTTCACGGAGGAAAATGGTCTGCTTCTTCCTTCAAATGCAATCTTTTTTGCTATTTTCACTGACCCAAATCCATCCAAAAGAGTGTCGAGATTATTTTCTAGGAACACAACACATCCTCAAAAACAAGGAAAGCCTTGTCCACGACACATTATAAAAAATGAATATCGGAAGAGAGAAAATACGATGAAAAATGTATGCGGATATGCAGAAATAAAAATCCGAGGGGTCGTTTAACAATTTGCCGAGGGATGAGAGAATGAAGGGGAATTGAAAATAAAAAATAAACGCCCAGTGGGAAGTCTCGCGTGAGTTTTTTTTTTTTATATTACAGTGCTTTGGTCACGAGAGTGCCCATGAGGGACGAATTAATAGTCGCTCGATAAATCGTCTCAAGAATATCGTCAACGAAAATTTGCCCGAGTGCCCAAGAGAGAATTTAATTTAGATTAAAAGGATTCCAAATCAATGAACCTGATCGACATTCGAACGTAATATCATTCGAAATAAGTATAATCTCCTCGATTAATCGTGAATAATTTCGCCCAAGAATTATTGTAAAAACGAATCATTTCAATAATTAACAATTATAATTTTCAGAACCATATTCTATGTTATTCCAAAATTAACCCCCCGAATCTCGATCTTCTTATTTTGTCTGCAAGATCAATGGACCAATGATCTAGCAAAAAAAATGTACAATCAATCGCTGAAAGTTAACTTTGGCGCAATTTGAAATGTTTTCCCATTTTATGGTGAAGAAACAAGTAAACAATAACAATAACAATAACAAGTAAACAGTTTTGTCGAGCTCGATGAAAAAATACAAAAAATATTTTTACCATTTTTTTTTTACAACATATTTATTATTATTATTATACATTATATATGGGGCATTCCACGTCAAATCACGTGGTCATCGGCCTGACCCCCTCGGATTTTGTTGTCCAATGAATTGTGAGTTTCGTTTGGCCCAAAATATGACCTCAAATTTTTAGAAATTTTTATTTCATTTTTTAGGGGTTGCCCGAGCGAAAAATCATTAAATTGAGGAAAAACACAAAGAGGGGCCTTTTTTAAATTATTGAAATTTTTGTCACAGAAACTAGGACCCAAAACAGAAATTTTCGTCATAGTTCGATAATGGAACAAAAATAATTACTATTTTTTTTTTGTATTTTAATTTATTTATTTTTATAATTTTTTATTTAAATTGTTTCTTGTAGTGAGAATAACAACGACAAAAATATTTTCTTCATTTTTTTTTCTTGGTTCAAGAGTGAAACGACAACTTTTTTCGAAAATTTATTAGCCTCGACGACCTCGAAAAAACCAGATAAATTTTTAAAAAATTTTAAAAATAGTAATTATAATAATATAAAAAAAAAGTAATTATTTTTGTCCCATTATCGAACTATGACGAAAGTTTCTGTTTTGGGCCCTAGTTTCTTTCAAAAAAAATTCAATAATTTAAAAAAGGCCCCTCTTTGTGTTTTCCCTCAATTTTTTGCTCGGGCAACCTCTAAAAAATGAAATAAAAATTTCTAAAAATTTGAGATCATATTTTGGGTCAATCGAAACCCCAATTCATTGGACATCAAAATCCGAGGGGGTCAGGCCGATGACCGCGTGATTTCACGTGAAGTGCCCCATATATAATAATAATAATAATAATAATAATAATAATAATAATATATAATAAATAATATTATATATTATTTTTTTTTACAACATATTTATTTTGGCAATAAACAAAAAAAATTCGAGAAAAAAGAATTAAAATTAAATAAGTTGTAAGCTGTTAAAGTTGAGGCTAAAAAAGGGGTTCTGCTGCCTGACACGATTGCAACCTTTCTAGTCATACAATACAAAATTAGAAAAAAAGAGTCTTAATTGAAAATGCCTTATAGCCCCTAACTAAGAAAAAAAATGAAAAAAAAAATTTCGCAAAATTACGGTCTGAATAAAAAAAGGCGTTTTTCGACTCTTTTTGTCATAGTTTTTAATTTTGTTTACAATAGGAAAAAAATAATTTTTATACAAAAGTAATAGGGGCGATAGAGAGTTATACATTGAAAATTGGTAAAAAATTTGAAGTAAATCGATTGAGTAGAACTTGAGATATGTCAGCCGTGTTGAGAAGAGCAGTTTTGAGAAGAACGTCACTAAAACAGCTGTAACTCCTTGAATTGTTGGAACTAAAAAATTTCCTTTCGAGGATCTATTCTTAAGGGTCTAAACTTTAAGGATATGCAAACAGAAATTATTTTTTCAAAATTCTAGACCAGAATACTGCCCAATGCCTGAAAGGATTTGAGAATCACTGAGACGAAGGTTTCGAAGCTGATCTACGTTACAACAACATTACAACATCCCCGGGGAGTTGTAATATGCATGCAAACACAAACTCACGCTAGATCGATCCATGTAAAGTTCCTCATTCGTTCGTTCTTTTCATGCAAGCAACTTTTCTTCAATATCATGTCCACCACCCTCTCAAAAACGCTGATGGTTCCCCGTTGGATTTCGATGCATGCGCCCGTTTAATGCGTATGGGGAGGCAAAAAATAAGGGAGGGTTAAATGAGAATCCCTGCTGGGGTGTGAACCGGCACTTTCGGCGCCCAGGGTTGTCTTCGAGATAAAACTGAGGCTGATAAGGGGGTGCGAAGGGGTGCGTACGACCAGGGTGAGTTTTTATATTTCGCGAAATGACCTTCCCAATTGCCACGGTCGTGCTTGGGACCATTCCCCGTCGTTATCCTTATTTCGGATGTTTTTTTCGTCGTGCCCATCGCGATCCATTTCATCCCTTTCCTTTTTTTCTCTTAACCCTTTGCAAGGGGTCGAAAGAGAGGAGGGGAAAGAGATTTGAGCCAAATCCCTAATTTAAGGTTAGATAATTCCAACAAAATGGCCGCATTAATTGAAAGCCTGCGGTCGAATCAACCGAAATCCGACGAACAGTATCGATAATTCAGAAGCGTCATTTCGATGGTTGTTGACATTTTGGAGGGGCGAACGATTAGCACGCTCGTGTGAGATAAATTATTAATTGTACGACGGTATTAATGAACGGTATTGCATCGCAATTTGACGATCAATGATTGAACGATAGCCGATGCAATTAAGGGGTTGTTCTACCCAGACGCACTGAGATGCGTTTTTGGGAATTTTTTTCTAGATAACCAACGAATGAATCGAAATGAAATTTGAAGAACTTATTCTACATGTATTAAGGTGTACAAAAATATTTTTTACTTACATCTGAGGTAGAAAATGGCGTCGTTGCGGTAGGTAACTTGAAGACACTTTTTTTTAGGAGGAAAAAGGTCTTGTCAGAGGAAATTCGTTTTTTCATTTACTCAGAGGAAATTTGTTTTTAAATAAGTTTATAAGCTCGATTCCCCAAAGTGACTCTTGAATATCATTCCTCAATAGTTTATGCATCATTTGATCAAAAGAAAATGAAAAAAATAAAAATTCGGTTTTATCGGTTTTGGAGGTTAAAAAAGGACATTTTCTCTATTTTTTTCCTATATATTAAATAAATTATTTTATTCAAAATTTAATAAAATAGTTTATTAATAAAATTTTCATTTAAAAATTTGAAAAATTCAGCGGGTGGAATCTGATTTTCCTCAAAAAAAAGTGTCCTCGTGGTGATCAGGACAACTCGTGTCAGCTCAATCTGAAATCAAAAAACCAAATTTTATCTTTTAGTAGATAAGTATAGCTCGCCATTGAACGGAGGAAAAAAAACTTCAATTTCAATTTTTAGCAGTTGTATGCAAAACAGTCCAATTTTAGTACAATTTACACCACGCCTTGTAAAATTAGTTGTAATAAAAAGAAACCTTCGTTCAATCACTGGTCAATCCTATTTCGAAGTAGTCTGCAAAATTTCAAAAAGATGCATTAGTTTTTGAGAAATTGTGTCTACTTCAAAAATAGTGTTTTTACAACAAAAAAACGAGAGGAATTTCCAAAAGCACTCTCCTCTAGACTTTTACTCCGACCGACTTGCAAGAAAATATTTTCGACACATTTTACTATCAGATAAAAAAAATTCAAAAAATAAAATTTTCAAAATTGTCCCATATAATCCCTTAATCGATATCAAACTGATATCCCACATAAAGGTAAATTTCGTTTGTAATAGAATTCCCCGGGAATTACAAGGTCACTTCCATTACGGATAAGATACATGTCCGAATTATTGAACAGCTAAGGATCTGGGGATTGAATTCGGTGAGAAAAAAATATAAAATCAAGAAAAAAACCATCGCTTTCTTGTTCAAATGATACTTTGATATTTTTACTTTCGAAAAATCACCCTTTAAATTATTTTTAAATTATTTCAAATGAAAAAAAAGAATAATGTGAAGCACGCAAATGTCCCAATTATTGAACATTGAAAGTGCCTATGTCCCTAACATTGAACAGGCATGTCCCAGTTATCGAAAACTCTCGAGAATTCTTTTTCCATTCTGAAAATATTATTTTGGGTACAATATTACGAAATAAAAGAAAAATCAAACATTTAAATAATCATTTATTAATCATATAAAAATACAAAAATATATATTTAGTCTCTTTTGACAGGTTTTTGGTTCATTCGCATTTGGTTTATTTTTGCTTTTCAACTCGAACTTTGGTTTATTTTTATTTTCAGTTTCCTCGTTTTTATGTTCTGTTTTTGTTTGATTTTGTCGCAGCTTTCTTGTTTTTCGACTGAAATATCGGAGAGCAAAAAATATTGAACATTACATTCGTATTTTTAGGTTACATTTGGGTTATATTCTCTTTTTACTTTTCTTTTTATGTTTATTGCACGAAAATACAGATAAAAAATATATTTGACGATCTTAGAGTTATTATTAAAAGAATAAAAGTAAGATTATTCAAGAACTTACAGTTTTTGTTTGAACAAATCCGATTCACACGATCTGTCACACCTTAACTGTCCCGATGTTTTGATGGGTTTAATGACGCCATCTTGGAGAATTCGAGTGTTCAATAATTGGGACACAGTGCATTTTTCTATGTCCCAATGATCAAACACCGTATTTTTTAACAAATAATTAATGAAAAAAAAAATCTTAAATTGTTATTTGTGAAACATTTTCTGAGGAATCTGAAACGCCTTTACTTTTTGAGATGCGACAGTTTTTGAATTTTTTATGAATTTTATTTTATTTTACCACGAGACGTCAAATCGGGTCACCGTTGCTAATTAAATAATTTTTTTCTCTATTAATAAAAGCTTTTAGTGCACAAGTAAGGTGACATTTCGATAGCTAAAAGTTTCATGTATGTAATGAAATTTTTATAAATAAGTAAATGCACGCAGGCGAATGAGAAATAATAAAAATATGAGATAGTGTTCAATAATTGGGACCTGTTCAATAATTGGGACATTCACACTGAGAAAAAAATTGTTGAATGAACTAAATCCTTAGTTGCATACGCACGACTAAATATTTATTGGGTCTAACTAAATAATTAGTTTCTTGAATAATTCTGCGTTTCAGTTGACCAAAATATGATTCAGGCAAAAAAAATTGGGTTTGTACAACTAAATATTTAGTCGTGCGTATGCGACTAAAGATTTAGTTCATTCAACAATTTTTTTTTCTCAGTGCACTTTACTCTGAGAAATCGACGTGTTATCCACATTTTTTGTTTAACCCCTCAAATTGTCACATGACAAGGATGCAAAGTGAATGTCTCGTTGAGCAACCGTTTTAGATTTTTGTTTTACGTCAACAAATCTCTCGTTACGCCATCAGGAATATCGACACATTTCGAGTGATCGAATGAAGACCATAAAAAAAAAACCATGCCCAACAGTTTTTTCACGTGTCATCCGCCATTCTCGTGAAATGTGAAAAATACGTTCCACGAGAAATGTGAAACGAGGCACACATGTTGGGATTATTGGAAATCCCACCCAAAGGGAGGGAGGGAGTCCGACGAGGTCTCGCATACAAAGTTAATGCACGTGATTCTGCTTCCGAAACGAAGAAAAGCTCTTTTCACCCTCCCCCACTCTTTCCCTCCCCCTCTCTGGCTCTTTCTTCCTCCTCCTTTCTTTTTGATACTTCCAAGGAGTGTCAGGAATACGTAATATGTTGCGCCAGCGTAAATACGTCCTTTTCGCAGGTTGCATAGTGCACCAGCAACTATGCCAGTGCGCCAGCAGTTTTCTCAAGCCAAGGGGAGAAAGAAGAGTCGAGAAAAAGCTTCCAGCACATATGTCCGTGTATTTATATGTGCCTGGGCACACGCTATGAGAGCGTGAAATGGCAGTGGTGGAGAAATGTAATAGACGGACCTTGTCTCCGGGCTTACATGACCGAAATATGCTGTAAATGCTCGAAAAGCTCCCGCTGCACTTATCGCACGATCATGTCACGAATGTTTCTCGCCAACCATGCTGATATACACTACCGGCAAAAAGTTTCAAGGGGGACATATTCAGCTTCATTTTTCTTTTTCCAAAATTTTTTTTCGATTTTTTTTTTAACCCGATAGGCCTTTTGAAACATGCACTGAGAAAAAAGTTCAGTTGAAACAACTAAATCCATTTAGTTGAAGAAATTTAGTTGATTTAATATTAATTTGTTTGAAACAATGAAACTATAATTAATTCAACAAATGGATTTGGTTAACCATAAGATATGAGGTGAACGAAATTATTTGGTCAATTTCCAGATACAGTTTAGTCCAATTTACACGTTACTGAGTTGCTGTACAGAAATATTTCGTTGATTTCTAGTATATTTTATCTAGATAAATTTAGCTGTAACAAAAAAACAATTCGTATTTTCAATCACACAATTTATTTGGTACAACGATATTTATTTGATTGAACTGAAACTTTGCCCATTCAAGCAACGGTTTAACCGATTTAACTGAAACTTCTACTGTATCTTTGTTGAATTACCAAAATGATCTCGTTGAACGTCCGGAAACAAATATTTGGTTGAGTCAAACAAATTTTTGCATTTTCAACAAAATCTTTTTCTCAGTGTGGTCGTTTTTCGGCTTTTTTTTTTGGCGCACGACCCATGAAATTTTTTTTCGACCGTTTTTCTCATGAAAAACTTGTGGCGGGGAGGATTAGCTTCAATGTCGTTTTTTAAAAAGTTTCGTACGATTTTTTTTTTGCAAAAATATTCAATTTTTCGCAAAAAACGACCATATTTATAAAATGTAGCGTAACTCTAAAACTACTGGGTTTTTGTGAAATCACTAGGAAGGTAAAAAGTTGCATACAATCATTCTGGATTCAATGAAATTTTTTCAGATTTTTTTTCAAAAATTTTTTTTTTCTAATTTTTCCTGTAAACGAGATATTTTTTTATCTCAAACAATCCAGCCTCTTACCTCATCTACACGGCTTTTTCATCGAAAAACCTCATTTACATGGCTTTTTCATCGAAAAACCCGTGTATATGAGGTGAGAGACCCGATTGTTTGAGTTAAAAAAATATCTCGTTAACAGGAAAAATGTGAAAAAAAAAATTTTGAAAAAAAATCTGAAAAAATTTCATTGAATTTGGAATGATTGTATGCAACTTTTTATCCTCTTGGTTCCACGAAAACCCAGTAGTTTTGGAGTTACGCCACATTTTATGAATATGGTCGTTTTTTGCGAAAAATTAAATATTTTTGCAAAAAAAAATCGTACAAAACTTTTAAAAAAATTAAATTGAAGCTAATACTTCCCGCCACAAGTTTTTCATGCGAAAAACAGTCGAAAAAAATGTTCATGGGTCGTGCGTCAAAATTACAATGCCAAAAAAAAGCCGAAAAACGACCATGTTTCAAAGGACGTACCGGGTTAAAAAAAAAATCGCAAAAATTTTCGGAAAAAGTCAAATGAAGCTGAATATGTCCCCTTTAAAACGCCGCTTGGCGAATCAAAATATCTTCATTTTTAAAAGAGCAGTGACACTTTTTGTGCGGTGTGGAATCGGACCTAGTGTTTCCAAACTTTTGGCCGGAAGTGTACATGTACATGTAACCATGTAAATTATATCCCTCTATTAAGAAAAAAATATCGCCGCCGTCAAATTGCATAATCGCATGCGCGAAATGGCTTGCTCCTTGTAAAAATAAAACGAGTTAAACTATCGAGGAACACGCATAGGAAATTTTCGATGGAGCCAGAAGCTCATCGGACGTCTCGAAGTTAAAAGATATTCCGATAAGAAGAGAAAATATTTTTAGGTTTTCGTTTGTATGGTTTCTAAGGTTGTATAATTTAAAAAGAGGACAGGGAACCCTCATAAGATCATTGTGGTGTCTACTCGTCTTAAAAAAGTGTCCACTTAAAAAAATTATTTTAGATTATATTAAGGGGTCAATTTGGTCGAAATAAAAGATTTTTAGATTAATATATGCTGTCCGGTATTATGTGAAAGAGCTGCTTCTAGAGATTCTAAAAATATATTTTTTTTTTCAGAATTCCTAGAAGGAGATTCTAAAAATTTTAAAAATTCAAAAAAAAGATTCTAAAGGTATTTTTCTTAGAATTTTTGGTCCAGCGGTTTTAATGATGCATTCCCAAGATCGTTAGAAATGACCACCCCCTTGATTCTAGATTTCTAAAGCTAAAATTTAGATTGTAGTAAGATTAGTATATATTGATTGCCGGAAAACTACTCATTTTTTCAACAGAGTATTAGTTACTGAAAAAAAAAAAATTAATAATCAAAAGAATTTCTAATTAATATATCGTGTGAGATGTCATTTGAGCTGCCTCTAAGGATTCTAAAAATATTTTTTCAATCATCTTGATCCAGTGGTCTCAATGATATAGTCCAAAGTTCCTAAAAATGACCCCGTCCTCTGCTGATCTTCTAGGCTTCCAAAGCTAAAATCAAGATTTTAATATTATAGATATTCTACAACTATTTAACTACTCGTTTTTTCAACAGTGTAATAGTTGCTGAAAAAAATATTTTCAATAGAAAAAGAATTTTGAATTAATTCATCACGTATTTGGAAGAGAATTCTAAAAATTTTATAAATTCTAAAAATTGTAAAAATGTCTAAAAGTGCTAAAAAAAATGTTTTTTTATTATTTTATTAATAAAGTTTGGTTCTGTGATCTTAATGATAAAGTCCAAAATTTGCTAGAGATGACCCCATTCATCTCCACACCCAGAAAAAAGATCTAGTACATTTAACTAAATCCTAGTCAAGCCAAATAAATTTTTTTAGTCGTAGGCCGGCCTAATACAACTATCTATTCATGTCAACGAAATTTTTTTTTTTGAATAACCTACTAGGAAAATATATTGCGATCTAATAAATTTTTATTTAATATTAATAAATATTATTTCAAACTGAACAAATATGTATTTAAATGAAATATATATTTTTAAACATTCCAATCTTTGAATGTTACACATAAGAAGTCTACAATTTCGTAAAGGTTCGTCTTTTCTTTAATAGAAGGGAAAATAAAAAAAGACCCGTTTTTATGGGAATCCTTTTCGGGATTCGACCATCTTGCGTTTTGGGTTTTGGGAAAAATAAGGATATCAAACATAGACGAGCTTGGAAAGGATATAGGCGTCGAGATTCGCTTGTGCGAGAGGTAGCCACCTGGCGGATTTTTGGGGTACTGACAAATCTGCAGATATGATCGGATGAGATTACGGGTGAATATATAGGTATTTAGTAACAACGAATAGAATTTTTATTCAACGCCTGTTTCTCGATTACAGGGAATTCAAATAAATAAATATAGTGGAAGTAAATATCGCCCAAAATTGGATGGAAAGAAAATTTTCTTCAAAGTAACTAAAAAATAATCAAATAAACGATTATAGTACTTACGACTAAATCTTTTTTCTGGGTGTAAGGTTTTCTAAAGTTAAAATTTAGATTTTAACAGGGTTAGTAAATATTGTCCATAAATATGCATACCCAAACAATTGCCCATACTACTGTGCAACACCCTTAATCGCTTCACACGTATGCACGTGTCCCCGCGATTGTACTAAAATATTTCAGCCATGTTATGTACAGGATTCAGCATACACGTGTACAAAATTTGCATATCCACGAGAGAATAGGCGCATAACGTACGGCTTGGCCGGGAATATCAACGGAAAGGGATTACCAACGAGGGTAGAGGTGCGGGTTAGGATGAAAGATTAATACGCTCGAGTCAGAGAGTAGAAATCTGTCCAACATTGAGAAACCAGTCATAATACAGTAAAGATAACGTCAAAAATAAATTCCATTCGTTTCAACTTGTTTGAATTTTGTGGTGCGCGATTTGAAATTGGAACTGTAATTGCAAAATAAAAAGAATTCATACAGTTGAATTGACCATTTTTTTAGATCGTTTTTAGATTATATCGGAAGACTAATCCCGTCGCTTCCGGAAGTTTGAAGGACTCCAGGAACTGTAATTGCAAAATAAAAAGAATTCATACAGTTGAATTGACCATTTTTTTAGATCATTTTTAGATCGTATCGGAAGACTAATCCCGTCACTTCCGAAAGTTTGAAGGACTCCAGGAACTGTAATTGCAAAATAAAAAGAATTCATACAGTTGAATTGACCATTTTTTTAGATCATTTTTAGATCGTATCGGAAGACTAATCCCGTCACTTCCGGAAGTTTGAAGGACTCCAGGAACTGTAATTGCAAAATAAAAAGAATTCATACAGTTGAATTGACCATTTTTTTAGATCATTTTTAGATTATATCGGAAGACTAATCCCGTCACTTCCGGAAGTTTGAAGGACTCCAGGAACTGTAATTGCAAAATAAAAAGAATTCATACAGTTGAATTGACCATTTTTTTAGATCATTTTTAGATTATATCGGAAGACTAATCCCGTCACTTCCGGAAGTTTGAAGGACTCCAGGAACTGTAATTGCAAAATAAAAAGAATTCATACAGTTGAATTGACCATTTTTTTAGATCATTTTTAGATCATATCGGAAGACTAATCCCGTCACTTCCGGAAGTTTGAAGGACTCCAGGAACTGTAATTGCAAAATGAAAAGAATTCATACAGTTGAATTGACCATTTTTTTAGATCATTTTTAGATCATATCGGAAGACTAATCCCGTCACTTCCGGAAGTTTGAAGGACTCCAGGAACTGTAATTGCAAAATAAAAATAATTCATACAGTTGAATTGACCATTTTTTTAGATCATTTTTAGATTATATCGGAAGACTAATCCCGTCACTTCCGGCCGTTTGATGGACTCCAGTTTCTTCTCCCCAAATTGTCCGTTCCGAGGGCTCAAAGACTTTTTACAAGACAATGTCTCGTTGATCAAGATCTTTGATGCGATTTCCCGGGGCACTTTATTGCATCTGGTGACCTCAATCTACGTCCCCTAAGTAACCTCCCCCAATGGCTGCAGTCTTCAACGAAAAGTCATGAAATTTTCATACCCTAGAGGACACGTAATGTCGTCCATAGGACACGATTTTCTTCCCGAAGACCGGAACTATCACGTACCAACGTCTGACGAAAATCAACTGTCTCAGTGAGGCAAAATCCTCCTCCGAGTTCCGTTACATCCCCTCGGTATATCTGCACGTTCTCTTTCACCTTTGAAGATTCGTTCTTCCTCGTGAATCCAAGGACGATGACTCCCCACCAACCCCTGGTTAGGATCCGCTGGATACGAGGGTAGGAAATCGAGATCTATACACAACGACGCTATTTCAGCACGAGCCAGCACTTTATTTACCTCCGGGAAAGTTTCGCGCAAGAGGGAGAGGAGAAAAAGGGATCATGGGGGAAATTCGTGCCAGCGGAAGAGCTTCAGAGAGAGATATATGGCGTATACACGAGCTAGAGCTATGATTGCCCCATAGATACACTGGCCTTTGCTTTCTCTCTTCCTCTCTGGTCCAACATACATCTCCCAGAAGTATGAAAAACTCAACGGTGAAACTTCAAAGAGGAAATGAGATAAATGAAGAAATGAAGGAGAGAACGAAACGAATAAGATAAATCGGTCGAGAAAGAGGAATAAAAAAATAATTATAAACTAATAAGTAAACTATAATAATAATAATAATAATGATTTAAATAATAATAATAATAATAATTTAAATTATATTATATGAGGCATTCCACGTCGAGTCGGCCACCCCATTTTCTGAAATCGCCAAAAATCGGATACAAATTTTTAGAAAGTAGTTCTAACTGTCAAGAAAATTCGTGATTTTTTTCAGATTTTTAAAATACATATTTTAGCCGAAAAAAAATACAAACATTTTGTAGGACATCAAAATTAGAATTTTCAACGTACTTTTCACTGACATTTTTTACAAACTCCTCCGAAAGCTCTGTATGCCATTTTCGGAGCAAATAATATTTTGATATTTTTTTTCTCAGAATTAACATTTTCGATTCGTCCGTAGTTTAAACAGTTTTTTACTTGATATATTTACAGAGTATAAAAAAATTGGCTCAGTGGACAACCCATTCCTTCGCATGCATTTTCATTGATACAATGTATCATTATAGAGTAATTTAACGAAACAGTGTAGATATTGATATCTTATCATTATTAATCGCAGATCGGGAAAAATAATAAAACAATCTCGTTTTGATACTGCGAAGACAATTCCAGGAACAAGGCAGTATCGTTGCTTCATTCCCAAAAATCATGGCCAAATCGAACTAAAAAAGTATTCGTTGGCCATAGAAACGTCGGTGTGTCCAAAGAGGGTAAATTCTCTTTTGCAATCGAGAGACATGACTAGCCTTTGACTCAAATTTGAATAGACTTTATCGGTGTTCAGGGGTCCATTGATAAATAAGTTTATTAAAATGTACAAAAAGGTATTTAAGCAAATAAAAGTGGAAAAAGTTCAAAAAATTGAAAAAGTACAAAAAATAAATAAAAATGCGAGCTGTAGAAAATATCTAAAAATAGTCTTAACCCTGTTAATGTTCAAGAGAAATTTGTGTATTCGTTTGGGATGAAAAACGCATGTGAAGGAATGGGTTGTCCACTGAGCCAATTTTTTTTTAGTCTGCAAATATATCAAGTAAAAAACTGTTAGAACTACAGACAAATCGAAGATGTTAATTCTGAGAAAAAAAATATCAAAACATTATTTGCTCCGAAAATGGCATATAGAGCTTTCGGAGGAGTTTGTAAAAAATTTCAGTGAAAAGTACGTTGAAAATCCTAAATTTCATGTTTTACTTTTTTTTCGTACGATAAATTATTTTCGAGTTACAAAATGGAACAAAGAATTTTTTTGTATTTTTTTCCGGCATTTTTATTGACTTAGGACTTAGATTTTCAGGTACCTTCAATTCTAAAAAGCATCTATATTATAATTATAAAAAGCATCTATATTATTATTGCAATGTAATGTGTAATGGACAAAACTTTGATTGCAATTTTGGGAATGGAAAAATATAGATGAATAAATTATTGCAATTTTGCATTACATTTTATGGACTTAGAACTTAGATTTTCACCTAAGTCAATAAAATGTAATGCAAAACTGCAATAATTTATTCATCTATATTTTTCCATTCCCAAAATTGCAATCAAAGTTTTGTCCATTACA
Source organism: Alloplasta piceator (assembly GCA_946863875.1). Taxonomy (NCBI): domain Eukaryota; kingdom Metazoa; phylum Arthropoda; class Insecta; order Hymenoptera; family Ichneumonidae; genus Alloplasta; species Alloplasta piceator. The sequence goes on from OX333074.1 coordinate 1,765,128, forward strand.
CATTACATTGCAATGGGTAATGGAAATTTTTTCTATTACACACTAAATTGTAACGGGCAGGGTTGCAAATAATGCACTTCTTTTTTTAATGCAATAGCATTTTCATTAACCATTAACATTTAATGGTTAATGGAAATAATTTTAATGGTTAATGAAAATAATATCCATTAACCATTAAGTTTTAATGGTTAATGAAAATAATTTCCATTAACCATCAAATTTTAATGGTTAATGAAAATAATTTTAATGGTTAATGGAAATTAATTTCATTAGCCATTAAAAAAGTAATGGTTAATGCATTACTTTTTCATTAAAAATTTCACAACCCTGCTTTATAGCAATTCACTTTCCCCACAGGCATTTCCCTACTCATTTTGTCAATTGTAAAGCTCGCACGAAAAATGTTGTTTCAATCTTCCTGAAAAATTAAGCTGTTCAAAAAAATGTCGAAATGCTTCAAACGATAAGGATAAAATGGATTTTTCCTGAGCTTTCTTATTTTCGCCTCGATACTCAATCTTTAAGGTAAACAAATTTTTTTGTGACAAAAATGGGGCAGGATTTCTCGTAAATCGTGTAGAGCGAAGGAGCAACAAGCAATAAACAGCAGAAGGGCGAAGAGGTCAGAATGAAGAAACCGATTGTTGCTCACATTCGCGTTCGGCGGAGAGGCGAAAAATAGGAAAAGCCACGTTTCGACACTTTTTTTGGAACGAGAAAAAGTTTTGGTACGTGACGAAATCCCACGACGTGACGAGAGAACCTCTTTGCTTCGAGTTATTTAGTTCGCTGGAAAAAGGGCGATGATGTGGCCACAGGGATCGCAGTTCACTGGGGAAGTATTCAACAAAACCAGCTGTTTATTGCTGCCCTCAAATTGCGTCAAGTTCGAGGTTAACCAAACAAGGACTCGATCCCAGATATATAAATATTATCGAACTATGACGAAAATATCTGTTTTGGGCCCTAGTTTTTGTGAAAAAAAATTCATTAATTTGAAAAAGGCCTTTCTTTACGTTTTCCCTCAAGTTAATGATCTTTTAGCTCAAGCAACCGCTCAAAAATGAAATAAAAGTTTCTAAAAATTTGAGGTCATATTTTGGACCGAACAAAACCCACGATTCATTGGACCTCAAAATCCGAGGGGGTCAGGCCGATGACCGCGTGATTTTACGTGGAATGCCCCATAAATAAATATTGCCGATGATATAAACATCATCAGGATCGAGTCCTTGCGAGATCAAGGCCGAATAAGGCCCCAGTCCTCCCAGGATCAGGACTATATTCCAGGACGATCCCGACGTAAATCCAACTCGTATCCTCATCAGGTCCGGATCCGGACAGCCTGATACCGTCCAAATCCCAGCTGGGCCTTCCACTTAGCAAGGTCGCAAAATCTTGAACTTTCACTCAAGATAATGCTTCTGAAGTCTGACGTATTTTCCGAACTTTCTTGATGTATTGAGCAGAAAATGGGAACTCCAGGGGGAGGCGATTTACGCCAGTAAATTGATAAATTTCTCACGTCGAATCGCCTCAAGTTCGACGAAAGTTCCTTCGAGAATATCGAAATATGATAGACGAGAGGTCACGAGAAAAAAATAACTTTGACGAAGAAAGAGTAGCTCCATTAGTCACAAGTTGCGGTCAAGGATTCTTATTATATAGGCAAAAAATAATGACTATTTTTTTTTTTTTAATTTTAATTTTTTGATTGTGTTTGAATCATCCGTTTTATTCAAGGTCGTCGAGGCTAATAAATTTTCGAAAAATGTTGTCGTTTCACTCTTAAGGAAAATCAAGTTTCACTGGAAAAATATTTTTGTTCTTGTTATTCTCACTCAGGGTTGCAAATAATGCATTACTTTTTTTAATGCATTTTCATTTTCTTTAAACATTAACCATTAAAATTTAATGGTTAATGGAAATTATTTTCATTAATGAAAATTGTTATTCCCAATCAGGGTTGCAAATAATGCATTACTTTATTCAATGCATTTTTATTTTCTTTAAACATTAACATTTAATGGTTATTGGAAATAATTTTCATTAATCATTAATGAGAATTGTTATTCTCACCCAGGGTTGCTAATAATGCATTACTTTTTTTAATGCATTTGCACTTTCATTAACCATTAACATTTAATGGTTATTGGAAATTATTTTCATTGACCATTAAAATTTAATGGTTAATGGAAATCATTTTCATTAACCATTAAAATTAAATGGTTAATGGAAATTATTTTCATTAATGAAAATTGTTATTCTCACTCAGGGTTGCAAATAATGCATTACTTTTTTTTAATGCATTTGCATTTTCATTAACCATTAACATTTAATGGTTATTGGAAATTATTTTCATTAACCATTACCATCACCAAAATGCAATTGCATTAAAAAAAGTAATGCATATTTAAGAAATGTTGGAAAACAATGAGTAAATAAATCGAAAATGGGAAAAAAAGATAGTGGTTAGTGAAAATATCGTTCTGAGACCATTATTTTCAGTCCAGAGGATCCTTAAGGAGGTAGTTTTTGATGCCAAAAGAGCATCGAAAAATTGTATTCAAAATTAATTAATTAGGGTTTTAAGGGGGTCATTTGGCAATCCCAAAATTATATTTTCATTTTGATACATAATTATTTATAATTAGGTCATCATAGTTAGGTCATTTCATCTTTGGTGTTACACGTACGTCTCGTGTATTGTTGGGTGACAAAATTTTTTCTTACACGTGTCTCGTGCGTACAATCGTACAAACGAGTGAATGCCCACATATCTGTGGATGTGGTAATTGTGAAATGAGAGCCTACCGAAGCCTCGACGAACTCGGCCTCTCGATGCCACCGAGTAATGGGGTCATTGTATCCGATTATAATAGCCCCACGAGTGGCTGAACACACAACGTTTCTCACCCTTCCTTCCTCGCGAAAACCTCCCTCGTTCATTCCAGTTTCCATGACACTTGCAACGTTCGATGGTCCCATCATTGTTTTCCGACTTGCAATAAACATGCATTTGCACAAACAACGAAACGGACGGACGATCCAACGAGCTTTGGCAAATTCATTCCTCCATCCTGATGTATACTTAACACGTGAATTAAAAGGGGGTGAAATTATCGTTGTAAACTCGGTAAATAGTTATCTCTGCCCTTGGGCTCTCATTGACCATTGGTCCTCCCCCCTTGAGCTGAAATATTCGGATGAAATATATAATCGTCACGGAAATTCAGAGAAATCATTTCATCGTCGAGTCGCATTATGCATAAATTTTCAAAATAATTATTTTCGCATATTCCTCGCTATTAATTATTTCGGTCAACCCTTAATTTGGTTTTCTCGATATAATGCAGGTATAAATTAATAAAAGCGTGAAATATTGACCGATTATTGAAACATTATTGTATTTTTACAGTCTCAAAAATACAATAAGTTTGTGGCAAAATTAGAGACATTTGATTTTTTTTAATTTTGTTTTAGTTTACTAAGACGAAAAATAGGGAAATTAATGTATTGAAATTATTGGAAGAATAATAAGGACTTGTTAAGTTCAACTTTTCTGCTGACTTCATTGTGATGTAATGTAAGTTAAATATTATCTTTCGATGCGAAATATTTCTATTCGTTAAATCTTGTTTGGCTGTAATCTGTGTTTCCAGAAAGACGATAAATCTGACGGTAATCGAGGAAGACTCGTACGAGAAAGATGCTCTCTTTTACGTGGAACTCGGCGAACCACAGCTGCAAGGAGGTGAGCTTTAAAATAATTCAATTGATACTCTGATAAGTTTCGATCTCCCATTTCAAGACATTATGCTTTGAAAAACGGAACTTCTTTGGGCATTTTTTTGTCGATTATACCAAACAACGAACCAAAATAAGGTTTTGAGATTTAATTCTAAATATATATTGGGGCATTCCATACCAAATCGGACAGTTTGAAAAACTTTTTTTTTCATGTCCTCAAATTTGTTATATTTTTTAGTACCCATCAAAGGCCCTTGTTGATAAATTTTGAGATTTTGTTGATTACTCGTTCAAAAGACCAAAAAACCGCTCTTTTTTCGGTATTTTGGTCATGACTTCTTTAATAATGGTCCAAATTAAAAGTTTTTTATTGAAAATTTTTGTTCTTCATGGCCTTTTTCAGAAAAAAATACAACAAAAATATTCGACCTGTTTTTAAATGAGTTTTTTGAGTTTTAAACTTTAAATCACGTTTTTAAAAGTGAGTGTATATTTCGATTTTGAATTTTTTTTTTTTAAACATCTATCTATTCAACAACTTTAAGACCAGTCCGATCGTGGGATTTCCATAACTACTATTTTTTTCGATTTTTGAAGATATATTTTTTTTTTCTATCCATTATTATGAATATCAATTTTCGTTAATGTATAGTATTTTTTTTCATTATTTAGAATTTATTTTGACACTTTTTTATAAAACTTTTTAAACAAAAAAAAAATTTTAGTTTCCAAAAATCGAAAAAAATAGTAGTTATGGAAATCCCACAACTGGACTAGTCTTAAAAGTTATTGAATAGATAGATGTTTGAAAGAAAAAATTAAAAAAAAAAATCAAAATATACACTCACTTTTAAAAACGCGATTTAAAGTTTAAAACTCAAAAAACTCATTTAAAAACACGTCGAATCTGTTTGTTGTATTTTTTTCTGAAAAGGCCATAAAAAACAAAAATTTTCAAAATAAAACCTTCCAATTTGGATCATTATTAAAGAACTTATGACCAAAATACCGAAAAAAGTGCGGTTTTTTGTTAATTTAATATCTTTTGAACGGGTAATCAAAAAAATCTCAAAATTTACCAGCAAGGGTCTTTTGATGGGTACTAAAAAATATAAAAAATTTGAGGAAATTAAAAAAAAAAGTTTTTCAAACTGTCCGATTTGGGATGGAACGCCCCATCTATAGATGTACGAAAATATTTTTCATTTACATCAAAGTTACAAAATGGTGTCTTTGCAGTAGCTAATATAATATTTATATATTTTCTCTCAAATCGATACTTTATATCTTAATATTTTTTCTCTAAAATCGATTTTACCAAATCACCATATAAATTTCAAAATAAGGTCCTTTTTTCTCAGAAAACTTGAAAAATCTCCTATGAATCAGCATTTAAAAAAACCATCACTCAACCAAACCATTTCCCAAAGTATTTTTTTTCAGCAGCTGTTTGAGAAAAAAAAATCGATTTTAAATAATCAAGAATCAACCGAAATTTCTTAACGACGACGATGTTTTATGTAGAGAAGTTTCACTCGAAATTTGATGTAAATTGATTTATCAATTTCCAAGATATTTGGAGAACCATTTAAAACAATTTAATTTCGAGAAAATCGACTAAACTTTTCCGACGCACATTTGCGTTAATAATGAAGATTTTAGTGGGTAATGTTCAACGAGTTGGTTATAAATTTGTTGCATTTGGTGGATATCATTATATCCGTGGAGAGTCTCCTCTTACGAAGGGCGAAGAGAAGATTGGCGCTTAATCATGATATAATCGGAAAAGTTCCGGGAAAACGGAGCCCACATTGACACGCTTACCGCGAGCTGCGTTGCACACAGACCGGAAATACTCGGGCTCGACGCGGTAGTTTCTGGTATCGCGATATTCCAGCGAGTCACCGAAGATGCAATTTAAGTTTTGTAAATGGAGGAAAAAAAAAGAAAGAAAAAAACACACCGCGTTTCGCGACCCAAGAGAAAAAAAACCGCGCCCTCGATGTCTTCGGAGTTGAAGCGTTTTTCACTTCTTACTTTTCTCGAGTATTTTACATTTTCTTCATCAAGAAGCGAATATCGTTGAGATAAAAAAAACAACTCTTAAATTAAAATGCCAATGACACTTTTTTCAAATCATGTCTTAAAATTTTTAAGTTAATAATGATAATAGTTAATCGTTATTGTTGTTGTTGTTAAATAATAATAATAATAATAATAATAATAATAATAATAATGTGGAGTGAAATATTAAATATTTTGTTTTCAAAATTAAAATTCCCGAAAGTTAATTATTTTTGCAATTTACGTTTTGAGCTTTCAAAAGAAGAGTCGATATTTACCAATTTATTGATAAGATTTTACAAAAAGAATATTTTATGTAAATGCACTGAGAAAACAGTTTATTTGCAGTAAAGAAATATATTAAGTTGGCACTTTTACTTGAATATTCCTTAACTGTTACAAAATTTGTTAGTCGTTAAGAAATATTTTATTTGTCTCAAAACAATTAATTGACTGTTAAAAAATATTTATTCAATTTATTAATTACTAACCAGTGATCGGCAAAAAAAATCTATCTATTTTTATTATCCAATTTTTTCGAAAAATTAATAATTGGCAAAGAAATATTACTAATTTTTTGTTAACATTAGTAATTAGCGGGAACATGTTACTAATTTTTCTAAAAATTAGTAATCTAATTTTTCTAAAAATTAGTAATCTAATTTTTCTAAAAATTAGTAATCAGTGACAAAATATTTCTAAATTTTCCAAAAAATGAGTCATTAACGATAAAATATTACTAACTTTTTCCAAGAATTAGTAATTAGCGAGAAAGATATTGCTAAATAACAACAAAAAAAATCAATCATTTGTGAAGAAATGTTGTATTAATTTTGGAAAAAGTAATAAATAAAATAAAAATTACTAATGCATTTTTTAATAGGTACTATTTATATATTCGTATTAATAATAAATTATGTGGTATCGCATGACATTCGATACAATAAATACCAATGTGTGAAATATTCAAAAGATCTAGTTATTATAAAAAATAAAACAACTTTTTGATTAGAGTTGTTTGAGCTTATAACCATGACTCAATCCGTACACACAAGTACGTAAAAATACACAATACTTTTCTACAAATTACTGTTTTTTTTTAAATTAATAAGTACTATTTTTTTCGCTAATTACTAATTTTTTTGGAAAAATTAGAAATATTTTTTCGCTAAATACTAATTTTTTCGAAAAATTAGAAATATTTCGTCAAAAATTACTAATTTTTTTTTGGAAAAATTGGAAGTATTTTCTTACTAACTACTAATTTTTTAGAAAAATTAATAATATATTTCCGCTAATTACGAATTTTTATAAAAAATTAGTATAATTTTTTTACTAATTATTAATTTTTCGAAAAAAATGATTAATAAAATCAATATCTTTACATTTGTTAACGGAAATGTCAGCCTTGAATTTGGCTGACACTTTCTCTCGATTACACTCCTCAAGGGCATCAACATAGTTAGGTTAACTTTCTTGGACTGCGATCCATAATGAAGAGCATTATTAAGCTCTGATCGAGAAGACGCGCGGGAAGAGTATACTTATCCATTATCGATTATCGAAGGTCGGGGAGGTTGGTTGATATTCGATAATAGAATGCCATTAGTCGACGATGTTGCATCGCGTCTCGCCCATGATATCACCAAACTGTAAATTAAACGTGAAAGAAATTGCTTTCGCGAAGGCCGAAGTAATTGAAATTGATGGAAAAATCGATGTCGATTTGGAAATGAAGTCTCTAATATTGAGACTTGTAAGACAATTTACATTGTATGGTTTCGAAATCGAGAATATGCTGATTCAAGTGTAGATTTTTTGGGAATTTTTTTTTTTCAATTATCGAACAAAGAATCAAAATAAAATTTTGGGATTTGATTCTATATGAGATGCCCAAAAAAATTTTTTATTTAAATTTTTTTTTTTTTTTTAATTCCTAGATAGTGAAACCCCTTAAATGCGATAAACTTAAGCGGGAGACTCAAAATTTCCTGAATTTTGGCTCCACTTTGCCGAAAGCTGCATTCTCCGATAGGCAATTATGTTGTTGATTGTTATTATCTCGCAGGTTTGACAAACACAAACGCGGTGGCGGAAAATTACATCGGCTGATTGGATCGACTCGATCTAATTGGCGATCTAATTAGCAAGCTCATGTATATGGGGCATTCCATCCCCAAATGGGCCAGTTTGAAAAACTTTTTTTTTGACGTCCTCAAATTTTTGATATTTTTTAGAACCCGTCAAAGGACCCTTGCTGGTAAATTTTTAGATTTTTTCGATTACTCATTCAAAAGACCAAAAACCGCTCTTTTTCGGTATTTTGGTCATACAATTTTTAATAATGGTTCAAATTCAAAGTTTTTTTAATGGCTTTTTCAGAAAAAAATACAACAAAAATATTCGACGTGTTTTTTAATGAGTTTCTTGCGAGTTTTAAATTTTGAATCGCGTTCTTAAAAGTGTGTGTATATTTTGATTTTTTTGTTTTAAACATCTATCTATTCAACAACTTTTAAGAGCAGGGCGATCGTGGGCCTTCCATAACTACTATTTTTTTTCGATTTTAGAAAATAAATTTTTTTTTTTCTATAAATTATTATGAATACCAATTTTCGTTACTGTATAGTTTTTCTGTCCATTAATTAGAATTTATTTTTACACTTTTTTATAAAACTTTTATAATTAAAAAAAAAATTTTAGTTTTCAAAAATCGAAAAAAAATAGTAGTTATGGAAAGCCCACGATCGGACTAGTCTTAAAAGTTGTTGAATAGATAGATGTTTGAAACAAAAAATAAATTTAAGAAAATCAAAATATACACTCCCTTTAAAAAATGCGATTTAAAGTTTAAAACTCAAAAAACTCATTTAAAAACACGTCGAATATTTTTGTTGTATTTTTTTCTGAAAAGGCCATAAGAAACAAATATTTCAAAAAAAAAAACTTTTAATTTGGACTATTATTAAAGAAGTTATAGCCAAAATAACGAAAAAGAGCGGTTTTTTTTGTTAATTCAATATATTTTGAACGGGTAATCAAAAAAATCTAAAAATTTACCAGCAAGGGTCTTTCGATGGGTACAAGAAAATAGAAAATTTCAAACATTCCGATTTGGGATGGAACGCCCCATATATATTCATCGATAATTCGACAATTCAAGCATTGAATGGAATTGTTCGCTTCGTTCTCTCACGGATGAGACTGATAATTTTCTATACAGAGTAGACTCGGCGTTTTCCGGCCGCTCTAGTCCAAATGTGGCCATCAGGTTCCAGATAATAGTTGTCTAATTAGTAGCAAATCAAGATAACTCTGAATTCCGTAAATGTATCTGAATATTAGCAAATCAGCAGCTATAAAATTTGGATCTATGAGTCATGATCTATGAGCTATGATCTATGAGCCATGATCTATGAGCCATGATATATGAGCCATGATCTATGAGCCATAATCTATGAGCCAGGATCTTTGAGCCAGGATCTTTGAGCCAGGATCTATGAGCCATGATCTATGAGCCAGGACCTATGACCCATGATCTATGAGCCATGATCTATGAGCCGTGATCTATGAGCCATGATCTATGAGCCGTGATCTATCAGCCATAATCTATGAGCCGTGATCTATGAGCCATGATCTATGAGCCATGATATATGAGCCATGATCTATGAGCCATGATCTATGAGCCAGAATCTATGAGCCAGGATCTGTGAGCCAGAATCTATGAGCCAGGATCTTTGAGCCAGGATCTTTGAGCCAGGATCTATGAGCCATGATCTATGAGCCAGGACCTATGACCCATGATCTATGAGCCATGATCTATGAGCCATGATCTATGAGCCGTGATCTATCAGCCATAATCTATGAGCCGTGATCTATGAGCCATGATCTATGAGCCATGATATATGAGCCATGATCTATGAGCCATGATCTATGAGCCAGGATCTATGAGCCAGAATCTATGAGCCAGGATCTATGAGCCAGAATCTATGAGCCAGGATCTATGAGCCAGGATCTGCGAGCCAGGATATGTAAACCAGGATTTATCATCAAGGATCTGTGACCCAGAAGACGAGAGATAAAAGAACGTTTATAATGCAATTTCGTTCGGCCATTCCTTGACTCTCGCGATCCGTCAATTTTTTTTTTTACCCTTGATTGTTGATGAAGGGATTCTGCGGCCCCAAGCCCGCATCGCCATTAGATTTGCATATTACGGACACCGCGGCTTTCCTCTGTGGCAAAACCATGAGCCCCTACCCAACAAAGCACCCTCTCATCTATCTGGCCCGATGCACGAATCGACTGTTAAAAAACAATAAACAAAAGGACGTGGACCACCCTCCTCCGCTCAACCGCGCGTGTTAGTTACGCCCTTTCGTCGATCAGAATTCAATATCAGTAAATTGTATATATTTTGTGTACGTATATATCGTTATATGTATATTCAAGAATGCCTCATGCATATTCAACGATATTTTATACCGCGTCATCCTCGTGGCATTTTTATCAAGAAAACGCGGCGGGCTGTTACGAAGCGCGAGAGCGCATCCATTTTGACAAAAAATTGGATATTTTTTTGTCGAAACTCACAACGGCGAGTGACTCTAATTTGCTCAATTAAACGAACATTCATCTTCCCGCGAGATTATCCAATTCGGTTTATAATTCAATCAAATGTAGAGTGAAAAATATTACTGAATCAAAACGATTGGCAATGTTAAAAATTAAATTACGAGTTATTTGCGATTTGATTTGTTTATTTTCAGCGAATTTGTTGATTCAATTGGCGAAGTATAAATTTAAATTAAGTTGAGAATTAATATTTAATACATTGCAAATTTCTTTCATATTCGATTTATTAAAAAATAATATGCTGGAAATACGAATCTGAAATGCCAAAAAAATAACCATAAAGTACTCGCAAGGTTTTTTGAAAATTACCATTTTTTCACAACTGAATCCCTCGAGCGACGCTTTCTGCATTTGATCCCAATCATCTTTATCATCGAGTGCATCAGCATACAAAATTTTAACGGCGACGGTGATATTTTTATATAATATAGGGATCTATATAGGGGAATGTGGGGCAAAATGGCCACCCTAATAATATTTAAAAAAATATTAAATGACGGTTGGAATTGAATTCCGCAGAACTTTCGAGTATCTTGGATATTAAGGTGATGTGAAAAGCGCAGAAACGAAGGAAATCGTTTTTTCGACCCTTTTTTTGAAAAAAAAAATAATAATTTATGGTGTTAGCCGTTTTGCCCCGACAATTTTTTTTCTTCGTCGCTAAATAAAATCGATGAAAATGTTATTCTTAGATCAGAAAAAGCGAGTTTAAATTATGCATATCGACCAAGCTGGGTTTATCTTCTCATAGTGGCCATTTTGCACCACATTTTTTCTATACTGTCGTAAGAAGTGTGCGTCAAGACGTCAGCGTGACTAAAGCGATAGCAAAATGCACGCCATACATAAGCGAGCATGCTATGCCCGCAGTTTCTGCGAAAGCTACGTGTAATTCATACAAATGCTCAGTGTTCGGAGAGTCATTACTTTCGCGCTTGAGAAATAATCGAGCTCCGTCTTCGACGAATTCAACCGATCGATACTTTAAAACTGTGCAGCAACAACGTAAGGGAAAAAGCGTGACTTTTTTCTGTAATAAAAAAAATCACTTTGCACTAAGAAGATGAATAGAGGTCGATGAAAGAGTCGGGAATTTCAAATGAGAAGAAGTGGCGTCCGTACATATGATATCATGAAAATATTACATAAAAGTATGCACGAAGAAAATTGATTCAGCTTCAAATGGCAAAATTGACTGCCTCAAGAATGGCAAAAATTGGAGATTGAGGAAAATATTCCAAAAAGAAACTTTTTTGAGTTTCTTTTTGGAAAAGAATTTACATTCAGGAATTACATTAGAATTAAAAAAAAATTTACATTTAGGAGAATAGCATGTCTACTTTTCTGAAATTTCAACTCAATAAATCGGTCTTGAATTTTATTTTGGAGTCAATAATTCAAAATTTATAAAAGCTACGTCGTCATTCAATTACATTTTTAAGGCATTCCCTATTTTCTCTATTTTTTTTATATAAGACACAAATTATTTTATTTAATAACAAATAATAATAAATAAATGATAAGTTAATGTTATTTATTTAAAAAAATGTGTCCCCGTGGTGATCAGGAATAACTCACGATAGCTTTATCCGAAATTCAAAAACCAAATTTTATCTGTTAGTAGATAAGTGTAGCTCGAGATTGAACAAACCATTTTGAAAAAAATTGAAATTTGAATTTTTTGCAGAGTTGTATGCAAAACAGTCCCATTTTTGGTACAATTTACACCATGCTTGATAAAATTAGTTGTAATAAAAAAAAACCTTCGTCCAATCACTAGTCAATCCTATTTTAAAGGAGTGTGCAAACTTTCAATAAGATCCTTGCATCAGTTTTTTAGAAATCGTATTTGATTCATAAATCATGTTTTTCGAAAAAGCTAATGAGGGGAATTTGCAAAGGCTCACCCTTCTAAACTTTTACTCAGATTGACTTCAAACTTTGGGAAAATACTCTCGCCATATTGTAGAATTAGATACAAAAATTGAAAAAATTCACTTCGTCAAATTTTTAAATCTTTATATTTACATATTATTTATATTTATATAATTTTCATTATTAATATATAACTATAATCTAATATATAATATAATATAACAATTATTATGCCAATTGTTTAAAGCCATTTTTATATGAAGATAAAAATAGGGTTTTCGAAATTTCCGAAATCAGATGAAATCGTACCTTCCCTATTAATTCTTCTCAAATTCAAAAGCAAAAAATAGTTGATGATGGTAAATAGTAAAAAAATTTCATCAGCCACCGGCCGCCATGTTTTTGTTGTGTTTCTGGTCATTTTTTTCTCAAGACTCTCAAACCAATAACTAACTCAGTAATAACTAATTAACTAATAACCAACTAGCTAATAACGAGCTAAAAGATAACTAAATAACCAATAACTAACTAATTGTAAATATTAACTCACTTATTAGTGAGTTCATCTTTCTTAACAATTAGTTTTTATCTATTAGTTAGTTAGTTAGTTAGTTAGTTATTACTAACTAGTTAAAAACTTAGTAAATAGTTAACAAAAATAGTTGAAAAATAATGTTTAACTATGTTTTTTAACTATTAACCAAGTTTTTGACTGTTAGTTAATAACTAACTAACCAATTAATTAGATGGTTGGTTAGTTATTACTAACTAACTAACTACATAATAGTGAAAAACTAATTGTTGAGAAAGACGAATTTTAATTTGAAAAAAATACTATTTTCATTGTTTCTCAAATTCAAAAGCGAAAAGTAGTAGTAGTAGAAACAATGGTAAATAGTAAAAATTGCAAATTCTAGAGCGTCAAAAAACATTTTCCACGCCAATTGATTGAAAATGTTGCCTCTGTCCGATTCGGAATTTTCCTCTTATTGAAATAGTTTTCTTTGTCGTTTAGACTCGAGTCCCAGTGGAACGTTGCCTCGGTGGAATAAAAACCGATTTGTCCGGTATAATATTTGATATAGGAGAACCAGGGATAAAGCGCTGTGGAAGGTACAGAAAATATAATAATGCAGAGTTTTCCCCCCGGCAGACAGTCAGACAGCGAAATACATATCGCTCCCTTCTGCCCCTCGCTCTCGTGGCTTCGGTATCTCTTATTAGATATTCCGGATATACGCTCTGCGCTATTGCTTCACCGATATTGAGAGAGTGTATTTGATGGATAGAACTATGGAGAACGAGAGAGAGCGAGAGAGAGAGAGAGAGAGAGAGAGAGCGAGAGAGAGAGAGAGAGAGAGAGAGAGAGAGAGAGAGAGAGAGAGAGAAGGAGAAGAACAAACAATCGTTAAGTGCAGTGGCTCTCGAAGCGAAGTGGAAAAAGCTTTGGCAAACGATTGTTGGTATCGCACACTCGTATTACGTATGTATTGCGCTCTCGATAGCGAGTATACTATATAAAGTGCATTGAAGCCAAATCTGAATTGAGTCATTTTCTCGTAACATTCTATTCTCGTGTTTCGCTTGTGTCTATCCGTGGAAACCGGAAGTGGAAATTTTTTTGGAATAAGATCCAAAATAATTGTAATTCAATAAATGTGTAAAAAAATGTAACCGATTCCATTGAACCATAACTCATGGGGGAGTTTATTTACTATAAGTTTTTGATAAGGAAAATTTTGATTTTCCAATTTGAAGTAGTAATCAGAAAATATTCCTCAGTTCCGGTGTAAGTTATTTTTTGAACGAAAAAAAAAAGTTGAAAAAACATGATTAAGAAAAATGTAACAAAGTGATGAAACGTAAGCTTTTTTATGAAGAGACATACATGAAGAAAAAATCAAGTTTGGCGAATGATGGTAAAAAATGAGGAAGATATGTGGAAATTTCTAATGTCCACGATTTTTTTTATTTAACCACAACTTTTCAATTTCTAAAACTTGCTCTGTTTGATAAACAAAAAATAATAACGAAATCACAAATAATTAATTATAATTTGAAAAATGAAAAATTAAAACAAACATTTATAACCGGCAATAAAATATATTTATTAATTAGCACAAAAAAATGTTAACATGCATCAAAAGAAAGAAAATGTAATATAAATCCAGTTATGAATTAAAAAATATAAATTGAAAATTTCAAATGGTGAAAAATTTTAATTCGGTGATTAATAAATAATATTTCTCGCCAGTCCAAATATGATCAACTTATTAATTACCCCTAAAAAGATGTTTACACGCATCGAAAGACTGAAGATTTAATATAAATTCAATTGTAAATTAAAAAATACAAATTAAAAATTTTTGATGATAAAATTTTTTAATTTGATGACTTAAAATTAAGAATCAATCATTCTCGCCAGTCCAAATACAATCGATTTATTAATTATCCGCAAAAAGATGTTTAAATCCACAAAAACAATGAAGATTCAATAAGAATCCAATTATAAATAAAAAAATATAATTCAAAAATATAAAATGTCAAAAAAAATTGAATTTTATTATTATAAATTAAAAATCAATAATTCTCGCTATTTCAAAGTCCAGTATATCTTCCCAATAGATCCTCGGTTCCCTGTGAGCGTGTTTCACATTCCTAAAGTTACATCTTCAGATCGATGTAAGTGTGGCAAAGCCGACTAGCAAAGAAAGAGTGAAAGAGAGAGGAAGAGAGAGGGTCGAGGGTGAGAGAGAGAGAGAGGAGATAGCACATCGACTAATGGAGACTCGAGGAGGCGATAGAACGTATAACAACAAAAAGCTCTCCAACGATACTTCACGGAGATGTAGCGTGTACATTCTCTTCAGACAATATTCAGGATATTTTCGATATCCGACGATCACTCGAAGTTAAAGAGGAGAACGACAAAATAATGGGACAAATAGGGATGTAGTCAAGGAGGAGGGGAACGAGCTGGAGAGTGGGGAAAGAAGGAGAGAGAGGTAGGGTATAAGCGAAGGAGGCAAAAGAAGCAAGAGCGTACTACGCAGTAGTGCAAACAGGATTGGATCAGGCGGTCGGATGAGAGGCATCTCGAGATAGATAGATAGATCCAAATAGTGAGAGAGAGAGGGAGAGGGAGGGAGGGAGAGAGGAAGAGAGAGAGGGAGGGCGGTAGGGAAGGAGGGAGGGAGGGAGGGAGGGAGGTAGGGAGGGAAGGAGGGAGGGAGGGAGGGAGGGAGGGAGGGAGGGAGGGAGGGAGGGAGGGAGGGAGACGTCACCAAACGTAAGAGTGGCTCAAGTAGTAAAGGTACGTATACGCTCAGACTACAGAATGCCGAGGGCCATAAGTAGATACGCTTATACTGGGCCGTTCACGTCAGACATCCACAAATTGCAACGACCACAGCATCCCCGATAAGCCAGGTGATGCCCTCATCGTTCATGTGTGTTAGTGTCCCCCGTTGAAGGACTGGAAAATTTCCATTAGGAGAGAACCCCTCGGGCGCTTGAAGCACGAAAAAGCGTCTCTACTGATAAGAGAGGAGGGACAGGGGAGCATCGGGAATACTAACATGTCACTGCCAATACCCCTCTCCCCGCTGCGTCATCATAGAGATTTCTCCCGAAGCCACCGAGCTCTCATACTCAATATTCGTGGGAAAAACGCTGCCCGTGATTATCACATAGAAACCACTTATCCGAGTTTTCGACACTAATCGATTTCTCAATTTGACGTGAATCTAAAATTTCAGGCATGAAAATTGACAAGTGGTTGCGGATTTCAGCGACAAAATTGTTCAACGAGTTCTTTGGTAATAAATAATAATAATAATAATAATAATAATAATAATAATAAATCTTATAACAGATTTATCATCATTTTGACATCAACGATTGATTTAAATGAAAAATATGTATGGGCCATTCCATTCCACAAAGAACTTAATGTTGATCGTGGATTTGCACGATTTTTAAAAATTCAAAATTCTCCAAATTCATCATTTTTCAAAAAAAGATTTCGTAGCCACAAGTATACTCTTCAAGACCAACCTAGAGCGATTTCATCGTAACTATAATAGTTTTCGAGATATTTAAGAAATAAACTTGAAAGATTTGAAACATTGTGGAATTTTGAATCTTGCATAACTTTCGAAAAAAAAAAATCAATCTTTTTCCTTTGGTAGCACTTCGTTTTATTATTAACGAAAACTTCTGATGAAATTTCATCGAAATTGAAAGGGGTCGATTCCAACTCTTGGTCGATTTGACATGGAATGACCTATATATATAATTGACTGGAATCAAGAATTCTTCGGCTCTGCCGCTTCGCCTCAAAAGCTGCAGCGTCCTTAAAACGCGTTTGCAAAGGTTTTTACTTCTTCGCCGACCGGGATGAAATTGCATTATTCTTTGCATTTTTTGTATTTATCAGTAGCTTTTCTCCGTTTGTCCGTAACGTGTATGATGTATCGTGAAGCGACTGAACAATACACGTACCATTAAGCTGAGTATCTTGTAAAGCTTCGCGTGGAAACAAAAAAAAATAAAAATAAAAGAACGCGCGTATACCTGACATAGTTTACGGCCCTCGAGTGATATATATATCTTTATGTACAATATATCGTGAGAAGCTTTTCTAGGGGAAAGAAAAATCAATGACGGAGAATGGGAAAATCTTATGCCTTGTCTATTCTTTTGAAACAGAGATAAAGCTTTTATATCCCAGACACAGTTTCTTTTTTTTTTGCAATATCGGATGCAGATCTTTTTACAACATTAGATATTGATCAATTTAATTTAGTATTATATTAATATATATGGGGCATTCCATCCCAAATTGGACCGTTTCAAAAACTTTTTTTTTATTTCCTCAATTTTTTTATATCTTTGAGTACCCATCAAAAGACTCTTCCTGTTAAATTTTGAGATTTTTGTGATTACCCGTTCAAAAGATATTAAATTAACAAAAAAACCGCTCTTTTTTTGGTATTTTGGTCATAACTTCTTTAATAATGGTTCAAATTAAAAAAAATTTTTTTGAAAATTTTCGTTTTTTTATGGCCGTTTTAGAAAAAAATACAACAAAAATATTCGACTTGTTTTTGAATGAGTTTTTTGGGTCTTAAACGTTAAATCGCGTTTTTAAAAGTGAATGTCATTTTTGATTTTTTTTTTTTAATTTTTTGTTTCAAACATCTATCTACTCAACAATTTTTAAGACTAGTCCGATCGTAGGATCTCAATAACTACTATTTTTTTCGATTTTTGAAAATTAAAATATATATTTTTTTAAATAAATTATTATGAATACCAATTTTTGTTACTGTATAGTATTTTTTTAATCATTTTGAATTAATTTGGTCACTTTTTCATTGTTAACAGATTTTGAAAATTAATAATTAATCGATGAGCAAATAACAACAGTTCAAGAATTGTATGAGTGGACATTAATTGAACCTAGATAGTCTACCGAAACTCAAAAAACTCATTCAAAAACAAGTCGAATATTTTTGTTGTATTTTTTTCTGAAAAGGCCATAAAAAAACAAATATTTTGAAAGAAAAAACTTCAAATTTGGACCATTATTAAAGAATTTATGACCAAAATACCAAAAAAGAGCGGTTTTTTTGTTAATTTAATATCTTTTGAACGGGTAATCAAAAAAATCTCAAAATTTAACAGGAAGGGTCTTTTGATGGGTACTCAAAGATATAAAAAAATTAAGGAATTTAAAAAAAAAGTTTTTCAAACTTTCCGATTTGGGATGGAATGCCCCATATATAGGTCATTTGATGGCTTTTTAATGTCGATCGTGGATGTACACCATTTTTCAAAAATTTTTTTTTCGCAACCCAGAACGATATTTTGTAACTATAAGAGTTTTCGAGATATTTAAAAAATAAACTTGGAAGATTTAAAAAATTGTGAAATTTTGAACCTTGCATAACTTTCGAACAAATTTTTTTAATTTTTTTTTCCTTTGGTAGAACTTCGTTTTAATAAAAACGAAAACTTCTGACCAAATTTCATCGAAATTGAAAGGGGTCCATTCCAACTCTTGGAATCTCTCAACTCGACATGACCCATATATATAGGAAGGGGTATAAATTAGGTTCTTGTTCATGTTTGTGTCCTTCAGATACCAAAATGGCGGAGTAATGGAAGTCGAGAGGGGTTCAAAGTTGTATTTCTATACAAATATCAAGTCTCCTTTCAACTCTTCATGGCCACTGTGTCCTAGAACGATTTTCCTATAATTTATACACATAAATATGCAGTAGTGACCTTGCACGTGATAATGGATTCGTTTACCTCGTTTTTTTCACCCCGACTACCTCTGTTTTTTCTCCCTTTCTCTATCCATCCATCCATCTATCTCTCGTCCTCCGCTTTGGTTCGCCACTTAACGACCTACTTTTCCACAATACACACGACATGGAAATTTTACCTCTTGCCTCATCATTCCTCATTTTTTCAACCCCCCCTCCCCCCCCCCCCTTCACCCTCGCTGTTCCTCCTTCCTCGAGAGATTCTCTTTCTTCCTGATTCTCCTTTGATTCGAGCATTTATCACCATTCTCTCGGTACTCTCAGTGTCTATTCCGCCACGAACATTTATCAAATCCTCTTTTCCAGAACGAAGCGAAATCCCAGGGTTTTCATCACCTCGAGAGTTTCGAAGGAAAGTGGGCCGAAGACACTCTTATTAGATATATATGGGGCATTCCACGTCAGGCATTCCACGTCACGAAAGTGGGCCGAAGACACTCTTATTAAATGTATATATGGGGCATTCCACGTCAAATCACGCGGTCATCGGCCGGACCCCTCGGATTTTGATGTCCAATGAATCGTGGGTTTCGTTTGGCCCAAAATATGATCGCAAATGTTTAGAAATTTTTATTTCATTTTTTAGCGGTTGCCCGAGCTAAAGAATCTTTGAATTGAGGGAAAACATGAAGAGGAGCCTTTTTCAAATTAATGAAATTTTGTCACAGAAACTAGGGCCCAAAACAGGTATTTTCGTCATAGTTCGATAATGGATTAAATTTTTTTTTTTATATTTCAATTTTTCGATTGTGTTTGAATCATCCGTTTTATTTCAGGTCGTCGAGGCTAATAAATTTTCAAAAAATAATGTCGTTTCACTCTTAAACCAACAAAAAAAAATCAAGTTTCACTAGAAAAATATGTTTGTTGTTGTTATTCTCATTACAAGCAACAATCAAAAGAAGATTATAAAAGAAAATTAAAATACAAAAAAAAAATAGTAATTATTTTTGACCCATTATCGAACTATGACAAAAATATCTGTTTTGTGCCCTAATTTCCGTGAAAAAATTTCATTAATTTAAAAAAGGGTCCTCTCTAGGTTTTTCCGCAATTTAATGATTTTTAGCTCAGGCAACCCCTAAAAAATGAAATAAAAATTTCTAAAAATTAGAGGTCATATTTTGGGCCAAACGAAACCCACGATTCGTTGGGCATCAAAATCCGAGGGGTTCAGGCCCATGACCGCGTGATTTGACGTGGAAGGCGCTCCATATATCTGTACAAATATATATGTACTTTGTTCAGTGATATATGTATCTGTATTTTAGCTCGACGCCTGTTCTTCGCTGCACCTCGATTCTGGTAATTAGACTTATCAGCCGTTTGTTTTTAATTAAAGAATTAATTGCGCGGGTAGCCCGGTAATTCCCTCCTGCACGGAGTTCATGAGCTCAGATATAGATATATATTTATATATATATATATATATATATATATATATATATATATATATATATATAAATTTGAAACTGCCGAAATTCTGGTCCGGTTGTTGGGATAAAGTGATCACGGACGTGAAGTTTTCCAGGGGTTGAAACTACGAATGTAGCGAATTGGGGTAGTTGAACGGTGGGCGAACCCCGGTTCAGTGAACTTAATTCCACGTTAAATCCCTACGTACAAACCCCACAATACGATAATGCCTGATAACGAAAGTGTATATGAGACGAAACCAAAGAGAGGAAGAAAAGAAGACAAATAGATAAATTTATAACGCCCTAACTTGGCAATCGGGTAAATCGTGATTTTACATCGGAAGTTGTACGATTTATAAGGGATGTGCAACATTGTTACGTAAATAAAAGAGTATTCAATTGCATTAAGGGGAACCTTTCTTGATAAGCAAGTAACTTTTTTATTTTGGCTTCCTGGATAACGAAAGATTTTTGAATGGAAAAAAAGTTGTATGAGTTTTTAAGGTTAAAAGCATATTTTCTCTATTTTTTTTAAATATAATAACCTAATGATATATCTATATAGTATAGGGAATACAGCGGCCATTTTGTGCACGTAATGGCGGATCTCTCAGGAAGAGGCATCGAAAGTTGTCAAAGCAGCGACGCCACACGTATCTGCCGAGTCTTAAGCGCTCTTTTTTTATTTCTCGTGGTCACTCCGGATTGTCAAGATATTGGAACTCGTAAAATGGCGTTGGACACGCGAAATGGCGGTCGGAACGCGGAATGGCGTCTCTGAACGGGGATACAGTCGCGCTTAATGGCGATTGTTACCGATAATGGCAGCTTCGTCCTACACTAAGACTATGTGTAATTTGCTCACGCGCGTTTCAAGACTACATGTGCAACTTGGGTAGGATGTATATTGTACACAAGGACAGTACTAGTTGATTTAACGAGCATGCCGCGTAGATAAACTAATCCGTGTGAGCATATATATATTGTGCTCCTGAGAGCAGGTAATCCGGTTCTCACGAGGCAGGTGTTCCCATCGCAGGGGGCACAGCGCCAGACCAAAAGGGTGCTTTGAGTGAAAGCGATTTATAGACACCATTTCAGATAAATATATAAATACACTTGCTGCCAAAAGTTTGGAAACCGAATCCACGCCGCACAAAAATTTCCACTGCTCTTTCAAAAATAAAGATATTTTGATTCGCCAAGCGGCGTTTTAAAGGGGACGTATTAAGCTTCATTTCGCTTTTTCCAAAAAATTTTTGCGATTTTTTTTGAACCCGGTACGCTCTTTGAAACATGGCCGTTTTTCGGCTTTTTTTTGGCATTGTAATTTTGGCACATGACCCATGTAATTTTTTTTCCGACTGTTTTTCGCATGAAAAACTTGTGGCAAGGAGTATTAGTTTCAGTTTCGTTTTTTAAAAAGTTTCGTACGATTTTTTTTGCAAAAATATTCAATTTTTTGTAAAAAATGACCATATTTATAAAATGTACCGTTACTCTAAAACTACTGGGTTTTTCGTGAAATCATTAAGAGGTCAAAAAGTTGCAGACAATCATTCTGGATTCAATGAAATTTTTTTAGATTTTTTTTCAAAATTTTTTTTTTTCTAATTTTTCCTGTAAACGAGATCTTTTTTTATCTCAAACAATCGGATCTCTTAACTCATCTGCACGGCTTTTTCACCGAAAAACCTCATCTGCATGGCTTTTTCATCGAAAAGCCGTGTAGATGAGGTAAGGGACCCGATTGTTTAAAATAAAAAAATATCTCGTTTACAGGAAAAATTAGAAAAAAAAATTTTGAAAAAAAATCTGAAAAAATTTCATTGAATCCAGAATGATTGTATGCAACTTTTTACCCTCTTAATAATTTCGCGAAAACCCCAGTAGTTTTAGAGTTACGCTATATTTTATACATATGGTCATTTTTTACAAAAAATTGAATATTTTTGCGAAAAAAAATCGTACGAAACTTTTCAAAAAACAAAATTAAAACTAATACTGCTCGCCACAAGTTTTTCATGCGAAAAACAGGTTAAAAAAATTTTCATGAGTCGTGCGCCAAAATTACAATGCCAAAGAAAATCCAAAAACGACCACGTTTCAAAGGGTGTACCGAGTTAAAAAAAAATCGCAAAATTTTTTTGGAATAAGCGAAATGAAGCTGAATATGTCCTCTTTAAAACGCTCCTTGGCGAATGAAAATATCTTCATTTTTGAAAGGACAGTGAAATTTTTTGTGCGGCGTGAAATCGAGGCGAGTGTTTCCAAACTTTTGTCTGGTAGTGTATTTATAAATAAATATATAATTTTAGGTCGTCATGACCTTGGCATATATTGCCAGTCAAGAATGAGAAAAAAATTAAATTACATCAAAATAAGGGTAAATTTGGTCCAGAAAAAAATTAGAATCAATATATCGTGTAGGGATATCATTTGAAAGAGGATTCTAAAAATATTTTTTTAAATAATTTTTGGGCTTGATAATATATAGTCATACTAGAAATTACCGCTCTCCTGACCTTCTAGGTTTGATTAACTATTATAAAAAATAGGCTGAGAAGTTCATTTTAATTCTTTGAGAGTTCCATCATTTTTGTAATATTCGTAAATGCTCGTCTTTTTTCCATACATGAGTTAAAAACAACATGCAAGTTAACTATTTTCCTATCGATAGTAATCAATGACATATCATCGGTAGTAAATTATCAATTCCGTCTAGTTTTAACCATTCTCAATAATCAATATTCGGATTTGCAGAGGAATTCGGCGTTTGAACCACCCAAACATTACTAAACATTCAGGAACACCTCGTATTAATGTATATACATTAGGGTGGTCCTTATTTGGAGCTCGGACGAATTTTTTATCAGACGCCCCCCAAATCGACTCCAAATAATTCAAAAACAATACCCTAGCTATTTTTGTCAAATTTTTATCTAGACTCTAACCCCTCCCGTTAAGAGGGTAGATTTCCCCATTTGAAATACACGTGTTTCGGCCATATTTTAGTCTAGGCGTGATAATTAAAAAAAAAAAATCCGTAACTGCCAGATTTTAGTGTTCATTGATGCTACTATTTAAGGAAAAATTCACATTATCATATGGGTCAAACTAGACGAATTGTAATTCGTCTGAGATTCTAATGCGGTCAATCTAGACGAATTGCAATTATTCTAGATTGACCCGTATGATAATGTGAATTTTTCCTCAAATAGTAGCGCCAATGAACACTAAAATCTTTCAGTTACAGATTTTTTTAAAAAATTATTACTCTTGGAATAAAATATATCCTGAGAATATGGCCGAAACACGTGTATTTCAAATGGGGAAATCTACCCTCTTTTCGGGAGGGGTTAAAATCTGAAAAATTAGGGTATTATTTTTCAATTATTTGGAGTCGATTTGGGGGACGTCTGATGAAAAATTCGTCCGAGCGCTAAATGAGGACCACCCTAATATACATATATTTACGTAGTTTTATACAAGTGTGGGTGCTGCAGGTCATGAGTGGTGATATAATACTCGGAGTAGCCTCGTTGACCTCGAGTATCTCCTTAACTTTGACAAGCTTGTCGAAGTTCATCCAGAAAGCTCCCTCCTCTCATCCTCTTGTCTAGTTATCACATCACTCTCCCACGCTTCTTCCCTCTCTCTCTCTCTCTCTCTTCATCGCACACATGTCCAATGTCGGTTTGTCCATTCTTCGCGCTTGCATTACTGAAGAACCTGCACTGTGCGTCTAGCGAATATAAACGAGTTTTAAAAAACCGCGGAGTCTGAGGAGAAAGCGAGAGAGAGAGAGACGACTGAAGAGACACGTCGGAGAGGTCCTGAGTGAACTTGAGTCTTGGAGATTTGTCAAAGTCTTTTTCCCACCCTCTGCGTCCCTTTTCCCCGTTTCCCTCTTCTCTCTATTGGGCACTGAAGTTACTGTTCTTCTGCCAAGTGTAAGTTTGTATGCTCGGCACATTTACACCTTCACCACTTAATTCTCACCCAGAAATACATCACAATAAAACACTACCGTAAAACGGGGCCCACTTTGTTGGTGTTTCGGAAGTTTTTTGGTCGTAACTTTTTTTCAACGTCCAAAATAAATTTTTTTTTGCTCGAACATAACAATGTGTCCTTTGGCTATAAAATGTATAACAATAGCAAGTCCCACTGGACCCTCACAATTTTATATATTTAGAAAAAACAAGCCAAAGTAACCCCGAGTGTGGGGCTACTTTGGAGAGGCATTGAAATGCAACTTTCGTCAAAGATCCACATCGTAAATGCAGCTTTGACATAATTTTGATAAAAAAACAATAATATTTTATACATTGTGCATGAAATTAAATGAAAAACAACGATTTTTGACAATGAATTCGTTATTTTTATCGAAGAAATATTTTACATAAAAATACCAAATACTTAGGCCCGAATTTTAAGTTCTTAAGATCAAACTTGAGATCAAACTTTCTATTGAACTCAAATTTGAATTTTAGATCGAACTTAAGTTCAAATTCAAGATGAATCTCAAGTTTGAACTTACGTATCATTAAAAGTTTATACTTATGTTCAAACTTTGATGGGAACATCAAATCGATCTTAAGTTCAAACTTAAATTTGGTTTGAGGTTTGATCTTGAGATCCATCTTGAGCATGAACTCAAGTTCGATCAAACTTCTTTCATCGCCTCCCTCGACGGTGTTATTTTAAATTAGTTGTGAAAATAATTAAGCACGATCAAACTTAAGTTTAAGCTCAAGATGGATCTTAAGTTCGAACTTCAAACCAAATTTAAATTTGAACTTACGGTCGATCCGAAGTTCGCCCTAAAGTTTGAACTTGGGTATGAACTTATAATGGCACTTTGGTTCAACTTACGATTCATCTTAAATTGGTGCTCAAGTTCGATCTTAAGTTCCAACTTGAGTTCCATGGAAAGTTCGATCTTAGGGTAGGACTTGTGACTTGAAATTCGGGCCTTACAGTTATAACATTGGAGTCGTTCTTCTTGCCCTTCTTTATTCCCTTCGTGCGAATGGCATCATCGATTGTTCGGACATCTTGGTTTGTTACACATATCTGTGTACCTGGTTTATGAATGACTTTTTTTCCTCTTTTACCCACTCCCCACACCCCCTCCCACCCCACAAGGTCACGAGGATTCACTGCGCACACGTTTTTACCGTATTTTGCTGCTCGTCCAAAGTAGCCCCAAAAATCAACAAAGTAATCCCCAAAGTCATAGTAGCCCCGTTTTACGGTACCAATTAACAAGTCTACCAGATTACAAGTCTCTGGGTCTCAAATCCTGCGATCCCTTACTTACCGACCGAAGGGCGGCCTTGTTCATCACGCCCGGCTCCAACGTCGGTAAGTTACCGACCCAGTCGAGTGACCTGTTTTGTGGTAGAGATATTATTCAAGAGAGTTATTATTTGGTGGAGATTTATTTTTGGTAGAGAAATAAATGGTAGAGCAAATGTGACCCATGCTCTACTAGTTAAGAAAAATAGAAAAAAAAATCCCGAGGTAAAGACATTGAGAGCTCGAGACGAAGAAGACACGAGTTAGGAGAGTTAGAAGTTAGAGGCGAAAAGAGCTTCTTCGCTGCTGAGGATTCTCGGTGTGTGCGGTCAACCTTAAGCCGGAGGAAACTCTTTTTACCGTGAAAAAGATGGAACGGGGCGATACGACGAAGGAGACAAAAATCACGGTCTCACTTTCTTCATCCAGCGTCCCCTCGTTCGTTTGGCTTTTATCGCGCTCTATTTAAAATCTTTTGTGTAACTCTGTAACTGTCGCCGTCATTCCGCAACAAGAAATTCCGCGTCGGATGGAACAACGAGGAAGAATCTCTCGTCGAATCCGAAAAAGTCAATAAACACCGAGAAGAGAACAGAACGCTCGAGCCATTTGACATAATGGCTACTTCCCTTTTTTCATCCCTCCTCGGCTCTCTCAACCTTCTTTCACCCTTTTTCAACTTTTTGACTCCTTTATCGGCTTATATACAAAATTTATAAAAATATTATATTTATTAAAAATGGATAATTATAACTGGGTCATTCCATGTCAAATCGACCAACAGTTGGAATCGACCCCTGTCAACTTCGATAAAAATTTGGTCAGACGTTTTTGCTTTCAATAAAACAAAAACACACGAAGTTCTAACAAAGGAAAAAAATTGAAATTTTTTTTTCGAAAGTTCTGCAAGATTCAAAATTTCACAATTTTTCAAATCCTTCAAGTTTATCTTTTAAATATGTCGAAATCTATTATAGTTACAAAAAAATGGTTCTGGGTTTCGTCTTGAAGAGTATACTTGTGGCTACAAAAAAAAAATGTTCCGAAAAAAAAATTTGAAAAATCCTAAATTTGGAGAATTATGAAGTTTTAAAAATCGTGCAAATCCACGATCAATATTAAATTTTTTGTTCAATTTTTTTTATATAATACCTTGTACTCATCTTAAGAGATCCTGAAATTTTCAGAAAAGTGTTTTTTGTTTTTTGTTTTTTTTTTTAATATGAATCTTTGAAATTTTTAAAAACGTGTAAATCCACGATCAACATTAAATATTTTGTTACATTTTTTAAATATAATACCTTGTACTGATTGTAAAGGATCCTGAAATTTTCAGAATGGTGTTTTTTTTGTTTAAAAAATTATTGAATTTAACAACAAATTTAATGTTGATCGTGGATTTACACGATTTTTAAAAATTCATACTTTTGACCAAACAAAAAACACCTTTCTGAAAATTTCAGGATCTTTTAAGATCAGTGCAAAGGTATATTATATAAAAAAAAAAAAATGAACCAAAAATTTAACCTTGATCGTCGATTTGCACGAATTTAAAAAATATAAAATTCTCCAAATTAATCATTTTATTGTTTCGAGATATTTGAAAAATAAACTTGACAAATTAAAAAAATGGTGAAATTTTGAATCTTGCATAACTTTCGAAAAAAAAAATCAAATTTTTTCCTTTGGTAGAACTTTGATTAAAAAGTTTGTTGGGAATGACCCAACTATTAAATGTAAAATATAAAATATAAGTATATAAGATGAAATTATAATTAAACATTTATAAATTTAATGAAAAAAAAAATAATTCAAAAATTATTTTCACAACCAATGCCTGTATGATAAATATTGCAGTCTGTAAAAATTAAGTCGTTTGTCTGTAAATTTGAAAAATCAATTTGTCATTTGCACATTTTTCTCCATCTATCGCTAAAAAAAAA
The DNA here is from genome assembly GCA_946863875.1 of Alloplasta piceator. NCBI lineage: Eukaryota > Metazoa > Arthropoda > Insecta > Hymenoptera > Ichneumonidae > Alloplasta > Alloplasta piceator. Next base: position 1,792,452 of record OX333074.1, read on the forward strand.
TGTCACTCGAATCGACATTTTACATTTTCGCTCATGATTTGACTCCGACATTTTTTTCAGCGCCATTTTACTGAAAAAACATGAAAATCGGTGAGAAAACCGAGGCCTAGGAGCGACGAGCTGTGTGAAAATTCTGTGAATTTGTTGATTGATGCGCGAAGTGAAATTTCAATATTTCACGAAATTCACCGACAGACTGATGCCCGCTTGCGCGGTGCATATCCCGTTTCTGTCTCGTGCGATATCTGCCTCTGACAGTTTCAATCATCAATCTTTCATTATGCATATGGCAGATAAAAATTTAAAAAAAAAAAAAAAAAAAACGCGGACGTTGAGTCGACGGAAGTCTTTACACCATTAAGGGGTAACTCCGCTCTGGGATTTTGGAAAAATCGAATTTTTTGGCTGAAACGATTTTCCTAGGTCATATAAAAACGACGATATCGGTAAAGAATTTTGAAAATCGCCCAAAATCGACTGTAGGGGTAAAAAAAAATTTCACATCTGAAATTTCAAGATCTCCGATTTTTCAATATTTTTTTAGTACTCTGCCTCCTTCAAAATTGATTTGCGCCGATTGCCAATTATAGGCAATCGTTTTACGCATCAGAGCGCCCCCCCCCCAAAATCCGCCCTCTTGTTTCTCTGTTTTTTTCTATAAATCAGCATTTCTGGCGCTGAAGTTAGATAATTGAAGTGTCGAGTGTTCTCGCACGCGTGAACGACGAAGACCGAGAACTGCGCCTTGCAAGGCACGAAAATAGCCGAGACTTCAATCAATCCTTCACCAGCCCTCTTTCGCACTCTCGTCGCCGCCTTCGTATCTCTCTTATATCGTTATTATCGTTCAATGGCGAGAAATGCTGGTCAAATCGATTTTGCAATATTCAACGAGAAAGAGAAACGACTTCGCTTGTCGTGAGCGGAAAACAACGGCGTATTGCGAAAATCGATTTTACACATTTATTCATTTTTAATATATAATATAAAATATTAGGGCGATTTTTTTTCGACTAATCGAAGCTAATCGTTTCGGAGATAACAGCAAAAAAAAACGAGAATTTTGGGAAAAAACGAGAATCTTGGGTAAAAATCAACTTTAGTGTCCCATACAATCTCACCAGTGTAAGTTACACTTACGCTGTTGAGGACACTTTTGAAGATCGTTCAATTTTGCGTGAATTGCGACCAAGAACAATGCGATAGCATAAAATACCGCTGAGTTGTAGAATTTTGAATACGAAAATTTTTGATATATATGTACTTTATATGGAAAATCTTTTCACGCGAAGGGAAAGTACTTAATATTAATATTAAGGGCTGTAACTTTCAGGGAATTTCTTTTCAGACCTATCAAACACAATTTCAGATGGGGAGTGAGAAAAAAAAATAAGTCGAAAAAAATCGCCCTAATATATATAAATTAAACAAATAAATATTTATTTAATTTATTTATACTTATAAATAACAATAGTAAATGAAATATAATGAAAAAAAAAATATTAATAATAAATATTGGATTCTTGTATTTTTACTCAAAAACGATTTGATTCGCCTGAAAGGGGTAGTTTTGTATTTTTAGGGGTTGTGCAATAATTAATTAAAACAAGGGCATTCGTTAGTTTTTAATGAATATTGATTGAAGTTAATTTAATATTAAGGTTTCTGATTGCGCAGCCACAAGATTGAACAAAGCCAACGCCTCAACGTGTCGATGTTTCTCCAGGGCTGACTATAATAGAAAAAGTCCGATTGATCGAGCGTAAAGCATCATTAATTAATTCCACCCTCTTATATCCGAGGTTTCGCTTTGTCCGAGGGTCAGATTACGATGACGGTGAAAAAAAAGCCTGTAGAGAGAATGAGGGATTTTTTCTATTTCTCCACTTGCAGAGCTTATCAGAAAGAATCAGAAAAAAAGCTCATCAGACTATGAAAGATGGATGGATCTAGTCGAATTTAAGGGTTTTCGAAGCATAAAAAAATAATTTTTTCAACAGCATTGAAAAATATTGAGAAGGCATCCATCCGTTTCTTCAATTTTGATTATCGCCCATCAATTTTCATTTTGCTTTGCTCTAGCTTTTTCCACTATTAATTTAGGCGCGAGTTATATATTCTCATAGTCTCTGATCTATGAAATAGAATTGATGGGGAAATATACACACAGAGACAAAGGGTCAAGTTCAATCGGAGGAGAATGACAGACTGAGGGTAGACTTGAAAATTCGATCAGCTGTGCTGCGCTGTATTTTCACAGAGAAGATATCGAAGGGCGCCTCGATCGATATGCCAACATCAGTTATTCGTCTTTCGATTAATAATTGGATGAATAATTCTTGAGAAGAAGGTATGACTGATTCGTCGATATAGTTACATTTCCTTGAAACGAAAAAAAAAGTTCATCGACACGATCATCCCTGCCCCATTAAAAAGGGTCACATCCCCCCCGAAATTTTTGAAAAATTGATTTTTCTGTTTCCTAGATTTATACTTTATTTATGAGGTATTCCCGCTCAACGGGACCCCCTTTTAGGCCGACCTCTTCGATTTTCTTGAAACTCGAGTATGTCTTAGTGTTGCCTGAAAGTATATTGTACACCAATTTTCAGATCTCTAACTATAATACTCTTTGGAATATACCAAAAGTTATTGGGATCTGTCAGATGGACGGAGTTTCCCTAAGTATAGTTATTTTTTCCGCCACCAGATGTCAGGTCACCTTTCGTTTTATATGGGCAGAGCTTCCGTAAGTATAGTTATTTTTTCTGCCACCAGACGTCATATCGCCATTCGACAGTTCCCAATATTTCAAACTTTTTGCGCATTCGGCGCTTCGGAGCTTTGACACGGCGCGAAATAAAATCGAAAAAATTCTTTGACCATAGCTTTCGATCGGAAATTTCCTGCGCTTTTCGAAAAAAATATCAGCGATTCCGAAAAAAACGAATTCATTCAATTCAAAAAAGAGCATAATTTAATTCGGTGGAACAATTTTTTTCATGTTTTGTATATATCTGAGAAATCACGATATAAATTTCAAGTTGGAATTCACATCCGTTTACCAATGCCAAGTCTTTTAGTAGGATAAAAATTCTTGAATATCGTGTTTTTCGTATTCAACAGTTCTCTGATGTATTATATAACGTTTTTTTTTTAACGAATTTCGAATTTAGTAAATTTATTAAATTAATTAAATTAAATTTATTAAATAATCAAATTTATTCAATTTATTAAATCAAATTTATTAGATGAAATTTGTTAAAATAAATTTATTAAATTTTGAATTTAATAAGTTTATAAAATTCGAAATTCGTTAAAAAACTATATAATATATCAGAGAACTGTTGAATACGAAAAACACAATATTTAAGAATTTGTATCCTACTAAAAGACTTGGCATTGGTAAACGGATGCGAGTTCCAACTTGAAATTTATATCGTGACTTCTCAGATGTATACAGAACATGAAAAAAATTGTTTCGCTGAATTAAATTATGCTCTTTTTTTGTATAAATAAATTTTTGTGGTTTTTGGCCAAAATTCAAATGAATTCGTTTTTCTTCGGAATTGCTGATATTTTTTTCAAAAAGCGCAGGAAATTTCCGATCGAAAGCTATTGTTAAAGAATTTTTTCGATTTTATTTCGCGCCGTGCCAAAGCTCCGAAGCGCCGAATACGCAAAAATTTTGAAACATAACTTTTGGTGTATTCCAAAGAGTATTATAGTTAGAGATCGGAAAATTGGTGTACTATATACTTTCAGACAACACTAAAACATACTCGAGTTTCAAGAAAATCGAAAGAGGTCGGCCTAAAAGGAGGTCCCGTTGAGCGAGAATACCTCTTATACTTATTTATACTTATTTATTATTATTCAATATTATACATTATTATTTATTATTATTTATCATTTATACGTGGTTTGTACTTTATCCATATACTGTGTTTATCATTTCAAGAGTTACTAAAGCTTTTCCCCATTTCGCAGATAAACTGAAACGTTAGGGAAAGGATCTTGCAAGCTCTGCCTGCCTCTCGTATGTTCCACCACATTTGGTAGACGTACAAAACCATCAGATACCGCGTCATTTCGCCCAAGAATACTTTTTCCCCCGCACACATTGCAAACGGCATAAGACTGATTCTCTGGAATATCAGCCTAAATCTAAACCCCCAATCAGGAATAATTTGAAAAAAAACTCCGAGGAAATCGAGAGCAACATTTTTTTGAGCACTTTTAAATCGTTCTGACAATGTCCAAGAATTTCAGTGGATCAGTCATTTTTTAATTTCAAAGCTGAGGATTTTTTAATACGAAAAAATATTCTCCACCGAGTTTATTCATCACTCCTTGTTCCACAGGAAAGAATGATTTTCTTAAGGGGTTACACGACCCTGAAATTTTCCAAAAATCGAATTTTATTATTTGTTATTTACACTTTTGAACATTATTTGAGCATTTCATTGCAGCATATTTTCTATCAGATGCCCCGTTTATTTTTTAAACATTTTTTCAAACTTCTAATTTGACCGGAAATCAGAAATTTGTATTTTGACAGCTGTCATTTTGACAAAAAAAAATTATTAAAATTTATATACTCTGCTACAACTTAACTGTGACCTTTGTTATAAAATTTAAAAAAAAATTAAACGATACCTCACAGAGAAAAAAATTTCTCCAGCAAGAAATTCAAAAAGGGTCCTTAATTATTAACATCACGTGTTTCCGCTATTTTTAAAATGTTTAAATTTAATTTTTCCTCATTTCATCAATAAAACCACATTATTTTTGTGAAAAATATAAATTATTTTGCATATGCAGAATATTCTTGATTAGACGCCGTTTTTATATGTTATTAATTTTTTAACTTTTAACTTGCCTCAAAATCAGGGTTTTTTATTTTCACAGATGTCATTCCTACAAAAAAAAATTCAAAATTTCTATCATCCGCTAAAACTCAACTGTGATCTTTGTCAACGAGAACAAATTATTTTTTGTACAATATCTGACAGAGAAAAAAATTCCTTCGGCGAGAAGTTTGAAAAAAGAGTTTTCTTTTTTTTTTAATTTCATTTTTTTAATTCTTAAATTTGTCTTTTTCTCATTTTATCTATATAAAAACAATATTATTTTTGTGATGAGTGTAAAATATTTTACACATTTGGTCGTAAAATTTAAAAAAAAAACTTTTAGGCCTATTTTTCCGTTCGCCAAGCTTAGACGTACTTACACTTACAAGTACGTGTGTAAGCCCTTAAATCGACCGAAGAAGCTCTCTTACGAAGTGGAAACGCGCCGAAAGGCCAGAACCCAGAAGTAATGGTTACACATGTACGATATACATGTACAGCACAGGTGTGTCCTATTTTAGGATTCATCCTGTCCGCTCGACCATAAAGACTCAATTAACTCAAACGCGACAGTTTAATACTTCAACGAGCTTGTTACGGTCCACGATCAGGCCAGAACTCGTGTAACGTACGTACCTGTATAAATATATCATTGGGAAGCCCCCCCCCCCTCCTCGTTTAAGGGTTGATGTGTCGGGCAAACATGTCCCTCGTGTCTCGGTGGGATCCACCACGTCTATTAAAGTACAGCACTGGGATGTGTGGAACATAACCACGAATTTCTGTGCACATTTACACACCCTCGTGCACTATATTCTTTGCCCTGACACCAAAATGGCGTCCATTAGAAGGTTTTTGCACGAAAATTAGGCCCATTTGATTTTAATCGTGCGATTAAACGCAATTAGACGTTCCCAAAGTTAAGCTCTGGCTCTCCTAGGAACGAAAATGTTTTATAAAGATCGTTTTAAGGGAGTTTATAGCCATGAACATTTTTTTACACTTACACGTAAATTTTATCTACGATTTTATACCCGATTTTATACCCAAGGCCAATGGGCTCTTGGGTATTTTCTGAAGGGGTTGCATGTGTTTCAAAGGTTTTTTTTTTTGCATACAAGATGTGAAAAAAAATCTATCCATTTTTTTTTATTATTACAAGCTTTTATTTAGCTTCATCTGTCCCGCACATCTAAATCGGATGACAATGCAATATTATCACAAAAAATTGCAAATTTTTTGCAAAAAAAATTGTTTCGCAAAATTTTTATTACAAATTTGCTTGAAAATTGTTTTGCAACGAAAAATGTCTCGCATAATTTTTTGCAAAAAAAATGTTTCGCAAAATGTTTGCACATAAATTGTTTTGCTAAATTTTGTTTACAAAATGGTTAAAAGCAATTGATTTACAACATTTCTCTACGAACATTTTGCGCAACAGTCTTTTTCCAAAAAATTTTCGAAAAACATTTTTTTGCATAAATTTTGCAGAAAAATGTTGCAAATTAATTGTGTGAAATAATGTTGTCTAACAAATTTTGCAAAAAATTATGCGAAACTAGATATACATTACTAAACTTGGTATTTAACATCATAAATACTAAAAAGTAAAAAATAAACAAACGCAATTTTTTTTTTAAACAAGCTTTTATTAGTTGTTAATAAAAAATAACTACAAACTTAAAAATAAAGCTATTCCAATTAGAAATAAGTTTTCAAATAATAGCGTGTTACATTTGAACAGCAAGAAAAAAGAGGGTGTAACGCGCTTTTTCATTTGAAAACTTATTTCCAATCGGAATAGCTTTATTTTTAAGTTTTTAGTTATTTTTTATCAACAACATATAAAAGCTTGTTTAAAAAAAAATTTCGTTTGTTTTTATTATCTAACTTTTTCAAAAAAATAATAATTAGCGGGAACATATTACTAATTTTTATTGAAAAATTAATAATTCGCAAAAAATATTACTAATTTTTCTAAAGAATTAGTAATTAGTGACAAAATATTACTAATTTTTCTAATAAATAAGAATTCAGTGACAAAATATTTGTATGTTTCCAAAAAAATGAGTAATTGACGATAAAATATTACTAATTCTTTCCAAGAATAAGTAACTGACGAGAAAGATATTGCTTATTAACCGAAAAAATCAATAATTTGTGGAGAGATGTTGTATTAATAATTTTGGAAAAAATAATAAATGAAAACAAAATTACTAATTCATTTTAAGTACTGATTAAATATTCGTATTAATAATAACTTATATGATATCTTATGACATTTGATACAATAAATACTAATGTGTGAAATACTCGAAAGGTCTAGCTATTACAAAAAATAAAACAACTTTTTTAATAAGATTGTTTGAGCTTATAACCATGACTCAATCCATGCACACAAATACGTAAATCTACACAATATTTTTTTACAAATTACAATTTTTTTATTTTATTAATTTGTAATATTTTTTCGCTAAATACTAATTTTTTAGAAAAATTACTAGTATTTTTCCGCTAATTTTGGATTTTTATTAAAAATTCGTACTGTTTTTCGACTGATTATTATTTTTTTGAAACAATGATTAATGTAATCAATATTGTTAACGGAAAAATCTATACTGCCGATCACTGCTATTGGATAATAATTTTTTTCAAATGTTACAATCCATGTAGCCCGTTAAAGGGTCTTAATTATATCGAGTCAACTCGACCAAATGAAAGATTTTTTGTGAATTTTGTGGATAGACAGTAGCTGTTTAAAGTGAGACCCTTGATTTTTGTAAAAGGGACATTTTTCATTCGTTACGAAAATAAATACTAGATTTTAACAACTAAAGAAAGCCCCGCAAATTTTAGAAACGTCGAAGCAGCATTTTTCAGGATTACATAGAATTACAGAACGTTACGACACTAATTTCATGACTTACAGTCTTTAATTTTCATTTTATCCCTCCAAATTAAAAAAAAATGTTCATACGATGATTCACTAATTACAAATACTGATCGTAGTATGAATTAGAAACACTATTCATAAAATTATGAAATTAATTATTACGAAATTTTTAAAACTTTAAGAACTCTCAAAGACCTCAGATTCGATATGAAAACTGATGAGCTTCAAGCAACAGTGCATATATTTTATTAAATGTGAACAGCACAATCATAGACAATAAATTATGGCCCAGACGTGAAGAGGCAAGTTTGAAAAGTTGTTTAACACGATAAACTTTTGTGATAGTTGATGAAAGCAAGTTTTACAGGAATCCAAAAGGTGTGCTGGGATCACGTGTAAAATAGCAATGTGGATAAACTTGATATCAGTCCCCGGAGAAACGGCGAAAGCACGCGTCGATAAAAGCCTGCTCAAAGATTGATACCACTCTTGCTGCATAAACCACGAAGCTTTCTATACTCTTGACTCGAGTTATAGTATATTCGTAACTCGCGTCTCACCACAAACTGCACGATCAGAGTAACAAAAAAAGAACCTAAAGCATTACATTACACTTAAGCTTCAATATTGCATTTATTTATGGACTCTTTATTAGAATTTCATATACTTTGGGAAAATTCAAAATTCAAACGTGAAAAAGTAAGGAAAATACTTCTTTTTCTTCTTCGTCTTCCGGAAAATTCACTGACAAACTATGATCAACAAAACCATTTTTTACAATAAATTATGGCAAAAGGCCCCAAAATTTGGTAAAAATTTCTAACCTCAAAATTCAATCCCAAACTAGAGATATAACAATTCAATCTTGAACTAGAGATATAACCTCAAACCTAAAATACAAGGTTTGCCTACAACAGAAAATAGGCACGTGGATGACTCTGGCGAATGTCCAAGTTTGTGCAAGCATTGGCTGTGGTCACTACTTGGATGAATGACCGCTCATCAGTGCATTGACTTTTGCACTCGGAGGGTCAGACAGTTTTTCTAAGTTTACGAATTACTAACCCAAGTTAGTTAAAATTCGAAAAGGATCCCTGAATTGGGGACCAATGTGCGGGACGTTCAGGTTTAGATTAACCAAATTGGATACAAAAATGTCTTATCCCTCCAATTATGGTTAAAAAGTTGTTGGTGGTTCAAAGATAGGGATTCCTATCATTATCAACGGAATCAAAAACTTTAGAACATATATCACCAGATAGGAACAATTTCGGTGAAGAGCGATCAGGTTCTTCATCAGAATGACTTAATCCGTTGAAGTGTGATTTCAGCTTTACCACCTTAACTTTGGGAAGTACCCTAAAACTTGTAACGATCGAAGGGAGGCTGTTTGGGACTGAAATGGGCCGTATAAAGACCACATGAAGGCCGTGTATCCATCTGAACTCGCAATTTCGATTCTCCGGGCAATATCGTCCAGATGAATGTCGTACACGCTCGAACGAGTCTTCAACCGGGACAAATTGCGATCGTTACCAAATCTCCCTCGATTTCTCTCCCTTGTTTTCGCTGGTATTGGATGCATTCTGCCTCGTGAATGCCTGTTCGTTCTCCTTTTCCACGGATAAACTGCAACGTTAGCGAAAAGATCTTGCAAGCTCTCTTTTTCTCTCGCGTATTCCGGGACATTTGGTAAACGTACAAAAGCATCGGATACGGCGTCATTTCGCCCAGGAATTTTTTTTCTTCCGTTTACACATTGTAAACGGCATAAGACTGATTCTCTGGAATACCACCCTAAATCTAAATCCCCAACCAAGAAAAATTTGAAAAAAAATCCGGGAAATCGAGAGCAACATTTTTTTTTTTTTGAAATTTATTTATCACTTCCTGTTTCGCGTGAAATAATAATTTCCTTAAGGTGCTACAACCCTCAGATTTTCAAAAATGGAACCTTTTGTTCATCGAGACCATAAGGGGTTAATTCAAAGAAAACGAAAGCAATTGAGGTTCGCAGTCAAAATTCAATTTCGAAGAATCACTCATACACGTGCATGTGCAATGTATATCTGCATCTGTATAGTCTCGCTTATAATGGGCGGTTTTGAATGTCACGTATCGATTCCACCGAGAACATCAATGTCGACCACAGCGCCAAATCGCTCTGTCTCTCTTTTCATTCATATGCCAATGCTCCAGAGCCAGAAGGGCGTACAAGTATAGTTTTCGTACGATCGATTCGCCCTTTCTGCCTTCGACAATCGATATATACAAATATATGTGTGAACACACAAGAGAAAGAACCGCAACCAACAGTAATCACCGAACCGACGCGCGTTGTCCATTTCTAAAAGACATTTACACCCGTTTTCAACCCTAAAGGGACGTTACCACCAATCTCTTTCCGGTTGCCAATTTTCGAATATTCGATATTTCGTATAAAACTGACGCTTTTGCTTATGAAGTTTTTTTTTGCGTTTTAACAAAAATTGAATCGGTTCACTAAAATGGCTATAATTTATTTGCTAGATCAAATTTCGACTTCGCTCATAACTCATTCTCTTTGTATTCGTTCGAGCTTCAAAATGCCGCTTGGTTCATTCGAATACGACAATTTTTTTATTTTTGGCAAATTTTTAAAATTTGACTATCGATTTTCAAGATTGAGCAAAAGTGTTTTTTATGAATACTCATAAAAGTTCTGATTTTTGAGAAAACTATTGGTAGATTCGTATTCAGGGGGACAAAATACATCATTATGGGGTTTGGAAAAAAAAAAATTCCAAACCCTAAATTTTTTTTTTTTGCATTTTGGCCAAAATTGAATCGGTTCACTAAAATGACTGTAATGTATTTGCTAGATAAAATTTGGACTTTTCTCATAGCTCATTCTCTTTGTAATCGTTTAAGTAGCTTCAAAATGCCGCTTGGCTCATTCAAATCCGATCGTTTTTTTATTTTTGGCAGATTTTTAAAGTTCGACCATCGATTCTTGCAAATTTTTTTCGGCGATTTTCAAAGCGCTCTCATTTCTACAAAAATTAAGTTTTCGGAATGAACCAAACGCCATTCTCTAAGTTTAGTGACAGCCTTCAAGCACGAAAAAGAAATTTCGGAATCGGTAAAACCGAAATAAAGTTATGAGCACTTGAAATTTCGCTATTTTCAGGTTTTTTATAATGGGGCCAAAATGGAGCAAAAGAGTTTTTGATGAAAATTCTTAAAAATTTTGAATTTTTGAGAAAACTATTCGTAGATTCATATTCAGGCAGACAAAAGACATCGATATAAGGCCCGAAAAAAAATATTAAACAAATTTTTTTTTTTTTGCATTTTGGCCAAAATTCAACAGTTTCACTACAATGGCTGTAATTTATTTTCTAGATAGATTTGCGGCTTGGGCACAAGCTCATTCTCTTTGTAATCGTTCGCCCTTCAAAACCGCGCTTGGTTCATCCGATTCCGATCATTTTTCGATTTTTAGCAGATTTTTCAAGTTCGACCATTGATTTTCGAAAGTTTTTCAAGGCATACCCCTTTCCATTTTTTTCGGCGATTTTCAAACTGCTCCCATTTCAACACGAATTCATCTATCGAGATGAACGAAACGGCATTCTCCAAGTTTAGTCACAAAGTTTGCGTACGAAAAAGAAATTTCCGAATCGGTTAATCCGATCAAAAGATATGAGCACTTCAAATTTCGCTATTTTGAGGTTTTTTAAAAGTCGGCAAAAAATGCCGATATTTTTTTTTTTTTTTTTTTTCATTTCCAAAGCATATTTCGATGCAAAATTCATCGTTGATTTCAAATTGCGGAAAGTTTTTATCGAAAAAAATTCATTTATACGACAAAACTAACAAAATGCGTTTTGCATTATGTATAAATGTCTATTTATATAACAAGCTACGGTGAGTTTACGCCATTGCATAATTTATTACATAATCGATATCGTTCAAGTTGGGCGAGGTCGGAAATCTATTACACATGCATTTCTATACGTCCAGATAAACGTGTGAACTTGTTAAATGAAATCGACAAACAATCGCCAATATATCGGAGATTAATGATCAATTTTGAATTAATTAATAGCAGAAAATATGTATATGAGGGATTCTACGCAATATCGAAGTATCTTATATATTAAGGTGGCCCAAAAGGCCCAGAAACGAAGAGAATCGTTTTTCAACGCTCGTTTACTTGAATTTTCGAAAAATAAAAATGTATAGCGGTCGCCATTTTGCCCCGAGACCATTTTTTCTGCGACGCTCAATAAAATCGATAAAATCATCATTTTTAGATTTGATGCAACAAATGTTTTAGACCAAAAGCAACCTGAGTCATCTTACGGTGGCCATTTTACCCCACATTTATAGCAGAAAGGACATTCAACGACAATGGCCTATTTTTCACTCACGTCTTTTGCGCATTTTGTTCTCAGATGAGGCGGGAATCGCAGCTGCTGCGGAATTGAAGCAGCCCGATGAACGTACGGAGGAGGAAAAAATGGCCCTTCTTGGTAGGCCAAGACTCGGCGAAGTCTCGACCGCCCAAATACGCATCAAAGAGTCCAAAGAGTTCAAGAATACCGTCGACAAGCTCGTACAACGTGCGAATGCCTCCATCTTACTCGGTAATTCGACATTGTAACGATTAATCGCAGTAATAAGCTTCTTTTTCTCGTCCTCCAAACGCTAACGAAATAGCCACGACATGCTTGATCCTAAAAGTACCCCCAAAATAGCAAAGTACCAAAATGTCCTCTCATACAATTAATTTACATTGTCTCATTTACCTTAAGGGGTTGCATGGGCTTCAAAGGTTAAAAGAAAGCATATTTTTCATTTTTTGAATACAACAAGTAATTGTTTATCAAAAACTTATAAATTATTCCATTTAAGGGTTTCAAAGGTTGAAAGAAATCATATTTTCCCTATTTTTCTAATAAAATACCTCAATAATTCTATCCAAAATTTTGTGCACATAAAAAAGCAGCAATTTTCGGAAAATGTTCTACGCAGATCCTACTATTATAAAAAGAAAAAAAAATTGATTTTTTGAAGTTTTCAAACCCATGTAAGCCCCCAATTATCTCCCTACTTGCTGGTGACCAAAAGGTGAATCCATTTTTTTTTTGGGGAAGTTTTTTGAGATTTTGAGAAAAGATCTTACAAGGCAGGATTTCGGTTTACCGGAAGCTCAAAGTATGAATAGTTTCGACCTATCGTGCGAACTTTTGCTTCTCAATGGCAGTTAAAATACCGAGATCCAAAAGTGATTAGCACAATAACGATCGGTTTAGGCATTAAAAGTTTTGCCCTCGTGCTTAAACGTCGTCGAAACTCTCTCGTGCGGTTTTCCGCTCGCTTTTGAAATCCACGAAGCCAACGTTGGAATTCGTAATTTCTCCCCCGGAATACCAGAATTACGGTAGTGATAATAAAATGTTTATTTACAAAAATAACATGTTTTCTCAACCGGAGTTAACTGCTGTCCGCCCAACGAACAGGTGAAAATAATGTACGGTCGTAAAGTTCCACCGTGGTCACTTTTATTGCGCAAACTCTATTTTGATTCACGACGAAATTTCGCTATCTCTTCTCGATGCAGATTCAGAAATCTGATTTTTAAATGTACATTGAGGAATAAAATTCCTAATTTAAATTTTCTAAATAAAAATGCTTTTTTTAAACCCACAAAACATTGAAATATCAAACTTACTTTAATCACAAGAATTTAAAAATCAAATAAAATGATTTCCAGAATTTCAATTCGATTCCAACTTACGAAAAAAGTATTACAATAATTAATTGTTATTTTTTAATAATCAGAAAAATTGTGATTTTAATTATCCGTGAATGGAATTTTATTCTAAAATATTTTACTCAATTTCTGTGAGTTTTATTTTCCATGACGATTGTAACAATCAAAAGCCATAGTTTTCATAATTAAAAACCGTGACCTCAATTTAATAATGTGAAATAATTTAAACAATTTTTAAAACTTTCAAAGTCTTCTTTAGAGGAGGCTAAATACCATTTTCGTTCAATCCCTACATTATCGACTTATCACCGTCGTCCAGTCTTTCTCCCAAAACCGTAAATGAAAGTTTATTAAATTTTGAAAATTCAGAGGAGGATAAGTTAATTAACAATTAATTGATAATTAAGGGGCTAAAACGCGTCACAACTAACTCCAACGAATTCATTGGAGCCCCAAAAATATTAGGTTACTCGTCAGAATCCATGGTGCTGCCCTCCCTCGCACGTTTGTAAACTAGATTTCGCCATTTCGTGTTTCGATAAAACTACAATTTATCGATATTTATCTCCTTATGCGCCATCCAAACTTACGATGTGTCTTTTCCATAAAATAATGTCGAAAACGTCTTGATATTTGTGTCTTGGCGTTCTTCATGGAGCCTCACTCTTAGTTTAGACGAAATACAGTAAAAAGTCTCATAATTCAAGATTTTCAATTACAGATTCCTGATGGTAATCGGATCTATAATTTTTTTTTTTTTTTTTTCAAAAAAATTTTAGTGAGGCTCCATTTGTGCCATAATTCCGATTATGCTGTTAAAATTTTATTGAATTCCATTCATTCGTATGAGAGCAAGTTTGGATGGCGATTTCGAAGCGTAGTGTCGGTATTCAGCCTCCTCTTAACTACTAATTAAAAAGTCTTAAAATCCGTCTTAGATGGCGCCAAATTCAAAACTCTTTATTAAAAAATTAATTATGTTTTAGCTTATATTAATCAAATAAATAGGCATTTAAATTAAATTTTCTTTAATTATTTTAAATCTCTTTTAATTTCGCTCAATTCATGAATTTTGTATGGAACAAAATTACAAAATGCAGCGGAGCAATGAAAAATATTGAAAAATCGATTTTCTAAAATTATATTCGTCCCAAGGATTTCTCTTTTCTCAACAAAAAAATGCATTCGAGTATCAAGACTAAAAATTAAGAAATAAATTTATTGAATTAAGGAGTCGTTGTAAAAAAAAAAAGATCATCCCACGCCATCAAAAAATCCTTCTCGCATATTTCGTCCGCCATTATTGAGTTTCAGCATCCGCAAAGTTTCATTAATCGATAAACCTTTCTGCGTGCGTTTTCCTCCCACGCGAATCGTTTAATGAGAACGAAATCCATTTCATCCGACATGAATCTCTCTATCTTCATTTTTTTCTCTCACCTTAACGGGATATTGCATTGTATATTCTTTTTACGGTGTTTCTTTTGAAGGATTTATGCGCTCCCGTTTCCTCTTTCCCGTCGTCGCGGACGATAAAACCGTGTCCCATTTTTTTTTATCTCAATGGAATTGATCGAAGTTTTTCTTTTTATGTGGCAAAAGCATCTGAATATATTTTTAGTTGAAATATTTATTTAAAAAAAATAAATAAATAAAATTAAAAAAAACCGAAATTCACAGCTCTCCTCTTCACAGGTCTTACTCGGTTACCCCAAGCTTTGCCTCTTCCGGGCCAAAATGCAGGATATTTAGCATGTACGTGATTGATGGGTTGAACACAGTCGGGAGACCGAAAAAAGCCATTTTTCAAAAAAAAATTCTGGAATGACAAAAAAACGATTTTTGATGAAAATCTTTGCCTTCAATTGTTTATAAAATGGAAAATATTTATGCGTAAGAAAACCTTCGATTAATTAATAAAAAAATATCTTTATAAAGCTCGTGTAAAAAATTTAGACTGATCCGTTATCCCTTTTCTAAAAAATCTTGCTCACAGTTTTGAGAAAAACGCGTTCAAAATTTCAAAAGCACTTTCTAACGCTCCGAAAAGGAATTTAAAAAATGCTTATAACTTCGAAAATATTTGTTGGATTGACATGAAATTTTCTGTGTATATATATACTTAATACATCACGAGAATGAAATTTAAAAAAAAACGATTTTTTTTTATCCTGACTGCGTATAACCTCTTAAGAGTACTTAAAAATTGTGTATGTTTTAAAGTAGAAACACGTGGAAAAAGAGCATCGCGTTAAAATATACGTTGATTCAAAAAATCTTCCTGAAGACTCGTCCTTCGAAAACCGTTCTAGAGGCTTCTCGAGTCGATTTCAAGCTTTATTCTCGAGCTTTGTCGCTTTTAGAGCATTATTTTTCACAGCTTGAATCTCGAATCATCGAAAAGTCTATTCAACGTTCAGAACGAGTGTTTGAAATTTTTTTTCTCTCACAAGAAGTATGATTTTTGCACCTCCAAAAAAATGTTATTTTTTTATATAGTATTTTTTCTCTGTCACGCCATTATTGATTTTGCCCGATTATTGAACGAATCGATAAAAAAAAAATAACATTAGAAATAATTAAAAAATGCTTTGTTTATTATTTGTTTATTTATATTGATGAAAAGTGCCCTAAGAAAAAAAAACCAAATGATTGAGGAAACTCGAATATAAACCGCATTTTAGTTCCTACGATCGATGAAAAAATTAATGAAAGATCCTAAAATGATCGGAAGATAATTATTTGGAGAAAAAAGTTTGAAAACAAAAATTTGCATATCATGGAGAAGGGCAATTGTACGGAATCACGTAAATCCACGATATAATTCACGTTACACCAATTGCTGAGATCCGATAAATCGGAGCCATTTTGAAAAAACATGAGCCACAGGAGTGCTAATTTGTTATTAACAAAATAATACATTATTCGACTCTGTGAGTAGGAGTTAAATTTTTTTTCTGACTTTGACGTGTCGTGGTTCACAAAATATTTGTATAGATGAAATTTACATGCAAGCATCGCTCCTGGGGTTTATGTTTGTTCGAAAAATCGATGACAACACCGTCGTTCACACTGATAAGACGCCACGATAAATGTCTTCTTTCGCATCTGTACACGCTATAAATCATTCGATGATGCTTCAAAATAATTTATATGAGGTATTCCCGCTCAACCGGACCCCCTTTTAGGCCGACCTCTTTCGATTTTCTTGAAACTCGAGTATGTTTTAGTTAGTGTTGCCTGAAAGTATATTGTACACCAATTTTCAGATCTCTAACTATAATACTCTTTGGAATACACGAAAAGTAATATTTTAAACTTTTTGCGTATTCAGCGCTTCGGAGCTTTGGCACGGTGCGAAATAAAATCGACAAAATTCTTTAACAATAGCTTTCGATCGGAAATTTCCTGCGCTTTTCGAAAAAAATATCAGCAATTCCAGAAAAAAAAACGAATTTATTTGAATTTCCGCCAAAAACTTTATTTACAAAAAAAGAGCATAATTTAATTCGGCGGGATAATTTTTTTCATGTTTTGTATATATCTGAGAAGTCACGATATAAATTTCAAGTTGGAACTCGCATCCGTTTACCAATGCCAAGTCTTTTAGTAGGATAAAAATGCTTAAATATTGTGTTTTTCGTATTCAACAGTTCCCTGATATAAATTTCCCTGATAAATTTAATAAATTTAATTTAATAAATTTAATAAATTTACTCAATTCCAAATTCGTTAAAAAAATGCTGTATAATACATCAGGGAACTGTTGAATACGAAAAACACGATATTTAAGAATTTTTATCCTACTAAAAGACTTGGTATTGGTAAACGGATGTGAGTTCCAACTTGAAATTTATATCGTGACTTCTCAGATATATACAAAATATGAAAAAAATTATTCCACCGAATTAAATTATGCTCTTTTTTTGTAAATCAATTTTTTCAGTTTTTGGCCGAAATTTAAATGAATTCTTTTTTTTCGGAATCGCTGATATTTTTTTCGAAAAGCGCCGTCAAAGAATTTTTTCGATTTTATTTCGCGCCGTGCCAAAGCTTCGAAGCGCTGAATACGCAAAAAGTTTGAAATATAACTTTTAGTGTATTCCAAAGAGTATTATAGTTAGAGATCGGAAAATTGATGTCAAAATGGCCAAATGGCCAAAATGGAGCAAAAGAGTTTTTAATGAAAATTCTTAAAAATTTTGAATTTTTGAGAAAACTATTCGTAGATTCATATTCAGAGGGACAAAATACATCGATATAAGGCCCGAAAAAAAATATTAAACACATTTTATTTGTTTGCATTTTGGCCAAAATTCAACAGTTTCACTAAAATGGCTGTAATTTATTTTCTAGATAGATTTGCGGCTTGGGCATAAGCTCATTCTCTTTGTAATCGTTCGACCTTCAAAACCGCGCTTGGTTCATCCGATTCCGATCATTTTTCGATTTTTAGCAGATTTTTAAAGTTCGACCATTGATTTTCGAAAATTTTTCAAGGCATACCCCTTTCCATTTTTTTCGGCGATTTTCAAACTGCTCCCATTTCAACACGAATTCATCTATCGAGATGAACGAAACGGCATTCTCCAAGTTTAGTCACAACGTTTGCGTACGAAAAAGAAATTTCCGAATCGGTTAATCCGATCAAAAGATATGAGCACTTCAAATTTCGTTATTTTGAGGTTTCTGAAAAGTCGGAAAAAAATGCAGATTTTTTTTTTTTTTTTTTTCAAGTTTCCAAAGCATATTTCGATGCAAAATTCATCGTTGATTTCAAATTGCGGAAAGTTTTTATCGAAAAAAATTCATTTATACGACAAAACTAACAAAATGCGTTTTGCATTATGTATAAATGTCTATTTATATAACAAGCTACGGTGAGTTTACACCATTGCATAATTTATTACAAAATCGATATAATCGATGGTACAATATACTTTCAGGCAACACGAAAACATACTCGAGTTTCAAGAAAATCGAAAGATGTCCGCCTAAAAGGGGGTCCCGTTGTGCGGGAATACCTCATATACATATGTAGAGTTTCACCGGTTATTTATTTTTTTTCTTTTGTAATCTGACTCCGTCTCTTTTCAATTTGAGGAATTCAACGAATAATTCTCAATTTTTTTGAATTATCAAAAGGCACTGTTTTGAATTTATTATTTTCGAATTTTTGTTAAATATATTGATATTTTGGTAGTTTGATTTATCTTGAATTCTCTTTTATGTTAAACAATTTAATAATTTTGAAAATGAATATAGATTGATAAGATAATTTTCGATTATTGAAATCGAGATCCATGCAGACTTTTCTTCTTAAGTGTCTTTTTAAAATTTTCAAAAATACTAGAATAAATTACAAATATAAAAAAAAACGAATTGCTGTGTCGATAATATATAAGATTTGAAGCTTCTGAGGATCGATTTTAATTGTCTGAAATTATCATCCAGCAGCGTTGATTAATTTAAGCTTTCAATCATCATTAAATTATTGAGTGATTGAATAATATTATCTATAAATAATATTATCTATATTATTTAAGATATTTGAATTAAGAAATATTGATCAAGAATATACTTGTTATTATTTGAAAAAATAAAAAAAATACCTTCAACGTTTTGTAATCAACAAAAGGATAAACAAATTGAAAAATTATTCAATCAGAAAATATTACTAACTATGTTTAGCCAATGTGATCTCTCACAAAAATCGTCATAACCTATGCGATAAAAAAATTGATTCTTTCAAATTTCAATTTTATGCAAATTCCCTAAATTATCAAAAAAAGTCTTCTCTTCCAAAAGTCATCTTTTCAACCCTTCAACATTAATATTGCAAACTCAAATTTTTGTAATTAATCCCTCTAAACAAAAAAAATCCAGCCATCTAGTGAAGGAGTTTTAGAATAATTTTAGAAGATTTTAATTTTTGAAAATCATTCCGACGCTTTTCACTTATTTAAAATATTGTGAAGAATGTCTCTTCAAAAAGGTGAATTCAAGACAAAAAAATGGACTCCATATAAATATCAATCCCATTTATCGAGGAAAAATTTCCTCGATCAAATGTAATCGAAATTCAAAAAAAAAAACTGCCGCTAAATCTTTAACAATTGTTTCGACGATTCAAATGAATTGGGAAGAGGGTCGGACAAAGACAGGGAGGAATCCCCGTATCTAGAAACCATCTCATCGATCTTTTGTCGTAAATTTCGTTTATTTTTTCTACTTTTTTTTTGTTGGCAATCAGGCACAAGCTCGTGGAAGGAACAATTTACGGAGGCGCTGACAGTGAGCGGAGGAGATGATGACGATGCGGCCGAAGATTCTGGGTCAGGTGGGCCCAGCGAAGCGAGGCCCACATCCCCGTCCATCGCCGACTATCTCATGCACTTCCTCACTATATTTTGGAAGGTTCTCTTCGCCTTCGTTCCACCGACCGGTAAGTGGTCTCCATATCAACCCTCATCCCCAAAGACCCATCCCTCTCTCTTCCACTGCACCCTCCTCAGCGCTCTCCCAATTGTGCACCCTTTAATCCACCCCTTAAGCATCCCAGCAGGGAGAACTCCGAATCTAACGAATAAACTACCCCTGACCGTGAAACCCGCAAAAAACGAGCCTCGTGTTACTTCCGGAGGAAATTGATTGATTGATCGAACGTATTTATAGGGGTTGTTGAAAAAAACTCGTATCACAAAATCTCTCGGTTCTTACATTTTGTGAGGAATTAAGGCGGTATTCTGGTCTAGAGGTCTACGTTACCGGCGAAAAAGGTCTGGAACGTTTTTCTATGCCATTTCGCCGGAAGTCAACGTAAACTAATTTAACAAACGGCATTTTGAAGGCGAAGAATTCGGCTTCGTTTCCTGTTTTTAAAATTATTTTTACAATTTGTTTTTAGATTTGGAATCTATTTTGAAAACAACTGTTTTTCGCCTTTTTCCCCTGTCTTAAGGTGCACCCATCTTCTACAGGACATTTTGTTTGTACATTTTTACGATTGGATTCGTAAGGGGAAAGTTTGAACTTCAATTTCCTTTTTATAATAACTTTGAGCGATTTCTTTTCCAAAGTTATTTTGTTTTTTGTGAAAAAAGCGAAAATTTGAAAAATCTCGTGTAACACGAAAACATAGAAGATTCATAGAAAACTTCAGGATAGCAAAAAGTTGCGTCTATTCTCGTTGAGTTCAGAGGAATTATTTCAGTTTTTTTTTCCAACATTATTTTTTCTCATGTTGAGACTGGAAAAAAAATTTAAGAAAAAAATTTGAAAAAAATCCGATGTGTTGAGTATGGTGAAATAAAGTATTTTCTCCCCTTGAAATTTTATCAATAATCCCATAGTTCTCGAGTTATGGTAAATGAATGATCCGAGCTCCCATCCAGAAAATGAGAAAAAAAATTTTGGAAAAAAAAATCTGAAAAAATTCCTCTGCACTCAACAAAAACAGACGCAACTTTTTGGTATCTTAAAGTTTTTCGAGAATCCTCTTTGTTGTCGTGTTATACGGGATTTTTCAAATTTCCTCGTTTTTTCACAAAAAACAAAATATCTTTGGGAAAAAAAATCACTCATAGTTTTTAAACAAAGGATATTGAAGCTCAAACTTTCCCCTTTATGAATCCAATCGTAAAAATGTACGTAAAAAAAATTCATCTAGAAGATAAGGTGCACCTGAACAGAGGGGAAAAAATGCAAAAAACAGTTGTTTTCAAAATAGAGTCCAAATCTAAAAACAAATTGTAAAACTAATTTAAAAAGCAGGGAATGGCGCCGAATTCTTCGCCTTTAAAATGCCGTTTGAAAAATTAATTTACATTGATTTCCGGTGAAATGGCATAAAAAAGTTGAGGCTAAAAAAAAGAGGTGTGTTATCAGACACGATTTCAACCTTTCTTGACATCCGATAGAAAATTTAAAAAAAGATTCTTCATCAGTAAGAATTTTATTTTAGCCCCAACCTCAGAGAAAACGTACAAACATTTTTTTCGCAAAATGGCGGCTGTGTGAACAAAAAAGGCGTTTTTCGACTCATCTTTCCAAACTTTATAATTTTTTTACAACAGTAAAAAAAAATAATTTTGATAAAAAAGTGGTAGGGGCGATACAGTAAAGATTGGTAAAAAAATTGAAGTAAATCGGTCGAGTAGAACTTGAGATATCATGTCAACCGTGTTGAGAAAAGTTTTGAGAAAAACGTCTATATTGCTCCAACGTGACGTCACTAAAATGGCTATAACTCCATAAATTATTGGAATTTAAAAAATTCCTTTCGAGAATATATTCCTAAAGGTCTAAACTTTGAGAGTGTGCAAAAAAAAATCATGTTCTCAAAATTCTAGACTAGAAAACCCCCTCAAGATTCTGCCGGGTCGACGCCGACGATAACCAAAGTTTGGTGATAATCGCGCGTAGACCTCGGAGATTTGTGGCTTCCATTGTCTGCCGGTGAAAGCTTCTTGACGGTTTTCCACGTGGAAGCATATGGAATTACCGGCAGCTGAGCCGAGGGGATGTACGATGGAAAGGGGGAGCCCAGATCCGACCCACGGGGAATCTGAGAGAGGTTTCACTCGTGAACCGGAAGCAAGGGTGCTTCTCATACGCGGAAAATGGACGTCGGAGAATGAAAGTGTGAGAATTTACCGTGGAATTGGAGCAGAAGGGTCAATACACGGACGTGAAATTTCCCTCGACCTATTTTCGCAAACTGATCACGATTTTTTCACCATTGCCACACACATTCCCATTTCGTTGGACATAGATAAACTCCGGGGCCAGATGAGATACAGCATCTGAATTATATCCTCATCCTCGCTCGTTGGATTCGACCTCGGTATAATACGTCCTACACGTGCATTCCAATCACTGCAGAGATATATGCATAGCTTTGAGATTGGATATTGATCGACTCCGCGAGAAATGAGTGAAATATTAATATGCCCTCTGCAGTCTCTTATGGGGTTAAAAGCTTCCTCCTGAAGGAAGCTTAGTTATTGTGAGAAAACATATTTTCCCAGTTTTTCATTTTCATAAAAATTCTCTGATAATTTTATGAAAGCAGCGTGGGATTACAAATATTACTACAAATAATGCGCTTGCATCCCTCAAGGACCTCAACTCAGGGTTGCCAGCGCTTCTGAGGGTCAAAAATAGTAGAATAGTGACTTACTTTCACCGAAATGGTGACATAACAGTGACTTTTTCGTTTCAATACTGACAAAATAGTGACATTTTCCCTATACCAATTTAGGAACTTTTTTGAAAGCCAGTCGTATTTTTTTCACCATTTCAGAGCTCATTTGCAGTATTTTCATGAGAAATTTGTAGGATACGGGAAGTAAATGAAGGACGAGTCGAGACAAACTTGAAAGTGACTTTTTTTCTTTTTCCTTCAAATTTGTCATTTTAGTGATACCACTTGAAAGAAAATTTATCATACACTTACCATAGATTTATAACGATCTAAGGCCAAACTAGATCTCGCACACCAAATACACCGTCTTCTTTTTTTATGCCTTTTTTTAAGAGGTTTACAATCAATACGATCGAACAACTTTTTCCATCTCTGAAATCGTAAAAAGAATTTCAGCTGTTCCATACATTTTGGATCGAGTAGGTATCACATTTAGTATGAAACAGCTGAAATTTTTTTTTCACGATTTCAGAGGAGTCCCCATAGGAAAAGTTGTTCGTATTAATGGGTAGAACCACCTCTTTAAAAAAGGCGTATCAAAAAGAACACGGTGGATCAAAATATATTTTTTTTAGTTTTTCCTTGCTTTTTTTCATGAATACATTTTTTTCGACAAAAACTCCGCGTGATTCGTAATCAACGGTGAATTTTCCATCGAAGTAGCGTTTGAAGACGATAAAAATAAAAATAAAATTTTTTGCTCAATTTTAGCCCCATTCTCAGAAACCTCAAAATCGCGAAATTTCAAGTGCTCATAACTTTACTTCAGTTAGACCGATTCCAAATTTTTTTTTCGTACTTAAAAACTGTCACTAAACTTAGAGAATAGCGTTTGGTTTATTCCGATAACTTAATTTTTGTAGAAATGAGGACACTTTGAAAAACGCCGGAAAAAATGGAAAGAGGTATGCCTTAAAAAATTTGCGAAAATCGATGCTCGAACTTTGAAAATCTGCCAAAAATTAAAAAATTATTCGAATTGGATGAACCAAGCGGCATTTCGAAGCTTCAACGATCCCGAAAAGAATGAATTCAAGTCGAAACCGGAATCTTATCTAGAAAAAAGCTACAGCTATTTTAGTGAAAAGATTTAGTTTTGGCCAAAATGCGAAAAAAAAAATGTTCAATCTCTTTCTTTTCAAACCTTATATCGATATATTTTTTTTCCCCTGAACCCGAATTTCCCAATAGTTTTCCCGAAAAATCTAAATTTCTAAGAAATTTCATCGTAAACCTCTATTGTTCAATTTTTTCCCCATTTTCAAAACCTGAGAATCGCGAAATTTTAAGTGCTCGTAACTTTACTTCAGACTGGCCGATTCTAAAATTTCAGGTAGAACGCGGTAGAAGTCGAGGTACAAATTTGTCCCCTATTCCAACCTGAACCTCTATTCCAACCACTTCTGAGCTCCGAAATAGTGACAATAGTGGCCGAATTTCGAAAATAGTGAGATGAGTGAAACGATTTTAAAATAGTGAAAAATAGTGACAATAGTGACTCACTGGCAACCCTGCCTCAATTAGGAAAACTTCACGGAACAACAATCCGCCCTCAACGTGAAAAAATATCGGCCCGTAGCCAAGAATCTATTATCGATGGACGAGATCAACTTTCTGAACGAATTGGGAAATACCCAAAAGCCTTGAGACAATCATTATTATTTTTGTAATAGGTCATACATCAAGATTCACGATTCACCCCCTCGAGGGGCTCTTGATTCGAATAATTCGTTATCCTGTCCATCGACAACCCCGTCGAGGTGTCGATTCGATATTCAACCGATACAGAACAGTAATCAGGAGGGGTCGAAATGAAAAATAGCCCTGGGGTCATTCCTCGTTTTTCTCCATCGTTTTTTTCCGATACTCCCGTCCATCGATGGGGTTCGTCTGAGAAACTACCCTCTGGCTTCGACCGTCGAATGATCGGAAGACCGTCCAAGATAGAGCGGGATACATTGGCCCTCCCTTAGCCACTGACATTATCATGCAGAGTACCAGCTGCACCATTTCCTCGAAGGAAAAAAACTCTATTTCCTTGCTCGGTTTTCTATTTTTGTTTTTCGTTCGGTAAGCTGAAAAAACCTGCAGAAGAGGTTCAATTGCCCGAACCCTTGTCCCTTTTCTTCTGGCTCAACGAAATGATGAAAGCTGACAGAAAGCACTCAGGTTTGTAAGTATCCGTCGAATAAACGCCAACACTGAGAGAAAAAATAACTGAATTTGAGAACATGAATTTATTTATTAAATGAAAGTATTAAGTCGATTATTCATTTGTTGAACCAAGAAAATCACTCTTCATTTAAAAAAATATTTTCACGAATCTATTACTCCATTATATTAAACTCTAATTTAATAGTAACAATTAAATGCATGATAGATTTGATTAAATTTGTATTCATTGGATTAATTACATTGATCGCATCATAAACATGAGATTATTTGAATTTAAAAAACGACTTCAATACGAAATTATTTTTTTCGAACAAAATTATTTCTTTGCAATAAATTCATCATTATTTTACTTCTAAAAATATTTCTGTAGTCTTTTCAATATTTATTAGATATAAAATTGATTGTGATTATTTGAAAAGAAACTGTAGTAAAATAAATAACACATTATTTTATTCCAATAGAATATTTGTTTGGAACGATGAAATTTTTTATTTCCTTCGAGCAAAGAACTATAATTTCTATAGTATACTTTAATGGTATACATAAGTTGCTAAAAATTAAAAAACTGGTTTTTCAAGTGTTTTCTTATATTCGAATCTTCATAACTCCTAACTTTTTTCAAGTGCATAGTAGTAGTCGATAGCGTAATAGGTAGCGTGTCAGGTAGTTAGGTAGGATAGGTATGATGGTAGGTAGGGTCGAGGGTTCGAATCTCGGTCGGACAGAGAAATTAGATCGGAGAATTGGCGCAGATTTGTCTTTTTTTCTATTTATCTCTTTTTGGGGTCACTAAACTATGCATGTTAAATTATTTGGCAAGGGCTATATATTTTGTATAAAATGTTTAGCGACAATTAATAAACACGCATTTGATTGAATCAATCATTATTTCTGTTGATTGGACTAATTAATTTGTTGATTCAACAAATTGTTTTTCTCAGTGCTTCCTGTATCAAAAGACATGCATGTTTTGAATGATAAAATGTGTTCTTGATTCAAACAACATATTACATATAATTGATAACATATTGTTGGATTCAAGTAAATTCGTTTATTGAAACAGAAATTTATGGAATTGACTGAAAAAAATTAACCAAGTAAATATATAAGGGAACGAATCTAATATGTTTTGGCAAATAATGAAAAAAAATGATTTTTTGCCTTCAAAACTTTATTTCATTAGTTCTAGTAATTTTTTCTCTCAGTGAAGTTGCCATTCAATTCGAATGACCAACTTGAGGAAGCACTTGGAGAATATTTGAGTCAAATATTCTCATATCAAATCCTAATCCGATCCAGATCGGGACGTGATCGGGCTACCCACATCAGAATTTTTGTTTCCATAAGTCCCGCAACAGTGACCGCCCTGTTCCTGATATAAAACGTAAACTTAGCTTGATGAACAACGAGATATCAAACGCTGATCCGATCCAGATCGGGAAGTGATCGGGTTACCCTTATCAGACAAATAACGTTGAAACCGGAAGTGTATTTACAGCTGTACAATAAAATGTAGACGAATAGATCGTTTACAACGTAAATTATGTTTCGACCATATGAATTTTATTCCACTGTAATAAATGTTGTGTCTATGTCTGAGAACGAATTCCATAAGAATGAAGTAACGATGCGTGAAACTCCCATAAAATACGTCCGAGTTGTCACTCCAGTCGTCGACTGTGAAATACGTTTATTCCGCTCTCATGGAGACGAAGAAAAGTACACACAAATAAGAGTCCTCATTTCGCATTCCTCGAACATAAATTTACAAAGTGCGCACTAAACTCAATGTAAGATTACGAACGACTCTTGTTCCAAGCGTACTGCGATATGTACATTTTATATGATTCGTAAATTCAGCATCCCCAGAAGCAATATGAACCATAACCTCAATTGAAGAGTTTATACGTCCGTCGGTAGTGAAATCGTCGGTAGAGACGAATTTCTGCCCTGTCATCGCCCCGAATCGGCTCCAAATAATTCAATAAAATGTCCTTTTAAATATTAAAATCAGAGTTGGGCAAAGTACTTGCAAGTACTTCAAGTGTCAAGTACAAAGTACCGTAGGTACTTGAAGTACAAAGTACTTGTTACTTGCAACTTCAAGTACAAGCACTTCAAGTACTTGAAAAAATCAAGTACCAGTATCAAGTACTTTTCTAGTTTTCGGGTACGTCTCGTAAATTCTGGTACTTGGGTCATTCCATGTCAAATCGACCAAGAGTTGGAATCGACGACTTTCAATTTCGATGAATTTTGGTCAGAAGTTTTGTTTTATCATAAAACCAAATTCTAACAAGGAAAAAAAATAATTTTTTTTTTTCAAAAGTTATGCAAAATTCAAAATTTAACCATTTTTCAATTTTTTTTCTAAATATCTTGAAAACCATGATAGTTATGAAAAATCGTTGCTTTCGTCTTGAAGAGTATACTTGAGGCTACGAAAAAAAAATATTCCGAAAAAAAAATTTGAAAAATGATGAATTTGGAGAATTTTGAATTTTTTAAAATCGTGAAAATCAACAATTAACATCGAATTTTTTGTTCATTTTTTTAAACATAATACCTTGTACTGATTTGAAAAGATCCTGAAAGATTTTCAGAAAGGTGTTTTTTTTCAAAAATATGGATTTTTTTAAGCTGAACAATCATGTAATTTTGTAATTTTCAGCAGTCAAAATTACATGATTGATCAACTTCATTCAACTTGGAGGTAACCAAAAAGTTTTACCAAAATTCACAAATTCATATTTTTGAAGCAAAAAGAACACATTTCTGAAAATTTCAGGATCTTTTAATATCAGTACAAGGTGTTGTATAAAAAAATAAAACCAAAAATTTAATGTTGATCGTGGATTTTCACGATTTTGAAAAATTCTCCAAATTCATCATTTTTCAAAAATTTGTTTCGGAATATTTTTTTTGTAGCTCCAAGTATACTCTTTAAGACGAACCCAGAACGATTTTTTCGTAACTATATAATGGTTTTCGAAATATTAAAAAAAATAAACTTGAAAAAATGGTGAAATGTTGAATTTTCGAAAAAAAAACAATAATTTTTATCCTTAGTTAGAACTTTGTTTTATGATAAAAGGAAACTTCTGACCAAATTTCATCGAAATTGAAAGGGGTCGATTCCAAATATTGGTCGATTTTACATGGAATGACCCATATTCAAAGGCTTTGGACATGCAACCATCGGCAAGACACATTCAAAAGTACTTGATACATACTTGTACTTGAAAAAAGTACTTCAAATACAGAAAAGTACTTGAAATTTTCAAGTACATGAAGTACTTGCAAGTACTGTACTTCAAGTACCTGAAAGTAGCGAGTACTTTCAAGTACTGCCCAGCTCTGATTAAAATATTTTTAATATTTGAAAAGAATTTTTTTTTAAATAAATAAAATTCTATCTTTTTCAAAAATCTATAAGTAATAGTCAAAATAAAAATGAAAATAACGTTACAGCACCCTCCCAAATTTGATTAGTAAGATTTTTGATTGAGGAAAGGCGAAGAATAAAAAGCATCACTTTGTATAAAATATAAATGTAGGACTATGCGTTCCAGGAATTTGTTCAGTTGATGAAGAACACTTGGAACGTGCAAGTTGATTGGTTGTGGAATTGGGAGTTGGTTGGATTTGAATCCAGAAGAGAAAGAGAGCAAAGACGCGTAATGCGAGTAATGTGGAATTTTGAGTTTGGACTAGGGAAAGATATGTAATATATGTAATGCTATATCTGTATTTTGGGAAGAGATGACTTTCCTTGCACGTGTATTAACCTGGAATTTCTCGACTGGGAAAACGCGCGTGTACACGTGACTGAATTCCAACAAAGTCTCTCGCGCTTCGCTGCTCTCTTCCCTGAGAATATTCCTGGCTCTGTGTATAAAGCTCGTAACCAAACAGCGTGTAGTCGTGGAATATTTTGGCACGGGGCGCTCCGAACGAATCGAACCAACTCATTTTTGCTCAATATTTTAGCCAGTAATAATTATTGCATAAAAATTTTGAGAAAAAATGTGACGTCAAATCCTGATCCGATCCAGACCGGGACACGATCGGGCTACCCACATCAGACTGAATTTTCGTTTCCAGAATAACAAGAATTCCCTTGTTTTTTTGATTGTTGAATTTTCAATGTATTTCAATAATTTTTTAATTTGGCCATTTTGCCCCGCATTCCCTTACGGACCAAAAAAATAGGGTTGGAATTTCAAAAACTTAATTATCGTTTCATAAGAACCTTATTTTAAATTTTTGTTGTCAAAATGGCTGATTGAAGATTAGACTGATTAAAAAAAAAACGAATATTCTTTGTTTTTCGAAATAACATATTAAATACTTTCGGGGAGGTGAAAAAAGTTGCCTGTTAAAAGCAGAGCTCTTGATATAAATACTTAGATGTATCTCATCGCAAATTTCGATTTCCCATTTAAATAACACAGGAAAAAAAATTCAAACTTTGAAATTTTTTATATCATGGCTTCAAGTCAATGTACCGAATCGAACGATACGTATTCTTGTAGGGAATTCAATGCTCTACAAATAAGATCTCTCATGATTTTTCGATAAACTCACTCCTTCAAAAGTTATTCACGGTTTAATATATATATGAGGTATTCCAGCCCAAGTGTGTAAACCCGTGACCCTCTCGGATTTATTTGATTTTTTTTTCATATGATCGCATTGAGTCTAAAATAATTTCTTTAGATTTTTCCAAACATCCCTTATTTCAAAAAAAAAAAAAATTGAAAAAAACGCCATTTTTTAAAAATCTAAAAAAATTCTGAAAAAACCGTGATAATATATATAAAAATTTTCAAGCTATCACCCGTAGTGGGCAGATTTTTTTTTTGTGTTTTACAAGCTATTAACATTCTTAAAATTCCAAAAAATTTTCAAATAGCTCACCTTGAGCAGATGCTGAATTAATTTGAGTACCAAAATATAATTCAGTATATCTGCTCAAGGTAAACTATTTGAGAATTTTTTGGAATTTTGAGAACGATAATAGCCTATAAAACACAGAAAAAAAAATCTGTCCACTACGGGTGATAGCTTGAAAAATTTTATATATTATCGCGGTTTTTTCAGAATTTTTTTAGACTTTTCAAAAATGGCGTTTTTTTCAACATTTTTTTTTTTCGAAATAAGGGATGCTTGGAAAAATCTAAAAAAATTATGAGGGTATATTTTAGACTCAATGCGATCACCTGAAAAAAAATCAAATAAATCCGAGAGGGTCAAGGTCACGGGTTTACACACTTGGGCTGGAATACCTCATATGTATATTAGACTGTGAATATGGGTGAACTACCGTTGGTCATTTCTTTAAAAATTAGGTTATTTATGTGAATGCAATTTCAACTTTTGATTCAAGAAAGATTTCACGATATTTAGTAATAAGTTCCAACATTTTGCCGGAAACTAAAAAAAAAAGTGAAATTTACTCTATATTTAACTTTAACCTTGAATAACTTTTGAAGGAGTGAGTTTACCGAAAAATCATGAGAGATCTTTTTTGTAGAGCGTTCGATTCTCTACAAAAATACGTGTCGTTCATTTCGGTACATTGACTCAAAGCCGAAATATAAAATTTCAAATTTTGAGATTTTTTTTTCCTGTGTTATTTAAATGGGAAATGGAAATTTGCGATGAGACATATCTAAATATTTATATCAAGAGCTCTGCTTCTAACAGGCATCTTTTTTCACCTCCCCGAAAGTATTTAATATGTTTTTTCGAAAAACAAGAAATAGTCGCTTTTTTTTTTAATCAGACTATTCAAGATATAAATTTCGCCTTATTTCATTTGGGGCGAATGAGAAATGGTGGATAAATGTTCCACTTCGCTTTTCGTCTGATGGCGAACGACGACGACGACAGACGCAGGACGTCGCCGGAGCCGAAATTCCGTGAGCCTCGAGGACAAAACACATTCTGGTGCGCGTAACCCACCCAGAAACTTCATCATCGCTCCGGTTCACTGCAAACGTAGGTGCGACGGACAGGGTGGAGGAGAAAGAGAAGGGAAACTATTTTGCGTTAGCGTGAGGTGCGACGCAAATTCGAGGCTAATTACACCACACACGCAGAATCAGGACTCGAATACGAGAGATGAAGTAGGGGCTGGTAGAGCTTTCAATCTTCATCCCCATTTTGCATAGACTCGCATATGCAGCTTGAACGTTCGCCAAACGATAACCCAAACTATGCAACTTTCTATTTTGCGCGCCTCTCATTCGAGTTTCATACATTTGGCCCTCGTTCCAGCAAAGTTTTATTCCGACCATGGAAAACTTTATCCCTGCAAACGACACAAACCACGTTCATCCGAAGCCGGAGTGTTTCACTTGAAATCGTTTGAACACGAAAAATGAATTTCGTGACCAAAAAGGAAAAAACTGTGAATTTAAAAAACCGTGTTTCACGTAAAAACGACAAAACCAGGCTGGCTTTCATATCAGTTTGTTGAAAATGTTCCAAAACTTTCCTAAAATTATGTTGATTTCATTTCAATTGAATTAATTTAATTTAATTGATTTAATTTAATTAAAATTTAACGCACTTGAAGTTTCGAACGTTCAATTTGCCGAAAAATTAAAAGAGCGTGCAGACACTTGATAAATAATAATTTTAAAAAATTCAAAGATATTTCAATAATTATTTTTAATGTGTTGACGAAGTCTCAAAGTGTTCTGTAAGAGCATAAATTTTTCAATTTTTCCACACTGAGAGAAAAAATTACTAGAACCAATGAAATAAAGTTTTGAAGGCAAAAAATCATTTTTTTCATTATTTGCCAAAACATATTAGATTGGTTCCCTTATATATTTACTTGGTTCATTTTTTTCAGTCAATTCCATAAATTTCTGTTTCAATAAACGAATTTACTCGAATCTATGTTATCAATTTTATGTAATATGTTGTTTGAATCAAGAACACATTTTATCATTCAAAACATCCAAGTCTTTTAATACAGGAAGCACTGAGAACAAAAATTGTTGAATCAACAAATTAACTAGTCCAATAAACAGGAAAAATGATCGATTCAATCAAATTGCGTGTTTATTAATTGTTGCTAAACATTTTATAAAAAATATATAGCCCTTGCTAAATAATTTAATATGCATAGTTTAGTGACACCAAAAAGAGATAAATAGAAGAAAAGACAAATCTGCCTCAATTCTCCGATCTAATTTCTCTGTCCGACCGAGATTCGAACCCTCGACCCTACCTACCATCATACCTATCCTACCTAACTACCTAACACGCTACCTATTACGCCATCGACTCATACTATGCACTTGAAAAAATTTAGGAATTATGAAGATTCGAATATAAGAAAACATTTAAAAAACTAGTTTTTTAATTTTTAACAATTTATGTATACTATTAAAGTATACTACAGAAATGATAGTTCTTTGCTTGAAGAAAATAAAAATTTTAATCATTCTAAACAAATATTCTATTGGAATAACATAATGTGTTCCTTATTTTACTACAGCTTTTTTTAAAATAATCACAATCAAATTTATATGTAATAAATGTGGAAATACTACAGAAATATTTTCAGGAGTAAAATAATGATGAATTTATTGCAAAAAAATAATTTTTATACGAAAAAAATAATATCGTATTGAATTCGTTTTTCAGATCCAAATAATCTCATGTTTATGATGTGATCAATGTAATTAATCCAATGAATACAAATTTAATCAAATCTATCATGCATTTAATTGTTACCATTAAATAAGAGTTTAATATAATGGAGTAATAGATCCGCGAAAATATTTTTTTTAATGAAGAGGGATTTTCTTGGTTCAACAAATAAATAAGCGAATAAATACTTTCATTGAATAAATAAATTCATGTTCTCAAATTCCATAATTTTTTCTCTCAGTGCAGAATAATTTCGGATTCATATCCGAAAATCGTTTTTGCTCGTAACTACGCGATAAAAATTGCAGCAATTATTGTCATTGTCACTGTAAATTTATTAGATAATAATAATGTTAGTTTCATCATAATATCTCGTAATATCATTATAATCGTCAAAGGATGTTGCTATGAAGGACTTTGTGCTGCTCATCTATTCGAAACTCGACATTAATTAATTCATTCCTGTGCAAATGGTTTCTAAGACTGAGAATATGCGCGATAGTGTATCTAATTACCGATAACATTGATATAATAGCGATCTTCATAATAACAATAGAAATGCTCGAGGTCTCGGTCGGAGAAGGATTATCAGGTTTCTCGGCTAAATTAACCTACCTCAGTACACCCCAAAACTGGATTAAAGCCACTGAGAATCGAGAATCATCCCCTTTCGAGCTCTTCGACAGGATTAAGGTGTTCTCCAATGCTGGATATTATTCCTTTGCATGAATAATCGTCCTGCAGTAAATAACAACAGAGATGTTTCTTGTCCCATGAGAAAAAATGGCAAAAATAATTAATGTTATACCCTGAAACCTCCCATCGATTTTATCGTCAATTTTAACGTGTTTTAATATTTGCAATTTTTAAAATTTTAGATTTTTGGATTCAGAAATTTAAAATTTCTATAAATCCAAAAATCAAGCTTACATTTTGTTACAAAAATAAAGTAACGTTAAATATAAACTATGTACGCGAGCAACAAATATTCAGGACCAAAATTTTGAAAAATGATGAATTTTGAGAATTTTGAATTTTTTAAAATCGTGAAAATCCACAATCAACATCCCATTTTTTGTTCAATTCTTTTAATATAATTTCTTGTACTGATCTGAAAAGATTCTGAAATTTTCACAAAGGTGTTTTTTTTGTTTCAAAAATATTAATTTTCTTAAGTTGAGCAATCAGGTAATTTTGTAATTTTGAGCAGACAAAATTACATGATTGATCACCTTCACTTAACTTGGAGGTAAAAAAAAAAGTTTTAGCAAAATTCAAAAATTCATGTTTTTGAAACAAACAACAAACACATTTCTGAAAATTTCAAGATCTTTCAATATCAGTACAAGGTGTTGTATAAAAAAAAAAAATCAAAAATTTAATGTTGATCGTAGATTTTCACGATTTTGAAAAATTCAAAATTCTGCAAATTCATCATTTTTCAAAAACGTGTTTCGGATTTTTTTTCGTAGCTTCAAGTATACTCTTTAAGACGAACCCAGAACGATTTTTTCGTAACTATAATAGTTTTCGAAATATTAAAAAAATAAACTTGAAAAAATGGTGAAATTTTGAATTTTCGAAAAAAAAATTTAATTTTTTTCCTTTGTTAAAACTTTGTTTTATGATTTAAAAAAACTTCTGACCAAATTTCATCGCAATTGAAGAGGTCGATTTCACATATTGGTCGATTTGACATGGAATGACGCATATTCAAAGGCTTTGCACACGCAACCATCAGCAAGACACATTCAAAAGTATTTGATACTTGTACTTGAAAAAAGTACTTGAAATTTTCAAGTACAGTACTTCAAGTACAGAAAGTACTTGAACAATTCAAGTACAATACTTGAAGTACTTTTTAAGTACTTTGTACTTGCAAGTACTGTACTTCAAGTACTTTCAAGTACTGCCCAGCTCTGTTTTTGATTAACCAACAGTTTAACTATTTATCATTGAATCCAGAATTCTAAAATGATTAATAAATATTCGCACTATTTAAATATAAATAATATCAATAATAATATACAAATAATCACTTATTGACTGATCGATATAAGCAATCGGCTCCACTCACCGGAAATCCATCGAGAAACGAAACAACCAAGAAATTTGGAAATTAATTAGATTTTCATAAATTTCTGTAAACTCAAAATATAAATGAAAAAAAGGGCAGGTTTAGAGATTGACTGGCTTAGGAAGGAATTTCTCGTATAACTATTTTGTATCATACAAAATTTTATTTTATCTCGCCCCCTCGTTGTTCAAAACAATGGAGTCGAAAGTTTCGTCTCGGTTTTCTGTCTCATCCTCGAGAATACTTGTAAAGCTTTGGGCAGAGAAAATGTGCAGACTTCGTAGACTTTGCGACAGCTGTCGTTCTCGTCCGATATCATCTTTCTCAGATAAACCACTCCAGACGATTGACATTGTGTCCAGACTTTGAAATTATCTTGTACCTCCAATAATGTTTTTTTTTTATATGCACAATTTATACTTACTAACTCAAAAGAGCATTACTCGACACTATTTTACATTACATGCAATAAAAAAGAAATTGTAAGGGTGAATCTCTTCCCACATTTAAAAAAAATCATTAAGGCAGTATTCTGGTCTAGAAGTTTGAAAAAATCATTTTTTTTCGAATATTCTCAAAGTTTAGACCTTTAAGAATATATCTTCCGGAGGAAGGTTTTTAATTCCAACAATTTACGGAGTTAAAGCTACTTTAGTGACTTTAATTTAACTATGAAAAAAAGCGACGAAAAACGCCCTTTTTTGTTCAGACAGCCGCCATTTTGCGAAATTCTTTTTTTCCGTTTTTTCTGGAGTCGGGTCATACCGAATATAATTCAGAATATTTTTTTAAATTTTGTATCGGATGACTAGAAGGTTTGCAATCGTGAAAGCCCACCCCTTTTTTTAGCCCCAGCTTTACCAGCTCATACCTTATTCAATTTTCATTTTTTTTTTCATGAATTTTTTTTTGGTTACTCTCAAAATAAATAAATATGTTATAAAAAAATAATGGTAAAAATATTTTTTGTTTTTTATGTCGAACCGAATACGACCTTGATCAATATATCAGCTTTTAAAAAATCATTAATCAAAATATTGTAAAATCTGGTGCCCTAATGATTTTGACAAAATTCGATACCAAACATTTTTCCATTCCATTGAAAAATATGTCATGAATAAATGTCAAAATTTGATGCAGACTATTTTTTTAAATTTTATTAGCATAAAAATGAAGGTTTGGGTCGGATGATCGATAATGGAATGATTATTTAAAGTCAGGTAGCTCGCGACGCTTGTAAACCGATATTTTTCACAGCGTTTCCTTGGCAGCGATGTAATTACGATGTCAACAAAAAAAAGGGCTCAGTTGCTAAGTTACGAGGACCCTCTGTGAAATAGGATACGCGACTTGTCTTTCATTGTGTTTCCTTTTGTTTCTTGATGCTACAATTTGTCCTCGAGTAACTTCACTCTTCAGTTTTCACGACCTATTTAATTGACGAAAATTCAGTCCAGGAGAGACGAACTTGGAATTGTAACTTCAGAAACAAAGTTTTTGCAGTTGTAACAAACTCAACCCGTATAATTGCAATAATTTTAGGCAAGATCCTTTGACAAACCCATAAAAACCACAAGAGCAGAATGAAAATGAAGGAGACGATGTAACAAGGGATGTAATGAGAAAAGAACATACCTTTTTGAAAGAAAAATGTAGCTTCACGATCGACATCGTATCCTCGGTAAATGTTGATCGATCTGAAAAATCCAAAAAGATTCTTGTGTCACAAGCTTGTCGTTGTAGTGTGTCGAGTTAAATTTTTCAATTTCGAAATTTTTTTCGAAATTGGGAAC
Organism: Alloplasta piceator; assembly: GCA_946863875.1. Lineage (NCBI taxonomy): Eukaryota > Metazoa > Arthropoda > Insecta > Hymenoptera > Ichneumonidae > Alloplasta > Alloplasta piceator. The sequence goes on from OX333074.1 coordinate 1,828,880, forward strand.
GTAGTCTCGAGAAAAAAGCACTGGGAGATTCAAGTACAAAACTGGACCTTAATCTATAAAGATCAAAAATCTGTATTTAAAAAAACGATCATTCATAGATTCTTGATTTATGTGAGGTCTCAAATGTTGCACTGAGTGAAAGAATTACTGAATTTGAGAACATGCATTTATTTGTTAAATGAAAGTATTAATTCGATTATTTATTTGTTGAACCGAGAGAATCACTCTTCATTAAAAAAAATATTTTCACGAATCTATTACTCCATTATATTAAACTCTTATTTAATAGTAACAATTAAATGCATGATAGATTTGATTAAATTTGTATTCATTGGATTAATTACATTGATCGCATCATAAACATGAGATTATTTGGATCTACAAAACGAATTCAATACGATATTATTTTTTTTCGTATAAAAATTATTTTCTTGCAATAAATTCATCATTATTTTACTTCTAAAAATATTTCTGTAGTATTTTCAATATTTATTAGATATAAAACTGATTGCGATTATTTTAAAAGAAGCTGTAGTAAAATAAGGAACACATTATGTTATTCCAATAGAATATTTGTTTGGAATGATGACATTTTTATTTCCTTCGAGCAAAGAACTATCATTTCTATAGTATACTTTAATAGTATACATTAGTTGTTAAAAATTCAAAAACTGGTTTTTTAAATGTTTTTTTTATATTCGAATCTTCATAACTCCTAACTTTTTTCAAGTGCATAGTAGTAGTCGATAGCGTAAAAGGTAGCGTGTTAGGTAGTTAGGAAGGATAGGTATGATGGTAGGTAGGGTCGAGGGTTCGAATCTCGGTAGGACAGAGAAATTAGATCGGAGAATTGGCGCAGATTTGTCTTTTTTTTTCTATTTATCTCTTTTTGGGGTCACTAAACTATGCATGTTAAATTATTTGGCAAGGGCTATATATTTTTTATAAAATGTTTAGGGACAATTAATAAACACGCATTTTATTGAATCAATCATTTTTCCTGTTGATTGGCCTAATTAATTTGTTGATTCGACAAATTTTTTTTCTCAGTGCTTCCTGTATTAAAAGACATGCATGTTTTGAATGATAAAATGTATTCTTGACTCAAACAACGTATTTCATATGATTGATAACATATTGTCAGATTCAAGTAAATTCGGTTATTGAAACAGAAATTTATGAAATTGACTGAAAAAAATTAACCAAGTAAATATATAAGGGAACCAATCTAATATGTTTTGGCAAATAATGAAAAAATCGATTTTTTGCCTTCAAAACCTTATTTCATTGGTTCTAGTAATTTTTTCTCTCAGTGTGGCTACACTCATCAAAAATCGGCTCAGAGAAATAATTTACCGCCCGAATTCGTTTCTCAAAGGGAAACGGACTTGTGTCCGGACTTAGAGGGACAGGGTGTGTGTCTCAGGCCATAATTTCTCAGTGGATTCTCTTGCCCGAACTGGGTCACGCTTACGAAAAAAAAACCCTGACTGGACTGCAATTCACGATGTAACAGACATCTAATCGCTGGAGCGAATCTTCCAGCTTTTCATCGTGTTTCCATTCATCACGAACGACGTGCCCGGGTTTACTAACTCAGTTATATTGAGAAAGAGGAAAGCCAAAGGGGATTAAACCATCAAAGTCATCATTTTAATGTCCTTGCGCATGAAGACAGTCATTTGACGACTGTGTGTGACATAAGTTGACCATTTGTGGCATTCTTCAACTTTCTCCATTAGGATTAGGACATAATTCTTAACTCAACAATTGGGACATAATTCTTAACTCAGCAATGACCTTGATACCCGACCAAATCTTCTACGGACCGATTCTGCCGAATAATTCACGGGAGGCCATCGAAAAGGTGACCTGAAACTGGGACCATTTTTGACCGGAGTCACCTCGCTTCTTATCTCGTGTTTTTCGTCCCATTTATCTGTCCACCGAGGATCGTAAACCGACCTTCGGATGCGTTACGTTCGTTCGTGGTCCCGCATTTGCCACGCGCGTTAATTTTCGTCCAACGCCTCGGTTAGATTGACCATTTTGTGGTGTCATACGTCCGTGCCGATTTGGTGGCAAAAGTAAACGGACCGGAAATGGAAGTATAAAGAGTGGAGAGAAAGAGCCCTACGACCGAGTGAGGGCAGATCCGGGACAACGTTTCATTATTGGATTAAAGGGGCATCCTTTGACCTGTTTCGTCTGTGTCTACCTCGTTTAACGAACCATCGTCGTCGTCTCTCACCTCGGTTATACGGAGTTTCCTACAATCCGGAAACGGCCCGACGACTATTTTGGACCGGTGAATGCAGACTACGGGATTTGTGTCACTGTTTGATGTGAATTTTTCCAGACTAAGCCTACATTCCTTCAATTAATTCCAAGACAGGCCATATTTTGGTCTAGAAACATATGGGGTATTCCGTGTCAAATTTACAACTTTTAAACCCGACCCGTTTCAATTTGGCTGATATTTTGTTTTCCTTTTCTACCCAATTAAAAACATTTTTCATGAAATTTTCAAATTTTTTCATCCAACTCAAAAGAAAAAGCTATTTTTTCTTAAATGACTATAATAACTTCTTGAAAAATTGACTAATTGGGACGTTTTCTTTTTCGAAAATTTTCATTTTTGAATGCACTCTCCGAAAAAAAATACGAAAAAATTTTAAGATATTAAAATCTATGAAATTTTTCACTTTTTAGAGAAAAATCATCTTTTTATCGAAGTTCGCCATTTTTAATTTTTTTTGCATTCAAAAAATACTTTGATCAATTCCGGAAAAAATGCCGCCCAACCTGGAGTGGCATTTTCTTTCCTTCAATTTTTTTTTTTTAGCGATTGAAGAAAACAAAATTTTTGAATTGGGCTTATTTCACAAAGTACCACTCTGGATTTTTTGAGGATTTATAAAGGACCTCGGAATTTAAAAAATTGAGAAGAAATAAAAAATTGAAATTGGTAATCATTTTACATTTCGAGCGTAATCATATACATTTCGAGCGTCTTTCAGCTCTATTTTTTCATTTTTTACCATAGTAAAAAAAATAATTTTAATACCAAAGTGGCAGGGACGATAGAGGATTATACATTGAAGATTGGTGAAAAATGTGTAGTAAATCGATTGACTAGAACTTGAGGATGTTGAGTCCCAAATCCCGAATGATGAGAAAATTCTGAAAATTTGGTATGTTTTTGGATGAATTATTTAAGAGGTCGTGTAAAAATTTCAGGACGATTAGGAAGCTCGTTATCGAGCAATTAACATTAACAAATTAAATTAAATTAAATGTAGTCTTATGGAAACTGACATAAATTTGCGATAAGTTTTTTTTTTCGACCTCCTAATTTCTTAATACCTACACTATATTGAAAGCAACGGAAACAAAACGAAATTTATTGATAAATATTTTTAGATTTGTTTAAAAAATCGTTCCTAACAAAATGTTAATATTTTAATAACGAGCTTACTAATCGTCGTGAAATTTTTACACGGCCTCTTAGATACTTCATACAAAAACATACACAATTTTTAGAATTTTCTCATAATTTTTCATTTTAACCCTTAAGGAGGTTGAAGTAATGATGATAGAATTCTGAAAATTTAATGTGTTTTTACATGAAGTATTCAGGAGGTCGTGTAAAAATTTCACGACGATTAAGAAGTTATTTATTGAACAATTAACATTAAAAGATTTCATAGGGACTCAACATGCTTAAGACATGTTGAGTAAGTATAGACCGATCACCGAAACCAATTTTATCTTTTTGGAAAAAGTTGGCAAATGATTCAAAAATAGAATTTTTTTTTTAACCCTCCTTGTTTTTCATCCCTCTCCGTCATTCCAACTCCCTCTCCACATGATCCTGGTTGGCGCAATTAAAGGAAAGCGGTCATCAACAAGAAACACACACGCGTGCAAATCCCGAGAGTTTGTGTGACTGATTTAACAACCGCTTGTCCACGGGCTCGTTCGTTACTGAACCATCCTATGAACGACGGTATATCGCCGGTTCCAGCAGTTTGGGGTTAGTTTTAACCGCCTAGGTGTCTCCCTCCCAAACATCAGCCAAGCTCTCCTGGACATCTCCAACAACTCAGGAGTTGAAACTCCAGAGTCGATTTGGGTCAGCCAAGGTTCTCAGTGTTTCGCTGAATGGGAGAGATGAGGAAACTCCGGACTAACTTTGGTTCTGCCGGTCACGACTTTGCGGATCTTTCTCGATTAATGAACTAAGCAGCGAAACCGGTTGTTGCCCGATCCTTAATTGGCAATCGCCGTTGAAAATTCTTCCAAAGAGAATGAAGAGTATCGGATTCCCATTCCTCGTGGAAAAAATTGCAAATCCGCGTTTAGAAATTGAGATTCAAATTGGACGGGAAGGACCTTCCACAGCAAAAATGGCACCAATGTTTTTTTCCTTTTTCCTCGTCTTCAAAATCGATCCAGCGGATCGAAATAATCGATTAATGGTTGACCCGTTCAAAATAACCCAAAAGAAAAGTATCCATATCTTGATACAAAAAAAATCTAGATCTTTGCCGCCGTAATTTTGATAATGTTCAATCATTTTTTTTAATTTAATTTAATTAATCGATTAGTTATTTTATTTTATTTTATTTAACGATTAATTTGATCAAATTGATTGATTTAATTATTTCAGAAATAATTATGTGACAATGTTGACAGAAAAACAAGTGGATCGAATTTATTTCGTCATTTAATTACTTCTAATTTTGCTGGGGCAGAATTTTGAATTTAACTTTTTTTATCCAACCCAAACAAAATACAGATCTCTAGTTCCGAGTGTATCAATATAAATATCCAAATTCCTGAAAAATGCGACCTCGATTATATGTTTTATGACTTTGCAATAAAAAACTAAAAAATACTGGACAAAGAATATATATATATGAGGCATTCCACATCGACTCGACCTGGGTCTGACTCTTCATCTCTCCAATTTTGTCCGCGATTTCTTCTGGTTTTGTAGTACCTCTGAAAAGCACTCCAAATTTTTTTCATTTTTTTTTTTGGAGCGATTTGACTTAACAATCATTTTATAAACAAATTATTTTCGGCCCAAATTTGAAAATCTTAAAAAAATCACAAAAATCGCTTTTTTTATATAAAAAATTTCAAGCATTGAGCCCAAGTGGGCAGGGGTGTCCTTCTTTTATAACAAGCTTTTCCGGAAAAAAAAATTAAAAAAATAAAATAGAAACCTGAATTGAGTGGGCCCTTATTCAAACATCTTTTTAAACACCTTTAATTTATACAAAAATGTTCGGATAACGGCCCACTCAATTCAGGGTCCTCTCCTTCTGTTTAAAATTTTTTTTTCGCAAAAGCTCATATTATAAACAGAAGGAAAACTCTGCCCACTTTGGCTCAACGCTTGAAATTTTTCATGTAAAAAACGGGATTTTTGTGATTTTTTAAAGATTTTTCAATTTGGGCTGAAATCGGAAAGGATCAAACCGAGGTCGAATCGGTGTGGAATGCCTCATATATATACCGGGTGGTCCACGCATCGTGTACACCTCTTTTACGGCTAAAATATGCTCTGCACAAAAAAATGTTATATACAAAAGTTACATGGTTTGTAAGGCTGCACTATGGAGTGTATTTATTTTTTTTATAGGTGTAACTTTTGTATATAACATTTTTTTGTGCAGAGCATATTTTAGCCGTAAAAGAGGTGTACACGTTGCGTGGACCACCCGGTATAAATACACTTTTTCACAAAATACCGTCATCAAGCTTTGACATTTAAATCTCTATGCAAAGACTGTCAGTCATAACAAAGTGTGCACCCACTCCGCCGTAAAAAGCTCTCGTGAGTTTTATTATTATTATTATTATTATTTTGAACTATTCGCGTCCGCTGTGTCGATGAAGGCACGTTAAAATCCAAGCATTCTCTCGACAATGCTCTTTCACTCGTTCTCTCCTCTTTTTTACGTTTTCAAGCAACAGCAACAAAAAAAAATGGGGAAAAAAATGTGGCACGCAATGGTTGAAGGTCCTCGGAGCATTAATGCGTCCGACCTAAATATATATGTACATACATTGCCATATTAGAGTGGTCCTTGAGGGCCACTCTGGGATTTTGAATTTTTTTTTCCTCAAACGATACTTCAGGATCATTGAAATTTTTTTTCATACTCCAATAAGTGTTAAATAAACCCTCTGAAAAGAAATCCTATTCCTTTTTCGATACTCTCAAAATGAATTCTCAAAGTTATGTCTTTTCTCCATCTCTGGAGGGATGGTGGAGAAAATTGGCTCTGTCGCCGCCATTTTGTATCAAAATTATGATAAAATTTTTTTTTTCATACTTCAATGTGTACCAAATAAACCCTCTGAAAGAAAATCCCATTCCTTTTTCCATACTCCCAAGAAAAATTGTCAAAGTTGGGTCTTTTTTGACCCCGGAGTAGAGCCCTCAATGAGGGTGAAATTAGATATTATAGAATTACAATGGCGCTTGGCACACCCTAAAACTGTTCTAAATATGAAAAATTAAATTTTAAATAATGTTCCAGCTTTATTCATAACAAGTAAGCAAAGTTTTTCGACCACATTAAAGACAACTCTAATATATATACTTAGCAAAATGCCGGCACATTATTCGGAAAAAATGACATCGAGAACGGAACTTCCTCTTCTTTTATTTTCGTATATATTTATGTTTTGTAGCATCATCCCTCACACCACTCCACCCTCGTTTTGTTCTCGTTGAGCTTTTCTCAACGAGCGCGGGGCCTCGAAACTTTTTTCCGGCCGCTTTTTCCTACCCCTCGTGACCTCGAAATCCCTCGCCGATGCGTGTCAGTGTCAGTGTTGAAGCAACGAGTAAAAATAAAAAAGAAGAGGAAAAAGGAAGAAAAAAGTTCAGGCGCTAAAACAAAGCTCGACCTATCTCATGGTTGCTCAATTGAAATCCACGGCGTAAAGTGAGACCTCCTCGTAGCTCGTTAAGCTATCCCGGCATGTTCAAAGCTCGCCCGGCTGATGAAACAAAAGCTAAAGATTGCAAAGCTTCATTGTGGAGGCGAAAACTCGCGACGAGGTGTGTGAATTAGAGGGATGAAAAATAAACCTCGTTGAAGGGTAAGGACAACAGTCAGAAAGAGAGGGATGAGGGTAGGAAAAGCATGAAGCTTAATTGAGGTTTGAACATGCTCTCGGAAAATTGCAATGCAATGCAATTATCCGTGAACCACATAATGCCCGGTTTTGGCTAAGTGCTACAGAATTTGTACATACGAGCCCCCTCGATTCTCCGACTCGTTGCCGCAAGCACTCCCTCAATAACTTTATCACTAACTCTCTCTCTTGCTCTGTTTTTCTTTCATTGCATCTGCCTCTCTCTTCTTATTGCTCGGAATTTTGGACGATTTAGACAGAAGTGTCGATACCGGTCTAGTTCTGATTTCTATCAACTTATTTGATTTCATGAGTTGAGAAAAAAAATCTTAAAAATTTGCTTTTCTTGGTCATCTAAAGCAGACTAGTGCCTTAATTAAACAGATATTGAAGATATTAAATTAAACAGATGGGACAAAGGGAAACAACCCCTGCGAAAAGTAACTCATCCCACCCCAAATCATTTTATAGTAAGGATAAAATATTCCGGTCTTTGTTAATTAATGTTCCCCAGTCAGGATCATTTATAATAAGGGTCTGCACTAATCTCGTCTGCACCGAGAGAAAAAATTACTAGAACAAATGAAATAAAGTTTTAAAGGCAAAAAATCATTTTTTTCATTATTTGCCAAAATATATTAGATTGGTTCCCTTATATATTTGCTTGGTTAATTTTTTTCAGTCAATTCCATAAATTTTTGTTTCAATAAACGAATTTACTTGAATCTAACAATATGTTATCAATTATATGTAATATGTTCTTTGAATCAAGAACACATTTTATCATTCAAAACATGCACGTCTTTTAATACAGGAAGCACTGGGGAAAAAAATTTGTTGAATCAACAAATTAACTAGTCCAATCAACAGGAAAAATGATTGATTCAATCAAATGCGTGTTTATTAATTGTTGCTAAACATTTTATAAAAAATATATAGCCCTTGCCAAATAATTTAATACGCATAGTTTAGTGACACCAAAAAGAGATAAATAGAAGAAAAGACAAATCTGCCTCAATTCTCCGATCTAATTTCTCTGTCCGACCGAGATTCGAACCCTCGAGCCTACCTACCATGATACCTATCCTACCTAACTACTTAACACACTACCTATTACGCTATCGACTCCTACTATGCACTTGAAAAAATTTACGAGTTATGAAGATTCGAATATAAGAAAACATTTAAAAAACCAGTTTTTAAATTTTTTACAATTTATGTATACTATTAAATTATACTATGGAAATGACAGTTCTTTGCTTGAAGGAATTAAAAATTTCATCATTTCAATCAAATATTCTATTGGAATAAAATAACGTGTTCCTCATTTTACTACAGCTTCTTTCAAGATAATCACAATCAAATTTATATCTAATAAATATTGAAAATACTAGAGAAATATTTTTAGTAGTAAAATAATGATTAATTCATTGCAAAGAAATAATTTTGTTCGAAAAAAATAATTTGATATTGATATCGTTTTTCAGATTCAAATAATCTCATGTTTATGATGCAATAAATCTAATTAATCCAATGAATGCAAATTTATTAAAATCTATTTAAATAAAGATATTTTTAGAAGTAAAATAATGATGAATTTATTGCAAAGAAATTAATTTTGTTGGAAAAAAATAATTTCGTATTGAAGTCGTTTTTTAGATTCAAATAATCTAATGTTTATGATGCGATAAATGTAATTAATCTAATGAATACAAATTCAATCAAATTTATTTAAATAAAAGTATTTTTTGAAGTAAAATAATAATATTGCAAGAAAATAATTTTTTCGAAAAAAATAATATCGTATTGAATTCGTTTTTTAGGTCCAAATAATCTCATGTTTATGATGCGATCAATGCAATTAATCCAATGAATACAAATTTAATCAAATCTATCATGCATTTAATTGTTACTATTAAATAAGAGTTTAATATAATGGAGTAATAGATCCGTGAAAATATTTTTTTTTATGAAGAGTGATTTTCTTGGTTCAACAGATAAATAATCGAATTAATACTTTCATTTAGTAAATAAATTCATGTTATCAAATTCAATAATTTTTTCCCTCGGTGTATGCCTTAAAATATTAATTATGTTTTTTTAACTGTAAAAATCTTTTTTTTTTATTACAGACATCGCCGGTGGTTATTTGTGCTTCGTCATAAGTATTTGCGGCATTGGAGTCGTTACCGCGGTCATCGGCGACGTGGCATCATATTTCGGATGCACACTCGGCATCAAGGATTCCGTTACTGCGGTTGTATTCGTTGCACTCGGTACCAGTATTCCCGGTGAGTTTTTTTTATTGCATCAAGTCCACCCCCTACTACCACTTTTCTCACTCCCCTCCCCCCTTTTTGCCACTGCAATCAACTTATAAATTAATGGAATTAATGATATTACATAAAGAAATCATAACTTATTTATTAATTTTTTTTTAATTTAGAGACCCTACAATCCCATCAACATTCCTATTAATACAACTATGAATATTAATAATTCAAATATCGTTGTTAAATAAATGAATGCTTCTTTAAATTTTTAGAGCGTAAAATGTGAAGTCATGGAAAATCCATGATTTTAGGTAACGCTTAACCTCGAGATCTTTGACTAACCTTCTCTCTGTCGCTCTTTTTTTACCCTCTAACGACCCTCATTTATGTTCCCTTGTTTTTTTTCGGGGTTAAATCTTCTCTGGAACTGCTGGAGAACGCTCGAGAAATTATGGAAATTAATCTGAGCCGCAAGTAACGTGAATAAGAAGCATTCTAAGTCAGAGAAAGCCGCTGCTCAAAGTTGGAGGCTTTTTTTCATGATCCAGATGAACCAAAAGATTGGTTTTCCACTGTATTCGTAAAAATGTCGATGATTTTTTCAATACGATTTTTTATTTCTCTCAAAAAAATGTTGATTGGTTTTCTTTGGCAATTGCATACAATTTTTGACAATAATTTTTGTGGAATGACTCAAAAAGTTAGTTTCCAAAAGTTCTATCAACGCAAAATCCTCGCTGATATCTCGCTCAGTGAAAGACAAACCGAGCTCGAAGCAATTAACATAATTACTCGGATATCAGCGAGGGAGTCCTCAATAAACAATTTTATGATTGCGGGAAAACGAGACGTTGCAGGAGTGAAGAATCCTCGAAACTTCGAGCATCCAATCATCGTCCCAGCGAGTTTAATCGATTTACCATATTTCAGGACTTTTAGAATTTCTCCTACGATCGGTAATATTAATAATGGAGAGCTGAGAATTTTGCAGAAAAAAGTCGATTTTCCTTACTTCACACATTTTACTTTGTATATTGTTTTTAGTGAGATTCAAAAATTATTCTAAAAATATTCCTAATATAGGCTCTGTTTTTGTACTCTATAGGAAAAATTCTATTTCTCTACTTTGTAGAAAAATTCTTATTTTTCTACTCTGTAGCAAAATTCTTATTTTTCTACTCTGTAGAGAAATTTCTGTTTTTCTACCCCGTTAAAAAATATCTATTTCTCTACTCTGTAGACAAAATCCTATTTTTGTACTCTGTAGCAAAATTCCTGTTTTTCTACTCTGTAGAGAAATTACTATTTTTCTACTCTAGAAAAATTTCTATTTCTCCACTCTGTAGAAGTATTTCTATTCCTCTACTCCAAAGATAAAATACTATTCTTCTACTGTATAGAAAAATTCCTGTTTTTCTACTCTGTAGAGAAATTCCTGTTTTTTTACACTGCAGAGAAATTTCTATTTTTCTGCTCTGTAGAAAAAATCCTATATCTCTGCTCTGTAGAAAAAATCCTATTTTTCACTCTATAAAAAAATTCATATTTCGGAAAAATATTAAAAATAAGGGAAGTTATGGTCAAACGAATACATAAGAAAACCTGAGAAAAAAAATTGATGACCTCCCGAATGAATCTAAACAAAAAAATCCGAGAGGCATGGACCAAAAATCATTTGGTATCCGAATGCATGAGTCATATAAATATTTCTCGTTGAATCTCGACACCCTCGTAGTCGATCGACCTTGCGTGGCGTTGTATACAGGAAAGTGGTGAATTTTTTCAGCCGAGAGGTGGATTTCGAAAATTCGCTTTGACGGTTTGGCATATAAACTGGAGTCACGAAAGCGCGGCACGAGGTTCGCCCGAGACCACAAAAAGAGAGCTCAAAACAAAATTGCTTGTCGGGCCACCAAGAGCCAAAAAGCCTTTCCCAGCCAACGAGTGGAGACTGGCACATATATACGTATATATATATATGAGTATATATATATATATGAGTATACAGGAAAATATGGGGCAAAATGGACACCCTCATAAAATGATGCAGCAAGGAGTCTCCGCATAGTGTAAGCTCGTTGCTTCAAAAAGGATTTCCTTCGTTTCGAGACCTTTCGGGTCACCTTAAAATTCAAGATATCCAGATTGTTCGAGGAATTCAATTCCAATCGCAGTTGCGTTGCTCAATAGTTTCTTTTACGATTATCGAGGTGGTCCATTTTGCCCCTGATACTTCATTCTCCTTTGATCCTTGGATCATCGAAGATATTTCAGTAAAAGTGGGTCAACATAATATTGTTAGCGTTATGTTGGACTGTTTTCTCTTTTAATGAGATGAAAATGTTTTTCACCTTTTACAACTCCTGATGGGCAATTATCATGAAAAAGTCATTATCTGGATGTGATTGAGGGCGGGGAGTCTATTTTGGAATATTTGGGCTCGTGATGATAATAATTCTCTTATTTTTTTTAAGGTTTTTCAATCTTCAATGTTTTTCGATGGTTTTTTTGGAGGGTGGCCATTTTACCCCACATTCCCCTATAAATAGTATAGGCTCCCGTCATCCCTCGACTGCGTCCTTCTACCCTCAATATATCCTCTCTTGCTCTCCTTTGCCTGCTGTATAACAAAGTCAATTTTACTTGGAGGTAAATTCTCTTCGAAGTTTTTACGAAAATGCACACACACATACACATTTACCTATACAGGGAAGAAAGCCCACCGGGCTTTGGAGTCTCATCTTTTTTGTCCAATTTCCATCGTAACCGCGTCTCGTTCCTTTCTTCTGCTTTGGCGAAAAAATTTAAGAATTATGATTTCAGTTGAAATTTATTTCAAAGTTTCCTCGATGCCAGGAAACGCGTGTATATTCCTTTCCTTTGTAAACAATCCTCTCAAAGATCCAAAGAGATTCTGAACAGGCGATAAAGGTGAGTTATATCGAAGTTGGTGAAGTCTCAAAGTTTACTTTCAAATTAGATACCAAATGCAAGAAAACTTTTTCCATGTATAGGAAAGATCCAAAGAATTATTGACGGATATTTTGTTTCATCGATTCATTGACTCATTGCTCACCTTATAAAATCTGTCGGGGCATCCCGAGTCAGCTTCATTACGCGGGGGTTTATCTGGGAAAACTTTGGGCGTTCGAAACCTATTTTCCTACTGTAGAGAAATTTCTATTTTTCTACTCTGTAACAAAACATCCTATTTCTCTACTCTGTAGAAAATATCCTATTTCTCTACTCTGTAGAAAAATTCCTATTTCTGTGCTCTGTAGAAAAATTCCTATTTCTCTACTTTGCAGAGCAACTCATATTTCTCTACTCTGTAGAGCAGCTCATATTTCTCTACTCTGTAGAAAAATTCCTATTTCTCTACTCTGTAGAAAAATTCCCATTTCTGTACTCTGTAGAAAAATTTATATTTCTCTAGTCTGTAGAAAAATTCCTATTTCTCTACTCTGTAGAACAATTCCTATTTCTCTACTCTGTAGAGAAGGTCATATTTCTCTATTCTGTAGAAAAATTCGTATTCCTCTACCCAGTACAAAAATTTCTATTTCTTTATTCTGTAGAAAAATTCCTATTCTTCTACTCTGTAGAAAATTTCCTATTTCTCTACTCTGTAGAAAAGTTTCTATTTCTCTACTCTGTAGACAAATTCCTATTTCTCTACTCTGTCGAAAAATTCCCATTTCTCTACTCTGTAGACAAATCCCTATTTTTCTACTTTGTAGAGAAGGTCATATTTCTCTATTCTGTAGAATAATTCCTATTTCTCTACTCTGTAGACAAATTCCTATTTCTCTACTCTGTCGAAAAATTCCCATTTCTCTACTCTGTAGACAAATCCCTATTTTTCTACTTTGTAGAGAAGGTCATATTTCTCTATTCTGTAGAATAATTTCTATTTCTCTACTCTGTAGAGAAACTCCTATTTCTCTACTCTGTAGAAAAATTGCTATTTCTCTACTCTGTAGAACAATTCCTATTTCTCTACTCTGTAGAGAAGGTCATATTTCTCTATTCTGTAGAAAAATTCGTATTCCTCTACCCAGTACAAAAATTTCTATTTCTTTATTCTGTAGAAAAATTCCTATTCTTCTACTCTGTAGAAAATTTCCTATTTCTCTACTCTGTAGACAAATCCCTATTTTTCTACTTTGTAAAGAAGGTCATATTTCTCTATTCTGTAGAATAATTCCTATTTCTCTACTCTGTAGACAAATTCCTATTTCTCTACTCTGTCGAAAAATTCCCATTTCTCTACTCTGTAGACAAATCCCTATTTTTCTACTTTGTAGAGAAGGTCATATTTCTCTATTCTGTAGAATAATTCCTATTTCTCTACTCTGTAGAGAAACTCCTATTTCTCTACTCTGTAGAAAAATTGCTATTTCTCTACTCTGTAGAAAAATTCCTATTTCTCTACTCTATAGGGAAATTCCTATTTCTCTACTCTATAGAAAAATTCCTATTTCTCTACTCTGTAGACTAATCCCTATTTCTCTACTCCGTAAAAAAATTCCCATTTCTCTACTCTATAGAAAAATTCCTATTTCTCTATTCTGTAGAAAAATTCCTATTTCTTTACTCTGTAGAAAAATTCCTATTTCTCTACTCTTCAGAAAAATCCCTATTTCTCTATTCTGTAGAAAAACTCCCATTTTTCTACTCTGTAGAAAATTCCTATTTCTCAACTCTGTACAAAAGTTCCAAAAAAGTTTACAAAATCCTAGTATCATGATTACTAGGATCATAAATTAAATATTAAAAATCTTGATAACCTGCTCCTACATCGAGAGCTCTTCCTCCCTCTTTTTTGAATCAGCAGCACAGATAAAACAAAAAACAAAATTTAAAAACTGTCACTTTTAATCCGCCATCGAGTGAAACAATGCTGAACCACTCTCACAGAGTTGATCCCTATCCTCTTCGCGGCGAGACCCACTAAATTACTCTTTAATGATATGTTAGTGAAAGTAAGAGCCTCGAGCTGCGAGCGAAGAGAGAATTATAAAAGTATATATATAATGGCTCTTTCTCACCCTCTCAAACCTTCTCTCGCTATCTCGCTCTCTCTCGACAGGGAAATATGCACCCTCTCGTGAAAACTCGACGCTCGTCCCTCCGGATGATTACCATGACACCAAAAGCACTACATGATTGTTGCAAGCTCGGCCGAGAGGAAACTACCGAGTTGGTTGAACCAGCGTGAGCGCTAAAGGGTTAAAATAGTGTCAGGGTTACGAAGTAAATACCTCGTAATAATACGTGATATAATCCAGGGAAATAATCGTAAAGGAACTGACGAAAATGTATGGTAGATATATATTAGGGCGATTTTTTTTCGACTTATTTTTTTTCTCACTCCCCACCTGAAATTTTGTTGGATGTGTCTGAAAAGAAATTCCCTGAAAGTTACGGACCTTAATATCAATATTAAGTTCTTTCCTTTCGCGTCAAAAGATTTTTCATCTAAAATACACGTGAATCAAAAATTGTTGTTTTCAAAATTCTATAACTCAGCAGCATTTTATGCTATCACATTGTTTTTGGTCGCAATTTACGCAAAATTAAATGATCTTCAAAATTGTCCTGAACAGCGTAAATGTAACTTACCTCGGTAAGATGGTACGGATCACTAAAATTGATTTTTACCCAAGCTTCTCGTCTTTTTTGCTGTTATCTACAAAATGTTTAACTTTATCGAAGAAATGTAAAGGAAAATTTTCTTGGTAATTTAATTACCTACAAAAAAGGTCCTTAGGACCTAATTGCTAAAGTGAATATTTCTTGAGATATTGAACCTTAACCTTTTTGTTGTATAAAATTGTTATGGTTTATCGAACCAAACGTTTTAAATTGTTGATATCTCAATATCTCAAGAAATATTAATTTTAACAATTAGGTCTAGAGGACCTTTTTGTAGGAAATTAAATTTTCAACATTTCCTTTACATTTTTTCGGTAAAGTTAATCATTTCGGAGATGACAGCAAAAAAACAGGAATTTTGGGTAAAAATCAACTTTAGTGGTCCGTACTATCTCACCAGTGTAAGTTACACTTACGCTGTTAAGGACAATTTTGAAAATCGTTCAATTCTGCGTAAATTGTGACAAAGAACAATGTGATAGCATAAAATGCCGCTGAGTTATAGAATTTTTAATAACAAATTTTTTGATTTACGTGTATTTTAGATGGAAAATCTTTTCGCGCGAAGGGAAAGTACTCAATATTAATATTAAGAGCTGTAACTTTCAGGGAATTTCTTTTCCGACATATTCAACAAAATTTCCGGTGGGGAGTAAGAAAAAAAAATAAGTCGAAACAAAAATCGCCCTAATATATATATATAAGAAAAAAAAATAGAATAAACATATAAATATAGAGTTGGGAGTAAATGAGGTCAAACCGATGGATGGGGCTGGGGCTTGTATAAGGGTGAGTTTTCCTGGGGGTATGTTTTTAACTGAGGGCGATAATCATGATGGTTGATTATCTTTAATAACTCATATCGCTCCGTACACGGTTAAATAAGCCAAGATAGAAAATTGGATCGAGAAAAGTAATGACGAAAAATAAATAACGAGTTTTTTTGTTCACAGAGGAAAGTAATCTTCAGTATTCGATCAAGTAAATGGCCGCGATAAACAATAATTAGGGATCAAATAAGTTCTATTAATATTTTACGCTTTATCAATCAATTGATTATTATTATTATTATTATTATTATTATTATTATTATTATTATTATTATTATTATTATTATTATTATTATTATTATTATTATTATTATTATTATTATTATTATTATTATTATTATTATTATTATTATTATTATTATTATTATTATTATTATTATTATTATTATTATTATTATTATTATTATTATTATTATTATTATTATTATTATTATTATTATTATTATTATTATTATTATTATTATTATTATTATTATTATTATTATTATTATTATTATTATTATTATTATTATTATTATTATTATTATTATTATTATTATTATTATTATTATTATTATTATTATTATTATTATTATTATTATTATTATTATTATTATTATTATTATTATTATTATTATTATTATTATTATTATTGTTATTATTATTATTATTATTATTATTATTATTATTATTAATTTAATTTTTGGTCCTCACGTTCGCTAATCGATTTCTGCCCGAGAATTTTGGAAAAAGTATTTTGGTCAAATTTGACCAAGTTTCGATCATCTCGATATCTTGATTTTCGGTGACGCAGAAGAATTTTTGAAAATTGCCAAAAATCGACGTGGTTTGAAAAATAACCCGCGTTATTTTCTTGCGATGGTCATTTTGCCCCACCTTTCTCCAAATGCCAATATTCAACCATAAAAAACCAGTTTTTTGGGTCCATAAATTTCCGTCTCGGGTCATCCGAACGCGTGGGGGTGTTTTTTTTTTTTGCAATGCACAAAATAAAAGCGATTGCATCGACGTCTCCGAGTGACCTGATTTCAATTTCCCCATGACAAATTATTTTTCAATTCTGCGCACGCGTATAAACACGACAACGGCACATCCGAGAGTGATACTCTCGGGTTTCCGGTCTCGTCACGCCGTAATTGAGCCTAATTACGAGTGAATTCGCTCGGTTCTCCGGTCGACCATAACTTTATCCCAGGCTCTGTGTACGTTCGCTAACGACGTTAGCGAGCTAGAACGTGCCTGGGATGCCCAGACACTCGGATGATCCTTCCCGAAGGTGATAAATGCCCGACATCGGGAATGCAATTGCAGCGGGGAGCAGAGACAAGGAGGGGGCTTTTCATCCCTAGTTTCCGGAGTAACACGAAGCTGAATTCAGAAGGAGAGCTGGAATCTACGCTCATCCCCGATTAACATCAGGACTCGAAACCCTCCATTTTGCATTATAAATCGGGTCTGTCAGGCCCTTTCGTTTGCCAGCAGCTCGTACGAAGGGAGGGACGAAGGAAGTGGGACAGAGAGAAAGTGAGTTTACCCACTGGACTCTCAAAGGGAGTATTATATCTTATATTGGTCATTCCATGTCAAATCGACCAAGGGTTGGAATCGACCCCTTTCAATTTCGATGAAATTTGGTCAGAAGTTTTCGTTTTTAATAGAACGAAGTTCTACCAAAGGAAAAAAATTAAATTTTTTTTTTTTTGAAAGTTATCTAAAATTCAAAATTTTACAATTTTTCAAATATTTCAGGTTTATTTTTTAAATATCTCGGAAACTATTATAGTTACGAAAAATCGTTCGGAATTCGTCTTGAAGAGTATACTTGGAGCTATGGAAAAAAAATATTCCGAAAAATAATTTTGAAAAATGATGATTGTGGAGAATTTTGAATTTTCGAAAAATCGTGAGAATCCAAGTTCCGTATTAAATTTTTGATTCAATTTTTTTTACATATTACCTTGTACTGATCTTAAAAGATCCTAAAATTTTCGAAAAGGTGTTTTTTGTTTTTTCAAAAATTCGATTTTTTGAATTTTTAAAATCGTGTAAATTCACGATCAACATTGAATTTTTGGTTAAATATTTGTTATATAATACCTTGGACTGATCTTAAAAGATCCTAAAAGTATCAGGATGGTGTTGTTTGTAAACAAAAAAAAAATTGTTTACAAAAATTCAAAAATTCATATTTTTGAAACAAAACACCATCCTGAAAATTCCAGGATCTTTTAAGATCAATTCAAGGTATTATATAAAAAAAAATTTACCAAAGATTTAATATTGATCGTGGATTTACACGATTTTTATAAATTCAAAAATTCATATTTTTGAAAAAACAAAAAACACCTTTCTGTAAAACCTTTAATAACCTTTCTGTAAATTTTAGGATCTTTCAAGATCAGTATAAGGTATTATATAAAAAAAGTTGAACCAAAAATTTAATGTGCAACTTGAATTTTCACTATTATTGAAAATTCAAAATTCTTCAAAATTCATCATTTCTCATCATTTTTTCGGAATTTTTTTTTTCATAGCCCCGAGTATATATTCTTTCAGACGAATTCAGATCGATTTTTCGTAACTATAATAGTTGGCGAGATCTTTGAAAAATAAATTGGAAAAATTTGAAAAATTGTGAAATTTTGGATAACTTTCGAAAAAAAAAATTTTATTTTTTTCCTTTGGTGAAACGTCGTTTTGTTAATAACGAAAACTTCTGACCAAATTTCATCGAAATTGAAAGCGGTCGATTCCAACTCTTGATCGATTTGACATGGAATGACCCATATACATGTGGATGCATATGGTTCATGGTCGAATGCATGAATGATGATGATTCATTATGAGCCTTTGTTCCGGAAAACAATGGGCCTTGGCGCTAAAGCGAGCTTCTCGCACTCTGTTCTCTCTCCTTCTCTCCGCATCCACTTTATTTCTCCACCTCGTGGCCATCAAAAATTTCTCGCACCACGAGCAATTTTATTTTTTATCGAGATAAAATCCGACTTCGTCAATTGTAACTTCCCCGGAAAGGAAGCTGAACGAACGATGGAAACTGACGAAAAATATATCAAAAAATTTGCAAATTGCAGGATTTTTCGTCTTTTCTCGAAAAATCTCAACGTTTTTCGTGAACATTCGCCTCAAATGTAATATCAACAGTCCTTATTACATTATTGCAAGCAAAATTGCAAATTTTGGGACAGTTTTGAGCATCCAGGCATGAAATTCGCGAGAAAGAAAACTCAGGAGCAGAAAGGACATTATTCCCTTTCTTTATGAGGAAAAAAATAAGGAATACAAGAAAATGAGGAATACATAATTGAATAATAAGGAGAGAAATAAAGGAAGAAGTAGAAATTAAGACAATAAGAGAAATGAGAAGGGAAATAAGGGAAAACTTTATTTCCTTTCTTTATGAGGAAGGAAATAAGGTCCTTTTACATACCGACGCCATTACCGGTCTAACAATCAATTAATCGACTTTTTTCCAATATTTTTCTGTCACGCTTTTCCGGTCGAAGCTCAAACTACTTTACATTGCAACGGGAGCGATTTGAAAGTCCGATTGTCACAATAAACAATAAACAATAAACAATACGCGGGCATTGACGTTTGAATCGATCGTGCCAACGGGAATTACACAATGGAGGGTCCCTCGTTCTGTTACATCAGCAGTACAATGCCTGGAATATAATATAACGAACGGAACCGAGAAGTTTCGTCGCGAAGCGAGTCCAAAGTAGAGTTCACTTCGAGCAAGTAGTAACGCACCATTATAGTCAGACGTCGCGAGTGGTAACGTGCCATTATAATCGGACATTGCGTGTAGAAGCACACCGTTATAGTCAGCCATCGTATAATTTTGTCGCCATCTCTCAGAATCATCTCAGCAAATTCTTTGTGCAATTTTCAAATGTACAAGTTTCAAAGATATTTTAGTAACGAAATGTACCTATTTGCAATTTCATAAATCTGCCAGAGAACGAATAATTGCTAATTTTGTACAACGCGTTTAGGATAAATAAAATAGATTCCGTCGTCGCGTTAGTTCATCATAATGAGCCAATTCAAGGTGACCCCGTGACCTTGAATTCTTCTTCGCGGTTTTTGTATTCTCTCTGACGTTGACTCATGATTCAATAATTAATTCATCTATATTATAAATATCAGAGTTGGGCAAAGTACTTGAAAGTACTTCAAGTATCAAGTACAAAGTACCGTAGGTACTTGAAGTATCAAGTACCGGTGGTACTTGAAGTACAAAGTACTTGTTACTTGCAAGTATTCGTCAAGACGAGTACTTGAAGTACCAGCATCAAGTACTTTTCAAGTTTTCGGGTACGTCGCGTAAATTCTGGTACATGGATCATTCCATGTCAAATCAACCGAGAGTTGGAATCGACCACTTTCAATTTCGATGAAATTTAGTTTTGTTTTATCATAAAACCAAGTTCTACCAAGAAAAAAAAAATTGATTTTTTTTTTCAAAAGTTATGCTAAATTCAAAATCTAACCATTTTTCAATTTTTGTTTCTAAATATCTTGAAAACTATGGTAATTATGAAAAATCGTTTGATTCGTCTTGAATAGTATACTTGGGGCTGCGAAAAAAAAAATGTCCGACAAAATTTTTTGAAAAATGATGAATTTGGAGAACTTTGAATTTTTTAAAATCGTGAAAATCCACAATTAACATCGAATTTTTTGTTCAATTTTTATAATATAATACCTTGTACTGATTTGAGAAGATCCTGAAATTTTCAGAAAGGTGTTTTTTTTTGTTTCAAAAATATGAATTTTTTTAAGTTGAGCAATCATGTAATTCTGTAATTTTGAGCAGTCAAAATTACATGATTAATCAACTTCGCTTAACTTAGAGGTAAAAAAAAAAAGTTTTACCAAAATTAAATAATTCATATTTTTGAAACAAAAAAAAAACACATCTCCGAAAATTTTAGGATTTTTTAATATCAGTACAAGGTGTTATATAAAAAAAACCAAAAATTTAATGTTGATCGTGGATTTTCACGATTTTGAAAAATTCAAAATTCATCATTTTTCGAAAATTTATTTCGGAATATTTTTTTTTTTCGTAGCTCCAAGTATACTCTTTAAAACGAACCCAGAACGATTTTTTCGTAACTATAATAGTTTTCGAAATATGAAAAAAATAAACTTGAAAAAATGGTGAAATTTTGAATTTTCGAAAAAAAAATTAATTTTTTACCTTTGTTAGAACTTTATTTTATGATAAAAGAAAACTTCTGACCAAATTTCATCGAAATTGAAAGGGGTCGATTCCAAATATTGGTCAATTCGACATGGAATAACCCATATTCAAAGGCTTTGCACATGCAACCATCAGCAAGACACATTCAAAAGTACTTGATACTTGTACTTGAAAAAAGTACTTCAAGTACAATACTTGAAGTACTTTTTAAGTACTTTGTAATTGCGAGTACTGTACTTCAAGTACCTGCAAGTACCGAGTACTTTCAAGTAGTGTCCAGCTCTGATAAATATATAAAATATAAAATTTATGTTAAATATAGCCACGATTCAATGATTCCCAATTTTTTCCAGATGCAAATAAAAACCCAAAAAAAAATCCGAAAACCGAAAAATTTTACTTTATTTTAAATTATCTTCTTATAATTCTTTATAAATTACTTTTATTTTAAATTATCGAATTTAATAGTGGAATTGACGTAAAATGCCTCATACACATCTGTACGAGTGGCAACGCCGAGTGGCATGAAATTTCCATGTGTACACCCTTTCTCGGACAATATTATCCCGCATATGCTTTCAAGAGCACAGAAAACCCGACCGCGATGTTTGCACTGAAAACATTTTTTATCATCGCCTCTCTCGTTTCGCTCGTGGCTTTTTATCGCGGTATATTTCTCGGTTCAACACTGTGGACACAATATCGTGCTGTGTGCCGTATCATGCAAAAGTATTAAGCATGCCAGCACAGCAAATATAGGTCAGGTCGGAGCAATTCAGAAAATCAAAATACTTAAACATCCAAACCGAATACTTGGCCACTCGATTAAGGGAATACAAAATTTGTAAATTATTTCACTTAAGAGAGTATCCTGGTCTAGAGTTTTAAAAAAATCATTTTTTTTTTTGCATATTCTTCAAGTTTAGCCCTTTAACAATAGATCTTTAAAAGGAAATATTTAAATTCCAATAATTGACGGAGTTATAGCTATTTTAGTTGCTGTGTCGCCCTTCACGTCGGAGGGTAATTTTAAGGGGGTATCCTGTTCTAGAATTTTGCGAAAATCATTTTTTTTTGCATAAACTTCAAGTTTAGATCTTCAAGAATAGATCCTCGAAAGGAAATTTTCAAATTCCAATGATTTACGAAGTTATAGCTATTTTAGTGACGTAGCTACTACGCCCATCACGTCAGAGTGTAACTTTAAGGGGGTATTCTGGTCTAGAATTTTGAGAAAATCATTTTTTTTGCATATTCTTAAAGTTTGGACCTTTGAGAATATATCCCCGAAAGGACATTTTTTTATTGTAATGATTTACGGAGATATAGCTATTTTAGTGATGTAGCTACAACGCCCATTACGTCAGAGTGTAACTTCAAAGGGGGTATTCTGGTCTAGAATTTTGAGAAAATCAATTTTTTTACCTAAACTTCAAGTTTGGATCTTCAAGAACATATCCTCGAAAGGAAATTTTTTAATTCCAATAATTTACGAAGTTATAGGTATTTTAGTGACGTAGCTACTACGCCCATCACGTTAGAGTGTAACTTTAAGGGAGTATTCTGGTCTAGAATTTTGAGAAAATCAATTTTTTTTTGCATATTCTTAAAGTTTTGACTTTTAAAAATATATCCTCCAAAGGAATTTTTTAAATCCTAATCATTTACGGAGTTATAGCTATTTTAGTGACGCAGCTACTACGCCCATCACGTCACAGTGTACCTTTAAGGAGGTATTCTGGTCTAAAATTTTGAGAAAATCAATTTTGTTGTATATTCTTAAAGTTTGGACCTTTAAGAATATATCCCCCAAAGGAAATTTCTTGATTCTAATAATTTACGGAGTTATAGCTATTTTAGTGACGCAGCTACTACGCCCATCACGTCGGAGTGTAACTTCATTGGGGTATTCTGGAATTTTGAGAAAATCAATTTTTTTGCATAAACTTCAAGTTTAGATCTTTAAGAATATATTCTCGAAAAGAAATTTTTAAATTCCAATAATTTACGAAGTTATAGCTTTTTTTGTGACGCAGCTACTACGCCCATCACGTCGGAGTGTAACTTTAAGGGGGTATTCTGGTCTAGAATTTTGAGAAAATCATTTTTTTGCATATATTCTCAAAGTTTGGACCTTTAAAAATATATCCCCCAAAGGAACCTTTTTAGTTCTAATAATTTACAGAGTTATAGCCATTTTAGTGATGCAGCAACTATACACCAAACTAAACAAAATTACTAAACTAAACTAAACTACTTTTCTCAACACGGCTGATATCTCAAGTTCCACTCAACCGATTTACTTCAAATTTTTAACCAATCTTCAATGTATAACTCTCTATCGCCCCTATCACTTTTGTATCAAAGTTATTATTTTTTCTATAGTAAAAAAATTGAAAACTATGAAAAAAAGAGTCTAAAACGCCTTTCTTGTTCACACAACCGCCATTTTGCGAATTTTTTTCCCGTTTTCTCTGCGGTAGGGGCTATAACGACATTCTTAGTAATTAAGGACGAGGTCGAACATTATCATAAAATATGGTGATGATCTCCAGTCCGATCGTTGATCAACGCACGGAAAAATCTAATTTTCAAGTCGATAAACATTCGTGCGGAAGAAAACAAAAGTTTTGATCGCCCGAAACTACTTTGTTCCTCGAGGAAAGTGCTCGAAAGAGGGATAAAATTTGATACCCAAGAACCGGGGAGGATATAGGAGAGAGGTATAGTGAGCGTGATAAATTATAATGGGCCAGTGAAGAAAAGCGCTATCGAATGACGAATTTATAGCAGTTGAGAAAGAAATTTCGTGTCACGAATTCCAACTTTTTCATTTGCTCTCAGCGTCGTCACCCCCCGATTTTCCTCCGGCTCCGCGTTATGGTTTTTCTGGGGCTTTTTTTTCCTCGCTAACGTTGAAGATCTCGCGATTCCCCCGAAGATTTCCTCGGCGATATCGGGCGGAGATCTTGAGTAGAGCCGATATAAAAGGGCGATGACGTGAAACGTGTAAAAGGGCGAGGAAATCATGATTCGACGAATTTCGGCTCAGGATTCGGCAAAGAGGGTGCTCGTCCGATCTGGCAACGAGAAATAGAGAGCACTTTGGAATATTCTGGGAGAACACACCTCTGGCATTGAGTTTACCGAGGAATAAATATTTATGAGATTTAAGGTGATAAAAAGAAAAAAAAAGTTTGGGATTATGGGAATGAAAGGAAATGAATGAATGATATATATATGGGCGTGGGAATGTATGTTGGATCGAGAAAGACAGCATGAAAAGTTTGAGCAAAGTACGGCGAGAGTCGTTGGAAATACTTCGCAAAAGCTCTTCCACAAGTTCAACGTTTCAAAGTACATGCAAATAACTCCGAGGATCTTCTCGCAAATTCCCGCTGTATTTCACGTTATTTTACCCGCTAATTTCAACATTCGCGACTATCAAATCACGGATAATATCCTGAATATTTGATGATAACATTGACTGCCTGAATTATCCTGATATTCCGGCATTAATTACGACAAGTGTCGTGGAAATGTCTCCGTGATACATTTATCGCAGAAATTGTGAAATAGATTATATAATTAGCCTTTAAAATTTGAATTAAATCATAAAATTAAATCAAAAGATTAATCTTCTATATTTTTTACTTCCTCAAGAAGCGAAGCTTTTTTTAAAAAAAATTGAATATCCGGGCCAAAGATTCCAATTTTCCAGAAAAATTTCTTTCTCCGAAGTACGTCAACTTTATTTTATTTCCTTAGCGAATGCTTTTTAAACAATATAAAAATAATAAGCAAAATTCAATATAAGAACAAAAATTATCGACCATGAATAAAAACTCTTTCGGAAAGAATTCGGATTATTTTAAGCATCAAATTCTTTGTGACATTATTTTCGATACTTGGGACAACAATTAGCAGCATTGAATGCATTTTTCAGCATTCTCGAAATTATAATTTTTAACTAGAATTTTTTTTTTTTATTAAAAATAAATAACAGTTAATCAATAATTATAAATGAAAAAGGTTATGCATCGAATGATTGGACGTTTTTTTACATTTTAATTGCTCGGAAATTCCAATGAAAATACACAAAAAAGTTGGCAGATGAAAAAAATACCAAAAAATAGGGGTTTGTAATAATTTTTTTTTGTTTATTCATTACAGACACGTTTGCGAGCAAAGTGGCCGCGTGTCAGGATAAATACGCTGACGCGAGTGTCGGCAATGTGACCGGAAGTAACGCGGTCAATGTCTTCCTGGGCATCGGCATTGCGTGGAGTATCGCTGCCATGTACCACGCTTACCATGGTCGACAATTTTTGGTAGAACCTGGCAAGTGAGTTACCACAGATTTTTAATAATTTCCCTATAAATATTACATCAAAATTTATGCCCATAATTCACTTGAATATGATTTACATTCCTCGATTACCGATTTTATTTATTTATTTATTTATTTATTTATTTATTTATTTATTTATTTATTTATTTATTTATTTATTTATTTATTTATTTATTTATTTATTTATTTATTTATTTATTTATTTATTTATTTATTTATTTATTTATTTATTTATTTATTTATTTATTTATTTATTTATTTATTTATTTATTTATTTCTCAATGTCGAATGTTTATTTACAGTCGCTCTTATTAATAAATATCCTTTATTGATCAAAATTTTTGCCCTAAATCAGAAATCTGAAAGAATTCTAGGAAATAGCTCGCTAGTCAACAAAGTACTAACTAATGACACGATTTTAAAATAGTGCAAAATAGTGACACTAGTGACTCTCTGGCAACCCTGCTATGACTGAATATCTACTAAACCTATTGAAATCTAAATCGTAGCTTCAGTAACCTAGAATATCAAGGGTGACATTCATTTCTAGCAAATTTTTGACTAAATCATTAAGATCACTGGACCAAAAAATATTTAAAAAATATTTTTGGAATCCTCAGAAGTAGCTCTTTCACACGATGTATTAATTTTTAAAAAAATTATTTGGACCAGACTGACCCCCAGTTATAAGCTAAAATTATTTTGACCTAAAATCTCGTAAAAAATGCCAAATTCCTAATTCCTATGTTCACTCGTTTTCGACGAAAACTGTACCCAGAAAAAAGATCAAGTACATTTAACTAAATCCTAGTCAAGCCAAATAAATTTTTTTAGTTGTAGGTCGGCCTAATACAACTCTATTCGTATAAGGGAATTTTTTTTTTTGAATGACCTACCAGGAAAATATATTGCGATCAGGGTTGCAAAATTTTTAATGAAAAAGTAATGCATTAACCATTACTTTTTTAATGGTTAATGGAAATTATTTTCATTAACCATTAACCATTAAAATTTAATGGTTAATGGATATTACTTTCATTAACCATTAAAATTATTTCCATTAACCATTAAATGTTAATGGTTAATGAAAATGCAATTGCATTAAAAAAAAGTAATGCACAATTTGCAACCCTGCCCATTACAATGTAGTGTGTAATAGACAAAACTTTGATTGCAATTTTGGGAATGGAAAAAGATAAATGAATAAATTATTGCAATTTCGCATTACATTTTATTGACTTAGCACTTAGATTTTCACCTTAAAATCTAAAAAGCATCTATATTATAATTCTAAAAATCTAAGTCTCAAGTCAATAAAATGTAATGCAAAACTGCAATAATTTATTCATCTATATTTTTCCATTCCCAAAATTGCAATCAAAGTTTTGTCCATTACACATTACATTACAGTGGGTAATGGAAATTTTTTCTATTACACACTACATTGGAATTAGCAGGGTTGCAAATAATGCATTACTTTGTATGTATGTATTTAAATGAAATAATTTTTTTTTAATATTTACACAATATATTTTTTTAAACATTTCAATCTTTGAATGTATAGCTACACATATGAAGTCTACAATTTCGTAAAGCTTCGTCTTTTCTTTAACAGAAGGGAAAAGAAAAAAGACCCTTTTTTATGGGAATCCTTTTCGGGGATTCGACCATCTCTCGTTTTGCCGCAGTGTTCAATGTATTAATAATCCATACTGAAAAATAAGGATATCAAACATAGACGAGCTTGAAAAGGATATATAGGCGTCGAGAGGCAGGTTCGCTTGTGCGAGAGGTAGCCACCTGGCGGATTTTTGAGGTACTGACAAATCTGCAGATCAACGCCTTCAACGCCTGTTTCTCGATGACAGGGATTTCAAATAAATAAATAAATATAGTGGAAGTAAATATATCGCCCAAAATTGGATGGAAAGAAAATTTTCTTTAAAGTAACTAAAAAATAATCAAATAAACGATTATAGTACCTACGACTAGATCTTTTTTCTGAGTGTGTTTTGCGACAGATGGGGGTGATCTCATAAGGTCACCAATCTTGCCTTGTGAGGTACCTTTTTTTCTAAAATAATGTTGTCCAACAGCCTGGCATTCTCGGTGACGTTATTCTGCACGGAAGCCTGCCTCGTGATAGTGGTACTCCTCTTGAGACGGTCCAAGAGCATCGGCGGTGAGCTCGGTGGTCCAATGGTACCAAAGATCATAACGTCTATGTTTCTCTTCTCCCTGTGGCTCTTCTACCTCATCATGTCGACCCTCGAGGCCTACGGCGTCATCTCGGGCTTCTAAGGCCCCAAAGTCGGCAAACAGGAGCAGCGCCGAGACTCTCTGTCTCAATTATAATTTATATGTACATATATGTGGATATGTCTATGTATGTATATGGCCTATGTCGTAAAATGTCACAACCGTTGTTTCAACACCGGAAATACCGAGAAAGACCTTGCTGACCCCAGCGAAATCGTTGTCAACGTCGTGGCAACGAAATCACCGACGAAAATGGCCATTTTCGTCGTCTCACAAAAATGGTACCGCTGTAAGTACCCTTCTTCAAAATGCCGCACGGACGTCAACGACCGTTGATAAAAGATGAAAAGATGAACAAGGGCGGGACAAGATTTCTCCATGGAGGGATTGTCGTTTTGGGTCCGTCACAAAATGGCCACTTGGGCCCTGCAGCTCGGACATGCTTCAAAATGTTACGTTTTCCACAGAAAAAAAAAGGCAAACAAGGATGAGACAAAGTTTCTCCATGGAGAGATCGTCGTTTTGGGTCCGTCACAAAATGGCCACTTGGGCCCTGCAGCTCGGAAATGCGTAAAAATTTCACATTTTCCACGGGAAAAAAAAATAAAAATGCTCTTCTGAACGAGGAGGATGAGGTTTTTGATGATTTTTAGGGAAGACATTGTCCGACAGCGTATAATGAGAAAAAAACAGAGAGAGAGCGGAGCAATTGAAAAGTAATGAAACATCAAAATGATTCTAGTCAAACATTATTGACCTGCTGGTCTTGAAGGTATCGTGTCGAATACCGGACGAATATACATATATAAATATATTATACGAAAGATAAATTAAACATATATTTACTATATAGATTGTTTAATGAATAGATATATAAATATATATATATACACATACTATGTATAAATGTATACATAGTAAATTGATTTGTTTCAAAATGTACAAGTTTCAAAGATATTTTAGTAGCGAAATGTATTTGCAATTTCTTTAATCCGCCAGAGAACGAATAATTGCTAATTTTGTATAACGCGTTTAGGATAAAGTAGATTCCGTCATCGCGTTAGTTTATCATAATGAGCCAATTCAAGGTCACCCCGTGACCTTTGTTAAGGAATCACGATTGAAGGATGTTAGATATATATATAATATATGAGGTATTCCATATCAAGCCGACCAATCCGTGGACCCGACCATTTTTGATATTGTTGAAAATTTTCTATTTTTTTGTACGTACTAAAAGCAGTCTCTCAGAATTTTTTTAGATTTTTGTCTCAACCCAATCAACCACAATAAATTGTTCAAAATTTGACACAATTTTTTTTCAAATGCTCATAACTTTCTTAAAACCGGAGATATCAAAATAATACTGTCATGAGCTGCAGTTTTATAAAAAAAATACTAAAAAAAATATCGATATTTATTTTCATATGTTTTTTGAAATTTTAAACGCAAAATATTTTTTTTTCAACTTGACCCTTTTTATTTTTTTGAAAAAATTCACCACTTTTGAAAAGACATTTTTACAGATACTAAAAAATTGGTTCGTGCTTCTAATAACTTGTATTTTTTTTCTATTTTTTATCGCGTGTGAACTAAAGAATCGTGTTTCCTCCTTGAATTAAAAAATAGAAAAAAAATACAAGTGATGAATATCACAAGCTGCTAATTTTTTAGTATCTTTAAAAATGTTTTTCAAAAAGTGGTGAATTTTTTCAAAAAAATAAAAAGGGTTCAAGTTGAAAAAAAAATATTTTGTGAAGTTATAAACACAAAATATTGTTTTTTTTCAACTTGGACTCATTTTATTTGTTTGAAAAAATGCACCACCTTTTAAAAGATATTTTTACAGATACTAAAAAATTGACAGTTTGTGATATTCATAACTTGTATTTTTTTCTATTTTTGAAATACAAGTTATGAATATCACAAACTGCTAATTTTTTGATATCTGTAAAAATGTTTTTTAAAACGTGGTGAACTTTTTTAAAAAAATAAAAAGGGTCCAAGTTGAAAAAAAAATATGTTGTGAAGTTTTAAACGCAAAATATTTTTTTTTTCAACTTGGACCCTTTTTATTTTTTTAAAAAAGTTCACCACGTTTTAAAAGACATTTTTACAGATATCAAAAAATTAGCAGTTTGTGATATTCATAACTTGTATTTTTTTTCTATTTTTTAATTCAAGGAGGAAACACGATTCCTTAATTCACACGCGGTAAAAAATAGAAAAAAAAATACAAGTTATGAGAAGCACAAACTACCGATTTTTTAGTATCTATAAAAATGTCTCTTAAAAAGTGGTGAATTTTTTCAAAAAAATAAAAAGGGTCCAAGTTGAAGAAAAAAATATTTTGCGTTTAAAACTTCAAAAAACGTATGAAAATAAATATCCATATTTTTTTTGTATTTTTTTTATAAAACTGCAACTCAAGACGGAAAAAAATGATCTTTTGTTTTATTTTGATATCTCCCTTTTTTAAAAAGTTATGAGCATTTGAAAAAAAAATGTGTCAAATTTCGAACAATTTATTGTGGTTAGTTGGGTCAAGACAAAAATCTAAAAAAATGCTGAGAGACTGCTTTCAGTACGTACAAAAAAAATAGAAAATTTTCAACAAAATCATAAATGGTCGGATCCACGGATTGGTCGGCTTGGTATGGAATACCTCATATATATTTACATTGAGGGTGTGTATTATATACACTTGGAGAGGAAATGAAATCACGGATTGAAATATTACGTCGAGTCTCACGAATCGTTCCGGGCTCGTTAAGGAAATCCTTATGAAAATTTATCCGAGATAAAGCGAGAGAGGAAAGTAAACAAAATAAATGATTGTTCAGGCACGATCGGTGTCGTCGACGCATCGCTGGAAGAAACAAACGAAAACCAAATTAAATAGGTTGGGCGGGTTCCGGACCACTTCAAGGTCACCTCTATGATGACATCAACACCTAAAAACTTCTGGAATATTCCACAACTTATTGAAAACGAGGGCATTTTTTAGATTTTATTTTTCGAGTGGTTTATTTTTAATTCTTATGTTGCTGTTTTATTTTCCATTTTAAAAAATTTCTATTATTATTTCAGGAGTTCCTGGAAATTATTGTGGTAAATAATTCCAGGAAATTCTTGTTTGAAATAATCTTGCATAATGTCGTCATCGAATGTACGAGAAGATTCGAGAGGTGGACCTCTTCAAGGTCATTCCTGTGACCTCCAGTTACTTCAAGGTCACTCGAGTGACCTTCAGCCACTTAAAGGTCATTCGCTTGACCTTCAGCCACTTATAGGTCATTCCTGTGACCTCGAAGTCGTCCATCTCTCGTATGGACTCGATTGACCGCTTCAAGGTCACAGGAGTGACCTTCAAGTGGTCCAGAATCCGCCTGGCCTATGCGCATACCTGAATTCCAACGAGACGAGACTATTTCGAGGACAAAGTTGAGAAATTCTGCGATTTTTTGCAATGTGCGCGGGGTTACGCAACCCAATGCCATTATCGATGTTCGATAAAGAAGAGGGAAAGAAATATCGATTGTCCGGTCGACGCTGGGACACGCGGCCTTCGCTCGAAAGTAAAACCTTTCGTTGTTCTTCACTGCCTTTGATCGAGGGTCGCGTGCCCGAACGGGTTTGAAAAAAGAAAGAGGATAAAAATAAACATAAAACTATCATAATAATAATTTAAAAAAATAATAACAAATTAAAAAGAAAATAGATAAATAATATATGGGCGAGTTTGATCGATTGATCGCACTAACGCAAATGTTACGAAAAATTCGCGAACGTCCGTTGTTACATGCGGAAAAAAAATGGTGGCAGACACGATTATATCGATCATTGTAGGATGTACGACAATTGTCAATGATCAATTGATTCGTGGAGAATGTAATTTAACGAAAGCCAAATGAAGGAGAAGAGAAAACAAATCGATCTACACCGATTGATTCGCAATTCCGTTGGAAAAGCACGTTTACATCTCTACCGGTTGCAACTCGACCCTCGAAAAACTCTACCGAAAAACAACAATATAACAATTAACAACAATATAACCGAATAACAAACGAATGACAAATAATTCGGACAACAAAATTTCGGGAACGCCATCTCTACCGGAAAACAATCCTTAAAAACAATTTGGAAAAATGTTCCCTGATAGAAAAATCATTTGGTAGAGCTGTTATCCGGTAGAGTTGTGAAATGACAGAGAAATTCAGGACTAGATTTTGATAGGGTTATTCGAGGGAGGAGTTTGACGTTTGTTGTTCAATTCGTTATTGTTACATGGACGACATTTCACATTCTACTCGCAGGAAAGTTTCCGCAGAAACAGGTCAACCGTTGTGACAATTATTTTGAGAAAAAAATCCGATCAGCAGTTTTCTCCGCTTCAATTCTGAATTGATTTTCCCTGATTCTTCGAAAATGCAATTACGACAATTGTACTTGATACAACGAGATGAAAGGCCTATGTACAGTTGAA
This sequence comes from Alloplasta piceator, assembly GCA_946863875.1. NCBI lineage: Eukaryota > Metazoa > Arthropoda > Insecta > Hymenoptera > Ichneumonidae > Alloplasta > Alloplasta piceator. Next base: position 1,861,131 of record OX333074.1, read on the forward strand.
ACAAATGATTATTCACAAGAATCGATATTAATAATGGAGCATACTGTTGAAATAATTGCATAATTGAAATAATTGATCATCGAAGTGATCGAACATTTTTGAAAGACCGTAAATCCAATTGGATCAATTTTATCGGTATGATTCTATGAATAATTTCATTTTATCTACACTCAGTCAAAAAATTAAAGGAACAGCAAAATTTTCGAGATTTTTCAGCGATTTTCCAAAGATTGTAACTTTGTTAATTTTGGTCGTAAAATTTTTTTAAAAAAAGCATTTTGAAGCTTGAATCTTCTAATTTTGTAATCTTGAGTCAAAAAAAATTTGTGGGCATCACCCTCGACGCAGTCGAAAGAAATATCACGGTAAAAATTTTCTCGAAATTTTTGCTTTTCTCAAAACAGTCGATGGGCTCCAAAAAAAACTTGAAAAAGTAAAAAGAAATTAGCTTTTTTTCTTGTTTTAGAAAATCTACCACAACTTTGCAGATATTGCGAAAAATGCCAACATTTTAAGGTCCTTTTTTAGGTCAATACATACCTAAAAACCATGCCAATTTTCAAAACAATCGGTCGAACCGTTTTTTGTGACCGAGTCATCAAACTTTTAGAAAAATTGAAGGAACACGTTTATTGATCCTTAATGACCAATTAATTAATGGTGTTAAAAATGAAAAAAAAAGTTTTCCTTTTTTCTCTCAAATTTGCATTTAATGAGCGTGAAAATTAAAAATAAAATCCACATTTCGAAAAAAAAAAAAAAATTCAAAATTATTTTTTTTTTGTTTTTTCTAATTTGAATAAAAAAATGCCAATACAATTTTTTTTAGCTTTCACGCTCATTGAATGCAAATTTGAGAGGAAAAAAAAGAGAACTTTTTTCAACAATTTTTAACACCATTAATTGGTCATTGAGGATTAATAAACGTGTTCGTTTAATTTTTCTAAAAGTTTGACGACTCGGTCACAAAAAACGGTTCGACCGATTGTTTTGAAAGTTGGCATGATTTTTAGGTAAGTATTGAGCTCAGAAAGGACCTTAAAACGTTGGCATTTTTCGCAATATCTGCAAAGTTGTGGTAGATTTTCTGAAACAAGAAAGAAAGCTCTTTTTAAAGACTTTTTCAAGCAAAAATTAAGCATGGAAACAATTTTTGTTTCGTTTATGACAATAACAGGCACTTATAGAGGGTAGATTCAAGTTTCGGAAATCCACCGTTTATCCGTTGCACGATCATTAGTTCCAGAGATATCGAAGATTTAAAAAAAAAAAGACGAATTTTTGTTCAATCGCCGATATCTCAGCGAAAAATGGTTGTAGAACAAAAATGAAATAAGCAAATTGAAGCCAAAAAAATCAGCTCAACGATCCATAGATTGGTTAAGCTCGGAAATTTTTTCTGGAGCCCATCGACTATTTTGAAAAAAGCAAAAATTTCGAGAAAATTTTGGGGCGGGGTCGAAGAGTCGACTAACCAATATTTCGAACGGCCTAAATCCCGAATTTCACGATTACGAGCGTTCGAATAACGAAGCGCCGAAATCCCGAACGCCAGAAAAGCGACAGCGGAGAGAGCCGCCCCATGCGTAAGAGAGAGAGAGATGCGCCTCCTCTCTCTCTTACGCATGGGGCGGCTCTCTCGACTTTCTCTTTTCTGGCGATCGGGATTTCGGCGCTTCGTTATTCTAACGCTCGTAATCGTAAAATTCGGGACTTCGGCCGTTCGAAATATTGGTTAGTCGACTCTTCGACCCCGCCCCAAAATTTTTACCGTGATATTTCTTTCGACTGCGTCGAGGGTGGTGCCCACAAAATTTTTTTGACTCAAGATTCCAAAACTAGAAGATTTAAGCTTCAGAATGCTTTTTTTGAACAAATTTTACGACCAAAATCAACAAAGTTACAGCCTTCGGAAAATCGCTAAAAAATCTCGACAATTTTGCTGTTCCTTTAATTTTTTGACTGAGTGTGTGATATATTTTTTTTATTAAACTTGACACTGAACACTAAAAGTTAACAGGCGCGCTTAATTCTCACGTTAGTTCATTAAAATTAGCATCAACATCGTCGAGCATGTTTGTGAATGTACTTTAACATATTTTCTGGCTTTTGTCACGTTTTTGTTCCTCAAAATTTCGACCATAGTCCTGCGGACACCCCGCCGATTCTCTTAAGGGGTTGGGCGTCGCAAACGGTCGAAGAAACGAACAAAGCGAACAACAAAGATAGAATTTTTGTTTTGGAGAAAAAAAGGTAAATAAAAGTGGGAAATGTTCAGACTATATTTGTGGTCGTGGACTCGAAAAAAAAAACAAAAAATATATCTATAAGTATAACATTGAAAATTGAAGTTAATGACGTTATAGCAATGTCCAGTCCTGGTCAAAGGGGAAAAAAATAGTTGACAAAAATACACCCGAACACGTTTGTACGGGAAAAATCGGTATTTGCAGTGACCGGGAAAATTTTGAAATTTGGAAAAAAAAAGTATTTCGGCGTCGTTGCGACGAATCATCGACGCTAAAGTAACTATTTTAATAAAAGTAATGGGCGTCGTTGGCGCGTTTCACGAGGGTTAAAAAAATAGAAGCGCGAGAGTTTTAATCTACATATTGATAGAGTACGTACAGACACTCAACTAGCAAAGCGTTAAAGTGATAAAACCGTAAACGAGATCACGAGCGTCACCGAGATTTCCGAAGTTCGATCGATTGACCAACAAACGTAAATTTACAGGATCCTTTCGCAAAATCGGCAAACTCTTTCCATACTATTTTTGTTTTTCAACTGAATCATCTAAATCCCATAATTTTATTAATAATCATATTAATAATATTAATTATCATAATAATTTTAATAATTAATATACAGTCGAAGTCCACATTTCTTAACCCCCCATTTTTTGAACGTTCCCACATCTTGACTTCTCCCATTGATGGTTGCACCACTCTATAACCCATCGGTAGTTCGTAGGCGCGTGCGCGAGTGTGCCGAGATCAGAACAGCGCGTGCGCGCTCCCACGAGCATGCGCGCTTGTGGCGTACAATATGGCGTCGTATCGAAAGTGGGAAAGAAGAAGTGGGGAGAAGTCAAGATGTGGGAATGAACTACATTCGTCCGGTCAAGAAATGGGGACTTCGACTGTAATTATTACATTATTATTATTAATAATTAATAATAGAGAATTTAATATAATTTAATTTTTTAATCCACAATTGTGAAGTCATTAAATTTTTTTGTTTTTTTCAATCAATAAAAAATATAATAAATTGACCTTTTTTGCCAAACGTCGGGCATAAAAATCTCGAAAAATGTGAAATTAATGTCGCATCGATAAACTCGGAAATTAGGTACACGTGAAACTCTCCGTTTTCCTAAATTTCATGCATCTGTCGAGACTCCGTTTTTTTAATTTCTTTCTTGTATCATCAAATTCAATATCTTTGCCTATCGATACTTCTCGCAATCTAATCTCAAGTAATAATGGAACAAAAAATTGAATTATGGATCGAAGAATCGTAGAAAAAGCGCGATTCATCGCAGAATTGATTTTGATGTGAGAATATTCAATTTTCTATCGATCGCGATACGAATTAAGAGGTCATCAAGATTTCCTTGTATATCGTTTTTTCGTGTTATCAATTCTTGATGCGCAGGAAATAATTCTGCGAACCGAGTCTTTGGAGGTCGATTACGAAGAGGTATCCATTTTCTTGTCTTGTCTGATTTCGTAATAAATTTTTGCCGTCCAGTCTAGTTTATTCATGAAATTGCATAAACAATCAAAATGTCCTTTTTCCCAAAGACGATGAAAGGATATGGAAAAATCATCTCGGTTCGAGCAAATAATTTGACGTTTTACTCTTTTAGAAATTCAATATTCAATATTTAAAAGTATTAAAACAATGTTTTTGGAAATTTAAAAAAAAAATCAATCTTCCATCGTTTAAATATAATGACAATTCATATCAAATTAACTGAATAAACTGAACCTAAATAAATATAAAAAATACACATGTCAGAGGCTTTTTCCATTGTGAAATTTGTTGAAGGAAAATAGCAATTTTTTTATATTCTGATGGAATTTTGAAAAAATGTCGTTGCTTAAGAAAATGAATGAATAAATTAAACTCGACGATCTTGAACACAGCTGACCGGAAATGGATACCTCTTTATCGTGAGTCGATTATTTTTTGATGAGGGAAAAAAAAAATAAAAAAGATTTCCAAACAAAATCATGCTTCTTAGACACGTAGCTCGAGCTATTGCGCTTACACATCGAATCAATGAACATAACCGTTGGAGAATCTCGACGATAAAACGTGAATTTGTTGATAAAAACTATTGACTATCCACAATGACTATCTTCTATATCTTTTAAGGAATAAAAGTATCGAGTATCAATTGACTATCTTGTATCACTTGTACGAGGAATTGCACGCCAATTTCGCCACCCAAAAAGTGACAATCAAAATTTTTTTGAAAAATCTGAATTCTCATAATGTTCGAAACATCATAAAACTTTCGATGAAATTTTTATTTTACTTTTTTTATTTTTATTTTCTCTCAAAAATCGGACCGCTCAAAAATATTTCAAAAATTTTTGAGTCGCAGATCATGTGAAAATTGATGTTTTTTTCCTGTCTACAAATTCTGCCAAAAAGTCCCGGTTTTGATTTAAAAAAAAAAAGAATAAATAGTCCGTTAAAAAATAAAAAAATATTGCATCTCCCGATATTTAGAAATGAGGCATAATCAATTTTTCCGTGACGAAAATGGCGTCGAATAAATCGCATATTATATATATATATATATATCACCGATGAGACAAAATCGCAAAATGAATCGAGATTTGTAGATATCTTTGCGGAAAATGTCCGAGGAATCCTGGTCGCAGAATTCAATGGATGACATTTAAGCTTCCTGATACAATTTATTCACATAAACATGAAATTACACAAACACACATATATACATATATTTAGATATGTATGAGGTATTCCAGCCCAAGTGTGTAAACCCGTGACCTTCACCCTCTCGGATTTATCTGATTTTTTTCATATGACCGCATTGAGTCTAAAATACACCCTCATAATTTTTTTAGATTTTTCCAAAGATCCCTTATTTCAAAAAAAAAAAAATTTTTAAACCGCCATTTTTAAAAAATCGAAACAAAATTCTGAAAAAACCGTGATAATATATCAAAAATTTTAAGCTATCGCCCGTAGTGGGCAGATTTTTTTCTGTGCTTTACAAGCTATTAACGTTCTAAAAATTCCAAAAAATTCTCAAATTTTTCGAATAATGCATTATGAATGATAAACCTTAAAATGAGAATGAAATGAGAAGGCATTATTCGAAAATCATCAACGAAATTAATTTGAGTACCAAAATAATTCAGTATCCGCTCAAGCTTAGATTTGAGAATTTTTTTGAAATTTTGAGAACGTTAATAGCTTGTAAAACACAGAAACAAAAATCTGCCCACTACGGGTGATAGCTTGAAATTTTGTATACATTATCAAGGTCTTTTCAGAATTTTTTAGATTTAAAAAAAATGGCTTTTTTCAAAAATTTTTTTTGTTTAAATAAGAGATGCTTGGAAAAATCTAAAAAAATTATAAGCGTGTATTTTAGACTCAATGCTATTATATGAAAAAAATCAAATAAATCCGAGAGGGTCAGGATCACGGGTTTGCACACTCGGCCTGGAATACCTCATATACACGAAACTATATCTCTTTTTCCTGCCGCTCTCTTTGGGCAAAAACTAGCTAATGGCGTGCATTTTTCGTGACGCCAAGGAGACATAAATAAGCACCGATAAGAAGCAAAGAAAAATAAGGAGAATCCTCTCTTTTTGGATCGAGTTTCCTATGTGCATATTAGTAAAAAAAAAAAAAATACGAAGTTGTACCGAGGTTTTTCAGATATTTTCCAAGAGATAGAGAAAAAGGGAAGAGACGTCTCCTTTTCTTCGTCTATGGCCAGTCCCCTCCCCCAATTATGTTTACTCTTTTTTGACAAAAAAAAAAAAAAAAAAAAAAAAAAAAAAAAAAAAAAAAAAAACACCGGAACTCAAAGTTTCAGGTTGTATAAGTTGCTCGTAGTTTTTCCTCTCGTTATACTCCCTCTTACTCTTCTTCTTCGTGGAAAAGGAAAATTGCAACAACAAAAACAACAACAAACGGACCAACTATATAATCCCATAGGTCGATTTTTTCCTCGAGAAATGCCACGTGGAGTTAATCATCGTAAGAAAAATAAACGATAAATCCGACGTATCTCGTTGCTCTTCGCTTCAGTCTCGAGAAGAGAAGGATATAATTGCGACTGAACGCCTTTTCGTTCGTTAAATTGACTGAAAAACGTAGACAAACATTGGGAAAAACTGACGCCCAGATAAAAGGAATATTAATCTCAGTGAAAGAGGAATAATTAATCCAACTTAAAATCTTAGCTCGATCAAAAATCACACTCAAACGTTCAAATCTGAGAAAAAAAATTCCCAAATGGAAAATCAATTATTTCCATCACTTTGTATCTTCTTTCGGATTCTGGACTAAGAAAGTACACAACTAGTAGTATAAAAATGGTAAATACGTTTTTTTCTATCATTCTGTGTCTCCGATATATACGTAAATTAGTTTCGCGATGAAAAAATAAAAACATTGTTTTCCAAAAATTGAGAATCGCGAAATGACCAAAAACGAAAAACAAAATGAAGTAAACAATAAAAAAGTAGAATGAGAACAAAAAAAAGTAATATTTGGACCAAGTATCATTTATCATTGTTTTTAGTCTTACTTATTAGAGCTCAAATTAAAAAAAAAAAAAGTGAAAAAGAATTCTTCGAAGAAAAGTATTTTTTTCTTTTGTTTTTTCGTCTCGACAAACGGAGGATACATGATTTTTTTTTTTTTTTAATTCACTTCGATGCTTCACGCACAAATTCAAAGTGCTATTGGCATTTTAATATCACACATTGTGTAATTGCTCGTCCGTGATTAACATTTCGAATATTATATACCTTTTTTTTATCTCGAAGGTGTATCAATATCTAGATATATGAATATGAATCATACGAATCTCGCGAGGGGCTGGCCAAATTAGAAAAAAAAACACTTTCTGTACATATATACTCTCAAGAATATTTCTATTCAATTTATCGGAGGAACAAAAAAACAAAAATCATATTATACACATATATGTATAAATATATATACATATGAGGCGTTCCACACCAAACCGGACACCATTTAGGTTTTGCATCTCCGATTTTTTTCAAAATTTTGTATGTTTTAGTATTGGTTGAAAGAGGTCTTCGTGATTTTTATCAATTTTTTTTGTCGAGCCATTTTCAAGATATCGATTTTTCAAAAATTAGGCTACTTTTTTTTTTCAAACCCCCATAATTTTGCGAAAATTGGGCCAAATAGGACGTTTTTTTTTTCAAAATTTTTGTTTTTAAACGTACTTTTGATAAAAATATTGAAAAAAAATTTCAAACCGTATTTTTATGAGATTTTCAAGTTTTAAAAATAAATTGTTGATTTACAAAAGACACGTACTGATCGATTTTCTTAAATTTTTTTTGTAAAAAACTGTCATCCATTCCACAACTTTTAAGCTTAACGAGATAATGGGTAAACGATGGGATCTATTCTTTTTCGATTTTAAATTTAGCACCATTTAGCTTTTGAATCTCCGATTTTTTATGTTTTAGTATTGGTTGAAAGAGGCCTCTATGATTTTTTTCAATTTTCTTTGTCCATCCGTTTTCAAAATATAGATTTTTCAAAAAATGTGTTTCTTTTTTTTTCGTAAACGTCCATAACTTCGCGAAAAATGGGCCAGATAGGACGTTTTTTTCAAAATTTTTGCTTTTGAACGTACTTTTTATAAAAAATATTGAAAAAAATTATCAAACCCGATTTCATAAAAAAAATCAAATAGCAGTTAATGCGGTAATCAAATAAAAATTATCGGTCATCGTTCATTTAATGATTAAGATATATCAATTTTATTTAAAAAAGATAAATATTTATTTCCAACATGGATAACTAGAATATGGAAATTGAAAAATCGACAAAAAATAGATCCTATCATTATCCCATTACCTACTTAGGCACACAAGTTGTGAAATAAGTGACAGTTTTTCAAAAAAAAAATTTTAAATCGATCCGTACGTGTTTTTTGTAAATCAACAATTTGTATTTAAAACTTAAAAATCTTACGGAAATACGGTTTGAATTTTTTTTCAATATTTTTCATCAAAAGTACGTTTAAAAACAAAAATTTTGAAAAAAAAAACTTCCCTTGTGGCCCATTTTTCGCAAAGTTATGAGCGTTTGAAAAAAAAAAGTAGCCTAATTTTTGAAAAATCGATATCTTGAAAATGGCTCGACAAAAAAAAAATTGAAAAAAATCATGAAGACCTCTTTCAACCAATACTAAAAAATGCAAAATTTTGAAAAAAATCGGAGATGCAAAAGCTAAATGGTGTCCAGTTTGATGTGGAACGCCCCATATATACGTATACTCAATTGGTTATGTACATTGTACAACATATTTATATCTCTTATGAAATTCTTCAAATCTGTCCTCTTTACTGACTTTACATTCTAGACGATATTCCTAGTGTCTTCATTATCACGAAGATATAGAAAAAACAAAGGGAAACGAAAAAAAAAACTCATTACAAGAACTAAATCTAGCGTCTGACGTTTCGAGAATTCTTATGAAAATTAATGAAAATAAAAGCCAACGTATTTGGAGAATGATATCGAAACTACTGTGACGGTCGTCATCGCGTGACAAGCTAAAAACAATATGAAAGATCATTGTGAATCCAGAAAATATCTTACTATCGCCGTACTAAGGAGAATGAAATCTAAATAAATCATAAACGTTAAAGAAAAATCATTTTAAACGTCAGCGAGAGGAAGCTCAACGTGACTTCTCGTGGATAAAATAATTCAACAATCTATAAATATATATAAATGCATAATTAAAAGAAAAACAAACAAAAAAACAAAAAAAAAACAAAACGTAGTCAGTGTGTTTTTTTAGACACGTGTTTAAACAAATTGGGATAAATGTTACGTAAAAAAGGAAAATAATGAAAAAAAAACACGTCCTTTTGAGCAATGTTTGACGTTGAATTAACGAGAATCGACTCATGACTCGAGAACCGATGTACGGTAATAGTCGTTACGATTCTTCGCTTCTCGATCTGTCGATTCACGTTTGAGAATGCAGTTTTGAATAGGCCCGCATGCGCGAGCTGGCGAATGATCGAACGCGCATGCGCCCTCGAACCGAGCTCATGCGCGAGCCGGTGATTGCTCATACGCGCGTGCGCCGTCGATCAGCGCGCATGCGCGCTCCTCTCGACGACTGATTCAGAGTGGACATTGCGGAAGAAAGTTGGCGAACAGCGAGACGATTCGGGAACGTTTAATTGTGAGGACAATTACCGTATGATATATAATTATATTCTTAGCTATTTATCTGAATTGTGTTGTTCGCGAGACATGTGACGGCGAATATTTTGTGAAACGATAGAAGGAATGAGACGAGGATGCACATTGAATATGAGTTTTGTACTGTAATTGACGAAAGGTCGATGACAAAGGGAGAAAAAGGAAACATAATAATTGCGCCGGTAGATGATATGTATATAGATATACACATTGTTATGTTATTGTATAGTGAGTATATATATATATATATATATATTGACAATGTGCGACATGTATCTGCGTTAAATGCGTACGATAGAAGATATGTGTGTTAATCGTAACGAAAAAAAAAAACAACAAAAAACATATGTTCCTTCTTCCTTTCGCTACCTCCGCCCACGCCGATCACGATTCATCGAGTTATTATTATATTATGATCGAAGAAGAAGAAATAAATTGTTGCTAAATATAGTAAATACATGTTACACGCATAGTAATCCTTCATTGTAAATATACGGTTGAATGATTCGCGAGAAAATCGTTCGTTACGCGTGTGATAAGAGATCATAAGTTATTATTATTATTTATTTATTGAAAATGAAAAATCATCGCTGAATCTTCGATTACCGAGTCTCGAACTCAAAAACGTGACGTTAAACATTTATTCGTTCTATCGTAATTATAATTTCAGCCAACTTCATGGGGTCAATAATAAATTATCTTTTTCCTCCCTTACTATCTCGACGTTTTTTCTAAATAATTCCGAACAGTAGATCAAAAAAACAATTCTTTCTTTCAATTCAATTTTTCGCAAAAAACGACCATATTTATAAAATTTAGCGTTACTCTGAAACTACTGGATTTTCGTGAAATCACTAAGAGGGTAAAAAGTTGCATACAATCATTCTGGATTCGATGAAATTTTTTCAGATTTTTTTTCAACATTTTTTTTCAGATTTTTTCTGTAAACGAGAAATTTTTGTATCTTAAACAATCTTACCTCATCTACACACCTTTTTTCATCGAAAAAACCTCATCTACATGGCTTTTTCATCGAAATAGCCGTGTAGATGAGGCAAGAGACCCGATTGTTCAAGATAAAAAAAATATCTCGTTTACAGGAAAAATTTGAAAAAAAAAATGTTGAAAAAAAATCTGAAAAAATTTCATTGAATCCAGAATGATTGTATGCAACTTTTTACCCTCTTAGTGATTTCACAAAAACCCAGTAGTTTTAGAGTTACGCGACATTTTATAAATATGGTCGTTTTTTACGAAAAATTGAAGATTTATATCCGGAAGTGTACATTTGCTCAAAAGACTTATGTCTGACAAATTGTCAGTCTGCCATTTGTTTTTTACCAGTAATCAGGATTTTGATATCCCTATCGAATAATAAATTTATGAAAATTCAACTCTCTTCAATAATCAACTTATCGAAATACATCTCTACCGCATAATAGTCTCCAAAAAAAGCCCTTCACGAACATCTCTACCGGATAATTTGTTGAATATTATAGATTGCGAATTTCATAACATTTAAATAAAAAAGAAAGCCCTCTTTTTTGTTTTTGACTGATAAGGTTGCATCTTTTTTCTGGTAGAGTAGTTTTCAATATAGTGCAATTATTATTTGGCAATTTTGCAATAGATGAACATCTTTTCAGATATGTACCCAAAAACAGCCTTTGATTAATCAATGAAAATTTTTCTGTAGAAAAAAATATTATTTTTTAAATTTTTAAAAATCGTATCAATCCACGATCAACATTAAATTTTTGTCTAAATTTTTTTTATATAATACCTTAGACTGATCTTAAGAGATCTGCAGTCCAAGGTATTATATTTAAAAAAAATGTAACAAAAAGTAATATTGATCGTGGATAGTTACACGATTTTAAAAAATTCAAAACTTCATATTTTTGAAAAAACAAAAAAAACTTTTCTAAAAAATATCAGGATCATTTAAGATCAGTACAAGGTATTATCTTTAAAAAATTGAACCAGAATTCAATGTCGAACTTGGATTTTCACGATTTTTGAAAATTCAAAATTCTCCAAATTCATCATTTTCAAATTTTTTTTCGGAATATTTTTTTTTTCATAGCCCCAAGTATACTCTTTCAGACGAATTCAGAACTATTTTTCGTAACTATAATAATTTCCGAGATATTTAAAAAAAAAAGTTGAAAGATTTGAAAAATTGTGACATTTAAAATTTTGCATAACTTTCGAAAAAAAAAAAATAATTTTTTTCCTTTGCTAGAACTTCGTTTTCTTAAAAACGAAAACACCTGACCAAATTTCATCGAAATTGAAATGGGTCGGTTCCAACTCTTGGTCGATTTGACATGGAATAACCCATATATATTTAAAAATTTCTGAAAATATTATAATGTAAACAAATAAAATCCTTACCATTTAATGCAGCGACGATGCAGCCCGCGTTTGTATTCGAGATTCGAAAAAAAAACTCGCGCCTCGCGACGGAACCGGAATTTGATCACGATCGATCACGAAGATTTAAAGAAAACTTTTGTAAATGTGAAAAAAAAAACAGGTTCAATAATACTGCACAATGTCACTGCACTGTAATCCAAGGCACTGTTGTAATCCAATCACTGCAATCCAAAAGCGCCACCTTTTCGATATATCCGATATATCCATCTCTCGTTCCGCGATAATCATGATTACGATCCACGATCGATGAAATTAGGATGAATTGACGGAAAATAATTTTGAAAAATTATGCGAAAAAATACGGACACGCGACGCGAAAAAAACTCTCGTTATTCGTAAAAGAAATCCCGACAGAGCGACGCTCCGTCCTAAGTGAATCTGATCGCCACGCCAATGTTTCGCGAGCGGCCACTCGGACAAGCTCGAACGATCAAAGCTGCTCGCGGCTTATCAACCGATCTCGACTTACCGACCGAGCATGTGCCGACGCTGAGATGGACGCGGAACGGAAAATTTTATGAGGCCCAAACGGAATGTGCGAGAATGAATGATTCCGTAAAATTTGTTTGCAGCAAGAAAAATTACCATCTCAAACAAAATATCGAAAAATAATTCATACCGATGAGAAAAACGACACTAGATTCGTGGGGGCAACTCTTTCAAAACCGAATATGATGGCAGTAAAAAAAAATCGGGAGCATTCGGACAGTGCGTCCACCTCGAAAGACTGCCGGATTTTAACTGATTTCAACTGAGAACTGAGTGACGAAACGGCATTTTGGGTGACTTCCGGGTCAACATGGCGTCCAACATAAGATTGCAAAAACAACACAATTAATAAAATAAATGCTTTTAACCCATTTTAGCTCCACGAAAAATAGTAATTTAATATCAGATAAATTATTCAAGCATCATATGATATACATGAGGCTTAATTTCGAAAGTAAAAAAAATTAAACCGGAAGTTGATTTTTTTTTTCTTCAACCGCCAAAACCACCCCACCATTTTTATAATCCTTTTTTCGGTTATTTCGCCAAAATTTAATGAAAAATTTATGAAAATCCCTCGATCCCTCGTATTTTCCTGGATGTTCTTCATCCTTTTCAGGCGCCAAATTCACTTTAATCAGCTGATGCAAACCAAAATACGCAAAATTCGGGGCCCGGGGATGTTAACCCTAAACGCGAATTTTTCATTTGTTTTTCTCGAATCTCTCGTCCATCGATGAACGGCATGTCAATTTTTCACGTTTTTTTCTCGCGAAACTTTATGGCATGGCTCACGATGTTTGTGTACTCGAAATCTCGCCAAAACGCATATCTTGGCATCGATGCGGAACGCGGACATCGATGGTGGATCGTTTATGATTGATGGGTTATGTTCGGCCGGATTTCAGTGATTACTATCAGAATCTTTGACCTGCATTCTTTGTCTCGTGACAAAATGCTGGATTCGATATAAGAATCGACTTGCGATTACGTTTTTGGCATGGCGTTGCATTTTTATGTTTTTCGCAATGTGTGTCTCTGGACTGCATTCTCCGCAGGATCCCAGCTTCGGAGCAAAAGCTTTCATCTTCAGGAAAAATTTCACCCTTCTGTGCACCGAGATTCTAAGTGAGCACTCCAAAGGATCATGGGTAAAAAAAATGCTGAAATTTTTATTTTGGAAGGTTCACCGCTGCATATTATTTTTTTTCTGTTTTCGCTAGAATCATCCCTGTTGAAGCGGAGAGGAATTGTCGGACAGGATAACGAATAATGATAATAAAAATGGATAATCAAACAAGAACTTCAGGATCCTCGATAATCATCAATTCGAGAGCTCGAGGATAAAATAATGTCGCTCGGTAAACGTGACGAAAAAAGTGCAGAGAGAGAAAAAAAAATACGTCACCGATTTACGTAGAACGAAACAAGTAATTTCTATTATAATCGACTATCTCAGACACGTGCACTGTTATCATTAATTGAAATGGCACGTCTTATCCGACTGGCACGAATTTTTCTGACGGTGATTCAGGATTCTCAAATGCAAGAGGTCATCACTTTTTTTACCTTAAAATGTAGATTAGAAGTCTAACACGTTTTCGGTTTCATAAACTATTTTCTTGGATTGACGAGGGAGAAGAAGGAATACTTTTTTAGGGACGACAATTGATTTTAAGAGTAAAGATATGAAAAAGACGATCTAAAACATTCAATAACACGGATACTAATATTTATTATTTTTAAAAATTTATATTACTTTTATTTATATTTATAGGGGAAAGGCTGATGTTACCTCAAGAAGGTTTCCGAATTTTGGCTCAAGTGGTTATCGCACTGCAAATTACCGGAAACCGCGATAGTCACGTCGAATGGACGTGAGATTATCGCCGAATATTCTCGTGTCCATCGCTGGCAACGACAACAGGTATGTCGACAAATTTTCTTCTCTTGGATCTCATTCGTAACGATTGTGGTGCAGAGTAAACACGTTATTTTTTCACGCCGTGTCGCAATTAACACCAACTGAGTAAGCAAAAAGTAGCAACATGCAAAAATTACAAAAATACATTACCCTTATAAACAAGTATAGTTTGTCAGCTCAAAAGATAAGTATTTTATTGAATTGTTTATTGAAACAATAAATATATTTCCCCATAATCATTCACATAATAAAAATTGCACATACGTCCAAGAATTAAACAATTATCCAGCAATTTGTTCAATGATTCAATGGTCAATTCAATCAATGATTGTTTAATTAATAGCGGAATTCTTCTAATATTGATTGGTAAATGACAGTGGACATTTTGAATTTTTTAATGAAATAATCGTTACAGCTTAAAAAAAAAAAATCTTGAACGACGCTGCTGTGACAAACGATAAAAATAAAAAAACCCAAGGATAAAATAGGCTTGCTGTGGAAAATCGATTAAGGAACGGTGAGGAGTGCCATTACTGTCCTAGGAATGTCACAATTTGCGGAAAAATTGTCCCTTCTTATCGCTGGCGTTTTCATCTTTGGATCGAGGACATGCTCGGGTCTCGGTGAAACCGATGACAATGTCGAATGGTGGAAAACGACGCTGATCTATGAGATTTGGCCAAGATTCTATCAGGATAGCAATGCCGACGGTCACGGAGATTTACAAGGTTTGGCAACACACTGACAAAAATGTTAACTATGGAAAGATATTGCAATAAGGACACGGAGACGATTCATTGAATCACAAAGCCAACCATTATTTATTCTCTGGTTAAGCAAAACTATTGTGACAATAATAAAAATACCATCGTGCCTTTTTAAGTAAAAAATTCTCTTCCGCTCTTTTTTATTTAATTTTGTATTTGATTTTGACAGAGGACATAGTTGAGCAAAGTGACTTCTTAAATTCATCGAAATAAAAGTTAAGATTTTTATGCCAAAATACGTTAAAGATGATAAAAAAGCATATTTAAAAAATTTCCATGCTGTAATTTTTCAGCACAAATGTATTAATTGACAATGATACTTAATATAGAGTTGTCTTGATTTAGTTTTTTACGAATTTTTTGAATAAAAAAGAATTTCATTCCTCTGAGCGAATTTCGCAAGATATTCAGTAATAAATATAAATAATATAATATAAACAGATAATATAATAATATAATATGAACAAAAGTCGGCACAACAATGCAGTCTCGTAAATATCACAATACTCTAACAATCGATTATCATTTCAATTTCCAGGTATAATCGATCGTCTTGGCTATATCAAGGAACTGGGAGTCGAAACTATCGATCTTGGTCCGATTTATCCATCGCCGGATTTCGACTGTGGTTACGACGTCTCTGATTATAAAAACGTGAATTCAATCCTCGGGACCATCGATGATTTTGATCGCCTCATTGAGGAATCACACAAGCGTGGTAAGTTGTCCAGATAATTAAAAGTAAATTTTTCCCGAGAGTATTATCATTATTATAATAATAAAAATAATTATTTTTTGTATCATTAATTATTTATTAAATTATTAATAAACATTTAAATAAGTATATTAATTAATTTAAAAAATTACTCAGTTATTAATTTATTAACTCATTATTTGGTTATTCTGTACAGATATTAAAGTTATTTTGGACGTTATACCGGACCATACGAGTGACCAGCATGAATGGTTCAATAAATCGGTAAATAGGATCGAGCCATATACAAATTATTACCAATGGGAGAATGGTACCGTTACTGCACATGGCACACATGTCCCACCCAACAACTGGGTAAGAAAAAGTCATTTTTTCTTGAAAATAAAAGGTCAATTTTACTTTAGTTTCGTCCAATGACTCTTGTGCCTGACTTTCTTAAATTTTCCCATTAAAGATGAGCACCTGGCATAAGAAGGAAACATCCGCCTGGACATGGAACGACGAGAGGGCCCAATGGTACTATCACAGATTTCAAACGTCCGAACCAGATCTTGATTTTTGTTTTGACGGTGTTAGGTCCGCGTTTGCGGTAAGTACAGTTATTTTTTGAACGTGCGTAGATACCATAATGGCGTCGTTTGTGGCCATTTTTGGTACTCGGTGATCCTCGACATGGCGTCTGTGAAAAGATTCATTTTATTAATTTAATTAAAATATGTGGGCTCAGAGCACTAATGTGCTTGCTTTTGAAATATTTAAGGTGGTATTCCGTTCTAGAATTTTGAAAAAATCAATTTTCGTTGTACGTTCTTAAAGTTTTTTTTTAGAGAGGTTGCTATCGTGTTAGCTAGCACACCCCTTTATTACCCCAACTTTACCAGCTCACATCTTATTTAATTTTCATTTCTTTTTCTCTCGACTTATGTGACTTATTGCACGGATTGCAGGAAATACTTTTTTTCTGGCTCACACATGGAGTCGATGGTTTTCGAATTTATGAGGTTTCTCTATGCCGGGCGGATTATGAACTTTACTACGAATCGGACAACTCAGAATCAGTACGCAAATTTTACCCGGCCTCCAATGCTGAAGTTCTGGATGATTTTCGAGATGCGATTAAGAACTGGACAAAATCGAATAAAGCCTCATCGAAGTACGTACCGGATCCGGATGATGTTGAAGTTTGCATACTGGGAATGCAACGAAAAACTTGGGACCTTCATACGGTCCAAGAAGAAGAAATGTTAAATTTCAAAAAAGCGCATTTTTGCTGCATTCCAACGATGCGAGCTTCAATGTCCTCTTAATCGATTGATCGGCAAAACTGATCCAGTTGATGTGACTTCAGATTACTGCTCGCTGGATCCTACGAGATTATGGAAAAATCATCGCCATTCGGGAAGGACGTAATACCATTCAATAATGAGTTCTCGGACTACATTGGAAGCTCTAGTTGGATATACGCCTTCCAACTCCAAAATAATATCGTCGCACGGCTCGATCACGGTTCAGTCGGCAATTGGCCGGTAAGTATAAGAAATTCGGTTGTTAGGTGCACTTTTTTCTAATTTTCCAACGATCAGTAGCATCTCGCAGATTTGTCAAAATTTTCTCAACGACAAAAGCATCACTTGGATTGATGATGTGACGTGAAAAAAAATTTGATTACAGCTATCGAATGAAGGTAATTGGAGAGTCGCTTCGAAAGTTGGATCCGAAAGGCTGGACGCTCTTCACATGCTCAGCCTTTTACTACCCGGTCAGGCCTTCACGCTTTACGGTGATGAGATTGGAATGACAAATACTCCATCGCCCACTCATGGGACCGATAATTCGCCGATCAATTCCTGTACATCGGACGATGATAAGTATTTCGTGAAAAGCCCGATGCAATGGGACGGCACAACCTCGGCTGGTTTTTCGACAAAGGCGAGTTTACCTTTGCCCGTCAATGAAAATTATACCAACAATAATGTGATGGGACAACAGAGTGATCCGCAAAGTCATTTGAACGTGTACAAGCGACTCGCTAAATTGAGAAAAAATCCTGTCTTTGCACGTGGTGACTGGGATCTGAATCTTGTTAACCACCAAAATGTAATCGTCTTGCGAAGGTATCGTATAAATAACAATTATAGACGAATACATTACTGTCCAAATGATAGTATCATATCAGTTGCTATTATAATCTCATCAATCATCATTTCACTGCTTCTAAAATAGCAAAAGTAATAGTTAATGTACGTCACAGAGCTGGACTCTGAGTTCATCGATCAAACACTTTTTGAGTTTTCATAGTTCTGCGCGAAATAAAAAAAAGAGTAATGATTAATGAACACAAACAGTAGTGTTTACTCAAGTATATTAAAAAGTACTGCGTTGTCGATTAATGTGGGAGAGAATCGAGCCAAAAATACACGGGAAAAAGCAGTAATAATTTGTGGACAAAAACTCCAATATTACCGTTGCTCATAGTAATGTTTATTCCCAACTTCCAGAAGCCTCGCCGATCATCCAGTCTACATTGTCGTTATTAACATCGGAGACAACGAGGAAAAAGTCATCATGAGCCTCTTGCATCCTGATTTAAACGACAATCTCGATGTTGTTGAGACTGCGGGATGGGATGAAACCAAGAGGTTGGATTTAACATTTTAACTTATCTTCTGTTCCATCCAAATTATTACTGGATAGAAAATTAATCTTCTCATCAATTTTGTTAACAGGACTGTCGATCGAAACGAATTGAAACTTTTGTCGAACGCTGGAATCGTCCTGAAATCGGAAAATAAAATCAAAGAATCGCCTCTTCCTGAAAACGAAGGCAAGATTGAGGAGAAAAGAATATTTATCGAAATGGAAAATACAACCGAATACGTCAATGAGACTACCCAAAAGATCGAGATGTCAACGAGTGAGAGTTCCGAAGAATCGAAAGCACCGATCGAGGTGACCACGATTTTATACACGACCGTCGCGAAAAAAGATGATACTGTATCTACAGTATTAAGGGGGGAAACGACGACCGCGAACAGCAATGAAACGAGAGCCAGTATAGAGCCTTCGATATTAAGTTCGGAAACTATGACCTTGGGCAGCGAGGAATCAAATGTTGGTGTAGTACCTACAACGTTAAGGTCGAAAACCTCGAGCAGCGACGTACCGCGTACTAGCTTCAAATTAGAAATCATTTTTGCAATCCTTACTCTTATCGCACTCTGGTAACGAGTACATAATCGATTTTTTTCACTCATTAATCGAAAATGAAAACAAAATTTTTCTATCGAATTTAAAAGAAATCATCGTTCAAGCTCAAAAGTTATTCGTATATTTTTCATTCTGGATATAATAATATAATATAATAATATATCATTCTGGATATAATAATATAATACGATAATATAGACTTTTTACAGGAAATACATATTTTTAGCTCTATTTCCGCAATAATATATGGGTCATTCCATGTCAAATCGACCACTTTTGAACCCGACCCCTTTCGATTTGGCTGAAAATTTTCATCTTTTTTCTACCGCATTAAAAACATTTTTCAGGAATTTTTCAAATTTTTTTACCCAACCCAAAAAAATTTGTAAATTCCCTGAAAAATGTTTTTAATGGGGTAGAAAAAAGACAAAAATTTTCAGCCAAATCGAAAGGGGTCGGTCACAAGTGGTCGATTAGACATGGAATGCCCCACATACTTCCTCAAAATTCAACGTTATCCATAACTCGTTTTTATTATCTTTTATCCGATCAGCGACCAAACAACGTCGCACATGCGGTTTGCGGAATTTAAAAAAATAATAATTTTTAATTCCCATAAAAAAATTATAATCCGATTAACGAAAGAATAATTGTTTGATTTTTAAAAGATTCTAATAAAGATGAAAACAAAATAATACCGATGAAGTTCAACCATAAAAACCAATTTTCCACAAATGTGTGCAAAAGTATTCCTATTCAGATTTTTTTAAAACCATAACAGAAAATGTATTATTACAACAAAAAACTATAAATGCGGCATTCGTCGCATATCTTTCACATTTTGATCTAAATATATTTTTCTCACAATAAAAAAAAACATTTAAACGATCGATTGAAACATTTTATACGGAATTTTTTTCGCTAAGTACAAAAATTAAGCACATTTTTTCTGACTTCCAAACACGAGTCGATTAAGGCGATAGAATTTGACAATTATTCACTTCAGGCCGTTTGAATATTCTCATTCTAAAATTTGTATCTTGAAAGATTGATGAATTAGATTGATGAATTGTCGGACAGGAAAACGAATGATGATAATGAAAATGGATAATCACGCAAAAATCAAGAACTTCAAGATTTTTGATAATCAACAAATCGAGAGCTCGAGGATAAAATAATGTCGCTCGGTAAACGTGACGAAAAAAGTGCAGAGAGGGGAAGAAAAGGTACATCGCAGATTTACGTAGAACGAAACAAGTAATTTCTATTATAATCGACTATCTCAGACACGTGCACTGTTATCATTAATTGAAATGGCACGTCTTATCCGACTGGCACGAATTTTTCTGACGGTGATTCAGGATTCTCAAATGCAAGAGGTCATCGCTTTTTTTACCTTAAAATGTAGATTAGAAGTCTAACACGTTTTCGGTTTCATAAAATATTTTCTTGGATTGACGAGGGAGAAGAAGAAGACGACAATTGATTTTAAGAGTAAAGATATGAAAAAGACGATCTAAAACATTCAATAACACGGATACTAATATTTATTATTTTTTAAAATTTATATTACTTTTATTTATATTTATAGGGGAATGGCTGATGTTACCTCAAGAAGGTTTCCGAATTTTGGCTCAAGTGGTTATCGCAATGCAAATGACCGGAAACCGCGATAGTCACGTCGAATGGACGTGAGATTATCGCCGAATATTCTCATGTCCATCACTGGCAACGACAACAGGTATTTCGACAAATTTTCTTCTCTTGGATCTCATTAGTAACGATTGTGGTGCAGCCTAAACACGTTATTTTTTTCACGCCGTGTCGCAATTAACACCAACTGAGTAAGCAAAAAGTAGCAACAAGCAAAAAGTACAAAAATACATTACCCTTATAAACAAGTATAGTTTGTCAGCTAAAAAGATAAGTATTTTATTGAATTGCTTATTGAAACAATAAATATATTTCCCCATAATCTTTCACATAATACAAATTGCACATACGTCCAAGAATTAAACAATTATCCAGCAATTTGTTCAATGATTCAATGGTCAATTCAATCAATGATTGGTTAATTATTAGCGGAATTCTTCTAATATTGATTGGTAAATGACAGTGGACATTTTCAATTTTTTAATGAAATAATCGTTGCAGCTTAATCATTGATAAAAAAAAAAATCTTGAACGACGCTGCTGTGAAAAGCGATAAAAATTTAAAAAACCCAAGGATAAAATAGGCTTGCTGTGGAAAATCGATTAAGGAACGTTGAGGAGTGCCATTACTGTCCAAGGAATGTCACAATTTGCGGGAAAATTGTCCCTTCTTATCGCTGGCGTTTTCATCCTTGGATCGAGGACATGCTCGGGTCTCGGTGAAACCGATGACAATGTCGAATGGTGGAAAACGACGCTGATCTATGAGATTTGGCCCAGATTCTATCAGGATAGCAATGACGACGGTCACGGAGATTTACAAGGTTTGCAACACACTGACAAAAATGTTAACAATGGAAAGATATTGCAATATGGACACGGAGACGATTCATTGAATCACAAAGCCAACCATTATTTATTCTCCGGTTAACCAAAACTATTGTGACAATAATAAAAGTACCGTCGTGCCTTTTTAACCAAAAAATTATCTTCCGCTCTTTTTTATTTGATTTTGTATTTGATTTTGACAGAGGACATTAAACATAATTGAGCAAAGTGACTTCTTAAATTCATCGAAATAAAAATTAAGATTTTCATGCCAAAATACGTTAAAGATGACGAAAAAGCATATTTAAAAAATTTCCATGCTGTAATTTTTTTGCACAAATGTATTAATTGAAAATGATACTTAGTATAGAATTTTCTTGATTCAGATTTTTTGAATAAAAAAGAATTTCATTCCTCTGAGCGAATTTCGCAAGATATTCATAAATAATATAATGTAAACAGATAATATAATAATATAATATAAACAAAAGTTGGCACTACAAGGTAGTCTTTCATATAAATTTCACAATACTCTGACAATCGATTATCATTTCAATTTTCAGGTATAATCGATCGTCTTGACTATATCAATGATCTGGGAGTCGAAACTATCAATCTTGGTCCGATTTATCCATCGCCGGACGTTGACTGTGGTTACGACGTCTCTGATTACAAGAACGTGAATTCAATCCTCGGGACCATCGATGATTTCGATCGCCTCATTAAGGAATCACACGACCGTGGTAAGTTGTCCAGATAATTAAAAGTAAATTTTTCCCAAGAGTATTATCATTATTATAATAATAATTTTTTTTTTCATCAATTGTTTATTAAATTATTAATAAACATATAAATAAATATATTAAATAATTTCATAAATTAATCAATTATGAATTAATTCACTATTTGGTTATTCTGTACAGATATTAAAGTTATTTTGGACGTTATACCGAATCACACGAGTGACCAGCATGAATGGTTCAATAAATCGGTAAATAGGATCGAGCCATATACAAATTATTACAAATGGGAGAATGGTACCGTTACTGCACATGGCACACATGTCCCACCCAACAACTGGGTATAAAAAAAGTCATTTCTTCTTGAAAAAAAAGGTCAATTTCGGTACGTGAGTCGAAGAGTATTACACCTCAGATTAATGCCCAAAACTATGACACCTCTGTGTTAAAGTGATAGGAGGTGTCATATTTCCTGGCGTTAATCTGAGGTGTCATACTTTTCGACTCATGTACCGATTTGTACTTTAATTTCGTCCAATGACTCTTGTGCCTGACTTTCTTAAATTTTCCCATTAAAGATGAGCACCTGGCATAACAAGGAAACATCCGCCTGGACATGGAACGACGAGAGGGCCCAATGGTACTATCACAGATTTCAAAAGTCCGAACCAGATCTGAATTTTGATTGTCAACGTGCTTATTACTCCTTTTTGGTAAGTACAGTGATTTTTTGAACGTACAGTTGTAGATATCATAATGGCATCATTTGTGGATCTTGATCTTCGAGATAGCGCCTGTGAAAATATTCATTTCATTAATTCAATGAAAATATGTGGGCTCAGAGCAGTAATGTGCTAATTTTTGAAATATTCAAAGTGCTATTCTGGTCTAGAATTTTGAAAAAATCATTTTTTTTGCATGTTCTTAAAGTTTCGACCTTTTAGAAAGGTTGCAACCGTATCTGCCGGCACACCCCTTTTTTACCCCCAACTTTACCAGCTTATGCCTTATTTAATTTTCATTTTTTTCTCTCGACTTATTTGACTTATTGCGCGGATTGTAGGACATACTTTATTTCTGGCTCACACATGGAGTCGATGGTTTTCGAATCTTGGAGGTTCCTCATTTCCAGGAGGATTATAAACTCCGCAACGAGTCGGACGATCGAAAACGAGAACGCACATTTGGCCTGGTGTCTAATGTGCAAGTTCTGAGTGATTTTCGACAAGGGATTACTAACACATCGAAGTACGTACCGGATCCGGATGATGTTGAAGTTTGCATACTTGGAATGCAACAAAAAACTTGGGACCTTAACAGGGTTCAAGAATAAGAAATATAGAATTTTTTAAAAAAGGGCATTTTAGCTGCACTCCATCGATGCGAGCTTCAATGTCCTTTTAATCGATTGATCGGCAAAACTGATCCAATTGATGTGATTTCAGATTGCTGCTCGCTGGATCCTACGATACCATGAGCAATTCATTATTGTACTACGGCGATTACGGTTTAATACCATTGAATCATCGCTTCTTGCACCTCATTGAAAACGCTGGTTTCAACGCCACCGAATTCAAAAGCCGTATCGAATTTTGGCTCGGTGCGATATCGGCGAACTCAGTCACCAATTGGCCGGTAAGTATAAGAAAATTGGTTGTTAGTTGCAGTTTTTTCTAATTTTCCAATTATCAATAGCATCTCGCAGTTTTGTCACAATTTTCCCAACGAAAAAGCATTACTTGAATTGATGATGTGACGTGAAAAAAAATTTGATTACAGATATCAAATGAAGGTAATTGGAGAGTCGCTTCGAAAGTTGGATCCGAAAGGCTGGACGCTCTTCACATGCTCAGCCTTTTACTACCCGGTCAGGCTTTCACGTTTTACGGTGATGAGATTGGAATGACGAATACTCCATTGTCAACTGATGGGACTGATAATTCGTCGATCAATTCCTGTACATCGGACGATGGTAAGTATTTCGTGAAAAGTCCGATGCAATGGGACGGCACAACCTCGGCTGGTTTTTCGACAAAGGCGAGTTTACCTTTGCCCGTCAATGAAAATTATACCAACAATAATGTGATGGGACAACTGAGTGATCCGCAAAGTCATTTGAACGTGTACAAGCGACTCGCTAAATTGAGAAAAAATCCTGTCTTTGCACGTGGTGACTTGAAACTCGAATCTGTCAACGACGGCAATGTCATCGTCTTACGAAGGTATCGTATAAATAACAATTATAGACGAATACATTACTGTCCAAAGAATAGTATCATATCAGTTGCTATTATAATCTCATCAATCATCATTTGACTGCTTCTAAAATAGCAAAAGTAATAGTTAATGTACGTCACAGAGCTGGACTCGAGTTCATCTATCAAGAACTTTTTGAGTTTTCATAGTTCTGCACGAAAAAAAAAGAGTAATAATTCATGGACACAAACAGTAGTGATTACTCAAGTATATTAAAAAGTACTGCGTTGTCGATTAATGTGGGAGAGAATCGAGCAAAAAATACACGGGAAAAAAGCAGTAATAATTTGTGGACAAAAACTCCAATATTACCGTTGCTCATAGTAATGTTTATTCCCACCTTCCAGAAGCCTCGCCGATCATCCAGTCTACATTGTCGTTATTAACATGGGAGAAACTGCAGAAACCGTCAACATAACCCACTTGTATCCTGCCTTAAACGACAATCTCGATGTTGTTGAGACTTCAGGATGGGATGAAACCAAGAGGTTGGATTTAACATTTCAACTTATCTTCTGTTCCATCCAAATTATTACTGGATAGAAAATTAATCTTCTCATCAATTTTGTTAACAGGACTGTCGATCGAAACGAATTGAAACTTTTGCCGAACGCTGGAATCGTCCTGAAATCGGAAAATAAAAACAAAGAATCGCCTCGTCCTGAAACACAAGGTAAGATTGAGGAGAAGGGAACACATATCGAAACGGAAAAACCAACCGAATACGTAGCTGAGACTACCCAAACAATCGAGATGTCAACGACCGAGCCGTCCGAAGAATCGAAAACACCGATCGAGGTGACCACGATTTTATACACGACCGTCGCGAACAAGGATGATACTTTATCTACAGTATTAAGGGGGGAAACGACAACCTCGAACAGCGACGAAATAAGTGCCAGTATTGAGGCTGTGACATTAAAGGTAGAAACTACGACCTTGGGCAGCGAGGAATCAACTGTTGGTATTGTATCTACGACGTTGAAGTTAGAAACTACGACCTCGAACAGCGACGAAATAAGTGCCAGTATTGGTCTGTGACATTAAAGGGAGAAACTACGACCTTGGGCAGCGAGGAATCAACTATTGGTATTGTATCTACGACGTTGAAGTTAGAAACTACGACCTCGAACAGCGACGAAATAAGTGCCAGTATTGAGGCTGTGACATTAAAGGGAGAAACTACGACCTTGGGCAGCGAGGAATCAACTGTTGGTATTGTATCTACGACGTTGAAGTTAGAAACTACGACCTCGAACAGCGACGAAATAAGTGCCAGTATTGAGGCTGTGACATTAAAGGGAGAAACTACGACCTTGGGCAGCGAGGAATCAACTGTTGGTATTGTATCTACGACGTTGAAGTTAGAAACTACGACCTCGAACAGCGACGAAATAAGTGCCAGTATTGAGTCTGTGACATTAAAGGGAGAAACTGCGACCTTGGGCAGCGAGGAATCAACTGTTGGTATTGTATCTACGACGTTGAAGTTAGAAACTACGACCTCGAACAGCGACGAAATAAGTGCCAGTATTGAGCCTGTGACATTAAAGGGAGAAACTACGACCTTGGATAGCGAGGAATCAACTGTTGGTATTGTATCTACGACGTTGAAGTTAGAAACGACGACCTCGAACAGCGACGAAATAAGTGCCAGTATTGAGGCTGTGACATTAAAGGGAGAAACTACGACCTTGGGCAGCGAGGAATCAACTGTTGGTATTGTATCTACGACGTTGAAGTTAGAAACTACGACCTCGAACAGCGACGAAATAAGTGCCAGTATTGAGTCTGTGACATTAAAGGGAGAAACTGCGACCTTGGGCAGCGAGGAATCAACTGTTGGTATTGTATCTACGACGTTGAAGTTAGAAACTACGACCTCGAACAGCGACGAAATAAGTGCCAGTATTGAGCCTGTGACATTAAAGGGAGAAACTACGACCTTGGATAGCGAGGAATCAACTGTTGGTATTGTATCTACGACGTTGAAGTTAGAAACGACGACCTCGAACAGCGACGAAATAAGTGCCAGTATTGAGGCTGTGACATTAAAGGGAGAAACTACGACCTTGGGCAGCGAGGAATCAACTGTTGGTATTGTATCTACGACGTTGAAGTTAGAAACTACGACCTCGAACAGCGACGAAATAAGTGCCAGTATTGAGCCTGTGACATTAAAGGGAGAAACTACGACCTTGGATAGCGAGGAATCAACTGTTGGTATTGTATCTACGAGCATCAGCGACGAACCGAGTACTATTATTACGCCGACGACATTAAGGTCGGATACTGCGACCTTGAGCAGTGATGAAGAAAGTGTTAGTATTGTATCTACAACGTTGAGGTCAAATACGATGACCTCGAACAGCGAGGAAACAAGTGCCAGTATTGTGACTATTATTGCACCCACAACGTTGGCATTAGAAATGGAGCCCTCGAAGATCAGCGATGAGCCAAGTACTAATGTGGTACCTACTGATCCACCTAAACCATTGAGGTGGGAAACAACGACCTTGAGCAGCGACGAAACGAGTACCAATGTTGTGCCTATTATCGAATCTCGAATGGTTGACTTGCAAACGGCGAACTCGAGCATCATCGACGAACCAAGCGATGTTTCTACGACATTAAGATTGGAAACTACGTCCTTGGGTGGCGATGAATCAAGTGTCGATATCGTACCTACAACGTTAAGGTCGAAACCGACGACCTCGAGGATCAGCAAGAAAACAAATTCCCGTATTGCGCAGATTATTCCATCTACAACATTAAGGTCGAAAACCTTGAGCAGCGGCGTACCGCGTGCTAGCTTCAAATTAGAAATCATTTTTGCAATCCTTACTCTTATCACACTCTGGTAACGAGTAATCAATTTTTTTCACTCATTAATCAGAAAGATGAAAACAAAATTGTTATATCGAATTTAAAAGAAATCATCGTTCAAGCTCAAAAGATATTCGTATATTTTTCATTCTGAATATAATAATATAATATGATAATAGAAACTTTGTACGGGAAATACATATTTTTAGCTCTATTTCCGCAATAATATATACTTCCTCAAAATTCAACGTTATCCATAACTCGTTTTTATTATCTTTTATCCAATCAGCGACCAAACAACGTTCGCACATGCGGTTTGCGGAATTTAAAAAAAAAAGAATTTTTAATTCCCACAAAAAAATTATGATCCGATTGACGAAAGAATAATTGTTTGATTTTTTAAAGATTCTAATGAAGATGAAAACCAAATAATACCGATGAAATTCGACCATCAAAACCAATTTTCTACAAATGTGTGCAAAAAGTATTCGTATCCAAATTTAAAAAAAAAAACCATAACAGAAAATGCATTATTACAAAAAAAAACTATTATAAACGGCATTCGTCGCACAATATCTTTCACATTTTGTTCTAAATATATTTCTCACACGATCAAAAAAAATATTTCGAACGATGGATTGAAAAATTTTATATGGAATTTTTTTCGCTAAGTACAAAAATTAAACACATTTTTTCTGACTTCCAAGTACGATTGGGAGTCGATTAAGGCGATAGAATTTTACAGTTATTTACTTCAGGCCGTTTGAATATTCTCATTCTAAAATTTGTATCATCCGACCCGAACAATTTTTCGTTTGGCCACCTTAACAATTTTTTTAACTCGTTTTTCTCTGAGACATATTGAAGTACAATGAAAATTCAACTGTAAAATAACGGCACGAAAGTGCCGTGATTGTTTGTTTTTCCGAGTGACATTGATTTACGAGTATTTTGGAAAAATTTATTTCGCTTTATGGCACGTTTAGTCTCACTTAAGGAGGTCTAATCACGAAGAAAGTATTTTGTACTCGATCAAAATTCAGATTTTTTTTCCTATTCGTATATTCAATCGTGTTTGTTTTTCGATTCATAATCGCCGAGAAATCAACGCCTGACCGAAACATAAACAACGAAATGTCGCGTTATATTACGAATTGCGGTATAAACGTATAAAAATATAATAAAACGAGTGACAAATTTCATATACAACATTCTGGCATGAAAGTCTAAAAAAAAAAAACACCCACACAAAAAATCGAACCAAAAATACAAGATCATTTTTTACAAATCAATTGTAGCGTCTCTACCTTACGTTCGCTATTTAACATTATCATATTTACAATTACATTGGTTAGCGTTTTTTTTGTTTATAAATATATATAACACCAGGCGAGATTTACATTCTCTCGAATGGAGTCCTTTTGTATTATTTTTTTCCCTCCAGTTACTCTTTCTTTAGATTGGTCATGAAAATGTCAATAATTCATTTTGATCTACAAAACCTCATCGAACTACAGACAGAGGGATTATTCGTATATCTCGCAGATTTCGATAGATCAGGTAAGAGATAAAAAGTTGACGGTTGAAAGTTGAAAAATAAGGGCTTCCAAAAAAGAAAAAAAAATGTCAAAAAGTATCAAGGGTACAATATTTCTTGCGGTACCGCGTATTATAATTATCAAGAATAATATAACTATCTGTCCTACAGTCATGATTATAATTTGTACTCAAAGAGAAATTAAAAATCGTCGTTAATAATTACGAGAGCACCGAATGCATCGAAGTATTGTAAGAAAAAAAAAAAATCAACAGTAAACACTACAAATGAGACATCGGTAGATATTCGTTCCCGATCGAGAGAAGAAAATATTTTTCAAGCATAAAAATTATTTTTTAAAAATTTGTAAACATTAAATCGTTTTCCTACGCTAGACTCCGACTTGGATTTCATTCTAATAAATTGCCTTCTTTTTGCATAAACATGATATTTGGCATTCAATATAATGGAAATAAATATCGATCTTGCGCGTGGATCGAAAATCTCACGAGAGTCAAAATTTCGATGCGAGAACGCAGTAACGAGAAGAGTCAAAAAAAATTACGATATTCTATTTTTTTTTTAAATTACCATAATTAAATACAGTTGTGGTCCTCGAAAATGGATTCGTATCTAGAACCATTCTCACGCAACAAATTTCACGCCCCATTTTGAACCGATCTTATGACAACAAGGATCCATTACAGTCGATGAGAAAATACTTTTTTTGGATTATACTCGTCATCGAGATTTACGTATCGTTTACTTCAAAAATAGATCTCGCACAAGCGGAGGCTCAGACGATTTTTCTTATTGTCTCATTGCCTCGTCTTTGCTCCCTCATAGAAGAAGTTTCAACGACTCGTTAAAATTCTATCTAATTTTGAATATTTTCAAAAATATCTGTTGATAGGTAGAGTTTTTAGATGAAAAAACTCACCACCGAATTGTCATTGAATTTGATTAAGTATGAATAAAGAGTTTACTTGTAAGAAAAATGTAAGCTAATGGGAAGTTAGGCATTGCATTCCCATGCTTCTTCGTAATATACAAATGGTCATCAGCAATCCAACGTTTTTTTCTACGCAAATTGACCTCAAGGGGAGAATAAAGGTCAATAAAAAAATTAGAACCTTGAGAAAATATAGCTAGATATTCACAAGCTCTAAAAAAAAATAGAAGGAAGAACTCTTCTTAAATTGTGAGGACCACTTCTGTGATTGTAACAATAATAATATAAATGATAACATACTGCACGTATATGCACATGATTGAATCAGCCCCGATGACTATAAATTTTCAAAGTATATCGTGTACGATCATAGGTCAAAGTTGATCGAGAAAATGGAAGAGATTTGAGGACCGGTGAACATCTCACCGTGTCTCATTGGCGAGAGCTAGAACGACTCGGGCTTGTCGACGACTTTGAATATATTGGAGAGCTCGTCGACGAGTGTCTCATAACGATATGACACTCGTATGTCCGGCACGTTTGTTCGCGTAATGTCATTTCCGGCGACACCTTCCTTCGTGTAATTCGGTCCAAGCCAATATTGCTTGCTCTGCGTTAAAAAAAAGACACGGTGAGGTCAGGAGGTATATTAAAAAAAAAACAATTAACAGATTTGTTAGAAAGTAAAAATCATCGAACGTACCTTGTGAGGAAATCCACTCATGATGACTGAATTCCTCGCCAATTCGCACATGTCGCAAGAGCTGAGCTTCCATACCTGAGCCGCTATGCTATATTCCTCCATCAGAGGTTCCTGTAGAATTTAGATAACAAATAAATATTAGGCATTCCACGTCAAGTCGGCCACCCCATTTTTTGAAATCACCAAAAATCGCATACAAATTTTTATAAAGTAGTTCCAACTGTCAAGAAAATTCATGATTTTTTTCAGATTTTGAAATTACATTTTTTAGCCGGAAAAAAAATACAAAAAATTCGTTTGTCCCATTTTGTAACTCGAAAATTATTCGTCGTACGAAAAAAAAGTACGACATAAAATTTAGGATTTTCAACGAGCTTCTTACTGAAACAATAATCATGTAAATCATTCAATCGTTAACTCTATTATTTCCAGAAAATGCCCCAATTTTCTTGAAGGTATTTTCTTGGAGAGACAGAAAAATTTCACGGCTTACCTTGGTAAAGTGAAATTGAAGTGGATCATCCGTGGATAGACTGACGCAAAGACCGCGTGCCAAATACTCCGGTAGGGGATTGCGATGATAATTGAGAAATAGAGAATTGTTGCTCAACGGTGACATTGCGATGCCGATCTGTGCGAGATAATAGAGATACTGAAGAACCGGAACTTTTCGCAACAGGAGGCCGTGCGAAATGTTCTCCGCCATCATAAAACCACAGACCAAATGTTGTATGGGACCGGCCTCGCCGCAATGAGGTCTCAGAACAAAGGTATTCATGCCTTGTTCCCTGAATAATAAATGTGAAAGAAAAATGTTTTTACGGCAAATGTTATACCAGTGCCAAAGACTATTAATGATTTTTCTTCATTCAAACGGAGTCAATAACGTAACGTCAAACTTCGAGAGTGTCGCATCACTGATTCCAAGTAACGGTGAAAAAAAAAATCACTCTTCAACGTTGGATTTAGTTACTGGCCTTAAAATATAACTTACGCTCGGAAATGATTCAGCACCGTCATATTAGCAAAAGTGTAGTACTGATAGTATCCGTAGGGAGGATTTTCAATGTCGTTCCAATCCTCCGGTGGACATACGTCCTTGTCGAAGAGAGGATTTTCCGGCTTACTCTCATCGTCCACGGAATCGAAACCTATTACCTGTTTCGGTGATTTTAACATACAAGAAAACGGTTAAAATTTCATTTTCCATTTTCTACCGACGCTATTTCATAAATTTTGTGTTTTGAACTCATTTTAGTGCCAAGAGCGACAACACTGTCCGTAATTGGCAAAACATCTCAGTTAGCTGCGATTTTGTCGAAAAATGAGAATATTTATCTCGTTTTGAAGTAATTATAATGGTAAAAAACTTGCCTCTATGGCTGATTATTTTCATAATGAAAAAAATATATATAGGCGCGCTGCTGACGCGAATGACCATTTATAAATGAGGCAATCCACGCCATTTCGAACGGTTAAAAAGTTGTCCACTCTCAAAAAATGGAAATTTTGTCAAATTATTTAATTATATGAAAAAGAACATTGTAAATTTTTTCAAAATTTTTGGATCACATTTTCTCGAGTTTTTCAAAATTTCAAAATTTTCAAAATACCGTTATATCTCGTGAGCATTTGATTTAACAGAAAAATGTTTAAGACAAAAAAGTTGCAGTTTTACATGAACTTTATGAAAAAATGTTGTTTTGAATTTTTCGAGTTAAAAAAATGATTATTTACCCCAAAATTATACAAAAATATTTTTTTTCGGTCGGTATGTCACTTTCAATTTTTCTCAAAAAATTCCAGAAAATACTCTGAAGTGTGTACAGTGACACCTATTTTTTCAGAACGGCTCGATTCGTTGTTCCAAAGCTATGCTTTATTTTATTAATAATATTTTTTTTTGTTTTTGCTCCGATAAGCTCCGAAACATTAATATTATTATTGTAGATTTTCTTTTATCTACAAATTTGAGAGAAATAATTTGGTAGAGTATGATTTTCCATAATAATTGATTTTTCCAAAAAAAAAATAATGTTGTTAATAAAACAGAGCATAGCTTTGGAACAACTAATCGAACCATCAAAACAAAATACGTGTCTATTGTACACACTTCAGAGTATTTTCTGGAATTTTTTGACATAAATCGAAAGTGACATACCGATCGAAAAAATTATTTTCGTATATTTTTGATGAAAGTGGGAATTTTTTAAACTCTCGAAATAAAAAATAAAAAATTTTGCAAAGTTTCTGTAAACCTGCAACTTTTTTGTCTGAAACCTTTTTCTGTTTAATCGTATGCTTTCAAGATATAACGATACTTGCTAAGTACCGTTTGTTTAAAAAAAAATCAATTATTATGGAAAATCATACTCTCCCAAATTATTTCTCTCAAATTTGTAGATAAAAGAACATTTACAATAATAATATTAATGTTTCGGAGCTTATCGGAGCAAAAACAAAAAAATATTATTGCAGTTATTGCAGTTATCGCAAATTTTGAAATTTTGAAAAACTCAAGAAAATGCGATCCAAAAGTTTTGAAAAAATTTACAATGTTTTTTTTCATACAATAAAATAATTTGACAAAATTTCCATTTTTTTGAGAGTGGACAACTTTTTGGACCGTTCGAAATGGCGTGGATTGCCTCAAATATTTCTTTATCACTCACGTATTGAAGAAATTTGTGAAGCTCCGGATGACTATTTGGATCGTTCGTTGCCTCGAACAGCGGCAGAAATATGTTGTTCAATATCTCTTGGAAATTCGTCATCAATTTGTTCAGCTTGAATATATCACTGCGGAGATAACGAAAGACAACAGTAGAGAGTTTTGTAAAAATTAATTGTTAGATGGAGTTTATCATTGAATGAAGATAAAAACATGCGCAATGCATATACTCACTAGAGACGAGGAATTTGAATGAGCCAGCGAACATTGTCGGACGATACGTCACTCGATATCGCCCATCTCGCCAGTTTATCCCATTCCTCGGGATTCTTGCCGTATATCGAGAGTCTCAGCTCCGCGTTCTGATACTTTGACTCCTCGAGATCGCTCGCAACCTCCTTTATTATACGAGCAAAGTACTTGCCCTCGAGATAATTGTCGGTTTTGAGAAAAACCTCGCGAAGACGACTCTCACCGATGGGATTGTACTTGGCGTTGAACTTGTCGAATCTGTGAAATGTGTTTCTATCCTGAAACATTCACGTACATCGAATGATGATTCAAAACCGTGGACAATTATCAAAAATTATTTTTCAAAAACTTTTATTTCAAAACAATCCATTATGAAACCTCCGTTTGCTGCAAAGTTTGAAAATCGCATCAAAAAAGATTTTTCATTTCGCAAAAAATTCTTTTTTAAGAGAATCTTCATAAAATCAGCTCTAGCTTCGTAACAATTATATTTTTTTGTACAAAAAATTTCTTTGCTCTTCAGAAGTGAATCTTTTTAATGCCACACTTCTGTAAAATACACTACCGGCGAAAAGTTTCCGGACAAAACTTCAAAAAAGGTCTGGAACGTTTTTTTTGTGCCATTTCGCCGGAAGTCAACGTTGACTAATTTAACAAACGGCATTTCAACGGCGAAGAATTCAGCTTTATTTCCTGTTTTTTTAATTATTTTTACAATTTTTTTTTAGATTTTGAATCTATTTTGAAAACAACTGTTTTTCGTTTTTTATCCCCTTCTCTTCAGGTGCACCCATCTTCTAGAGAAAATTTTGTTAAAACATTTTTACGATTGGATTCATAAAGGAGAAAATTTGAGCTTCAATTTGCTTTTTTTTTAAGAACTTTGAGCGATTTTTTTTCCAAAGTTATTCTGTTTTTTGTGAAAAAAGAGGAAAATTTGAAAAATCTCGTATACTTAATACGAAAACAAAGAGGATCCATGAAAAACTTCAGGATAGTAAAAAGTTGCATCTGTTTTCGTTGAGTTCAGAGAAATTTTTTCAAATTTTTTTTTCTCATGTTGAGGCTGGGAAAAAAATTTGGAAAAAAATTCCACTGTGTTGAAAATGGTAAAATAAAGAATGTTTTCCCCTCTTTAAATTTTATCAATAATCCCATAGTTCTCGAGTAATGGTAATTCAATTATCTGAGCTCCGACCCAAAAAATGAAAAGAAAAAAAATTGGAAAAAAAAGAATCTGAAAAAATTCCTCTAAACTCAACAAAAACAGACGCAATTTTGTACTATCTTGAAGTTTTTCATGAATCCTCTCTGTTTTCGTGTTATACGAGATTTTTCCTCTTTTTCCACAAAAAACAGAATAAATTGGGAGAAAAAAAGCGCTCAAAGTCTTTAAAAAAAAAGGAAATTGAACCCCAAACTTTCCCCTTTATGAACGCAATCGTAAAAGTGTACAAAAAAAATCTCCTCTAGAAGATGGGTGCACCTGAAGAGAGGAAAAAAAGGTGAAAAACAGTTGTTTTCAAAATAGAGTCCAAATATATAAAAAAAATTGTAAAAATAATTTAAAAAACAGGAAGTCCACGTTGACTTCCTGCGAAATGCCATAAAAAAACGTGCCAGATCTTTTTTGAAGTTTTGTCCGTAAACTTTTCGCCGGTAGTGTATATAAAAAAACAATTTTTCAAAGAAAAATCGTCAAGATGGTTTTTTCTTCAACCGCTTCAAAAAGCATTCCGAGAGAAAAATATTGGATGGAAAAATATAACGTTGGAAGAAAAATAAAAAGCGGAATAAGCTCACCGCGTGAACGTCCAACATGTCAACGCTAAGATCGTAAGTGGTGAGATTCATCGATTGAAAGACTTCCTTCAGGGTCATAATTTCGCCGCTCTTCGAGCACGTGACAACCTCATCGGCGTGATTCTTGAGGGTCTTCTTGATGAATCTCAAGAGATGCTTCTGATTCATGCACGATGCCGCGTGTATGTGCGTATCGACTTTTCGTATATTGTAAAAATCACGATGCGGCACGGCTTTCTGACTCGCCAATTCTCGCAATTCATTGAGCAACACGTGCAACTGAAATTTCGACGACAAATAGCTGAGACGACGATAACAGAAGGACTTCAAGGGACCATCGGCGATCATGGCGCAAAGAAGATTCATCTCTCGTACAAACGTCGCGAGATCCGGATACAAATACGGCAAAGGACGATTGTTCGCCCGATCCTCGTCGCTCGCGTAAACATTGAATACGCCGTTCAACGGCGCTATCTTGTAATTCTTCGACGGTGGAAATTCACACGCCCACGGATCACCCCGAGAAGCTGGCGCGTGCACCGGATGATCTGGAAGAAGACAGAAAATAGGTCAAATTTGTTTTCCATTTAAATTCAATTGATCAATTTGTTTCGAACAAGGACGAAAGCGACTTTTGTTCAAACAATTTGACCTTTCACATTTTTTTTTGCTTCTATCGATAAATCCCAGAGTTGCCGAAATTATAATGTAAAAATAATGCATTATTTATTTTAGAAATAATGAAAATTCTACGATAGAAACATTAAGCATTATTTTTGTAATGAAAAATGTGAAACCCAACGATTATGCGTTAAATTAATAATGAATAATGCAAAAAACGTAACATTATTCATTACACCAGTAATGGATAATGCTAAACGCTGCCATTGACCATTATTACAGTAATGGGTAATTCAAAGTAGAAAAAAAATTTCATTACTATAGTAATGAATGGTACAAAATCGAAGAATAATGCATTACTCAAAGTAATGCATTATTCTTCGGTTCAATGTAATGCATTACTCAAAGTAATGCATTACATTGAGCAATTCATTCTTTGAGTAACACGTTACATCGAGCAGTGCATTACTTCAAATAACGCATTACATTTATAAATAATGTATTACTTTGAGTAATGGTTTAAAGGAATAAAAATAATTTCTGTATGTAGAGAGCAATGTCAATGAAATCTTTTTTTTCGTATGATTTTTTTTTAATCATAATGTGTAAGAATGATACATCTCAGAGTGGACGTGTTATTCCCTCAATTTTTTTACAGGGAAATTCATTTAAGTAGATTCCTAATTTTTTACTTCGAAAATATAATTCGGTACTTTGTTTTGTTTTTTTTATTTGTTAGATTAGATTTGAACCTACAACATGAACCGGTTTCATCAATCCATATTTTCCACTTTCGTAAATAAAAGGAAGTTTTTATCGCATTGTCCTATTGGACTACGAATAAATAAAATATTTTTATTCCGAATTATTCAAAATATTCAGTATTATAGTAATGAAAAATTAACGCTACTTTGTAATATCTGTTACTTTAATAATGGATAATGAAACATTTTTGCATTATTCATTATTTCAGTAATTTCATTACTATTGCATTACTTCAGCAACGGATAATGTAATGCTTCTCCAAGTACTCATTAATAACGTAATGCATAATGTTTCATTTTTTCATTTTCCATTACTAATGTAATGCTTAATGGTCTGACATTGCATTATTAACTAAAAAAATAATGCGATATTTTTTTTATCACATTATTCTTTGAATGAATAATGTATAATGGAAGTTAAGTCCCATTATTAAGCGAAAAAATAATCATTAATGAAATCGATAATGCATTATTAAAATAATGCATTTTTTGCAACTCTGATAAATCCCATCTCACATTTGTGACTTGGAAAATTATGATCGAATTTATTTTGAAAAATTATTTTTGATCATTCTCATTCCAGCCAGTTTTCTGATGCATTGATTAATGGGAAAAAATGAAGAGTACTATTTCGATTTATATACAAAAATTGCAATTATCGTTTCTAGTTAATCGAATCTATTTAAAGTATTATGAAATCATTAATCTGGGAATGTTTTTCATGGGAATTATTAGTCAATGATATCGCAGATTACATTATTGTAATAATTTTTGTAACAATTGTTCAACGTCTCTGAATACATGCCGATTACTATTTCGCACATTTATTTCATGTTTCATTGAAGTATTCCGACTAAATGCAATTTATAAAAAAATCCAAATTGGGTATTTTGATGATTTCTGAGAATTCAACGTTTTGCAAAGATTCTAAGTAGTGAAAAATATTGAGCAAATGGGTATTTTGAAAAGCAAGAAGATTTATTCAAAAAACATTACAACTGATCTGAACTTTTTTTAAGTTTCTGGTATTTTTTTTTAGATATTCTACAATCGGCATCAACGAAACTTGAAGTTAAAGCTCAACGATATCGCATCTCGAATTGAACAATTTTGATCTTGTTTATATACCCGCAATCGCCATTCGATCGTCATGCTGAACCTCGTCATCAATGTTCATCGGTCGTTTATCGGCGGTTCTCAAAAATCTCCACGTTATCGATGGAAAACTCTGCTTGGAGTTGTTCATGTACTTTTCCCTTATCGCCAATGCCTGGACCAACATTTGCGACGCCTGTTGCAAATCCTCCAATGGCACCTGATAACAAAAAAAAACAAAGAGCCAGGGTTAATATTGTGGGTTAATATCAATAATGTGCTCATTGTTAATCTGACATACAAATCTGGTTAATCTTTCTGTGAATCATTTCAGATTATCTCGTCAGGAGGCTCAAGAAAGTCAAGCTAGACTTATGACTACAATTTCACCCAGAATAAAAATTAAATAATAATAATAATAATAATCAAACAAATATTAATAATATATCTACGGCGACAAATAGAACTAATTTCCATCTAATAACCTAATTCTCATTTAATCCTAGATAATATTCATGAACTTTTTTTTCATCATGCAAATTACAATTTTTTTCATGGCTTCCTCATTATTTTTCATCGTTCACCAAGGTTCCTCTATCAGCAATTCTCTAAGCTCCTCCACGATGAATAGCACAAGTATGGCTTCCTCGTGAAAAAAGCCTCAACGAACGGTTGAAAGAAATCAGGAAGCATAAAAAAAAAATTCACCATTTTTCGAAAATTTCAATATTTCATCAACTCCAAATCGCACAAAGAATTTATTACCAATACGATTCGTTGCAAATTCAATACTCCATTTTTATCGCTATATTTTTATATCATTACTGAATTTATAAAATGGAATTGCGACGAATGGCTGCAAAATGACAAAATCTGGAGATTCGAAAAAATATTCTGTATCGCCAATTGAAATTAATCCCCTAACAATGTTTCTGCAATTTCTCTGGACATGTCTGCTTGAATCTTTCAAGGTCAACGCACAAACAAACACCCCTTTTGATTCTGACACTTTTTTCAAAATATTAAAGAACTGAATCTGGAATGTTT
Organism: Alloplasta piceator; assembly: GCA_946863875.1. NCBI lineage: Eukaryota > Metazoa > Arthropoda > Insecta > Hymenoptera > Ichneumonidae > Alloplasta > Alloplasta piceator. The sequence continues at coordinate 1,899,906 of OX333074.1, forward strand.
TGAAACATTTTTTCAATTCATTTTGAAATTGATACGAAAAAATGAGCAAAAAAAAAGGTTGAACGATCTTACGTCTCATTGTTACAGAAGATTGCAGGCCTTGGAAGATATTTATTTTTAAGCCGTTATTGGTGAATATCACGAAGGTCAGTCGAGTGCCGGACGCTTCGTAAGATTATCGAACGGGTTCGAGAAGCCCGCTTTGAGTCGAAAAAAGAACTCGGCGAAATTAAAGAGGATGTAACGAAAGGAGTTTTGGCTTCTTCGCTGCGGTGACCGCGTGACCGGGCAACGCGACCTTTCAGCAAGCTGAATCGAGCGTTAAATTTTTATTCCAAGGGTAGAAAAAGAGGGAAAAAACTGTCACGTACGAAATCTGACGTAAAGTGGGTGGAATCTGACGTAAAGTGGGTGGAAATCTGACGGTGAGTGGGTGGATAACCGTGAACGTTGACAAGATAGACAAAGACACAAGGTCAACGTGAATCAACGTCATTATATTGATCGCAGATTATCGAAGCTTAAGTCTCTCGGATAATACTTTGCGAAGGATGGTCAAAGGGTACAATATTATGGAGGTAAACGTGGGGTAAAATGGACCCTCAGGAAGATTCAAAACCCTCTGACCCAATCTGGATCATTTCTGGATTTAAAAAAAGTAGCCTGACCACAGTTCAAAATGTCAGGTCAAAAATAGCCGCTACAAAAAATCAAGTACAAAAATAATTCGATAATAATGTCCGTTATAAATTACTTGAATTTATTTATTATTTATTAATTGCATAAGTTTTGAGTAAGAGCAAGTAATTACATTAAGGGGTTATACTCAGTCAGGAAAAAGGAAAAAGACGATTTTTTTTTAATTTTCGTAATGTACATATATTTAGGAATATACGAGGCATTACACGTCAAGTCAGCAACCCCATTTTTTGAAATCGCCAAAAATCGCATACAAATTTTTAGAAAGTAGTTCCAACTATCAAGACAGTTTGTGATGTTTCAGATGGTTAAATTACATTTTTTAGCCGGAAAAAAATACAAAAAATTTGTTTGTCCCATTTTGTAACTCGAAAATTATTCATCGTACGAAAAAAAACGTAGAACATACAACTTAGGATTTTCATTGTACTTTTCACTGAATTTTTTTACAAACTCCTCCGAAAGCTCTATATACCATTTTCGGAGCAAGTAATGTTTTGATATTTTTTTTTCTCATCTTCGATTCGTCTGTAGTTTTAACAGTTTTTTACTTGATATATTTACAGACTATAAAAAAACTACGAAAAATGATTTCTCCATGATGGGATAGCGATCAAAAGATGCGGTTTTAAATGTACTTTTTTGTCAATTCATTTGAAAAAAATCGGATACACTCTTGTCGAAAAAACCAAAATTATACTTTGAAAGGTAAAACGGAAGAGGATGAAAAATATTTTTTTTTTTGAGAAATACGTATGTTTTTTTTTTGTCGAAAAGTAACTGAAAAAAAATCCGCGACACAAAAAAAAATATCGAGGTAATGGCCGCTCGGTTATAGCTGGAATGCCTCATATATGAAGAGGAGAAAATAGTTTGAATGAAAGAAGAACTCACCCCGGAAGTGTCCTCTCCGGAAATTGAGACTCTCTGAAAATGCGGCACAAAATCATTCTCCTCGAGGTTGAACGGATGGTCCAATTCATCGGTAACTCCGGGACCCAATGAGGGCTCATAATGACTCCGACGTTCCTCAAGATCCTTGGCTGCCCTGAAAAACAACAATTATATTTTTTTTCGTTCTTCATATGGAAACTGATCATTATTTTTCTGCTAAATTTACGACAGAAACAATTCGCATGGCTCAGTGAGTTTTTCGGGGCAAAATATTTCGGTATTTAAAAAACGAATGATCGATTCAATTCATAATGAAAAATATTAATCATAAAAAAATTAAATATAAACATTAAAATAAACAAAATATTATCGACTGAGAGACTGTTGAACGATGGTGATCGTTACTAATAATAATAACAATTTGCAATAATAACGATAATAATTCGCGGCAAAATTTACAAGGAACGTCAATTTTTCGAATATTTCAAATTGTTACAATTTTTGCTTCCTCATAAAGGAAGCTTCGTTTTAATGAAAAAATTTTTTTTCAAGATTTTCTTGTCAGTACGTTCAAAATGTCCCAAAACGTCCAAAAAACATTTAGAAAAAATGTCCGGACGTATGTATGTGTGTATGTATGTATGCATGTGTGTGTGTGTGTACGCTTTGTGCTTTCCTTAAAATGAATATATCTTGAGAATGGTTTGGGCGATCGACTTGAAATTTCGTATACAAGTAGACCATGTATGTCTCTATACTCAGTGCAAATTTTGTTTAAATTGCAAAATAATTGTCAATTTGGCGGGACATTAAATTTTTTGTAAGATGTTTGTGGGTCGTCTAACTTTCGTAATTTTGCAGTTATCACTCTGAAATTTTATGTACAGATACACTTTATAATAGAAACGGTTGGGATTGAATTTGGGAAAAATCGCCAACAGGTTCGGTTAAAAAAAAAAATGTTAATTTTTCGCAAAAAATTTGTAAGTTCTCTAACTTTTGCAATTTTGCATGTATCGAGCTGAATTTTTTTGTGATGATACGTTCAATGAAAACGAAAAATAATACTGAATTTCAGAAAAATCGCTTGAGAGGTTCATTTAAAAAAAAAAATTGAAATTTTCAAACAAATTTTGTTAACGCTCCTACATTCGCATTTTTGCAAGTATCGGGCTAAAATTTTTTGCACAAATATAATAGATGATAAGAATTGTTAGGGTCAAATTTGGTGAAAAACGCTAGAGAGGTTTGTTCTAAAAAAAAATTTAGACATTTCCAGAAAAATGCTTGTGAACACTTTCGTAATTAAACAGCTGTTTTGCAGTTGGCACCCTGAAATTTTATGTGTAGATACACTTTATAATAAGAACTATTTGGATTAAATTTGGGAAACTTTGCTCAAGAGGTTTGGTTTTAAAAAAATTATGATTTTTCGCAAAAAATGAGTAAGCTCTGTAGCTTTTGTAATTTTGCTTTTATCGAGGTGAATTGTTCAATGCTGACACATTCAATACCCAGGCAAAACAATATAGAATTTTGGAAAAATTGCATGAGGGGTTTGGCTGAAAAAAAATTTTGAAATTTTCAAAAAATTATTATCAGCGTTTCAACTTTCGTAATTTTGCAAGTATCTGGATGAAACTTCGCACAAATGCATAAGGTGATGAATAAATTGATATTGAATGAGCAGCAAGAGATCGTGGAATGTTAAAATTTTATGAAAGTGGTGAATAAATCGTGCAAATTGGAAATTTGCACATAGCTTCCTCATTTGCTTCCGTCTATCGTCAAGCTTCCTTTATGAGGAAGCCATGAAAATAAACATACATGAAATAAAGGTGGTCAAGAAGATCCTCATAGAGGAGACTTGACGATAGACGGAAACAAATGAGGAAGCTATGTGCAAATTTCCAATTTTTTATTTTTGGAATGTCGATTTCAGTTCATCGTTTCACGCAATTAGAATGACGCTGCAAAATGTCTAAGGGTGAATTTAACATCAGATAATTTTTATAAAAAAAAAAAATAACAATTCCAACGTTTCAATCAAGGAACAAAGAATGCCGAGCAAAGCCTGAGAATGTTTTTGAAAAATAATATGTATATTTCAAAACAAACTTCTGTGTGATTGAATAATCTCAATGAATTATTAACTTAGTGCCAGCTAAGTCAAAATATATTTTGGTATCACGATTATTTTCTTTACATATTCATGAGGCGATATATGCTCGAAATAAGAAACTGCATATAAGCAAAGAATCGGAAAATAAAAACAGTCGCTGAGATAAGCGAAATAGAAAGATGTCGAGAATACTTTGCCGATATCGCTTATTTATCTTTTACTCATTTTTATGTTTATATTTCATGGGCGCCACGTGGAACATTCGTCGAGCATTGAGAGCAATCCTGGTGCTTTGTCTTTGATTCGTCGACGAAAATTAATTTTATATTTTTTTTTACCAACGACTTTGAATGATGAATATTTGGGAAACGAGAAAAACAAAGATTTGCGGTTATTGACGCGTAGATTTAAAGTTGGATTCTTATCGCCCACGAAAGACGAGTAAACATGACCTCTTATGAAGAAACGAGAGTGATGCAGCGGAACAAAAAAATGCATCTCATTGCATTGATCAAAGAAGAAGAAATTTACATCCCACAGTAATTTATTTATTTTCCCTGACAGGGAAAATAAATGTTTTCGTATTAAAAGCTTAAAGAAGTATTTTTTTTTGCCAGTATGTTTATAAAATGCTAAAACATCCGGTTCTCGGATTATATTACATGAAAATGATGTAATGACAATTGAACAAAACGTAATGCAGCGTTTCCTTGATCAATATGATAAATCAGTGACGAGAATTAACGATCACGAAGATCTCTCGCGGAATAAATTTTGCAAACGTCGATGCAAACATCTGTAATCGATATTTTGGTGGAATTCTGAATTTAACGAAAAAGAAAAATTCAGAATTCCACCAAAATTCAGAAAACTCTGAAAAAAATGGGCCTTTTCCCCCAACATTTTTCACAGACGGAATAAGTCATATTTGATCGTCAATTGTGTCCAATTCAATTACCTCAGTAATATCGTATTGTCCCTTAGCCAACGTTTCGAATCGATAGCACAGGCGAACATGTTTCTTTCTCTTTGTTCAATGGAATATAAACGTCGATAATATCGTTAAAATAAATCGATGCACGTAATTGAATTCACAGAGGAAAAATCGTTTCCCGAGGTCTCAAATATTATTGAAAAAACGATTGAATTTAGGCCTCTTTTACGAATATTCATTTATACTTTTTATTCTCATCGATAATTAAATTCGACATTCCCTGATTCAATCGACGATCCAGAATAATCGAAGACAAATGCAAATGCTTTTTTTTGCGGCAATAATATTAAACTTTCCTTTGATTACTCAAGATTTACAATTACAATATGGATAAATATCATATATATATATATATAATTTCTTTATCACTCCACTAAGGCACTTTTTATTATATTTTCCAAAAACAACCAGTTTTTGAAAATTCTTATCTACATACGTGAATCGTCGAGAAGCCCGAAATAAAAAAATATCAAAGTTTCTCCATCAACGAGTGATTGGCATTTTTGTTTTCTTTCGTTTCAATAATTCGTTATTATTTATTTTTTGCACGGGCGATTTCGGGGATTGGATTCTCCGCACTTTCGCCCGTTTTTAATTCTCGTTTATCGCACGTAAGAGCGAAAATTTCGTGAATTCGCGCGTTTTACAGCCATAATTCACGAGCTCGCTTGTTCGAGATCTCCCACTTGCTCGGTTAAACCGAGAATCTGAGGCGAGGGAAGAAAGAACGTGGAAAAGAGACAATATTTTCTGAAGGTACAGTTTTGAGGACTTAACGCCCTCCGAAATATATCAATCTATGTATATTGATATATATATATATATATATATATATCTTTTAACGCTTTTTGCGTTATGGACAATTCAGAAAAAATGTACACGATTTCGTGTTACACTATATATGTTTTTATGTGCTCGATGCTTTCACGTCGACGCTCGGAGCACTCGGAGATACACTGACATCGGTCACTGTTTGCCACCCCCCGCTCCATCGTGCCTTTAACTCTTTTCTTCCCCTTCCGCTGGCGATCCCTCTCCAGCGCTCCCTTTTCTCCCTCCCTCTCTTCACCCTCCCACCCTATCCGCCTGAAATTCTCAGTTATATATATATATCCCACATTTGGCTCGATCAGAACGAGTCTGACGCGCCGCACACTTCGCAAATTTGCAGACACGTTGTGCGCAGAAAGTGAGAGAACCGAGGGGAGGGGATGATAGCGCGATTGTGCTCGACGCACGCATCGGATCGGTCGACCTTCCAAGTACAAAGCGGAGGTCTCAATCGCACAAATTTCTGATATATGAATTACAAGTTTAATTTATTAAAAATATAATGAAACATTGGTTTGCCATGGGAAATTAAAAATCGAGCGTATTAAGTAAGAGGCCATGGGTGGGCGACTGATTCCATCGATAAAAATTTTCCGCTTTGATCGGGATTCGAACCCGCGACCGACCGTCTTCGCCATCTAAGGACGTTGACGCTGACAATTGCGCCAGCGACGATTTGGAATTTTCTGGTATTGAAATGTTATAATATAGTTGAATGGCTTTCAACAATTTCGTCGTTCACTGTTATGAACCATACTAACGGACGGATTATTATTAGTACGCAGGGATTGGCAAAAAAAAAATTACGATTTTCCATTTTTCAATTGATGGAAAATCGATATTATCCGAAATTGAAAATTGAAATTATCCGAAACTGTATTTTCAATTATCCAAATAATCGGTAATTGGTAAAAAAGTAATATCAATTAATTATAAAATGGGTAATTGGTCTGAAAATATTTTCAATTATTCGAATAATCGGTAATTGGTTGAAAAACAATGTCAATTTTTCAGAAAAATTTATAATTGATCTGAAAATATTCTCAATTACCCGAATAATCGGTAATTGGTAGCAAAATAATATCAATTTTTCAGAAAAATGGGTAATTGGTCGGAAAATAATATAAATTTTTCAAAAAAATGGGTTACTGGTTGAAAAATAATATCAATTACCCAGAAATACAGGTAATTGGTTTGAAAATATTTTCAATTTCCCAGAAAAAAATTAATAATTTATTGAAAAAGTGTTTTCGAAAAAATACGAGTGATTAGAGATCTATAGAGATATATAGATATATATCTCTCTATATTTCTATGTACCTTTATATGCCTGTATATGCCTGCAAATACCTTTGTATGCCGATATTTGACTGTATATGCCTGTATATACCTCTATATATCTCTACATATATCTCATCACTCCGATTTTCAATAAATTATTAAGTTTTTTCTAAAATATCGAAAATATTTTGAAACCAATTACCCATTTTTCTGAAAAATTGATATTATTTTTCGAACAATTACCGATTATTTGGATAATTGGAAATTTATTTTTTTCTATTAACCATTGTCGGGTAATGGAAAATTTAGAATTCATAATTATTAATTTTCATTAAATTGATATTTTCCGAAAATGCGCCTGAAAATATCATTACTGCCGATCTTTGTTAGTACGTTATTATTATTAGTACCTTTTTCATAACTAAATTCATGATCTATGACCATCGAAATCCATAGATCTTGATCATCACAGAAACTCAAAATACTATTACGCTTATACGTCAATCCGGGCCCTACTCGACCATCGGTTGACATTTATTTCCGAAGATAACAACACGAACGGCGCGTACGCTTATATATGACACCTATATATACCATTTTATATATAAACATAAAATGGATATATAATCGTGACATTGAAATATATAAGAAACATAAGTAATATATATCCACGATATATTTTGCAAGTATCTATATCTAATATAAATATAGTTCGTCTATATGAAGCATATATACTGTCACATATTTTGAAATATAAAAGGAATACATCGAAAATGTATATAGATCTATTGAGGATTTATTCCATTTATAGTCAATATATATTCCTGCATATATGGCGGATATATAACGGATATCGAATTTTTGGCCGCTTTATATGATATATATGAATTATATATATTGCCATATATGGCGACTATACTTTATTTTCATGCGAGATGATTGCAAATCAGTTGAGTAAATCGTCAAAATTTCACTGATATTCCACCAATGGACGATGGAGATAATTTGGATGGCTTCGAACTATTCCAACTGCCCCGACCGCTAAACAGGCGCCTCCCCTATTAATTCGAGGATGAATGAGGGCTAATTGGATTGGACTTGGGCGCCGCCCTATCAAACTTAGCGACGAAGTGCGACCATAAAACGACCATGGTCGATATTATGAAGCTGCACGACACTAAAACGACCGTAAAACGACCATGGTACCACCATGGTACGACCACCGTACGACCATGATACAACCATGGTACGTCATTCAAATGACTCCATGGTCGCCTCCGGTCACTTTACAGTCGCAAAAGAAGAAAAACGACGGCCGTTGGGTTTGCTAGGGCGTGCAACGAATACAATGAGCCCTAACTTGACGGCCTAACCCTACGGAGTAGGTTTCTACAATCCTAAATGTGGTTTCAGTGTGTGGCAAGTCTGACTTCAGAGAAATTACATTTTCCTGAGCAAGTGAGCTGAGTCAGCAGTTCTCAACCTCGTGATACTCGCAAAGTCCTCCAAGGAAACTGGACCACGGGAATGGTAACTGCCGCAATCCTTGAGCAGCATATAGTCGGTCAATGACCCCAACTTCCGAGTTTTTCGGTAATTCGCATTCATCTCATAGTGTTTGGTTCCCCTATCAAATCTCCTGATCCTCTAGCTCCCGGAAAAGATAGTTTTTGGGTACTTAAAAGTGACAGACTGAGAGGGAATAACCAGTACGTGAGAAACCCTGCTCACCAATAAATTAAAGAGGACAAGGAATTGCAGGTGATGGAAATACTACACCTAATAGCTGTGCAAGAGGTCACTGCTCGGTAGAGCAGCTGCTATGATTATTGCTAGACTAAGATCTTAGAAATTTACGTCGTATATTAATACAAAATGCTTATGTATAACAATTTTATTGTCATTTAAGTAAGTGAGTCAATGACGTCGCATAGCTTTGCAGACACTATGCGCTATTTTCGCTTGTAGTGCTATGGCTGCCGCTGCTTCAGCTCGACGAAGCTTCAACTCCTCGTCACGGCGATGGGCATCTTCCCGTTGTCGACGCTGTTCAGCCTCCCGACGTTCCGCTTCTAGGCAACGGCGCGTGTCTCTCTCGATCCGTTTACGCTCCTCTTCCCGGCGCTTCTCCTCATCGCGTCGATATTTTTCTTGTTCACGTATTCTCTCCAGTTCCTGACGACGCCTTTCCTCTTCACGTGCTCTCTCCTGTTCACGTCGATAGTCTTCCATATTGTTATCGTTGTTTGTAGACAACGTTTCTTCCAATACAGTAGCAAGTGGCCAAGCGTGGACAATTGAATATCTTTCTTCTACCATCGATCGCATTTAAATACTAAGTGTAAACCACAAAAAATTTCCAATTTCAGCCATGCTTAATCAGACATTCGTCAACCTGTTTACCAAAACCCAACAGTTTTGTCAAAAAAATATTTGTGCCTAAAACACTGACTCAATTTTTATGGTAAGGGATTATTTGTACCGTCATACGCATTTCAATGACGCAACTGTAGGTAAATTTATCTACTGACCTGACATAACAAATTTTGTTATCGGCCAATTGAATTGAATTTTTATTATACTGAAATGAGTTGAAATGTAGAAAAAATTTAATGAATGAAATTACTTGGAATGAGTTTAATTTTGATTTCTGTTAAAAAAATGGCGGCGTCAAAAGTGCACGACAAAAAGCGATAATTATCAGTTAATCATTTTGTCGCCATAAGTTCGTGACATGTCTACGTGACTTTTGATTGTTTCTTTGTATACCGATAGTGCTGACGAAGTAATTCCTATGACGCCAATAAATCAATTTATCCTCATAACATTGTTTATTGTTCATAACAGGAAAATAAACAATTATGATCTTATTAAGTCATATGTGGTTGTCGGTACGTGCGCGTGATCGTGTCACATGTCCTACTCATCCCTGGATTATTATTATTATTATTATTATTATTATTATTATTATTATTATTATTATTATTATTATTATTACTATTGTATTATTGTATTAGTACATAGAAAGACATCGTAACTCGCGGTCGTGTGTGGACCCAGAAAATATTTATCAGCAACTAATCATGGACTCGGTAAGTGTTAAAAGCAACGCACTGCACTAATATTGATCTTATTAGAATAATACACCTTTTAGAATCTTAATTAGCAGGAATTAACATGGTCCAATGATAGGAAACCATCATTGAGCATCGTTATCCAAGAAAAACTTAGTTAACCTTCTAAAAACGTGCCAAGTTCCCGAATCCTCCGAGACATCTTCTTCTCCTTCTACACCTCTGTTCTTCGCTTCAATTCTGATAAAGTTATTGTTACTTCCAGAAACAACCAGGGGGCGCCACCAGGAACCCAAAGGACCAATCGCCAGGAAACAAGTCATCTAATCCGCAATCCGAGAAAAGCCTTCAAGAAAAAAACGCCAAAGCGAAGCCATCTCTGGAGGAAGCTTTTAAAAAGCTGAACACGACAAAGCGTTTCGACTATGGTTAGTCACTAATGAGATTTGAACAAATGTAACCAATAAAGTATGTAAAAATGTTTTGATTTTTTTTTGTATTTAAAACTTGTATATGTAAGAACCTATATGACGTCACGGAGGTCTTATCTCTGACTTTATCAGTCATTATCGCCATACGTGCTCCGACCTACGTGTTAGACTCTCCGTTCACCGATCCATCGGTGATGCAACTACCTCAAGGACAGTATAGTGATGGATAGATCCAGGCGTAGATTTGGGGGGGGGGGCTACAGCCACGGGCCCCGCGTATTTGGGGACCCCCGATCTGGTCATCTTTACATTGGTTGCATTAAATTGACTACTCGTATAGGGCCCCGAAAAATCCGAGCAGCTCCGGGCCCCCAACATGGTAAATTCGGGCCTGGATAGATAGTCTTACAGTCGAAAAAACTTCTCTTTCTCTCATTGTCTATTGAGTTACTATCTCATCGAGACTGATTCAAAGGGCCATCGCTTATCTGGAAAGTCTCAATTGTTAATCTTGAATTGTCCACTGGTGGCGGCTTTGGCAGCCCGATTCTATTCTAGAGTTGCTATAGCTACGTTCTATTTTTTGTGGCTGTGGCATTTTATATATAACTCTTTAAATAGTATTATATTTCTTAAAGAGGTATATATAGGATATAACGCTAGGTATATAAGCAGTAATGTATTACTAAAGACATGGTCACCGGAGGCTATATGAAAATAGTGCATAAATATAAGCTACGCTGAGACTGGATATGCCCCGCCACACCTGCCACACTTGCCACATCGACACTTCCCATAGACATTTTTGGATGGTTAAGGGCTCATTTAATTCGTCTTAACGCGAGGAATACAATGAGCCCTAACCCTATGGAGTAGGTTTCTACAATCCTAAATGTGGTTTCAGTGTGTGGCAGGTCTGACTTCAGAGAAATTACATTTTCCTGAGCGAGTGAGCTGAGTCAGCAGTTCTCAACCTCGTGATACTCGCAAAGTCCTCCAAGGAAACTGGACCACGGGAATGGTTACTGCCGCAATCCTTGAGCAGCATATAGTCGGTCAATGACCTCAACTTCCGAGTTTTTCGGTAATTCGCATTCATCTCAAGTGGGAGGTATTTTTTCTCTACGACGAAACGTAGTTTCGTGATCACAGGTCTTACAGCTCCCTAAGTTTGCATTGACTGTAGGAAGCCGCTTGTAAGCTCTGCGAGTTAGTTGGGTTTAATTTTTTATGTTTCTAAAAAAATAAAATATAAAGATGGCGTTTAGTTCCCCTATCAGCTCTGCTGATCCTCTAACTCCCGAAAAAGATGTTGGGTACTTAAAAGTGACAGACTGAGAGGGAAGTAAGTGAGAAACCCTGCCTACCAATAAATTAAAGAAGACAAAGAATTGCAGGTTATGGAGATTCTTCACCTGACAGCTGTGCAAGAGGTCACTCCTCGGTAGAGCAGCTGCTATGATTATTGCTGGACTAAAAGCTTAGAAATTTACGTGGTATATTAATACAAAATGCTTATGTATAAAATTTTTAAAGTCATCAATAACTTTAGGATTCTTCTAATACCTTTTGTGCTAGACTTTTAAAGATAATAGAAACTTAGTATTTTAGAACACGACCGATGTCTTTGCCGCATCTTAACGGGGAGGCATTTTTTCTCTACGACTAAACTTAATTTCGTAATCACGGGCCTTCCATTTGGCTCGCTAAATTCGTATCGACTGTGGAATGCCGCCCGATAGATCGGCCGAAGTTATTTGGGCTGCTGGTTCAATTAATATTGTTTTATTAAATTATATCAACAATCTGTATGAAATGGTAGAGATTTGCAGAATGATAAAAGAAGTATTTTGATGCGTCTCCGCCGTCTCGACGTCGAACGGGAGGATAGAGCCTTTTCAAAAGGGGTTGTTCGGGGTTGGATTATTGATCGCCATACTTTGCGGAATATAATGCCCCTTTGTCACGTCTCTGTATCCAGATATCCGTGTAATCATTCATACACTTCGTGACGTGTGTATATTTATATATTTAAAAAAATCATTTTCTTTGCAGTCCAGTTTTTTGTGTTTTGATTCGTGGGCAGCTGGTGCTCTAGAAATGTCACGCCGACTTAGCGTACAATTGTGCAGATAATATACTCGAGACCGTTCGGAAATGTTGGACAACGCGGTGGGCGAAAATGAGAAGATGGAAGGGAAAGGAGGATAGTGTCAACCGTACACAGAAAGAACAATCGATGGATCGAAGAGTCGAGTGGGCGCATGTCTGATCAAATGAGCAAGTAAAAACCAAAATGGGCGTTCCGTAACAACTCGGTCAATATTTAACTCTGGTCCCTTTTGTTTTTTTTTGTATTTCTCAACTATCCCTTAAAACTACTCTCAATTGTTTCAAGATTTTACAATGAGCCGACATTTTCATAATAATGGCACTACTTTTTACTTTAAGCAACAGTGAAACATACACTAAGCAAACTGGTACTATTGGTTTTTTTGCTCAATTCTCTCCCACATTACTGAACAATCCAGTACTTTTCCACAAACTCCGGTAATCATCACTGTCGTTGTCTTTTTTTCCGCGTAGATATATCCACGTGGATTTCTTTCAGTTCTCCATTACAAGTGCGATGTTTCGAGGAATTCAAGATATCTTAGTCGCATGATAATCAATGGAATCGATAATGAGGATGAGCCACGGACGAGCGATTAATTACATTTGAAAGTTAAACGACGGAGCAATGTTATAAAGCGATAACTCACTTGACTGTCAGCTGGCGTTGAATCAATAATTTTTTCTCAATCTGTTCGATCGGGAATTGCGGCACCTCGTAAGGTGCTGATATCTCATTCGGAAGTTCGTGGGGTGTTCTCACACCACCGGCGCCTCCACCCGCACCATCCATACCGAAAAGTGGACTCTCGCTACCTGAAATTATTTCATAAAAATAACATTAACCATTCAATTGGATTTTAATCAATGAAGTCGGAATGAAGAATCGAGTCAGAAGAGATTACTTCCGTATCTACGACTTTGTTTCATTGTATCTAAAATTCTGAATATTTTAAACCAGAGCTTGGTCTAGAAAGTTGGGAAATCGTTTTATTGATAACTCTTTCACAAATCAACAGATTGAAGTGCATAGAACAACTTGGCGATGGGATTATTGGTAAATTACGAAAATTGCTCGCCTACCTCTAAATTATTACCGAATTCTCTTAGAATTGGACTAAACGCATTCAATTACTGCCTTTTGCAGACCCAACTAACGTTTCACTTTGAATGACCCGTGTCATCATCAAATATAAATTGAAGAAAGATAAACCAGCGCCATAATAACAGGCACATATGCAGCGATTAAGACGCGTGCTGCGTCCTAAACGTGTTTATTATACCTCAGTGACCCAGATATCCGAGATGCACGCTCACGGTTTAATCGAGCATTGCGGGGACATGCGACTTTTGCACGTGTGCATTCGCACTTTGCAGTCACGTTGACGTATACCTATCCATAAGGTAGACTGCTGGCCAAAGTTTGGAAACACTGGCTGCGATTCCACACCGCACAAAAAGTTTGACTGCTCCTTTAAAAATGAAGATATTTTGATTCGCCAAGCGGCATTTTAAAGGGGATATATTCAGCTTCATTTCGCTTTTTCCAAAAAATTTTTGTGATTTTTTTTTAACCCGGTACGCCCTTTAAAACATGATCGTTTTTTAGCTTTTTTTTGGCATTGTAATTTTGGCGCACGACCCATGCAAATTTTTCTTGACTCTTTTTCGCATGAAAAACTTGTGGCGGGGAGTTTCAGCTTCAATTTCGTTTTTTTAAAAGTTTCGTACGATTTCTTTCCGCAAAAATATTCAGCTTTTCGTAAACAACGACCATATTTATAAAATGTAGCGTAACTCTAAAACTACTGGATTTTCGTGAAATCACTACGAAGGTAAAAAGTTGCATACAATCATTCTGAATTTAATTAAAAAATTTCAGATTTTTATTCAAATTTTTTTCAAATGGCGCACCGGGTGCAAAAAAATCACAAAAATTTTTTGGAAAAAGCGAAATGAAGCTGACTACGTCCTCTTGAAAATGGCACTCGGCGATTCAGAATATCTTCATTTTTGAAAGAGCAGTGAAACTTAATCTAATTATCTAATAATATATAATATTATTTTATATAATTTAATGTAATATAATTTAATGAAATGGGGAAGGAAACGTTCAGTCTTCGATTAATTCCTCGTATTTTCTACTAGTCGATAACAAAATATAAACAGCGCAAAATATTTAATGTGGGGCATTCCAATTGAATGTAACTATAGGATCTGAGCTCTCTTGATTTCCAAATACATTGCAGAAAATATTATTTCCGTTCCATTTTCCAACCCTTCACTGCCTTCCAGACTATTCTAATAATAAATAGGCGGGTCGCCAAGAACGTTCCTGAAGTATTTTCCAAATGCTCACAGAAATATAAATTATATTAAGCTCAGTGAAATATTCTTTTATCGACATGAGTAGAGTGGCAACACATCAAGACCTTGGGTGAATGACCTCCCACTCAAAAGGTGATTCGCCAGCTAATGGGCTTGCTAAGCGGTCACCCATCCGAGTAGTGATCGCAGCAGATGCTGCCTAAGCTCTCCATAAATCTTCCAGCTCATTTTTCGGTAACGACGGTCAAAGGAACTATATTTTAGACGCATGAGCAACGTTTACCGCGAGACGCAGTTTTCTATTTTAATTTTGAAAAAATAAATCAGATTCCGCTCATGGCTTGCTTGAAATTTCTTCTCATCCATAAATCTCGGCTTTCCGTCAATATTTTGAAAAAACAGAAGCGTGCAAATTGAAATTAGCTTTTTGCACTTCGTTTGAGGTCTATAAGTGGATGTTTACACAAGAGTATTGAAAGTTTACATTTTCCATAAACTTAAAAAGAACCCGCAAACCACAATAACAAATATGATCAACTTAATTTGTGTTAGGCTAAACATTTCGTCACATTGCCGGTCTATTTTTTAGCTTTTTATATTTCAACTAATATTAGTAGAAACATATAATATTATAATAAATATTATCCGAACGAATCCGAACGGGATACCCTCGTTTCGATTCACAAATATAAAGAAATGTTTTTGGAAAATTTGAAAAAACGAAAAGTGAAATCCAAATCAATACTGATGTCGTTTTTTTCATTTTTCAAAAACTAGTGCTTACCCAAAACCTACTTTATTCCTGCTTTAACCGGTAATATTTCGTGTGAAAGTGTTCCCAAAAATTACTGGAATATTTTTCACGAAATTTCTCATTGAAAAATGTCTCTAAACATTTTTAAGAAATTCTGAGACTTCATTGAATTATTCCACGCTGTTTATGAGACGCTTTGGTAACTCGCGAGGCGCCGTAGGACAAACAAAGTTATCGCTATTTATAGATACAAGGGTCAACACGATTGAAGAATATCAAGAACGCATCGTACTGAGTTTTGAGCTGCCAAGACTCAAGCACTTTTCACTTTGTCAACTCTGAACGCGTGAAAGACAAAACTTTAACGATGCGTTTTGTAAATAATCGTGCAAATTCAAAATTTGTCCATGGCTTCCCAACTTTTGTCCATCTTTCTCCAAGAATCATCACGAGTGGTTCCTTCGGTTCCTTCAGCTCCACGATAAGAAATCCAATTATGGCTTCCTCATAGACAAAGTCTACAGTATATGACCGAAAGAAATCAGAAAGTTTTTTATTTTTGAAAATTCAGAGCTCCTGATCCAAAAATCCCGATAACAAAACTCCTGTTATGAGGAAGCAATGAATAGCGAAAGTCCTGGCATAATGGAATCGACTTTAGAGGGAATGTAGATGGAATTGAACGAGTCAAAATTGCCAGAGAATTTTCACCTCTGAATACGAAGAATGATAGCTTTGATAGCGTGTCGCGAAATGCGATATCATTTCCCAGCGATGAATGCGCCATTAAGGATTTATTGGCTGTCAGCAACGTTTATCGGGTGCGTTGAGCCCAACAATTTAAAATAGTCATCGCGGTACAATCAAGACCGAATTGAATACTATGATTTGATAAATTAGCAAGCATTCATGTATGCAGTTTTCACAAGTTATTAACCGACAAAAATGTTCTTTGCCATTTTTTTTCACGAACCTTAATCTTGAAGAATTTTTAACATTCTAAAGTACATTCATAAAAATTTGAAATTTCCCACTTTTAAAAGACCTGCAATATCACCGAGACATTTCAATTACTACATTAGCCATTTTGACCATTGATATCTTAAGTTATGCCTGGAATTTAATTTTTTCTTTCGCCTCCCGTTCTTGAGAACGGATTAATCCTCGAATTTTCCAAGATTCCCTCTCTCGAGTTAAAGTATCACGCGTGTAAGGTGAATCAGAATTTGGCAACGAACCAAAAATTCTTCCACGAAGTAACAGCGAAGAAACTTCGTAAACCGTTCCGGACTTGCATGAAGGGATCAATACTGCTGACCGAACACAATCTTGTGAAAAATTGCTCTTTGCTTCTAAACTGTATTTTCTTTGCTTCCTCTACTTTTTTTTTTAATTTGATGCCTTTAATTAGTCACAAAAAAAACTTCATTATTGCGCTTGACTCTCTAACGTCGCATGACACTAATTGTCGACCAAAAACGCCCAACTTTTGTATGACGAAAGTTTTCAGAAAATCTTTTTCGCGCGAAATTACAAGAATCACAACTGTTGACGAGTGAATCACCGTCACACAGAAGTCTTCTTCGCGTTACATCGCGAGATTGTAATCAACGATGAATGTGCCGAGATGTCACAAGACGACTTTGATAAGCGATAAACCCATATTCAGAGAAAAATATACTGTGACTACAAAATTTAAAAAAAACGTTAAATACCCACAATATCTATTGGGGTGGCAATTTTGACTCTTATTTTTCAATATCAAGTTTTAACATCCAAATATGTATAATTTCTTTTGATAAGAGAAAAACCTTCGCAAGAATTCTATAATGGAACAAAAATATTTATCTAGCCTCTTTAATTGGTTAACAATTGGCATTTTGCCAGAGACTCATTTCTCTTGCTGTTCTCATTCCTCCATCTTTTTAGCCAGAACTAAAACGGTTTTTTTTTTTCATTTTTCTGATCTTCTGATGTTCATCAGTAGAATCGATTCAACGGAATTTTGAATTTCGCAAATGCCCAAAAATGTGAATCTTCAATTCCAAGATGTACTTGAAGTGTTGACCAATGAGATCCATCGATTTTGTTTAATAAGAAAATCTCTGAAAATATCTCAAAGTCATCACGCAACTTCAAATCGATTGAGGAAGTTATCGATTCATAACAATAAACCTATGTTATAAAAAATGTGTTCAAACAAAGAAACATTTGTTAGAAACCAGTCTATTTCAAAACTGGGACGTCATTGGAATCGGTACCTTCATCCAGATCAATGAGGAAATTCGAGGTATGAAGCCTTCCCAGAAAGGCCTCGGTTTCACCGGACATGACACCTCTGCTGGACATCGTTGCACAATTGTGTGTTCACTACCAAAATTTTCGGATTGAGTACAACAACAAAAAAACAAACCGTATGAGCTTGCACTGTTTCGCGCAATTCAAGTGAAATGCTTTAACGGTTGGCCGATGAGAACTCTCGGCAGACTGAAAATGTTCTAGAACGGCAGCATTTAAAACGAGAGCACCTTTTGCATATAGATATGTCGTATATCTATAAACGGTAATTGCACAAAGCCCAACGATTGACTGGCGTATCTATGCTAATAATTTCTTTTGCGTTGCACCAGCGATACTCAATGACGACCTTTGATCTACCCAAGTGCACTTTGAACGATGCTCGTTTCGAAGATACCCAAAATTAAGGTTTCATTTTGATGGATTATGATCCCTTCCGTTCTTCATCAGAGGTTCAGCTCAAATCGTAATGAAGATTGAATGTGAAAAAGTAGCGAAGGGTTTGGAAACGACTAACACGGTTTCGACAGGTAACTTCACGTCCGCCGAACCGACTTATTACTGGCACGAAACTAAGCGGGTGGTCGTGTTTCTATTCGCGAACACAGCCAGACATCAGAGAGAAAAAGAGAGAGAGCAAGTGTCTCGAAAGAGAGAACCTTTCTTGTATAAGCATATCCCAGAGGCAAACTAGGATGTGGCTCTTGTGAACACGAGGAGAGTTCATCACAGCGATCAAACATATGACGCGGTGTTTTCGATGATCTTGGCAGCTGAGCCAAGTAGGAGCCAAAAATCATCGACTGTTTCGCAAACCAGTTCTGTGTACATTGGAGCAAAGCGTGAAAATAGTAATGTAAAAGTAATGCATTACCCATTACTTTAAACAATGTGTATTAGACAAGTTTTCCATTACAAATTACAAAAGTAATGTGTAATGGATGGGTGTTCCATTGCAAATAAAAAAAAAGTAATGTGTGATGTATGCATGTTCCATTACAAATGAAAATAGTTATGTGTAATGGATGCATGTCCCATTAAAAATAAAAAGGTAATGTCTAATGGATGCATGTGCCATTACAAATAAAAAAAAGTAATGTGTAATGGATGCGTGTGCCATTACAAATAAAAAAAGTAATGTGTAATGGATGCGTGTTCCATTACAAATAAAAAAAGTAATGTGCAATGGATGCATGTGCCATTGCAAATAAAAAAAGTAATGTGTAATGGATGCGTGTTCCATTACAAATAAAAAAGTAATATGCAATATGCAAAAAGTAATATGCAATATAATATGTAATATGCACGTTTCATTACAAATTACAATTTTTAAAAAACGTAATTTGCAGTGGAGAATATTCCATTACAGATAGAAAAATTGCCGTGCTCGTATTAGAAACTTGCACATTGTTGTCTCATTATTTTATTTCGCTCACTAAAAATTCATCCACAATGATCACAAATGATCCATAAAGTTGAAAAAAATAACATGCACATTATTTAGGGATTCAATAGAGCGACAAATTTTGTATCAGTAACTTGTAGTTTTTATTAGATTGCTTATAATTATGGGTAACAGCGTGTAAAAGCAAGTTCAATATAAAGTTGGATAATTTTTGGGGTTGAAAACTTTTTCGTACTTCATATTTAACGATGAACTGTCTGTTTTGTGTTTCTATTTTTTTACCTTTATGGATCATTTGTGATAATTGTGGATGAACTTTCAGTGAGCGAACTAAAATAATGAGACAGCAATGTGCAGGTTTCTAATACGAGCACGGCAATTTTTTCATTTGCAATGGAATATTCTCCATTGCAAATTACTTTTTTCTAAAATTGTGATTTGTAATGGAACGTGCATACATTACACATTATTTTTTTATTTGTAATGGAACACGTATCCATTACACATTACTGTTTTATTTGTAATGCTACATGCATCCATTACACATTACTTTTTATTTGTAATGGGACATGCATCCATTACACATTGCTTTTTTATTTGTAATGGAATATCCATACATTACACATTGTGATGGAACACGCATCCATTACACATTTCTTTTTATTTGTAATGGTACACTTATCCATTTCACATTATGCAGTGTAATGGGTAATAAATATACAGTAATGCATTATCAAAGTAATGCATTATTTACAACTCTGGCTGCAACTAAAGATTACTTGAGTAATCCGTGGCCGGATAACCAATACAATTTACTGTACCAGTCCAGTAATAATCACTAGTACCGTATCATTAATTTTTCATGGCCTAAATTGTACGTATTACTAGTAGTAGTAATAGTAATAATTACTGTGGCACTCCAGTAATTTTTACTGGACCACGATTGTCCGCATACCAGAGAAAAGAAGGTTTATGCATTAAAATAATTAAGCACTTAAATTAATTCTGATTCCTTGTGGCGTTTTGGACAAATCTAAATCAGAATATCCAAGACAAAATCCAAAAATGAGCATTTTTTTTTTTTTTTGAAACTCACGATCGCGTTCATGGTCGACATTATTGCAGGGTGTCGTAGAACTATCGGCATCACCTTCCAGCTCGTAATAAACATTCTCTGCTCCTGCTGCAGATTTTTCATTTTTGGCAGCATCGTTACCATTAATGGAAACCGGTCCATCCATGATGTTGGTGTAGTGTCCTTGACTGGTGCGTATTTGTCAACTCCTGAAAACAAGGCAAGGTCAAACCTTATGGTTGTTTATGATCCTCGGAACAGGCAAAAAACGATTCAAGATAGTCACATAAAAAAATGAAAGGAACACTCTTTCTCCAAGCTCAGTTAAACAGAAAAGCCATCGATGACCCCATATAAACAGTCACCGGAGATGTTTATATGAGGCAATCGTCTCGTTTTGGGCCACACAGGGAGAGGCATGGCCGCCTCGGCAACGCGGATCGGGGCATTATTCGGGAGAGCGTTGAGCGAGACACATATTTTTCTGTTCTAACGAATTACCATTGAATTATAACGAGTACAAGAATATACGTTGTTCACTTGGTTCTACGAGTTTTCTTACAGAGTCATTTTTCCATTTTCTCATGGGAATTTCATTAATTTTTATTGCCCAATGCTAATGTTTGGTGAATAATAAACAAAACTTAATTTATCGTTTAAAAAATGTATTTACCACGAATCAAATGGGTTTTGCAATTTCGCACATTATAATTTTACACAACATTGCCTCAATACTATCTAAAAATGGCTAAATAACCATACGAAAAATGAATTAACAAACACTTTTCAATTCATTTTCTCCCATGTTTCTCGTATGTTCATTTAGTACTGACCTTGAAAATGACATATATTATGTAAAATTTCCTCAGCTTTTCGAAAAAAATATGAAAAAAAATTGCAAAATCTGGGCAACGGCGAAAAAACAGCATTTTAGAATTAAAACTCAATTTTGAGAGCCTTTTACAAGTATTATCGGAGAAGCAATTTTTTTTTGTGGAGAGCTGAGACCTTTTTACTCAACGAATGTATTTTTTCAAAATTTTGTTATTGTGGTGGCGGGTCGCAAAAAAAAAAGAATACAATCATTTTTTCTTGATTTATTCATTTCTCGTACGTTTATGGAGAACCCATGTTGAACATTACATATTCCATGTAAAATTTTCTCAGCTTTTCGAAAAAAATATTAATCTTATACTACTACTATTTTAAAAAATTTCAAAATTTGGGCAATGGTCAAAAAACAGCTTTTTATATTTGAAGCTGAATTTTAAGAGCTTTCCAAGGGCATGAACAAAAAAATCTATATTTTTTCGTAAAGCTGAGACTTTTCACACCAAAAACTAATTTTTTGAAATTTTTTTTTTTTTGATGGTGGAAGCAGGCAAAACAGAATGAATAAAACAAAAATCGTAAAACCAGCTGAAATACTTCATACAATAACTGCGAAAGTTAGAGGGGAAAAAACGGAAAAAAATCGGGACACCCCCCCCCCCCCCCCCCACGCCACTTTTTAGTCCCCACCCGGGCTAAATCTGTTTCGCCGGCGCTGATGCTGAGTCATCCCGTATGGTCTTTGTTCCAGGGTCAAGTGCAAAGAGAGGAGGGTAACGTTAAAATAGCTTCATTGAACGACGCTGGGATCCTCTTAAGCCTGTAATTGATCCTATTGGGGCGCGTTTAATTTTACGATTGTAATTGGCTTCCCCCGCGAGGGGTGATAAACTCGTTCGTGAGAAAATACGGCTCAAATACGCAAGCCCTCAGAGACCGAAGGAAATTTCGAAGCGTTTGCGCCCCTTAAGAGTTTACATGCAGTCAGGATTTTCAAAACCGATTTTTTTAAATTTTGTATTCGTAATGTACATATATTTAAGTATTAACACAGAAAATTTCATGTCAATCCGACAAATATTTTCAAAGTTGAAAATGCTTTTGAAACTTTGAACGCGTTTTTCTCGAAACTGTGTTTTTTGAGTCGGTGAGCAACATTTCTCAGAAACGGCATCACCGATCGGTCTCGAATTTTTACATGAGCTCTATAAATATATTTTTTGGGAATTAATCGAAGGTTTTTTTTTCACCAACAAATATTTTCCATTTCACAAACAATTCAAGGCAAAAGTTTTCATAAAAAATAGAAGTTTTTTTTTAGAAGCCGCCATTTTGATAAAAATTGATATTTTGCTTATTCCTTCGATCAAATACTAGATTATACCTCATATTAACGAAATCTTTTTTATTTTGGATGATCCGATCCAGAGATACACTGCCGGCCAAAAGTTTCGCAAAAATATTTAATTTTTTGCAAAAAACTACCATATTTATAAAATTTAGCGTAACTCTAAAACTACTGAGTTTTTGTGAAATCACTACGAGAGTAAAAAGTTGCATACAATCATTCTGGATCCAATGAAATTTTTTCAGATTTTTTTTCCAAATTTTTTTTTTCTGATTTTTCCTGTAAACGAGATATTTTTTTTACTTAAACAATCGGGTCTCTTACCTCATTTACATGGCTCTTTCATCGACAAACCTCATCCACATGGCTTTTTCATCGAAAAACCTGGATAGATGAGGTAAGAGACTCGATTGTTTAAGATAAAAAAATATCTCGTTTACAGGAAAAATGAGAAAAACAATTTAAAAAAAAAAAATCGGAAAAAATTACATTGCATCTAGAATAATTGTATGTAACTTTTTACTCTGTTAGTGATTTCACGAAAATCCAGTAGTTTTAGAGTTAGGCTATATTTAATAAATATGGTCGTTTTTTGCGAAAAATTGAATATTTTTGCGACAAAAAATCGTACGACATTTTTTAAAAAACGAAATTTCAGCTGATACTCCCCGCCACAAGTTTTTCATGGAAAAAACAGTCAAAAAAAATTTCCATGGGTCGTGCACCAAAATTACTATGCCAAAAAAAAACCGAAAAACGACCATCTTTCAAAGGGCGAATTTCATCATCATAAACAAAGCATCGAACTACTGTAAATTAATTTTTAAAACTTGTTTTCGTTTCAATGCAACGATACATATTTCAACATCATTTTAAATTTCATCTTTCTAACGTATTGCGTTCCAAAATTAATTGAAAATTACAAAAATTAAACAAAACACAATGATTTTAGGAACTTGAATAAACTTCAATGCTGAAATTCTCGAACGATTTGCCACAAACTAAATTCCAAACTTCTTTGATAGATTGAACTGTTGCTAAAAAAAACCGAGATATTTTTCTTCCATTATGAGGAAAAAAAAATCTGGTTTTATTTCGACGAACAAAATTTTCTTACTCAAATAACAGAGTTTTCTACATTGCAATGGAAAAAAAATCATTTCTATTATTGCATCGCACAGTTTCGTTCATAATAATTTTCCATCTTTTCCTGCAATTCTTTGCCGAGACCTTCTCTAATAATAACGTTCATAAATTATTCCTTTCACGTAAAAGCAGACAATGGCAACTGCCTTAGTCAATTAGTGTATTTTTGTAACCTAAAATAAGTGCTTAACCCTCCGTCTGTACACTGGGTCTTTTAAGGCACAAGCCAAATTTTCAAATCAAATACCTCTGGAATTGGAAAAATTGTAAAAAAATATTATTACTATAAATGGTTAAATAAATTATTGGATCATGGAAAAAAATGTTATAAAAGTAATTCAGAATTTTTTCAAAATTTTTAACCGTTTTTTTCTTGGATAAAACTTTAGCACGACTTTAACGACCCAGAGTACAGACAATGTCCCAAAATTTAAGTGTACAGACGGAGGGACTTTTTTTCTAAATATAATTCCCGAACTTTCTAGAACGTTTTAATCATACAGATATGAAAATGGCGGAAAAAATCGTTTACAAAATTTCAAATTCAGCATTATTCGCGAAAAATCAAAAATGCCGAGTCATCTATAAATTTGAAATATTCACAAAAGAACGCGCGCGACGTCGTGAAAATTGTTGTTTTGTTTTGAAACGTTGAGTCAGTCGGCGTCTTGTGAATTCTCGAACGTAAATGTATATATGGCGCATTTACGACAAAAAAATATATAGTAATACTCACCTCTGGCGCCTTTGCGAGGAGAGTGATAACAAACCGTGCTAAACTGACATCAGCAAACACACGCGCGCGCCTTTATCAATGAAGAATGAGAACGCAAGAACTTTTCCCTCTATGTATTGCACTCGCGAGACAGGCGTGAATGTTTCGATTATTATTATTATTATTATTATTATTATTATTATTATTATTACTGTTATTATCGGAACAAAATATGTGACGGGAGAATTGCTTGAACGGCGTATAACTAAACAGAACGTGCGATATTGCAAAACGAAGCGAAGCTGCTCGCGCCACCTCCAGATATGACGTCTATTAAATTGAAACACAACACACGCAGCTCAGTTTCCGTGCACACGCCAACACAAGCGCGGACAAACTGGCCTCAACGCCGGCAAAGGATGACCTACCGAGATATAGCAGCGCTCCGGGAATATCAAATCGATAAGCGCGCCACCAAACTGGTCTAATAAAATCCAAGTTTATAAATGTACGAATAGCGCGTCTCCTGGACAATTTAATCGTCTCCAAACGCTGTGAACTTTCACTGTTTATATGTATGTATATTGTTCACACGAAGAGACGAATTAAAAAGGGTGGGGAAAAAAACATAAACAAGACCGTGCCAATTCGAGCGTAAAGGAAAAACGTGTTTGGTCAGTGAAACCAAAGAGAGACTCGCGAATAAAGTGCACCGAGTTGGAAGGAGAAGAAATGAGAGCCGATTCCGCGCGTGTAAAGCCTCTGTGCGTATATTGATCATCCGTATCTCGCTCTTTGACAGACGATACTGCGGCCTGCTGCGCCTCTGTGAGAGCTGCCGGCTCGACGCCTGGAACTCGTCTGACGTGGCGGAGCAACAGAGAGAGGTGCGAGAGGGGAGGGGGGAGAGAGAGAGAGAGAGAGATATGAAGATGGAGAAGTGGCAAAAGCCCGCATTCGCGGCACTTGCGCCAGATGAGTAGCGTTAATCGTTTGGAATATATGATTCAATATGATTCATGTAACCATGCTGATGATTAATAATCTGCAGATGTTTGAGAATATAGAACACACACGCATTATTATTTATTATTGTTATTATTATTATTATTTATCGGTAAAAAAAGCTACTAAAAAATATATATTTATAAAGCTTGTATAAAAATTTGAGACTGATTAGTTATACCGTTTCTGAGAAATCTTGATCACAAACTCAAAAAATATACTGTTTTGAGAAAAACGTGTTCAAAGTTTCAAAAGCACTTTACAAATAGTAATTACGGGTTTAAAAATATCCCTGTAACTTCAAAAATATTTGTCGGATTGACATAAAATTTTCTATGTATATGAGCAATTCCATGTCAAATCGACCAAGAGTTGGAATCGACCCCTTTCAATTTCGATGAAATTTGGTCAGAAGTTTTCGTTTTTAATAAAACGAAGTTCTACCAAAGGAAAATTTTTTTAAAAAAATTCGCAAATTATGCAAGATTTAAAACTTCACAATTTTTTAAATCCATTAAGTTTATTTTTTAAATATCTCGGAAACTATTATAGTTACGAAACAATCGTTCTGGGTTTGTCTCGAAGAGTATGCTTGTGGCTACGAACAAAAAATATTCCGAAGAAAAATTTTGAAAAATGATGCATTTGGAGAATTTCGAATTTTTAAAAATCGTTTAAATCCACGATCAACATTAAATTTTTGGTTAAATTTTTTTTATATAGTACCTTGTACTGATCTTAAAAGATCCTGAAATTTTCAGAAATGTGTTTTTTGTTTTTTCAAAAACATGAATTTTTGAATTTTTAAAAATCGTGTAAATCCACGATCAACATTGAATTTTTGGTTACATTTTTTTTATATAATACCTTGTAGTGATCTTAAAAGATCCTGAAATTTTCAGGATGGTGTTTTTTTGTTTTAAAAATATAAATTCTTGAATTATGGTAAAAAAATGTTGTTTACCAAAATTTCAGGATCTTTTAAGATCAGTGCAAGGTACTATATAAAAAAAATTTAACCAAAAATTTAATGTTGATCGTGGATTTAAACGATTTTTAAAAATTCGAAATTCTCCAAATGCATCATTTTTCAAAATTTTTGTTCGGAATATTTTTTTTTCGTAGCCACAAGTACACTCTTCAAGACGAACCCAGAACGATTTTTTCGTAACTATAATAGTTTTCGAGATATTTGAGAAATAAACTTGACAGATTAAAAAAGTTGTGAAATTTTGAATCTTGCATAACTTTCGAAAAAAAAAATTAATTTTTTTCCTTTGGTAGAACTTAGTTCTATTAAAAACGAAAACTTCTGACCAAATTTCATCGAAATTGAAAGGGGTCGATTCCAACTCTTGGTCGATTTAACATGGAATGACCCATATATTTAATTAATAACGAAAATGAAATTAAAAAAATCGATTTTTTAAAAATCCTGACGTATAAGCCCTTAAGCTGATACACGAATATCTATTTACAAAACTATCCAATTAGAAAAATGCCTTGGTAATAATATCTACTAAAAATTACTTCTTAATTAATTCTTTGAATAGTGAAGAGCCATGTGGCTGCTTTTGATGAGAAGGCAAAAATTTATAAACGTTGCTATAATATTCTAGAGAACTGAATTTATTATAGCATTACATTAATCATTACATATGTGTACTCATGCACTCACCCTACAATCATATATATATGCACAAATATATATCTATGCGTTATATTGCATTCGATTATTGTTATTTCATCAATGACAACACCAAAACTCTGGATCCGCCAATTCGTATTTTTATAAATGAAACTTTGAGCAGATATCTTGCGGATACCTCCAACAGCGAGATTTGACTAATTGAAATCAAAGTCACTTTCGGTATTGGACACGTTTCTCTCTATCGTACTCTCAGTGTCCGAATCCAAGAGGGACTTGATGACGTCTTTGGTTGTTCTCGTTTTCATTTTATCCGTTGGTGGAATATTAATTTCGCTTCCACTTGCCGATTGATCGACCTCGTTGTCTCCGTTTTGATAGTCATCCTTCCCATCGTTCGCATTTCGGTCTAAATTTTCTCCAGATTTATCGTTAACAGGTCCTTCTTGACTCCTTGGATTGTCATCCTGAACAGCTTCCTGCAACGGTTGCTGATCAGAATCAGATTCCAAAACAGATTGTTGATTGAGTCCAGATTCTGAAGTATATTGTTGATTAAGTCCAGATTCCGAAGTATATTTCTGATTATGATCAGATTCTGAAGCATATTGTTGATTATGATCAGATTCTGAAATATATTGCTGATTAGGATCCGTCGAATACTCCAGATTTGGATCAGCAGGGTCATTCTGATCGACAGTATATTGCTGATGTTCCACTGGATAATCCTGAATAGAATCTGCAGGATATTGTTGATTAGGATCGACGGCATACTGCTGATTAGGATCCTCGGAATATTCCTGGTTAGGATTCATCCCGTATTGTTGATTAGAATCAGCAGCGTATTCGAGATTGGGATCAGTGGTATATTGCTGATTAGGATCTTGAACGTAATCCCCTTGATTAAAGTCCTGGACGTACTCCGCCTGACTAGGATCCTGATTATATTCCGCCCGATCAGGGTCCTGTTCATACTCCCCCTGGTTAGAGTCCTGGATATATTCCGCCTGATCAGAATTCTGAGCATATTCCGCCTGATTAGAGTTCTGAGCATATTCCGCCTGATTTGGGTCCTGGATGTATTCCGCCTGATTAGAGTCCTGGATATATTCCGCCTGATTGGGATTCTGAGCATATTCCTCCTGATTTGGGTCCTGGATGTATTGCGCCTGATTGGGATCCTGGACATATTCCGCCTGATTGGGATCCTGAGCATATTCCGCCTGATTCGGGTTCTGAACGTATTCCGCCTCATAATTCTGAGGGTATTCGTGATTGTCCTGAACATAATCCTGATTAGAATCAACAGCGTATTTCTGATTCGGATCTTCCACGTACTGATTTGGATACTGTTGATCGACGTATCCATACTGTTCTCCATTATTATCCAAATTGTACTGCTGATACTGCGCACCATCATCACCTTGATACTCCCCATCGGCGTTGTTTCCGTACTGCGAATCATCGTCGCCCTTTCTTTCCCTATTTTCCATACTCGGTTCGACGTCATCATTTCCAACAATGTCATCGATCCCTCCAACGTTCTCTGTCTCGTCAGATTTTGTCCTTAATTCTTGGGGCAATCGATCCACCGATTCTGCAGCCATGTTCGACGATGAGACGTCTTTGTCCTCGTCCAATCTCGCATTTTGTTCGTTCATCAACGACGATGAGTCTCCATTCGCCTCGCCATGGGAAATTGTTCCCTCGTGACCGATGCTTTCGTCGTTTTTCCACGAATCCTTCGTTTCCGTCGGCTGCTGATCGTTTTCAGCGATAAGAGCGTCTGCTTTTGGATCGTTCGATCGACTTGGCTCGTCCCACTCGTCGTAAATTCCTGAAACAGCCTGTTCAACGTGATCCGATGTCCTCCTCGACGATCCATCATCTCTGCTGGATCTTTTGGCTCCTCCTCTCGCGATAAAATCATTCTGCGCCTCGTCGTTCAGTATTATCTCTTGGACTCTTCTCTCGAGCGCACTGATATTCCACGGTTCAAGATCTTCCGTTATGTCACACAAATTTTCGCCGGTTTCTCGTTCCTCGCCGCTCACCAGACGATATTTCGTCTCGGGGACGTTTGCTCGATCGGAAATCCGTGATTCATCGTGACCCATCTCGTTACAAGAGACTCGGGACGATTCCATATCATCGAGATCACGTTCTATGCTGTTGCCATTTAATTTCGCAATATCCTCGATATTTCTGGCCGACCGCGATGCTAATTTCGCTCTTGGTTTCGTCACATCGTCGGTAATTCCGTTCTTGGCAAGTAAACCAATTTTCTCGGAGTTTCTCGGCTCCTCGAATGTCCCTGTTTCGCCGGAATAACGAGGTCGACGATCAATCGACGTCACTCGTTGAACCGCGTCCGATTTCACGTTATTTCTGACTCCCGCGTGAGAACCCTCATCGATGAATTTCCCATCGTCCGATGATAGAGTTTCCCCGGATAGACGAACTCCAGTACCGGAAATCCGTTTATCGTTCTCATCAGTTGCGTCGATGTCACACGTTTGATTCGCCAAATCGTCGGCAAGTGCCATAACATTTCCGAGCTCTTGCGAGAATAATCCTCTGACGCGAGATTTTTCTTCGATCGGAAAATCAATCTCATCGTCCGAGAGCGTTACGTTCAACAAATCGCCGCTCGTATTTTGCTCGTGATCCATCTCATCCAGACTCTGAGGATCAGCGTCACGATGAAGACTACGAATTTTACTGATATAACGCTCCAATTGATTCTCCACCATGCTGCCGATGTATTCCTCCTCATCGCCGAGCTCCTGTTTCAAAATATCCGAGAATTTCGGGGATTTCGGAGATGAAGATCCTGGCTTGAAGTTTCGTTCGTCCCAGGAAGAATTCGACGGGAAAATTGAATTTCCACGTGGACAATTTTCAGCGCTGTTTCTACTCGTCGCCAATCTGGGATTGGAATCTCCGTGATGACCTGGTGAAGCGTCGAAGAATTTTGGAACTCGTTTGGTGGTTTCGTAAGCACCGGAATTAGCCAAATCGCGCACCACTGATCTGTCGTATTTCAGGCTCGTTGCTGGATTTCCTGATTCTATATTTTGCAACAATGGATAATCGCCTCTCGCAAAACGAGAGTCGTAAATTGTTGAATTTTGGGAATTTTTGTACGGGAACGATTGAATCGAGGATTCACGTCGATCTCGAGAATTTTTCGGCTGTAGAAAGCTCTTGGAATTCTCAAAATTGCCGACGGTAGCATCACGAGCGTTGCTCACTGAGTGACCTTGGGGAAAACGCGAAAATGCGATAGACGGTATGAGCGAGCTTTCACAATGAATTCGTGACCAGTTACCAGTGTAAGAGGAACCGGATCTCACTCGTTGACTCGGCGAATTTTTCACACGATCATTTGGACTCGCTTGGCCAGATCCAACGATCGTATCGCGATTAACGAGCGTGACCGAATCGTTTCTGTAGCCGCGTGACAATTCGTCACTTCGTCGTTGTCTCTCGTCATTCTGACTCGCTACTCCGCTGTCACCGGTGACACTTCCGTTTGGACGTCTGTTCTCGTATGAGGCGAGTAACGATGCTTCGTACTGCTTCTGAAAAAATTATAAATAACAAATTTTTATTTTGTTTACTGATGTCTCATTGAAATAAAAAAAATTGGATAACTGGAGACAGTGATTATTCGGGAATAATCCACTGCATTCCAAGCTGCAAATCCAGAGAATATTTCATGCTGTTGCCCATGAATTATCACAGAGATCGGCAGTAATGATATTTTCAGGCGCATTTACGGAAAATATTTTCAATTTATTGAAAATTAATCATTTTGAAATCTCAATTTTCAATTACCCGACAGTAGTTGATGGAAAAAAAAAAATTTCCAATTATCCAAATAATCGGTAATTGGTCGAAAAATAATATCAATTACTCAGAAAATGGGTAATTGGTTTGAAAATATTTTCAATTATCCGAACAATCGGTTATTGGTAAAAAAATAATATCAATTAATCAGAAAATGGGTAATTGGTCTGAAAATATTTTCAATTATCCGAATGATCGGTAATTGGTAGAAAAATAATATCCATTTTTCAGAAAAATAGGTAATTAGTTTAAAAATATTTTCAATTTTTTAGAAAAAACTAAATAGTTTATTGAAAATCGGAGTGATAAGAGATATGTAGAAATATAGAGGTATATACAGGCATATACAGTTATATATCGGCATGTAAAAGTATTTGCAGACATATACAGGCATATAAAGGTACATAGACATATAGAGAGATATATATCTATAAGTCACGATGTATCTCGAATCACTCCAATTTTTTAAAAACACTTTTTCAATCAATTATTAATTTATTTCTGGGAAATTTAAAATATTTTCAAACCAATTGCCTGCAGTTCTGGGTAATTGATATTATTTTTCAACCATTTACCCATGTTTCTAAACAAAATAATATTATTTTCCGACCAATTACCCATTTTTCTGAAAAATTGATCTTATTTTGATACCAATTACCGATTATTCGAATAATTGAAAATATTTTCAGACCAATTACCCATTTTATGATTAATTGATATTAATTTTTTACTAATTATCGATTATTCGGATAATTGAAAATATTTTCCAACCAATTACCCATTTTTTGAGTAATTCATATTATTTTTCGACCAATTACCGATTATTTGGATAATTGAAAATACAATTTCGGATAACTTTAATTTTTCCATTAATTGGTATTCTATCTTTTAAAATTATCGATTTTCCATCAATTGAAAAATGATAATTCGTAAATTTTTTGCCGATTCCAGAATTATCACCCTTTTTTTCTCCGTGCAGCTTTTGGAAAATTGCTTTCACGAACACATATTTGACTGCCTTCTTTCTCAACAGCATAGTCATGGGAAATTCACCAAAATAAAACGTGCAATTGCCAGCAAAATTGAATTTTTGAACCATGACTCATGATTCATGAATTTTTATCTTTTAGATTTTTTTTTACCAACAAATGAAAATGAGATTACACTGAGAATACCCTCTTTATCGAAATTTTGCGCCTCAACCTTCTAGATGGTGTTTTATTTTTTAAATCTCTGTAACTAACTCTGAGAATCCCGAGTCTATCGGTCTTGGCGGACATCAATGCCAAACTGCTATCAACTCGATCGAGGGCTCCCAAAAGCTGATGATTGCGTTCGTCTCTCGATTGTTGATCTTCCAAGAATTCAATGTATCTCATCCTCAAACGATTTATACACGTCTCGTGTCTGTAAAACAAAAATTATACATTCGTCAATTTTGTGGTCATTTTTCATGAATGCATAAAGGTAGATATTACTGAGCTGATAATAATTATTACTGTGGCAGTATTTTTTAATTTCCACTGGATTGTAATTCTTACTTTGACCAACAGTGAAAAATACTGTAAGCTGACCAGTACTGGATTTTTTTCAATTTTAAAGTTGCAGAACGCTTTATTATCATTTTTTGTTATTATCATTTTGACGGAGGTTCTTCTAGGGAACAATAATCGGAAAAACTACTAGAGGGTTTTCCAATGTGAAAAAATGATGCCGAAGCATCTTGCAAATTTGGAATAGGTTCAATTTGAATTTGAATTTAAAATTTGAATTTCTCATAGCAATGGCTACGATATTCTTAGTTCATGAAATGTCAGGATTCCACAAAACTGCTGCTACTACTATAAACGTAGTAAATCATTTCTTTCAGTTAGAAGTTACATACGAGTGATCGTCCAAATTGCCGAAAGCACGCCATGCTTGACATTGAACATTGTCTGTGCTGCCGTGTAATGAAATCCTAACGTTTGTTTCGCGAGGCACAAAGTCTCTGTGTTTTGGTACCAGGCTTGACTTGTCGTCTGAAATCGATTTTCATCAACTGTACCGTTAGCTCAACACCCGTTTATATACCTGTGCGACTCTGGTGCGCCAAATTTGTATAAGATAAATACATTTACATGCTATATTTGGTATTTATGTAGGGAAAGGCAGAGTTAAATGGCCAAGATAAGATAAAGCAGCTTCATTTTTCATTCACTTCAGTTTTCTAACTTTTCAAACAATTATTTTTTTTTTTAGAAACTTGAGCTTATTTGAGATACTTATTTTACTTATTTTCGTTTCGAAAAACCCGGTTAATCGGTAAATGCAGCTTTGAAAGTCCAATTGAAATTTTTTTCGAAAAATCTGAGCTTTTTCACGTGATAGATATTTTGATATTTTTTCTAGCTGATCAGGAAGAATAAAAAATGATGGAATTTAGAAAATATTAAATAATTTGTTTATTAAAAGCCTGAAGACTCATCAGGGATTGAAAATTTCCAAATCATAACAAATTAATCAAATTTTTTTTTACCAAATGTTCTCCCCAAGAATTGGTGGAATTGGCCATATAGCTTGTATATATTTACGTCGTTATTCCATATCATTCTCAAGTATCGTGCGGGTATTTGAGAATTATCGATCAGTCGCATTCTTCAGAATCGGGTCGTCGGATGGTCGATAAAAAATAATGATGATGGTGACGACGTCTGATTGAATTATTTCTTTTTTTTTTTTAATGTTTAATATTTCCCTATGTATTTGAAACTAATTCATTATTACATATCAATTTATTATAATTTTTTACCCAAAGTTCACTCAAGCTAAGGGCCAAAGAGAAAAAATTAAAGTGAAAAAAAATGGTTTAATGAAAAAAAAATTGCCCACAAACAAATGAGCGCGATATACATGAGATAATCTGTTAACCTCTTCAAAGAATTCACAATGATTGACCATCGTTATTCCCAGCATAAATTGCCATAAATTGTAAATTAATTACATTCCCACGAACAATTTTACCTGCTTCGCGATTCGTGTTCCAGCAACGAGAATCTCGCCTCCAGCCTCATTCTTTCTTCTTCGCTGAAATATTAAAAAGATTTTTATTTCATGAAAAATCAAATTCATGTAAAATTGAGATCAATGAATCCTTACCTCCTACGCAGACGCTCCTGCAAATCGAGCATCTTTTTGTAATATTCATTTCCACTTTGGAAAGGCGTCATTGTGCGTGTTATATTTTCTTCCATGCCCGAGTCATGTCTCGAATTTTCACATATAGTTTTCGTACTTCCAGTATTCTCTTCAACAATTATTGGCCAACAATCGTCAACATCGAGGAAGTCAATTGAAAATTTCAATTTCCATTTTCCCGGTGAAGCGAAATTTTCCGAGCACTTGTGGCAATTTATCCGTTTCTCTTTGAAGGAGAAACGAATCCCGAACCTTCGTACTCAGGAAGCGTCGAGCAACTGTCGCATTCGGCATCGCAGAGCCTTCAGGTATGGGGGTTGCTCTACAACCTTCCGAGTGTATATTCCGCACAGGTGTTCCATCCCCCTACCCTCTGTTTCATGTCGGTCGTGACTCCGAAGTTTCCCCTCGAGAAAGCCTGTAACTCTAAAAAAAAAATACATTAATCAAATATTATCAGGTCTGGCACAAGAATTGTCAACATATCAGAGACTTTGTTATTTATTAACTTCGACAATTTTTCAGATTTTATCATTTTTCAACTTTTTATTTTTTCAACTGGTCTAACTAGTTTTTGTTTTTGTTTTTTTGGGTGTTGGAATATTCATTTAGGACCCTTTGGTACCAAAACGAGCTGTCCAAGGTCGATGGAATTTTTTTTTTTCCATTGCCAAACGTATTCCCAAGCGAGAAAATTTAAAACCATTAAAAAATTCTACTATAAAGAAAAAAAGTAACTTTCTCCAGGGTTCTAAATTATATAACAAACTTTTTAATGAGTTTAACGATCTAAAAACTTTTTTTACGGATTGAAAAAACTGAAGTTGCGAGAAATATAAAAATAATAGCTTTTACTGCTTTGTACGAAATTTTGTTAAAGCACTTTTTAATAAAATTGTAAAATATAAAAGTTTTTTTTCATATTCTCGCTATTTTCTTATTTATAATTAATATATAAATAAATATGAATCAATACATGATTGAATTCATGATCTTCCGATCGTACAACAATAACGCTGTTTTTTTAATTTATTTTATTTTTTAATTCATAAAAAAATATTTTTTATAGACAAGGCATGAGCTAACTCGAGCCTATATTTTTCCTAGAATTCCCAGCCGATGAATTCGAATTAAAAAATTGAATCAGAGCAAATGATGCAGGCTAAAAATCCTTGTTAAGCGATTTCGAGTTTTTCGAGATAATTCATTGTCCGGAAGAGCTTTTCAATTAAAAGAGTTCTTTTCAATGAGAAAACAATATAATTTTATGGTCCCAAATGAACAGAACGACCGCTATATTTACCGCACGCAACAATTTCCCTGAGAGAAACAAAATTTATACGTATTTTTAATTTGTTTTGAGTTAAGTAATAAATAATGAAAAATGCGCCTCTGATTTTTTCCTTCATGACAAAATTCCAAAGATATTTTTTCATTTTGTAGAAAACCAGAATATCTCTTGATTGAAAAAAAAACAATTGCGAATATGAACACAAGTACATAAAAAAATTGACATCTTTGATTTGAAAAAAGGAAAACTGTTATTACAAGCTTTCATTTAGCTTCACCTTTTGTTTTGCAACAAAAAATGTTTCGCATAATTTTTTGCAAAAAAAATGTTTCACCAAATTTTTTGCAAAAAAACTGTTTTGCAAAATTTTGTTCACAAAATGGTTTTAAGCAATTGATTTGTAACATTTCTCTACAAAAATGTTGCAAATTAATTGTGCGAAACAATTTTGTCTAACAAATTTTGCGAAACATTTTGTTTGCAAAAAATTATGGGAAACTAGATATAAATTACTAAACTAGTTATTTAACATCATAAATACGAAAAAGTAAAAAATAAACGAAATTTTTTTTTTTTAAACAAGCTTTTATTAGTTGTTAATAAAAAATAACTGAAAAGTTCAAAATAATTTTATTCCGATTGGAAATAAGTTTTCAAATAAAAGCGTGTTACATTTTAACAGCAAGAGAAAAGAGGGTGTAACACGCTCTTATTTGAAAACTTATTTCCAATCGGAGTAAAATTATTTTGAACTTTTCAGTTATTTTTTATTAACAATTAAAAAAAGCTTGTTTAAAAAAATTTTTTTTTAATAAAGAGTTTCGAATATTGGCAACAGATATATTCGGAAAAGGGGCGAACCTTCAAGTTTCTCGTAGGAAGAAGAAAAAGTTTAACCGATTAGATGGCTTGCACGAAAATCGTAGACATGCATCAGCGTTGTATAGCGCCTTCGTTTGGCTGACGCGGGCGCGTAGGAGGTTTGCGTGTCAGCAACGAATTTCGTTTCACGGACTTTTAATGCGCGCCTTTCCGTTTTTCGTTAAAAGTTGAAGCGGTCGAGACCAAGTGGTCAATTCACGGCACGGGATAGGGCACCGTTGCATATTTCATTTTTCCCTCAGTCTTTAACTTTTTTCTTTCTTCTCTTTTTCCCAATTACATGCAAAACATTCGCGAACGAATGTTCCATCAACCACGATTATAACAGCCCGGAAGTAGATTCCATAGAAACTAAAAAAAAAAAAAAATTGTACACGTGTATTGAAAAATTGGATGCTTTAATGCTGAAGAATAAACATCGGATGGACTCTCGAGTCCTCCAAATATGGTAAAATAAAATAATTTCAATTATTTTCGTGGATGACTACATGCGAATACTCAGTATACGTGTATGTGATTTCAAATATACTATTTCACTGCAACGTTCCGCGAATATTTCTCGTCTATTCCTGGACAGACTGCTTCACGTATCGAGCACGCAAATGCTCGGTCGTTTCCGGCGTTGTTGACGTCGCCATGTAGACAATCTGCTCCAAACAATCGTCCACAAGACGAAATGTCCTCTTGAGCTGAAAAATAATTTTTTAAAAATATTTCTGTCCACATTTTGAAAATATCTAAACTCTTAGTTGTAAAAATCTTATTTAGAATCGATAAACAAGATGCATTGCAAGAAGCAGATAGCAACAAATTTGAAAAAACTCTTTTTTTCACCGCCACATTAAAGAGTTATACGCAGTCAGAATTTTCGAAAAATTGTTTTTTTAATTTCATTTTCGTAATTTACATATATATAATTATATACACATGAAATTTCATGTCAATCTGACAAATATTTTGGAAGTTGAAGGCATATTTGTAAACCCCAATTTACTATGTGTAAAATACTTTTAAAACTTTTTCTAAAAACTGTGTTTTTTGAGTGGGTGAGCAAGATTTCTCAAAAACGACATAACCGATCAGTCTCAAATTTTTACACAAGCTTTATAAATATATTTTATGGTAATTAATCGAAGGTTTTTTTTACCGACAAATATTTTCCATTTTATAAACAATTGAAGGCAAAAATTTTCATGAAAAATCGTTTTTTTTTTAAAGCTGACATTTTGTTAAAAATTTATATTTTGCTTATTCCTTTGATTAAATACTAAATTATACCTTATATTAACGAAATCTTCTTTAGTTTTTGATTTTGGATTATCCAATCCAGAGATATCTTGCTCACTGCAAGACATCTTTTTTTAGAAGACCTCCTGGAGATTGGCTACAGCAGCTTTAAGGATCATTATTTTAAAAAAAAATGTGAAGTTGAGTTAAAAGTTACAAAAACACGAATATAAATTTTTACACTAATGAACTAAAATGTCTTTACAGAATTTTTTTTTTTTAATCACTGTTTTTGGTTTTCTGACTGCGTATAACCTGTTAAG
The DNA here is from genome assembly GCA_946863875.1 of Alloplasta piceator. Classification (NCBI taxonomy): domain Eukaryota; kingdom Metazoa; phylum Arthropoda; class Insecta; order Hymenoptera; family Ichneumonidae; genus Alloplasta; species Alloplasta piceator. The sequence goes on from OX333074.1 coordinate 1,937,649, forward strand.
TAATTATGATTTGTGTACCTTCGTCACAGCTGGCTCTTTGGTACCTAGCGACATCCTGCTTATGGATGTGCTTTCCAGGTTGATCTCTTTGTCGCGTATAATCCCCTCTTCGACCGTGCTCAGCCCAAAATTGTGAGACAGGAGAAAAGCTACTTTGTTGGTTTCGGGAATTATCCTGAGAAATCCGACTTCTCGATGCATGGGATTTTTCTTTTCTGGATGCCAGGTCTGAGATTCGTAATTCAGCATAGGCTGACCTATCGAAGTGAACTTTATTTCATCGCAATAACCGAACGATTTGATCGTTGGAAATTGTCCGTGTCCAGGTGTTTCAGTTTTCCAGGTTCCCTCGAGCCAGGTGACGGATTTTAGAGCATTGTGCATCGGCAAACAGCGATTCATGTCTGCAATGAAAAGCATGATTATTTTTTTTACCCCCTCAATATGAATATTTCCGCTATGGCAATAAAATGAGGTTAGGAAATCAGCGGACAACCCTGGATTATGAAACGACCCGGAATAATCGGTTTTATCGGAGATGTATTGATGAAAAGGCTAAAAACCTGAGGCTAAAAGGCTGAAACCAACATTTCTTAAATCCGCGAGTAAATTACAAACAAAAAACAAAACAACTGTAACTCATCGAACGATGCGTCTGAGCAAAAACAGCTGATGTTCCAGCCGAGAATCAGCTGTCAACTGTAACATTTTCCACTGTCAAAACCACGTGGAATTATTTCAATCCGCTTTAACTAAAATGAGCTTCAAACCATAAAGAACAATTATTTAAAAAAGAACGTGTTTTTTTCGTTAAGGTTTAATTATATTCTGTTTGAAGAGTCAGCGCCCTCAACAGTGATTGCAGCAACAACAAACGTGACCTTGAAAATCGAAAAATCTGCCAAGGATGTTTATCGAGGCTGGATCGAAATTCATGCGAAATATATTGCAAAAAACGTACTTCCTCTTTTTCTTCTTTCTGCGTAAGGATTTTATGCCATTAAGCTCAGTTTTTGACTCCAGAATAACAAACGTTTGTCTATATTTGCAGAATTACAATCGCAAAGAGCGAACAAACACGTGAATCTGCGACGGACGCCGTCGATAGCGCCATTTTGATTTTGCGCCATCTTTCGAGGAATTATTAAAATGACAAGTGTTTTTTTTTCGGCGCGCGCATCCGCTTACTTATCTTTTTTTCATCCCCCTCGAACGTGTTGTGTTCACCTCATTATGGCGAAATTATCAGCTCGAAAAAATCTTACAACGAAAATTACGAAAAAAAACGTAACATCAAGGCAAATACCGCGACAGTTAGCATTCTCTAAGTTCGGAGCGTGAGTTTTTCTTCAAAGAATTCGTCTCGTCGAGGCAGCGTCTCAGGTTATTTTCATCGATTCTTTAAATGCACTCGCGAATCGCCATTGTAAACAAAAAACATCTGTCAAACAACTGTCACTTTTCTTTGGTTCTGTTCTTTTTTCTGCATTGTCGTTGGCTATAGCTTCGTTTAAAAAAGTAATTAATAATTGAGATATTTGTGAAATTCGATGATGTTATAATTTCCATATTTTCCGCGGAAAAATCGACAGGGAAAAAGCATCAGCGACGATGGAAGATCTCGGTAAATCGACGTTTGACAAGCTACTCTCGCGTGTCGAAAATCTTAGCCTCAATTCCAACGAGCCTAGAGAATATGTTCTCTATGCATGTCCGACCGGTCTATTGGCAGAAAAACTCCACAAATTTTGGTCCGAGAGCAAAGATTTGGGATGGAACGGAGCGCACAATCGCATGCCTCACATCACCCTCGTCTCGTTCTTCAAAGTAAGAAAAACCATATTTGTTTTCGTTTTTTATAACTCAATGTTGTCAAAACACGAAAAAATGTTTTTCAAGCGATATATTTTGACAGTATATCATCTCCCCAATCTTCCCTAAAAATTTCAGGGCAATCGTATCAAAATTCACAGGTTATCGACAATCCTTATTATTGTAATCTGCTTTTGAAATTTTATACACACTTCACTTGAAATTACATTTTCAAAGTTGGTCAGCAAGACACGCCAAAAACTACCGCATTGATCTTTTTAGAAAATTTGCACCTTTTTCCAAACGCAAAAGTTCAGTATTTGATTTTTTTTTTTTTAAATGGAGACTCCTATTCCAAACACCTGCCATTTTGTCTTTATTCAACCAACGTTATAATTATATTCTTTTACACAAATATGTTGCAACGTAATCTTTGGATTGGAAAAAAGCGATTTTCCAAGAACTTTTTCTGAAAAGACATTTTAATTTATCAACGTAAAAATTTATGTACATATTTTTGTAACTTTTAACTCAATTTTAAAATGCTTCTCTTTAAAAAATAATGATTCTCGTAGATCGCCTTGAAATTTTTATACACTGATACACCATTTCATGGTGTCCTATTTAAAAATGTTGTTTTTTTAGTTTTTTCTCTTGATTCTAAAAGTGTATAATTTCAGGCGCCTCACGATTCGGCCAAGCAAATCGCTGATATCCTGAAAACGCTTGTCGATCAGGATGAATATCTGGATCGCATCGACCTCGAGCCTTATATATCGCCAAATTTCATGGGACTTTTTGTAGATGAAAAAGAAGGAAAATGGCTCAGAATCATAGCCACAAGATACGCGAATAAATTGAGAAATTTGGGTATCACCGTGGAGGCTGGAAGCAAATCATTGCACCTTACGCTGGCCTATCATTTTTCCGGCAGCCTGTTTGAATCGCTTTGCTCTATGGTGGAAAAATTGCGGACCGCAGGTGCAAACACGAGCTGGGAACTCAGACTGTACTCGCGAGATTCACGTTTTCGTGATTATCACGTACACAAAGTAACACACGCTCATGCACCAAAAGAACACGACGAGCTTGAACTGAAACCGGGCGAATATATTTATTTACGCGATGGAGTCTGCGATGCTTCGACCGACGGATGGGTCCAGGGTATATCTTCGTTAACCGGAACATCGGGATATCTGCCATTGAATCATACGAATCGCACAGCCGAATCAGAATCGTGGACTTTACACGCGTCTGTTCGAATAACAAAGGGTCACAGCGTTGACGTGGAAATTCCAGAACCTAGAAAATCAAAAATTTCATTATCGATGAACGAGTCTTGCGACACACCGGACGGCGTAGCAATAGATAACGAACCAGTATGTCAATTATAATTTTTTTCTCATGCGTTTTATAGCTTTACATGGGAGAACGACTTTTTTGAACATTTAAAAGCTCATTATCCCGAAATACTTGAAAAAAAAACGCACATTCTTGTAACGTAGCAAAAAAAACGCTTGCTCAAGCTGATTATCTCGTGAATATTCACAGGTGGACAGAGTTGTGAAAATAGTAATGTAAAAGTAATGCATTACCCATTACTTTAAGCAATGTGTATTGGACAAGTTTTCCATCACAAATTACAAAAGTAATCTGTAATGGATGGATGTTAAATTACAGATAAAAAAGTAATGTGTAATGTATGCATGTTCCATTACAAATAAAAAAGTAATATGTAATGGATGCATGTATCATTACAATTAAAAAAGTAATGTGCAATGGATGCGTGTTCCATTACAAATAAAAAAAGTAATGTGTAATGTATGCATGTTCCATTACAAATAAAAAAGTAATGTGTAATGGATGCGTGTTCCATTACAAATTAAAAAAGTAATGTGTAATGTATGCATGTTCCATTACAAATAAAAAAGTAATGTGTAATGGATGCATGTATCATTACAAATAAAAAAAGTAATGTGCAATGGATGCGTGTTCCATTACAAATAAAAAAAGTAATGTGTAATGTATGCATGTTCCATTACAAATAAAAAAGTAATGTGTAATGGATGCGTGTTCCATTACAAATAAAAAAAGTAATGTGTAATGTATGCATGTTCCATTACAAATAAAAAAGAAATGTGTAATGGATGCGTGTTCCATTACAAATAAAAAAGTAATGTGTAATGTATGCATGTTCCATTACAAATAAAAAAAGTTATGTGTAATGTATGCACGTTTCATTACAAATTACAATTTAAAAAAAAAGTAATCTGCAGTGGAGAATATTCTATTACAAATAGAAAAATTGCCGTGCTCGTATTAGAAACTTGCACATTGCTGTCTCATTATTTTATTTCGCTCACCAAAAGTTTATCCGCAATTATCACAAATAATCCATAAAGTAAAAAAAAAAAGAACATGCACATTATTTAGGGATTCAATAAAGCGACAAATTTTGTATCAGTAACTTGTAATTTTTATTAGATTGCTTATAATTATGGGTAACAGCGTGTAAAAGCAAGTTCAATATAAAGTTGGATAATTTTTGGGGTTGAGTACATTTTCGTACTTCATATTTAACGATGAACTGTCTGTTTTTTGTTTCTATTTTTTAACTTCATGGATCATTTGTGATAATCGTGGATGAACTTTTAGCGAGCGAAATAAAATAATGAGACAGCAATGTGCAAGTTTCTACTACGAGCACGACAAGTTTTCTATTTGTAATGGAATATTCTCCCTGCAAATGACTTTAAAAAAAATTGTAATCCGTGATGGAACGTGCATACATTACACATTACTTTTTTATTTGTAATGAGACATGCATCCATTACACATTACTTTTTTTATTTGTAATGCCACATGCATCCATTACACATTACTTTTTTATTTGTAATGGGACATGCATCCATTACACATTACTTTTTTATTTGTAATGGAACACGCATCCATTACACATTACCTTTGTATTTTGTAATGGTACACTTATTCATTTCACATTACGCAGTGTAATGGGTAATAAATACAGTAATGCATTATCGAAGTAATGCATTATTTACAATCTGCAGGTGGAGGCGTCGGAATCCCGTTCGACATCTTCGAGGGAAATTTTCATCTGCCGCCACGGTGAGCGCGTTGACTTTGCATTCGGTGCTTGGATACCTTACTGCTTCGAGTCAAACGGCGTTTATGTCCGACGTGATCTAAACATGCCGAAGGAATTGCCAACGAGAAACATTCGGGATTACCAAAATGACAGTCCACTGACGACACTTGGTGAGATGCAAGCGAATTTGCTCGGTGATGCCATGAAATCGTCAAACGTCAGGATAGACGTTGCCTTCGCCTCGCCATCGTTACGTTGCGTTCAGACATTGTCGCAAATTTTAAAGGGTTTCGAGACCGACATAAAGATCAACGTCGAGCCCGGTCTCATAGAATGGTTGGCTTGGTATCCAAACGGTTTACCAACGTGGATGACTTCCGATGAATTTAACGAGGCTGGTTTCAAGGTAAACGACAATTACGAACCGATAATTCGAACCGAGGATCTGCCGAATCGCGAGAACGCCGCTCAGTATTACGAGAGATCGCACGCCGTTATAAAACGGATGATCGATAATACCGTTGGAAATATATTGATCGTTGCTCATGCCGCTTCCTTGGCCGCTTGCACGCGACAATTGATCGGCGGTAGAGTACCGCCTGCTGCTGAAATTACGCGATTGGTACAGAGAGTACCGTATTTGGCCTGTCTTATGGCTAAACAGGAAACGGACGGCTCCTGGCAAATTCATTCACCGCCGTTTCCACCGATAACGCACACCAGCAATAGTAGATTCGATTGGAAAATTCTTGTTTGAATTTTGTCTCCATGAGATTTAGTGCAATTGAAGAACAGGGTGTCCAGCGGTCAGGGAAATTTGGAAAACCGGGAATTGTCAGGGGATTTCATGGGTCTGGAAGTGTCAGGGAAAAGTCAAGGATTTTTCCAATTTCTCCGGGATTTTTTCCCATCGCTCAACTTTTTTTGTCCCAATAATGTCAATGCTTTTTTTGTTTCCGATCCAAAATACACGCTATGAACCTCTGAATAACGAAAAAAAAACTTTCACCATCTGCCAGAGTAACAGATCAGCCAAACTTGAGTGCGAATAGACAAGCTTTGGAGGGTCAAAAAATCATGATTTTTTAGTTCTATTTGTCTTTATAAACATCTCAAGTTCTTATATCAATGGGAAATCGACCGCTGATCACTTACAGTACCGGCGAAAAGGGGAAGAATTCATTTTGAAGGGGAAGAATTCGGCTTCATTTCCTGATCTTTTAATTGTTTTTACAAATTGTTTTTAGATTGGGACTCTATTTTGAAAACCGCACTTTTTGGGTTTTTCCCCTTCTTTTCAGATGCTCCCGTTTTCTAGAGGAAATTTTTCAAATATATTTTTACGATTGGATCCATAAAGAGGAAAGTTTGAGCATCAATTTTTTTTTTAATGAGCAATTTTTCTCCCCAAAGTTATTCTGTTTTTTGTGAAAAAAGAGGGAATTTAAAAAATACCGCTTAACACGGAAACAAAGAGGAGTCATGAAAAACTTCAAAACAGCAAAAGGTTGCGTCTGTTTTGTTGGGTTAAGAGGAATTTCTTCAGTTTTTTTTTCCAAAATTTTGTTTTTTCATGTTGAGGCTAGAAAAAAAATTAGGGAAAAAAATTTGAAAAAAGATTCCAATATGTTGAAAATGGTAAATTAAAGTATTTTTCCCTCTTGAAATTTTATCAATAATCCTATAGTTTTCGAGTTATGGTAATTGGATGATCTGAGCTCCGATCCAGAAAATGAGAAAAAAAAATTATGGGAAAAAAAATTTGAAAAAATTCCTCTGCATTCAAACAAACGCAACTTTTTGCTATCTTGAAGTTGTTTATGAATCCTCTTTGTTTTCGTGTTATACGGAATTTTTCAAATTTCCTCTTTTTCACAAAAAACAGAATAACTTTGGAAAAAAAAATCGCTCAAAGTTTTTTAAAAAAGGAAATTGAAGCTCAAACTTTCCTCTTGATGAATCCAATAGTAAAAATGTATGAACAAAATTTTCTCTGGAAGATGGGTGCACCTGAAGGGAGGGAAAAAAGGTGAAAAACAGCTGTTTTCAAAAAAGAGTCCAAATCTAAAAACAAATTGTAAAAATAATTTAAAAAATCAGAAAGTGAAGCCGAATTCTTCCCCTCTGAAATGCCGCTTGTTAAATTAGTCTACATTGACTTCCGGCGGAATGGGATAAAAAAACGATCCAGACCTTTTTTGAAGTTTTGTTCGGAAACTTTTCGCCGGTAGTGTATATGCAATGAAAAAAATTAAATTCCGACGAGAAACAGGTGAAAAGACTGTTTTTCTGCAATTGTAGGCTTAGAATAAGGAAATGATATGTCGTAGGGAGCAAAATAAAATTACATCATCTTCAGTATTTCGTCAAGATACAATCACAATTATATCCACAACGAAAAAGTAGAGGATATTTTTTTTAAACATTTTTTAAACTTTTCAAGCTTCTCAAATTGGTTTTTGGCACAAATTGGTCAGGGAAAAATTATGTTTTGGTTCTGGAAAACCGGGAAAAGTCAGGGAATTTTTTTTCATGAGTCTGCTGGACACCCTGAAGAAGTCAAAACGTTTTTCCCAAAATCGCAAAGACTGCAAAGATACAATGAAATATAATGATAGAGTTATCCGAGATATCAGAGAATCGTATCAGTATAAAGAAACACATGTTCCTCCAATCGGTGATAGAAAATAAGGTGTCTCAAAGATGGGCGATATTAAAAAACAACATCGATTATTTTCATTATTCGAAAATATAATCTGCAGGATAAAGGAAAGACAAATGAAAACTGTAAGGTATCCTTTTTGGATACGTGATCGCAAGTAACTTTGTTCGGTTTCATGAAAATGAAACGGAGCAACTCTTTGATAACGTTGATAATAAGTTGATCGAAATACGGAAAAAGGGAAAAAATAATTGATTATTAGTGAAAAAAAATCATCGATGTTTAAATAATCGGATAGGATCGCTCATCGCGAGGTGAATACCTCAGTGAATGACTTCTAAAACCTGACCTCAGTGAATTAATTTCTAAAGTGCTTCCTCATCTTCAAAAGTTGACGAGAAGTTGAACCCATTTTTGGTAAATTAGAGATCCCATATAATTTCAATTTTAATTATTTGTACCCGGTTTAAGATCAAAATATTGATCGTTCGTATCAACCACAAAAAAAGTCACTCGACTCATATTTGACCGATCATACACTGAGGTAATAGATTACTTAGGAAAAGATTTTTTTTAATGTCATTCACGGATAGCTGGCGTTCAATTTTTAGATTCTTGACGTAAGCAATTTGCGATTAGTGTTTTCCGAATTTTTAATGTTTAACCGCGGTCTCGCTCTCGCGGTTATTATTTAAGGGTAAGCGAGACATAGAATTACAGAATTCAGCACAATTTGAGCTAAAAGTACGAAAAAGCACCGGTAGATCTAATATGCGCAAACATATAATAATATATATATGTCGAGGTTTCGGTGCGATATTACCGAGACTCGAAAATCCCACGTCAATTATCGATAACTTCGAATTTATAAATCTTTAACGCAATTTTCAAATGTGTAGTTTTAATGACATTGTAAAAGGCAATATTTTTATGTCGAACAACTTTATGAGAATAATTTGTGAGATTTGTTATCGAATACATAAGTTTAATTTGTTATACAGTTGACCAAAGATTAAGGAAAAACGCAACTAAAATCACTGAGCTTGGCATTTTCGGCAAAGTGAGTGACACAGCTCTAAAAAAATACGAAAAATGTTTGAAAATTCGTATTTTATTTCATAGTACTTTGCGGAAGATCCTCAAAAATGCTTTCATCATTCTCAAGAATTCTTTGCCAAGTGCTGCCGGAGTTGAGCAATTTTTGATTAAAATATATTTGTAGATTTTTCATCGAGCAGAACGTCTGAAACTTCGAATGTATAAATATTTGTAGATATCTTCATTTTCAAGTAATTCTCTCTATTTTTAGACACTCGTAAAAGCTTTGCCCACTTAGTTTTCTGTGGATAAATACCGGGGTCAGTAATTTCAATTGTGTCTTCCCTTAAAGAAATCGTGACGAATGTATATGCACATAGAAAAATATTTTATATTAGAAAGTCTTGCATCGATTATCAATAATGAGGATAAACAATCCACTCTGAGTGATAGAAAAATTTATTAAAAATTACAATATACAGTTTTATTATATCATTCGAAGTGTACAAAGAACGTTGCCCCAATTTACGATGTAATCGAAGATAAAACATTTATTTACAATCAATGGATCTTTGTTCCGATCGTCTCTCTAATGGCCCACTGTGATATATTCCTTTCCCCCTCAGATATGGCCTCCCTCCTTCAATTTAACTACAAGAGAATCAACATCCGGTAAAATTGATCCGGCCTGTCGTACTGGCGGTTCTTCGACCGATATTATTTCCACTCTGGCAGTTGTGTCGACGCCCAAATCTTTGGCAGTTAATTTTTTTATCGGCTTCTTCTTTGCCTTCATGATATTCGGCAAGGTCGCGTATCGCGGTTCATTCAGGCGCAAATCGGCGCTCAAAACTGCAGGAGATTTTATTTTTACTACCTCCAAACCACCGTCCACTTCTCGGGTCACCGTCAATTTTCCATCCGCGTGCTCTATCTGCAAGAAAATTGATATTTTTTATTTTTCATACACGAATAAAGCTTCGCGATAATGAAAAAAATGTTGTTTTTGATGAAAATTCATATGAATTTTCAGTATTTGGGAAAATTATTGGTAGATTCGTGTGCAGGGGAGAAAAAGATATCGATATGAGATTTGAAAAAAAAAAAACAAATTAAAAAAAGTGTTTCTTGCATTTTCGCAAAAATTGAATCTGTTTACTAAAATGACTAATTTATTTTCTGGATAAAATTTCGACTTCTATCAGGGCTCATTCTCTTCATAATCGTTTAAGCTTTAAAATTCCGCTTGATTTTTGACAGATTTTTGAAGTTCGACCATGAAATTTCGCTATTTTGAGGTTTCCAAAAAGGTCAAAAATGAACCGCATTTATTTTTTCCAATAACGTTTTAGGAGCATATTTTGATGTCGAAATTATCGCTGATATCAAATTAAGGGGAGTTTTTGTCAAAAAAAATTTATTCGTGAATTTTTTCGCGAAAACAACGGTTCCTTGATGAGAAAGCAATTACCTTTTCATTAAATTTCTTCAAGGAAATTTTTTTTGAGTATCAAATGGGACGAACCTTGCTGCAGAATGTTCCAGCTGGCCAGTCAAGCGTACCAGCGATCATTTGAGCCGTTTGATTACAATCATCGTCGATCGCCTGTTTACCGACGATCACCAAATCGGCTTTTTCATCCTGGGCGATTTTCGCGAGGATCTTCGAAACGTGAAGAGGCTGCAGAGTCTCGTATTCGGGGCCTGAAATTTCGACATGAATACCACGATCGGCACCCATCGCCAGTGCGGTTCTCAAAGTTTCTTGAGATTGCGAAGGACCGCAGCTCACAGCGATGACTTCTTGAGCTATTTTTTTCTCCTTCATCCTCACAGCCTCCTCGATGGCTATCTCGTCGAAGGGGTTCATCGAGTGCTTGACTCCTTCCGTGATGACACCGGTCTTGTCGGGCTTAACTCGAATCTATAAAAAATGCAATCAAGTTATTAATAAACAAAACCTTTTTTCTATCCCTTTTCTTTTTCTAAACCTTTTTTCCATTTTCAACTATTTTCAATTTCAATTGCACAAGGTTTTCTATTTTTTCAAAAATCTATGGCAAAAGTATAAATTGAAGAATTTTCGAAAGATTGCGCTGAATTTTTCATTGATAAACGGCATGAAACAATGTTTGTTATTAAATTTGTTTGAGTTAGAACAACTATCCTTGTAATTGATACAAAATTTGAATTTTTTTTAAATAATTCGTGCGTGGGATTTAAAATTGAAAAATAGGAAAACATTTGTGCCGACGGTCGGTAAGAACGGAAATGCGGAAAAATAGAGACAAATTTTTGTGGATTTCCATAAAAACAAATTACTTGCAGTTTGCTTCATTAATAAAAAGTGGGCGAGTTCATTTCACGTTTTTCCCCACCCAACATTTTAGGTCAAAGCAAGTGCAACCGAGATAACAGCGACTTTCGATATTCTATTCGGGGATAAAAGATCATATATTTTTTCCAGGTTATGCTGTATCTATATATAAGGTTCTCGAACGGCTTCAAATTTCTACTCGAGACCAAATCGATACGTATTATTCCAACGATTGTGTTTTATTTTTATGAAAAATAAAATGTTCGAATGTTTATCGTTCAAAAGACATGCATATATCTACCTTGACCGCATAATCGATGACTCTTTTTACACCAACGAGTACACGAGCCATTATTGATTAAACTCTGTGGAGATTACCGAACTGGATCTGCTTGTTTTTCACTGTTTCTTCACGCTTGGGCGTTGGAGGACGATTGTCGCGCGCAGCGAACGGAATGTAATTTCAATCGAAGTCGATCTGCACGAATATATAATCGCCAATTTTTCATCGGGAGCAAAAGTCCAATTAGGCCTAAAGGGTATAGAACCGGGATTTGTAGCAGAAAACGCGATCATGTATTAATTGCTTATATACCGACGCATTATATACATATACATTCACGGTCACGTGGACTTCCGGTAGATGGCGCGCGCGCGCGGGGAATTTACAAAAATGAAGACTGGAATTTAATGAATGTCGGTATATAAAAAAAAGTCTCTGTTCTGCTTATTGTTACGAAACAATGAACTATGTTGTTTTCTCAATAATTGCAAATTAAGCATAGTGCAAATTTTGAAAGTAATAATCCCCTCGAACGAGGAAAATCAATTTTTTTCCCGATTTTTTTTTTCTGACACTGTCGATTTACAGCGTCTGCGCGGGGAATTGCGCAAACAGGATGCGCGGCACGACACGCGGCGCCCAAAGTGACGTGGCTCGAATGACGGCTGCACGAGCTGCGTGCGTTCTTACGTTGAAATCCTATCACTTGGACTGCCAAAAAAAACAATACACGATGATTCGATTATGTTGAAATTGATTGAATTATTATTTTACGTAAAATACGTAATTATCGTGGAGATTAACGAAATCACGGATTGTCGAATTCCGGGTAAGTTTGAAAGACTTAACCTCCGTTTGCGTCCGAATTTCGACTCGCAATTAATAATCCTCAACACTTGTTGAAATATCCTTCTAGCAAGGATATTTACTAGTAACGGGACTTTCGCAAATTCTGTTTATGACCTTTATTTGGTTTTTGTGGTAGAATCATGACGACCTACGAGGATTTCATACAACAGAACGAAGATCGCGACGGCGTACGTTTCACGTGGAATGTTTGGCCATCGTCGCGCATCGAAGCGACGAGACTCGTCGTACCACTCGGAACTCTCTATCAGCCGATAAAGGAACGCCTGGATCTACCGCCGATTCAGTACGATCCTGTTCTTTGCACGAGATCTACGTGCCGTGCGATTCTCAATCCTCTTTGCCAAGTGGATTATAGAGCAAAACTATGGGTCTGCAATTTTTGCTTCCAACGGAATCCCGTGAGTAATCTTTCCTCTTTCTTTGTGTTTCATTGAGGACTTATGGGAATGTTTTATGATTTTTTTCAGCAAAACCATAAAACAAATCGGATTTTAAAAATATAATTTTTGTGTTATGAGAAACCAAAGTTTTTTTGATTATACATAAGAATAGCTATAGAAGTACATACGATTTTTTTGATATGTTTTTTTTTTTAATTCGCACATTTCTACATCAAAAAGTATAAAATGCCATGAGAAAATCGTCAGGAAATTGTTTATAAACAAGGAACTATGCAATATAATGAAAAAACCTTACTTAGTGCCTTGGAAAACATATTTCTAAATGTACAGTTAAAATTTCAAATAAATCGATTGAAATTTGTGTGAGTTATGAGTCGGCCGACTTGACAAATGTAGTTTTGAGAGAAACGCGGTTGAAGTTTATGAAAAGTTCACAGCTTAGGGATTTTTCACGCACGCAATCTTTTAAAATATAATTCTATAGATACCGAAGTATCGCTTAACAAAAAAAAAATCGATTTTTTGTAAATCCCAGAGTGGCTCAAGGCCCTGATACTCAAAAAAAGATTACGCTCAATTTGTACGATGATTTTTCTTTTCTCAGTTTCCGACTCAATATGCGGCTATTTCCGAACAACATCAGCCCGCCGAGTTGATACCCATGTTCTCGACTATCGAATATACCATCAACGTGAGTAAAGTATTCATTAGAAAGTTATTTTAGTTCTATAGGTAGTTATTTTCAATTGAGGTTCCAATTTCAATAACATTCGGTGTTGTATCAACTTTTGATATTTTTCATTCTTTTTGGCAAATAATAAATGACGAATTATTCTCAGAAATGAGGAAGAATATGGTTCATTCCATGTCAAATCGTCTTGAAGAGTATGCTTGTGGCTACGAAAAAAAAAATATTCCGAAATTTTTTTTTTCAAATGATGAATTTGGAGAACTTTGAATTTTTAAAAATCGCGCAAGTCCACGATCAACATTAAATTTTGGGTTCAATTTTTTTAAATATAATACGTTGTACTGATCTCAAAAGATCCTGAAATTTTCAGAAAGGTGTTTTTTGTTTTTTCAAAAATATGAATTTTTGCATTTTTAAAAAGCGTGTAAATCGACGATCAACATTGAATTTTTTGTTACATTTTTTTTATATAATACCTTGTACTGATCTTAAAAGATCCTGAAATTTCCAGGATGGTGTTTTTTTGTTTTAAAAATATAAATTTTTGAATTATGGTGAAAAAAATGTTGTTTGCCAAAATTTCAGGATCTTTTAAGATCAGTACAAGGTATTATATAAAAAAAATTGAACGGAAATTTTAATGTTGATCGTAGATTTGAACGATTTTAAAAAATTCAAAATTCTCCAAATTCATCATTTTTCAAAAAAAAAATGTCGGAATATTTGTTTTTTCGTAGCCACAAGTATACTCTTCAAGACGAACTCAGAACGATTTTTTCATAACTATAATAGCTTTCGAGATATTTAAAAAATAAACTTGACAGATTAAATTTGTTCTCTTTGGTAGAATTTCATTTTATCACATACGAAAACTTCTGAACAAATTTCATCGAAATTGAAAGGGGTCGATTCCAACTCTTGGTCGATTCGACAAGGAATGACCCAAATATATTTTTCAAGTTATTTAACTTGCGTGTAACGTGATTTTGGTGCGTCACTTTGCAGCGAGCGCAGTGCTTACCGCCGATTTTTCTTCTGGTCGTCGATACTTGCATGGACGAGGAGGAGCTAGGAGCTCTCAAGGACTCACTCCAGATGTCTTTGTCACTGTTACCGCCAAGTGCCCTGATAGGCCTCATTACATTCGGGAAAATGGTACAGGTACACGAGCTCGGTTGCGAGGGTTGCAGCAAGAGTTACGTGTTTCGCGGCACGAAAGACCTTCAGCCGAAACAGGTGCAGGATATGTTGGGAATAGGACGACAAGTGCCGGGTCAAAATGCTAATCAGCAGAGAGGACCGACCGGTCAGCCTCTGCCACCGGCAAATCGTTTTCTTCAACCGGTTCACAAGTGCGACATGAGTCTCACCGATCTGCTCGGTGAATTGCAACGCGATCCTTGGCCCGTGGGCTCGGGAAAACGCCCGCTCAGATCCACCGGTGTTGCCCTCGCCGTTGCTACCGGTCTCTTGGAAGCGAGTTACGCAAATACCGGCGCAAGGTATTGTTCGACATTTGTATAAGTGTCATTCCCTATCAATTCAACGACGTTTTGTCGGTGACCTCATCGATTTTTATTATTGCTTCCTCATAAAGGAAGCTTTGTTTTCGTGAAAAAATTTTTTTTCGCGATTTTTATGCCAATGTGTTTAAAATGTCCTAAAACATCGAGAAATCATATTTCGAAAAAATGTGTGCGCGCGCGCGCGTGTGTGTGTGTGTGTCCTGAATTTTTTATGTAAATAATTAATAACTCGAGAAAGCTTCGAAACATCGAGCTAAAATTTGGCACACTTGTCGAGCACGAAATGCTTGACATTATAAAAAAAAATTGTTTTAATTCTAACGGGTGTTCAGATTTAATCGACTTTTTTCGTTTTTGCAAAAATGGCGTTAACGCTCTAACATCTGCAATTTTCAAGATATTGCACTCAAACTTTGCACAAAATGAGTATAGCTATTAAGGTTGATTGGTATTGAATTTGGCGAAAATCCATCGAGGGATTGAAATTTTATGAAATTTTGAAGTTCTTGAAAAATAGCGTAAACGCTCTAACTTGTGCAATTTTTAAGATATTGTACTCAAACTTTGCACAGAGCTTATATAGCTATCGAGTCTGTTCGCTATTAAATTTGGCAAAAATCCATCGAGGGATTAATATTTTATGAAATTTTTAATTTTTTGAAAAACAGCGTAAACGCTCTGACTTGTGGAATTGTAAAGATATTGCACTGAAACTTTACACAAAGCTGATATAGCTATCAACGATGTTCGTTATTAAATTTGGCGAAAATCGATCGAATGATTAGAATTTTATTGAAGTTTTTTTATTTTTAAATATCGTACTCTAACATCGGCTATTTGCGAGATATTGTACTGAAATTTTGTAGACATTCAAAATAGTCATCAAGGTTCTTCGCTATTGAATTTGGCAAAAATAAAATTTAGCAAGAAGTAAATTTGAAAGAATTTGGCAAATTTGCACGTTGATTACTTATGTTTTTCGATAGTTAACAAAGCTTCCTTTATGAGGAAGCCAAATTTTATTGCCAATTGCCATACTTTGGGATAAAGGAGGCTATGTGATTAAGATGAGGAAACAATGTGCAAATGTCCAATTTGCAGGGTTTTTTAAAATATGTTATTATACATGTAAAAAAAGAATCCATGTAAATTTTGAGTTCTCTATCTCGAAGTTATTGATTTTTGAAAAAATATTCTTAAAATAATCATAACTTTTGCAATAACCAAGATATTCTAACTTGCTAAGAGGTCATTTTTTTCCTTTTTCAATTTACTTATTGAAAAAAATATCAAAAATTAAGAAAAAAAATTTTTTAATGTCTTTTTGGCTGTTTTAACCTAAAAAATCGGATTTTATTTCAATGGGACCCCTTGAATAAAAAAAAAATTATAAAATTCTATGTTAAAAAAACAAATTTCTTGAGATTTTACTGAAGATGGGATTCAAATAACTACTTATTTTTTTTAAATATTCCGATTTTTTTTCGTAATTTTGATTTTTTTTCCTTCTATGACTACAATAGTTGCTTTCAATTATGTTAAAATAAATAATTTAACTTCTCACAGATATTTCCTTTGTAAATTATAATAATTAACGTTAAGAATTACAATTTTCATGTAAAAAAATTGAATATAGTGCAAAACGTACTTGAATTGTAATTCTTAATGTTAATTATTATAATTTATAAAGAAAATATGTGAGAGAAGTTAAATTATCTATTCTAACATCATGGAAATCAACTATTGTAGTCATAGAAGGAAAAAAGTTCAAAATTACGAAAAAAAAATCGAAACAAATTTTTTTTAATAAGAAGTTATGTATTTAAATCCCATCTTCGGTAAAATCTCCAAAATTTTGTTCTTTTACGTAAAATTAAAATTTTTTTTTTATTATCGAAGGGACCCATTGAAAGAAAATACAATTTTTTAGCTTAAAACAGCTAAAAAAACATTTAAAAGGTTTTTTCTTAATTTTCGATATATTTTTCACCAAGTACATTGAAAAACAAAAAAATGAACTCTTAACAAATTAGAATATCTTGGTTATTGTAGAAGTTACGATTATTTTAAGAATATTTTTTGAAAGATTATTAACTTCGGTATGGTTTAAGATAGAGAGCTAAAAATTTATATGGATATTTCTTTTTGCGTGTGTAACATATTAAAAAATAATTAAAAAAATCGAAGGGGTCACCGACAAAACGTCGTTGAATTGATAGGGAATGACACATAAATAAAACTACGGTTCGGATCAAACTTAGCTCGAGTCTAACGATATTTATTTTATTTTTTTCAGGGTCATGCTCTTCGTCGGTGGTCCGTGTTCTCAGGGTCCCGGTCAGGTCGTCACCGATGATCTTCGTCAGCCCATAAGATCGCATCATGACATTCACAAGGACAACGCGAAGCACATGAAGAAAGCGACAAAGCATTACGACGGTTTGGCCGCTCGGGCTGCGGCAAACGGTCACATTATCGACATATATTCCTGCGCACTCGATCAAACTGGCCTCCTCGAGATGCGACAGTGTTGCAATTCAACCGGTGGACATATGGTCATGGGAGATTCCTTCAATTCATCGTTGTTCAAACAAACGTTTCAGCGTGTATTCACGAAAGATCCGAAGAGAGATTTGAAAATGGCTTTCAACGCGACACTCGAGATAAAGACGTCGAGGGAAATCAAAGTGTCCGGTGCGATCGGGCCCTGCGTCTCTCTCGGTGTCAAAGGTCCGAGCGTTGGTGAACAGGAAGTCGGTCTTGGCGGTACGTGTCAATGGAAATTTTGTTCGCTCACACCTTCCACGACCACCGCTATTTTCTTCGAGGTCGTCAATCAGCACGCCGCCCCTATACCGCAAGGTGGCCGTGGTTGCATACAATTTATCACCCAGTATCAACACAGTAGCGGACAACGTAGAATCCGCGTCACCACAATTGCCAGAAAGTGAGAATTCAAAAGAAGAATTTAGAGATTAAAAAAATGGCGAGGTTTTTAAATCCAGAGTTGTGAAAATAGTAATGTAAAAGTAATGCATTACCCATTACTTTAAACAATGTGTATTGGACAAGTTTTCCATTACAAATGAAAATACTAATGTGTAATGTGTGCGTGTTCCATTACAATAAAAAAAAGTCATGCGTAATGGATACATGTCCCATTATAAATAAAAAAAAGTAATGTGTAATGGATGCACGTGCCATTACAAATAAAAAAAGTAATGTGTAATGGATGCCTGTTCCATTACAAATAAAAAAAGTAATGTGTAATGTATGCATGTTCCATTACAAATAAAAAAAGTAATGTGTAATAGATGCATGTGCCATTACAAAAAAAAAAGTCATTTGTAATGTATGCATGTTTCATTACAAATAAAAAAGTAATGTGTAATGGATGCATGTCCCATTACAAATAAAAAAAGTAATGTGTAATGGATGCATGTGCCATTACAAATAAAAAAGTAATGTTTAATGGATGCGTGTTCCATTACAAATAAAAAAGTCATGTGTAATGTATGCACGTTCCATTGAAAATTACAATTAAAAAAAAAAAGTAATTTGCAGTGGAGAATATTCCATTACAAATAGAAAAATTGCCGTGCTCGTATAATTCCAAATTAACTTGCACATTGGTGTCTCATTATTTTATTTCGCTCACTAAAAGTTCATCGACAATGATCACAAATGGTCCATAAAGTTAACAAAAAAGAACATGCACATTATTTAGGGATTTAATAAAGGGACAAATTTGGCATCAGTAACTTGTAATTTTTATTAGATTGCTTATAATTATGGGTAACAGCGTGTAAAAAAATAAAAAAAAGCGTGTTCAATATAAAGATGGATAATTTTTGGGGTTGAGTACATTTTCGTACTTCATATTTAACGATGAACTGTCTGTTTTTTTGTTTCGATTTTTTAACTTCATGGATCATTCGTGATAATTGTGAATGAACTTTTAGTGAGCAAAATAAAATAATGAGACAACAATGTGCAAGTTTCTAATACGAGCACGGCAATTTTTCTATCTGTAATGGAATATTCTCTACTGCAAATTACGTTTTTTAAAAATTGTAATTTGTAATTAAACGTGCATACATTACACATTACTTTTTTTATTTGTAATGGAACACGCATCCATTACACACTACTTTTCTTTATTTGTAATGGCACATGCATCCATTACACATTACTTTTTTATTTGTAATGGGACATGCATCCATTACACATTGCTCTTTTTTATTTGCAATGGAACATACATACATTACACATCACTTTTTTTATTTGTAATGGAACACGCATCCATTACACATTACTTTTTTATTTGTAATGGTACACTTATCCATTTCCCATTATGCAGTGTAATGGGCAATAAATACAGTAATGCATTATCAACGTAATGCATTATTCACAACTCTGTTTAAATCTCGAATTTTTACGCCGTTATTTTCATGTTTTTTTTCACAGCTGGGCAGATGCTTCGTCGTCGTTACATCACATTAGCGCAGGTTTTGACCAGGAAGCGGCCGCGGTACTGATGTCGAGATTAGCAGTTTTTCGTGCTGAGAGCGACGACGGACCGGATGTACTTCGCTGGGTCGATAGAATGCTCATCAGACTGGTAGGTATTTTTTTTTACGACGTGTTACAATGAAAATAATGCGTTTTCATTACATACTCGAATGTCTCGACAGTGTCAAAAGTTCGGAGAATACGCGAAGGACGATCCCAATAGCTTCAGGCTCGCGGAAAATTTTTCTCTCTATCCTCAGTTCATGTATCATCTTCGTAGATCGCAATTTCTCCAAGTATTCAACAATTCGCCGGACGAGACGAGTTTTTACAGGTGAAAGAAAAAAAAGAGTCATCATTATCTTCCTCGAAACTCGTGGCAAACGAAAAATAACGAAAAATTCATGTTTCAGGCACATGCTGATGCGAGAGGATCTCACCAATTCACTGATAATGGTGCAACCGATTTTGTACAGTTACGGTTTCGGTGGTCCACCCGAGCCGGTATTGTTGGACACATCATCGATTCAAACCGACCGGATTCTGCTCATGGACACATTCTTCCAAATTCTCATTTTCCATGGAGAGGTAATGCTTTAGAAAGGGAATAAAACCGTAAAAACTTGCGATTGATATAATTATAAATTTTTTTAATACAAATCTTCGCGAAATCGGACTTGTTTTCATTCGAATTCGTACAATAATCGCCGGATTTATAAATTTCAGACGATAGCTCAATGGCGCCAGCTAAAATATCAGGATCTACCGGAATACGAGAATTTCCGTCAGCTTCTGGCTGCGCCGGTTGACGACGCGGCGGAAATTTTGGGGGGAAGATTCCCCGCACCCCGATACATCGACACCGAGCAAGGTGGTTCCCAAGCTAGATTCCTCTTGAGCAAAGTCAATCCGAGTCAGACGCACAACAATATGTACGCGTATGGAACGGTAAGTTGCGAATCATCGAGTCCGTCGATCATTTTCGTTTATTCAAGTTTCATCGTCGATTCACCCTTGGAATCGAAGAAACATTCGTTATTCTTACGTCGCGACGAACAACGTACACGTGACTAATGATTTTTTTATGTCGCCATGATCCTGTGAACCAGGGGATGCCGTTGCCCAACGGGGTGTGTTTTTTCATATCTTCGTCCACGTACAATTTTTTTTTTTAGTTTGATTTTTAATCTTTCTCCTTACTCTTCGGCGTGTATTCACGATAATTCGTATTAATTTTTTAATTGCTGGCCCAAGGGAATGACAATTTGAGACGCTTTATTTCATTAACATCTCGAATCGCTTAAAATGATTCATCATCAGCCATTGATTCTAGATTTTTTTCGCATATGAGGCATTCCGCGTCAAGTCGGCCACTCCATTTTTTGAAATCACCAAAAATCGCCTACAAATTTTTATAAAGTAGTTCTAACTGTCAAGAAAATTCGTGATTTTTTTCAGATTTTTTATTACATATTTTAGCCGGAAAAAAACACAAAAAAATTTCTTCACTTCGTAACTCGAAAATTATTCATCGTACGAAAAAAAAAGTACAACATGTAATTTAGGATTTTTAACGTACTTTTCACTGAATTTTTTTACGAACTCTTCCAAAAGCTCTATATGCCATTTTCGGAGCATATAGTGTTTTGATTTTTTTTTCTCAGAATTGACATCTTCGATTTGTCTGTAGTTCAAACAGTTTTTTACTTGATATATTTACAGACTATAAAAAAATTGGCCTAGTGGAGAATCCATTCCTTCCCATGCGTTTTTCATCCCAAACGAATACACAAATTTCTCTGTGTATTAACAGAGTTGAGACTATCTATAGGTATTTTCTAAAGCCCGCAGTTTTGTTTATTTTTGTATTTAGTCAATTTATTTTAATTTTTTCATTTTTATTTTTTAAAATATCTTTTTGTATATTTTAATAAACTTTATCAATGGACCCATGTACACCGATAAAATCTATTCAAATTAGAGTCAAAGGCTGCTCACGTCTCTCGATTGCAAAAAAGAATTAATTTACCTTTTTTGGATACACCGACGTTTCTATGGCCAATGAGTACTTTTTTAATTCGATTTGGGCATGATTTTTGGGAATGAAGCAATGATACTGCTTTGTTCCTGGAATCAAGTTCGCAGTATCAAAACGAGATTATTTTATTATTTTTCTCTGTCTACGATTAATAATGATAAAATATCAATATCTACGCTATTTCTTTAAATCACTCCGTAATGATCGATTGTATCAATAAAAATGTATTAGAAATCATGGATTCTCCACTACGCTAATTTTTTCATAGTCTATAAATACATAAAGTAAAAAACTGTTAAAACTACAGACGAATTGAAGATGTCAATTCTGAGAAAAAAAAAATATCAAAACATTATTTGCTCCGAAAATATAGAGCTTTCAGAGGAGTTTGTAAAAAATTTCAGTGAAAAGCACGTTGAAAATCCTAAATTTTATGTTGTACTTTTTTTTCGTATGATGAATAATTTTCGAGTTACAAAATGGGACCAACGAATTTTTTGTATTTTTTTCCGGTTAAAAAATGTAATTTAAAAATCTGAAAAAACAACAAATTTTCTTGATAGTTGGAACTGCTTTCTAAAAATTTGTATGCGATTTTTGGCGATTTCAAAAAATAGGGTGGCTGACTTGACGTGGAAAGCCTCATATATTACTGGTTTACGGGAATAGAAGCATCATTTTAAGTATTGTGGTCAAGGTGATCCTCGTGATTCCAGGATACGTTCCATTATGTTGAAAATTCGCGAGTCTTCATTCGAATACATGTAATCCCCCGGTTTTAATAGTCTACTTCTTAAAACGTATCCTGGAATTACGATAAATCTCGGACCATGAGATCTGACCGCATTAATTCCAAAGATCAAATTATATACTGATCATTAATCGGGAAGTTTGTACTTTCGGTATTTTTTATTGGTATTTGGTGGTGGAATCTAACGACGGTTATCGTTCGCGAGTTCGCTTGAAAAAAACCTGGGACGAAAAATCTCTCGGTCTTGCACTCAAAGTAACGAAGTATTTCGTCTGTTTGTTTTCCCTCAGGAGAGCGGATCACCTGTGTTGACCGACGACGTCAGTCTTCAAGTATTTATGGAGCACCTAAAAAAATTGGCTGTGTCATCTACAGCTTAGGCCATAATATTACGATAGCTGAGGCGGATATACATTGTAACGACATTAATTGTGCTTTTATATTGTAATGGAGATAGTATTGTATAAAAAAAAAAAAATTGAAAAAATAACAATGAGAAAGAGAATCGGGGGAAAAAAAATTGCGAGTTGTGTTTGATGACCGAATAAGACCGAATGAGCTCAATTGATATAATTTTTGTCTCTCACGAGAGACACATTCAAGCGCAATTTTGAGAAGAGTCACGATGATTTTCCATTTCAGGGTCAACGAAAAAAACCCTGCTACATATTCCGTTAAAAATAAAATAAATAAAAATATTTTAGCTGTAAATGGATATGAGATAATATAGTAAAAAAGTAAATAAAACGAATTCATTTGTTCAATATTCGTGGAACTTTTGGTTTCGTCTTCTTTTCCCATATTACAGTATACAATAGTTCTACAAACAATAATTATTTGTATTCGCATGATTCATTATGCATTGCTATAGGCAAAGAAAAAAATATTAGACCAGAATCATTTGCGCGCCGGTTGCTCTGAGTAACGGTCGTGTGTGTTTTCCATTGTTGCTAGTTTTTACAGCGTTTAATTGAGCGCGAATAATTTATTCTATATATCATTAGCGTTAAATGTGACAGCTTGTGAGAGAATATTGATGAATCTACGTTTATCGTTACAAGCGAATAAAGAGGAAAGGCAATAATGGCCGAGCGCTATTTACATTGAATCCACGTGGATTATAAAATGCCAAATAAATACATCACTCTATGGATCCCTGCGATATTCATTTGCAATTTCTAAAACGATTTTGTGCATTTTGCTAACAAGCGTTTTGCCTCTAACTGAGAAACCTTATGGACATTTTTTGCTCGACGTCGGTTCTTTCCAAAACTTTGCAGAATTCTTCGAACGAAATCATTCCATCGCCATTTTCATCGGCTTCGACGATTGTTCTTTCCACTATACTGGTGAGTTGCTCTTCGCTGTTCGGAACAACGATAAGTTAAAAAAATTGTCACGATAATTTCATGCCTATTACGGCGGTAATTTAATAAAAACGGGACTATTATTTCATGAAACTTTCTTTAAAATGATAACGATTTTTTTTTTTTAAATCATGACTATTTCATGAATATTATTACAATTTCTATCAAATTATTATGGTAATTTTATTAAAAATATGACGATGCTTTCATTAAAGTTATTATAATAATTAATTTCGAATTCCCATGATTATTTTTTTGCATATTTGGGAGTAATTTACATTAATAAATTAAAATGTCTTTCCAGAAAAATTCTTGGAACTTTGTATTCAAGTTCTTGAATATCCATCTTTTTACCTTATGTTAGCACCGACCATCATGTGTAATATAGCCAGCAGCTCGTCCTTGGAAATGAGGTCATCATTGTCCAAATCGTACATTTTGAAAGCAACTGCAAATTGAGCAATTTTTGGAGCAAAATGTACCTCGATATACTCGGCAAATCAGAACCGTGAAATAATAGGTGAAAACATACATCTGAGTTTTTCCTGTCTCGAATTCAACCTATTTGGACTGTGCTTTTTGATGGGTCTGAACAATGCCAGAACTTGCATAAATTGCAAAAAATTGACTCTATCGTTGCCGCTCTCGTCGAAAAAGGCATTGACTATTCTCTCGCCGAGGGGATTGATGGCGAGTTCCGGAATTCTCAGAAAATCCTCGCGACTCAGAGTTCCGCAGTCGCCACGATCGAGACTCGTGAAACGGCTGTAGAGCCTCTCGATTTGATTCGGAGTGACTGAGGAGCAAGATTTTTGATGCGAGTAAAAAAATCAACGTGAGCAGAAAAAAATGCTCGCTCCAACACGAGCAAGTTTGGGTGAAATTTCTCGGATGAAAGCGATGAATAATTGATCAAAAATGAAAATACGTACATCCAGTTGCTTCTTGGATTTGTGCAATTTCCTCCTCGCGCAAAAGTAAACTCGATTTGTTTCCCATTATTGCGTCGCGTTGGTATAAAACAGCGTGACAATAATTTGTGTCGCACTGGCAGTAATGTCCAAAAATCAGCGCATATTAATCATGAACTTCGGTCAAAGTACAGCCGAAATAATTTTTCATCTTTGACAGTAGTATAGGTTTAGGTTAGAAAAATAAGTCAACGAATATACGGCAGAAATTAGATAACCTCCACTAGAGGGCCAAAAGCGTGAATCAGCGCTTTCAAAATTCGCGGACTTTTTTAACCGACGAGCGCGCTGCCACTTCGCGACGTTCAAAAGCTAAACTAAAAAATTACAACATATGGCAGACATTTCCTCGTGAGCGCGCGTAATTCGAATCGTCTTTTCAAGCACACCCAGCGCATCAAATATATTTCTCATGCATACTCAAACGATATTTCAGTATTTCAATTCAGTGCTTCAATGGTAAATCGAAAGGATTCCACAATATCGGAACAGAGAAACAAAGAGTTAAATCCACGCGTTCACGTTTAATTCTAACCTTCATATGCAACCTGCGATGCAGGCGATGCACTGTACGCTGCAGTCGCTCGTCGCGCCTCCTGTGACGTCATTTTTTTATACACACACACAACGGCACACAGAAAAAACACCAGCTGTTCGTCTCCCTCTCGGACAGAAGCACGCGAATAGTATGAAAAAGAAATAATAATTAAGTTCTGACATCCATAATGTTATAAAATTTGAGCATCTTTCGGCGATTGAGGCGAACGAAATTCATTCAACTAAATTCGTGACCAAGTGACTCATACTCGCAGGTAATTAATTAAATTAGTTTCTTTCTCGAGAAAAAAGAAAAAAATGTTGTTTGATGACCAAGTGCTTATCTTTGTACGACGTTACTACGTAGCATATCGTTGCAGCTGGCAACAAGAGCTGATTCGGAAGTTGCTTGACCCCTTCGAATTTCCTTGTTTATTTTTATTTTTTTCCAGATTGCATGGAACACGCGACGCGTGAAAGTACAAAAAGTAAACAACACAGAGACAATAAAAATGCAGCCTCAATTGGGACCCGTGACACCGAGAAAATTGCCAGTTTTTGTCTTTCCTCAGAATATAACATTTTTTTTGGACGATCAGTCGACACACAAGCAAGTCTTGACGCTCTACAATCCATACGATTTTCCCGTTAAATTCAAAGGTAAGAAAAACTATCGACTCGCACTATCCTTGTAACAGACATTTACACATTTATCTTAAAGGGTTATACGCAGTCGGGAAGTTGAAAAAAAGAGATTTTTCAAGAATTTCTCTGAAAAGACATTTTAATTTATTATCGTAAAAATTGATGTACATATTTTTTTTAAACTTTGACTCAATTAAAAATTTTTTTTTTTTTCAAATCATGATTTTTGAAGCCGCTGTAGTCGATCTCTGCAAGATCCTCTTAAAAAAGGTGTCTTGCGGAGAGCACGATTACAGGTTTACAAATATGCCTATAATTTGGAAAATATTTGTCAGATATATGTCTATTACGAAAATGAAATTTGAAAAAATCGATTTTTTCAAAATCCTTACTGCGTATAACCCTTAATCAGTTATGAGATCTGTATTAAACTCATAATTCTTTACATAATATAGTGATAATCTACGTGTGCATTATTTATTGAAAGAAATCTGCGTTTATGGTTACGCAAATTTGTGTAAATTGCTTTTTTTAATGCAATAAACATTTTGTTTACACACTGCTTATCTTTGTAATAAAAGGTATTAAATCGTAAAGTATGAGAAAGAAAATTCCAATTAAAAATCTTTGAATAGATTTTCCACTAATTTAATCGCGTGTAAAATAAAATTTATCGCATACCATTTTCTTCTTCAATAAAAAAACAAAGAAATTCATGGTATATGAAATCTTTTTATCTAGAACTGGTTTTACAATTTTAAAAAGTCTGATGTCATTATTAATCCCAGTCTTGTGCTTGAAAACAAAGAATAATTGACGATAAGTGCTTGTGTCAAGTAATTCTGTGAACCCAAGAAAAACCTTGGATGTTAATAAATCTTTCGAATTATGCATTTCAGTATTATGCACAGCGCCAACCAAATACAAAGTCGTAGATCCGGAAGGAACTATAAAATCTCGATGCTGCGTCGACATTGTCGTTAGACACACAGCCCTGATGATAGCGAATTGCAACATGATTGATAAATTTAGAATACAGATGCAGGAGCATCCAACGAAACAGGTACACGATAATCGCGAGATCAAAGGTTTTCTCCAGTTTTTTATTTTTATTTTTTTCCGTTATTCAGTGGAACGGAAAAATTCACAATTTGTGTAAAGTCTGTTTGGTTGAAAGGCGATAGGTAAGAGGGACGTGGAAGCGAGGTTACTAAACGGAACTGGCGATAGCGCGGGTCGAGGAACTCCGGATCCGGAGATGTTTCAACAACTTCCAACGAATGAGAACAGGCAGCAACAATCTTACGCCATGTTGGCGCAGAACAGAGCAATCGACAGTGAGTTACAAATTCGATCAGCGTAACTCGATCGTTTTTGCTATAATCGAAAAAAAAATCTCCCCTCAAGAACGGCCCTTCGGAATTTTCTCGCCTTTTTTTTTTCTCCCATTTGCGCTTGCAGAAACGGCCTCGAAGATATTAAGTAAATCTACCGATTCGCGTAACTCATTTCGAGAAGAAACTCTGGATAAAAGTATGCATAAAATGCAACAATCAAAGTATTACCGAGGTTCCCAATTCGTGGTCGTGGACAAAGGTTAATAAGTTAATATTTTGGGCATAGTTTTTTCCACGCTTTCTTTCTCTACAACGCGGTATATTTCTCGTTTTTTGCTCGTTTTCGTCGGTCATTCTCAAATCTCGTAGATTTAAATGTATATTCGATTAATATGACTCAATTATTCAAATGTCCTTTTTTGTCCGTAGCTCAGCAAGTCTCGTAAATACTTTCGTACCCTGATAGGATTGATTTTAGATTTTTTTTGTGACTGATAACAAATCCTTTTCATCATTCTTTTTTTTTAGGAGGTACGAACTACGTGGCACTGATTGCCGGGATCGTGTGTATAATTGGATTACTACTACCAACGGAGGGCGATCAGAGTCCAAAGATTCCCGATTATCTTCATCTTTCCATAAACTTCAAGCTCATATTTTCCTTCGTATTAGGCAAGTTTAATCGATGATTTGATTTCTCGCAATTGTGGATTTGCTGCCTATCTAATGGAGAAGTTCTATTAAAAATTGTTTCCACAATCTTTGCGATATTAATTTTCGTTTATCAGGTTTAATGAATGAGTCAGGCGATGCACTTCTCATTTTGCACCTTGTTCTTAAAAAATCAGATTTCATAAAACCAGAGACTCGCATTAAAAAAATTAAAATATAGCAAAATCCTTTTGTTCCTTAATTTTTGTGACGGAACGGAAATTTCTGTCGAACCTCAAAATTTCGTTTGCAATCTCGATTTACAACAAGTGCTATTCGTTTGTAAAATCCCATAATGAGTTTTTTCTCAATATCAATGTTTATCGATTTTTCCACAACTAGAGGTGTTAAAAAATCAAGCATAGCACATGTTTCTCATTTATACTTTCATCTCTCTTCTTTTTCGTCTTTTCTCATAACATTAGAATGTTATCTAGTTTCTCTAATAATCAGGAAAAGTTTCCGGAGACTTCTTCGACTGCCCTCACTAATTTTTAATTTCCTGGCAACTTCAGATTTTTCTGCTTTTCCCATGACGCTGTTTTTGAGAAATTTCAACCTTAACGCGGTAAAATAAGGAAGAATTAAGATGAATTCCTAGAAATCACATAGAAAGAAGATAAAATCGATAGAAATTTTATTTTTAAAATTCAACAGCCCGAACGAATGATAATTATCGCAATCGCTCGTCGAAAGATTGTAGAAGCAATTTTACGAGTAAACTCTGTCGTTTTCGTCAACGAATCTTCGAAAATTGCGGATATTTAATAGGGTAATAATTTTTCTCTCTTTCCACAGGTATGGTTACGATCATTGTCCTGAGGCTGTAACTGTCGGCCTCTGACGATATATAGAACGATTAACATATATATGAAAAATAATCCAGAGGTACGGGTCAAATGCACAATTTTACGTGAGACTTTGTGAAATTACGAAAATTTTCTTTCCTGCTGCTATCACCAATTTATATACCTGATGCTAGTCCGTAAAGTTTAAGCTCGTATGATTACGCGCGGAAGAAGCACTGATATTTACCACCCGTCTCTCTATATATTTACAGAAATCTGAAACTATATATATATATATATATCTCTTTTTACATATACATTAATATTATACAGTATTTTTTAATAATGTCGTGCTTTTAATGTCTGAACCAGAAATCTTATCGCCGACTTTTTGTACATAATTGCGGGACTTCGCTAAACGGGTATGTCTGCGGGATACTTTTTTTTTTGTTTTCGTCTTTTTTTAATTCGAATGTAATAATGAAATTTGTACTATACATAAAAAAAGCCAATGGGTTCGTTCGACGAGCGTGTCTTTGTCATAGTCTTTGTACAAGAATTTAGCTTTTATTACCCTTTTTTTGCAACGCGATCGACTGGCGCAGTTTCGTTTTTTTTTTTTTTAACTTTTTGCACCTCTTGTGACGATAAAGGTTCGAGGCGCGAATAAAATTTTGCGAAAGTCTAACGTTAGCATACATCAGAGCTGGGCAGTACTTGAAAGTACTCGGTACTTGCAGGTACTTGAAGTACAGTACTTGCAAGTACAAAGTACTTCAAAAGTACTTCAAGTATTGTAATTAAATTTTTCAAGTACTTCATGTACTTGAAGTACTGTACTTGAAAATTTCAAGTACTTATCTGCACTTCAAGTAATTCAAGTACAAGTATCAAGTACTTTTAAATGTGTCTTCCCGATGGTTGCATGTGCAAAGCCTTTAAATATGGGTCATTCCATGTCAAATCGACCAATATTTGGAATCGACCCCTTTCAATTTCGATGAAATTTGGTCAGAAGTTTTCCCTTATCATAAAACAAAGTTCTAACAAAGGAAAAAAATTGAAATTTTTTCTCGAAAATTCAAAATTTCACCTTTTTTTCAAGTTTATTTTTTAAATATTTCGAAAACTATTATAGTTACGAAAAAATCGTTCTGGGTTCGTCTTAAAGAGTGTACTTGGGGCTGCAAAAAAAATATTCCGAAACAAATTTTTGAAAAATGATGAATTTGGAGAATTTTTTAAAATCGCGAAAATCCACGAACAATATTAAATTTTTGGTTTTATTGCTTTTATACAACACCTTGTACTGATATTAAAAGATCCTGAAATTTTCATGTGTTATTTGTTTAAAAAATATGAATTTTTGAATTTTGGTAAAACTTTTTGTTTACCTCTAAGTTAAGTGAAGTTAATCAATCATGCAATTTTGACTGCTGAAAATTACAAAATTACATGGTTGCTCGCCTTAAAAAAATTCATATTTTTGAAAAAAACACCTTTCTGAAAATCTTTCAGGATCTTTTCAAATCAGTACAAGGTATTATATTTAAAAAATTGACAACTCTTTTTTATGAGAGGACAAAACTTCTGACCAAATTTCATCGAAATTGAAAGTGGTCGATTCCAACTCTTGGTCGATTTGGCATGGAATGACCCGAGTACCAGAATTTACGAGACGTACCCGAAAACTAGAAAAGTACTTAATACTGGTACTTGATTTTTTTCAAGTACCTGTACTTCAAGTACTCGTTTTGGCGAGTACTTGCAAGTAACAAGTACTTTGTACTTCAAGTACCACCGTTACTTGATACTTCAAGTACCTACGGTACTTTGTACTTGATACTTTAAGTACTTGCAAGTACTTTGCCCAACTCTGGCATAAATCTTCACTCGCGCGAGAGATTTTTCATCGTGCAAAATTGAGAATGTGACAAGAAAAAACAAAAAAAAATCACATCGGCGTTTTATTTTCGTAAAAATAGTGGAAAAGAGATACGGCAAAAGTAAAATACCCGAATTGAGTATACCAATATGATCGTCGTTGAATCTTTTGCATTTTGGTGGTCTAGAATTCGAGTGCAACTTTCTTCGCGTTATTTGCAAAACGCCATCGGCGAAGAAATTCATCTCACGACTCTCCGGTGTCAAGTTTCGTCATTCGACGCTGTACGTCAGTGATAGTTTGTTTTCATTTAAATTTTATTTCTTTCTTTCGTTACTCGTCCTGACCTTTTGGCGTTACGTGCTTCAAAGCGTCGTTGTGTGTTTTGTACTTCATTCGAGCATCAGCCGGTATATTCAAAACCCGTTTCAACGTGTCCCTGATTCTCGCTCTTGTTGCTATATCTTCGCACTTTCGATTCCACACATACAGCTTGTCCTCCTTTTGGAAAAATAACGATTTATTACAGTTATTACGGTATTATTCGGGACAATGACGAATCCGAAATTGCAATAAAGTTTTTTAATAAGTTTTTCGTAAAAGTTGTACCAGATTGTGTCATTGTCCACCGAATGATTAAAATACTGATAATGAGATTAAAACAATTTTATAAATACCCCAAATTTTACTGATACAACAACGCCGCAGATTTCCTCGCCGACCATAAATTGCTCCCCTAACAATGCCAATAATAAATTTTCCCAGCAACGATCGACCAGGCCCTTTCTCAACTTTAGCTGAAATCTTCCGCCGAGACGATTATTCACATCCTAAAAAATAAATCCGTTTGACGTATTAAGAAAATATTATGACGAGATTAAAGTTTTCTTAAGGCCGTATTCTGGTCTAGAATTTTGAAAAAATCAATTTTTCTTTGCATATTCTTAAATTTTATTCAAAACTACTTTTTTCAACACGTGGCTAACATGATATCTCAAGTTCTACTCAACCGATTTACTTCAAATTTTTTACCAATCTTCAATTTACAATCCTCTGTCGCCCCTACCACTTACGTATCAATTTTTTTTTAAATATAGTAAAAAAATTAAAAACTGAAAAAAAGAGTCGAAAAACGCCTTTTTTTTGTTCAGACAGCCGCCATTTTGCGAATTTTTTTTTTTCGTTTTCTTTGAGGTAGGGGCTATAACGACATTCTTACTGATTAAGAACATTTTTTTAAATTTTGTATCGGATGACTAGAAGAGTTGCAATCGTGTTAGCACACCCCCTGTTTTTTAGCCCCAACTTTACCAGCTTATGTTTTATTTTTCATTTTTATTCTCGAAATTTTTTTTGTTTATTGTCATAATATTAATAAATATTTTGTAAAAAAAAAAGAATGGTAAAAATATCCGTGATCGGCAGTATCGATTTTTTCGTCAACGATATTGTTTTTATTAATCATTTTTTCTAAAAATTAATAATTAGTGACAAAATATTACTAATTTTTCCAAAAAAATTAGAAATTAGCGAAAAAATATTACCAAATTTTTTTTCTAAATATAGTAACTGGTAAGGAAGATATTATTAATTTAAAAAAAACAATAATCCGAAAAAAAAGTATTGTGAATATTTACGTACTTGTGTGTACAGATTGAGTCATAGTTATAAGCTCCAACAACTCTATTAAAAAAGTGGTTTAATTTTTATAATAACTGGATTTTTTGAATATTTCACACATTAGTATTTATTGTATCGAATGACATACGATATCACATGAGTTATTATTAATACGAAGATTTAATCAGTACCTATTAAAAAATGCATTAGTAATTATTTATTTATTTATTACTTTTGCCGAAATTAATACAACATTTCTCCACAAACTATTGATTTTTTTGGTTATTTAGCAATATCTTTCTCGCTAATTACTAATTCTTGGAAAAGATTAGATTGTCACTAATAACTTATTTATTAGAAAAATGAGTAATATTTTGCCACTAATCACTAATTTTTTAATAAGAATTAGAAATATTTTGTCACTAATTACTAATTTTTAGAAAAATTAGTAATATGTTCCCGCTAATTACTAGTGTTAAAAATAAATTAGTAATATTTTTTTGCTAATTATTAATTTTTTGAAAAAATTGGATGATAAAAATATAGATTTTTTTTTGCCGACCACTGAAAAATATATTGTTTTTTCTTATCAAGCATGACAAAGTACTCAAAATGTGTCTCTCTAGACCAGAATACCGTCTTAACAAAGAAACAGCAATAATGAAAGAAAATTAAAAGGTTAAATTCTGCTTACTTCCCACATGGGTTTGATGCCATTTTTGAATAGATGAAAGTCGGAATTTGACATGAGTTCCGAGGGCCTCACTAAGTGACTGTACAGGGACCAAAATTGTTCGACACTGGCGAATCTGCCAACGAGTCTCAGATTTTGAGCATAACCGGAATCGGTTATCTTACCAACAGGATTTCGCGTGTACCATAAAGCGTAACCAAATTGTAACGGATGATCGTTTGGACCTATTTCGATTGGCGGCTGCAAAATAAATGACATCGCAATGAAGCAACAGCTGTTTTTTGTCTTCTATAACCATCGGAAACTCACCAGTCTAAGTTTTGCCGTTGGATCGCACAGATCAATCTCATCGTTGTTATCCTCGTTATTTTTCAATCTAAAAATCGTTCAATATTCTTGATTAAATGGCGCGAAAGATGGAGCTGCATGTACAGCTAAAACTTGATAATTCGTGAATTAATGTACGATTGTCTGTTGCAAATAACAATTGAAATGAGCGCAAAAACGTTTTTTTAAAACAATGAAATAACAGTGATCATTTTATCGAACGAAAACATTTGAGAGACTGGCGTAAATGTCAATAATGTGTGATCGTTTGACACTCTCTCGTTGGCGTTTCCAACCTCACCGCGATTCGTCTCAACGTGAATATAAATATCTTTCGATGCATATTTAACAAATTTAACCGGCTAAAATATCTCGTGATACTCACGTGTCGAATTTCTCAGCCATTATTATTGATTCTTAGAAATATACAAAGAATATTTAATATAAAATACTGTACAAACTACCGTCGTTTTTCTCAATGATTGAAAATAAAAATACAAAAGCCTCCACTCTGCTTCGGATTTCGCTTCGCCGTGTTGCGTGTTTTTTTCGCGAGCTTCTGTCTCTCTCGCCGGAAATGCACTATTTCCCTATAATCTAGTTACATTTTTCGATGTTGTCGCTCAGATTCTAGTTTTTTTCTCTGCCCACGTGCGAAGCAAAAAAGGGAGAGGGTCGAAAACAATGAAAAGTGAAGAAATAATGCTCCAAAACAATATCAATGAAGAAATATGATTGTTCATTTATTTAATTATCAAACAGTTTGAACATTGGTTTCGTACGATACAGAAAAAATAATGTTATCCGCTATTTATCGTCCTTTTCCACTGTTTCACTCAGCGTAAAATGTTTAAAACAATGAAAAGTGGTGAAATAATGCTCCAAAACAAAATCATAGAAAAAATATGATTGTTCATTTATTAATTATCAAACAGTTTGAACATTGGTTTCGTACGATACAGAAAAAAATAATGTTATCTGCTATTTATCGTCCTTTTCCACTGTTTCACTCAGCGTAAAATGTTTAAAACAATGAAGTGGTGAAATAATGCTCCAAAACAATATCATTGAAGAAATATGATTGTTCATTCATTAATTATCAAACAGTTTGAACATTGGTTTCGTACGATACGATAAAATAATGTTATCTGCTATTTATCGTCCTTTTCCACTGTTTCACTCAGCGTAAAATGTTTAAAACAATGAAGTGGTGAAATAATGCTCCAAAACAATATCATTGAAGGAATATGATTGTTCATTCATTAATTATCAAACAGTTTGAACATTGCTTTCGTACGATACTGAAAAAATAATGTTATCCGCTATTTATCGTCCTTTTCCACTGTTTCACTCAACGTAAAATGTTTTTCCAGTCTCTTCATGATCTCTCGACGCTGAAACATTACTTCCTTGTGACACAGCATGGAAAAAGCTGTGGGGCACTCGTACTGAACGTCCTCTTGGCACTTTGTATCCTTTCCAACACCTTGAAATCTGAACTCCGAAACTGAATCAACTGTGGATGAAAAATTATGACAATATTCATCTTCGCTGACCTCAGCTTCCTTTTGGCAGAAGTTTTGTTGAAGTTAACGAGAGAAAAAAGTTTGGTAAAGCTGGAATTTGTCAACAGAAAATAGAGAATGCAGATGAAATTTTGGATTCTTTGCTGTGGAGGCTTTGGAGCAAATAATTATCGTAAAACAGACTTACCACAGCCAAAATTCGACCAGAAGCATGTTCGATGCTCCGAACTTATCAAAAAGCCTTTGCTGTCCGGTTTCACGGAATAATGGCCATGAGCGGTATTCCGTATGGATGGTATATGACTCAGATGTTCCGTGTATTTAACGCTGTACTTCCAATGATCGAAATTTCCGCTCTCAGCTATGATGTTAAAATCCTCGCTGCAAAAATGACAATCTTTTATACTGAGAATGAAGGATCAGTCTGTCCCAATCAACATTTGTTTTTCTCACATTGTCGGATTGAGCTTCATCATGTTACTGAAATCTGCGACAAATTCCCAAACACTTTCCGGTTTGGAATTCTTTATCGTAGCTTCGAAGATCACACGATGAGTTCTCTTGTGAATCAAGAGAACATAAAATAATATCAGTCCCAGAACAGAGTACAGCAAGTTTCTGGATTTCCATTTCAACGGATTAACTCCCATATCTGTAAAATAAAAACTGTTAGAATCACAGAAATATCTCTAACGTAGATTATTAAAAAAACCCGGCAAATAGAACTTTTGCACATTGCTTCCTCATCTTAATCGCATAGCTTCCTTTGTCACAAAGTATGGCAATTAAATTTGGGTTCCTCATAAAGGAAGCTTTGTTAACTATCGAAAAACATGAGTAATCAACGTGCAAATTTGTCAAATTCTCAAAATTTCTGTACAATATCTTGCAAATAACCAAAGTTAGAGTACGCTCTTTAAAAAAAAAAAAACAAAATTTGATAAAATTTTAATCATTTCATCGATTTTCGCCAAATTTAATAACGAACGTCTTCGATAGCTATATTAGCTTTGTGCAAAGTTTCAGTACAATATCTTAAAAATTGCACAAGTTAGAGCATTTACGCTATTTTTCAAAAAAATCAAAATATCATAAAATTGTTATCCCTGGATGGATTTTCACCAAATTCAATACCAAACAACCTTAATAGCTATACTAATTCTGTACAGTTTGAGTGCAATATCTTGAAAATTGCAGAAGTTATAGCATTTAGGCTATTTTTCAAAAAAATCAAAATATCATAAAATTGTTATCCCTGGATGGATTTTCAGCAAATTCAATACCAAACAACCTTAATAGCTATACTAATTCTGTACAAAGTTTGAGTGCAATATCTTGAAAATTGCAGAAGTTATAGCGTTTACGCCATTCTTGCAAAAACGAAAAAAAGGCGATAAAACCTGAACACTCGTTAGAATAAAAAAAAAATTTTTTTACAATGAAGAGCAATTCGTGCTTGACAAGTGTGCCAAATTTTAGCTTGATATCTCAAAGCGTTCTCGAGTTATTAATTATTTACATCTGAAACTCAGGATACATACTCACACGCACACACACACGCGCGCGCGCGCACGCACAACACACATCCGGACATTTTTTTCTAAATAGATTCTCGATGTTTTAGGACATTTTGAACACATTGGCATAAAAATTTCAAAAAACATTTTTTCACGAAAACAAGGCTTCCTTTATGAGGATAAGCAAAAACAATATTTTTCTTACCTATTTGTTACGATTGACGAGTACAATTTGAATATCGTCTACTGGGCTTATCTCTCGTTCGTTGTCTAACAGCACTTCCCGTGGTTTCTCTCAGTCTCGTATATACTCGAATGTTTATATTATCTCTCGACTTCCGTCAGCGCGCTTCCCGAATCTCTTCCTCTCCCCTTTTCGGTCCATCTTATCCGCGCGCAAACACGTGCGAAACCAGTTTGCCGCGTACCGTCGGTAGAAAAGAACTCGTTTAGATATTCTTGACTCAGTATCGCTTCTTTTATTCATCTTTTCGTCGAAGAAACAGAAACATGAAAGAATCTTCGACGTTTAGACTCACAAAACACTATTTCGTCGCTCTAAAATCGGCTGCACAACCGTATTATCTAGATTTATAAATAAACTTTTCTTTGCTTCATCGTGATAATACTTTTACGGTATAAAATAAATAACTTAGCACTGTACATATCAATCGGATACCGATTAATTCAACTTCACGTTGACTGGAATACGTTTTTCAATATTAAATATCCAGAATGTTTTTTTCCCTATCTATATGTACATGAGCATATGTATTTATCGCGTAAAAGAAAAAACTAATTTTATACGAGATCCACGAAATTCGAATTATTATGCGCATGCATGTTTGACAAAAACTTTTGTTTCCCCGCAAACAATATAAATTTTAGAATTTATAAAAACAACGTATTTGCCAAATTTCAACGTTTGTGAGGCAATAGTAAATGCACCCGCTTTTGTGGTTCGTTTGATTAAGAAAAAGTTATAAAAATCGTTGAAAAAGCGTATTTTCTTTGACTACCCCAATATATCCCTTGCGCGTTCGCATTTAAATATAAATTACAAAATCTACACTCTGTGATGAAGATATTACAATTTAATTGGCTGAAGTCTTTCGGCTGTACCCTAAATTATCTTCAATGTGACTAGGATCAGAATGAACTCGATTTCTTTCGGATTTTAGGGTTTTCGTGAATTCGTCGAGCATTGACTTTGCGTGAGAGGGCAATAAACGAGCCAATTCTTTGTCCACGGCAACGGCGTTGAAATTCAAAAATCGCACCAGACCATTCTGATAACCAACGCACAGCCACAGATAACTCCATGCATTGGGATTCCACGATACCTGAACGGAGAAGAAAAAAATGTCTTTCAAATAAATACGGATTGTGGTGAAGAACTGAAAAAAAAAGTTTTTGGATTGATAAAAAAGACTCACTCGATTTATCGAAGCAAATGGATATTGCTCGCTATTAACGGACGTCAATCTCTCCGAGCACGGTGATTTTGACGAGTGTTTGCAGCCGTCCTTTTTCGATCGCTGTAACGAAAAAAATGGGATATAAGAATCGCAAAATGCATGCCAAGTTTTAGGGGGTACAATTAAAAAATAATAACATTTTAGCGAATAAACATTATCCCTCTATTTGCGAAGATGAAAACGAGGATAATTGTTTTTTAATTTTTTCATTTCTCATGCTCCAAAATTTTTAAATATCAAGTAAAATCCAACTTCTGTAATTTAATAATTGTACCAGCAATTTTACTCACCGATAAAGTATCCCGAAATACAATCCCGAAGCGTTCTTTACATTCGTCATAAGTCTCGGGCATGTAATCGTAATCTTTTTCAATTTTTCGCTTCACGCCAGTTTTCACAGGTTTTTCTTTTTCAGGCTCCAAAAAGTTCACTACGGAAACGCTCGAGGCCAACTGAAAATAATATTACCTGTCTCTCTTACGGGGAAATAGAAAAATCAGAATAATTTTTTGTTCTAAAAAAATTCTTATGTACCCATCGTTTTCTTGGTAGGTCTCTCTCCTTGTCGCGGGAATCCCACAGATGATGCGGAAACATTACCAAGACTTCACCGGCCAAAGTGCCATGTCCCATGCTATTTCCATAATCCGAAGCGCCGACGCTCTGCGGATGATAATAAATTTGGGTCATTCCATGTCAAATCGACCAAGAGTTGGAATCGACCACTCTCAATTTCGATGAAATTTGGTTAGAAGTTTTTGATTTCAATAAAACGGAGTTCTACCAAAGGAAAAAAATTGAAACATTTTTTTTCAAAAGTTATTCAAAATTTAAAATTTCACAATTTTTCAAATATCTCGAAAACTATTATAGTTACGAAAAATCGTTCTGAATTCGTTTTGAAGAGTATACTTGAGGCTACGAAAAAAAAAATATTACGATTTTTTTTTTTTTAAATAATGAATTTGGAGAATTTTGAATTTTCAAAAATCGTGAAAATCCAAGTTTCATATTTTATTTTTGTTTAAATTTTTTTAATATAATACCTCGTACTGATCTTAAAAGATCCTGAAATTTTCAGGATGGTGTTTTTGCTTCAAAAATAAAAAATGTTGAATTTCGGTAAAAACAAATTTTTGGTTTCTCCTCTAAGTTAAGTAAAATTAAGCAATCATGTAATTCTGTAATTTTGAGTAACAAAAATTTGAATTAATAATTCAATTCAATTTGGTAGAACTCCGTTTTATTGAAAGCGAAAACTTCTGACCAAATTTCATCGAAATTGAGAGGGGTCGATTCCAACTCTTGGTCGATTTGACATGAAATGACCCATTTTCATTTTTTCTCCTCAACTATGGAAATTGTGGTATTACACGGAGTAAATTTAGTCGTGTCTTACGAATGTCGTTGAATTGGCCGGAAGCAGAGGAAAAATCTTGGAACTCGGTTGTCTCAGAGGCGTTAGATACGTGTGGCCATGAAACGTTCTGTTTAAAAAAAAAATCGACACAATCGCAATTTAACTATTTCGCCGATGAAATGCAGTGAGACAATAAAAAATAACTGATCATTCGTACATGTGGTCGTAAGCTGTGAGATAAGCAGGCCAGTGAGTTAGCCAAGCACCGTCCATTACAATCCCCCTCCTTGACACGCTAACCGGATAACTCGTGTCTTCGAGATCCCAGATCTTGGAAAAACGATCGTAGCTCGACGTGATGAAGAATCTCTTATCGCCGTAAGGTATAAGTTGAACAACTGTAGAAAAAAATTGTGTAGTCAAAGATTCGATAGTATGATTGAATATTCGTTACAATGGTAATGATATGCAGTGATCGGCAAAATTTTCGTCAATTTAATTACCGCTAATTACTCTGTGTTAGAAAATTTTATAATTGTTCCAATAAATATTACTCATTATTAAGGTACTCAGTAATTAGGCAGTAAGATATTTCTAATATTCGAAAATTCGATAATTCATGTTCAATTATTATCCAATAAACTTGTAACTTGTAATTTAGATTAAATAATTACTCAATAACCAAGTAATTGAAATTGTGCTCTTATGAATTACTGATTTTTTTTAAAATTAGGTAATTGTTCCTTCTAATTATTAATTATCCAAGTAATTAAATACTTAAGTACTCTAATTACTAATTTTTTTATGAAATTAGTTAATTATTCTTTCCAATTATTAATTATTCGAATAATTAGATAATTAATTCTTATAATTACTAGTCTGTCAAAAAATTAGTTAATTATTCTTTTCAATTATTAATTATTTGATAATGCATATTTATGCTTGTAAATTTGTTTAGTGAATTTAAGCAGGAAACTTAGTCATCTGCAGCTTGGAATCAATTTGATGCCAAGTTTACGGTAAGTTTTTGGTGAGCTACATTTGGATACAAAAAAATACATGATGGATACAAAAAAACGAAATCTACAGTCGGTAATTGAATACAAGTTGTAAGCAAACTTGTACACAAAATATACTCCATCTTTTGTACAAGTTCACTCCAATAACATCTACAATTATTTATAGTCAAATTGTACTTAAGTTGTGTAGGAATTTAGAATTAATTAGTAATTTATATATCTGAATTATTAATTATTCAAATAATTGGTAATTGAAACAGTTCAATTACTAATTACTTGAATAATTAGTAATTTAGATATATACATTACGAATTATTCAAATAATCAATAATTGACATAATTCAATTATAAATTATTCCAATAATTAGTAATTAAAATAATTCAATTACCAATTACTTTAATGATAAGTATTTTAAAGAGTACCAATACTAGTTTTTCTAATAATGAATAATTCAAAGAATACACATATTCAATATCCGAATAATTCGTAGAATTGGTCTTGAAATTACTGATTATCGAAATACCTAAAAAAATGATAATATTAATTTTGTAAATAACGATTACTGAAAAATCTAAAAAAATTTTTTGCCGATCACTGATGATATGGGTGAATACTCACAGCTGATGGCATGACCATGTGCGTAAAAATGATGGAATGCATCGATGAGGGTAGTTTCACCGCGTTTCGTGACGACGAGCGGAGACTCGGAGATTAAGTCCCACATGGCGACGAAGCCGTTTGAAAAACCAGCTATTATCGTACTGAAAAGAAGGAAGAAATATGATTGAAGAAAATACTGTACTTGCAATGACCTATCATTTGTTCAGTTTAATCCAAAGATTATCCACAATGTTTAAAAGATTATTATCGATATTTATCAATATCAAATCAAAACTGTATGCTAATCCAGCAAAATTTCACAGCTTATTACTTTTCAGTAATAATTATGAATTATTGAGGACTTAAGAAAATGCCACTAATTCAGTATCTACTCACTCGTGTCCGAGTTCTCTGCTCCAATTGAGTTTCGTGCATTGCCACTTTTGTTCGCCCTTCTCGTACATCTTTGTACCGACGACGAGTGTGATTACTGGGCGCGTATCGTAGATCGGTAAAGATTTTCTCTCAGTTTCGTCAGTCTTCGTATAATCGAGCTGATCGGGAAAGGGCAAAGAGAAGATGTGAACGCAACCGTCGGAGCATGCAGCGGCGAGAAGACCCATTCTTCTTTTATTTTTTCGTTCCTTGTCGATTTCGTCATCATCGAGGAATCTCGGATGTTCGTAACAACCGGAAGGACACCATTCGAGGCACCATATTGTTCCTTTATCGTGAGCAACGCCATACGATAATTCCGGTTCTCTTCGATTACTGCTCCTACTGAATATTTCGAACAAATTGAGACGAAAAAATCGTAATCTCTGATTATTAATTGAATCAAGGAAATTACAGTGCCTGTCGATAATCAATCGTTTACCTGTGATCTAAATGGCCGAGATTCCATATTTGAATAACATTCTTCCCGACGTAAGATCTACCAACGACGTAGGTGCTTTCCATTGTTGGATGAGTGCTGACAGCGACGTACTGATCGACATAATGATCATACAATGGTGCTGGTATCGGTAGCCAAGCTAACGCCCAAACTGGACCACCGGTAAAAAATGTCGGAATTCCTGAAAAATTCACGTTTATTTTTCTGCATTCGAAACTCGCGACGTAGCTTCAAAGATAAACAAATTTCGAATCACTCGCAACAGGGTTGCACGCAATGCATTACTTTTTGTAACGCATTGCCATTTTTATTACCCATTAAAATGTAGTGTGTAATGGAAAAAATTTCCATTACCCATTAAAATGTAGCGTGTAATGGAAAAAATTTTCATTACCCATTACAATGTAACGTGTAATGGAAAAATTCCCATTATACATTACAATGTAGTGTGTAATGGAAAAATATTTCATTACTCATTCAATTCAATTCTAAAAATCTAAGTCCTAAGTCAATAAAATGTAATGCAAAATTGCATTAATTTATTCATTTCTATTTTTCCATTCCCAAAATTGCAATCAAAGTTTTGTCCATTACACATTACATTGCAATGGGTAATGGGAATTTTTTTTATATTACACACTACATTGTAATGGGTCATGCAATTTTCTTCCATTATACACTACATTATAATGAGTAATGAAAAATGTTTCCATTACACACTACATTGTAATGGGTAATGTACATTTTTTCTATTACACACTATATTGTAATAGGTAATGATTTTTTTTTCCATTACACACTACATTTTAATGGGCAATAGAAATTTTTTCCATTACACACTACATTTTAAGGGGTAATGCAAATTTTTTCCATTACACATTCTAAAAGTAATGAATAATGCATTACTTTTACATTACAAATTTTGCAACCCTGACTCGCAATCTCACCATCGCTAATTCCGGCCTCGAAACGTTGCCAGGTTATCCAGTCATCGGATTTTTCGTCAGTTTCATTCTTCCTTCCCTTAATTCGCATGGATTCCAAATTGTCCGGCAGATAATCGCGACTCTCATCGTCGCTCAAAAGTCTCATTGGATTAGGCGACAGATTTTCGAACAATCTCAAACGATAGTTCTTGCATTCGCTGAAAAAAATATAAGTCACATTTTTAGAGGATTCTAGTGCTTCTCTTTCTTGTTTGCCAGATTAAGATTGCAGGACAATTACAATTCCATGGTCCACCGAATCGCCGGAGGGTAGGACAGATGGTTTTTCGGATCTATCTGTACTTCCTCGGTCAAAAATTTGACATTTAATTGACGCTCTGAAAAAAAAACGGAACGAAAATTGCGTATGACGGATGGTAGTAATTATTCTTATAAAATGAATAGCGCTGTGACATAAGCGAAGAAGATGAAAATTTAACTAACGACATCTCTCGTGTCTCGACTTGTGGGAAGCTCCACCGGATCTGTGAGGTCTCTCGTCACTTTGATCTGAATCGGAATCACTGGAGCTCGAGCCATCCTCATTCTCAAAATCAGAATCACCCGATATTCCCTCCTCGTGGTGCTTCGCCTTTACGTGTTTTATCACTTCGTTCTGGATTTCGGACGAAAATTTGCAAATTTTGCACACGAAACTCTGCAAACGTAAAAAATATATGGACTCGGTGATAATATTTATTCGGCGAATATGATACACGCGAAGGGTTGCGAAATTTGTAATGTAAAAGTAATGCATTATTCATTACTTTTAGAATGTGTAATGGAAAAAATTTCCATTACCTATTACAATGTAGTGTGTAATGGAAAAAATTTACATCACCCATTACAATGTAGTGTGTAATGAAAAAAAAATCCATTACCCATTACAATATAGTGTGTAATGGAAAATTTTTTCATTACTCATTCTAGTGTGGTGTGTAATGGATGAAAATTTCATGACCCATTACAATGTAGTGTGTAATAGAAAAAAAATCCATTACCCATTGCAATGTAATGTGTAATGGACAAAACTTTGATTGCAATTTTGGGAATGGAAAAATATAAATGAATAAATTATTGCAATTTTGCATTACATTTTAATGACTTAGGTACCTTAAATTCTAAAAAGCATCTACATGCATACAAAATGTTGAAAGATGATATAATATGTCGCTGCCATCGTCTGCCCCAGTGGAACGGCCTTTCAGCTGAGCACTGATTATGAACGCTCCTAAATTCAATAGGCTCACAGAAGATCACTTTGAGCAAAGGATATTGGCCAAAGCAAACGCTGAAAAAAGTATATCTAGAAGTGCAGTTCAATGTTCAACATTTTGTATACGTATAGATGCTTTTTAGAATTTAAGGTACCTAAGTCATGAAAATGTAATGCAAAATTGCAATATTTGATTCATCTATATTTTTCCATCCCCAAAATTGCAATCAAAGTTTTGTCCATTACACATTACATTGCAATGGGTAATGGAAATTTTTTCTATTACACACTACATTGTAATGGGTAATGGTATTTTTCCATCATACACTACTTTGTAATGGGTAATGGAATTTTTTTCCAATACACACTACATTGTAATGAGTAATGGAAATTTTTTCCATCATACACTACATTGTAATGGGTAATGAATTTTTTTTCCATTACACACTACATTATAATGAGTAATGGAGATTTTTTTCCATTACACACTACATTGTAATGGATAATGGAAGTTTTTTCCACCAGACACTACATTGTAATGGGTAATGAAAATGACAAAACATTACAAAAAGTAATGCATTACTTGCAACCTTGTACACGCGTAATGTACTCGAAATTACGAACCATCGCGGGTGTACGTGGACAATTGCGATTGTGATCACACATCTCAGTAACTGATTCACCGGTTACACGGCAACCAGGCTGACGACAGGACGCTTTTCCTTCAAGTTTCAATTGATTCCTCCATATTCCAAGCCAGCGATTCGGTGGTTTACTCGAATCTCGGGGTCTCGCGATCAAATGATCCTGCGAATTAATTAAAATTATTTCAAGTCCTGCTCATACGTTCAATTCCTGGTCGATTCGACCAGTGTCGAGCTCCATTTCTTCTTCAATTTCAGCATTCTTCGCAGAAAACGTTGTTTCAGTCCAAAACAACAATTTTAAATCTTTGCAGCTACCCTTCGGCCCTTCACTGATAATCTTAACTAATATGCAAAAACTTCGACACGGTGTTCGCAAAAATTGAATATAGACTTAATTGATCTACAAACCAATTCTTCACTGTTACGACG
Organism: Alloplasta piceator; assembly: GCA_946863875.1. Taxonomy (NCBI): domain Eukaryota; kingdom Metazoa; phylum Arthropoda; class Insecta; order Hymenoptera; family Ichneumonidae; genus Alloplasta; species Alloplasta piceator. The sequence continues at coordinate 1,982,212 of OX333074.1, forward strand.
GCGCTTTTTGAACGGTCCTTCGTCTTCTCTCACAAGCTCAGTAAATTCGGATATCTTCACTGCTGCTCTGCAATTGTATAATCAAAAACATATATTTTCCGATGGACTTGTACCAAATTTCAAAAATTGTATTATCATTATTATCATTATTGTTTTCTCCGTATATCTAATTAGAAAATTGTATTGTTTCTTACTTTTCAGCCGCTTTGCGTTTTTCTCGGCCAGATCCTGGATTTATCACGGGTGCTTTCTGCTCCCCTTCAATGTCTTTTTCCATCGTCTGACGATGACTTTTTTCGTGTATCTCCATAGACGAGGGCATCAGTACATGTCCGCAAATAGGACAAGATACCAAGAGCGCCGATCTCTCCTGGTAATAAAAAATTAATGAAAAATGTTGAAGAAAAGAAAAGGGTTACCAACGAGATCATTCATAACCATAAATAGCATTCAAGAAACAAACCTCATCCGTTTTTCCACAGAATTGTAAGTGCGAAATGAAACCATTGGCGCTGCGTTTCTGAACGCCGCACGTTTCGCAAGTGAAAAAAACTTTTTTCTTCTTTTTCTTCATCATCACCATCAGAACGCTCCGCAATAATTTTTCGTCATTCGCATAATCCTTGAAAAGTTTAAAAAATTAAGAAAAATTAAAATAAACAAATTACATAACATTAAACGTGTTTAGAGCGCTCCGAAGAGACGTTTGACCGCGTGAAACTCACCGGTTCCTCTTCCCCGGTTACCCAACTCATATTGTTGTGTTTCGCTATATTGTGATTGGGCCAGCCTTTCATCGGTACTTTTTCCTTGCACTTGGCGCATTCAACATCCTCGGCGACTTGTACCTGGAATAAAAATCATTGAAATTCGATCTCACGACAGAAATCTACAGGTGGTGTTTCATCCGTACTTCCGGTTTTTGCGAAACATCGACGTTATCGGCGTCTCCGGATACCGTGCCCTTGGACCTTTCCCTTGGTATGTATTCGAAATCAACGGATCCACGACCTCGACCTCGACCTCGACCTCTACCCCGTCTCCTTCTGTTTCCTCTGCCTCGTCTCGAAATAATTTCATCCCTCCAAGTCTCGTCCCCGCTACCCTCGCTCAAACCTTTCCCATCTGTCTCCTCAGCGTTTTTCTGTACGGGCTTCTTCGTCCGGCAAGTATTTTCAATAAATGTATCCACGGACATTGCTTCAGAATTTACGTTTTCCATTGACGCTTTTTTTTCTGACGAATCTACGATCACGATCGGATGTTTTCTTGGTCTTCCTCTTTTTCTTGGTACACGGACTTCCGTTATCGTCGGAACTTCCGCTATCGTTGAAGCTTCCGTTATCGTCGAAATCTCCGTTATCGGCGGAACTTCCGTTATCCTCGGAACTTGCGCTATCGTGAAAACTTCCGTTATTGTTGGAACTTCCGTTATTGTTGGAACTTCCGTTATTGTTGGAACTTCCGTGATTGTTGGAACTTCCGCTATCATCGAAACTTCCGTTATCGTTGGAACTTCCGCTGTCTTTGAAACTTCCGTTATCATCGGAACTTCCTCAGATGTAACTTCCGTTATCATCGGAACTTCCTCAGATGTAACTTCTACGCATGCCGTTTCAATCTCGATGGAATCAACGATGTGTTCTTCCGTTACCGAGCAATTCATAAAATGGACTTCGTTCTTGTGAGAGCTCGGCAGGTCAATCGACGAAATTTCAATATTTGATGCACTTCTCGGAGTATTTGTCGCGTCATTCGCAAAGGTATTTAAAATACCCTTTTCATTTACATCTTCCAAAGATCCCAGTTCGGAATCGATAATTGTATTTACGTTTGTAGAATTGGGTGTGTCGGGTTTCGATTCTACGACTTCCGGTCTATTGTAAGAGCTTGAATCTTCCGATTTCGCATTGATAATTTCCGTTTCGCCCGAAAAGATTGATCTTTCTGGACTGAAACGTTCAATTTGGTGTGCAGAGCTCGGCATACTCGGTCCGGAAACGTTGATTCCGGTTTCCAATGGAGGATTTGGTGTTTCTGATATCTTATCGTTCGAAGAACTCGATTTTCCTCGCATGGAAGTGTCAACTTCAGTTGCATTTTGAGGGCTTGGTGCTTCCGGTTCGAGAGTACTAATTTTCTTTTCATCCAAAGGGCACGATGTTTCCGGTTTCGAAACGCCGATTTTAGTTTCATCCAGAAAGTCTTGCGTTTCCGGTTTCGAATCTCCAGCTTCCTTCTCGTCTGGCGAACTCGCTGTTTCAGCAATGGAAACGCAAACTTCTGATTCATCTGGAAATTTTGGTGTTTCCTGCATTAAATAACCGACTTCCTCTTCGTCCGGTAAGCTCGGTGTTTCCGCTATTGAGATGGAAATTTCCTTTTCGTCTGGAGAATTCTGCGTTTCCGGTAACAAGGCATCAACTGCCATTTCCTCTGGGGAGTTCTGAGTTCTCGGTATCAAAGCTTCAACTTCTTCTTCTTCCAAAGAGTTTTGCGTATTCGCTATCAAAACGTCCGCTTCCGGTTCATCCAAAGAGTTCTGTGTTTCCGGTTTCGAAGTGCCAATTTCCGTGTCATCTGCCGAGTTCTGCGTTTCAGGTATAAAAGCTTCAACTTCCGTTGAAGCATCAACTCCTGTTTCTACTGAAGAGTTCAGTATTTCCCGGTTCGAAACGCCATCAACAGAACAATGTGTTTCCGGAATCAAAACTTCAAGGTTTGTTTCGTTTAGGGAGTTCTGTATTTCCGGTCCCGAAGCTTCAACTTCTCTTTCTTCCGAAGAGTTCTGCATTTCTGGTTCCGAAACACAAACTTCTGTTTTATCGAGAGAGGACTGGGTTTCCGGCATCATAGCTTCAACTATTATTTCATCTGCAGAGTTCTGTGTTTCCCGGGTCGCAGCATCAACTTCCGTTTCATTCAAAGAGTTCTGTTTTTCCGATTTCGATTCGTCGACTTTGCTTTCATCCGAAGAATGCGTTTTCAAATCGTTAAATAATTTATCATCGGAAGATATTCCCGAAGAGGGCGCATCCGGCTTCGATGAAGCGGTTTCTTCTTCAACCATAGACTTTGGTGCATCTTTTTTCAAGCAGTTCTCTTCTCTTTCACCTCCAGACCTCGATTTATCAAGTTTTGCCACTCGATTTTTCTTTGCCTCGGATAAATTCGATTTATCCGGATTCAAGTCGAGAAATTCTTTCCTTTTTGAAGATCTAGGTGTCTTCAGCTTCACAATGCTGATTGACTTTTTAGTAAAAAGTTTCGGTGTTTTTGGCTTCGCGAAGACAACCGTTTCATCGGGTAACACCGAGGCATCAAAGGTAGCCGCTTCAATATCTTTTTTCTTCAAACATCTCGATTCATCCCGTTTCATGGAGCTGATCGTTTTTTCATCAATAGGCGTATCAATATCAGTACTCTTTGCGGGGATAAATGATTCTTCATTAAAAAATGTCGGCTCATTGAAGCTGATCGTATTTTCATCCAGAGACACTGACATTGAGGCCAAGGGTTCTTCTCTAGCTGAACACTTTGTGAGCTTTGGGATTCTGGACTCTTCATTGTCATTTCGAGTTATCGGCGCATTTGACTTTGATACATGAACTTCATCTTCGATCGGAATTGTCTGTTGGTCCACCTTCGGGAAGCTGGATTCTCGAGAAATGATTTTATCCGGAGATCTTGGTAGATGTGACTTTGGAGCTTCGATTTTATCGTGAAGAGACTCTGGCTCTGAAACGCCGATGTCTTCTTCATCCAAAGATTTCGGTGAATCTGACTTGGGCACATCGTTATTTTTCGCTTCATCGCGAGAGTTTGGTGAAATTGCCTCTGGAACGCAGGATTCGGCCGCATTATTCGGTAGCTGTGGAAAATCCATTGGAATTTCACGAGGATCGCAAAAGATTTCCGAATCAACAGTTTCAATTGCGCCGATCTCCATATTTGACACGACGATGTCCGCCGTTTTCGATATTTCACTCTCTGGAATATCCAGCGACTCTTCCAAATTCTTTGACTCTGTCTGTTGTTTTGAAATTTTCTCTCTTCCCTTTGGCCTTCCATACGTCTTCGCAACTTGAATTTTACCAACGCTACCCGTTATTGTTTCATTGACAAAAGTTTGTTGCGTCGCAACAACCGGTCTGACTTTTGTCGTCGTACCGCTTTTATTCATCGACTCAACGGCATCTCGTGTAATTCTCATCAACTTTGGAATTTTATAAGTTTTAACGATTTTAATATGCTTACCATTAATTTTACTCTGATTACCGGTTAATAAAATATCGGGAGCGGACGAACTCGACTGCGGATTCTCTTGCACAGTGCTTTCAGTGCCTTTTCCAGATTTTACTCCCGCAATGTGATCGTTTTTCATCGTTTTTTGATCATGCGATCTTCTTCTCTCGTACGTTCGAACAATTTTATTCTTATTTAAAAATATTTGTGTTTCAGGTACAGCGAAACGAGCCTCATATTCCGACAGACTTTTTCTCTCCGAATGAGTCATCGGATCTATCGATTTTACCACTTCTTCGTCTTCTATAACATCATTTTCAACGATAGGTTTTTCTGTTGCATTTGACTTTTTCGATACTTCAACTTTCATTTTATCTTCGTTACACGGCGATCGAGTCACGGGCTCGGCTTTGCTCGAACGAACAGAGGATTTTCGGCCCTGTCGACGAACGAGGGTCGGTGAATCCTCAATGACATTTTTTTTAGAGCCTTTGTTGACGAAATTATCCATCACGATGAAATCGTCGAATCTCTTTGGTACGGATACACGTCTGGACGTTCTCACGCAAGAAACATCATTCGATTCATTTTTGGATATCTTTTTCGAATTTTTTACAACCCATTCTTCGTCATCTTCGACTTTCGAAGGGCCGATTCTTCGCCTCGTTTGCTTTGTTTTTGAAATGCACGGAGTAGATTCTTCCTTGTTGTTGTTTACGGAGGATGTTTTTTTATTTAGACTTTTTGACATTTCCCTAGATTGGAACATGTTTTTTGTGGAAGTTTTCAAAGCGTTATCCTCTATCAAAGTTTCCTTGGATTCTTTATCCACGATTTCATCTGATACGCCGTTATTTTTCCATCTTTTTGTATTCTTACTGCTCGTCGCTTCTTGTACGATTTTAGTGGACGTCGTATTGGATTCTTTGACTGATGTGGATTGTTGCACAGTGACGACATTTTTGCTTTTCGACTCAGCCTTCCTGATGTCCAATGGGTCCGTTATTCCCAGACTCTTTAAAATTTCAGGCGTCAGAATGAAAATCTTGGAGGCTCTCTTGGGCATTTGTGATGATACTGGAATAATCGAGGGAGGCGTTCCATCTTGCCTTTCATCATTTTTATTGTTTTCACACATTTTTTTAAATATCTCATCTGAAAATAAAATTGCACGAAATATAATCAATCTGTTTTCTTGAAAAATTTTGCCTCTTCGTGGAGAAACTTTGCTTTCTTGAGCAAATTATTTTCTCAGAAGTTTCAATTTTTGAAATTGCAAGATTTTTTTATTAATCGTCTTCGCTAATCCGTTCTTAAGTCTAAATTGATATAACATATCCGTCTCATGAATTCCGTGAATAAAAACGTGCAAAAATGAAATAAAATAAATTCCACGACGACGGGGTTTGATCGCGGTGCTCACTATTATCAGTCAAGTCAGTCAGACGCTAAACCAACGATAATAACCAAAAATCACATTTTATTGTGTGGTGGGTCGAAACGAACAAATAGCCATTAGCCGAGATAATGTGCACGCAGCAACGATAATACGAAGTAAATAAAAAATTGAAAAGCCATCATTTCAATATATAACCATTTAATTATGATGAAAAAAAAAGTTTACCAACGTAAGATCCTCGAAATCAGGTTATGTTACTCGTGAATTCTTCGCACTATGTTTATCATATGTTACTTTGACGGATTCTCGCGAATAAAGTTATTTAATTGATTAATAATATTACGGGATTGAAAAAATGAGATTAAGTCACTAAAAAAATATTTCGTTTACAAAAATGTCGCTAAGGTGTCTTGAACTCACGCCCCACGTTTCATAGAAGTTTTACGGTACGGATTGGCATGTGCATGCGGCCATTTTTATTGAACAATATTACGGCTGCATTCGCTTGGACACTTTAAGCGCTTTCAACACGGATGTATAGATATCAATAGATATACATCGACCTATGAGGGTGAATTCAGACACGGGCGCACCGCGCTTGAGCCCTGCATAATCTGGCGTACCCATTGGTCAATTTGAATTTCGAGCGCCACAATGCCACGCCCGAAATTCATTTTGACCAATGGGTACGCCAGATTATGCAGCGCTCAAGCGCAGTGCGCCCGTGTCAGAATTCACCCTAAAATGCTACAGGATGTGGCGTTCCCAGCGGTCAAAGCGCCCAAGACGAATGCAACCTATATGTATCTGTATAGATATACACTGTTCTTACTTTTGTTCTATATAATTGCTGCGTAGTATATATACGTATATACACATAAGCCAAGATTTGTGCGAGACCCATATAATAATTATTAATAATAATAATAATATAAACTCGAAAATTATTTCGAGCACGTTTGAAAGGACAAGGTTTGATAAAACTTTAGTTTCGCAAGCTCTCAAATATCAGATTCAAAAAATGTGGACAAGCTTTTTACATTTTATTGACAGGGGTAAAAAAAATGGACAGAACTTATGAGGAAATTAAAATTGAAATTAGTAAACGATTTGCAAGCTCTCAATTAGCGTGACCCTTTTCTTGTGCATGATTCTTTTCATCGAGGAAAAGGAGAGAGGCAATGAAGGTTCATCATCAAGAACGTAGTCGAGATAGTTCAAACATATACTTTTTGTGTTTTCTTTAATTATTATTTGTCAAGTTCGCATAAACCTAAACCATTCCCCTGAGAAGCTCGTTGATTTTGTCCTCACGATTACCGAAATCACCACCCTCGACGTAATGATTGGTCTTCTTGCGCCATCCACCGTTTGGCGTGTTGAGCTGAAAAGCCACAAAAAAGAAGATAACGTCGTTGAAAGTTATTTTATTATTTTACCACGTTTTTATTAGGTCGCTTTCATGTGCCGGGTGGAATTTTGTATTTGATTTTGAACTAACTTCCGGATGAGCTAGACTTGAAATTTTGAACGTAGCTCAGAATTGGATGACAATGCAAGAAAATGTTTTAAAAAAATCGTAATTCTGATTATAATTTTTTTAAAATAATTCAATCATTTTCTCAATAAAAACTGGTACAAGAACGGTTACCATAGCAACGGTTTGGGTTTTTGTTTTTGCTATATTTTCTTGATAACGCACATTTGGCTGACAGATGCAAACATATCAATTCTTCAATTCCTGTAAGGAAATCGTTATCAAATCTTAAATCTCTTATAGTCTTTATTGAGTAAAGTTTCTTATGGTAAACGAGACAGCGACCCAACGCACCGACGGTTGGAAAAACATCAAAGTATTTTTAAAAAAATTTCACTTACACAATTCTAAAAATCAGAAAATAAATTAAACAAATAATTTTTTTTTTTTTTTAAACCACGTTTTTAAAACGGACTAAAAAGTATAAAATAATTTGCCTAGGCTTCATGCAGAATTAAACAACATACACATTTCTAACCACTTACAGATTGTCCTGAAAATTTGTCATTGCACATTTTTAATAACTAATAAAATAAATGTGAGATTTAAAACGAAAAACGTGGGGCGCATGGAATACATGGTCGCTATCAATGAGATAACTTATTTATCAGTTCACATTATTTGCGGTGCAATACCAATTGACGGCTGAACTATTAATGCATTAATTATCCGTTGCATGCGCCCCACGTTTTTCGTTTTAAATCTCACATTTATTTTAATAGCTATTAAAAATGTGCAATGACAAATTTTCAGGACAATCTGTAAGTGGTTAGAAATGTGTATGTTGTTTAATTCTGCATGAAGCCTAGGCAAGTTATTTTATACTTTTTAGGCCGTTTTAATATAGTCTTATGTCGATATGAATATATTCATTAAACATATTGTGATGTTTAAGCTTTTAAACAAGCTGGACGATACAAGATCGCTCGGCGATAGTAAAAACTCGTATTGCTCTTCGACATAGTAGGAGGCGATAGACCGCCGAAGAGTTTCTACCACCATGCCTATGTCGAATTTATAGAATGAAAAAAAAATAATAATAAAAATAAAAATTAAAAAAAATAAAAAATCGTCGATCGCAATTACCTTGAACGGCCACAGGAAGTTGCTGGCGTACTTGAACTTGGGGCCGACGGTGAATATTTCGTGGATCAAGTCCTCTGTGCAGATTATTCCGGAGCGACCTTATTGGGGGGAAAAAAAAATTTGTAATCAGTGATAAAAACAAAAAAAAATTCCTCTGTTCTGAAGCTGTACGAACTAATCCTGAATAAGTGTAGATAGTTGCTAGACGAATTCATCGATCGATTAGATTTCCTTTACGACAAGATGGAAGAGAGAAGTTTTCGTAATAAGGCTATCGACTCCAATGGATTTGTCAGCGTTATCGCGCAATTTTTTTTCCATTCTAGACTAAGCTTTGGCAATGATGAGAAAAATGACTAACCAAGTTTTCTCTCGATTATGGTGTTACTCGTGATCGGTATGCGCTGACGATCGATCTTGGCGAAACCGCGCTTGTAGATCAATTCGCGAATCGACTTGAGATTGGGATAGCCCCAAGTGATGTAAGGCTCGACGATGCGAAGCATGTTGATCGTCGCTTTGTTCAATTTAACGAACACGCCGTTGTTGATCTGCTTCAGTCTGAACAACTGGAGAACCTTGCGCGGCTTCGGGGCAATTTGGTTAACACTGAAAAACGATAGGATTACATTATTGAAAGATCGGAAATCGTTGATTTTTCAGCGTATCAGCCATAAAAACATCTTGGATGTTTTTATGTTTTTTTGCTTTATTATAAAGGAAGCTTTGTTTTCGTGAAAATTTTCTTTTTCACGATTTTTATGCCAATATGTTAAAAATGTCCTAAAACATAGAGAAATCATATTTAGAAAAAATGTCCGGATGGATGTGTGTGTGTGTGTTTGTGTTTGTGTGTGTATCCTGAGTTTCAGATGTAAAAAATTAATAACTCGAAAACGCTTCGATATATCAAGCTAAAATTTGGTACACTTGTCGAGCACGAATTGCTCTTCATTATGAAAAAAATTTTGTTTTAATTATAACGGGTGTTCAGATTTTATCGACTTTTTTCGTTTTTGCAAGAATGGCGTAAACGCTCTAACCTCTGCAATTTTCAAGATATTGCACTCAAACTTTGCACAGAATTAGTATAGCTATTAAGGTCGTTTGGTATTGAATTTGGCAAACATCCATCGAGGAATTAAGATTTTATGAAATTCTCAATTTTTTGAAAAATAGTCTAAACGCTCTAACTTGTGCAATTTTTAAGATATTGTACTGAAACTTTGCACGGAGCTAATATAGCTATCGAGGTTGTTCGCTATTAAATTTGGCAGAAATCCAACAAGGGATTAAAATTTTATGAAATTTTTCATTTTTTGAAAAATAGCGTAAACGCTCTGACTTGTGCAATTTCTAAGATATTGCACTGAAACTTTACACAGAGCTAATATAGCTATCGAGAATGTTCGTTATTAAATTTGGCGAAAATCGATCGAATGATTAAATTTTTATAAAAGAAGCGTAAGCGCTATAACTTTTGAAATTTCTTAGATATTGCAATGAAATTTTGTGAAGAGCCAGTATAACTATCAATGTTATTCGCTACCAAATTTGGCGAAAATCGATCGAATTTGCACATTGATTACTAATATTTTTCAATAGTTAACAGAGCTTCCTTTATAAGGAAGCCAAATTTGATCGCCATTCGGTGTGTTAAAGATAGCTATGTGAACTATGGATAAAGATGAGGAAGCAATGTGCAAATTTCAATTTGCAGGTTTTTAAAAATATTTTTTACATTTTCATCTGAGAATACATGAAATTGATAAGTGGGGGCTTACCCACGAATACGAATGACGAAGGCCAGATTCGCTTCACCGGGGATGTAATAGTTGCCGCGATTCTTGGCCTGTCTCTTCAATCTTATCTCGTCACGTTCCTTTGTCCTGTACTCTTTGACATAGCTTTCGGCACGCTTGAAGATTTCTTTCCTCTTCTTGTAGTGAGCGACGCGTTGCTGGGGATTCCAAGAAAAAAGATTTGAAAATATCGCATGTAGGATGAAATTAAGGTTTTAGCAAATTTAGATATTTCTAGAAAAACGCATAATCGCTTATAAAATAAATATATAAAACATTCGAGGCTTGGAAAAATGTAATCATTTTTTATGATTATGCGCAAGTTTACAAAGTTTTTTGAAAATCACCAATAAATTTTATTATAATAAAATTCCCTTCATGAAAAAACCTCAAGACAATTACTTTAATTGATTAAAATATGGTAAAATCTCAAAATACTTGTACAACATTTTTGTTTACAATAGGATACTTTATTTTTTGACTCAATTCATCAATGAATTTTTTATATGCTTGAATATGAAGAAAAATTCTTATGAATTCTATATTGATTTCGAAATAATTGATCAATCGCAACACACCTTGATGGAAACTTGGAGCCTCGCAGCTTTGGCGGTTTCACGGCGCTTCCTCCTCTTGAGTACAGACTCTGGAACAGCCGGTAATTTCTTCGGAGGAACAGCTTCCTTCTTCTTCCTGTAAAACAAGCACGTGGAATTGATAACTGTGATATAAAATCGGCAATGTTGTTATTATCACATTGGAGCTCGGACGTTCGGATACGTTTGAGGTTAGAGTGAGCAAATTTATCTGGATGATTGAAATATACGAGAAATGAGTTAAATAAACGAGAAACACAATTTTAAGGGTTCGCGTTAACACGGATGATACCCGAATCTTAATAAATATTGTCAAAGACACTTTGAGCGTCAATCATGCGAGCGGCAGGCAGTTGAGCTCCGATGACACTTCTACGTTAAATTAGTCCTCCAACAACAAAACTATAAGTAAAAAATTATTCATATTATTTAGATCTATCGTTTAGCATTATTCGTTTAACAGAGGTCGTGCGGAATAACGAGATGTTTCACGATTTCTTTTAATCAACATATTTTACTCACGCGTCCGCCATTCTTGCGATTGATAAAGAAAGCTGCGAGACTAAGTTCACGCCGCACGTAGACGCTCATATGCGTGAAGTTAGCGCGTTACAGATGAGAAAAGGGGGGTGCCAACTGTTTTGGCGGGAAATTTGAATAGTATTTCAATATTTGATCTCTATTGCACATCGATGCTCCAAATGTTACGCAAACTGAGCGAATGATTAACTTTCTATAATCTCTCCGATTTTAAAGTAAGATGACTATTCCATTACCTTGTATATAATTATTCGATAAGTTTTCATCTGTGTAATTCTTTGCTTGCAACACCCCTTCATCGTTTTTCTTGTGTCTACGCTGCTGCATCAGCTGTGAAGTGTCTCGTGTTGATTCCCACGCGCTTTTCCATCAGCGTCAATTCGCGTTTGACTCTGTTTTGCCTTAATTATTCGTGCAATGATTGAAAACGACGATGAACCACAATTAAGTCAATCAACGTTAAATGCTCTTCAGGAATTTTACAAGGAAAGAGAAGAGCGTGAAAATCAATTGAACAAAATACTGACCGAGCCGAGTGAAGTTGCGGCTAACGTCACATTTGAGGAAGATTGGGTAAATTTTGTTTGTTGGCAAACATACAAATCGATATGTTTCGCAATTCAATTTGAAATTCATTTTCGAAATTCAATCGTGCTTTGTATTATTGTTTTAGCAATTGAGCCAGTTTTGGTACGACGAAGAAACTGTCGATGCGGTTGTCAAAGTTGCGATTAAATGTACGAAGCCGGATGGCAAAATCGCTCTCATTTCCTGTCCAACAATCTACAGAACTCTCAAAAAGGAAGCTGGTAATAGAACAGGTAAAACAATATAATTGAGAATAAAATTATAAAAAATATATCGATGTGATATTAATATTGGTTTTTTCGTCGATAGTGACCCTATTCGAATACGATCGACGTTTTTCAATTTTTGGCCAAAATTACGTTTTCTACGACTACAAATCACCCCTGGACATTCCTCGAGACATGTCCAGTGGTTTTGATCTGGTTATCGCCGATCCACCATTCTTATCGCCCGAATGTTTAACCAAAACATCCGTGACGGTCAAGTTTTTGGCTAAAAAAAATTGCGCCATATGCACAGGTGAATTTAATAAACAATTTCCTCGATTACCACGTAGAAGGAGAACTTGACTTTTCTTTAAAAAATTATGAGAGACTCTGAGGATTTCTCAGTATAATTAGATTTTCATTCGCAGGTGCAGTTATGGCAGACCTTGTCGAGAGACTTCTGGACGCAAAGAAGTGTGCCTTTGTGCCTCGTCACACGAGCAATCTAGCTAATGAATTTTGGTGCTATGCAAATTTTGAATTTGACAAAGCTCTTGAATAATAAAGAACAAAAAAAAAACAAAAGTTCATCTTGAAAGAGACTTTTGAATTTTACATACCGAGTGCAGCTCTCGGCTCACTTCGTGTTGTCCCGAGCGCACTCGGGTGTTTCGGGAGAGTTCGAGTGCGCTCGGGCGTTTCCGGAGCGCGTTCGGGCGTTTCCGGAGCGCGCTCGGATGTTTCCGGAGCATTCAAGAGACCCGAGCGCGGTCCGATTTTCGAAGGTCCATAAAATCGTAAATAACGGACGGAAAAAAAATTAAAAAAGCAACGTCTCCGGTTTTCGTATGCGTAGAGTTATTTCGAGACTAAAAAAAAATGTCGATACCATCGAATTAATAGATAGCACCGGTATAAATTGCGCGAAGCCCGGTGCGGAAATCACCGCGGGGTCGGAGGGGGGAGTGAAAAGCCGTTAAATCAGAGGAACGGTGTGGAACGGTGTGAAATGAAACGGAAAAAAAATGGCGAAAGTTTATAATGAAAAGTTCCTAGATCGAGCGGGGGTTGAAAAAAAGAGAGAGAGAGGGCAAAATACCAATGGGCCCCGGTATACATAGTTTGCGATAAAAGAAGGCACGCGATGGGAAGCGTAAATATTTACATCATTTGAGTCGTTCGTCAGGGGGGGGGGGGGGGGGTGGTCAAGAAAACAGTATATATTTTTTGTTTGTTTGTTACGATGATCGACGGAAACATATCAATGGAGGAGGATACCGAGTTGCGGGACCTCGTGGTGCAAACACTCGAGAATAATGGCGTTCTCGCAAAACTTAGGGTATACCGATAAACACACACAATCACGAATTTCTTTTGCGAATAAAAAAACTGAAGCATGCCAACTTTTATAGGTTATGAGAATGTTTCATTCAAACGTGACGAACGGTTCTTTATACATTGTTTTTGATCTCAACAAACTTGCTTTTTTTTGGGAGGCCTCTATTCTACACATTATTTTCCTACATATTATCCTACATTATTATCCACATTATTATCCTACACTTTATCATTATCCTACAATATTATCCTACACTTTATCATTATCCTACATTATTATCCTACACTTAATCATTATCCTACATTATCATCCTACACTCTACCATTATCCTACATTATTATCCTACATTATTTTCCTGCATATTACAGCCTGCAGCAAAACTGCATGTGACATTTTTTATCCAACTCTAAAAAAACGACAGAAACTATGCAACATGATTATCCATTCTAGTAGTAAATTTTGGTAAAAGCTGTAACGTATAGGAATATAATGTGTAGAATAGAGGCCTTCTGATGTTTTTGACCTACGTGTTCCTGATTTTTTCGTTTTCGTTTTTATGTTCACACAGGCTGAGCTCAGAGCAAGTGTGTTTCTCGCGCTCGAAGAACAGGAAGCCGTTGTGGTAAGTTAATAATACCTTCCATGATAGACTGTAAAAAAAAGTTCACCCTCCGCTCAGTATCCGAGCATTATGCAATATTTTTCCATCCGAACGGATCTGCCGTGTCCGTTGTTTTTCTCAGAAGTTCGTAATGTTTCGTACCCATTACAGAATCCAGAGCCACTGTTGAATAAGACTGTGAAGCAGTATCTGGCTAATCCCGATGGAAAATTATTATTCTCTTTGGTTAGAGAGTTTCTCGAATACTTTGGCCTCGATTATACCATATCAGTCTACGACTCCGAGACGTATTTCGGCAAGGAGTACAATTATGCCGGAAGAAACAAATTGTCAGAAAAATTAGGTATCAATACGAGCGAGCCTTTACTCGGAGAGATTCTCAAGAACGGCATCAACGGTGTCTTCAATAATACCCAAAAGGTTTTATAAAAAGTTCAATCTAGTCACTACAGAATGGTATTCGAAGTTGATTTTATTATAATTTTAAAAAACTATTTGGATCAAGATAATTGTAATTATAAAAAGTAACGGTTATCAATGTTGGCCCAGTTTGGCATTTTACTCGAAATTTCAACAATTATTTGAACGATAATTGCAAATAATTATTCTTTGAGTTTTATTTTTACTAAAAACAAGCTTTTAGCTCGAGCTGTCCATAATTGTGCTTCCTCATAAAAGAAGCTTTGTTTTCGTGAAAATTTTTTTTTTCGCGTTTTTTACGCTAATATGTTCAAAATGTCCTAATACATCGAGAAATCATATTTTTAAAAAATGGCCGGATATGTGTGTGTGTGTCCCGAGTTTCAGATGTAAATAATTAATAACGCGAAAACGCTTCGAGATATCAAGCTAAAATTTGGCAAACTTGTCGAGCACGAATTGCTCTTCATTATGAAAAAAATTTTGTTTTAATTATAACGGGTGTTCAGATTTTATCGACTTTTTTCGTTTTTGCAAGAATGGCGTAAATGCTCTAACCTCTGTAATTTTCAAGATATTGCACTCAAACTTTGTACAGAATTAGTATAGTTATTAAGGTTGTTTGGTATTGAATTTGGCGAAAATCCATCGAGGGATTTAAATTTTATGAAATTTTGAATTTTTTGAAAAATAGCCTGAACGCTCTAACTTGTGCAATTTTTAAGATATTGTACTGAAACTTTGAACAGAGCTAATATAGCTATCGAGGTTGTTCGCTATTAAATTTGGCAAAAATCCATCGAGGGATTAAAATTTTAAGAAATGTTTAATTTTTTGAAAAATAGCGTAAACGCTCTGACTTGTGCAATTTTTAAGATATTGCACTGAAACTTTACACAGAGCTAATATAGCTACCGAGGATGTTCTTTATTAAATTTGGCGAAAATCGATCGAATGATTAAAGTTTTATCAAATATTTAATTTTTATAAAAGAAGCGTAAACGCTATAACTCTTGAAATTTTTAAGATATTGCAATGAAATTTTGTGAAGAGCCAGTATAGCTATCAATGTTATTCGCTATTGAATTTTGCAAAAATCTATCCCAGGATTGAAATTTTATGAAATTTTGAATTTTTTGAAATATAGCGCAAGCGATAAAAATTGAACACTTTTGTAGCGTTAAATTAGCATTGAAAAGTTCAAACTAATAGAACTTGAAAATTTTGCACATTGATTAATCATTTTTTTGAATATTTAACAAAGCTTTCTTTATGAGGAAGCCAAATTTGATCGCCATACTTTGTGATAAAGGAAGCTATGTGGACTATGGATAAAGAAGAGGAAGCAATGAGCAAATTTCAATTTGCAGAGTTTTACCTCTTATTTTTGTAATTTACATTCGCAGAGCGACGTCGGTGACTCGCGTCTCAATAAAACGAACGAAACATCGACGCACTTTTCCAACGCAACGTTCGAAGTTTCTGTACCAAAAGTCACACAGAAGGAATCAACGTCATTCTCGAACGAGGCCGATGATTCGTCGTACAAGGCCGAGAGTATCTCCGAAGATAGTCCAGAAATGCCGATAAACGTGACAATAACGGACAAGAAAAAATCGTCAAATTCCCTCATCGACACATCTAGCACCGAGGTTCACAATAGCACAGCAGGATTGAGGGACAAAAATACGATTCACGAAAATTGCCACGATGCCGAAATAAGCGAGGCAACGGCAAACAACAACGTCAAAACGGGCAAATCAACGAGCAATCCGAATAATCAAAATGTCGTGACGAATAGCCGAAAGCAAGAAACCAAAGTCGACAAAGACACAAATATGATAAACAGGAGCGAGCATCTGATCAAATTCGACGAGAGCACGATTACCGAGACGGAGATGAATCAAAACGAGGATATTGAATCTAAGCTGAATAGCGCGGATTTGCGAATAACGAATAATTCACAGAACATGAAGATCATTGATTCGGAGAATAATTTTGAAAAAACAGTTTACTTCGAGGAAATAATAGTCGATGGTAATAGGCAAAAAGTAAGCGCGTTACGTAAAAATGAATCGCTGCTTGGTGAATTGCCACCTCTCGCTCCCAAGAGTAATTCTATATTCGGCGATTTGCCACCGTTGAACGGTAAAAAAACGAATATCAACGACTTGAAGGAACTCATGGACATTGGCCTCGGTAAAATTACTATTCCAGCTTCGAATTGTATCGTTGAACCTGCGGTCGAATAATTTTTTTTGTTTTCATGATGTTTGATAATTTCGAATGTTTATTTTCTCCAGGCGGTGACTCCGCGGACAATTATGAGGAAGACTTTGTCTCGTCGGCTTCGGGTAGCGCGAACGAGCAAAGCCCGACGAAAGAGCCCGACATCGAGGATTCACCGGATCGTATTAACGCGGTAATGACCTTGAAGAATAAATCGGAGAAGAGCCATAGCGCGAGAACGGACGATTTGAGCGAGGAAAACGACGAGATCGAGGAGGTATTTAGCAATGCTTCTTGCGTAAGTGATTCGACGAACATTTGAGTTACATTGCGATTGGAACGTGTATCAATCGGGTAAACGAAAGTCATTATCATCGAGAACGACGATCATCGTTGTTCCAATAATTACAGCACGACGCTAAACGATATATCGAATTTTGCTATGGCCACTATCGCAGAATATAACGACGCCGTATTATTTTTAATCAATTCAAAGAGAAAGTTAGGATTAAGCATCCGAGCATAGGGAAAGAAGAAAAAACGAAACACGAATAACACTAGCAAATTCTGATGAGCGATATTCTATCGATGGGACGTTCACGCGTTAGGGATAGGCGATGTTAAAAAAGGACATTGATGTCCAATGATCGATTATTCACCGAATAATTTTTAGCAAAAGCTTGGAGTAAATCATTGTCAAAATTTCATTGATATTCCATCGATCTGTGGCCAAGAAGGTTTGAAACGAAATATTTAAGTGACAAGGTCGGAAGTCAACCGTCCCTTGAGAAAAATTGCGATATTCTCGATTAGTATACCAAAATATCGAAGAAAATGATCGATTATCGGCGAATAAAACATCGACGTTTAAATTATCATTATTTAAACATCGCCTATCCCCATTTATGCGTTTAATGTCCATGTTGCTGACACTGAAGAGAGAAGGAGAAAAAGATAGAGAGGAAAAAAAGCAAATTTAGCAGTTAAATGTCCCCGGGACACATGACACTGCCAGATTTGGGGCTCAATATTTTTTAAGATACACGCTGCAAAAGAACGTAGAAGGAAAACTGGTCTGAATAGCCCCTCTCGGAGATTTTGCGTTTGTTTTTCCGTTCTCTTTCGCTCCCAATCTATTTTGTACATAAAAAAAAAAGATGAAAAACAAACACGATAACATTCTAAACGAGATATTTTTCTACACTCTGTAGCGTAAGAGACGTTGCCTGTGAATCATTGTTGATCGGTATATAATTTGCGGTCGAAAATCCCAAACAAAAATGATACTATCGAAATATTACGATTTTTCTACTGCGAAATTGCAAAGCTAATCATTTGAACTTTCGTTTTTTTTTTTTTTTTTTTTACCACCCTCCAATTATTGTTTTCCGCGTATTTGGACGATCTTCCTCCTGCGTTATTCTGCGGTAAATGCGTCTAGTATTACTACTCCTATATTTGTATAAACGACGAGCAGAAAAAGGAAAAAAGGACAAAGCGAAGCTGATAAATTTCTCAAAGTCAAAGTGCTAGACGCATCGGAGGCGTCGAGTTTACGCTTTTATCCCACAACGGCACGATTTTTTTTTTCTTTTCCGTTCGCCTTTGTATAAAGAGAGAAAAAAGAGATAATGTTGCAAGATAAAAAAAACACACACATACACACACACACAGCGTGCACATAATATTACGACTGAACTCTTTGTGCGTTACCTCATTCAACTAAAGTTAACTCGAATGGTATCCTTAGAGGATAACCGGTAAATCATCCGTCTTATATACAATGGATTGCCTAAAAAGATCCATGAAAATTATTTTCTCGACTATAAAATGGTGCTACAGTGTTTGAAAGGACGAAAATTATTTATGAGAGTTAAAGTTATCCGCGTAATAAAAGTAAAAAAGATTTTTAAAAAAGAAACAACAACAGAGAGGTTTAAAAAAAAAGAACATTAGGTGCTCATATATTTTCTTGGACGTGCGTATCGCAAGATGTTTTATGGACTAAACTGAAGGAAAAAGAAAAAACAAAAACACTTGAGTAATGACGTGAATTTTTTGGGCAATCCAGTACAATGTGAAATATTTAAAAATAACGTTGATGAAATAAATTAATAGGGAAAGGGCGAGAGAGAGAGAGAGAGACAGAGAAAAAAACAAAACACTACGACCCGATATAAGATTGCAATAATTTTCAAGTACAACCGATAATATATGTGAGTGAATTGTGATTCACGAAAAATCAAAATTCTTTTGTAAAACAGTGTGTAGTATAATGTCCACCTGTAAGAGAGAATTTCCATTGTAAAACAGTACGTATACTGTGAGTTGCAAAAAAGCGTGAAAAACGCGATGACATCGTTGTAACTTTGTCGTGACGAGCTCGAAGATTCACACGAGCGAAAAAGTATAAAGGGAAAAAAAAGAACAAGGAAGCAAAAAAACAAAACAGGTGTGTTCCTGGCCAATCAGCGTGGTTACATTCTATTATCCGTACAGGACATATTCTATGATCTAATTAACAAATTCAGTACTGCATGTTAAAAAAGAAAACAAAAAAGAAAAACATTCCCACATTTCGTAGAAAGTAGGAAACATACACATTCCATGCTTAAGATAATTTTTTAATTGGCTAGCAATAGCAAAGCGCCGTACAATACTAGTATTTTTCACCATAGTTCATAAGAAGACAAAACATTTTTTAAAAAAAGTACTACAGGAAGTATAATGTATCTTGTACACTCGTTGCAAGATTTTTCCGATATCATTTATTTTCTTTTTTCATCTTTCTTTTCTTTTCCATTGTATCAAAGATATATATACATATATATATATATATAGATACACACACAAATATATACATAGATATTTCTCTGATTTGTTACTCTCAAAAACAACTTATTGTTTTGCGCGCTTCAATCAATCGTACTTCGTAAATTTGTACGACGTTCGGGGATAGGCAGAAAACTGAAGAAATGAAAAAAAAAAAAAACAGGAAAAACTTGAGATAAAGTATTAACGAAACTTATTCAAGGTATATGTTTACTGATACGCAGATAGAAGCACAGATAATCACTTTGTAACCACGTTGAGAGATTGGTAGCTATATCGTGCCTTTTAGCGTGTATGAAATAATTAAATATTTAAATATATAAAACAAACAAAAATGCAAATAAATAATCGTGGAATTGTGAGTTTTCATGAAGCATATATGTTAATTATTTATGATTTCTCTTTGTTTTTCCGTTTACGATGTAATTGTATTATCGCTATCGTGTATATGTTATTTATTTTATAAAGATTTACTCTTTTTTGCACTTGCCATTTGAATCGTATCAGTTTTTGTTCTTTTTTCCCACGTTAGAGTGCGTTTTTTAATTTCTTTTTTTCGAATAGTTATCTTTTTTTGTATAGTTTGGTTTGGAAATAAAAATTATTTTTAAGAAACTGCGAAGAGTTTTTGTAACAGCTGTAAGAGTGCTTAATGTAAACTTTTGTTTTTGTCAAATTTTTATTCTCTTTCCATTCGCTAATTTGTAAATCCTATTACAACGATATCATTGATAAAGTATTTAGTACGACTGTATAAGCGGCAATTGAAAACGTATTGCGCGTATAATTAACGACTATCGATATCAAACATTGAGAGTCGAACTCTCATTAAGAGATGTATAACTTCAGGAATAGATAGAACGAGCGTGAATAATTGAAATTTAAGCACGAAATATCACGCAATATACTATTACGATTAAAATACGATAACATTATTAAAAAAAAAAAAAAAAAATTGTCAATGTCCACGCCAGACTAATACTAATTCGAATGTAAAGAGTCCTCAATCGCGGACAAAATCCTAAACGCAGACTTTGGACTCTATCGAACTCAACGTTGCTGTTCCTATTGTATTAACGTGTAAAAGAAGAGAATAGAAAAGGGGAAAAAAAATATGATTGTAAAAATTGTACTCGAAGACATTCCAAATACATCAATGTATTTACATGGTAATGAGCGTGATGATAGGCAAATTACTAATCTGAAGGAACAGTAACTTAATTTTTGCACAATGTCTAAGTTCGGCGACTATTCCGAATCATTCAATTTCTTTTTTTCACCGTTCAAGTACTGAGATAAGTCATCAGTTGTGGGAACATTCAAAAGTTCGGTGATCAATAATTTATTGCCGATGACTACAACTTTTCAAAGCTCCCTCATCCGGTTATCATTTCTAGTGGAAAAATTTGTTTAAAACTGGTGCTAAAAATTCAGAAAAGTTGCCAAACTAGACACCAATTTTTTTTTTAACACGTTATCTTGGGTGGCCTCAACTCCAGTGAAAAATCATCAAAATACTTTCGTTAACCAAGTACTATTCATTTTTTTCAATTCTCAAAAAAACGATGTCCAGGTTATATCACAATAGTAATTCATCATTAGTGATTACAAAGTCTTTTGAATGATTTTTCACTTAAATCATTGAGACAGGGGTTACGCAGAAATACGAAATTTCGAAGTTTCTTCATCGCCACTCAGATATCAAGGTGAGTAGAAAACGATGTACTTACAACAAAAAAAAAACAATTTATTCAATTTTCAGCTTTGGTAATCTATTTACATTCGATTTCGTTCTCTTTGCAATCTGTCGCTGTAGGCCTTTGACACAACGTTGAAGGCATCCATGTAACGATCCATACACATTGCGACGCATTTCTGTAAAATGAATTCATTACGATTTAATAAATAAATGCAAATAATGAAGCGTGATATGAGAGCCGGAGATCAAGGTCAATTTCGCTGTGCAATTTTGTATGCTTAAAATTTTTGGAAGCGTTGAAAAGCCACATTTAGAAAAAATCATACATATTAAAAATTTGCCAATGGCTCCTTAATTTTTCAAGCCTCCTTTTTATGCACATCATTGAGCTCCTTCTGGCAAAGAAAAATTAACTTACAATGGAAAGAAGCTATGTGCGAATTTTTAATTTGTACGATTTATAACTTTGAAAATTTTAGCAACTTCATAATGCACAAGTGGTTACTTTCAAATTTATTATCACATATTTTAATCAAGGTAAAGATTGTGAAATGGCTGTAGTCTAGTTTTGAAGAAATTTCAATTTTTGTAAACGGTCTAAAGTCCATAATTTTGCAGCTATCGATTTAATCTTTACTACAAATCTTTACAAAGTGAAGAACGATGGGTATTATATTTTTTTAAAATGGTGGAAGAGCTTAATTTGCACATGATAAAAAATATTGAGATTGAATCTCAAAAGGATTACTCCTTAGTTTCAGTCTTCATAAGAGAAATTTTCAAATTAATAATAAAATGTCCAAATTGGAAATTTGTTTGCGAGGAAGTCATAATTGCATAATTGCTCATAAAAGCAAATTATTAAAAAAAAAAAAAATTGAGCAATTTATAATGTTTTCGAGGTTAGGTTTTCGTCATGCAGTAATCGCTTGCCTGTTCGGAACTGTCCAACGAGGTACCGGGTTTCGAGACGCACTTTTTGAAACATTTTTCCGTCATTTTCTGAAATTTCAAGATCAACACCATTGACATTAACATTAATTCAGGATTTACCGAAAAAATGTGATGAAATTCCATGGTAAAAGAATAAAAAAAAATTATGCAATTTTTTACCGTCAATAATTCTTGCGCACTGGCGACAGCTATTTCTTGTTTAACTTGCTGCATAAGCTCATCCCTGTCGACACCGGCCAAGCTTCCCGCTGCTATCGAATCCATTTTTCTATTAATTTACACGCGCTGATTATTGACTTGATTATTTTATTAATTATTCCAAAAGCCGCGATACACTCTCCGAAATAATGGAGCAGAAACCGCGGGCGCGGACGAGTGTGTTCTTTTTGCTTCTGTCGCCGACAGCGTGGCGGCGCGCGTGTAGCGACGTGAACTGAGCGATTGGTCGCAAATCTCGATGGATCGAGATATATCGAAGTAGAAAAAAAAAAGAAAGAAAGAAAGAAAAGGGAAGGCAGTATCGGCTAACTTAACACAAGATTATACGGTGGGTGTTATGTATGTCAACGTTAAAAACCCAGTAAAACCATATATCGCTTCGAAGAAATAAAAACGCGATTGAAATAAATAAGGAAGAAATAAAGTTTTTGATCGAGAGTAGTCGAGAGACCCACTCGTTTGTTATACATCGAGACACAGAGGCAAATATACGTATCGCAAATCTTGCACAAGTTACGACAGGGTTTACAAGTTACAAAGTTGTTTACACACGTAGAAACCGATACGTCAGTCCCCAAGGGAGAAGAAAAAAGAACTTCGCGTCTGCGAACATCCAAAGTGTGTGCATCGGGAATTACGATTTGGAGGTTAGTTCTTCGCACTTGCATCGAAAGCCCGATATACAAAAAAAAATCGTTCTCGACGATCATCGCTATAGTATCGCAGGTAGTATATTTACCGTCGTGCGACCTTTCTTCCCTCTCGATTCATTTCCCCAATGTAATTTTCATCGAATTCTCAAGTCTCGGAAGATCAATTTACGATGAAAAGTTCTTGAAAGATCCATCGCGATTCCCGTATTAAATTAGCACACAACAAAATTGCTCTGCCAATTTATCGTAATACACGATAATCGAATTTTCCTTTCACCTCAATTCGAACGTGTGATTTTCAGAATAACAAAAGTTGTTTCCATTATTATTTCCATTATTTTACCGAACGATTTGATTACGTTAATTAAAAGCAACAATAAAAATATTTTTGTGCAACACTGTGTCTCTGCGAATGCTCTAGATTGAGAATCACTCGAGTACAAAAAATTTCGTTCGTGTGATTTGTAATTTTCCAGTGGATTTCAATTATCATGCAAACGGAACTCACCGGCGATTTAAATTCGTCGTGAGCACATATTTCGGCAAGTGTCGGACGGTGAAGTCGTCCAATTTTTCCAACATCTGTTTTCTCTCCACTGCCATCGCTCGTAAGTTTTCCGCTTGCGTGTTTTGCGTACATCGTTTTTAACCTGGTTTAGTCTAATTAAGAACAGTACGACTACGGTCGTGCATGAAGTATTTCCCAAATTTGTACATGGGCTATTTCAAGTCGAACGAATGGGCGTTTGGCTCTGATTCTCTTTGATTAGGTTCATTTTTCTTCTACGATTATGTTAAGGCTAAAAATCATTTGCATCACCACAATATTCAACTTGTACCAGCTAAAAACATCATTAATTTTGCACATTCTTTATTATCCCTCCATCGTCAATTATAGATACCGCGTTAACTGCGAAACACACGGAACAAAAATTACAGAATAGAAACGCTAACGACGAGTCGGATGAGCATTACGGAAATGTCTTGATCGTGGAAAATTGTCGTCCATCAGACGCTTCGGCAACGGGAAAAAGTTCGATCGTGGTATTATTACGAAATAGATCGATGCGAGACTCTACGAAAAAAGTGCGATGAGCGGCGGCGGAGGTTTCAGAGGGAGAGGTTTCTCATCGCGAGGACAGCGTCGTCAGGAAACCGATGGTTTCGGAGGATCGAATCCTCATACGAATCGGCAGGACACGAGATCATCGAGCGCAGGCTCAAGAATCGTCGGTGGGCCCGGTCCCGGTAATTCCGGCCCAAGATTCAACAGCAATACGAGACCCGGGGTTAACGTTGGGAGATGCGATTTACCGAATCCGCGATTTGATCCCTCTAACGCGACTTCACAGGGTGGCAATGGCAATTTTCGGGGAGGGGGAGGCATCGGCGGAGGAATGCCGTTGCCTCATTCGAACTTTAATCAACAACGACGTCAACCGAGACATCCGTCGCGACCGGTTGACAACAATTGGTCACAGCCGGACAACAATTGGCCACCTGGTGATAACAATTGGTCGATGCCCGATAATAATTGGTCGACGCCCGATAACAATTGGTCAACGCCCGAAAACAATTGGTCAACGCCCGACAATAACTGGTCGACGCCCGACAATAACTGGTCGACGCCCGACAATAATTGGTCACTTCGGGGTGGACCAACGAACAGAGGTTTTTCACCGTGGCACGGTGGACGCCCCCCTCCTTTCAACGGACCGCCGCCACCTTTCTTTCACGGCAGAGGACAGAATACATTTTTACCGTACAGATTTCCACCGCCACCGATGGGGACAAATTTCCCGCCACCTCCGATTCCTCAGCAGCAGCAAAATCAGCCGCAACAACGACAACAACAACAACAACCACCGCCAATGCCGCCGCCGCAGCCACCCCCACTCCCACAACCCCCACAACAAAAAAAACAACATCCTCGCCCAACAACATCCCACCACCACCAACAACAACAACAACAACAACAACAACAACAACAAGAACAACAATTTTTCAACTTTGCACCGACCGTTCAGCAAAAACCACCGACTCCTCATCTCGGCTCCGAGGAGGAACGTAAGCAGAAGATAACCGAGGCAGCGGACGCGTTAAAGCGAAAATTGTCGAAAACAACGAGAGTACCGAAAGTTTGGTGCAACAATCATGAGGATGACATACCCGCCGCGGTGGAACCTTCACCGATTGACGACGATCATGATTTGCGCATAACGAATCGAGGCATACCAGCGCTTCAGCACGATCCACCGGAGTTAAATTTGACACTGAGCGATTTACGCGACATCGGCAGAGTCGATCACGATCATGCGGCGAAAGGTGCGAAATTGAAAAATTCTACGAGCTCGTCGTGCGACGATCAAGAGGTAGAGATACTCGGGGAAAATTCTGTACAGAAACGTCCTCCCGAGGCAACGATCGACATTGATCTTTCGCTCGATGACGAATCACCCGATCAACGTCCTCCCGACGCAACGATCGACATTGACGTTTCGCTCGATGATGAAACCGCCGATCGCAGCGATTGTGGCGACAAAACAATGTCGGAAAAAATATGCAGTTCGAAAAACATTGAAGAATCATCGCAGGATATTGTCGATGGAGAACAGAGCTCTCTGTGCCATACAACCGATTCGATTCAAGATTATTCCACGTCGCGTAACGAGGATAATGAGCGAAACGATACTAACAACGAGAAAATTGTCCAAGAGACGATCGGTAAAACCGTTTCTTCCACGATTGTGGGAGAAAAAATTCTCACTGTGGAGCAAAGTACGAGCGAAACGTTCGAAGCGAGAAAAGACGATGGTGATGACGTAAATACATGTGATACTCGAGATTTCGGTGCAAATGTCGAGAGAGACGAGGTTGGCGTCGAGGAAAAGCAAAAAATGCACGAGATAACAGTTATCGATCTCCATGAGAATAATAATATCCTCGCAATCGACGCGTCTTGCGAAGATACGAGAAACGAGAACAACAAACCGGGCAGCGCTGAGATTCACGAAGGAATTCGTGAAGATAACTCACCGGATGCGTGTGACGATGAAAAGATAAATGAGGAAGAAAAATCGAGAGTTTCGACGAATGAAGGAGAAACGAAAGAAATGCCGGATGAATCGAATGCCGCAGATGTAACTGAGACAATAAAAGAGTTTGCGGAGAATCCGATGACTGACGAAATAACGTCGATAACGAAGAGCGAAGTTTCCACAGAGCCGAGAGAAACGCATGAAAATAAAGATATCGATGCGATTCTTGATGAGAAAAACGAGACTTATCAAGAGGCAAAAAATAAAGGTGAGACTTCGAATGTTGGAAACGATGATGCAAATATTCAGATTCGGGCACAGTCGCAGAAGGCTATCGTTGATGAAGAGACGAAAGAGACTCCCGAAAAAATGAAGGAAAATAATGCGTCGTCAGAGAATGTGTCGAAAGATAAAATTGCGTTCGAGCCCAGCGATGAAACCTCGAATATCGCTGCTAAGCACGATACGAACAGTGAGTCATCGTGCACAACTTTGAGCGTCTCTAAAAACCCGAGTGGAAGCGAGAACTCGTGTGATAAGGAAATAAGCGGAGCTCAGCAAAACGTGGCAACGTCAAAAATTAATATAGATGAAAATAGCGTTACGATGAATGAGAAGGAGACGGAGAAACGTGTTTATAGGACAAACACGGAGCCGAAGACAAATTTAAATACCGAGAATGTCTCGGTAAAAGAAGGATCGAGCGATAATCGGAAGAAAGAAGAATCTCTGACGAACGAACGAAATACAAGTATTCGTAGTGTCGCTAAAGATTCATCGATGCAGGAGAAAAATTGCGAGGCCCCGATTAAAATGGAAAAATCCGATAGTACGAGTATCGCTACCGTGAAAACGAATACGAAGAAAGAATCAGTTGCAAAGATTGTGAATCGTGAGAAGAGTTGCGAATCGAGCGATGAACCCGTTGCGAAGAAAACTTTGACGAAGAAAGACAAAAATACCGAGATGAAGGAAACGTCGAGGCAGGATAAGAAAAAACGTGAAGATGAGAATGTCCAAACTGAGAGTTCGAACGTTGGGAAGATTCGCGAGGAAAAAAAAGTCGTGAAGAAAATGATCGACGAAAATGTCGTTCCGAAGAGTCAAAAAACAATGCTAGCTGACAAAGAAACGAGATCATCGAGCACGGATTTGCCTTTATCAAAGAAAACCGATAATAACGAGTCACGAGTCGTGTTTGATTCGAATGCATCCACTTCGCAATTATCACGCTCGAGAAAAAGCAAGAGCAAAGAACTTTCATTGTCATCGATAAAATTCGATCCCAACCAACCACCGCCTAGCATCACCGTGAATCAGGATATCACGGAATCGTCGCAATTACCACCGGCTTTCGATCCTCGTTTATCGTCGAGCGAACGCTCGGCATTATTGTCCTCGTCATTGCCGATCCCTCAGGATTTCCCTGTGACACCGGGTTATCCACCATGTTCAATGGCGAATTTGGTGACGAATGTCCCGCCCATTAATTATCCAGTACCGCCGCCAACGACGATCATGGGTATGGTCAAGCAACCCAGCAATATTCCACCAATTTGTATCGCAGATCCATACGCACCGATCTTGCCGTTACCGACAGTTCCGCTAAGCGCACCGATAACTATGTCAAACGATATACTCATGCGACCTTTATTCTCGGTTGAACCACCTCTGCTACCACCACCGTTGCCACCATCACTGTTACCAGCAAAATCTAGCCTTGACATGGACACCGAGCTCGATGATATGCAAGAGGCAATGAAATTTGCCAAACAATTTATGAACATGGCCGATGCCGAGGAAACAACGGAAAAACGCGATAATCTCGATTCAGAAATAACCGACGACGATGATTTGTTTCAAATGCCAACAATTCCGGACCTCCCACCGATTGATTTGCCACCTTTGCCACTGGACGAGCCCAGAAAGATGGAAACAACGGTCGCGATGAATAGCCCGGCATCGTCGAGCAAGGAACCAAAGAAATGCACAATCAAGCGAAACGATTCGCCAATTGCCTACGGACCCGAACCGATGCCCGACGAATATCGCAAAGTCACCGATAACCAGCAATCCGAAGGCATACCTTTTATAAGCGACGAACAAATAAGACCCAAGGTCGTATTTAATCTAAACTCGAGAACAAAGAAGATAAATCGTCAAGACGAATGGCAATTGCAACAAAATCGTGATGGCGATAACGATCCAAGTGGCGCATCAATTCCGACAACAACAACGACGTTAATGACGACTACGACGACGCCGACGACGACGACAACGACGACGACGATGAGCGGGGATACACCGAAAAATCGTAAAGCCAAAACAATACCCTGCTCACCTGTGTCATTGTTGAGTTCGCCGGCGAAGGAGAAGTCACGTTTCTCGAACGGTCACGAGGACCGTAAAAAACGCGATGAAAAGTTATCGCGTTACAATGGCAATCTCGAACAGTCGAGTCCGAAATATCATCCCGTTCGCAAAAACGTTGAAACGAAATCACGATCGCGTACACCGAGTCCGACGGGTCATGGAAAAATCGCCAAGCCTCTCAAGTGCGAATTGGTCAATTGGACCACCGTGGAAACTGAAAAGGCTGAAGTATCGATGAAACGTTCGAGCAAGGAAACAACGACGAAGAAACCGAACGATCCATCGACACCCGAGACATCCTGGAAGAATCGCGTTATCGGTAGATTTTTGAAAATGAGCAAAAACGACATTGGCAATATGTTGAATAACGCGAGTCTTCGTAAATTCGACATAGCGATGAAGCATCTTGTGAAAGAGAGAAAATCGTCGTTGTCGTTGGAGATGCGAAACAGCGAGGAGGAAAAGATGAGAGGGGTCGAGCCAACGTACAATCGTGAGGAATTCATGGATCAGCTCAGTGCGATGTTGGATCCAAGCGCGACCGTCGACGTTTGCAATTTGCCAACGCAATTCATTCATCATCTGAACGAGGTTTTGCAATTGGACACGATGTCGGAATTCGAGGGTTCCGTCACGACAACCGAAAAATTATCGTCACCGTTGCAGAAAGCTTCGCCGAAAATTGATTGGCGCACCAAAGAGCGTGAAAAGCGAGAGATTGAAAATAAGCGAGAGGCGGACGAGCGCAAGGAATTGAAAATTGTGAATAAGGAAAAACAGTCGCTCGGTAATAACATTAGCGATGGGATTGCTGTATCGAGTTCAGCATTGGCAACGTCGTCTTCGAGACGCAAACCTGTCGTTGCACAGTCGTCGGAAAAAATAGTAGCAGCGATGCGGTGCGAAAGTGCGAATGTTGAAAGCAGCATCGAGACGAAGAATGTCGATGATCGCGTTGTACTCGGACCTCGTGCGCGACGTCGTCGAATTCGTCCAACGATCGTTGGCGCGGAAGCGACGAGCACGATAAACAATAATACTCCTACCACCGTTACAAGTAAGAACGATCAGAGTACATTGAACATGGCAGATTTGGATGATATTTTTTCTGCAGGTATAGCGAAAGCGAAGAAGCAACAAACCATCGATGCCAGAGCGTCGAGAATCGTCCCCAAGAGAGACGATACTCGCGTGAATCTCTTGACGAGGCTGAACGATCCACCGGAGAGGATCACGATGAAGGAGCCAAGTGTCGACAGAGTCGAGAGAGCGGTTGTCGAGCTCGATGAGATATTCACAGCGGGTATAGCGAAGGCAAAATTAGCGTCGAAAAAGGCCGCTGCAGCAGCTGCGAAAGCAGCCGAAGCCGAGGACGGTGACGACGACGATGACGAGGTCAATTGGAACGCCAATGATCCACGTGACAGTCACGAATTAAAATGTAATCGGCAGAAAACAATGTCGCGTTTACAATTGAAAAACGACAAGTGGAATCATCGTAAAACGCGCGAGGTGCAGACCGATGCATTTCGTAATTTAACGAAGGAAGAGTGGGAAGCCAAGTACGGTGAGACCTCGTACAATACTTATCAGCGTGAATGCCGCGCGATCGAGGCGAACAGAGCTCGCAGAGGTATGAATCGAAGTCCACCGTCGAGTGGAAGAAATGATTTTGCAACGCCGGAGAGCAGCGAGATCAGCAGCGTTAAATCGCGTCTCGGTGAGCCCGTTTATGCGGCTGGAAATTCATGTTCTCGCGAGGCATGGAGCGAGAGCGACGATGATGCCTTGTTTCGTCGTTATCAAGAATCCATCAATCCGGAGATGGACGGACAATTGCGCAACAGCGATGATGAATCGTCGTCGAGTTCGGCGAGTGAATCTAGCGAATCGAGCGACAAGGATGACGGGAACACGCCGTCAGTGACGAAATTGCTCAAGGTGATAAAGGAGCGTGAAAAAATTGCGAAAAAGAAGAGTCTCAACGAAGAGATAAGGGAGGAGGTTACGGCGGAAATAGAGAGAAAACGCCGTGAGAAGGACAGAGTGAGAAAGCGTCACAGGCCACGCCCGAAGAAGAGCAAAAATCATCGTCGCAGAAAGGAGAAAAAGGACAAGGAACGGGGAAAAAAGAAACGCGATCGTAAACGAAGAAAACGAAGGTCACGTCGCAGCGATGAAAATGATCGCGAGACGAGCGACGACGAGGACATCGAGGGTGATGATCGCGCATCGTCGGCATCACGCGGACGTGACTCGTCGCTTTTGCTCACGGAGAATGAAATAAAGAAGGAAGACGTTGTGGTGATCAAGGATGAGCCCGAGGTAGAAACGCACATTGTCGCGGCTACGAAGAGATGCTCCAAAGTTGCGACGGCAGTTAAAAGAACGGAAGATCCGCGTTCACCCTCGACCATCTCGTCGTCGTCGATCACGTCTACCGGAACGATTCCCACTGTGACATCAGTGTCAACTGTGACTCAACAGCCAAAAACCAAGGCACAGCTCAAACAAATGCCCGAGATTATCACAAAAATGCCGAATACCCCGCTGATCGCAAGGGCAATTGCGAAAAATCCGGAACCACCGATTATCAAGGATAAGACAGCTCACAGCTTCGAAGAAGCCACGATGACCCCCGAAGGTGCAAAAAATTCTTCTGGCACGATAAAACCGAAGCCAGTGGCAGAACCATCCGCTGTAGCGTCGATGGCGTCAACGACGAGCGACGACGCCTCGACGTCGTCCAAGACAAACTCGAAGAAGCTCGACATAAAGGCGTACAAGGAACGAGCTAAGCAA
The DNA here is from genome assembly GCA_946863875.1 of Alloplasta piceator. Taxonomy (NCBI): domain Eukaryota; kingdom Metazoa; phylum Arthropoda; class Insecta; order Hymenoptera; family Ichneumonidae; genus Alloplasta; species Alloplasta piceator. The sequence continues at coordinate 2,013,391 of OX333074.1, forward strand.
CGTCAGAAGAAGGCAAATGAGGAATTTCGTCTCATAACGGAAAATCCAACCTCGTTGACGCAAGATCTCTTGAATATTCCGTTAACGCGTAAAAAAGATACCGAGCCGAGAATAGAGGAAGGACACGAACAGTTCAAGAACCCGAGGATAACGAGGATCGAAGGAATTCCGAATACCATGACAATCGTACACACCATGGAGATTCCTGACAAAAATATTATCGACACAACGACTTCGGTTGCTCCAACGAATATTCCGATTATCACGTCATCGCCAAAGATCTCGCAGACGGAGAGCAATATCGTGAATAAAAATATGCCGATCAATGTCGCAAAGAAGAACATTGCACTTGTACGCAAACCGCCCGCAGTCCTGGTGAGCAAGATCGACGATGTTGATAAAACGAACGACGATCCGATTATGGATACTGGAAAATTCGCTCACATCAAGTCGGAAGGTCGTAAGGAATTGAAATTGCGGGAGAAATTGAAGAGAGGACGTAATTTACGAACTTCCGTACAAACATTCGATCTCGAGAATCCTTCTCAAGCAAAGAAATTGAAGAGACGCAAGAGCATTAACACGACAACGAGTACGGAAGGATCTCATATTTCTTCCACAGAACTGAAAACAAACGAAGTGCCTTTATTGAAAAAAACCGATACTAGTTTGAATAAGGATGCTGCAAAAATTTTGGATGTTGCAAAAACTTTGGGTACACCAGGAAGATTGAACGTTACAAAATCTTTGGATACTGCACAATCGATGGATTGTACACAATCGTTTGATAATACAGAAACGTTGGATACTTCAAAAACGTTGGATGTTACGAAATTATTGCATACTACAGAGACATTTGATACTACAAAAACGTTGGATGCTACAAAAACGTTGGATTCTACAAAAATGTCGGATACTGCAAAAACGTTGGATGCTACAGAAACGTTCGATTCTACAAAAACGTCGGACACTACAAAAACGTTGGATGCTACAAAAACGTTGGATTCTACAAAAATGTCGGATACTGCAAAAACGTTGGATGCTACAGAAACGTTCGATTCTACAAAAACGTCGGATACTACAAAAACGTTGAATGCTACAAAAACGTTGGATTCTACGAAAACGTTGGATACTGAGAAAACGTTGAATACGATAAAAACGCTGGATTCCACAAAAACGTTGAAAACAACAAAATCGTTGGGTTCCAAAAAAATGTTAGTTTCCACAAAAACGTTGGATTCTACGAAAACTTTGGATGTGGAAAAAATCTCGGATACCAAAAAATTTTTGGATTCGCCAAAACAGTTGGATTCTACAAAAACGTTGGATTCTACGAAAACTTTGACTGATAAAAAAACATTGGATACTACAAAACCTTCGGATTCTAAAAAACAGTTGGATTCTACAAAAACGTTGGATTCTACGAAAACTTCGACCGTTCAAAAGACATTGGATACTACAAAATCTTTGGATTCTACAAAAACGATGGATTCAACGAAAACTTCAACTGTTAAAAAGAAATTGGATGCTACAAAATCTTTGGATGCTACAAAGCAGTTGGATTCCACAAAAACGTTGGATTCAACGAAAACTTCGATTGTAAAAAAGAAATTGCATACTGCAAAATCTTTGGATTCTACAAAACAGTTTGATTGTACAAAAACATTGGATACCACGAAAACTTCGACCGTCAAAAAGACATTGGATACTACAAAATCTCCGGATTCTGCAAAACAGTTGGATGCTATGTTGGGCTCTACAAAAAATTTGGATTCTCCAAAAATGTTGGATTCTACGAAAACTTCGACTGTTGAAAAAACATTAGATACTACAAAATCTTTGGATTCTATAAAACAGTTGGAATCTACAACAACGTTGGATTCTCCAAAACAGTTGGATTCTTCAAAAATGTTGGATTCTCCAAAACAGTTGGATTCTTCAAAAACGTTGGATTCTACAAAAACTTTGATATCCGAAAAAACATCCGATACTACAGAAACTTCAACTGCTGCCAAAACATCGGATACTACAGAAAGTTCAACTGCTATCAAAACTTTGGATGCTACGGAAACTTCAACTGCTGCTGAAATTCTGGACACCGGAAAAACTTCAATTACTACCAAAAATTTTGATACTACAGAAACTTCAACTACCACAAAAATTTTGGACACCACAGAAACTTCAATTGCCACAAAAACATTGGAAACGCCAGAATCTTTGGATTCTATCAAATCGTTGGATTCTCCAAAAGTGATGGATTCAACGAAAACACTGACTGCTCTAGAAACGTTGGATACCGCAGAAACGATGGAATCTCAAAAACCATTGAATATCACAGGAATATTGGACACTACAAAAGGCACGGAAGCTATCGAAATTTCGGAACCTGCAGAAACTTCGGATATATTAAAAGATATCGAGACAACGAAAATTTTGGATGTCACGATACATTCGGACACCACAAAAATAATGGCGACTTCGACAGATGTTAATACAAGGTTGAAAACTTTGATAAGCGATGGACTACCGGACACGGTGCCACAAGAGTCGATGGAATTTACGAAGAGAGTGGAGAAAATTCTCGTGGATCGTTCGGAACTGGATAATCTCGAATTACCGATCGAAGAATTTACCGATTGGCCTCTCGTTCCCATCACAAACGACGATATTCCTGAAACGTTGGAATCCTCGGGCGAGAATTCGCCGTTCATCGGATTCACTAAAGAGACGATATTACGTCGTGATCGTGTATTGACCGAGGCCGAGATAAACGATGCGGAAACGCACGAATTGGAGTCGGAACCATTAAAATTCATGTGCGAATCTGCGGTGATCGTGAGCGAGGACATTCATCTCGATGATCTTCCCAGTGCAGGAGTTTCGGATACTCTGGGAATGCCATTGACATACGGCGACGAGGAATTTTCCGAAAACGGAGTCGACATCGAGACGAGTTTACCGGATCCTCTTGGTCAAACGATATTTTCCGTGACAAACGAGCTCATCGATGTGCCAATCGGCCTCGACGTTACCGAGGAATCTCCGATAAACGACGATGAAATTGTCGAGGAATCGGTCAACGATATAGCACGCATAACTCCAATATTGGAGGAATCATCGGTGACCGATAATTTTATAAATATTAACAAAACCGTGCCATCGACGTTACTCGTTGACGAAACTATCGACGATGAAACAATCAACGACGAAACAAAAGAATCGAGCTCCCTCGATTTACCTACGATCGATGCAATCGACGTGAATCGCACCGACGAAGAAAATAATAATCCTCGTTTGACGTCCGAGGGCGATATGAGCATCGAGGTGATGCAGCTGAAAAACAAAAGTGCGACGGAAGCTGTTTTCGCGGAAGAAGCCGAAACTAGGGCAACGGAATCGTTACATTGTAGCGAGTCTGTTGTCACGTGCGACCGAGAATCTTACAGCGAGATAGAAGCCACAACACTCGTCGAGCATAATTCAATGGGAGGGGGTAACGAAGGTCGAGAAACAGATTACAAAATAGCTGTAGAGACGAAAACCACAGTAATGGAGAATCCATCGGAGATGCCGGATACAACGTTGCAGAATTCGGAAAAACCTTCGCACAAAATTCCCGATTCCGGTGAGACGAATCAACGCGCGACTGAGACCAAGAAAGACGTGGAAAGTTCCACGATCGATGATAAGCCGGAGATCGAGGTAAAATCCATGGATTCGCATCACGATAAATCGAGCTCGAGGGAGCACGGTAGAAGTAAGAAAAAATCAAGTCGTCATCACGATCACGGCTCAAGGTCATCAAAGAAGACAGCATTGACGGAAAAAATGGTGGAGGAAGCTGTGGCCGCGAACATCGTGAAACTCGTGCCCAAGCCATCGTCGAAGGAAACCGTAATGGCGAGAATGATCGAGATCGATGTCGAGATACACAAATTAATGAATGAAAAAATGACACTGTACAAAATGCTCGAGAGCGGTGATTTTACGAATAATGAAAACAGCGAAATCGTAAATAGTGAAAAATCCACCGACGTCGCGGGAATATCGCTTGAAAAGGAAGAAACGAATTTACCGGAAATCGTGCCGCCCAATTTATTGGCATCGCGTCTCGTACAAAATTTCACCACGCCGATGAAAATACCGGAAGAGAACGCGAGAAGGAACGATGCTAAGCGAAGCAACACGGATGTCGAGGATAAATCGAGAAAACGAAAGAAGAGTCCGCATCGCGAGACTCGTAGTGAGAAAAAGACTGTGGAATCAAAGAGCAACGTGAGAAGCAACGAGGAAACGTCGCGTCACGAATCAAGGTCATCGTTGTCGCGTGAGAAGAGCACCTCGTCGACGGATCTCGATGAAACGGATGTGAAACGACGCAGACGATCGGCAACGAAATCGAACGAATCATTGAATCGTCATACGTCAAAACGTCACGAGCATTCGAGCAAGGAAGAAAACGTCGACGTTACGCGGGATAACGTCGACCGTGGGGGAAAATCGACGAAGAGCGATACACCGAAACGCGATAAGAAAAAGAAAAGAAATTCGCCGGATAGAAGAAAGATCGAGGAGCCCGTGAAAAAATCGAAAAACAATCATTACGAGAAATCAACGGCGATCGTGGGTCGAAAAACCGTCACGAGCAGTATCATTTATTCCGACGAGAGTACATTGGACTCGGTAGAAAGTAGCGCGATTCAGAGCGACGAATCGCGCGGTAGAAAAGACACTTCCGGTAATTCCACGGGTTTGACGCTTCTCGATCAATCATTCAAGCGCGATATTGCCAAGCAGAAAAAGCACAAAATCATGGACAAACGAAAGAAGCATAAACATGAATTACGACGACGTGTCCTGATGGATCAAACATCTCTCACGGCGGACGAGGCGAGAACCGGGCTGACCAATATGCTGAATCGTCGTATATCCCGAAAACGTGAATTCGGTCGCTCGTCAAAGGGCGCAGGAAAATCAAGTTCCAGCTTGAGCACCGTGAAAAATCCTACAAAAGTTTGGAAACACGTGTGCACCGTGATCGATGCTGTAGCAAAGAATCGCATCGATCAACTTCACACCGAGGATTCACGGGATTCTTCCGGTGACCCTGCAATTGACGCAGTTACACCAAAAGTGAATGATCCGTCGAACGAGAAGAAAAAGGAAGAATCATCCAAAAATATTCCGAAAATACCGCAAAAATCGGTAAACAAGAATGAAATTTCCGGAGATACGGAAAAAGATGTGACAATCGATTCCGAAGAGACTATTCCAGCCACTGTCGAAACGGTCAATCCCGCGGGAACGATATTATCGGACGAGGAAACGAAGAATCATCACGAGGAATCGAATGATCCAGAATCTGCGTCCGGTGACCTTGGCATTTCGAATCCATCCGAGCAACTGGAAATTGGCATTCCCGAGAGTGAAACGACGAAGCTGGATGAGAAGGGGAAAACTCAGGAGGATGTTGAAAGCGAGAAACCAGTCGATGAGGATATTTCCGTTGCAAAAAGCAGGGTGAAAAATATCGAGGAGTCATCTGCTAAATCGGAAGCGGCGAATAACGATAAGAATGAGACTGGTACTCGTGAATCACGATCGCCCACACCGGAATATCCACTTGCAGACATATTGATCGTCAAAAAAATCGCAGAAGTCAAAGAGGATATTCACGATGATGCTTATAAAAATTTGCAAGATGCCAAGACTTTCGATAACGTCGACAAGGATTCATCAGGTGCGAGTGAGGTCGTATCACCGAGAAAGGGAAACACGGATAAGGCACTGCGAAGTCGCAGCCAAAAGAGGGGGAAGAAACGTGGCCGATCTCAGCGTGATAATTCAACGAGGGAAAAGAGATCTCACGACAGGGATAAGCACAAGGATAAGAGGGATCACAGTGAAGAACGTAACGAGGAGAAGTCATCATCGAGAAGACCAAGATCAGCGACGCAACGCGGTAAACAGCGCGAGAAAGCCGATCCACCGAGTCGTCGTAGCTCGAGACAATCGGAGGATAGTTCAAAGAGATCGGGAAGTAAGAAACGTGACAACGATCGTCGTTCGAATTCACGTGGATTCTCGCCGCACGACGACGAACGATCGAAAAAACGACTTCACAGATCATCCTCACCTCCGTTGATCTCGATGATCGACGATCACGGAAAACGACGGGGAAAGAAGCGCAAACGTCGCGCAGAATTCACCTTCGAGGAAATGACGAAATGCACCGTTGAGCTTGTAGACTGTAAATATTCCTATCTCAGTCCGACAATGCATCCGAAAATACTGAAGAAACTTGGAATATCGCGAATAAATCCATACGTACCGAAGATCCGGCAGAACGACGAAAATCCATCGTCCACGAGTGCAACGAGAATCGAAACGTCGTCACCACCGTCATTGATCAACGACGACGTTACCCCGAGTGTCGATAATAAAAATGCGGATGAAATAATCGAGGACATTCCGGAAAATGAAACGATCGACGAAGAGCGCGATGAAAGTCTGACGAAGTTGGAAACATCATCGCCGAAGGATATTGTCGATACCAAGGAAAATATCGATGACGAGGACGACGACGATGAGGATGACGACGAGAATATTCAGATAGTCAAGGTCGTTGATGAAAATTTGCCAAATCCACCGATCAGCGATCAGGAGGATTACGTCGAGCAGGCGGAAGAGATTATAACGATCAACGAGAAGGATAATAAGGACGATTCAACGGAAATGATTACCGTCGAGGAGGAGGAGGAAGATTACGATGACGACAGGATATTGGGTGAGTTCGAGGTCATCGATGAGATCGAGGACGTTACCGATGACAACGAGGATATCAATGATAATAATCAGAGGAAGGACGAGATCGAAGTCATAGGTGAGAAAGAAGCTTCGGCGAGTACGGCTGAACCCGAAACACTGCCAGATTCTGAGAACGACGATGATGTCGAGGCTGAACCGAGAAGGACGAGATATACCGTTCACAAAGGTCCTATACTGGATATAAAGGTAAAAAAAGTATCCACCCTCAAGAAGGAGATATCATCGAAGTCGCGTGTCATGAGACTTTGTTTGTATAAATATATACCGAAGTCAAAAAATTAAAAAAAAAAAAAAAAACAAACATATAAACACCGTTGTATTATATAGTAGCATTATTTGAGCATTACATGAGCATTACTTGAAGTAAAATTTATATTGCAGAGTTAACGCGGTAGACGATCTGCGAATATTCTCTTCTAGTTTTAACTATACTTTTTGAACCAATGTATGTTTAATTTATTTTTTTATTTTTCTTATACTTTATTTTGCGCTCGGAGAGAATTTATGCACCAATTGAGAAACAGTGTACCGCACGACGATGGGAATAAAATCAATTGCAAAGTTTGATATTTTTATGAGAAGAAAGTATTAAAAAACGAGAGAAACACAGACATTGTCTTCATTTTTTTGTCGTTAAACCTGACGCAATGAAATTTTAGGTGCTGGACGATTCTTTTCTCGCTGCGAGCGAGGACGGTGCGATTTATAGATACAGTCAGACGTCAAATGGTATATTGAACATTTACAAGGGTCACGAGGCAGCGGTGACCTGCATCCACGTTCTCGAGATGCCTGGCAAACGTTGGAATCTTTATTCCGGCTCGTTGGACGGAACATTTCGATGTTACGATATAACGGTAACGTTTTGCGACTCTGTGATAGATCACAATGATTTTTCGCACATTAAAAACAAAACTGAGGCTTGAAAAGAGATGTTCATCGAACCTCGGCTCGCTGAAAGTGACTTTCCATCTCGTTTGTCCATTCTCGTTATTGCTCGTCGTCATCTTCATTATGATAAATGAAAAATAGACAAGGAGATCATGTGGGTCGTTTTTCCAGACCGGTGTCCAAGATCGACCACCAGCCGATGTTGGAAGTCCGATTCAGTGTATGGATCAAGGCTGGGGAATTATCTACGTCGGCACTAAATCCGGACACATTTCTCGTTACAATATCAAGGTCTCTATGTCTTTATACGTCATCCCACCGAACAATCCTCGTCAAATCAGACGATCTTCCACAAGCTTTATGTGTCTTTCAATTTTTTTTCTCTGCTACTTTAAAATACTTTCCATAAATCATACATTTTTCAGAAGTTTTGTTGAGTTACTTTTTTAAATTCAGGATGAGAAACAGAGATCAGCAGTAATGACATTTTCAAGCGCATTTTCGGAAAATATCAATTTTTTGAAAATTACTCATTCTGAAATCTAAATTTTCAATTACCTGACAATGGTTAATGGAAAAAAATAAATTTCTAATTATCCAAATAATCGGTAATTGGTCGAAAAATAATATCAATTACTCAGAAAATGGGTAATTGGTCTGAAAATATTTTCAATTATTCGAATAATCGGTAATGGGTAAAAACAATAATATCAATTAATCAGAAAAATGGGCAATTGATCTGAAAATATTTTCAATTGTACGAAAAATCGTTAATTGGTCGAAAATTAATATCAATTTTTCAGAAAAATGGATAATTGGTCTGAAAATATTCTCAATTATTCGAATAATCGGTAATTGTAGAAAAATAATATCAATTTTTTTTTTAAATGGGCAATTGGTTTAAAAATATTTTCAATATTTTAGAAAAAACTTAATAATTTATTGAAAATCGGAGTGATAAGAGATATGTAGAGATATATAAAGGTATATACAGGCATATATCGGCATATAAAGGTATTTGCAGGCATATACAGACATGTAAAGGTATATAGACATATATATCTATATATCTCTCATCACTCCTATTTTTTCAAAAACACTTTTTCAATAAATTATTAATTTTTTTCTGCGAAATTTAAAATATTTACAAACTAATTGACTGTATTTCTGGGTAATTGATATTTTTCTGAAAAATTGATATTTTTTTACCAATTACCGATTATTCGAATAATTGAAAATATTTTCAGACCAATTACCCATTTTATGATTAATTGATATTACTTTTCTACCAATTACCGATTATTCGGATAATTGGAAATATTTTCAAACCAATTACCCATTTTCTGAGTAATTGATATTATTTTTCGACCAATTACCGATTATTTGGATAATTGAAAATACAATTTCGGATAATATCAATTTTTTCATCAATTGGTATTCTATCTTTTAAAATTATCGATTTTCCATCAATTGAAAAATAGAAAATAGTATTTTTTTTCTTTGCCGATCCCTGATGAGAGTTTGTACAAAAAAAAATCTTGAAGCTTGAAAGTCGAAAAACTTATACTTTTGAATTCACTTTAAAAATGTACAAGAATAATTTATGAATCTATGAAAATTCCTTTAAAAGAAGTTTTTCATTATAATATAAATATGTTTGTGTGGTAAGACTTGATATTAAAAAATTAAGATCAAAATATCATATCACAGAGGAAGAAGAAGTTCTGGTTGACTTCCCTATATTTATATTCGATCTCGAAATTATTCCAGTCGGGTAGTATAAAAGGCGATAGACTGGAATTTTCTGACAAATCCGTTCTGGCGTTGAAAGCATCGGCCGAGGGTCCCAGAAGAGTATTGATCGTTGCATCGCGGAATCAACCGATAACGATAAGGGACGCATTGACCGGTTTATTTCTGCGTACCATTTGCGGTTACAAAAATCACACCGTCTACAGTCTGATGAGAGAACGAAATCTCGTTTATTGCGGCACGAGCAGCACGTCGATTCCAGTCTACGATTTTATCGTGGGTTCCTCATTGCTTCAGCATTTCATCGCAATCCTAAATTTTTCTTTCGTTTCAGTGTCTAATTTTTTGTTTCGTTTTTCATGCAGAATGGTGAGCAAGTAACGCAGTACAATGCCGGCGTTGGAATTGTGTGTATGCGCTTGTATCGTCAAATTCTCTTCGCCGGTTGTTACGACGGCAATATTTACGTATTCGACACCAAGGTAAGAAACGACGACGCACATTCGAGAATGTCAATTTTCTGGATCTCACCCTCCTGACAATTTCAATCGAGCATCCACGAGGACTGAACGAAACGTTTCTTGTTTCCAGGAAGGAAAACTAGTGTGCAGTATTCCTGGACCTGGAAATATGTTACTCAGTATGGAAGTGGTGGACGACGAGGTGAGCCTGAAGAGAAAAAAAACAATTATTCGCAACGAAGTTACTTCAATTTTACGGCAAGCCGTAAAATGTCGGATCCGTATGAAAAATGTACAATCGTTGATGATTTACAGATAATAGCGGGAAGCAAAAATCGTCAGCTACACTCGTGGCGAATGCCGAGAATCGTACGAGCTTTGTTGGCCGAAAGAACGTAACGGAATATCGATGAGACTCTGGCAAGAGTTCTAGTCAACACGTTGGAGGAATAATATTAATTTCCGAAACTTTCTCTCCCTCCTACACGCGCATTGACGAGAAATTAAAAAAAAATCACATTCGTCTGAAAGAAAAGGAGGACGCGATAAGAGAAAATGTAACATAGATTATAAATATGCACATAATTGCGTGAATAAGATGTACAAACTAAAAAGAGAGAGAGAGAGAGAGAGAGAAGGTAAAACGTCGGAGAGAGGAACAAAAAAGTTGTGCCGGAGAAATGCACTTTAACTATCGTGAAGAAGTGTTTGTTTTTTTCATTTCTTCTGTGTACAGTTTTTTAGTGTGTAAAATTCTCTTACAGCGGCATTGTGCATCAATCACGTAGAAATGGTTTCAAAGTTACGTTTTTATTCATTGGATAATGAACTACTCGTGGAATCTCTCTCTACTGTCCATCTCGACCAAAAAATGCGCTAAATGTTATTTGTAAAGTAAAAAAAGAAATTTGTAAACAAAAGCAAAAAAAATCGTCGTAAAAATACAAAAAAAAAATAGATAAAATTAAACGAAGTGCCCGAGGTACGGTGGAAACGACCTCGCAGATTCTGATACCGAAATCGCTACTGTATGATTGAACCTTTACCGATAGCCGAAATAGATTTAAACATTTTTGTTATCAAAATGAACACGAGATTTTTTAAGTAGCTGTAAATCGGCGTGATAATAAAAGAAAATTGTTCTCTATTAAACGCTGTACGGAAACATGTTTATTCTAAAATAGCACCTTGGGCCATGTAAAATCGTTTTGGTTCAGTGGCAGAGCACATTCTAATTTTTGGCCATATGCCATTTCTGAATTACGAAACCGAATGCGGTAAATTTTAGCCAGTTTTTCAATAGACGGACACTACCGGCGAAAGGTTTCGCCGGAAGTCAACCTAGACTAATTGAACAAGCGGCATTTTAGAGGGTTAGAATTTAACGTCATTTCCTAATTTTTTAATTATTTTTATAAATTGTTTTTAGATTTCGACTCTATTTTGAAAACAGGTGTTTTCGCCTTTTTCCCCCTCTCTTTAGGTGCACCCATCTTCTAGAGGAAATTTTTTTTAATACATTTTTACGATTGGATTCATAAAGGGGAATGTCTGAGCTTCAATTCCCTTTTTTTTTTAACTTTAAGCGATTTTTTTTCCAAAGTTATTCTGTTTTTGTTTTAAAAAAGAGGAAATTTGAAAAATCCCGTATAACACCAAAACAAAGAGGATTCATCAAAAACTTCAGGATAGCAAAAAGTTGCGTCTGTTTTTGTTGGGTTCAGAGGAATTTTTTCAGATTTTTTTTTTGCAAAACTTTAGCTTTTCATGATGAGGCTGGAAAAAAATGTGAACAAAAATCCAATGTGATGAAAATGGTAAAATAAAGTATTTGAAATTTATCAATAACCCCACAGTTCTCGAGTTATGGTAATTGAATGATCTGACATGAGCTCCGACCCAGAAAATGAGAAAAAAAAATTTTGGGAAAACAAATCTGTAAAAATTCCTCTGCACTCAATAAAAACATAGGCAACGTTTTGCTCTTTTGAAGTTTTTCATGAATCCTCTGTTTTCATGTTAATATACGGGATTTTCCCATTTCCTCTTTTTTTTACGAAAAACAGAATAACTTTGGAGAAAAAAACCGCTCAAAATTAAAAAAAAAAAGGAAATTGAAGCTCAAACTTTCCTCTTTATAAATCCAATCGTATAAATTTATTTTAAAAAATTCCTCTAGAAGTTGGGTGCACCTGAAAGGCGAAAAACAGCTTTTTCAAAATAGAGTCCAAATGTAAAAAACAAATTGTAAAAATAATTTTTAAAGATCAGGAAATAAAGTCGAATTCTTCCCCTTTAAAATGCCGCTGGTTAAATTAGTCTACGTTGACTTCCTGCGAAATGGCATAAAAAAACGTTCCAGAACTTCAAAAGAACTTCTCAGAGAAGGTAAAAAAGAATTCGATTTCTTACTTCGATAGCCGGATTCCTGAATTCCAATTTGCGTAATGTGTACGCCTCGAAATTTCGGAGTCTATTTTTCATACGACCGTGATGGGCGCAGGAATACATCATGACAACGTGAGCTGTTTAATCAATAATCCGGCATTATTCCTTCTCCTTCCATATTTGTCAGCCGATGTAATTTCGAAAATCGACAAATTGCTCGTCTTGTGCATCATGTGCCTGTGCCTCGGTCCCACGAGATCGGGCAAGACTCTTCTCATGAAGCGTCTTCAGGGCGGTGACGACATAGACGAAGCAAGTCACACGGTACCGACAAACGGCGTCAATCTCTTTACGATAAAGAACAGCGACGGACACTTTGACATGATCGTACGAGAGATTGGTGGTAGTATGGCACCGATTTGGAAGCATTACTTCGAGAAGGTAAGCCATTGCAGAATCGTCGAATTTCTATGAGAATCGATCAGAAAAACAGGAAATCCTTCAGGTATTCAAAATACTGTACGTCGTGGACGCGAGCAATCTCTGTCAGATAAGCGCCGCCGGTGTTTTGCTCTATTCGTTGCTCGTCGAGCCACGTTTGGAGAACGTTCAGATCGGTCTTGTGCTCGGAAAGATGGATCTATCGTATCGCCAAATGAGGAACGAGGCCCTGCTCATGCTCCATTTTGCTCGTTTGCAACGAGAGGTGAAACAGAAGATACGAGTTTTCGAGGCAAGCGGTATGGACGGTCAAGGCATCGAGGAGATACGCTCTTGGCTCTTTGATCCGGAAACGCTTAAAAAAGCCGTTGGACCGAAGAATCCTTCGTCTGTGCCTGGTGCATCAAAATAAAAAATACAAATAAAAAGTTTTACTATCAGAATGCATTTACGATGAATGGATTTGTCTGTTGACATTAATTGAAGAGCGTAATAGGATTTTTATTTTACAGTCAAACTTCGAAAGATACAAAGAGTTACTCACGTGCGTAATTGCTCTGATTGGAATAAAATAATATTCAGTTTTTTTTTCTTTCCACATCCGAGAGCACACATTTCAACGTCACACACTCTCTTCCAGTCGTATCGATGTCTTATCTCTAGGTCACTTACTCGCTCATTATATCTTTTGCTTTTAGTCGTTCGTCATAATCGGCGGACTTTTTCTACTCCTTCGGTAACAATCGCGTGCGCGCTCGCGGAGCACAAAAAATTGTTCGTCTCAAACGTCTCGTAAAAATGTTCACCGAACACAGCCGCGAGGATAATATTTTCCGTATGTACTGGGATTTTCTCCGCATATCTATTCAACGATAATATTTCAATGTATCCTCGTGAGATCTTCGACGATCTTTACCAAATCGTCCACCGTCGCATCCTTCTTCATGCCACTTCCATCGTCGATCTGCAAAGAATATTTGGAATTGCGTTAAATTATGTAAATTACAATTATTTTTTTTCCGCCAAACATAAGAATTTAAACGCTGATTTCAATCGTTGCAATAACTCACGGTGAGGCCTGTCGAGACTTCGGTCATTTTTTCATTGCTCAAATCGAGGAAGCTCTCGATAAGATCGCCGTCGATGAAACCCTCGCACTGTTCAATCTTGAGCTCGGTATTGAAACTACGCCAGAAATTGTGCTCGATCTTGCCGACGCTCTTTATAACCGTGGTCAAACGATCCTCGAGCTGACGCAGGAATTCGTAAAATCCAGCTGGTATCTGTGTAACGAGACCAATTGCACCGCCGACCGTGCCGAAGAGTACGCATCCTTGCGTCGGTGTACTCGACTCGCCGAGATGTTGCATCACGAGTGAGCCGTGTCTGAATACGTTGACCATATCGCCAAGATGAAATTGACCGACCTCCTGCATCTGTTGTCTTTCTTCTTCCGACGTTGCCGCACTATTGTGGAAAAAGAGACGATATATTTTAATGAAAGGTCGTGCAATTTGGACATTAGCCCATTCAGGGTTGCAAATAATGCATTACTTTTTTTTTAATGCATTTACATTTTCAATAACCATTAAACATTAACATTTAATGGTTGAAGAGAATAATTTCCATTAACCATCAACATTTAATAGTTAATGGAAATAATTGCCATTAAACATTAACATTTAATGGTTAATGGAATTAATTTCCATTAAACATTAAATGTTAATGACTAATGGAATTAATTTCCATTAAACATTAAATGTTAATGGCTAATGGAATTAATTTCCATTAAACATTAAATGTTAATGGCTAATGGAAATTATGTTCATTAATCATTAACATTTAATGATTTATGGAAATTAACATTTAATGGTGAATGAGAATAATTTCCATTAACCATTAACCATTAACATTTAATGATTAATGGAAATTATTTTCATTAGCCATTAAAAAAGTAATGATTAATGCATTACTTTTTCATTAAAAATTTCGCAACCCTGAGCCCATTGCATTGGTCAAGAATATTGAACCAGGCGACTCTCACCTATCCTTTTGGCATACGAAGAGATTGAAGCAGTTCTCAGCTCCGAGAAAGGTATCGTCATCGAGAATTTCAATAGCCGTCATCCAATTTGGATTATAGTCTCTGGCTATTTCCTCGAAGCTACCCTCCATAGTTTTGTACTGAAGAAGCGTTAGCGATCTCATGAGATCACCGACCAGCACAAAGTCACCCTTTGTCTTGAGAAACAGAGATATAATATTGTTGAAGTGACTGCACTCGAGCCTCAATTCTTTTTCCGCCGTCCACTCGAACAATCGCACTGTGCTATTTATGCTCGCGAGCAATTTTCCATTGAACTCAACGAGCGAATAGCAAGAGCCTTTGATCTCTTTTTCCGCGACTTGCGATAATTTTCCATCGTTCCAATGAAACAGAAGTATACGGCCCATTTTTGGCTCCGATTCGTCGGGATTGACGAGAGCGGTGCCGACGATGAAATACGACGTTGGGTCCTCACCGAGTTTCGTCGATATCAACGACAGAGCGTATTCGTTCGGTATCAATGTATGAGCGTGCAGAACCTCGAACGTATGCTGATCGATGACCAATAAATTGTGCACTTCGATTTCCTGTCCTATGTCACTGGCGGCTGTGTGACCGGGTTTATTGTGCGAGGCAATGTGACTGCTCGTGGATATCGATGCGGCCTGTGTCGATGCCGATTGTCGAACGACACTGACACCGCTATTCTCCTGCATATCGATGCGCATCGTGATGACCCCGAAAGTCTGTGAACTCTCCTGATACGTTATTCGTCTCGGTGATTCTCCAAGCGGTACGGTTCTTATGTGTAACTTTTGTATTTCGTCGATCGTTCCAATGGTCACTGTACTGTCGGTCGCGAGTGCCAAACTATCGGCGTAAGATTCGGCATTCAACGAGCACATGTGATTGACCTCTTTGAGATTGACATTGCTGAATACGAGTTTGTGATTCGACGAGTAGATAACGGTGGGACGATCGGAACAGGCGAAAACGTTTGTCGTTGAGAGCGAACGAAAAGTTCGTAATACCGTTGGTTGCGTGCCCAATGTTACTTTCTTCTTGTCCGAAAGTGCGCCGCTGTCCTTCTGCAGACTGAAGTAATACATGCTGCCATCGCCAAGAGCGCAGAGAAGATAAGTGTTACCCTCGAAGCACGTCATGAGTATCGATCTCGGTATAATCTCACCGCCCAATAATTCCTTGTTGGTTTCCTCGAGTTGCGGCAGTGTCAATATGCGTATCGATATATCGGTCCACAGACCAACGGCAGCGAGATGCGCCTCGGTGTAACCATCGAGCGAAGATATGTCGAGACAGGCGACCTCGTGCTGCAACGTCGTGTAACCCTTCGATGCGATGCGATCCTCGACGATTTCGAGGTAATAAAGATCATTGCCCGTTGCGCATAATACTTGACGACCGTTGCAAGCGACGACGCTTATCGTTCTCTTGTTGTCGGGTCCCCATTGAGAAACTACGCTCTTACTCGTGTTTGATATCAATCGCGCCGAGGTCGGTGTTATCTGAATGAAGAGATCGTCGCTCACGTTACCGGTGTGAAAGGTCTGCTCGTCGGCGACGAAACCAACGATATCCGTCTCCTCGACTTCCTCACCGTTCAAGGTCAATATGCGCGTTTGTCCGACGAACGATAGAACGAGGGTATTGTCGTAAGTACCACCGCCACCGACTCGCAATGCCCACATGCCTTTTATACCGGGCAAATCGATACTCGCGTGCTCCTGTATACCGATACCATTGCGTATTATTCTCAAGGATCCTTCCTTGAACGCGCCCGAGCAAGTGACCATTTGACCTTGTCCCTGACGCTCGAGATCGACGACCGCCATGTCAACGATCGGCGCGAGATTCGTGAAAACCTCCATCGGTACGCAGTAAGAGCCATTCTCGTCGGCTTTGGTGATCAATTTGATCAATTGCGAATCACCCAAACGACTACCGATGAATATAACACCGTTGTCGAGATAAGTTATGCACTCGGGTATACTAACGTCCCCCAGTAATTCGACCTTGAGATCTTTTATCTGACACGTGCCATCCGCCTTTTTCTCTTGTTCGAGAAATAGCATGAACAAATGTCCGGCCATATCACCGAGTAAATATCTCAAACCTTCAGCGTCGACTTTGGCGTAACAAGTAATCGTGCTTTGTTTTATGATCGGCGGTACGACCGCCACGTATATCGTACCGTCGTGATACAATATGCTCTCTTGACCGATTATTATCGCTCCGCATATCGGCGACGGTACCGGTATTACCATCATTGCTTCGCGCTCGACGTTGTCCTGCTTCCAGAGTGTTTTCACGAATTCCTTGTCCCTCAGCGATATCTCGTGCGTCTTGACGTGACGTCCGTTTATGTCCTGATGTATGATTATCAATGTTGGATTTGTGCAACCGTGTAAAAAATTCACATCCTGCACTTGCTGCTCGTCCATTCTTATCGACGATGCTTTTAATTCTGGATTATCCTTGTCTAGCGGGATTATCTTGAACAGACCGTCGTACAATCTTAGGCCTATGACCCGAGCTTTTGGATCTATAACGGCCTTTATTCCAGTCTCCGAGGGTTTGCCTATACGATCCGCGACATTACCGTGAGCCTTTGTTATTATCTCAATCTCTTCTCCGTTTCCCGAGCATTCGAGTATCATCGCGTTGTAACGAGTCGTCAGAAGAAAGAGAAGATCTTTCTTTTCGTGCTGTGAAATGCAATTGAGATTCGAAATAATGGACCGATAAATTTTTCATTTAGCATTAGAGGAATCAAGGCGATATTCTGGTCTAGAATTTTGAAAAAATCAATTGTTTTTCTTCAATTCTTAAAGTTTAGACCTTTAAGGATGTTGAGTCCCAAATCGCAAATAACGAGAAAATTCTGAAAATTTGGTATGTTTTTGGATGAATTATTTAAGAGGTCGTGTAAAAATTTCACGACGATTAGGAAGCTCGTTATCGAACAATTAACATTAACAAATTAAATTAAATTAAATGCAGTCTTATGGAAACTGATATAATTTTGTGATAAGTTTTTTTTTGACCTCTCAATTTTTTAATACCTACACTATATTGAAAGCAACGGAAACAAAACGAAGTTTATTGATAAATATTTTTTTTATTTGTTTAAAAAATTGTTTTTAACAAAATGTTAAAATTTTAATAACGAGCTTCCTAATCTTCGTGAAATTTTTACACGACCTCTTGAATACTTCATAAAAAAACATACCAAATTTTCAGAATTTTCTCATCATTTTTCATTTTAACCCTTAAGGAGGTTGAAGTAATGATGATAGAATTCTGAAAATTTAATACGTTTTTACATGAAGTATTCCGGAGGTCGTGTAAAAATTTCACGACGATTAAGAAGCTATTTATTGAACAATTAACATTAAAAGATTTCATAGGGACTCAACGTCCTTAAGAATATATCCTTGAAAGAAAATTTTTTAATTCCAATCATTAAATTGGACTATAGATGTTTTTCTCAAAACTACTTTTCTCAACACGGCTGACATGATATCTCAAGTTGTGCTAAACCGATTTACTTCAAATTTTTCACTGATCTTTGATGTATAACGCTCCATTACCCTTACCTCTTTTTGATCAACATTATTTTTTTACTGCAAACAATTAAAAACTGTGAAAAACAGTGTCGAAAAACGCATTTTGTTGTTAGGAAATTAATTTTGTTGTTAATTAAGAATATTTTTTTAAATGTTGTATGAGATAACTAGAAAGGTTGCAATAACTTATAACTTATTTTTCATTTTTTTTCTTGAAACTTTTTGTGTTTTGTCAAAATATTAATAAATATGATATAAAAAAAGAATGGTAAAAATGTTTGTTTTTTTTTATCAAGCTCAACAATACGCTCAAAATTTATGTTTCTAGACCAGAATGCCGCCTCAAGGGGAGAACACCAATTGGAAAACGAAAAATTTAGCTGTTTCAGAAGATTTTTTTAATAAGAAGCTTTGTCTAATTAATTAGTCGGAAGAATTAATGTATGGCACTGGCATCACTGATTAAGTGGTAAGTTGACAAAATCATTACGTTTTCCCTTATTGAATTTTAAACGCGTTCAACTAAAAATTCATTTTTCAAAACTGGTGGCACGATTTCTAAAAAAATTTTCAACCGATTTTTATCAAATTTGGCACACGATTTTCTTATAGAATCAGTTTGTCGGTGAACCTAAATAACGTTTAAATTCAAGTTAAAAAATGGATTTTTCGCGCAAAATATAACAGATATTTGATCAAATTTCACAACATCGACTTTATTCAGCTATCATTCGGCAAATTCTCCATAGATTTAATTTTTTTTAGGCTCAGCAATAGTGTATGGATGTTAGCTTTATAAAAATGTTTGATTTATCTGTTTCAAACAATTAGAAAAGCAGCTAGGATGCCAACAGTTAGACAAATAAAATGAAAAAATATTTTTATAAATTCGAAATGTTGAGTGAAAAGTGTGCAGACTTGTAAACAAATTAGACAAGGCTTCTTATTTGAAAAAAATCTTTAGAAACAGCTAAATTTTTCGTTTTCCAATAAGTGTTCTCCCCTTAAGGGTTGGCCCGTTTCGAAATTTCTTTCCATTAATACGATCCAATGCGACTCCCTTGGAACATCGTGTAAACATAACTACGAGGGATTGAAAATACTTTTGATTATAAAAAAATTATTACAGGAGGCCGGAAGAATTTGACGACCGCTATCTTGCCATAGATTCCAACTTCCTTCAACGGCCTCAGCCCTTCTGGCGTCACGAGATAAATCTCCAATCTCGTGTTCTTCGCAAGTATCAAATTGAGGTCCGTCGGTGACGTGAAATTGCCTGGAAAACATTTCAGGAGCGAGATCGACCAAAATTATTTCCCAACGTTGAAACAATAATGGTACACGGTTAGTTTGCTATACATTGTTGATTTGTTTTTTTTTTCTTCCTTTTCATTCTGAATTCTAGGTTATCGAACGTGCGATTCTCCGTAGTGTTATATTTCTTACCGGTTACACAAGCCGTTACCGCTGTCGGCTTGTGCGCCGTCACGACGTAATGATGGGCCATCGTTTTCATCTTGGAAATCGTTTTCTCTTCGTCGTTCAAAATTATGCTAAGTCGATCTCGCGAATATACACTGATGATTACGAAAAAAATATATATAATAATACGAAAAGCGAAGAAACGAAAAATATATATCGGCCACAAGCGCGTGTACTCTTCGTTCTAACCTTCGGCCCAACACACATAAACTCCGAAAACACTGTTTATCTCTGCGCAGTTTGATCCACGCGCATCGCGCACATCACACAAAAAAGGCAATGGCGTGACTTGTTCTGTTTTACCGACAGATTTCCCGTTGTACCGACCAGGTCGGCGTGACATTACCAGCTGCCGATGGTGCAGCAGCGCCACTCGCGGGACACCAGCGTTTTATTCAAACGCAAGTGCAAAAGAAAATACATACAAAATTTGCGTTGATTCGAAAATTCAAATTAAAGAGAGAAAAAGGCGAGTATTTTTCACATTTATAATCCAGGTAAAAGAAATCGTGATATTTAAATTACATAAAACTACACATGTCGAGCTTGTTTTATCCGCGCTATTCTGCAATTCATTGTTAAGAGATATTTCGTAGTTTTAATGTGACGAAACTATTTACAAAGATGAATAAGAGTATCCAGTAGCAATATAATTGTACCGTGAGAAATTGAAAACGCAGAGCGATCAGGGTGGCGCTTTCTCTCTCTCTCTTTCTCTCTCGCCCACAACAATCAGCCCCGCAAACGTCCTCGCATTATGATACTTTATTGTGGCAAAAAGCCGTTGACGACAAGCTTATGCACAAAATTCCGCCCCATTGTTACAATTCGCAAAACGCGTACGCCGGGGTGAGCGTTGAAGCGAGACGAGATAAAGATGAAAAAAAAGAATATATATATATACCCAAGAAAACGAAGTTACAATTGGCTCTTACATTTGTTTGTTTTTTTTTCTTTCATTTGTTCTCTTTTCAATTGTTTTTCGTTTGAAGTGTCACGATCACTTGTAGATTTATTATAGTCTTTTCCAACATCTCAAGCCACGAGACATTCGTCAATGAGCATAATAATTGATTGGCGCAAGCGGAACCCGTGCCCGATGCGCTGACCAAGCTCGACGACAACGACGCCGAGTCACTCGTGGTTCTCTCGGTTTTCGCTGTTTGCGATTTTTCATCATGCCCAAGACGCTCGTCCACGGATTCGGTGCTCGTTTTAACGGCATCGCTCGTTTCTTTCTCAGTCTTATCTTTTTCCTCGATATCCATTTCCGAATTTGCGTCTATCTCGACGCGAGTCTCGTCGGTCGGCGAATGAGCTTTTCTCCTCGCGGTTTCCTCGTTGCTCTCCTCGCTCGCTGTGAATTTCCGTTTTTTCGACGGTGCCTCGGCGTCCTGCTGAGCCGTTTCTTTGATTCTCGCTGCTCTTGTTCTCGTCAATAAAATCTCGAGCGCCGGTAATAAGCTCGGCGGTGCCTCGAGACGGGTTCCACTGCTGTAAACGAGCGCCAACGCCCGTAGATCACCGGTCAAACGGTGCGCCGACACTTTAACGTCAACCGCCTCGACCATAGCGCTCATCGAGGTCACGAGATTATCGATCAACGAGCACGTTTGCTCGGTCAGCACGTGATTCGCTAACTTTGGAAAAAATGTCTTGAGAAAAGCGTGTATCGCCGGCACACCGAGCGACGATCTCTCGTCGAGGAGCACCGCGTCGACGTAATCGACGGTGTACGAGGAGCACAAAAGTGCCGCAATGTGCTTTCTGTCAATGTGCGTTGCGGCATGCACGTCGAGCCACAAACGAGGAAAGAGCGCCAGATGAAGCGGTACACCTGAAAATAAAAATCGACGATTTAGCAGAAGAACAAAAAAAAATGGTGTGTGCTGATGACTACACGGTAGAAGTGAGTAATTAGTAATTGAAACATTTCTAATAGTAAATTACAAATGTGATTAGTAATTGAAAAATTTCGAATAACAAATTACAAATGTAATTAGTAATTGAAAATTTTTTAATTACAAATTACAAATGTAATTAGTAATTGAAAATTTCTTAATAACAAATGTAATTAGGTTCAAATTTCGCACTAGTTACATTTTATTGATGTAATTAGAGTCAAATTTCACTCTAATTACACGTAATAAGGACAACATTTTCGCCCAATTACATTTTTCAATGTAACAACAGTCTAATTTCTCTCTAATTACGTGTAATTAATATCGAATTTCGAACTAATTACATGTTGTTAGAGTCAAATTTGACTCTAATTACATTGATAAAATGTAATTAGTAACCGGGGACAGTTGTAACAATCTGTATTTTGGCTTTTCCTGAGCTCAAAGTATAATGCTTACGTAAATGACACGTATACCCTTGCATAGAGCATTTAATGGTCTACAAAATGGTTCCTTGTTAAAGTCTGTAACTAGAATTGAAAAAAAAAGTATAGGCCTTTATAAAAAGTGCAAGAAATTGTTACAACCGTCCCCTACCCCGGGGCAGTTGTAACAGTCGATGGGGCTAGTTGTAACATAAGATTTTAACACAAAATTATATCTTTCATTGTGACCAATATTATATAATATTATTACAACATCAAACATTGTCAAAGGGTATCGTATATCATTGTCAATAGTCGTATCGAATTGATAATAATCATGAAATAATAGAATAAAGTCTCAGACACACCAAACTTATCAAAGAAACATGACATATAACCCAAAGTTACGTGCCGTGGTTGCCTGTATAGATTTTCCATTTTTGATCTTTTCATGCGCTTCTTCGTACGTTGACATGTCGGCACAGGCTCGTTGTGTGATTCTTACGCGTTGCAGAGGCATTTTTGCACACAGAAACTTAAAAAAAAGGTCCGTTTGACGTTAGATTCAATTTTTTGACGTGAAATTATCATGACAACTGACAGCCGACAAACTGTTACAACCGTCCCCGGCAAAATTGTTACAATTGTTCCCAGATGGTTTTTTCTACTTCAAAGTTATAATTTGATTAATTTTCTCAAGCTGGAGGCTTTAAAAACCGCGAAAGTTGACACAAAAATGTCCAAGGAAGCTTATGAAAAAAAAAATGACTGTATGTAGCGCAGTAAACGAGATATTCGTGTTTATCGAAAGCCGCAAAAGCTTACTTTGGGCCTGACAATATCAATACACCTCTCTGGTCAAGTCTGTTCAGTGCGGATGTCTCCTAGCCTAGTAACCAAATGTGAGGAACTGCAAGACGCATAATGCGCCTGCGGGACACGGTGGTATCTACTATAGTTTGGGAGATATTCGCTATGTTACAACTGTACTCTGTTACTTTTGTCCCCGTTCTCCCCTACATTTATAATTTGTAATTAGGAAATTTTTAATTATTAATAACATTTGTAATTTGTAATTAGAAATTTCTCTATTACTGATTATACTTGTAATTTGTAATTTGACATTTTTCAATTACTAATTAAATTTTTAATTTATAATTAGAAATTTTTCTATTACTGATTACATTTGTAATTTGTAATTAGAATGTAATTAATTACGAAAACGCGCCACTCTGATAAGCAGACGGCAAAGACACTGTTTGGAATGGAACACACGCTCGGCCGTTCCATTTGCCCGTAACGCTCTCGCGCCGAAACGCGCCCACAGAAGTTTCACTTCAAAAATGGTAATTGAAAGTTGAAATTAAAGAATCTCGTACCTTCGAATCCGAGCATTGCGCTCAAATTCACGAGCGTATCCGTCATACAATCGTGGTTGATAGCTAGCCTGCACATGACGTCGATCAATTCGTGATAGGGCAAATAAAATTCCAAGAGTGCGCTATCGTACTCCGGATCCGCACCCTTGGCTGCTTCCAACTGAGAATGCGGCACTGCCATTTGTACCATAGGCCTTGCCGGTCGAGAACCCATTTTTCCGCCGGCGGTCGATCTTCGGGGAAGAAAAGGACCCGGCGGAACGGCAGCGTGAGATTCTTGTAGCGCGGCGTGACAGTGCGACAATAGAGGAGCTAGAATCAATATGGCCTCAGCAGGTACGAGCATAACGAGCTCCTTCAACAAATCTATCGCCAGATTTCGCATATCCGGTGGATTGTAAGTGTTGAGAAGAGTCGCCAATTTACGAAGTACATCGGGCCATTCCTTGCAATTTGCGAGAATGTTTCGGGCATCCGGTCCGTCCCTCGCTGTTCTAACGCATCTAACTAGCTCCACTATTATCGCGATGAGCTCGGCGAGATCACCGGCTACGTGACAAGCCGTTGCCTCGTGATACATTATGTGGAGCATGTGAAAAGCCTCCAGTGCCATGCTCAATCCACCGTTGTACACTACGTAGAGACGATCGTCGTCGGATTCTATGAGACATCTGTAAAATGCGATAAACGTATATTTTAGTTGTAATTGGTACAGAGTTGCCGAAATTATAATGTAAAAATAATGCATTATTTATTTTAGAAATAATGAAAATTCTATGATAGAAACATTAAGCATTATTTTTGTAATGAAAAATGTGAAACTTAATGATTATTCATTAAATTAATAATGAATAATGCAAAAAACATAACATTATTCATTGCAACAGCAATGGATAATGCTAAACGCTGCCATTGTCCATTATTACAGTAATGGGTAATTCGAAGTGGAAACAAATTTTCATTACTATAGTAATGAATGGTACAAAACCGAAGAATAATGCATTACTTTGAGTAATGCATTACATTGAGCGATGCATTACTTTTAGTACTTAATGCATTACTTTTAGTACATTGAGGAATTCATTACTTTGAGAAACACATTACATCGAGCAGTACATTACATCTATAAATAATGTATTACTTTGAGTAATGGTTTAAAGGAATAAAAATAATTTCTGTATGCAGAGAGCAATGTCAATTAAATCTTCCTTTTCGTATGATTTTTTACAATCATAGTGCGTAAGAATGATACATCTCAGACTGTATGTGTTATTCCCTCCAATTTTTTACAGGGCAATTCGTTTGTTTAGATTTCCCTCTATAGAAATTCGTTTGTTTAGATTCCTAATTTTTTACTTCGAAAATATAATTCGGTACTTTGTTTTGTTTTTTTTATTTGTTAGATCAGATTTGAACCTACAGCATCTTTTTCTTTTTTATCTTTGACCGGAAATTATCAAGAGAATAATGATTCCTGTTCATATACCATTGTCTACTTTTTTTTACTCTCGAATAATTTCATGTATATTTTTTATTTATTTGTGAATCAACCAAAAGAAAACATCATCTTCTACTTGTGCATTTTTTTATTTGTCAGATCAAAGGGAAATGCGCAGCATATGTGTATTTTATTCTCTTTCGCCTCAAATTTTCAATTTCAAGTTCAAATTTCAAAACGGGGATTATTAGTTCCGTTGACATTCCGATGTTTATATTTTTGGGTTTTTTTACTTAAAAAAATTTCATAAACCCATACCATCGAGTCCCTAAACCGGTTTCATCGATCCATATTTTCCACTTTCGTAAATAAAAGGAAAATTTTATCGCATTGTCCTATTGGACTACGAATGCATAAAATATTTTTATTCCGAATAATGCATTATTCAAAATATTCAGTATTAGTAGTAATGAAAAATTAACGCTACTTTGCAATATCTATTACTCTAATAATGGATAATGGAACATTTTTGCATTACTCATTATTTCAGTAATGAGTGATGTAACTCTTTTCACATTATCCATTACTTCAACAACGGATAATGTAATGCTTTTCCAAGTACTCATTAATAACGCAATTCATAATGTTTCATTTTTTCATTTTCCAGCACTAATATAATGCTTGATGGTCTGACATTTGCATTATTAACTAAAAATATAATGCAATATTTTTGTTATCACATTATTCATTGAATGAATAATGTATAATGGAAGTTAAGTCCCATTATCAAGTGAAAAAATAATCATTAATGAAGTCGATAATGCATTATTAAAATAATGCATTTTTTGCAACTCTGGTATTATGTAATTTGTTTACAAGATCAGAGTTTAATTTACCTAAATGCTGAGATCAATGTGGCCCAGCAGGATCGACCATCCAGGCCTTGAAGGTACGAAGACAACGTTCCTCGTCTGAACGACGCGATTTCGGCTTCCTCTTGCTCAGTCTGATCGGGATGTCTCGTAACGAGTAATTGCATCAACTTGAAGAGCTCGTCAACGGCCTATGAGAGAAAAAAACAGAGAACAAACACCGAAAATATTGATAATTATTTCAGAAAAATTTCAGCAGTATAAAACGTAGAAATTTTCGCTCACCGTCGAATACTGCGTAGGATGTGGTGTGATGTTTTTAAAAGCCCACTGTATATTCTGATGAGCCGCGAGCTGTCTCGTAAAGACTCTCGATTGTTGGCAACACAGTCTCAACAATCCATAATAAGCTGGCAGCATTACCCGATTGAACAGCACCACGTCTTGATCCTCGTGATCGGCACTGTGAATTTCAATGAATACGTCATTCCCATCATTGTAAAAAAAAAATCAATTGTTAAAATAACAAATTTGAACACTGTCTCCTCATAATTTTTAAACATCCAGCTCCTCCCCTAGCAAGGAACTTTTTCAATCTCACAAAATTGAATACCAAACAACTTTACCTAAAAATTCTCAATGTCAGAAAATTGTAACGCTTTGCACAATTTTGACTGAGAGCAAAGAAAAATTTCAAAGGAAAAATCTTCGCGAAAACGTAGCTTCCTCCTTGAAAAACGAACAATCAATTGTAAGATCGATCGTTATTTGTCCACTCACAGTATATAATTGAAAGCTATATTCTTTGTTATGTGCGGATTGTGCAGTATCATCGCGACGTTTTCCGGACATTCGCAGCAAACGTGATACCAGAACAGAAGTACCGCTTGTTTGTTGTGATGCACTGGTATACTGGGTTCCGAGAGTTTAGGATGAAACAGCGTCCACAGATCGTTCAGATATTGTCCAAACTGAAAAAAAAAAAACACGTTTGTACAAGGGTCATTTCATAAATCGACCAAGAGTTGGAATCGACCTCTTTCAATTTCGATGATATTTGGTCAGAAGTTTTCGTTTCTAATAAAACAAAGTTCAACCAAAGGAACAAAATATAAATCAAAAATTTCTAAAGTTGTGCAAGATTAAAAATTTCACAATTTTTTAAATCTTTGAAGTTTATTTTTTAAATATCTCGAAAACTATTATATTTACGAAAAAATCGTTCTGGGTTCGTCTTGAAGAGTATACTTGTGGTTACGAAAAAAAAAATATATTACGAATTTTTTTTTTTTAATGATGAATTTGGCGAATTTTGAATTTTTGAAAATCGTGCAAATCCGTTTTCGACATTAAATTTTTGGTTAAATTTTTTTGTATATAATACCTTGGCCTGATCTTAAAAGATCCTGACATTTTCAGAAAGGTGTTTTTTGTTTCTTCAAGAATATGACTTTTTGAATTTTTAAAAATCGTGTAAATCCACGATCAACATTAAATTTTTTGTTAAATTTTTTTTTATACAGGGTGCCCTACGAATGAAAGCCACCACCGTGAGGGTAGATTCGTGACGTAATATCGAGTAGAAAAGTCCTTTGCCATTTTTTGATATTTTGAACCCCAAAAATTATTTTTATTTAATTAATTATTAACGTAATATGGAGTAGAAAAGCTCTTTGTCATTTTTTGATATCTTAAACCTCTGAATTGTTATTAGTTTAATGAATTATTAACGTAATATTGAGTAAAAAAAAGTCCTCTGCCGTTTTTTTATATTTTTAACGGCTAAATTGTTATTAATTCGATTGATTAATAACAATGCAGGGGTTCAAAATATCGAAAAATATCGATATTACGTCACGAATCTACCCTCACGAGGATTACCTTCATTTGTGGGGCACCCAGTATAATACCTTGGACTGACCTTAAAAGATCCTGAAATTTTCAGGATCTTTTAATTTTTTTAACAAAACAACACCATCCTGAAAATTTTAGGATCTTTTAAGATCAGTCCAAGGTATTATATAAAAAAAATTTAACCAAAAATTGAATGTCGAAAATGGATTTGCACGATTTTTAAAAATTCAAAATTCTCTAAACTCATTTTTCAAAATTTTTTTTAGGAAATTTTTGTTTTCTAAAAAACGTATACTCTTCAGGACGAACCCAGTCTGGGTCGAATAATCAATAATTAGTCGATTTTTTGTTTACCTACAATACCCAGAACGATTTTTTCGTAAATATAATAGTTTTCGAGATATTAAAAAAATTAACTTGAAAGATTTAAAAAATTGTGAAATTTTGAATCTTGCATAACTTGCGAAAAAAAAATTTGTAACTTTCAAAAACGAAGTTCTAACTTCGTTTCGTTAAAAATGAAAACTTCTGATCAAATTTCATCGAAATTGAAAGGGGTCGATTCCAACTCTTGGTCGATCTGACATGGAATGACCGACAATTATATTACGTCGCGCGAAAATATCAAACGAGTTCCAATAGGAGATAAACGGAAGATAGAGAGGGAAGATTAAAAAAAAAAAGGATGTTCACTAACCATGAGCTTTTCGGTTTTCGATACGGCGCAGTAAGTGAGCAGTGCAAAATAGGCAGTGAGCTTCATTGTACCGTGAGTCTGTATATCGATGTAATGTCTAGCCGGTTGCAACAGTCGCAAGAGGGCGGTATAAATTTGATGAAGTATTATCGTGGCCTCGGAGGACAATTGCAATTCGCGCGAGGAATTGCAGCCAAGACCGAGTCTGTAAGCGCCACGATAACCCTGCCGGAAATGCGTCGATGGTACGAGTGAAACGAGCAAAAACGCCGCTGCGGATCGTACACGTTGATTCGAATGTTCGATGAGAAAATGTTGCAGCCAAGTATCGAGACCCTGCAATACCCACGCGTGAGCGAGTTTGCTCCGGGTCACAGCGAGTGCCAACCATTCGAGGGCACCGTGAGGCGCGACTCTCGCGGCTTCCCAGACGCGGCTCAATATCAATTGGGTCATGCACGAGAGACCACTCGGACCGGAACCCTCGGTGAGCAACGTCAGGAGCTTGAAAAACGGCTGACACACGTCCGTGTGTTTCGTTATAGCTTGAAATATCATCGTCACAATGTGTATCGCGAGACGATCGTTCCAACGGCACAATGATTGTATGAGATTGCGCGTTTGATTGAGATTTATGACGTCGCGAGTCTGCTGATAGAGAAAAGGAAAACCCTTGCCACCGGCGACCGCGTTCAGATCAGCGGGCGATAAAGTCAATCTGTGAAATTGGAAAAAAGGAAATATTAATGATCATGTCAAATAGTCACATAGTCAGTGATTAAAATTTTTTTAGCCCACTCTTCACGATTGAGAAATTCTTTTTTTTTTTTTAACAAAGTACTGGAATCCAGGGATCGGCAAGAAAAATTACGATTTTCCATCTTTCAATTGATGGAAAATCGATAATTTGAAAAGATGGAATACCAATTGATGGAAAAATTGAAATTATCCGAAATTATACTTTCAATTATCCAAATAATCGGTAATTGGTCGAAAAATAATATCAATTACTCAGAAAATGGGTAATTGGTTTAAAAATATTTCCAATTATCCGAATAATCGGTATTTGGTAAAAATATAATATCAATTAATCATAAAATGCGTAATTGGTCCGAAAATATTTTCAATTATTCGAATAATCGGTAATTGGTAGCAAAATAATATTAATTTTTCAGACAAATGGATAATTGGTCGGAAAATAATATCAATTTTTCAGAAAAGTGGGTAATTGCTCGAACAATAGAATCGATTTCCCAGAAAAAATTAATAATTTATTGAAAATGTGTTTTTGAAAAAATAGGAGTGATTAGAGATACAGGGTGCCCCACGAATGAAGGTCACTACCGTGAGGGTAGATTCGTGACATAATATAGAGTAGAAAAGTCTTTTGCCATTTTTTTATATTTTGAACCCCAAAATTGGTTTTTATTTAATTAATTATTAACGTAATATGGAGTAGAAAAGCCCTTTGCCATTTTTTGATATTTTAAACCTCTGAATTGTTATTAATTTAATTAATTATTAACGTAATATTGAGTAAAAAAGTCCTCTGCCACTTTTTTAATATTTTAAACCCTTGAATTGTTACTAATTCAATTAATTAATAACAATATAGGGGTTCAAAATATCCAAAAATGGCAAAGGACTTTTCTACTCGATATATTACGTCACGAATATACCCTCACGGTGGTGACGTTCATTCGTGGGGCACCCAGTATATAGAGATATATCTCTATATTTGGCGATATACATCTATATGCCGGTATATGACAATATATGCCTGTATATACTTCTATATATCTCTGAATATCTCTTATCACTCCGATTTTCAATAAACGATGTTTTTTCTGAAAAATTGAAAATATTTTTAAACCAATTACCCATTTTTCTCACAAATTGATATTATTTTTCGACCAATTACCGATTATTCGGATAATTGTGAATATTTTCTGACCAATTACCGATTATTCGAATAATTGAAAATATTTTTAAACCAATTATCCATTTTATGATTAATTGATATTATTTTTTCACCAATTGCCGATTGTTCAGATAATTGGAAATATTTTCAAACCAATTACCCATTTTCTGAGTAATTGATATTATTTTTCGACCAATTGCCGATTATTTGGATAATTGGAAATTTATTTTTTTCCATTAACCATTGTCAGGTAATTGAAAATTTAGATTTCAAAAAATTGATAATATTTTCCGAAAATGCGTCTGAAAATATCATTACTGCCGATCTCTGCTGGAATCTCAATGAACGAAAAATCTAGAAAATAAGGCCCTATTCTGAATTTTCATAATGAATCAAACGAACCTGTGATCGGGTCCTCGACTTCGTTCAACGAGTGTCGCAACGAGCGTGATCATCTTGTCGAGCGACGCTGGCCTGAGTTTTTCCGAAGCAACAGCGAGAACGACCTCTTCCTCCTCTTCCTCTTCCTCCTCGCTCACGGCATCGGCGCTCTCGTGTGTCTTGTGGCCGAGATAAAAATTCACCATTGTCGATACCGCCTGCACCCTTATCAAAAAAAGTGTCTCCTCCTCGCCCATTTTACTAAACTCGTAGAGAAAACCAAAGTACTCGGTAAGATGTTTGAGATGTTGTTTCGCGTGTTCCATGAGCGACAGTAACATCCTGACGAATCTCGTTACGCAGGATTGCGTGCCAACGCCATTGTACTGACTGCTGCCAGAATCATTTTCCGTCTCGCACAGAAGATAAAGTGGTGCCTGACTCGGTCTTAACCGCTGTATAACGTGTATGCAGAGTCTTTGAAACATCTGTCTGACCATTTGATTCGGACACTTGACTAGAATCTGTATGGGCCACCATGAATCACCGGCCATACGTTCGAGGAAACGTGCGCATGCACCCGCCGAACCGTTGAATTGTTTCGTCAATAATTCGACCCACTGTACCATCGTTGGTTTTTCCTTAGCGTGAATGAACGTCTCCATGAAGAAGGACGTCGAAAGTTCGGCGGAGAGTTCCGTTACGTCGGGCTGCATCGACAACAATGTTTGGGGTATGTAACCGCATATTTGCCACATAAAGCTGAAATACGTGTGCTCGAAGATATTTTTGTCCTGAAGAAAATGTGTATTGTCCTGCCATATCCAATCCTCGAGTTCCTTGTTCAGTGCCAAGAGCGGTGAATTCGCCGCTTGAATTTGTTGCTGCGTCTGTTGAGACTGGGCGGTCTGTTGAGTCTGTTGGGGTGACGTTTGTTGCGGTGATTTTACGAATGTACGATTGAGATCCTCCAAACCGTAAGTTGATGACATACACGTGACGGGACTGGAGACCGTGGCTTCTTCTTCCTTGATCTGCTCGACGCTAGGATCGCTGCACCATTCGTAAAACAGCATGTAGGCTGAATTTGTTTTCTCGAAGCTAAAATCCATGAATTTGTCAGTCACGGAGTCGTATGTTTTACTCGTCATTTCACCACCGAAACATTCGGCCGCAATTTGACTCGGATCGAAAGGTTTGACCTCGGCGTCGTTGAACAAAAACCATTTGTCCTTGTTGGCTGATGTTCGATCTCTGATGAAACTGTAATAATGTCCACCGTCGGCTGTGCCGGTGTGCACGGTGACGCCGATCAAATCGTACTGATAATGCTCCATCGGTGATTCCGAATCATTCTTGATCGTCGTCTCTCCCGACTTGCGGACTTCCATCGTCGATGTCCCAATGTCATTTGGATCAGAGCTTCTCTCATTACCAGCAGCGTCACTCTCGTGCTCCTCGGCGTAATGCTGTGGCATTAATTTCTTCTCAACGTATCCAGACATGTCGAGCCTCAGTGGAAAGCTAAAGTGCGTATTGACCTTTTCCTTGAGCATTGTTCCCATATTGAATGTATAACGCATCGTATTGAAGCACAATATGTGTGGCAATTTTTTGAAACAAGCGCGTTTCTCGGCACGCGCTTTTTTGCCGCATTGCGAACACGTGTACATATTGTCACCTTCGAGGGTGTCCTTGACAGTGACCTCGTCGAGGCTCTCGTAGAGATTTCTCATATCGGCGACCTGACAACGTACCGTATAAAATTCTTCGAGGGTTCGGCTGACGTGCTCGCAATCGAGGGAAACGACGTTGTTCGATATAACGCCGCAGAATAATGTTTTAACGAGATGCTTGAGATCCGACGTCATTTCCTCGAGTTTCGAGACGAGATCGATGAAAAATTCGGCCATGTCTTTTTGCTCACCGGTGTTCAGGGGCTCGTGATTCATCGTGTAAACACGACAGAAGCTACGTGGATTGTAAGCTTTGCGTTCGGACTCGAGAAGATACGCGAACATCCTTTGTAATTCGCGCAATGTCGATTGGTGCTTGTTCGCACGATTGCAATCAGCCCCGAGTATCGCTATTCTCGCTTGTGGCATCATGTACAAGTGTTGCATGCAACTGGCCATGTAGCAAGTAGCGCCGAGATTCGTGAGACCGACGTAACCACAATCCGAACGTCCATCCTCGTGTGGCCAATAATCCCACGGATACGGTGAATGCGGTCCGGGGCGATGCTGAGTCAACAATTTTTCATGGAGAAGACGATAATTATGCGGCGCCGATTTGACGAGCTCAACGAGAAGATCAAATGCCGCCGATCGGGAAACTTGACTCTTGCACTTGGGCACGTGTTTCGTACGTGGATTCGGCAGATCAAAGAGAAAATCAAAAACTCGATTGAGCAAATTTTGGCCGATCTTCGCTTGCTTGCAGACTGGATTGTGAGTCATTATGTTGCAAGTGAGATTCAAGAGGCCAACGAGAGCATCGTCCTCGACGGTATTGTGACGCGTCTCGAGATGTTCCCTGCTGAGTACAGAATCGATGACTCGACTCGCCAATGCCTCGAGATCAATGCCGACACCTTCGCCGTTTGACGTTTCGCTCTCCGGTTCCGTGCAGCATTCTCTGATAGCGTCCTCGGGTAGAGCGTCGACGAGACGGCAAACGAGCCAAAAATAATCGCGACAAGCCGGTCCGTACGGCTCTTTGCCATCGTCAAGGGCCGAATGTAGATGCAACGGTAAATCGGGCCGTCGTCTGTGCGACGGTTGCATAGCCTCGGCAATAACGAGATACTCCAGCAGTGTATTGAGCATCGAGACGATGAGACCCGAAGCGTTGCAACGTTCGTTGTCATTGTCATCCTCGTGTCCGGTCGTACCCAAACATAATCTGTAGAGGGCCGTGCAAACTTCTCTCCTGACAGCGGGCTCCGGATCTTCGAGGACCAACCTGCGAAGCCAAGTTCTGCCAAATGTTTCGGAAGACGTTGGCGAGAATATATATTGTCGAACGTTCGGATCACTGTGAACCCAACAAACGAGCAATGCCATTGCGTAATTTATGACCTGTGATCTACCGAAAAGGCCAGTCTTATAATGATTAGGATCACGTGGCATCGATGCCTCGTTGAGTATACTCGTTAGACGCGGCATTACCGTATCAACGACCATCATCGAGAGCATAGCCTCGCTCAATCTCGGTACGATTAATTTTTCAGGCTTGTGCTTCCGACTCTTTTTATCCTCCTTCACGACGCCCAAATGACAGAGTTGCTTCAACAAACTCGCCAGACAATCCTGTTGCCATTCACTACCGTCGCCACGCTCGAGACAGCCCGACATGAATATATCGAAGAGATGGCGAAGACCACCGTGCTGAACGAACAGGGTTGACCATGCAACTGGCTCGTCGCCGTGTGACTGATGAGATTCCTTTGATTCGGCCTCGGCGTTTTGAGATTCCTCG
Source organism: Alloplasta piceator (assembly GCA_946863875.1). NCBI lineage: Eukaryota > Metazoa > Arthropoda > Insecta > Hymenoptera > Ichneumonidae > Alloplasta > Alloplasta piceator. The sequence goes on from OX333074.1 coordinate 2,047,616, forward strand.
TTCAACGTAGAGACTGACGTACCGACTCCCGGCGCTGCTGAATCACCGCCACCCTCGTGCACGGGTGTTATCGTAACTGCGCTCGCGCAACTCGACGACGAATTGTTGCTCGACGATGCCGACGCCGTCGACGATATCGAGGGACTACGACCTCTGAGCGATTCAACGATGTACAACGAGTACATGAGCTTCTGCGGACTCGCCGGATCGAGAAGTTCCGGCAAAGATGTTTCGCCCAATTTTTGAAAACCCCGAAGCAACGTTGGACTCGTTGGCAATAACGTAAGAGTGTCCCAAACTCGTCTCGACAATAATTGAGCTTTGGTATTCGGTATCTTTTGTCCACCTTTTACACTGGTTTTCATAGCACTGAGGGTACGCATGAGAGTGAACAATTGTTCGAAATACTGTGGTCTCAGTAGCAAAAGCGTCGGCAGAGATTCTTTCGGTGGCGGAGGTAACAGACTCGCCGAATCGATGTCACGCTTGTTGCTACCACCACCGCGACTTCCAGTTCCGGTACCACCGCAACCAGCACCGGAACCTCTCGCTCCCGCCGCGCCCAATGATATGAATACCAATTGTCCGTCCTTGAAACCCATCTCTTGAAGTGTCTTCTCGTCAAAGTCAAAGGTCAACTCCTGACCTTGCGTTATCATTCTGATGGGACCGTCGCGGTCGGTTAGAAGTGTGCCCAGTACCGACGGTGTACCACCGGAAACTCCGCAGATTCCTGATGATGTTGCTATCGACGTGTCGCTCGATGCACCGGCGGTTCCCGATGTCACCGCTGCACCGGCTCTACCCCCGTTTTGCGTGTCGTCCCACCATTTGGCGACCTCTGCACGAAGATCCGCAACGTAATCCGTGCTCAATAAGGAGAAACTCGTTTTTTCCGGTATACCGGCAGGTTGAACGAATATCCTCAAATGTTGTCCCTTTTCCTGGGTATTCATAGCAACGTGGCTACCAGCTCCCCGTCCCTCCAATGCCCAACGACGAAGATGATAGGCGTAACGTTTTCGAAAAGCCTCTAGATGCGTGCGCAGTAGCAAAAGTGCCCGCTGTATACATCGCAAACTCGCTTCCTCGTTGTTCTCGAGATCAGCACTAGCCGCCGCCAAGTGTGTCATGCATTGCGACACAAATTCAGCTTCCTGCGTGAGCTGTCGCGACATGTAATAGCCATTGAGATACTGTATCGCGGCCATACTGACGTCGGTGCTTTTCGCTCGCAGCGCGATTCTCCATAAGAAATCCATACCAACGGAATCAACGTCGCGCAACGGACGATCGAGATGCGCAGCAGCGAGACGAGCGAGATTGCACAGTTGTTGAAAGAGGCTCAGTCCCGTCATGCTTATTGTCTCGGGTGGCAAACTCGGTAATTTTCTCAAACAAAGATGCTTCAGTGTGTCCATACCGAGAGCATGCTGTTCCGTTGATTTTGCCTGACTCAAGAGCCAACTGAACAGTTCATCGGCGCAAGTTGGATCCTGGGACAAGCACTGCCACAGTATGTCGACCTGTTCGAGACTGAGACGAAAGCAATCAGGCGAGCCAAGCGGTGAAAATATCGACGAGAGAAATTGCAGTCTAACTTGTATCTCCGTTTGATGAGAATAAAGATTACTCGTATTTGGATTGTTGTTGGTTCCGCTGCCGCTCGCGACGCTGCTACTGCTGCTGCAACTGCTGCTACTGCTACCAGCGACGAGTGTCGCATTTGTACTCGCGTATGTCTTGAGATTGTTGAAAAAATGCTTCATCATGCCTCTCTCGCGATCGGCCCAAGTAGTTATCGTATGAGCGTCCATCGCGCCGAATTGTTGAAAACTAGCGAGTAACTTTGGCAATAATCGGAGGGATATGACGACCGATTGATTGGCCGCTAGATTCTCAAGGCAGCCCTCGATGAATTTCATGGGTATCAGCCGATCAACGTTGAAACACAATAAATTGCACAGAGCTTTTTCCGCCTCGAGGGCGAGACCCTCACCCAAATGGCCAATTTTATCGTCCTGAAGAAGATCCCAGAGCAGAGTATTGCCGGGTTTGCAGACAGTCTCGAGATTGAATTGCGAGGCAAAGCGGGACGAGGGATTGCCGGTTTTGCAGACATTATCGAGACTGAATTGAAAGCCGAGAAGCGACGACGAGCCCGATTGTTGTCTGAGACGATCTCGTCGCCGGGCGCGCGTACGATCCGAGAGACGCGGTCGAAAGAAAGCTCGTTTTACGCTCATGCCGGATTGCGAGTGATGATGATTGTGATGATGATGATGATGGTGGTGGTGATGATGATGTTGTTGCTGCTGTTGCTGATGATGATGATGAGATTGATGCTGCGACTGATGATGATGATGCTGCGGTTGTTGATGGTGATGATGATGATGGGAATGAGGATGATACGCCTGCATCTGTATAGCTGTGAGATGCCTCGCAGCGAGCTGCGCCAATTCTTCCTCGCAGCCGCTCTCCTCACCGTCAAAGTCCGCCATGTTTTTCTCACTCTTGTTCGATATTCTGCTGCTGTAAGAACCCTCCTCATCGGACAGCATCTCGTCGAGGCCCGATGCTAAAAAAGGCTGTCCTGTTGCGTGTACCAATCCCGCGAGATCTGATATAACGGCGCTGGTGCCATCGGCTCCGGAACTTCCGACAACGACACCCGCCGCCACCGCATTGTCACTGTCCTCGTCGTCGTGCGAGGTCTCACCGGAATCTCCACGCTCCACACGATCATCCACACCCACGAGCGACATGTATTTCTCGCTACCGCTGCTCTTGCTCGTACCGCGCAATTGCAAACTACCAACGGCCGTCGGTACTTGCTGATCGTTCGGTTCAATGCCGAGTGAACGTTGTTGCTGCTCCTTGACGCAGTCCAACGTATCACGCGACAATTTACGTTCCTTACTCAGCGTCACATCCGACATGACCGTCGAATTAATGTTCAGCGTTGCCCCATCGATAACTTCCGTATCGTTATCCTTCGCGACGTTATCGCGCGATTCACGCGACTCCGTCGTATCCTCGGTCTCGATTATCTCATTCAGAGTAACTCTCTCGTCCGTCTCGTGCTCGGTCAAACGTTTCTGCGGCTTTTTTCGCTTCCGCAAAACCTTCCGTTTCTTCTTCTCCTGCACTATCGCCTCCTCGTTATTCGATTTTTCCGTATCAGCCTCTGCGTCAGACCCGCTCAGCAGTTGATGCTTTTCCTTTGTCTCGTTGTCGGTTTTTGTTTCCACCTCGTCGTTCGTCGGATCGTCGATCGGACTCGAGGCTGTCGGTGGACTTTCCGTGAGCATCTCGATACCCGGACGTTCCAATTTTGATGTTTGCGAAGCAACCGTGAAATCCTCGACCTCACCGAGATTCGATTCGACGGGCATTTGTTCCGGACTTTTTCCCCTTTTGCAATTACCTTTGGAGGAATACGGAGATAATGGGTACTTAACTTTCGATAACTCAGGGGTGCATTGGGCAGATCCGAAAAAAATGAATTTTTCTTACCTTCGCAATCACTGCTGTCACCTCTCGCCTGTTTTCTCGGCGAAGGTCCCTCCGAGGGCGCTGGACTCGGTTCTTCCTCATCCTCCTCCGGGCTACTCGCGTCTATGCCACTGGGATCACTGCTGCTGCTCTCGCAACCACCATCACCGACTCTCGACATGTCACGATTTTTCACCGTCAGACCACCGGGATAACCGGGACCACCGGAAGTCCAGATGAATTTAATGAGCGCCGACGCCAGGAACAAGCTCTGTTCCGTGTGATCTTTGGGCTCGAGTTTACCAAGGAGAGAGTAAAGATGCAGCACCGGTGTCGGGGCAAGATGCTTCACGAGTGGCGCGAGTAAATCGTAAACCGGACGCGCGCAATGTTTCAATTGCGCAGCTTGCCACATTGTATCCATGTCCGACGACGTTATACGTCCCTCCATTGCGAGAAAGCTCAGTACAATGTGGCTCTGCTTTATCACTTCGGCATGCAGATTTGGTCCGAATATGTGAGATATTATATTATTCTCGGTGAGCCACGCAGCCAGTGCGTGACCAACCTGCTCGACCTCGGCAACGGTCTCGCTGTTGCATAATTCGTTGAACGCAGTTATATGGGCGTTTATCTGGGCGACACCGGCGAGTCGCATCGTCAATGTCGTACTCGTGAAGTACTTGAATGCAAGATCTAGACCGTCGCGATCAAAAGTCGGCAGTACAGCGTCTATGGGATCCTTGACGGCGCTCCACATGAAATCTGCGAAGAAAAAATTCATACGGGAATGATGAATCCTTTTCGTCGGAATCCGAATTTGGCGTTATCACGAATTATTCGCTTACCGGCCATTGTTCTTACTGCTGGTGTACGAAGCTCTTTGTCACCGAGACGACACATGTACTTCATAACCCGACTACGCAAAGGGGTGAACAATTGTATGACGCTACCGTAATTCAGCCAAAGCTTGAGATTGCAAATGACTGCAACCATGGAATGTGCCAGACCAACGGGCAATTGTTCGGGCGCGTCGAAACACGCCGACATCAGTTCGAAACCACCCTGATGACAAAATACGGAAACTGCACGTATCAGTGGCGCCGGCACCTCTGGATCATGCGGCTCGCAATATCCTCCTTCGTCCTGTTTGCAAAGAATTGACAAACGAAATATTAACACCGAAACAGAAGCAATATGTTTGTGCGAATGAATTATAATTTATTTGATATTACAAACATGTAGTAGAGAACAGAGTTGCCGAAATTATAATGAAAAATCTGAAACCCAACGATTATGCATTAAAATAATAATGAATAATGCAAAAAACGTAACATTATTCATTACACCAGTAATGGATAATGCTGCCATTGTCCATTTTTACAGTAATGGGTAATTCAAAGTAGAAAAAAAGTCATTACTATAGCAATGAATGGTACAAAACCGAAGAATAATGCATTACTTTGAATAATGCATTACATTGAGCAATGCATGACTTTTAGTTATGCATTACATTGAGCAATTCATTACTTTGAGTAACACATTACATCGAGCAGTGCATTACTTCAAATAACGCATTACATCTATAAATAATGTATTAGTTTGAGTAATGGTTTAAAGGAATAAAAATAATTTCTGTATGTAGAGAGCAATGTCAATGAAATCTTTCTTTTTGTATGATTTTTTATAATCATAATGCGTAAGAATAATACATCTCAGACTGTACGTGTTATTCCCTCAATTTTTTTACAGGAAAATTCATTTGTTTAGATTCCTAATTTTTTACTTCGAAAATATAATTCGGTACTTTGTTTTGTTTTTTTTTATTTGTTAGATTAGATTTAAACCTACAGCATGAATCGGTTTCATCAATCCATATTTTCCACTTTCGTAAATAAAACGAAGTTTTTATCGCATTGTCCTATTGGACTACGAATGCACAAAATATTTTTATTCCGAATAATGCATTATTCAAAATATTCAGTATTATTGTAATGAAAAATTAACGCTACTTTGCAATATCTATTACTTTAATAATGAATAATGGAACATTTTTGCATTATTCATTATTTCAGTAATGAGTAATGTAACTCTTCCCACATTATCCATTACTTCAGCAACGGATAATGTAATACTTTTCCAAGTACTCATTAATAACGTAATGCATAATGTTTCATTTTCCAGTACTAATGTAATGCTTAATGGTCTGACATTTGCATTAACTAAAAATATAATGCAATATTTTTTTATCACATTATGCATTAAATGAATAATGTATAATGGAAGTTAAGTCCCATCATTAAGTGAAAAAATAATCATTAATGAAATCGATAATGCATTATTAAAATTATGCATTTTTTGCAACTCTGGTAGAGAAATTCTGTTTTCGAAAAATAAATACAAGTTTAAAATAAATCTCTTTAAATTTTTTAAAATTTCCATCCTCTTATGTTTCCATTGTTCAAAAAAAGAAATCTACGAAAACAAAGGCTTTCATTTGTGGAAAATAAATCTTGAAGAAAAAAGTTTTAAAAAAGTCCCAATAACGCATTGTTTGACGACACATGTACCTTTACCGGTGCCAGTGGATTGAGAGCTCCGCCGTGTTTCATCGCGATGTAGAGAGGAAAATTCAGCAGAAAAATCTTTGACAATAGATGAAATAATTTTTCCCTATCCTGCTGTGACCAATGATGCTTGGTACCGCACGTCGAATCCGAGGATCTTTTGACCACGGATTCTTTGATACTATCGCTTGTTTTTTCATTGCTTCCGCTATCCTCGTGTTTTCGCTTTTCCGATTCCTCCGTCTCACCTCCCTGCAACTTTTTCCTCTCCTCCGTTTCTTCATCTTCGTTCTCCGGGGTCGATCGCGAGGTACCCTCGTTGCTGACCTCATTGTCTTCCGGTGGCTTTCTCTTTTGGCGAATTACTCTTAGCTGCTGAAGAGTGCAGAGAACGACGCTCTGCGTCAGGCGTACAAAGCGATCAAAGTTCTTTCCCTCTCGGTAACAGCACATGCATTGTCTGGAACATTGAATTTGGAAATTATTTTTCGTACGCGAACCTTGTCGCCAAAATTAGAGAATGCCGATTTGTTCGTCCGGATAACTAAATTTTTGTAGAAATGGGGGCAGTTTGAAAATCGCCGGAAAAACTGGAAAGCCTCCCAAATTTTACAAAAATTAATGGTCGAATTTTAAAAATCTACCAAGAATTGAAAAATTATCAGAATCGGATGAACCAAGCGGGGGTTCAAAGCTACAACGATTACGAAAGGGATGAGCGCATGTAGAAGCCAAAATTAAATTTGGAAAAAAAGTCGCAGCTATTTTACTGAAGTGGTTCAATTTTGCCGAATTGCGAAAAGAAAATTGTTTTATTTAATTTTTTTAAGCCTTATGTTAATGTATTTTTTCTTACTGAACGCGAATCTACAAATAATTTCTGCAAAAACTCAAAAATAGTATGAATTTTCATTTGAAAAAAACATTTTTTCCAGATTTTTCTTGCTTTTGTCATGAATAAATTTTTCTTTGGAGGGAAACTCTGTGTTTATTTTCTTCTTTTCCTCTATTGAGGGCATAACATTTTTTTCAAAATATCGTCCACTGGAGATTGAAGTAGAAAGAAAAAAGCTCTTAAACTTTCAGTTCCTCGAATGCCCGCTAAGATTGAGCGTGCCAAATGCTTAATTGGGCCAAAACAACCTTAATTGTAAGTGCGAGTTTGTTTTAGAAAAATTCGGCCATCGGAGAATTGACCGAGGGTCAAAAAAGGTTAATAGATTTCTTTTCTCCATTGTACAGTTTATAACTTATGCTGAGCCAAAATCGAAAAATGCAGATGGAGGAATCTTCAGGGTCACGTGTATTTTTCTAACCGGTCTCCTTGCAGATGTTTTTGAAAAATGAATGCCTCTTAAAAATGAATGTGTATTCCAGGCAATGAAACAGGTTTGATCTTGGCATGATTGAAACGATATGATTATTCATGGAGAAATAAAGACACAGAAATATTCTTTTTCAAAAATCGATTGCAAATACGCACAATTGGTTTTTACGTTATTGTAGACCGTACAATTGCATTGATGCATTATTTTACACAATTACAACAGGCATGCTAAGCTCGTGAATGTAAATTTTTCCAGGAAAAAAAATAGCACCAATTGCGATAACTAATGAAATTAAGAAAACATCTTTGAGAATGCCATTTCCACTCACCTCTGGACCCATTGATTCACATAATGAAGTATCGTATCTACGTCTATGGCACAAAGAGAGACAACATCGTCCGGCTCTTTCGTGGCTCGCTCTTCGTCTAAAACATAATTTGTTCATGAATAAATTTCACAGTAACGAAGAAGCAAAATTCCCAACAATATTGATACGTCGATTTTTCTATACATTCCAAAGTTTTTTTTTCAAAAAAATTTGTTAAGAAAATTTTCATAAATTTCACGACGATGCTCCTATCGTACGAATTTTCATAAAGGGCGAACAAAACGTATGCAAATATTGAAAATATAATGGAGTGATGAAAATATTAGCGTGAAAGAACTGTGAAACTCCGCGAAAACTACGAGGTAATATTGCGTGTAAGGTTAAACAGAGAAAAAATTGTATTTCGCCATGAAGAAAGAAAAAAAAAACTTACACGAGAGTAGAAGATCGTGAAAGTCAGCGCACACATCGCACATGATTTCCTGCCTCGTGTCCCCTTAATAGCTTTTCATTCACCTCAAGTCCATCACAATCTTGTTTTCACCATCGTCCACCCCCGAAACTGACACCGATATTGTTAAACATTTTTTTTTACTAACGTTTGATGATCGTCAACAGTGGATTACGAATCCATCAGTCACCATATTGGTTTGTGCCTTGTCTCACTTTTCTCTCTTCTCTCTCTCTCCCTCTTTTTCTCGTTTCCCTTTCGAGACTTTGGCTGCGTTCGCAACTGTTGCCAACTTCAGTATACTGAATTCCTTCTCACCGTTTCTGCAGGGCCGCCGCGACGTCCTCATGTACACCTGTTTAACCCTTTCACAGAAAATTTCTGAATGGCAGGAAAATACAAAACGTCTCACTGAGAGATCTGAAGAATGAACTGTGCCAGTTTTGATTGCATCTACGATGTGTCATGACACAACGAGCCTCATCCAAACCATTGCATATCACGGGCGACGTCACGTTGACAGTTTATGCACAGCTGATCGCACGGACGCCATTTTGTTTTAAGGATGCGCTCAGCGGTTTCGGCTATTGCCACGTCGCACCCATCGCCGTATCTATAGATATACGGCCATGCAAAGACAAAGGGTTCGACAACACGGTGAAGCTGAATGGTACACCATAGTCGACTATGCTATATCCTTCAGCTTCACCATGTGAATCCGGTATACGACAAAACTTTATGGATAATTCCTTTCTTTTCAATTCTATATTTCGTTCGAACAATCGAAATATGACAATAATCAGCTGATAGGAATTGAAATCTTCTATAAGAATAAAAACGCGTTGCAATAATGTATAATTTCATTGAGTTGTATTATCGCCCTCACGATAAGCTGATAAAACAATTTTTTCGTTTCTCTCATCTATATTCTTTGACAGCTGGATGACAGATGAGGGTGTCAGGGGTGAATGCACTTTGAAAGTGCATTCTCCAAGCCCTCGTTATGGAGACTGCAATGTAAAACGGAGATTCGAACAATAATTGAGAATATTTGTTAATGATCTTTCACAATACATTGACGAGTATGTCCAAATAAAAACTAGAAGATATTTATGAAAAATGATGTTGAAAAGAGGACTGTAGTACCCAAAATATACGAGCCTGCGGGCTCGGAAAAAGGAATCGCACTATGGTGCCCCCTGGTCCTTTGCGCAAAGCTTCGAAGCTCTCGTAATTCCAATAATAATAATAATACACACGGGAGAATTGTCATTTATTGTCAAGTTTCTCAGTGTCGCAAGTTTGTAGCTGTTTGTAGCGTGTGTCAGATCACACGGATGCTTGAGACAGAGACAATAAACTCATAAACAAATACGTGATTACTAACATTTCGCGTGAGAAAAAATTTCGCAATCCGAGTGAATCTCGTCCCTCTGTAATCGTCCTTCATTTTTTAGTCTCAGCATCAAATCGGTTCTTGTCAAACGTCCGTGTGACACATAAATATCTCCAAGACGCGAGGATCGCGTTGTGAAGGATACGAGGAAGTTTGTGACAGGTTTTCTTCGCGTTTGGCGTAAAAAATCACGAATATTACTGTTTTTCACTGATCAACGAGAATGGGTAGCACGGACAAAGCCGTAATAACGGGCTTCATATGCAGGCTCTGCAGCAAGATGAATCGTTTTGTCATTCACATTTACGGCGAAGAGGGCGAGAGGATGAAACTCGCCGAGAAAATTAATGCATATTTACCGATAACTGTGAGTCTCCGATCAATATTTCACTAAAAAAATTTTTTAAATAAAATACAAGAAAATTTTATAAACCATATTTTCTGCTCGCTGTTTCTTATCTCCTTTTTCAATTTTTTCTCTTCAAAACCATTTTGTCTTCTCAATAAACCCGACAAAACTTTACATGATTTTCTCGAGTTCAAAAAATCAACAGAAACCTTATAATTTTTTTCTTCCGCCATTTGACGACTCTGCAGATTTTTTTTTTCGAAAAGATTTTTCCATTCATTGCGATATTTCAAAACCGAAACTTATGTAATATGTAATAATTTTTTAATTTTTACGACACTAGGTGAACGTCAATGATCCATTGCCAAAGACAGCTTGTCTTCACTGTATCGAACGACTCGAGGCGCATCACGAATTAATGGAGCAGATAATAATAGTGAGGAGGCATCTTGCTTCCGAAACAAAGATCAATCCAGTAAGCGCTTCTTCCTCGGCTACGTCCGTGACGATCGATTCGACGCCGACCTCAGGACCGCCTCCGTGTTGACGACTCGTCGTTGTACACGAATACGCGCCCCATTGACAAAACAATGCTCTGAATATTTTATTATCGTATCCTCGAGAATTTTGGGAGCCGTGATGGATTTTGGAGATTTTAGAATTTTTACTCGTGGAGGATTTTGAGAGAAAAAAAACGTGCCCGTCGAGAGACAGCTCCGCGCTGAATAGAGCCGTGTTCCGAATCATTGATATTTTTTTATTTTTTCGCTGCTCTTGCCAAAAAAGTAGCTTCCCCTCTTAATTTACGTTTCAAAGAAAAGAAAGATCAAGATTACAAAGTTATTTTGACATTTCGATCATGCAAAAATTTTATCATTTCTTGCGATACCGATGGCTGTTGTTACTTTGAGATTTGTTTATCCGTCGATTTATTAATCCGATTTGAAATTGTTATCGAACCGATATCGATGAAAAAAAAATTTGCTATATATTTTCTCCGATTTTTCGAATACCACCAAAAATATTTTAGTCCACGTTTTTCATTGATCGTTTCAAAGGACAATTTTGAGAAATCTGAGTCTGGTTTCGGCCGATTTGGTAATTTGATAAACGCTATAAATAATTAACGAGTGCCATATATCGAATTTGAGCAATATTACATGTTGGACACGTTTTGAAATGTTTTTTTTTCCGTCTTGTAAAATATTCTCCAAAAACATGCCTCCAAGATATTATCGTAAATATAAAGTAAAACACCAAAACTTCATTAAAGATACGCGAGCAGCTACACTCGAGTGAGCTAAGGAATTTTGTAGAGTTGTATTATTTGCCAGAGTCGATGAGTACGTTTTTTAGATTCGTTTTTTTCTAGTTCTTACGTGAAAATTTTCGTCAATTCGCCATTCTATTTTCTTCAATGGTGTTTTTACTTTCTTTCCTCCTCTCAATCATTGGTTTTTTCTTCTCGCGACTCATCCTTTCATTAGAAGATTTTCGCGGATATTCTTATTTCACTGTAATGAAACATTGTACATTTTCTTTTGAAATACCAATATTTTACTTATTCATGTCGCTGTCCTTCTTTTTCATAACTCACTCTCACCAAAACATACATACACACCTACTTAAAGCAGACTGATCCGGCAAACGAGCGAATTGGAACTTTTGATATTGCATTGCCACGTTTGATGATTATCGAGACGTTTTTTTTTTTTTAAGTTTTCTTTCACTGAAATACATTTTCAAAATGATCAAAATCGTGATACCTCTTTGGACATCACTGTTATCATGAATCTTATTCATCTGAAATTCTAGAAAAAAAAACCGAAAAATCCCAGGTAAATTCATATTCTCAAAACAAAACGAAAAAAAAATATATATTAATGATGCCCAAGTTTCGTAGATCGTAGGTAAGAAAAGTCGTCGAAGCTTTGACCTTTGTGTACGATAACAATTATATTTGTACAATTATATTATATACGATGTATTTTTGTGTAAGACGTTGCAAGAGAAATTGCAAATAGCAACGATCGCTTTGGGAAATACACCCTCCTCTTTTCCACTGTGCGCGAAAATACGCACACGAACACACACACACAAAAACACAGGAGATCATTTATACAGAACACACACTTCCTGCCAAAGGATGTAATAAATTACACTGCTGTATAAATGCTTCTTTTTTTTCGACCATTCGTTTCAATCTGAGACATTTTACAAGAAGACAATGTTTTTTTTAATTATTTGGCGAATTATTCGTCACTGGGATTTGTGCTACGGTCTTGGACGCGTAACTTTGTCTCTCATTCATCCAAGTCGGCTCCGTATAAAAAGAAGAGAAAAAGAACAAGGGACGAAGATCAATAAAATTGCCACTTCGAATACATCGGCACCGAGTTTACCAAGAGATTACGAATTTTTCTCTTATAAAAATATATCTTTACAAACAATTGGTACGACGATATGGGGCAAAAATTCGCAATAATCACAGAGGATATATACTTATATATATAATGAAATCAATTTTTTCTTATCTTTTTTCAATATGTTCCAAAGAACGAATCTCTAAAGAATAAAAAACATTTCAGTTTCATCTAAATCATCAAACGAATAAGAATAATTGATTCTTTTGTTCTGTTAAATAATTTCCAATACCTTTAACAATTCAAGTGGAGAACTAAGGGAGGAAAGGTGCGGGGAGCGGGTGGTAAAATACGACGATCCAAGATACTTGTAACGTATTACATACACATATACATATTGTATATAGTATATAATCTATATATATGTATATATATATAGATATTTCTGATGAATATAAATCTTCTTAAGATTAAATCTTACAATCTGTATCTACAATGTTGTATAAAGGGATAAGAGAGGAAGGTGAATTGATTGATTCTTATTTTGTTTTCAATGATAGTACGATTTGCTGTTTCAGCAAAGCGCTCGAACGCGAATTCTACGATTGCAATATTTCATCATCGAATCTATGTACATATGAGAATGATGAAAACGAAAAATGAGAAAATCTTTAGTATACATTACGATAAATCAGAATGCGTGCCGTTGATGATTGTTCCGATTCCATCAAGAGCACGCCTGTTGCATTTCCGCCTTAGCCGCCTTGAGAGCTGAAATTAATATTCGTTTATTCTGATTCTTCATCATGAACTCATTTTCCATTACAGTTGAGCCAAGATGTTGATTATAAATTCAAAAAGTGAAAAAAAAAAACAAATTCTCACCTTCGCGTTCTCTTCTTCGCAATTTTTTTCGTCGTCTCTCGATGCCCGCCAATTCGACCTTCACCGAGTTGTACGTTTTCCTCAATTCCGTAAGTTTTTGCTGAAGCACCGCTATCCTCTGACTTCCATCGAGCTCGGGATCTAGAAAAATGCATAACGAAGGGTAAATAATTGGAAAATCTAATTTTCATCGATTCTGCAATGGAAAAACCAATGTTATTTTCAATAAATATTATTTTTGGTTAAATTTGAAAAAGGCTTATTTTTGAAAAAAAATTGGTGTGTGCAGATTACCACACGGTAGAAGTTAAACTTCTGTCGGGATACTCTTTTCGCGACAATATATTCTGTTTGGATCATCTATTCTTGTCGGCAAGGAAAGCCAGTACAACAAATCAAACTTAGAATTGGCGAGCGGCAAATTCCAAATGTAATTTGTACTTCAAAGTTTTCTAATTACAAATTACAAATGTAATTTTGACTTCAAAGTTTTCTAATTACAAATTACAAATGTAATTAGTAATTGAAAAATTTATAATAGTAAATTACAAATGTAATTAGTAATTGAAAAATTTCTAATTACAAATGTAATTAGTAATTGAAATTTTTTAAATTACAAATTACAAGTGCAATTAGTAATTAGGAAAATTCTAGTTACAATTTACAAATGTAATTAGGTTCAAATTTTGCACTAGTTACATTTTAACAATGTAATTAGAACCAAATTTTCGACTAATTACATGAAGTTAGAGTCAAATTTGGCTCTAATTACATTGATAAAATGTAATTAGCGCAAAATTGAACCGAAGTACATTTGTAATTTGTAATTTGATTTTTTCTAATTACTAATAACATTTTTAATTTGTAATTAGGAAATTTTAAATTCCTAATAACATTTGTAATTTGTAATGAGGAAATGTTCAATTACTGATTACCTTGTAATTTGTAATTAGAAATTTTTCTATTACTGATTACATTTGTAATTTGTAATTAGAATTTTTCGAATTACTAATCAATTTGTAATTTGCAATTAGAATGTAATTAATTACAATACGCCCAACTCCGATAAGCAGACGGCAAAGACACTATTTGTGCGAAAAACGTGACGCTCGGCTGTTCCATTTGCCAATTTTTTTCTAAATAAAATTTCTGATATTCCGAAAAATTGCTCCAACACTTTCAAAGATAAAGAGATCCAATTGCCACGAAACTGAATCTTCGTCCATGAGAAAGGACAGTTGAAAAAAAAAAAAAAAATCGTCTCACCGAGCTCAACGAAGAAATTGTATTTCATCGGTTTCGGTGATCTCGACGAATTCGACAGTTCCGTGATCGCGGTTGCAATTGCATTGTGATCAGTTGCACCGGTATTCGTGTTGATTGCGCATGGATTCGAACCCTCGCTCGTATCGTCACTGTCGCTTCCGGCGTTCGTTGCACCGTGTCTGGTCTGTCGTCCGGCAGCGGGTGGTCTTCCCAATGGTTTCTTCACGACAATCGCGTTGCTACCGCTCTGCTCGGAATGTTTGCGATTTCTCTTGCGTTTCTTCGGCGATTGCGGATCCTCGACCGATCTCTTCACCGAAGTCTTTAGCGTGCGTTCGACGCTGTTTACCTCAACGTTAGCGAGTGTATCGTCCTCGCTGTAACCGGATAGCGCTTTACCAGCGCTGTCGTCGGCCTCGGAACTGTCACGATGTGACTTAACATTTTCCTCGGATAAGGGCGACGCAACGCCAATTCTCTCCTCCTCGCGTGGCGAACCCGAGATATTTGAGATCGTTGAGTCCGGAGTCGTCGGTGGTGTGTTGTCCATCACCGGAGCTGCCTCGTTGCTCTCTCTTCTCTGCGGTATCAAAGCCCCTGCCGCTTGTTGCTGTTGTTGTTGCGGCGGTGGTGGTGGTTGTTGTTGTTGTTGTTGTTGTTGTTGTTGTGGCGATAGTTGTAGTGGCGATGGTTGTTGTTGTTGTTGTTGTATTATTGGTAGTGGTGGCGGTGGTAGTTGTTGGACAGGATGCGGTTGATGCCTCGATCCGGGAACACCGACCATCTGCTGTTGTTGTTGCATCTGAAGGGCAACGGAAACGGAAACGTTGCAGGCGTTTGGTATCGCAACGCCTAGATTAGCTCCAACGTTGATGGCGCTCGGTGTACTGCTCTGCGCACCGGAAGTCGGCGCGCTCGCAAACGGCATTTCGAGGAGAACCATTTTTTTCTCAGCGCGCTCGTCTTTCGGAGCCGTACGAGCTTCGCTGTTTCCATCAGGGTCAATGATCTCGGGTCCCGGTGCAGGTGAGCCAGGTATCTCTTCCTCGCACAGCAACGAGCTCATGTTCTCACCTTCCTCGTCGTTTTTGACCATTAATTTTGCCACTGCCATACTCGATTGGCTCTGTTGATGAATCGCTCGAAGACACGGATTCTGTATGTTACTCATACGAGGCATTAGCGTCGTTACGATTGGCATTGTCGAATCCGCATTATCATGCTGATTGTCTTGTTGCAATTGTTCCAATTCGGCCTTTAGCTTCGCATCAAAATTCGACGGTTCATTTTTCTCGTCTCTTCCCTCGGCCACACTGTCGATCACTAATTTTTGTTCCGAATCACTGCTGTCCGTTGAATCGACGAATTCCTGACTTATCACCTTCTTTCGCTTATCACGCTGACGCTCGATCGATGATATGTCTTTGTGCTGATGTTGTTGTTGTTGTTGTTCCTCGTCGTGGCTCGACGCGACGACCGCTTCTGCCAAAGATCGTCCAAACTCCACTTCCATGTCGTCGCTCTTTCTCTTGGTCCAATCGTCGTCGGGGCGTTTGTTTTCGGTTGGTACTTTACGATTTTCCGCCGTTGCTTTCGCCTCGGCGATTTTCTTCAATTCAACCTCTTTTCGCAGCTTCAATTGCTCGAGTTCTTCCTCCTTTTGCTTTATCGCGAGTCTCATGGCCTCGCGACAACGTTCCTCTTCTTGTTTCGTCGCTTCTTCAACGGCAACCTCGTGTTTTCTCGCTGTCTCATTCTCGTACTTGGCTTTCGCCAATTCTTCGTTCGCCTTGTTTCTCTTTTGCGCCGCTGTCTCGGACTTTTTATGATTAACATCCTTGACGCTCTTCTTGCCACCTGTTTCGCCGCTCTCTTCGTCCCGTTTCGTTTCTTTCGATCTGACCTGACGAAAAGCCGCCGACAATTTTTCCTCGATCGACGAAGTCGCTGGCAAACGCGCGCTTATCGGCACTGGCGTTGTCAGAGTCGTTGTCGTTGAACTCGCGTTAATAGCGCTCGGCGTTCTCGCGATGTCCAATGTTTTACGATCCATAGAAATTATCGACGATACAGGGGTCGTCGTCACCGGTGATGCAACAACGGTAATTACACACGTTGAAACAGCGGCACAGGCGGTTTGCTTGGTAGCTTCGTTGAATTCGGTTCTATCGGTTTTCTCATTGGCAGAAAATACTTCTGGCTTACAGGCGAACGAATTTTCACTATCGATCGCAGGGACTTCGGTCTCCGAGATAACGAGACGATCCTCAGGGTCATCCTGGTCGGGGTTGTTGTCGTCGTTCGAGCTGCTCGGCAAATCCGCGAATAGTAAATCTCGATTAGATTTTTTATGCTCGTCCGAGACTGGCGGAGGTGGTGGAGGAGGCGGTGGTGGCGGTGGCGGCGGTAAAGGTGGAGGTAGAGTTGGCAATGGTTTTGGTTGATTAATCGACGTAGCGTCGCTAATTTTTTCCAATTTTTCCTTAATTCCGACAGGACCAATCGCAGTTTTGTTGATCGTCGCTGTCACAGTGTCGACATTATCCTCAATCTTCTTAGCGGCAGCAGCGGCGTTTCTTCGTATTTTTCTTCTTGGATCGACGCTCGTTTCGATATCGCTCTTGATATTTTCCTTCGGTGCGGGACTCATCGATGTTTTTTGCTTCTTCTTCGGACTCTTCGGTTCCTCGTCGAATACGCGTTTCTTCGGTTTATCCTTGTCACCGGAAGAGTCACGCTTGTTTCGCACCTCGAACTCGAAGGGTTCAGGCTCCTTGAACTCGTAGACATCCTCGGTCGGCGGTATCACCGGCGTCGGTGCAACGACCGGCGTCAATGATGCCTGCGAGATCGTTGGCGTTGGAGACAGTGATTTTGAAGCGGTCACGACAGCACCGTTGTTGTCCAAGACAGGTTTCGTATCCGTCGTACAGTCAACGATACTCTTCGACGTATCAATTTTCTTCTCTTCTTTCGGTTTTTTCTCCATATCCTGAGGAAATTCGGACTTGACGCGAGTCTCATCGACGGACTCGTCGGTCTCGAATTTCACGTGTTCCAACTTAACAGCTTTGTCGAAACCCTTGAGCTCCGATCTTATTTGATTGAGATCAAAATCACGACCCTTCGGCTGCTCGTCGTGACGCTCGTAGGTCACGGGGACACTTTGCGTAGTTTCATTGTCGTTTGTAGAATTTGTCGTAACAGAGGCGGCAATCGAGGCTGGAGTAGCGACGGTTACTTTCAACGAGGCAGCCGTAGTTTCAGTCTCTTCGTCGATATTTTCGGTTTCCTCGGCATCATCTTCCTCGTCAGCATCCTCCTCTTCATCCTCCTCCGCTTCTTCTTCTTCCTCTTCATCCTCCTCTTCGTCCTCCTCACCTTCTTCCTCGTCTTCGTCTTCCTCGTCTATTCCCGCACCATCGTTCGACGTTGATTTCGTGTCTTTGACTTTTGTCACGGTTCTTCTCAACCTACGAGTTCTACGTGGCTCCTCGGGCACATCTTTTTCATCCTCCTCATTTTCACTGTTCTCCTCGTTCTTCGATCTATCGTCAACGCGACGTCTGTAGACTCGTCGTCTACGTGGCTCTTCGGCAACTTCGTACGAAGCCTCGCTGTCATCGCTCTCAGTGCAATAATGCACCATATCCATTCGACTGGACATTCGTCGCGTTTGCCGACGTAATTCGACACCTTGCTCCGTGTTTCTCGTATTTCTAATTGGCCGACCGGAAGTCGCTGGTGTGGCGGGACTCTTCGTTCTCGAGCTCGAGCTCGCAATCGACAAAGGTGTCGTCGATCTCGCCGGTTGAGACTCCTTGTCCTTGCTCGCTGTTGACGACGACGAGCCACTCGATGAGCTCGTGCTCGACGATAAATTGGCCGTTGAGAGAGCGTTTGTCGTCGATGACGTTGAATGAATCGCCGCTTGACCCGTGACACTTGATTGAGCTCTTCGACGACTCTGTGAAACACCGACGTTCGTTCCTCCCGTCGAGGAGGAAGATGCTTTCGATGTTTTTGCATTACCAGTCGCCGATCCACCGGTGCTCGGTGTTTGAGGGCGCGGCGTCGCTTTCGTACGCTTTATGCGTGTCTGAGATTGCGTGAAATTTTGCGCTATTCTCGTTGCTTTTATCCACTCGTCGTATCGCGTGTTCCAGCCGGTATAGTGCACGAGATAAGCCGTCTCCGAACTGCCGTCCTTCTCGATGTCGATGACCTTCGCCTCGTAAGTGACCTTCGACTCGTGGGTCGGTCCGTAATAGACCTTGAGTCTGTCACCGAGTTCCACGGGTCCTTTGTAAGTTGGGGCGGTGACGGCGCTCTCGACGCCGCTACTGTCGTCCTTGTCAGGGCGTGATTTGTCCGTCTCGTTGTCACGTTTCTTCCGGCCTCTTTGCTGTTTCTTCAATTCCTCGTCCGTCATGCGTCGTTGTTTGGTCGGTTGGCCACGATTTTTCTCCGATTCTCGAGACGGTGCGCGCGTCTCGCGAGCACCCTCGACAGTCGCTTTTGCCTTTGTCGCGTCGTCTTTTGACTTGGAACGCGTCTTCGTTGGTTCCTCCTCCTTTGATTTCTCATCGCGTTTCGACGTTCCCTCCTGTCTCTTCGTCGTCGTCGCGCTCGTTGACGATCCCGCTGAACTCGCGGTACTCGATGCTACGGACGGCGCGACACCGACGATCGACGATCCGCTCGTTGACCCTCCTGCCGCCGTCGTCGACGCGCTGCTCGTATCCTGAGCTTTGCGCTTTTCCGTAATCTTCTTTTTCGTTTCGTCCCGCGTTTTTATCGTGGTCTTTGCGCGTACAGACGGCACCGGGGTGAATCGCGCCGTTGGTTTTAACGATTTTTCACTGCTCGACGATTCACCACCCTCGGCCTCGACATTGACGTCACTGTCCTGACCGCTTATAACCTCCTCGACGAGATCTTTCTTCTTGGTGATTCTCGCTGGTGGATCGTCCTCTTTGACGGATTCCTTGATCGCAGGCGCTTGAGCGACGGGTTCCACAGCGCGCTTCTCTTTTTTCTCCTCCTCGATGACCGGCGCCGCGGTTTTTTTCTGCACCGGAGATGGTGACTTCGTTACCGTCAAAGGAGGCGCTGGAGTTGGAACTTCCGGCTGTTGCGTCGACGTTTGCTGCTGGGATGTCGGCGGCGGTGGTGGGGGTGGTGCGGGTGCCTGAACCGTCGTCGCTTCTTCCTCGACCTCGTTTTTCTCACGTTCAACGCTTATTTTCGGCACGGGCGTCGTCGCTTGCGCCGTTGGTACCGGAGTATTACGATCCTTGTCCCTGATCAAGCTTCGTCCGGGCCTCTGTTTTCTCGTACTACCGCGCGGATGATTGACCATCGTGCAGCCCAACTTTCGATAAAAATCCTCGAAGGAGTGTAAAAATTTTTTGTACGCCTGTTTAACGAGATTGTGAGTCGATGCTGTCGATTGCATGGTAAAGCTCAATCTTCGGGTTATCGATTTCCATTGATTTTGATTCGTGACGCGATTGTAACCACCGAGTTTGTAAACAGCGCGAAATAATCGATATAAATCGATGTCCTCGGTGCCGATCATCGGACAATTGTTAATCGGTGTGCCACGATCGTCCATGAATTTGTACAGCTGAGCGACGAAATGATCTTTCTCCTCGCGCGGCTCGTCGTCCGAGCTCTGCAACAGCGAGTGATTCATTCATAAAGAGTAGTAATTTAATTTGTGAAAACATTTCCATGATTTTTAGACTCACGTCGGAATCGAGATCACCGTCGGAATCGCTGTTACCGCTCGATACGGCATTTCCAAAGAGCGAATCTCTGTCCCAGTGTGGCGGCAACTCGTTCTTTTCCAAAAACAACAATGCCTTCTCAACGGCGACCTTCAAACCGCTGTTCTCCACTTTGTTCCCAAGCTCTTTCGTAAACTCAATGGCCTCCTTCTTCGGCACAGTGTAACTGAAATAATTAATAGTGCAAGTTAATCGTTAATCCATTTTTTCTCAATTAAAAAGACATTTACAGTGCGTGTTCCGAGCGAAATGTAACGTGGAAAAAAATTTGTTGTAGAAAAAATGTATATGGGGCGTTCCACACCAAACCGGACACCATTTATTTAGCTTTTGCATCTCCGATTTTTTCAAAATTTTTTATGTTTTAGTATTTGTTCATGTTTTTTTTTCATTTTTTTTTCAAACGCCCATAACTTTGCCAAAAATGGGCCAAATGGGACGTTTTTTTTTTAAATTTTTTTTTTTAACGTACTTTTGATAAAAAATATCGAAACAAAATTTCAAACCGTATTTCTATGAGATTTTTAAGTTTCAAAAATAAATTGTTGATTTATAAAAAACACGTACTGATCGATTTTCTTAAATTTTTTTTGTAAAAAACTGTCTTCCATTCCACAACTTTTAAACCTAACGAGATAATGGGTAAACGATGGGATCTATTTTTTTTCGATTTTAAATTTAGCACCATTTAGCTTTTGTATCTCCGATTTTTTACAAAATTCTTTGTGTTTTAGTATTGGTTGAAAGAGGCCTCTATCATTTTTTTCAATTTTTTTTGTCGATCCGCTTTCAAGATATAGATTTTTCAAAAAATATGTTCCTTTTTTTTTTGTAAACGTCCATAACTTCGCGAAAAATGGGCCAAATAGGACGTTTTTTTTCCAAATTTTTTTTTTTGAACGTACTTTTTATAAAAAATATTGAAAAAAAATTTCAAACCGTATTTCCATAAGATTTTTAAGTTTTAAATATAAATTGTTGATTTACAAAAAACACAATTTTTATACCTAAGTAGGTAATGGAATAACGATGGGATCTATTTTTTTTCGATTTTTCAATTTCCATATTTTAGTTATCCGTGTTGGAAATAAATATTTATCTTTTTAAAATAAAATAGATATATCTTAATCATTAAATGAACGATGACCGATAATTTTTATTTGAATACACCACGATATATGATTACCGCATTAATTGCTATTTAATTATTTTTGAAATACGGTTTGAATTTTTTTTTCAATATTTTTAATAAAAAGTACGTTCAAAAACAAAAATAAATAAAAAAAAACATCCTGTTTGGCCCATTTTTCGCGAAGTTATGGACGTTTACAAAAAAAAAGACATATTTTTTGAAAAATCTATATCTTGAAATAGGATCGACAACAACAATTGAAACAAATTATAGAGGCCTCTTTCAACGAATACTAAAACATAAAAAATTTTGAAAAAAATCGGAGATACAAAAGCTAAATAACGGACAAAGCGAAATGAGGTTTGAAATTTTTTTTCGATATTTTTTATCAAAAGTACGTTTAAAAACAACAATTTTGAGAAAAAAAAACGTCCCATTTGGCCCATTTTTCGCAAAGTTATGGGCGTCTGAAAAAAAAAGTAGCCCAATTTTTGAAAAATCGATATCTTGAAAACGGCTCAACAAAAAAAATTGAAAAAAATCATGAAGATCTCTTTCAACCAATACTAAAACATAAAAAAATTTAAAAAAAATCGGAGATGCAAAAGCTAAATGGTGTCCGGTTTGGTGTGGAAAGCCCCATATATTCCGGAAAATTCGAAGCTATTGGATGAGTTTACTCACTATCTTGCATCTTTAAACGATCGAACGAGGTAATCGTCGCGTACGCGTATGCGTACGGTATCCTGAGCCGTAGGCGCAACCACGAGTCCGGGAAACCAGTAGTCTTTTTTCTTTTTGTCACCCAGCTCGACGCAAACGACACGACCGATCTCTGGCTCGGTCTCGACGCCTTCCTTACCACCGATTCCCGAACCCGAGTCACGGCTACCCCGGGGCGGACTTCCTTCGTCCTCGCTGCTGTCATCTCTGCGAAAAGAAATTTTTTATTTATCGTGAAAATCGATAAAATATTTTATTTACTGTAACCTCTATTTCATTATAACTATTTAATCTTATCTTTATCATACGTATAATGCATTATAATTTTTTAAATCGTTATTATCAACCATTATGGCGGATAACTTTTTGTTATGTTAAAATTTGAGTAGGCCTCTATTCACATTATTATTCTACACATGACACTTTTAGCACAAAAGTTTCTACACATGAGAAGGTGGCAAGGAATAGTATCCTACACATGATTGTCCTACATATTACAACTTGTAGCAAAACTCTGCAACGTAATTATCCATTCCAGTAGTAAAATGTGCTAAAGGCTATAATGTGTAGGAAAATAATGTGTAGGATAATAATGTGTAGAATAAAATATTATTTCCTGCCACCTTTTCTTTTGTAGAATGATGTGTGTAGAAACTTTTGTGTAGAAAGTGTCATGTGTAAAATAATGCCTCCTACATAATTTGCCCCATACTAAACCAGCGCATCAATGAACTGCCAGTGATCGGCAAAATCGATATTTTCGTCAATTTAATTACCACTAATTACTCGGTGTTAGAAAATGTTATAATTATTCCAATAAATATTACTCATTATTAAGGCACTCAGTAATTAGGCAGTAAGGTATTTCCAATATTCGAAACTTGATAATTCATGTTATTATTATCCAATAAACCTATAACGTGTAATTTAGATCAAATAATTACTCATAACCAAGTAATTAAAATTTTGCTCTTATGAATTACTGATTTCATAAAAAATTAGGTAATTGTTCCTTCTAATTATTAATTATCCAAGGAATTAAATACTCAAGTACTCTACTTACTAATTCCTAAAAAAATTAGTTAATTATTCCTTGCAATTATTAATTATTTGATAATGCATATTTATGCTTGTAAATGTGTTTAGTGAAGTTAAGCAGGAACCCTGATAGCCAGTGTTGTACTATAATATCTTGGTCATCTGTAGCTTGGAATCAATTTGACGCCAAGTTTACGGTAAGTTTTTGGTGAGCAACATTTGGATACAAGTTGATCGAAATCTATGGCCGGTAATTGAATACAAGTTGTAGGAAAACTTGTACACAAAATATACTCCAACTTTTGTACAAGTTTACTCCAATAACATCTACAATTATTTGTAGTCAAGTCGTACTTAAATTGTGAAGGAATTTATAATTGATTAGTAATTTATATATCTAAATTATTAATTATTCAAATAATTGGCAATTGAAATAGTTCAATTACTAATTACTTGAATAATTAGTAATTTAGACATATATATATTACTAATTGTTCAAATAATCAATAATTGACATAATTCAATTTTAAATTATTCTGATAATTAGTAATTAAAATAATTCAATTACTAATTAATTTAATGATAAGTATTTTAGAGAATACGATTACTAATTTTTCTAATAATGAATAATTCAAAGAATACACATATTCAATATCCAAATATTTCATAGTATTGGTCTTTAAATTACTGATTATCGAAATACCTAAAAAAAATAATGAATAATATTAATTTTGTAAATGACGATTAATTAAAAATCTAAATTTTTTTTTTGCCGATCACTGTGAACTGCCTTCAATGAATCTCACTCTCTCTCTCTCCAAAGTCTCAATTTCTCTGTATAGTTCTTAAATCTTGTTTCAGTTAATGTCACTGCATTTTAATTTAACCTTCATTATAACTGGCACTGAAAAACGCTATACATTTCTATTTTATTCTATCCCGAAACTATTAGGATCATAAAATTATCGATCGATCAATCTTTCTTTCTCTCTTTCTCTTTGGAGCAATATTCCCCCCCAAAAACTCACTGCGCTTGCCTCGAGCGTCTGCCGCGTCTGCCTCCGATAACAGGATTTCCAAAGTGCTCAGGATGAGTCAAAGGCAATTGATCGAGAGTTTCGCTTTCGGCAAAGTGTCGTCCGCTCTTGAGGCACAGAGCGGTCCTTCGGAGAGTCGTGATGTCTCCATCGTCGAAAACCACCGTATACTGACTGCAATCCTGTATCTTTGTGATCGTAGCTTCGACAAAATCCTTTCTGTCCGCGTGTTTTGCCTCTACCGAAGCGCCGACCCTGAGCGTTCCTTTTATCTGATCGTCGGTTACAGTCGCCGTTCCCAGACCTTGCTTGTAAGTGACCCTACACTTGACCGAACGAACGACCTTTCTGATTTTTGCCTCGCAAAAAGCGCCCTTGTACTTGGCACTGACCTCCGTACCCACGGCCAGATACGGCGGATCGTCTCCCTGCGCGAGGGTGATAAAATTAATTACCAGTGCGAAATTTACAAACAACTACATTCGTAAAATTTTCTCTGCTATGGATTATGAGAAATGACAATGAGCAAAAAATGTGATATTTTCCAAGCAAAGTGAAAAATTGAAGTCTATTCGGAAATATGTATGATTTTATGAAAATCGGGAATAAAGAAGCAGGAAATGGAGCAAAGAGAAGAAATTACTATGTCTGAGCACGAGTGGGGAAGTAAAATATTGAGTCAACTAGCCATGAGGAATCGCGATAAATTGAGGAATTTCACTCATCAAACGTGAGACTCGTGAATTGGAGCAATTTTATAGAAGAAACAGGAAGAAACGGAATCGAGGAAAGCTGATCGAGAAACCTGAGATAGACGAGTTTAGAAAACAAAAATGAATCGCACTGAAAAATTTGAATAATCACGACGTGAACGCGGTAAAAGCGTTTTCCTCATTATTTTTTTGTTTTCTTTCGAGACAACAATATGCGATCGTGCGAAATGGAACGCAAAGTATCGAAGAAAAAAAAATACAATCCCCAATTTGTCCCCTCCCTATTGAGGATTTTTCTCCCGCCCATTGTGACTTACCAGCATTTTCTATCCTTTCCGAAACTCCATGTATAGTACGGTGATATGTCTCTTCCTTCGTCTCGACGTTGTAATCACGTCGCACACGACCGCGGAAAAGCACGGGAATAATTGCACAACTTTATTTTATAAATGTACGTTTTACGAAGAAAAAAAAACTGTTCCGAAGAATCCGCAATGCTTCTCTCCTCCGCTCTCCTCGAGAGGAATGAAGAGAGAGAAGCAGCCTACCTACGTGAATCGAAAGGAGCTCTACGCCGCTTTGGAGCACACAAGAGAAACCATAGGTGGGAGAAAAAGTATGTAGCTGCTTTTTCTTCTCGCGAACGCCAAACATCGACGCACATCAACGTGCAATTATGCGACTGTGTGCGACTGACACGAAACATGAAAGCCAAAGCGGCGCGCGAGGCGCTTTGGCTTTCGTATAAACCATCTAGCGGTGGTACACTGTATATCATTGGCAAAATTCGTACATTATCGACCGACAGTAATCTTCCGGGGCCGGTAACAAACCAGTACCTCGGAGATTTCCCACCGGTTAGTCAGCGCGCCGTCAATGGCGGGATTTTCAAATATTTGTAAAATTACACGTAAACCCTGTGGGCTCAGCGACTTGATGAGAATATGAAATTACATAGATGATTGTTCTTTGAATTCACGGTCGTACATACAGGTCTGGAAACTCCTATGGTGGGGGGTGACTCGATTGGTGAGGCAAATTCTGCGTAGTTGTAGAATCAACCGGTAGGTTCGTCGTCGTAGAGGGGTCTCCGTGACATATACATGGACATGTATATCCGCGTAGTTGGAGAACCGACCGCTAGGTTCGTTGTCGTAGAGGGGTCTCTCTTTTGCTTCAACAACTATGCCACCCCCCACCACTCAAAACCGCCGGAGTTCCCAGACCTGTATGTACGACCGTGTTTGAATTATACCAATGTCGATCCACTCCTCTTCCTTAAAAATCATGAACATTCTATAATAATTTTGTGAATGAATCTCGATGAGAAGACAGTAAACAGGAATCTCGAGATCTCCGTCGGTAAGTCAACGCTCCGTCAATGGCGGGATTTTCAAATACTTGTAATTACACGGAAATCCTGTCAGCGACTTCTGAGAATACGAAATTACATCGATAATTGTTCTTTGAATTACACTAATGTCGATTCACTCCTCATTCGTAAAAACTACAAAGAAGTAAGAATCGAATCGCCAGTATAATCGCCGGGGTGCCATACGAACCATCTACATTCCTGACCGTATATTTTTTTCTCCCTATCCTCTCCCTTCTGCTACGCGCTCCCACGTCCTCGTCTGCTTTTACCAGTGCTCATCGTGACGCTCAAACAAAATGGCGACGAACAACGAAGTGCCGGCAGAAAATCGTGCTAGCAACTCTCCATTATCCGAGAACTCGGTGAGTATTTAATAAAAGTTAAATGTAACAAATTGATGATCCGCATTGATGTCGCGAAGTCGCGAAGGAACAAAAAAATTAGTCCGCAAATATCATCATTGACTTTGACGTGATATTATCTCGAATGTGGGATTTTTAAGCTGAGATAATTTCTAGAGACGAATGTCGCGAACACGCCGATTATTTTCGCATCTGACAAAATCGAACATTGTTATTCGCGATATTTCACGGTCAATAATCTCAACGACGCATTAAACAGCGTTGAAAATCTCATAATCACATCAAAGGATTCTGTCGATTGACGAGAAACCCGTATTACGATCATATTTCACGTGTAATGGAACAAATACGATATATCACACACGTGTACGCTATAGGGTTGCTCTTCCGCGCGCGCTTGCCTCTGTGTATGTGTGTGTTCATAAAAAATTATTCGATCTATCTCGAAATGGACGCCGCAGTTTTTGGCGGGCACGTGGACGCCACGACCACCGCTCATTCTCACAAACGATACTGAATCTCTTCGTATCCTCGTTCGGCTAGTTTCCTCCATATGAACAACATTGTAATTATAATACGGCGTTGAAAAAATGTTTTCTCCAATATAATGAAAATTCGATCGAAAAGTGAAGTTTCGACCCGGCATTTGTTTCAACGCCACGCGCCGGCTGACTCATTCACGCTCATAACCAACCATTTCTCGTTCATTTTTTTAACAAATAGCATTTTTTAAATCTCCGTTAAGACTGTGTTCTCGGTAGTGAAAAATAATTGCACTTTTTGCTTCCTCGTAAAAGAAGCCTTGTTTTCGTGCATTTTTTTTTCGCTATTATTATGCCCATGTGTTCAAAATGTCCTAAAACGTCGAGAAATCATATTTAGATAAAATATCCGGATGCTGCGTGTATGCGCGCGCGCGCGCGTGTGTGTGTGTATGTGTGTATCCTGAATTTCAAACGTAAATAATTAATAACTCGACAGCGCTTCGAGATATCGAGCTAAAATTTGGCACACTTGTCGAGCACGGATTGCTATTCATTATTAAAAAAAATTGTTTTAATTCTAACAGTTGTTCAGATTTTATCGACTTTTGTCGTTTTTGCAAGAATGGCGTAAATGCTTTAACTTCTGCAATTTTCTTGAAATTGCACTCAAACTTTGTACAGAATTAGTATAGCTGTTAAGGTTGTTTGGTATTAAATTTGGCAAAAATCTATCGAGGGTAAAATTTTATGAAATTTTGAATTTTTTGAAAAATAGCGTAAACGTTCTAACTTGTGCAATTTTTAAGATATTGTACTGAAACTTTGCATAGAGTTAATATAGCTATCAAGGTTGTTCGCTACTAAATTTGGCAAAAACCCATTAAGGGATTAAGATTGTACGAAATTTTGAATTTTTTGAAAAATAGCACAAGCGCTCTAACTTGCACAATTTCCAATATATTTCACTGAAACTTTGTACAGAACTTGTATAGCTATCAAGGTTGTTCGCTATCAATTTAGCGAGAATCGATTGAATTTGCACATTGATTACTAATATTTTTCAATTGTTAACAAAACGTCTTAAAGAAAGCTATGTGAACTATGGAAGAGGAAGCAAAGTGCAAATTTCAATTTGCAGGGTTTATTATTCAAATTATTTTAAATTATTTCAATTCAAACGTCACACCTAGTCGTGAAGGTCGAAAAATGACTTGTTTAAAAAAAATTTTTTGACGCTAGATCCCAAATGTTCCCTGAAAATTTCAATGCGATTGATTCGAAATTCCTAATGTTATGGATTATTATGTTGATGCTCGTTAATCATAAATAAGCAATATCAAAACTATTCCAAACCCATGTGCAAAATATTGCAAAAACTGCTGTATTTGTTGCACCTTTCGTGGATGTTTGAATCGAGTATTTCGCTCATGAGATGTTTTATTCCATGGTATACTTTGGACTTGACAATTGAAAAAAAAACGATTTTCAGTTTAAAAAATCAAGACTCACTCTGAACTTGCACAATTTTCATTTTATTTGATATTTTTGAAGTTTTTTTTATTTATCACAGTATAAATGAATGCTGGAGAAATTTGTGTGGTTTTTTTTCTTCATTTTTACTGACTTTGCTTCAAAGTCCAATGGACCTAGTACAAAGATGCGTGTGGAATTCTGAAAATAAAAAATCAAAACAATATTTGATTTTATCTTTTAAACTGCAGAAGTTTGCATTATTGGTATGCAACTGAAATGAGTTTTTTTTCTAGTCTTGCTCATTCGTGCATTAAGAGTCCCAGATTCCTAGATACACCAAAAAACGATTCACTAATTTTTTTCTTTAAGAACTCTTCCTTAGAAGATAAATCTGATAAAAAAAATTGTTCATACATAACAAATGTTTTTCTTCTCTGTCTTCGATCTCGTAGACAACAAAAATGGAGACAATGGAAGTAGCGGAGGCGGTTACACCGGGTTCCAAGGATCTCGAGAACGCGATGAGCAATCACAAACCCGTGCCGGTCGACGAAATGACCTCCAGGGATTATTACTTCGACTCTTACGCTCATTACGGCATACACGAGGAGATGCTGAAGGACGAAGTGAGAACGGTGACTTACCGAAATTCCATGTATCACAACAAGCATCTGTTCAACGGAAAGACCGTATTGGACATTGGCTGCGGCACTGGAATACTGTCAATGTTCGCGGCTAAAGCGGGAGCAGCGAGAGTCATCGGTATCGAATGTTCGAACATAGTCGAGTACGCGGAAAAGATCGTCGAGGCTAATAATCTGTCCAACATAGTTACGATAATAAAGGGGAAAGTGGAGGAGGTCGTATTGCCGGATGGAATAGAAAAAGTAGACATAATAATATCAGAATGGATGGGCTATTGTCTTTTTTACGAATCGATGCTCGACACCGTTTTATTCGCGAGGGACAAGTGGCTTCGAAAAGGCGGAATGCTGTTTCCCGACAAAGCAACGCTCTTCATCTGCGGCATCGAGGATCGTCAGTACAAGGACGAAAAGATCAATTGGTGGGACGATGTTTACGGCTTCGACATGTCGAGCATTCGCAAGGTCGCGATAAGCGAGCCGCTGGTGGACGTTGTGGATCCGAAACAGGTCGTCACGAATTCCTGTCTCATAAAGGAGGTCGATCTCTACACCGTGACCAAAGCGGATCTCGAATTTTCATCGCCCTTCAGCTTGGTAGTTCGCAAGGACGATTACGTTCAGGCTCTCGTGACTTTCTTCAACATTGAATTTACGAAATGTCACAAACGAATTGGCTTCAGCACGGCGCCCGAGGTACAATACACCCATTGGAAACAGACGGTATTTTACTTCGACGAATTTATGACCGTCAAAAAAGGCGAGGAGATATGCGGTGTCTTCTCGATGAAGCCGAACGCCCGAAATTATCGTGACCTTGATTTTAGCATCGAGCTCGATTTCAAGGGTGAACTTTGTCAAGTACACGAGACCAATACTTATCGCATGCGCTGATACGGGTTGTCGGACGCGTGTATCGACGGAAACGGATATTATCCCCGTTTCCTCGTTCATACGAAACAGCGGATGAAGAACAAAACGAAAAAATTGATTAGCCTCGTGGGAAAACTTTTTATAGTCCGTTCTAGCGAGATTGTGTATAATTGTCCTTCCCCCCCCGTTGATCATCGAGCAACCTACGGTATTTTTTACACTATTGTCTCTTTCTCTCTTCCTTCTTCCCTCGGCAGAATCTCTATGAGAAAGATGAACCATCGAAACGAAAGAAAAAAAAAGAAAAAAATGTAATTAATCGACGAAGAGCACCAGCAAAAAAATTCAATACCCCTTCCATCACACTATGAATGCCGTAAGATGAAAATTGAACGCGAGCGTTCGCCAGCTTATGGCTGAAAAAAAATTGAGAAATTTATTCCTTCGACGAAAAATTCAAAGACCCCTTTTTGATGAATAATTCTTTTGAATAATGAAAGAAATTTTAACGCGTTGAAATACCGTTTTGAGAATTATTTGCCGAGCATCGGCGAGGGTCTTATACTTTTTCGTTATTCGTTTGAATTGTTTTTCGATTTTTCTTTCAGCTGCACGTTCGAAACTTTTAGTACTTTCCGAGAGCCCGATCGAATATTAAATTCCACTGTATTGTGTCAATAAGCCGGAATAGGTGAACATTTGTGCGGCTCAATAATCGTGATAATGCGTCGATACGAAGCTGGAGATTAACGAGAAAGATCGAAGAAAATCTAGCTGATAAATCGAGTTATAATGAAGCTTAATTGTTTCTGGTATCGGACAAATCCATTGTGAATGGACAACGAAAAACCAGCTGGTAATAAATTAAGTGAAAAATAAAAGCTAAATTCTCCCTGTAAGCGATTTAACAAAAAGTATGCGAATTTCGTGGCTTGTAACAGGCCTCGTACTCGAATTTTTTTTTTTTTTAACAGACCCTATTAACGAGAGACGAAAAAGCTTCGTTGCGATTATTACCCGCGATAAAACAAGTACGAATTAGCGCGATATTATGTCATGTAAACGTACGTCCGTAAAAATTATAAAGAAAGAAAAATAACGGATAAAAGAAAATTGCGTATGTTCATATAATTGTATTAGTGAAAGTTTCCGCGAATTTTATCATACGAACGTACAGTTATATACATATAAAGATAATAAAGTTAATACGTTTGCTATCCGTATGCATTTTTTCTCGTCGTCTTTCTATAATCCTTCCAAATCGTCGGTTTCACAACAACGACGATACTATTTTATGCCGCTTCTATTTTACGAAGTTGCAAGATCCTTCAGGGAATTTGCCAATTTTTGCGTCTTGTAGTCAGTCCGCAATTGAATGAAACTGATTAGAGTTGAACGATCGAGAACCGCCTGCAACAAAGTATTTAAAGAATAAATATTTGAACCTGCAGAAAATAAGAATTTTCCCAAGAACAAAACAGGGATCGGCAAAAAAAATTACTATTTTTCAATTGATGGAAAGTCGATAATTTTAAAAGATAGAATACCAATTGATGAAAAAATTGATATCCGAAATTGTATTTTCAATTATCCGAATAATCGGTAATTGGTCGAAAAATAATATCAATTACTCAGAAAATGGATAATTTGTTTGAAATTATTTTCAATTATCCGAATAATCGGTAATTCGTAGAAAAATAATATCAAATAATCATAAAATGGGTAATTGGTCTGAAAGTTTTTTTTTAAATTATTCAAATAATCTGTAATTGGTAGCAAAATAATACTAATTTTTCAGAAAAATATCAATTACCCAGAAATACAGTCAATTAGTTTATCAATATTTTAAATTTCTCGGAAAAAAAATAATTTATTGAAAAAGGGTTTCTGAGAAAATAGGAGTGATTAGAGATATATAAATATATATGTATATGTCTATATACTTGTATATGCCTGTATATACTTTTATATATCTCTACATATCTCTTATAACTCCGATTTTCAATAAATTATGAAGATTTTTCTAAAATATTGAAAATATTTTTAAACCAATTGCTCATTTTTCTGAAAAATTGATATTATTTTTCTACCAATTACCGATTATTCGGATAATTGAGAATATTTTCAGACCAATTACGCATTTTTCTGAAAAATTGATATTATTTTTTTTACACATTACCGATTATTCGGATAATTGGAAATTTATTTTTTTCCATTAACCATTGTCGGACAATTGGAAATTTAAATTTCAAAATTATTTATTTTCAAAAAATTGATATTTTCCGAAAATGCGCTTGAAAATATCATTACTGCCAATCTCTGGAACAAAGCTCCACGAATCATTGAAACAATAGAGACGAATTCATGTGACGAGTGATAAAATAGCGAATAATTTACCAATTGATCACCGGTACAGACTTGCTTCAAATTGGTTGGTTTGACGAGAAGCAAATTGCAAAGGGCGTGAAGAGTATCGAACAACGATATGACGATACCAACGCCCAATTCCTTGACGCATTTGCGATACTCATTCATGTCGCATATGGCGCACATTGCACCGGCCGAATTGAA
Source organism: Alloplasta piceator (assembly GCA_946863875.1). Taxonomy (NCBI): domain Eukaryota; kingdom Metazoa; phylum Arthropoda; class Insecta; order Hymenoptera; family Ichneumonidae; genus Alloplasta; species Alloplasta piceator. Next base: position 2,080,262 of record OX333074.1, read on the forward strand.
TTGAAATTGTTGCAGATGCTCGTAGATAACGCGATGAAATCTTATTCCCAATTCCGTCAATACGTTCTCGACGTTTTTGCCATCGAGACTATCGCGTATTTGCCTTATCATAACGGTCACATATTGAACGACGACGAGACAAGCCGGTGTGCTCAGAGTATCGACGTCCGTCTCAGGCTTAAAATCCGTTTTTCTCTGCTCGTTTTGCAGATACAGCTTCACCCAACCGACAATTGCGTTTATACTTCTATCGAGTCCAGTGTCCAATTTCAATTCAATCTGTTCGAGAATAATTTTCTCCCTGGAGAGGCAATCCGCGTGTTTCGGGGTCGATAAAACGAGGGGCACGAGACTATCGTTGAATTGTTCCTCGAGCAAACGTACGATAACGTTGCACTGTCGTACGATATTGAAAAAATGTATTTCCGGCTGTATTCGCGTTTCCGGTATTGGCACGCTCTGAAGTCCCAATTCGAGGGCATAATCAACGTGCTCGGTCATGAGACAGTGCAACAATATCTCCAGAATTTGCACGGCATTTCCAGGTACATCGGCGGTCTGTGACAATGTTCGACAACGCTCGAACGCCAATTTGCTACGTTGAAGCAACGCTATCGCGAGTTCCTCCGACAGAAAAGTCTCGCCGCCGTAATCCTCGATCTGGGCGATATTGATGTTTGTCCTGGTGCCCAAAACCGCTTGCAAGTCCCTTCTCAATTCTTGAAAGCCACCGGTCTGCAATTGTTTCTTCTGATGATTCTTCGATTCGTAATACTCGACGAGCAATTGCGACGATTTTTCGCGCAATGCCTTGAGCTCGACCGTCGTGTAAGTGTCGAGATGCTTCTGAAAGATATTTTGCGTTAATTTCGTGAGATAAGCGTCGTCCGTGCCCATGTTGAAGCGTCTCAGATCCAACGATAATTTCGTCGTTTTCGAATAAAGGTCGTACAAATTCGTGAGGTACTTGTCGGCGTCGGTTCTATCGGCTAATTTTGCAACCGCATATTTTTGCAAACGCAAGTGATATATGTTGAGGACAAATTTGGCCATTACTTGATCCGGATTGGCGAATACACGCTGCATTAGAGCGTAATTCTTCGTGCACATTGGTATGACGTCCTGAAATACGTCTTTACCACCGAAAGAGCCCATCTGACTTTGCTCGATAAACGCATCGATGCACTGTGAATATCCCTTGAAATGGGCGAGCACCGAGGCCAATTCTTTCATACGATCCGCATCTCCGGCGTTGTGAGCCCTCACGAATTCTTCGATCAGACTTCGCTCGATCTCGTCGTACTTCGATGCGATCTTTGTCTTCGCGTGATCGAACTTCTCGGATGGCAATTCCTGTGATATGATGTGCAATTTCTGGATAACATCGGCCGCCACGTCCAACTGTAAAATTTTAAAAGGGTTATTGATGTTCCATTTGCACAGTCGAGTTATCCATTCGACTATTATTGAAAAATTCTAGGACTTCAGATTCTAGATTTGAAATAATGAACCCAACAACCAACAATTTTTGATTTCCAATAGCAAATAGAGATGGTCGAAGGTTTAGATTTTTGAAGATTGAAAAATGTGATGCTTGTAAACGATTCAAATGATCGTAATGTTCCTGACCTTGATCGAGAAAAATACAACCAAACTTAGGATTGTTAGGAGGAAAAGCAGAAAAAAATTGTGTGCTCCAGGCAGTGATCGGCAAAATAGATATTTTCGTCAATTTAATCAATTACCGCTAATTACTCAAACCTCAATAAATATTACTCATTATTAAGGCACTCAGTAATTAGGCAGTAAGGTATTTTTAATATTTGAAAATTCGATAATTCATGTTCGATTATTATCCAATAAACCTATAACTTGTCATTTAGATCAAATAATTACTCAATAACCAAGTAATTAAAATGTTGCTTTTATGAATTACTGATTTAAAAAAAAATTAGGTAATTGTTCCTTCTAATTATTAATTATCCAAGTAATTAAATACTTAAGTACTTTACTTATTAATTTTTTATGAAATTAGTTAATTATTCTTTCCAATTATTAATTATTCGAATAATTAGATAATTAATTCTTCTAATTACTAATTTTTCAAAAAATCAGTTAAATATTCTTTGCAATTATTAATTATTTGATAATGCATATTTATGCTGGTAAATTTGTTTAGTGAAGTTAAGCAGGAACTCTGATAGCCAGTATTTTAATATAAAAACTTGGTCATTGGCTTAGAATCAATTTCACGCCAAGTTTACGGTAAGTTTTTGGTGAGCAACATTTGGATACAAGTTGATCGAAATCTACGGCCGGTAATTGAATACAAGTTGTAGGCAAAGTTGTACACAAAATATACTCGAACTTTTGTACAAGTTCACTCCAACAACATCTACAATTATTTGTAGTCAAGTTGTACTTAAATTGTGAAGGAATTTATAATCAATTAGTAATTTATAAATCTAAATTATTAAATATTCGAATAATTGGTAATTGAAATAGTTCAATTACTAATTACTTGAATAATTAGTAATATAGATATATACATTACTAATTATTCAAATTTTAAAGAATACGATTACTAATTTTTCTAATGAATAATTCAAAGAATACACATATTCAATATCCAAATAGTTCGTAGTAGTGGTCTTCAAATTACTGATTATCGAAATACCTAAAAAAATAATGAATGATAATATTAATTTTGTAAATAACGATTAAAAATCTAAAATTTTTTTTGGCCGATCACTGGAATCAGCAACGTGAATTGTATGCAATTTATAATGATCTTATGCGAAATTATTTCTCTTCAGTAAAGAAAATCAATTAATTATTACCGTCGATTTGTCCGTGAATATTGGATCGGTCAATGGACCGGGACTGAGAAACTCTGCAAAGTGCCTCATGAGCTTTTGCGCCTCGACGGCTCTTGCTCTTGGCGTATTAACGCTCTCCAACTGATCGCCTAGATGAAGAACTTTGGTAGCCACGGAGTTTATTCTCTCATCAAGCTGATGAAACAAGTCGATGGCGTGTCTATTTCTATCCTGCAATTCTATAATTTCGAACGCGTGTCTCGTTTCCTCCTCTTTGACGGCTAATTCGAGCTTCTCGCATTTTTTCTGCTGACGCTCCTGTAATACTTGCAGATCCTTGATGGCGTGAAGAAAAGTCTCATGAACGAGAACAGGATCGAAGGATCCCTTGGAACTCTCTTTGCTGCTGTCATTTACAGTCCGCCAAGCCAGTCTCTCTACAAATTCCTCCGGATCAAAGGGCTCCTGAAGGCAAAAAAAAATCAATATTTCTTCTTTTTTCGGACGCTTCTTTTTTTTTACACCTTTACGTGTATTAAAAAAAAATCATTTTTGTTTATATTTAACAAGAAATGGGTTGATGCAAAAATGAAAAAATAACCTACAAGGAAACAAACGAAAGATAGAATTTTCAAACAAAATATTATTGTATCTGTGTAATGAAATTACCTGCTCGAGCTCCTTCATATATTGTTGCATCATTTTGATGCTATTTTTTTCAGTAAGTTTTCCAAATAGAAATACAATTTTTAGTGTTTCATTGTTGACCAGAAAACGGCGATAGTTTCCTTATCTGGTTTTCACGCGTGCCATCTGTCAACTGTCTGTCATTCGGAAAACAGCTGATCGGTCGTTCGCCATAATGTAACGGGTGTTTTTTTTTTAATCGACCGATCTTTTTAATAGCGATAAATCGAATAAAAACGATCGTGAGCAAAATAATTAGTATTGATCGTTGAACTCGATTATATAAAGATGCCGAGAGTTTTTTTATAATCTTCAAAGCAGTGGCAGAAGAGATATAAAAAATTATATATATAAAACAAAATTTAATGTTGACCGTGGACTTACACGGTTTTTGAAAATTCAAAAATTCATATTTCTGAAAAAACAAAAAACACCTTTTTGAAAATTTCAGGATCTTTTAAGATCAGTATAAGGTATTATATAAAAAAAATTGAACCGAAAATTTAACACGGGACTCGGATTTTCACGATTTTTGAAAATTTAAAATTCTCCAAATTCATCAATTTTTCAAATTTTTTTTTCGGAATATTTTTTTTTTTCGTAGCCGCAAGTATACTCTTTAAGACGAATTCAGGACGATTTTTCGTAACTATAATAGTTTTTGAGATATTTAAAAAATAAACTTGAAAGATTTGAAAAAATGTAAAATTTTGAATTTTGCATAACTTTCGGAGCATAACTATTGAAAACGAAAACTTCTGACCAAATTTCATCGAAATTGAAAGGGGTCGATTCCAACTCTTGGTCGATTTAACATGGAATGACCCAGTGGAAAGAATTTCAATTTTGTCAATTCATTTTGAAAACAATACAAACCACTTTTTCTGTATATCTGTTTTTAAAAATTCGAGCGCAATAATAAAAATTGGAACACAGTATATTTCGTTATGTTCAAAGTTCTAACAATTTTAGAATTGTTTAGAGATTCCATGACGGCGCTAGTATGACAATCTGGAAACGTTATTTTTCATTAATTAAAAGTTTTCCATAAATTTGGAAATCCTTTATTGTCCAATTGGATGATAAAGAGAAATTTCAAAATAATATATTCACAGTAAAAAAGTTGAAAGTTGTAAATTCATATTCGATTGGCATATTTCTTAACGATATTCCGGTAAAAGTCAAATACATGTTGGCTGGCTTTTCTGCATTTTTCAATTGCGCCGAATAATTCGTTTTCAGTGAAACGTCCGGAAGTGTGAGAGCAAACAAGATCCTTCTTGGAGCTATCGAACGCAAAGGTGAACGACGCTCTCGCACTTTCCAGCTGAATTGCATCCGGATCGAAGATCAATTTGTCATTCTTCGAGTCAATTATGCAAGTTACCGCCGCTATCGTGTATTTCATGGAAACACTCGAATTTATGAGGGCTATGCAGGCGGCATTAATGGCACAGCTTAACAACTGAAACAATCGATCGCCGGACACAAAATTCGAAATTAACAAAGCATCTTCCTGTGAGAGAAAAATAACAGCGGTAAATCTTTGTCGCTTACTCCGCCGTCATTTTGCATCTCTTGTACGTTTATCAATATCGATGTGCCGGGATGCAAAGCGGTCATGAGAGATGATTCGCAAGTTTCTTTGATGTACAATTCTTGCATCCTGTCATTGATACCTGTGAAGGTCATTGAAAAAATTATTATAAAACGAGAATCATTGAAAATTCAACATCGTCAAGTTTTTTTACTTTTATGATTTTTTTTTGGTTTCGGAGATCACTCACTCGGGGGTCCTTTTATCGGAGTGAATACGACTTCCACGCAGGCTTTGTCGTACATCATTTTTTGTAATCTTGCCTCGACCGGGCCATAAACACCAGCGATCACACAAGTATCACCTGATAACAGGGTTGCAAAATTTGTAATGTAAAAAGTAATGCATTATTCATTACTTTTAGAATGTGTAATGGAAAAAACTTCCATTTCCCATTAAAATGTAGTGTGTAATGGAAAAAATTTCCATTGCACATTAAAATGTAGTGTGTAATGGAAAAAATTGCCATTACCCATTAAAATGTAGTGTATAATCGAAAAAATGTTCCATTACACATTAAAATGGCAATGTATTACAAAAAGTAATGCATTACTTGCAACCCTGCCTGATAATCGTTGAAACAGCCAAAATTACTTTCCACGAACGAGACACGACAATTTCTACCGGCAACCTTCATTCTTACGAACCTTGCATAAACATAGACGATCCATCGGGCATCGATAGCTGATTTACTTCGCAATTCATGGGACGCAAGGCACATTCGACGTCGGCCATTATTATAATATTAATTAATGGAAAATAAATTCCGTTAGGAGTAAAACCCAAGCGATTGTTGATTAGCGATGCTCCGTTTTTTTGTAGGTTATGTTTTGTACAACACGTGTTGTTTTGACGCGCCAGCAGATAAATAGAGCGCGAGCGCCCTCTAGTCCGGAAGTGTCGAGCGCTTGGCGGGAAATTTGAATGTATCTCGGAAGTGTCGAGCGTGGCAGGAAATTTGAATGTACAATGATAATTAGAATTAAATATTTCGAATATTTGATTGTTTCGAAATTTTATGAACTGTTAGAATATTATTTCTTTTCGATAAGCAAATTGATTTCCCCCCAAAATTTGAAGAACAAAGAAGACTCAATAGATTTTTATCATCTTCAACGATGAATGATAGCTTCCGGGTCTGACATAAAGAAGAAATCAAGCTTTCATCATAAAATCCTTCTACTGGTAAAATAAGATGCTCGAATCACTGTATGTACTTTATTCTATCTATAAAATTAAAAAACGATTGACAATCATTGGATTTTATCTCATTGTATCCAAGATTTCCAAGAACTTCCTATTCTCCAGCCACACTTCCGGTCCATCGATCGCCATGAAGCTATATATTAATCTATGGGTGTGTAATAAAAAATTTGACGATACAGCGAGATTATAAACGGAAAACAGATAGGAACGCTACGAAGGATGGAGAAAATGGTGAAAATTATTGCGCGAGCGGGAGCTAGCTGATGGGAAAGGCTCCTCCTACCCGCGATCAATACTCTCTCGAGCTCGCCTCCGTTGCTCCATAGCAGGCTCCGCACGCATTTTTAGTTCGTCTCGTTCTTTCAGTTACGACGAACGAGGAATGTTCAGTTACACGAGAGTATGCAGAATTTTTTTTCGGGCGTTGCATACGTGGCATAATCTTTTGCACAATATAAACACTAAGAATGTAAATATATCATAATTACTCTTTAATTTTTGCTGTAAATTTGACGATCGAATTTTCGGGAAGAAATAGTTTACAATCGGAGTGAGATAAGATATATAAATGTAAATTCTTCTCAAATTTTTGTCATAAATTTGGCGATCAAATTTTCGGGAAGAAATAGTCTACAATCGGAGTGAGATACGAAGATATAAATGTAAATTCTTCTCAAATTTGCGCTATAAATTTGACAATCGAATTTTCGGGAAAAAATAGTCTACAATCGGAGTGAAATAAGAATATATAAATGTAAATTCTTCTAAAATTTTTTTTATAAACTTGACGGTCGAATTTTCGGGAATAAATAGTTTACAATCGGAACGAGATACGAAAATATAAATGTAAATTCTTCTCCAATTTTTGATATAAATTTGACGGTCGAATTTTCGGGAAAAAATAGTCTACAATCGGAGTGAAATAAGAATATATAAATGTAAATTCTTCTCAATTTTTTTTTATAAACTTGACGGTCGAATTTTCGGGAATAAATAGTTTACAATCGGAACGAGATACGAAAATATAAATGTAAATTCTTCTCCAATTTTTGATATAAATTTGACGGTCGAATTTTCGGGAAGAAATAGTTTACAATCGGAATAAGATACGAAGATATAAATGTAAATTCTTCTCGAATTTTTGTTATAAATTTGACGGTCGAATTTTCGGGAAGAAATAGTTCACAATCGGAATGAGATACGAAGATATAAATGTAAATTCTTCTCCAATTTTTGTTATAAATTTGACGGTTGAATTTTCGGGAAGAAATAGTTTACAATCGGAATGAAATACGAAGATATGAATGTAAATCTCCCAAACTAATTCGCAGAAGCTATTAATTTAAAATACATTTTTTACAGTTATTCCAACGAAGATTATAAACCATAAAATCGACAATCGGTGATTTTGGCAAGATTGTGAAGCCAGTTAACTTGTGCAATGAAGAGACAAAACGTCAGAACGTTGTCTCTGGTCGTCTGTACATTTACATATTTGTTAATCGGCGCTGCCGTTTTTGACGCTCTCGAATCGGACACGGAACGAAAACGTTGGGAATTTCTTTCCGGTAATTATTTACTTTCTTCCTTTCTTCTTTTATTTGAATCTAAATTGTATTCATTCCAATCAGCTTCAAATATAATGTCTAACATTTTTACTAAATATAAACATTATTTTACACAATATTTAATATAATATCGAATATTAAATAATAATATCTAATATATAATAATGAATATTTTCTTACGACTGATTTGATTTTTGAAAATTCAGAGGTGAGAAGAAACATGATGAGGAAGTACAACATCTCAGTGGAGGATTACAGAATGGTGGAGATTGTGATAATCGAGAACAAGCCTCACAAAGCTGGTCCTCAATGGAAATTCGCCGGTGCATTTTATTTTGCGACTGTCGTGTTGGCAATGATCGGTAAATGAATTTATCAATTCTCAAAACAATAAGGCGATCAAAATTTCATTTATTTCTAATTCAAGAGAGCTTCGAGCATGAATTTAATAATTTTTCCTGAAGATGAAAGAAGAAATATTGAAGTTTTCAGTGTCAAAGTACTCTGGGGCCTCTGAAAATTCCAAAAACGACGACACCAAGGAAAAAATGATTTATTATAAAAAATTGTACTTTTCTTAAAATCAAAATCCAGGCTACGGACATTCGACGCCGGTCACAGTTTGGGGAAAAGCATTTTGCATGCTCTACGCGATGGTCGGGATTCCCCTCGGTCTTGTAATGTTTCAAAGTATCGGCGAACGTTTGAACAAAGTAGCTTCAGTCGTGATAAGGCGAGCAAAAAAGTATCTGAAGTGTCACAGAACCGAGGCAACGGAAATGAATCTCATGCTGGCGACTGGAATGCTCTCCAGCATTATAATTACAACTGGCGCGGCTGTATTCTCACGTTACGAGGGTTGGAATTACTTCGACAGCTTTTACTACTGTTTCGTGACACTCACGACTATCGGTTTTGGCGATTACGTTGCTCTGCAGGTAAAAAAAAAGTTCCCAAGGATTGATGACAAAAAATAATCAGCTTCACGGTACTGAGGAATGTTTTTCTTTATCCGGGCCAATTTTCCAGAACGATCAAGCACTGTCCACGAAGCCTGGCTACGTGGCTCTGAGCTTGGTTTTCATTCTCTTCGGCCTTGCTGTCGTCGCTGCGAGTATAAATTTGCTCGTACTTCGCTTCATGACGATGTGAGTTGTATTGTTATAGATTAGGCTGATTCGAAAAAGCGACTATTTTTTTGTTCTTCGAAATAACATATTAAATACTTTCGGGAAGGTGAAAAAAGATGCCTGTTAAAAGCAGAGCTCTTAATATAAATATTTAGATATGTCGCATGGCAATTTTCTATTTCCCATTTAAATAACACAGAAAAATTTGTTTTTCATACTTTTAAATTTTATACCTCGGCTTCGAGTCAATGTACCGTATCTAATGATACGTATTCTTGTAGGGAATTGAACGTTCTACAAAAAAGGTCTCTTATGAATTTTCGATAAACTCACTCCATGAAAAGTTATTCACGGTCTAATATATATGGGGCATTCCATACCAAGTCGACCTGAATGTGACCCTCGTCCTGACTGATTTCGTTTACGATTCTGAATGCTATTTTGAGTTGGAAGAATCATATCAAAAATCGTAAACGAAATCAGCGAAGTCGAGGGTCACGCTTAGGTCGACTTGGTATGGAATTCCCCATATGTGAATTAGATTGTGAATATGGGTGATTTTTTTTTAAATTAGGTAATTTATGTTAATGCAATTCAAAATTTTGTTTCAAGAAAGATTTTACGATATTTATAACAAGTTTCGACATTCTGCAGAAAACTTGAAAAAAAGTGCAATTTACTCTAAATTTAACTTTAACCTTGAATAACTTTTGAAGGAGTGAGTTTATCGAAAAATCATAAGAGATCTTTTTTGTAGAGCGTTCAATCTCCACAAGAATATGTATCGTTCATTTTGGTACTTTGACTCGAAACCGAGATATAAAATGTCAAAGTTTGAATTTTTTTTCCTGTGTTATTTAAATGGGAAATAGAAATTTGCGATGAGACATATCTAAATATTTATATCAAGAGCTCCGATTTTAACAGACATTTTTTTTCACCTCCCTGAAAGTATTTAATATGTTATTTCGAAAAACAAAAAATAGTCACTTTTTTTAATCAGTCTATTATAGATACAGTATAGAGATAGTCTACTTATTACCATGAAAACCGGCCAACGAGTCAAGAACAATTAGGGTTTCGTTCTGGTGCTGCAGAACTGGTTTTTCAAAAATACTTTTTCTCCGGCAACTGTTATATCGTTAAAAGAAGTAGTTTGACGATTTTTTATGATTTAATAATTATTTATAAACGTATTGAAATCTAAATTTTGGCTTTGGAAGTCTAGAAGATCAGGGTCAAGGATCAAGTCTGTTTCTAGCAAATTTCGATAGATGTGTAATCGGTTCGACGTTCTTGTAACATTGACTATTAAAATGTCGCAAAATTTGTGGCATTTTGCAGGAACGCCGAAGAGGTGAGACGCGACGACAACGAATTGCAATCGGCGTCCCATCATGTGTTGACCCTCGATGGCGAGGTTGTGGCGGTTAATGGAAAATTGTTGGCCGGTCACGTTCCGATGCTCCACGAGACGGACGATTGCGTGAGCGTTTGTTCCTGCACGTGTCTCGGCACGAATTCCGAATTATTGAGAGACACGAGCGGTTATCAAGGTTACAGGCCACCATCGATCACGGCGAGTCTTCGGGTTAAACGAGCGTCCGTCTGATGGAAGGAGTTTCGTCGCCGTAGTCAGCTTCGTCGGGCATCGAGAACCGACAGCATGAGCCGCGAATTGTTCGGCATCGGTTTGCACTGATTCTGAAGAAGCAAACGAAAAAAAATTACCCCTTGCCCGACAGGCATCATCATTTCACGCATTAACAAACGCTAGTGGATAGACAGAGAAGTAATATCTGGACGAGTATTTTTTTATAAACCTTTTTTTCATGTCAAGGGCGAGTTACGTGCGACGACGACGGCAAACACACATATATTATGTATATAAATGATATAATTCAATGATTGAATGACTGCGAAATTCGCGAATAAGGAAAAAACTCTTGTGTAAAACATGTGATCAGAAAATTAACTCTACGATTCTATAATCAACTCCACATCGGTGGATATTTACATCTCTACCGGTTGAAACTCTCCTGGTGAAGAACTCTGCCGAAATCCAGCTTTCCCGGCGCATTTCTGCCTTCTCAGAAGAGTACAACGTGATATCTTTGCCAAATATTGGAAAAATATCTTCCCACCTCCAAGAACGCCTCCAATGACGATAATCGCCTCCAATAACGATTCTAGCGATGTCTCCTGTGGAGAAAATTTTGGAGATTACAATTCTACCGAAAAACCTCTCCCCCGGAGAAGAAACATCTCTCTTCCGGAGGGGAAAACTTTGGAAGCGAGAAAAGTTATTTCAGTGTAGAGTATATTCAACAAGTTTTCATAAGAACCAAAGTTTGTTATTTATTAGAATTTTGTTGTGGATAAACAAACTAAGGTTTCTCTCATTAATCTGAATTTATAAACTCGGTGAATCATATTCATCTTATTTTATGTGGTTAATTTTGAAATCTTTTGTTCAAAGCAATTTCCAAAATTTTCCAAACAATTCTAAGTACTGTTGAATAATTTGGAAAAAATTTGAATCACTCCAAAACTCAAATTCTTGGCAGTGTAAATCTCATGGAATTCTTGGTTTGTGAGTCTGCATGAGAAAAACAGTCGTGTAATGTTCGTGTAATGTTAATTAAAATGTGTGTTTAGCTTCGAGATTGTACTACAAGCAGTATTATAGATTTGATAGAACCGTGATAATGATAGTTTTGTCATAAGAATGGAGAAAATATTGTACATAATATGGATACTTCTAAGAACACACGCTATAATTTTTATACCGTATATTATAATGATATTGTAAATAAATGAAGATGTGTTGTACGTAGTATTTCCATTCCTGAAGTTGACAATCCGAGACCATCAAAATTTGAATAATTGATAATACTTAAGCACAGGAATAATATGCGAGAGGAATCAATCTCTGATGCGCATAATTGCGAATTGACGTTTGAGTCCGATCTTGCGCCGTCCAGTTTTTCACCGAATTATCCGAGATCCTCAAATTGGTTTTGGAAATGGAAAGTGTGGTGTTTGATGAGCGCGGATCATCCAAAATATGGCGAATGGGTCGACAGTTTGGCGGCTGTCCGAAGAGAAAGAAGAAGACAGTGTCAATTGCCAAATTGGTGGATCGCCCATCCTTTCAGTCCTGTCAGGTGCACCATTTTTCAACAGGTTATACTGAATAAGGCGGCTGAAAAAGTGCATTTCTTTCAATTTTTTGTGACGAAACATTTTTGCCGTTTGGTTCATTCGAATCTGACAATTTTTTTTATTTTTGGCAGATTTTTAAAGTTCGCCCATCCATTTTTTTCAAATTTTTAGAGGCTTTATATGACTGTCATTTACCCATGAACCTTCTATGATTTCCAATGATCTGCAATGACCTTCTATGATTTTTCTCCACCACGTCGTGAAATTGCCTCATTAATCCCGAAATGACAAATCATCAAGATTCGCATGGGAAGTTTCGATGACTTTCGTATACGCGACAGCGTTCGCGACAATTCCCTTTGCGACGAGTTTCGTCGTTCTGGATTACAAAGTCGTACGTCAGGACAACGTAAATCCCCTGATTTACGTTTTCTTCTGGTTCGACATCATCTTCAATTGCTTCACCGGCGTCCCTGTCAAGAAGGAAATGACGATTAATCTCCGACAGTCAGATATATTCAAGTACATTAAATTTCACACATTTATTCATATTACGACTGCATTGAATTGAAAATTGGAAAATCTACGAAATGAAGAAATTGCACGAGCTTACATCAGAACTTACATTATGAGTAGCTTCTCAGTTGAATTATCTTCTCATGGCGACCAATTTGCCCAACCTGGACTTATTTACAGAAGATATTTGAGGGGATTTCTTCTGCTCGATGTGCTCACATCTCTTCCCTACGACCGTATTACACACAAATGGAGAAGAACTCCTGGACGAGAGTCATCTGTGATCGTGGCCATTATAAACCTCATACCACTGCTGAAGATATCACGATACGTTACATTTCATTCTTACATGCGTCAGCTCTTCGTGGTAATTCTCAAAAAACTGTTCAATCGAACCTTCCAAAAGCAAAAACAAGATGTTTTGAATTTCTTCAGTATCTCCGGATCCAAGACTTTTCATTTCGAATGTTCAGCACTCTCGTTCTTTCAATGTACGTTATTCACTGGTTCGCCTGCCTCTGTTACGTAACTTCAGTCCTGATAATGTACTTCATGCGAATTACCGCTGAGGTAAGATCCAAATTTAACCGTCTGGCCATTTACAATAATCGAATCACGGATGTTGAAATGACCTTCACAGGAGTGCGAAGATTGTTGGGTCTCAAATATCGCTATCGAAGATATACCAGCGAGATATCGACACGCACTCTTCATAGTCGTACAAAATTTCGTGGCAAGCGGTTTTGGTGCTGTGGAACCAAGACCTCAAGGTCACACGATAGTCTGCACGATCCTCATGTTCCTTGGACGGATATTCGAGGCTTACATAGTCAGTGAGTGTTCACTTCCGATATGATCATCTTCCCCTTTTCACAAGCTTCATTTTCTTGAATTTAAAAATGAAGTCTCGTTGCTTCGGAACGGCTCGACCTGTGAATAGATAAAATTGTAGAAAAAAATTGAACAGCTCATTCGTAATGTATCAATATTTATAAATTTGCTTCAATATATTCGTTGACGCTCTTGTGACAATTTTTCAGTGCATGTTATTCATTCCACAGTTATGTTCCTGCAAATTCAATCTATCAGCAAAGCAGCCGAATCAAAGTATCAGGGGATCTTGAATCAATTGTCGGCTTACGCGAGAGAGAAGCAATTGCCACCTTATATGAAGAGACGATTATTCGATTGCTACCGTCATCGATACAAAAATAGTTATTTCCGGGAGAGTACGATACTGTCTGTTCTTTCCGGTATAGATAATTTTTCAGAATCCTCGAATGAAATATTTTACGCACGAATTGATCCGTAATTGTTACTGATTCATTGGTAAAGAACAATTGCGAGAAGAAATTTTGCTGCACTCGGGCAAACGTCTGGTTAAGAATGTTGAGGTATTCAAGGATCTACCGGAAGACGCGATCGTGTCGATCGTTGCGAATTTCAAGTTCGAGCTTTATCTGCCGAACGACGTGATCGTCAAAGCCGGAACTCAGGGTGACTGCATGTACTTCCTGTCGAGCGGTACAGTCGCTGTTCTCACTCCTACTGGCAAAGAGGTTTGTTTTCTTCTCCATTCTTATTTTCTTCTTCACTGATCAGGCCTTCCAATCTTGACTCTTTAGGATTTTCAGACAGACTTGACTTCTTTTCCATAGCTTTGAAAAAGCTTCTGAAATGAAGGCAGTAAATGGATTAATTATAATTATCAACAGAATTGAATTTATCAAGGGGTTATACGCAGTCAGGATTTTTTAAAATTGCATTTTCGTAATGTACATATATGCAAGTATGTACACAGAAAATTTCATGTCAAATAAAAAAGTAATGTGTAATGGATGCGTGTTCCATTACAAATAAAAAAAAGTAATGTGTAATGGATGCATGTTCCATTACAAAAAAAAAAAAGTAATGTGTAATGGATGCATGTCCCATTACAAATCAAAAAAGTAATTTGTAATGGATGCATGTCCCATTACAAATAAAAAACGTAATGTGTAATGGACGCGTGTTCCATTACAAATAAAAAAGTAATGTATAATGTAAAAAAAAAGTAATTTGCAGTGGAGAATATTCCATATTACAAATAGAAAAATTTCCGTGCTCGTATTAGAAACTTGCACATTGCTGTCTCATTATTTTATTTCGCTCACTAAAAGTTTATCCACAATTATCACAAATGATCCATAAAATTAAAAAAAAAAGAACATGCACATTATTTAGGTATTCAATAAAGCGACAAATTTTGTATCAGTAACTTGTAATTTTTATTAGATTGCTTATAATTATGGGCAAGTAAAAGCATGTTCAATATAATGTTTCTATTTTTTAACTTTATGGATCATTTGTGATAATTCGGATGAACTTTTAGTGAGCGAAATGAAATAATGAGACAGCAATGTGCAAGTTTCTAATACGAGCACGGCAATTTTTCTATTTCTAATGGAATATTCTCCACTGCAAATTACGTTTTTTATTTGTAATAGGACATGCATCCATTACACATTACTTTTTTTATTTGTAATGGAACATGCTTACATTACACATTACTTTTTGTATTTGTAATGACAGATGCATCCATTACACATTATGCAGTGTAATGGGTAATAAATACAGCAATGCATTATCAAAGTAATGCATTATTTACAACTCTGGTGTAAAGTGCTTTTGAAACGTTGAACGCGTTTTTCTCAAAATTGAGTTTTTAAAGTCGGTGAGCAAGATTTCTCAGAAACGGCATATCAGTGTAAAATTCTTACACAAGCTTTATAAACATATATTCTAGTATATAATCGAAGATTTTTTTTCCGATAAATATTTTCCATTTTGTAAACAATTAGGGCAAACATTTTTATCAAAAATCGATTTTGTTTTGACAAGCCGCCGTTTTGTTAAAAATTGATATTTTTCACATTTCTTCAATTAAATACTAGATTATACCTTATATCAACGAACTCTTATGTATTTTTTTATTTTGGCTGATTATAGTAATTATATTGCGACAGATTTGTCACCTGGAGGATGGTTCACATTTTGGTGAGGTCGCTCTTTTGGTTCAGGATGAAAGACGCGTCGCCAGTGTCCTCGCCATTGAGATCTGCGAAGTTTATCGACTCGATCGTCGTGATTTTCGCCGATGTGTAGCCGCTCACGACGATCTTTTTCGTAAAATCGAAATCATCGCCACGAAGAGAATGGAACGCTCCGCAATGATCGACGAACAGCACAAAAGTTTTCTCATGAGTACCCCAACAAAACGTAGTTTCGGTTCCTCTGCAAAATAAAATAAAGAATTTATGTATGCATTGACCAGCTCTCAACATTCACTCGTTTGTAATTTTTAATAATTTGTAATAATTACAGTGGCTCTTTCCCAAAGCTAAGAAAAAAATGAATGTAACCTCCGAAGATGATAAAGCTGATACTTCACACTAAATTGTACAATCGTCATCGAAGCCCGTAAGAAAAAAATAGTTTTGTCTGTGAGCAATATGGAACCAAAATCATAATTGTAACAGAAATAAGATTTTTTTTACAATGTCCCAAAAGCATTGAATCAACGCAAAAATACACAGTAAGGGATGAAATAATAAATGGATAATTAAATTAACTTTAACTTTACTTTTGTCGAGCCCAGCAGAATTAATTAATTAATTAATTAATTAATTAATCTTATTATTCTAGTCAAGAAAGAGCACACGAATATTCTCATGACAAGCAATCGAAGGACGTGCATTAGTTCTACATTGTTTATTTCGACGTGTGAAATAATTCGTACAGACAATTTTCAATTCAATGCACGTATATATGCGGCAAATGTCTTTCGATGTTTCATTAATTCTTCGCTTATTCAGATCCGTAACTGCGTATAGAATTTTTAAACAACAAGAATTAACGCGAGCGAAGAAGAGAGAACAAGTATATCTGTATGTATAACTTTATATTTACTAATAATATATTTATTCTTCTATGTTGTTTATATTTGAAATACTTAAATATTATTATTGTCGATAAAATGTTCGTATAACAGCGACGTGTGTGTGTTTTGATATCAAGCCCTACCGCAAACTCTCGCGGAATGCAGATTATGGCTTTTTTGTTAAAACTACAAATTTCTAACATTCATATATGTATGTCGTGTGTGGTCTGTGGGATACGTGTATATTATATATATATATCTATATATATATATATAAACCAGAGCTGGGCAGTACTTGGAAGTACTCGGTTCTTGAAGGTACTTGAAGCACAGTATTTGCATAGTACAAAGTCCTCAAAAAGTACTTCGAGTATTGTACTTAAATTTTTCAAGTACTTCCTGTACTTGAAAATTTCAAGTACTTTTCTGTACTTGAAGTACTTTTTTCAAGTACAAGTATCAAGTACTTTTGAATGTGTCTTGCTGATGGGTTGCATGTGCAAAGCCTTTGAATATGGGTCATTCCATGTCAAATCGACCAATATTTGGAATCGACCCCTTTCAATTTCGATGAAATTTGGTCAGAAGTTTTCTTTTATCATAAGGCAAAGTTCTAACAAAGGAAAAAAATTAATTTTTTTTTTTCGAAAATTCAAAGTTTCACAATTTTTTCGAGCTTATTTTTTTAATATTTCGAAAACTATCATAGTTACGAAAAAATCATTCTAGGTTTGCTTAAAGAGTATACTTGGGGCTACGAAAAAAAAAATATTCCGAAACAAATTTTTGAAAAATGATGAATTTGGAGAATTTTGAATTTTTCAAAATCGTGAAAATCCACGATCAACATTAAATTTTTGGTTTTATTATTTTTATATAACACCTTGTACTGATATTAAAAGATCGTGAAATTTTCAGAAATGTGTTTTTTCTTGTTTCAAAAATATGAATTTTTGAATTTTGGTAAAACTTTTTTTTCTACCTCTAAGTTAAGCGAAGTTGATCAATCGTGTAATTTTGACTGCTCAAAATTACAAAATTACGTTATTGCTCAACTTAAAAAAAATTCATATTTTTTAAACAAAAAAAAACACCTTTCTGAAAATTTCAGGATCTTTTCAAATCAGTACAAGGTATTATATTTAAAAAATTGAACCAAAAAATTCGATGTTAATTGTAGATTGTCATGATTTCAAAAAATTCAAAATTCTCCAAATTCATCACTTTTCAAAAATTGTTGTCGGAATATATTTTTTTTTTCGTAGCCCCAAGTATACTCTGCAAGACGAAACAAACGATTTTCCATAACTATCATAGTTTTCAAGATATTTAGAAAAAAAAATTGAAAAATGATTAAATTTTGAATTTTGCATAACTTTTGAAAAAAAAAAATTATTTTGTTTTCTTTGCTAGAACTTGGTTTTATGATAAAACAAAACTTCCGACTAAATTTCATCGAAATTGAAAGTGGTAGATTCCAACTCCTGATCGATTTGACATGGGATGACCCAAGTACCAGAATTTACGAGGAGTACCCGAAAACTTGGAAAGTACTTGATACTGGTACTTGCTTTTTTCAAGTACTTGTACTTCAAGTACTCGTCTTAACGAATACTTGCAAGTAACAGGTACTTTGTACTTCAAGTACCACCGGTACTTTGTACTTGATGCTTGAAGTACTTTCAAGTACTTTTCCCAACTCTAATATAAACTGATAAACACCCACCCGGGGTCTTGTTCGCACGAGGATAATTTGTCAATCGAATTTCACGAGAAACAATTTTTCTCATCCCTTCTTTTAGCCCAAAGCTCTCGTATATCATTGAATATAATAAGGCACTGCGTGTTTTTGTTTTTTTAATCCAGATGTAGGGCATCGATGTGTGAATCAATCGCTTATCGATCGCGTTGAAGATTATCATCAACGATTTATAATAACGATAATCCTTGTTAAATACGTACAGGTATAAAATGTTCGCTTCCACTTTTATTCAGCTAGATGATTGTTTCTCTCTGATTAACTAAAACCTCTTTATCGGGCTGAAAATTCTCAATGCGACGCAACTAGTATGAGAATGACGGTGAAAAGAATATGTATAAAAAAAAATCCTTATTGACTGATCGGACAGCTACTGGCGAGCTTTTTTTTGGCCGCTATGAAAGCAATCGCACACTTGTACACAGGAATTACAAATGACTCGGCAATCTCTCTAATGTTAAAAAATACAACTGTACAGGTGTGTGTGTGTGTGTGTTTTCATGATTATTACCGATCGATCGAGATTTTCGCTCTGGCGCGGAAGGAATTATTCCGCAGTGAAGATATCGATAGTGTCCACCTCGAGGAGTATCATATCGTAATTAATTTTCTTATAAATCTACGAGCATAATTATTACAATATCATCATGTTATATTATCTATAGACGTAACGGAATATTCATTATACAAGAAGCGTCAATGCCTGGCATTAATACACCCGACGTAACTATTTATATCATACAATAAGAAGTGTTTACGTGTGTATGTTGACCTGCATTTTTCGACATCATTTTTTTTTGTTCCTTATGTTATAACATTTTGTTCGGTGACATCGATTGACGAACCGACGATATGTTTACGTCAATTTATAAAATTTAAAATGCATGCTTTTCGCCGTATAAGAGCGACGTCGTTGAAATTCGATATGATTTTCATTTCTTCTCTATTCGACGATTCGTCGTTAATTTGTGTGTATATGTGTGTGTGTGTGTGTGTTTTTTTTTATAGGTTCTTAGTATCTACATGTAAGTATAGACGTTCTAAGACTTTGGCAGTGAACGAGATTCGATTCGTTCTTCTCGACTTCCGGTATTTTTTATGTGTTGTTTTTCCTTCGACGACGCGCCTCTTATCATCGTTGCTCTAAGATTGCTTCAAGATTCAGAGGTGAAGCGCGCCGAGCATTTAACCGGTTTTGTCCCGAAATACCCAAAAATCGATGTGTACAAGTACAATGTTTTTTTGTTTTCTCGATTCTAGACGAGCCAACGATTCAACGCGCTTCTTCTCCTCCGTTTTTTGGATGCATTGAGATGAGGACCGCTCGCTGGTAATTGACCAGCTTCCGTGCACGATCTACAGCAGAATTTCGCATAGTACTTGTGCTGACAATACTCCGCTTTTACGATTAGATCGCATCTCGCGAAGAACGCGTTGTCCTGGCAATCCGGATGTATATAGAGACCTGCGTACAACAACGTAATAATGATTGTATTTTCTTTTTTTTAATTTTAACAAATTCTCCGAAACGAATTGAGATTTTTTGAAGTGAAACTTCTATGAGCGCGTTTCGCTGCGAGAGCGTTACGGGCAAATGAAACGGCCGAGCATCACGTTTTTCACACAAATAGTGTCTTTGCCGTGTGCTTATCAGAGTTGGACGTTTTTTAAATTAATTACATTCTAATTGCAAATTACAAATGTGATTAATAATTCGAAAAATGCTAATTACAAATTACAAATGTGTCATTCCATGTCAAATCGACCAAGAATAATAGTTTTCGAGATATTTAAAAAATAAACTTGAAAGATTTGAAAAATTGTGAAATTTTGAATTTTGCATAACTGTCGAAAAAAAATTAAAAAATTTGTTTCCTTTGGTAAAACATCGTTTCATTAAAAATGAAAACTTCTGAACAAATTACATAGAAATCGAAAGGAGTCGATTCCAACTCTTGGTCGATTTGACATGGAATGACCCAAATGTATTTAGGAATTTAAAATTTCCTAATTACAAATTACAAATGTTATTAGTAATTAAAAAAATTCAAATTACAAATTACAAATGTATTGAGGTTCAAATTTTGCACTAATTACATTTTATCAATTCAATTCGAGTCAAATTTAATTGTAATTACATCGATGAAATGTAACTAGTGCTAAATTTGAACCTAATTACATTCAACTACATTTGTAATTCGAATTTTTCAAATTACTAATTACATTTGTAATTTGTAATTAAGAAATTTGGAATTACTAATTATATTTGTACTTCCACTGAGAAATTTTTTTTGTTGAAAATGCAAAAATTTGTTTCACTTCTACCGTGTGGTCATCGGCACACACCAATTTTTTTTAAATTGGCGTTTCTTACCGTCAACGCGAATCTCAACGCTCGAGGAACTCATCGAATCTTCGTTCGTCGCTTCGCAACGATAAGTGCCCGTGTCGTTTTGCGTTGCGCTCGAAATCAGCAGCCTGTTTGATTCTGCAAGAAGGAATTACATTTTTCGTCATAAAAAAATAATGTTAATGTTAAAATTGGAGCGCAAAAAATCCAATCCAAAATCGAGTTTTCAGTAATTATAAAAATATAACGTTCTTTTTACTAACCAGAAATTTTGATACGTTCGTCCGTACTTATGAGTTGATCATTCTTGTACCAGAGAACGGTGGGTATCGGATAACCATCGACCGAGCATCCTAGACTGATGTCACTTCCAACAGGATATTCCGACTGTTCAGTCGCAACATTGGTGCTCACCGGTACTATTAGCAATTATACAAAACCAATATTAATACGACTTCACCGAGGATTAATCGAAAAAGCATCGAAGGCGATCGAATAAATGAAATAAAATAGATGAATAAAAAATATCGTCAATACGATGAGCTGAAAGTTAGATTGAGAGCGAGCAAGTTAGTAGGGGCAATTTACATGCTGTCCAATGCGTTACAAAAAGCCATTCTTGTTAGGTCAAGCAAACGTCACATAGAATTAAGAAGGCACGAATACAATGATGACAAAATTAGACAACAATTTTTTAGCAAAATTATTCGACTGCCAGTAGATTATTCCCATGAGGAAGCTAAAGCTAAACGAGCTCGTTGCACATTGAAAATTTGCTAGATATTTCTTCACAATATGAGAAAATCAACTGTTTACACCATTTTTCAACATTTGTTATAAACTACCGGTGAAAAGTTTCCGGACAAAACTTCAAAAAAGGTCTGTAACGTTTTGTTATGCCATTTCGCTAGAAGTCAACATTAACTAATTTAACAAACGGCATTTTAAAGGGGAAGAACGCGGGTTCATTTCCTGTTTATTAAATTATTTTTACAATTTGTTTTTAGATTTGGACTTTATTTTGAAAACAACTGTTTTTCCCCTTTTTCCCCTCTCTTCAGGTACACCCATCTTCCAGAGGAATTTTTTTTATACATGTTTACGATTGGATCCATAAAGGGGAAAGTTTGAGCTTCAATTTCCTTTTTTAAAAAACTTTGAGCGATTTTTTTTCCCAAAGTTATTCTGTTTTTCGTAAAAGGAGAGGAAATTTGAAAAATCCCTTATAACACGAAAACAAAGAGGATTCATGAAAAACTTCAAGATAGCAAAAAGTTGCGTCCGTTTTCGTTGAGTTCAGAGAAATTTATTCAAATTTTATTTATAATTTTTTTTTCTCATGTTGAGGCTGGAAAAAAAATTGAGGAAAAAAATTTGAAAAAAAATTCCAATATGTTGAAAGTCCTAAAATAAAGTATTTTCCCCTCTTAAAATGTTATCAATAATCCCATAGTTCTCGAGTTGCGGTAATTCAATTATCCGAGCTCCGACCCAGAAAATGAGAAAAAAACGTTGGAAAAAAAAATCTCATAAAAGTTCTCTGAACTCAACGAAAGCAGACGCAACTTTTCACTATCTTGAAGTTTTTCATGAATCTTGTTTTCGTGTTATAAGGGTTTTTTCAAATTTCCTCTTCTTTTACAAAAAACAGAATAACTTTGGGGGAAAAAATCGTTCAAAGTTTTTAAAAAACGGAAATTAAAGCTCAAACTTTCCTCTTTATGAATCCAATCGTAAAAATGTATGAAAAAATTTTCCTCTGGAAGATGGGTGCATCTGAAGAGAGGAGAAAAAAGGCGAAAAACAGTTGTTTCCAAAATAGAGTCCAAATTTAAGAACAAATTATAAAAATAATTTAAAAAACAGGAAATGAAGCTGAATTCTTCCCCCTTAAAATGCCGTTAAAGTGCCCTTAAAATTCCGGCGAAATGGCATAAAAAAACGTTCCAGACCTTTTTCGAAGTGTTCTCCGGAAACTTTTTCTTGGTGGTGTACATTTTTTCATCGTGTTAGAAAAAATCAAAATTTCTTCGGTTCAATTTGCCCATAGTCGTACCTTCTTCAAGTAAACGAGAGAAAATAGAAAAAATAAAATAAAAAAATTGCGCGAGGTCCGAGGTGCGTGTCTCACCTCTGTACCGATTAGGGAACGACGGTGGGGCGACGGTAACGATGGGAAGGACACCCGGTGGTGTCATAGGATGTCTCTGGGTAAAGGATTGTTGACGCGGCGTTGCCACCGTTTGGCGAATGGGAATGTAAGTTTGATTAGCGGGAGCTCGCGTTCTCACGGGTCTGTAAGGATATTGCGGACGATCTGTGACCGGTCTTTCGGGTCTTTTCGGTGGTTGCACGAGATACTGAGCGTATTCCATCTGATCGGGACGTAAATTGTACACCGGACCGATTGCCTGCAACGTGACTGACCAAGAGGCCGGTCGCTCGATTCCATTGTAAGCCTGACACGTGTAAACACCGAGATTCGTGATCGACACCGAGCGTATTAGTAGGGTATAATCCGAGTCTTGCTCGTAATATTCCGACGATAGAGGTAACATGCGATCACCCCGCCACCAAGTTACGAAAGGCCTTGGCCAACCCATCGCGTAACAGTGCAGAACAGTCGGTGAATTCATCGTCACAGTGACGAATGTTTTTGGCTCACCGACGATCGCTGCCGAATGCTCGTGAGGCTCTGAGAATCGTATTATCATTAACAACATGTCATACCAATTAATACCGAACCAAACATTTTTTTTTAAAAAGATGCACAAACAAGTTAGAATGTTAAACAGATAAATACTGTAGAAAAAAACGGGGAGCTGCAAATAAATCGTTGAGTAATATGAGCAATTGAAATATTTTCAAACAAAAATTTTGGAAAATATCATTAGATATTAGGAAGATGACATTCCCCTCATTTCCCTTTTGGCCACAATATACACTCCCGCTCAAAAGTTTGGAAACGCCAGTCAATATTTCTCGCCGCACTGGAAGTTGCATAACTCCGTCAAAAAAAAAGATAATCGAATTTTAACAAAAGTGCTTCAAAGGGAAGGAATTCAGCTTTATTTTGGTTTTTTAAAAATATTTTTTATGCTTTTTTTTCGATGTGGTACCCACTTTTGTACGTGACCGTTTTTTCGCCTTTTTTTGACCATCGCGAATTGGGCGAACATCTTGAGGACATTTTTTTTCGTTTTTTTAAATCTACGGTACATTTGAAAGGGTTAGCAGATCCTCTATTTTCGTTTTTTGGAAATTTTCGTACGATTTTTTCTTGCGAAGTTATTTCACTTTTGGCTAAAAAAGACAAATTTTGAAAGATGCAACGTAACTCAAAAAGTATAGTGTTTAAAGGAAAATGTCAAGTATGAAAAAAGTAGCGTACGTATACATGGAGTCACCTGGAATTATTTCGGAATTTTCTTATTAAATTTTTTTTTTAACTTTTTTCATTCGAAACAGCTGATTATGACGTCTCATTGTCAGCAAAAAATTGTATCTGATCGAAATTTCCGTACTTCGTGATACAATAAAAATCTGAAAAAATTAAGCAACATTTGGCGTGTCATAAACAACAATTATCAATAATATTATTGCCCAGAAGTCATATAAAATTGTTTAAACAATTGTGTAAACAATTTGTTAATGACTTTTGGGCAATATTATTATTGATGAACAGTGAACAAAAATTATTATTGATCGTTGTTGTTTACAGCATGTTAAATGTTGCTAATTTTTTTCACATTTTTATTGTATCACGAAGTACGGAAATTTCAATCAGATACAATTTTTTGTTGGGACGTCATAATCAGCTGTTTCGAACAAAAATAGTAAAAAAAAAAATTTCATAGGAAAATTCTGAAATAATTCCAGGCGATGTCATGTATACGTACGCTACTTTGTTCATACCTGACATTTTCTTTTAAACTCTATACTTTTTGAGTTACGTTGCATCTTTCAAAATTTGTCTTTTTTAGCCGAAAGTAAAATAACCTTGCGAGAAAAAAACGTACAAAAATTTTTTACAAACGAAAATGGAGTGTCTGCTAACCCTTTCAAATGTACCACGGATAAAAAAGGCAAAAAAAAAAATGTCCCTAAGTTATGCGCTTAATTCGCGATGGTCGAAAAAAGGCGAAAAAACGGTCATGTACAAAAATATGTAACGGATCGAAAAAAAATCATAAAAAATATTTTAAAACAGCAAAATAAAGCTGATTTCCTTTCCGTCAAAACGCTTTTGTAAAAAATCGATTATCTTTGTTTTTGACGGAGTTATGCAACTTTTAGTGCGGCAAGAAATATTGACTGGCGTTTCTAAACTTTTGAGCGGGAGTATACATCAGTGTAGCCTTTTTTTATCGCATTGTAAATATTTCATGTACGCTTACTTGTATTAATTTCCATGGGAGTCGCTACCGACAATAGTATTTGAATAATGGTGGTTTTATCTTACCCGTGATTTCGAGTTGATACTCGATTCTCGCTGGAGGTGCCAAACCATTGTCAGCCATGCAAACATAAGTGCCGCGATCGTAACTGTAGAGATTAACGATCTGCAGAGAACCGTCGGTCAATATTCTTCGTCTCTTTTCCGACGGATTGATCTGTAACGTATATATCGGATGATTAGACACTCGATTGAAAAATATTTTGAAAAAATGGGGTCTTTCTTTGGTCTTTGTGTAACTGACCACTGTCGAGTCCTTTCTCCACGTGATAGCGGGTCTTGGATTTCCCACAACGATGCACTTCATCGTGACGTAAGAACCTTCCTCGGCTTTGACGCGAGGCTCATCAGGCTCTTTTATCGCAGCTTGTTCGGCTCCGAATTGCGGTGCGGTTACATTGAAAACGGGCGCTGATGTCGTCAGTGGCTCTTCGGATGCTGGATCGAGGCACGATGTGCCACAACCATTGTTGCAACACTTTGTATCGGCATTGCAATCGGCATCGGTGGTACATTCGAGCTCACATCTCGTACTATTCGACACGATCGGACAATTTCCAGGTTTCACGGCTGTAATAGAAATGCCCATGTTGTAATTGAGGATTAATAACAGGGTTGAAAGTAATGCATTGCTTTTCGTAATGCATTGCCTTTTTCATCACTCATTACAATGTAGTATGTAGTGGAAAAAAAATCCATTACAATGTAGTATGTAATGGAAAAAAAATTCCATTACCCATTACAATGTAGTGTTTAATGGAAAAAAAATTAATTACCCATTGCAATGTAGTGTATAATGGGAAAAATTCCTATTACCCATTACAATGTAGTGTGTAATGAAAAAAAATCCATTACCCATTACAATGTAGTGCGTAATGGAAAAAAATTTCATTGCCCATTACAATGTTGTGTGTAATGGAAACAAATTTCATTACCCATTACAATGTAGTGTTCAATGGAAAAAAATTCCATTATCCATTACAATGTAGTGTGTAATGAAAAAAAATCCATTACAATGTTGTATGTAATGTTTTTTGATCTGGGTCAAAATGAGCCAAAACTAGTAATTAAGTGGTCGCGTGATCATTTAGAACGGCAAGAAAAATTTCATGCTTAGTACCCCACACTTTTATTATTATCATTCTTTCCTATTCATTATAATTGACACTTTTATAATTTTCTTTTATAATTGACACAGCGCCGAATTTCATATAGATGCTTTTTAGAATTTAAGGTTCTTAAATCATTAAAATGTACCCCAAAAGTGCAATAATTTATTCATCTAAATTTTTCCATTCCCAAAATTGCAATCAACGTTTTGTCCATTACACATTAAATTGCAATGGGTAATCGAAATTTTTTCTGTTACTCATTACTTTGTAATGGGTCATGAAATTTTCTTCTATTGCACATTACATTATAATGAGTAATGAAAAATTTTTCCATTACACACTACATTGTAATGGGTTATGAAATTTTTTTTCATTACACACTACATTGTAATGGGAAATGGACATTTTTTCGACTACGCACTACATTGTAATGGGTAATGGAAATTTTTTCCATTACACGTTATAAAAGTAATGAATAATGCATTACTTTTACATTACTAATTTCGCAACCCTGATTAGTAAACATGTTTAACGAGCAATGAAAAAAAAAAATTTAATTGAACTTGATTTTTTTATCTAAATCCTTTGAATTAAAAAAGTCGAGAAATATTTTTCAACCATAATAAAGCTTCCTTTATGAGGAAGCAAAAATGTTTTCTGGTACATGGAGCCTAGATTGATTGTATAAATCTGTTTTTAAACAAGCAATCCACAGGGACTTTTTTCAGTTGAAGTTGAAAGAAGTTGGAGGTAAAAAAATGAGAATTCTCACTTGATCTGCAGACACCGCGATATTCCGTGCCATCACCGCTAGCTACGAGAGTGATTGAGCATTTCGTGCCTTCGGGACAATGAACAACTCTGCACGGATCGACGCACCGACAGCGTCCACAATCATTGTCGTCGACATACGCTTCCTTTCCATATGGACAGCGTATCAAGTCACATTCCTCTTTAGCCTCGGCGCACGGATCCTTCGAGTCCTTACCAGCGCCTACGTCGATCTCGTTGCTCGCTATTCAAAAAACATCAATTCAATTCGATGTGTCGCGCAGAATTACAATATCACGTAATTTTGCGGAATATAAATGTATATGCTAAAACCATAGTTTCGAAAAGCATTGTTATCATCCAGGATCAAACGAGTCTTTTGTGCGAAATGACTTTGCTCTCGTAATTGAGATCAGAAGGAAATCTCGCTTGTGAAGGTCAACGTGCATTTCAAGGTCGTGGGATTTTAGCGATTGGGAGAAAGCAGCATCGAACGATTGTAGATACGTTCGAAAGCTTGGCGAAGAAACTTACTCCTGAAACAGGTGTTAAGACAAGACTCGAAAGTCTTAAAGTTGTTACGATTGCCACCGCAACCGGTGTAAAGGAACGGCATGCAAGTCTGTCGTTCCTCGTCAAAGTAGAATCTCTTGTAATTGCCAGCCGAACAAGATCCGATATCCACGGTCTCGCGACATATAGCTAGGCCCATCACCCATGGTTAGGTTTTCAGAGGTTTTTTTTTTGTTAACATTTTTAGTCACACACTATTATTTTAAACTCTTAAGATATAGTTAATAGGTTATAAAATCATCATGCGTTACATCCCAGCTGCAATTATGAAGGACTCATATTTAGTCGTGAAAGATGAAAATCCTGCATTTAATCGATGATGGACGAAGAATTCCCTCATTTTTCAAAAATCCGAATTGCTTACCGCAAAAAAACCTTTTAGAAGTATTCCCCCGACTTTCGCAGTAATTTCTTCAAATATTACTTTTTGAAATAACAAAGTTCCATAGAGATGGACCAAGAATTGAAAACGACCACTCTCAATTTCGATGAAATTTGGTCCGAAGTTTTCGTTTTCAATAAAACTGAGTTCTACCAAAGCAAAAAAATTCAATTTTTTTTTTCAAAAGTTATTAGAAATTTAAAATTTCACAATTTTTCAAATCTTTCAAGTTTATTTTTCAAATACCTCGACAACTATTATAGTTACAGAAAATCGTTTTGAAGAGTATACTTGAGGCTACGAAAAAAACATATTCCGAAAAAAAATTTTGAAAAATGATGAACTTGGAGATTTTTGAATGTTCAAAAATCGTGAAAATCCAAGTTCCATATTTTATTTTTGGTTTAATTTTTTTAATACAATACCTTGTACTGATCTTGAAAGATCCTGAAATTTTCAGAGAGGTGTTTTTTTTCTTCAAAAATATAAATTTTTGAATTTTTAAAAATCGTGCAAATCCACGTTAAAAATTAAATTTTAGGTTAAATTTTTGTTATATAATACCTTGTACTAATCTTAAAAGATCCTGAAATTTTCAGGATGGTGTGTTTTTGTTTCAAAAATAGAATTTTTTGAATTTTGGTAAAAAAAATTTCTTTTATTTTTCCTCAAAGGTAAGTAAAGTTGAGCAATCATGTAATTCTGTAATTTTGAGCAGTAAAAATTTCAATTAATGACGATTTTAAAAAAAATGTTTACCAAAACTTAAAAATTTATATTTTTGAAACAAAAACACACCATCCTGAAAATTTCAGGATCTTTTAAGATCAGTACGAGGTGTTATATAAAAAAAATTTAACCAAAAATGTAATGTTTATCGTGGATTTGGACGATTTTAAAAAATTCAAAAATGTATATTTTTGAAACAAAAAAAAACACCTCTCTGAAAATTCCAGGATCGTTCAAGATCAGTACAAGGTATTATATAAAAAAAATTAAACCAAAAATAAAATATGGAACTTGGATTTTCACGATTTTCGAAAATTCAAAATTCTCCAAATTCATCATTTTTCCAAAATTTGTTTCGGAATATTTTTTGTTCGTAGCCCTAAGTATATTCTTTAAAACGAATTCAAAACTGTGTTTCGCAACTATAATAATTTTCAAGATATTTAAAAAATAAACATGACAGATTTGAAAAATTGTGAAATTGTGAATTTTGCATAACTTTAGAAAAAAAATTATTTTTTTTCCTTTGGTAGAACTTCGTTTTATTGAAAACGAAAACTTCTGATCAAATTTCATCGAAATTGAAAGGGGTCGATTCCAACTCTTGGTCGATTTGTCATGGAATGACCCAGATATTATCTGATAACGATATTTGAAAAAAAAATTGCAGAAACAAGCTTTTTTCGACCAACTGACTAGTTACAGTTCCTCAAAAGTGCAAAAGCGATACTGCCATCGTGACATTTACCGAGATGAGAGAGAGCGGTGTCATTTCCAGCCGGCGCCGGCTCTTCACGATGAACACAGAGTGACTCGCACTCGGGTATGGTGCTGAATCTATTGGCATTACCCTCACATCCGCCGTAGACGAAATGACGACAGGCGCGGGCACTCGGATCGTAGAAAACTTTGGGGAATGCACCGCGGCATAGTCCAGGTTCGGCCGGGAGATTGCAAACATCTGTAAACGTGAAAAATGAGAATTGAGATAGAATTTATCAACACGCCACATCTACAGGACGTTCAATCTCGACCAAAAATTAATTTTCGTAAGTTTTAGAGATTTTCCGGCCAAAAATATTGATCTTTTCGTGAAATGAATCACCAAAAGACCAAATCAAATTTCATAACCAGAATATACCTTGACCCACGAAACGTCCGCACAATCTCTCGCACTGTTCCTCGGTCTCGAATCTATTGGCGTTTCCTTTGCAACCACCGTAAACAAATGCCTGACAGGATTTTGATGCCGCATCGTAATAATAAGCGAGGGTGTCAGTGTCACAGGGTCCAGCGTCGACGGGAGCGAGACATACCGGACTTATCGGCACTACTTGAGTCGAAACGGGTGAGCTTGTGCTCGTTTCGTTGCGTCGCTCAGGCTCGATTCTGCGTTGACACTTTATCTCGCAAGCTGCGCGATCCTGGAAGCGATTCTTGTTGCCGGCACAGCCACTGTACTCGAACTCCTCGCACGTGTCACTGCGACGATCGTAATAAAATTGCTTGACAAAGCCGTTGCACGGACCGACGACCTTGGGCATTGCGCATGGATCTGTAAGATAAAAATCACGTAAATTTTAAATTGCACATTGCTCCCTCAAGATGAATCAACACTCACCAGAGTTGGGCAAATTTGTAATTAGCTATTTACCAATTACAAATTACATTTGTAATCAGTATCGAAAATTTCACTAATTACAAATTACAAATGTAATTAGTATCGAATTTTTCACTAATTACAAATTACAAATGTAATTAGTATCGTAATTTTCACTAATTACAAATTAAAAACGTAATTAGTATCGAAATTAGTAATTTAAGGGCAATTAATTACTTAAAGTAATTAGTAGTGCCCAACTCTGACACTCACACACAAAACTCTCATCTGACACAGCTTTTTGTTTTTTTAAAATTGTTTTTGCGTTTTTCGCTCCATTCGATGCGCAATTCCTAAAGAGTGGACAAAAATAAAATTTACCTTGAACCTCGCCACACCGATAATCACACTCTTCCCTCGTCTCGAATCTGTTTCGATTACCCTCGCATCCACCGTACTGGAATTGCTTGCAGATGCCATCACGACTGTCGTAGAACCATTTGGGATGGTTCTCGGTACAGGGTCCACGCTCGTCCGGAAGGAAACAAAATTCTGCCGGACAAAGCACAATTAAGACGTATTATAATCAGGGTACTTTTTTAATGGCTAATAAAATTTAATGGTTAATGAATATTATTTTCATTAACCATTAAAATTATTTCCATTAACCATTAAATGTTAATGGTTAATGAAAATGCAATTGCATTAAAACAAATTGATGCATTATTTGCAACCCTGCCCATTACAATGCAGTGTGTAATAGAAAAAATTTCCATTACCCATTGCAATGTAATGTGTAATGGACAAAACTTTGATTGCAATTTTGGGAGTGGAAAAATATAGATGAATAAATTATTGCAATTTTGCATTACATTTTTTTGACTTGGGACTTAGATTTTAACCTTAAATTCTAAAAAGCATCTATATTATAATTCTAAAAATCTAAGTCCTAAGTCAATAAAATATAATGCAAAACTGCAATAATTTATTCATCTAAATTTTTCCATTCCCAAAATTGCAATCAAAGTTTTGTCCATTACACATTACATTGCAATGGGTAATGGAAATTTTTTCTATTACACACTACATTGTACTGGGCAAGGTTGCAAATAATGCATTACTTTTGTTAATGCAATTGCATTTTCATTAACCATTAACATTTAATGGTTAATGGAAATAATTTTCATTAACCATTAACCATTAACTTTTATTGTTTAATGAAAATAATTTCCATTAACCATTGAATTTTAATGGTTAATGGTTAATGAAAATGCAATTGCATTAAAAAAAGTAATGCATTATTTGCAACCCTGATTATAATTAATATAATTCAAGACGAAAAGGTTTTTGTTGTTGAAAAAAAATACAACTCACCTGTTTTGAACTCCGTGGCCGGAGGCGGAGGTGTGGATAGTGATTTTTCGCAGCGACCAGCGCAATCGTGCTCGGTCTCAAAATTATTGCCATTTCCACCGCATCCACCGTAGTAAAATTGTCTGCAGCGTTGTTCGTAAGAATCGTAGAACCAGCGTTGAGTGTAATTGTGACACTCGCCAAGGAGCGCGGGTAGAAGACAGATGTCTTGTTCTGTTTCACGAATTTCAACAAACAACGAGCGTTTTAATAATTAAAAAACAAATTATCACAATTAAATTGATAATCCGATCAGCAAATTGCAATTTAAATGAATAATAAGTCAAGTTCAATGTTAAATGTTAAGAAGAACTAAGAAGAAAAGATACTACGAATGATCTTACCGATCTTGGCCGGACAATCGGACTCACATGCGTCCCTAGAGTCAAAATTATTGCTATTGCCACCGCATCCCGTATAATAGAAGGGCATGCAACGATTCTCCGATCTATCGAAGAACCATCTCGAGTGCTTCTCGGTGCAGTTACCCTCGTCGCGGGGTTGCGAGCAAGAATCTGTCACCACATTAACCAACCATATGATCATGCGTTGTTATGAAGAAAAAAAATAATGCCTCACAATGTTAAAGATGCAATAGAGCGTTAATAACATGTAACTCAAGTCCATGTACCTCGATGCAAATCCGTTCACCATATTAATGAAAAATTACATATGAACGTGCGAGACAATGTAAACGTATTGTTCGAATTTGCAGTACCAAAAAGATAAGTCAATTAGAGTGCACGATGCGAGATGCGAGAGTGCGATAAGAGTTTCCAATGAGCACAAGAGTGTACTTTACCGATAAATTGATGGCAATGAGAATCGTTTTCGATTAATTGTGAATTGGAAGCTACCTATGTTCAAAGCAGGGATCGGAAAAAAAAATTACGATTTTCCATTTTTCAATTGATGGAAAATCGATAATTTTAAAAGATAGAATACCAATTGATGGAAAAATTGAAATTATCCGAAATTGTATTTTCAATTATCCAAATAATGGGTAATTGGTCGAAAAATAATATCAATTTTTCAGGAAATACAGGTAATTGGTTTGAAAATATTTTCAATTTCCCAGAAAAAAATTAATAATTTATTGAAAAAGTGTTTGGAAAAAAAGGGAGTGATTAGAGGTACATAGAGATATATAGATATATATCTCTCTATATGTCTATGTACCTTTATATGCCCGTATATGCCTGCAAATACCTTTATATGCCGATATATGGCTGTATATGCCTGTATACATATACCTCTATATAGCTCTACATATCTCTTATCATTCCAATAAATTATTAAATAATTTTCAATAAATTATTGAGTTTTTTCTAGAAAATTGAAAATATTTTTAAACCAATTACCCATTTTTCTGAAAAACACGATATTATTTTTCGACCAATTAACGATTATTCGAATAATTGAAAATATTTTCAGACCAATTATCCATTTTTATGATTAATTGATATTATTTTTCGACCAATTACCGATTATTTGGATAATTGGAAATTTATTTTTTCCCACTAACCATTGTCGGGTAATTGAAAATTTAGATTTCAAAATTATTAATATTCAAAAAATTAATAATATTTTCCGAAAATGCGCCGGAAAATATCATTACTGCCGATCTTTGGTTCAAAGCGCAATGCCAATCCAGCTTTTGGTCTGATTTTGACTTTTTTATCGAAATTTACTGAACAAAATACAAAATCTGTGTTCATTGGAAAAAGTATCAAATAACGAATAAAAATGCGATAATACGTGGCTTCTATAATTGTCCTAAGGACGTAGCGTGTGTCATTACGGTCAACATTTTGCTTTATTGGAGAACGGGACAAATACGGGGCAATGACGGTCACTCCATTTACGAGAAATTTACAGAATTTACAGAAATGAGGGTAGATAAGCTCACCATACCGATATAAATTTAATGATTAAAAATCACTACCTTGTGAAGTACCATAAATCTAAATATTTAAATAAAGGCAATACCTGTTTCATTTCAAGTTACAAATAGCGATAATTTTCATCTTTTAAGTTTAGCATACAGTCTGAAAAGAGCAATAAGAGTTGTGCTTAGAAATGAGCGATGCTATCCAATTGTTTGAACAATTAATTAGTCAAGGTAATAAAAAAGTTAATTATAAAGAATGCACCGAGATAATTAAAACAATGAATACTGAACTAACAATTTAGGAAAGACTTTTTCTATGGAGTGATAAATTGTATAAACAAATTTTATATTAGATGCCACGGAATTAATAATAGTTATGTTCGACTTGTCAATGCTTTCCTTGGGCGTATACTTTTTGTGCAAACTACGATTTGTTTGCCACAAAGAGCATACAAGTCGACCTGAGTGTGACCCTTGACCTCGCTGATTTCGTTGACGATTTTTTATATGATTCTTCCAACTTAAAATAGCATTCAGAATTTTTTTCACATTTTTAAAACCAAATTTGAGTACGTTATTATTTTTTGAAAAAGGCCCAGGTCCAGGTTTTCGCTTCCACTTCGATTTTAGGTTTTTATGACGAAAAAAAATAGATGCAGAATTAACCATCTATTTTTGGAAATTGTTGGTTAATGATAAAAATATTCAAGGCACTTTTCACGGTAGATCAATTTCTGCATCTATTCTTTTGTCACGTTTTTTTCATAAAAACCTAAAATCGAGGTGGAAGGAAATCCTGGACATCATGAATCTTGGGTCAAAAATTTTCATTTTTGACACCGGATTTTTGAGTATTTTATCAGATTTTTAAATCACGGCCCTCGAGGTTTTCGAAAAAAATGTTCAAAAAATCATAATGTACTCAAATTTGGTTTTACAAATCTGAAAAAAATTCTGAATGCTATTTTGAGTTGGAGGAGTTATATAAAAAATCGTAAACGAAATGAGCGAGGTCGAGGGTCACAGTCAGGTCGACTTGGTATGGAATGCCCCATATAAATTTCTGAGTGACCGTCATAGCCCGGGTTTTCATATTTTAGCCCATATCCTGAAATCGTCCATCACCAAAATCGTGAAAATCGAAGCCTCGACGCGCTTTCTCTCAACGAGAGTGCATGTACGCAGATCTTGTGTAGCAGGGACGATGGTTTGCGAGAATCACCATTAAAATAGCCAACATCCAGAGACAATACCATCGATCTTCGTATACATATGCACATCTGAATGCGTACGTCTCACTTGACATTTGTACCTCGAACTGAACAGTGTCGCTCGCAGTCGGCGCGCGTTCGGAATTTATTGACGTTGCCTTTACAACCGCCGTAAACGAATTGTCTACAAGAACGACTGTGCGCGTCGTGATACCATCGTAACAACGAGCCCGGACACGGTCCGGGATCCCTCGTTATCGAGCACTCGTTCCTCAACGTTAACGACGCAACTGGAAACATTTTTTATCGACCCAACTGACACACAAAAGGAGATACGGACAATAATCGTGCAATATTTGTGAAAACCACTCGAATTCGCACAAACCGCGATCCCGCATCGTAAATTAAATCTACAATCTTTGTTTTGATTTCCCCTTTCGTTACCGATACTTTGTTATTCGTATGCAAGGATCCAAGTTGCAAGCTAAGAAATAAGAACCCAAGGAGAACGAAAAATTCGTTCGCTATCTCACCCCGGCTGTGACCAGGCTGCAGGCATTGTTGATGACAAGCGATTTCCGTTGGATAATTATTGTCGTTGGCTTTGCATCCACCGTAATTGAATTGTTCGCAGGCTTGACGATCCTTGTTGAAGTGCCATCTCGTGAAATTACCCTGGCAGGGTCCACTCTCCTTTGGCTGATCGCAGGGATCTGTGAAAGCATATGATTTCTTTGAATTCATTCGAAAGAAGAATCAGAAAAAATTGATTCTTTCGAAAAAATCAATCTTACCGACGTTATCTGGGACCGTGCAGAGTCCCTCGCACTGTTCTCTCGTCTCGAATCTATTTCCATTACCGAGACAACCGCCGTATATGAATTGACCGCACTGTTTTCTCTCGCTGTCGTAGTACCAATTTGGATAATAACCCTCGCACGGTCCCGATATTTTCGGCAAATAACAAACATCTTTGCCGAGTGGTTGAACGCAAACGTCTTTGCACTCTTCCTGTGTCTTGAAACGATTGTCATTGCCGTCGCAACCGCCGTACCAGAATCTCGAGCAGCCGCCGTATTCGGTGTCGAAGAACCATTTAACGGTGAAATCACGGCAGGGTCCGCGATCACGAGCGAGGCCACAGGCAGCGCCAGGATTCGTCGGTACGCTGCGACAACCCTCGAAATTTTCGCCCTGCGATTCCTCGATTCCATCGAGACAACAGCCGTACTTGGATGATTCGCACGTACAGCCAGCGAAATTCGGTCCTTTGGCTGGTGTACGCTCGTCGGAGCAGCACTTGAATTCGGTATTCTCGCAACCGCAACCTTGACCGTGCGGTCCCTTGGCGATCGTGACGCCGTCGTTGCAACAGCCAAATTGATACGTGTAACACGGGCAACCCTCGAAATTCGGCCCATTCGCCGGTGTAAAACGATTCGGGCAACAACCGTGCGGCGTGTATTGACATCCGCAGCCCTCGTTGTTGGGTCCACGCGCGGCCGTAGTGTTGTCGGGACAACAGCGGAAGCGGGAGTATTCGCAGCCACAACCGTAAAAATCGGCACCTCTCGCCGGTGATATGTTGTCGGGACAACATCCGTAGGACGAAGTGAGACAGCAGCCTTCTTGATTGGGACCGTGAGCCGGTGTCGAATTGTCCTCGCAACAGCCGTAAGTCGTATTGTCGCAAAGTGTACGACAGCCCTCGTAGCTCGGTCCGAGTGAGGCACTCGTACCATCCGGACAACAGCCGAAATAGGATGCCGTACAATTATCATTGTCGATGACGCCGCAACCCTCGAAATTCGGCCCACTCGCGATCTCACGACCATTCGGACAGCAGCCGTACGTTGTATTTCCGCAATCCTCGTCGATCGGTGTTACATCGGTGAACGAACTCGTCGTGCTCTCATATTCGCTCGTATAATCTTCCGTCATGGCGTCGATCGGCGTTGTTTCTTCGGTCTCGCATCCTTCCAAATCGGCTCCGCTCGCTGCTCTTATACCATCGGGACAACAACCAAATTCGGTGGTGTTGCAACATCCCAGATTGTCCTTGCCACTGGCAGCCGTTTCTTTGTCCGGACAACAGCCGAATTCGGTCTCGTTGCAGGGTCTCTTGCAACCCTCATTCTCATTACCCTCCGATACGGTGACGCCATCGGGACAACAACCGAATAGGGTCTCGTTGCAATGACTGAACGGACAACCCTCGTTATTCGGACCGGTCGCCGGTGATACGGCGTCCGGACAACAGCCGTAAATCGTTTCGTCACATATCATCGGTGTAGGGCAACCCTTGTCGAAGGGACCTTGTGCAGCCGTAACGCCGTCGTAGCAACATCCAAATTCGGAGCTCGTGCATGATTTTTTCTTCGGTATTTTGCACTTTCGCAATTTGTGCTCTCTCGTTATGGCAGCGTCAACGGGACTGACGGTACTCCAGAAATCCTTGACGCGCGAATGTCCCGTTAAATCGTCCCACTCGTCGATATTTTCTTTCGACAAATCGCTGCTGATCGTTGTGCCGATTGCGCTTGTTGCTGTGGTTTCACCCGATATCGTGGTGTCGCCACTCACCGTTGAACCCTCGGATTCGCTGGTTACGGTGCTCACCGATTCTGTACTTGGCTCGCTCGTTGCTTCGACGGATTCCGTTGTAGCTCCAGATTCGGTCGATCCAGCGGATTCCATTGTTGATGCCGAGAATTCCGTAGTTTCTTCTGTCGCTGATGACTCGCTGCTAACGTCCGTTGTTGAACTCGGTATACTTTCAACGGTCGAAGTTTCTTCGCTGGATTGAGTCATTTCCGTTGACGATGATGCCTCCGATGATCCAACCGACGTCGTTGACGACTCGGTGGAACCGTCGGTTACAGATTCGGAGGTTGAGACAGAATCGGTTGTGAATTCGGTATCCGTTATCATGTTATCGGTCACCTTGTCGGGATCGTATTCACCCTGAACACCGCCAAAAGTGAAGGGACTCTCCGTCGACATATCAGACGTTGACACATCGGTGCTGGTTGACGTTGCTAAAAAAAAATGTATAACGGTTATCCCATGTCAAATCGACCAAGAGTTGGAATCGATCCCTTTCAATTTCGATGAAATTTGATCAGAAGTTTTCGTTTTTCATAAAACGAAGTTTTAGCAAAGGAAAAAATTTAAGAAAATTTTATTCGAAAGTTATGCAAGATTCAAAATTTTACAATTTTTTAAATCTTTCAAATTTATTTTTTAAATATCTGGAAAACTATTATAGTTACGAAAAAACCGTTCCGAGTTCGTTTTGAAGAGTATACTTGTGGCTACGAAAAAGAAAATTGCGATTTTTTTTTTGAAAAATGACGAATTTGAAGAATTTTGAATTCTAAAAAATCGTGCAAACCCACGAATCAACATTAAATTTATTGGTACATTTTTTTAATATAATACCTTGGACTAATCTTGAAAGATCCTAAAATTTTCAGGATGGTGTTTTTTTGTGTTAAAAATATAAATTTGTGAATTATGGTAAGAAAAGAAATTTTTTTTACAACAATTCAAAAATTTATATTTTTGAAACAAAACAACACCATCCTGAAAGTTTCAGGATCTTTTAAGATCGGTCCAAGGTATTATATAAAAAAAAATTTAACCAAAAATTCAATGTTGATTCGTGGGTTTGCACGATTTTTAAAAATTCATATTTTTGAAAAAACAAAAAACACCTTTCTGAAAATTTCAGGATCTTTTAAGATTAGTACATTATATAAACAAGATTCAACCAAATATTTAATGTCGAAAGTGGATTTCGACTTCAAATTTTAATCGAATTCGAACATTTTTTTTTTCGTAACCACAAGTATACTCTTAAAAGACGAACCCAGAACGATTTTTTCGTAAATATAATAGTTTTTGAGATATTTAAAAAGTAAACTTAAAAGATTCTTAAAAATCGTACAATTTTGAAACTTGCATAAATTTAAAAAAAAATCTTTTTTTCCTTTTGGTAGACCTTTGTTTTATTACAAACGAAAACTTCTGATCAAATTTCATCGAAATTGAAAGGAGTCGATTCCAACTCTTGGTCGTTTTGACATGGAATGACCCATAATCATCTTTTCACTAGTTTCTGCATCTCAATGAGACTCAATCATAACAATTGCAGATTTTTTATTCCTCAGGATTTTTAATTGTTGTTAAAATACTGTGGATGATCTAATTTTTTGAATTTTGCTGCAATGGAGCTCATTTTTTTTTGCACGAATGACATTTTTTACAAAAATAACACTACTATAACAATTGGCATTGAAATTGGTTCATAGTTTATAAGATCTTGATATTTTCTAAAAAAAGGTGGAAAAACGGTGCAAATTACAAATTTGAATCGCTCAAAAATGAAGCTTGGCGAATGACAATAGGAAAACTAGACGTCATGAGAATATTTCTACTATGAACCGATTTTTTGTTTTTGGAAAATTCAACTCCAAGAGAATTTCGTTAACGCAATTAATTATTCACCTGATCCTTCTGTCGTCTCGCTAGATTTATCGGTGGTAGAATCGACTGTGGTGGAATCGGTATCACCGCTGACCGAGCTATCGGTGCTCGAAGAGGTCTCGCTCACGTTTTCCTCAGTCGACACCGATTCCGTGCTTTCGGTGATGGTTGTTTCCGTTGACTCGGTTGTGTCACTGGAGTCACTCGACGATGAAGCAGTCGCGTCCGTACTCGAATCCGACGACGACGACGACAACGACGACGACGACGACGACGACGGCGACGACGACGACGAAGCATCGGTTGACGATTCCGTTGTACCGACATCGGTCGACAATTCACTGGCTGACATTGTGACCGATTCACTGACCGAATCGCTGCTGGTTTCCGAAGAATCGGTGGTGACAGACATCTCGGTCCTCGTCGATAATTCCGTGGATCCTTCGACAGTCGTATCGGAACCATCGATCGATTGATCGGTAACACTCGTATCGGAAGTTTTCTCGCTGCTATCCGTCAATCCTGTGACATCGCTGGATGCGGAAACGTCGTTGGTCGTTGCGATCGATCCGTCGATCTCGTTACTGACGCTGCTGGATTCGCTCTCACCGGAAACTTGACTGGTTGGCAATTCCGTGACCTCGTTGGTCAACATTGTGTCAAGGTCGCTCGACGTTACCTCGGAAGTGCCACTGCCCTCGAAGCTCGATACATCAACGGTCGAGTACAATGCATCGGTGTGATAGATAGTGCTGAATATATCACCGGTATACTCGTTATCGCCGCTACCGTAACCGCTTCCACTGGTAACATCGATCGGAGTTATGTCACCGCGACTCTGCGGTGAATCGCTCAGCATCGTATCGTCGATGCTTGTGAAACCAGTGCTATCGAAGGGTGAATCGGTCTCGGCGATTTTCGTTATTTCATTTTCATCCTCGTCGCCGCCGTCCAATCTCACGTCAAACGTCACGAAATCTTCCTCCTCGTCCTCGTAGACCTCGCACTCTTCGTCCTCGTCGGTTGGTATCTGCATTTTGTCCGGTTCAACAGGTAACACCTCGTCCTCGCCACAAGTGAACAAATTGCACGCCTGGATGCTGAACATTATTGTGTCGACCTCGCAATTGCTCGCAGGTACGACATTCCCTTCTCGCATGCAAATGACTTTTCTCGTAGCGTCGCCACCGCCGCAAGGCTTCGAGCATTTGCTCCAAGGACCGGCGAACCATTCCCCTCTGCAATCTTGAATCTCAGCCTCGCACTCCTCGGTATCGTTGAATTTCTTCGACGAATCGCAGTTGTCCTCGGTCACCTTCTTCACCGTGACGCCATCCTCGATACCGGCGCAGAATATCGTTCGTGATCGCATACCCTTGCCGCATGTTGTCGAACAATCGCTCCATTGACTCGCGTACCAACGATACTCGCAGCTTTTTGGATTCTCGCATTTGCGCGTCAATTCCGGTTTCTTCGCATCGTCGCACTTCTCGTCGGGATAAGTTTTACCGTCCTGAGTCGCGCAGTGTACCGTTCTCGTTTCTTGGCTTAGACCACACTTTTCGTCACACTGAAACGTCAAGTTTTGTATTAATTTATCCGTAACGTCGATGGATTATCATTACACCCAGAAAAAAGATCTAGTCGTAGGTACTATAATCGTTTATTTGATTATTTTTTAGTTACTT
Organism: Alloplasta piceator; assembly: GCA_946863875.1. Lineage (NCBI taxonomy): Eukaryota > Metazoa > Arthropoda > Insecta > Hymenoptera > Ichneumonidae > Alloplasta > Alloplasta piceator. The sequence continues at coordinate 2,121,292 of OX333074.1, forward strand.
CAAAGAAAATTTTCTTTTCATCCAATTTTGGGCGATATTTACTTCCACTATATTTATTTATTTGAATTCCCTGTCATCGAGAAACAGGCGTTGAAGAAAAATTCTATTCGTTGTTACTAAATACCTATTCACCCGTAATCTCATCCGATCATATTCGCAGATTTGTCAGTACCTCAAAAATCCGCCAGGTGGCTACCTCTCGCACAAGCGAACCTGCCTCTCGACGCCTATATCCTTTCCAAGCTCGTCTATGTTTGATATCCTTATTTTTCAGTATGGATATCTAATACATTGAACATTGCGGCAAAATGCAAGATGGTCGAATCCCCGAAAAGGATTCCCATAAAAAGGGTCTTTTTTCTTTTCCCTTCTGTTAAAGAAAAGACGAAGCTCAACGAAATTGCAGACTTCATATGTGTAGCTATACATTCAAAGATTGAAATGTTTAAAAATATATATTGTGTAAATATTAAACAAAAATTATTTCATTTAAATACATATTTGTTCAGTTTGAAATAATATTTATTAATATTAAATAAAAATTTATTAGATCGCAATATATTTTCCTAGTAGGTGATTCAAAAAAAAAATTTCGTTGACATGAATAGAGTTGTATTAGGCCGGCCTACAACTAAAAAAATTTATTCGGCTCGACTAGGATTTAGTTAAATGTACTAGATTTTTTTTCTGGGTGTTTATTTATATGAGGATTGTGCAAGCTATTTATCACTCACGCCACTCCATTCGGAAGCGATCCAATCGAGACCAGCGCAGGGTCTTGATTCGCAAGCTTTTTCTCTCTCGGGCAATGGTTCAGCCGAACAGGCCGAATCCTCGAGGGCCTCAACTTTACCAGTTTCCTCGTTCTTTTTGTAACACGTTACGCGACGCGTTTGCTTTCCAGGTCCGCAGAGATGATCGCACTATAAACAGACATTAGTCGCATTATATTTGATGATTTTCAATAATAAGAATTCGTTTGAATCGATCGAGCACAAGAAAATTTGAGAGATTAGCAGTAATTTGACCAGTACAAAGTGCTTCTAGCCTTTTCAAGTGATTCTGGTACGGAAAATTCCGAAAAAAAATTAATTTGTTTTCTGTACGATTCCGCAGGTTGAAAAATATCTTTTTTCGAATGCACTCCAATTCGCAAAATTTTTATAGTAGTCTTACGAGTAACAAATGAATTTTTACCTCCAAATAAAAACAAATTGTGTAAGTTTTTTTCCAGAAAAATGTATTCTTTGACTTCTTTTGTTTGCTTTGGACATTTTCTTAGCTCTGCATTGAAACCCAATCAAATGCTCATACTTTTCTGGAAATAAATTCACTATGTACACTACCGGCGAAAAGTTTCCAGATACAACTTCAAAAAAGGTCGGGAACGTTTTTTTTATGCCATTTCGCCGAAGTCAACGTAGATTAATTTTGCGTCATTTAACAAGCGTCATTTTAAACGGAAAAAATTCGGCTTCATTTCCTGATTTTTTAATTATTTTTACAATTTGTTTTTAGATTTGGACTCTATTTTAAAAACAGCTGTTTTTCGCCCCCCCCCCCCCCCCCCCCCCGCTTCAGGTGCACCCATCTTCTAGACGCAATTTTTTAAAATACATTTTTACGATTAGATTCATAAAGAGGAAAGTTTGAGCTTCAAGACCCTTTTTAAAAAAATTTTGAGCGATTTGTTTTCCACAGTTCTTCTGTTTTTTCTGGAAAAAGAGAAAATTTGAAAAATCCCGTATAATACGAAAACAAAGAGTTCATGAAAAACTTCAAGAGAGCAAAAAGTTGCGTCAGTTTTCGTTGAGTTCAGAGAAATTTTTTCAGATTTTTTTTCCAACATTTTTTTTTCTCATTTTCTAGGTCGAAGCTCAGATAATTTAATTACCATAACTCGACAATTATGGGATTATCGATAAAATCTCGAGAGGGGAAAATACTTTAATTTACCATTTTCAACACATTGGAGTTTTTTTTCAAATTTTTTTTCCAGCCTCAACATGAGAGAAAAAAATTTGGAAAAAAAAGATAAAAAAATTCCTCTGAACTCAACGAAAACAGACGCAACTTTTTGCTTCCCCGAAGTTTTCCATGAATCCCCTTGTTTTCGTGTTATACGAGATTGTTCAATTTTCCTCTTTTTTCGCAAGAAAACAGAATAACTTTGGAAAAAAAATCGCTCAAAGTTTTTAAAGAAAGGAAATTGAAGCTCAAACTTTCCCCTTTATGAATCCAATCGTAAAAATGTATTAAAAAAATTCCTCCAGAAGATGGGTGCACCTGAAGAGGAGGAAAAAAAGGCAAAAACTAGCTGTTTTCAAAATAGAGTCGAAATCTAAAAACAAATTGTAAAAATAATTTAAAAAATCAGGAAATGAAGCCGAATTCTTCCCCTTTGAAATGCCGCTTGTTAAATTAGTCTACCTTGACTTCCGGCGAAATGGCATAAAAAAACATTCCAGACGCTTATTTAATTTGTCTACGTTGACTTCCGGCGAAATGGCATAGAAAAACGTTCCAGACCTTTTTTGAAGTTTTGTCCGAAAACTTTGCGCCGGTAGTGTATATCCACCAGTGATCGGCAAAAAACTCTATCTATTTTTATTGTCCAATTTTTTCGGAAAATTAATAATTAGCCAAAAATATCATTTTTTTTCTCAACATTAGTAATTAGCAGGAACATATTACTATTTTTTTTTTAATTAGTAATATGTTCCTGCTAATTACTAATTTTTTAAAAAATTAGTTATTAGTGACAAAATATTTCTAATTTTTTCAAAAAATGAGTAATTAGCGAGAAAGATATTGCTAAATAACCAAAAAAAAACAATAATTTGTACAGAAATGTTGTAATAGTTGTGGAAAAAGTAATAAATAAAAAAATTACTAATGCATTTTTTAATAGGTGCTTATTAAATATTCGTATTGATAATAACTTATGCGATATCGTATGACATTCGATACAATAAATACTAATGTGTGAAATATTCAAAAGATCTAGTTATTATAAAAAATAAAACAACTTTTTTAATAGAGTTGTTTGAGCTTATAACCATGACTCAATCCGTACACACAAGTATGTAAAGATGCACCATACTTTTCTACAAATTACTTTAAAAAAATTAATTAGTAATATCTTCCTTACCAACTACTATATTTAGAAAAAAACTTGATAATATTTTGTCGCCAATTACCATTTTTTTTTGGATAAATTAGAAATATTTTGTCGCTAAATACTAATTTTTTAGAAACATTGGAAATATTTTGTCACTAATTACTAATTTTTTTGGAAAAATTAGAAATATTTTGTCACTAATTACTAATTTTTTAGAAAAATTACTAATATTTTTCCGCTAATTACAAATTTTTATAAAAAACTACTAATATTTTTTGACTAATTATTAGTTTTTTGAAAAAATGATTAATAAAATCGATATCGTTGGGAAAAAAATCGATACTGCCAATCACTGTTATCCACTATCTCGGTAGAAATTTTGAAAATTCGATGGAAATTAAAATTTTCAAAAAAGTCCCACCGGTTTCCATGGTCCCACGTGCCAATGGGGACACTCGACGTTTTCGTTGCATTTTTCCACGGTTTCATTCTTGGGGCCCAGAGTTTTTGTACACTGAGAATCATCGACGATGCTCGGTATACCACCAGCGAGAATCTGTTCGCATTTTATTTGCCTATTTCGTTCACCACCTTCGCCGCACGGTTTACTGCAGGGTCCCCATTCGTTCTCGACCCATTCAGGCGGACATGGACCATCGCCACATGCCTGAGTGTCATCAGGTTCGAGCTGAGGGTCGCAAAGATTGTCGTCAACTGGTTCGTTGTTACGACGTTTCACGCACATTACTTTGCGTGATTTGTAACCTGTTGAACGAGCAATGAAATTCGTCATAATGCGAGAATTGACAGAGCCATACGAAAAAAGGGCAATTTTGACCAAAATGAGATTCACCTCCACCGCACGTCGCGCTACATTCGGAAAATTCATCCGTAACCCACGTGTAACTGTCCGGATCGCCTTGAACCGAGAATCTCTTTGGTATACTGTATTCGTAGTTCACACCAACGTTTCTGTCTTGATAGAGCAGCTGTTGACGTAAAAGTTCATTAATAATTTACACTCGACAAAAATTCAAGGTCAAATCATTTTTGACGATTTGTTCGTCAGAAATTTTGAAATTTCGCGAATGCGATTATACTCACGACGATGTAAATGGCCTCGGTTGTTGGTCCAAGTGCGGTTATCTTGTCAGGTGCCGAAAAACCCTGAGGATCTCTCGCATAATGAAATATCGTGCCAGCGAATCTGAGACTTCGTGGAAAATCGATTCTCCAGTTTCCATTGAGATAATAATGGCCGGTTGTGTTCCGAACAGCTTGAATTGCAAATTGACGATTGAGAAAAATAGAAATAACAATAAAATAAAAATAATGGGACTGGGAATCGACCATTTTGGGTTCTCCATTTGAGACCAGTTTCGGTGTAACCGGAAACTGTGCGATAAAAATGTATGTTATCGTTATCATTGTAAAATCGTATAAATGTCATTTACCGAGATAATTATTCGACGGAGAATTCTCCTTGACCACGATGTTCGTCGCCCCTTGAGGTATCAAAAGTATATCGATGTAACCTGAAATTCAAGGAAGATCAGGAATTCAGGAAGATCAAATTCATCGAAAGATGTAAAAAAATAATAATAATAATAACAATAAAATAATGACGTTTCGTATCGATTAATCGAAATTGACTGACCGACTTGAAGATCATCGGTATCGAAGATTCCTTTGGCGGTGTTGCAATCGGATCCATCTCCACCGCATTCTCGACAAGCGTCCTCTCTCGCATCGCTACCCAGCAACATGTCGCAACCAACGGGCTAAAAAAAAAAAGAACAGACTCACAATTAGTTCCACGAATTTACAAAAAAAAATGTGTATGTACACTACCGGTGAAAAGTTTCCGGACAAAACTTTAAAAAAAGGTCTGGAACGTTTTTTTATGCCATTTTGTTTGTTTTTTAAATTATTTTTACAATTTGTTTCTAGATTTTGACTCTATTTTGAAACTAACTGTTTTTTGCCTTTCTCCCCCTCTCTTCAGGTGCACCCATCTTCTAGAGAAAATTTGTTAAAACATTTTTACGATTGGATTCATAAAGGGGAACATTTGAGCTTCAATTTGCTTTTTTTAAAAACTTTGAGCGAATTTTTTTTTCTAAAAGTTATTCTGTTTTTTGTGAAAAAACGAGGAAATTTGAAAAATCCCGTATAACACGAAAATAAAGAGGATTCATGAAAAACTTCAAAATAGAAAAAAGTTGCGTCTGTTTTTGTTGCGTTCAGAGGAATTTTGTCAGATTTTTTTCAAAAATTTTGTTTTCTCATGTTGAGGCTAGGAAAAAAAATTAGGGGAAAAAATTTGAAAACAAATTCCGATGTGTTGAAAATGGTAAAATAAAGTATTTTCCCCTCTCGAAATTTTATCAATAATACTATAGTTGTCGAGTTATGGTAATTGAATGATCTGAGCTCCGACCCGGAAAATGAGAAATATTGAGAAAACAATCTAAAAAAATACCTCTGCACTCAACAAAAACAGATGCAACTTTTTGCTATCTTGAAGTTTTTCATGAATCATCTTTATTTTCGTGTTGTACGGGATTTTTTAAATTTCCTCTTTTTCAACAAAAAAACAGAATAACTTTGGAAAAAAAATCGCTCCAAGTTAAAAAAAAAAAGACATTGAAGCTCAAACTTTCCTCTTTATGAATCTAATCGTAAAAATGTATTTAAAAAAATTCTTCTAGAAGATGGGTGCACCTGAAGAAGAGAGGAGGAAAAAGGCGAAAAACAGCAGTTTTCAAAATAGAGTCCAAATCTAAAAACAAATTATAAAAATAATTAACAAATCAGGAAATGCAGCCGAATTCTTCCCCTTTTTGAAGTTTCATCCGGAAACTTTTCGCCGGTAGTGTACATGAATGTATGAGTGAAATTGGAAGAACGCTAATTTTTTTACTTTTTCAATTTTCTTTTTGGTGTTGTGGTAGACGAAATAAAAATAGTGATTATTCATGGATGATCCAATGGCATTCTCAGCTGGAAATCCAGCAATATTTCGTGTGGAGCTGCTCTAAAAAATTATTGGAGCAGCTCCATGAATTTTAAACGGGAAAATAAAAATTACAGTGAGAAGCACCGTAACCATTACTTTTGGAGTTTTTGCTCCATTTTCTTTCAGATCACTGGAGAATCCGTTATTTCTCCATACTGGAGAATCCAGTACTTTCTCATGTACTCCAGTAATTAGCACTGTCGTTGACCATGAATTATCACACTTTTTTTTTCTTCGTGTAAGAAAAAAAAGATTTTTTTTCTCACCATACATTTTCCCTCGACGCAAACATCGTTTTTCTCCAGATCGCAAGGTGTACCGTCAGTTACTGTGGGTTTGTGTCTGTAGAAAAAACGCTCGCCTCTGGGCATGCAGTTGAGCTCGCACTTGTTTGGTCCACCGGTGTAAGGTATCCAACTGTGAAAAAAATTCAAATTTTCGATTAAGGATATTGAGTCCCAAATCGCAAATAATGAGCAAATTCTGAAAATTTGGTATGTTTTTGGATAAATTATTTAAGAGGTCGTATAAAAATTTCACGACGATTATGAAGCTCGTTATCGAACAATTGACATTAACAAATTAAATTAAATTAAATTAAATTAAATGTAGTCTTATGGAAACTGATATAACTTTGCGATAAGTTTTTTTGTTGACCTCTCAATTTTTTAATATCTACACTATATTGAAAGCAACGGAAACAAAACAAAGTTTATTGATAAATATTTTTTTAATTTGTTTAAAAAATTGTTCTTACCAAAATGTTAATATTTTAATAACGAGCTTCCTAATCGTCGTGAAATTTTTACACGACCTTTTAAATACTTCATACAAAAACATACCAAATTTTTAGAATGTTCTCATCATTTTTCATTTTAACTCTTAAGGAGGTTGGAGTAACGATGATAGAATTCTGAAAATTTAATGTTTTTACATGAAGTAGTCAGGAGGTCGTGTAAAAATTTCATGACGATTAAGAAGCTATTTGTTGAACAATTAACATTAAAAGATTTCATAGGGACTCAACATCCTCAAAAGCCAAGGTATTATTTGGGGAAGTTATAAAATGGCAGATGGATGCGTTTTGTCAGTGTAAGTCACGGCTGAGGTTGTAACCAGCGATGTAAATGAGTCCTCAAAATTGGTAAATTGTCATTGTCACTTGCAATACAAACAGGAAATTAAGATGTTTAACTCACTCGTAAAAAACGCCCTCGAATTCCACATTGTTGTACTCGGCACATTGTTCTGCCCGAAAGTCCACCGAACCGCTTGGACAATCCTAAAAATCGTGAATATAAAGTTAATGATATTTTAGGGATTCTGAATTTTCTGGGTAATCGTGAAACCAACGTTACAAAAAAGTGAAAAAATCATCAGAGATTAATTTTTTTTTAAATCAATAATTATAAATGATATTAATTATTTAAAATTAATATAATTTATTTATCGATATTTTCACGTCAAAACTTGCGACTCGAGAGCTTCTTTTTTGTCAAAAAGAGAAGAAAAGAGCAGGAAAAGTCAGATGCACGTACGCAAGTCCAAAGACATAGAAATTAGTTTGTCTTCTTTTCTCGTAGACACGCGTGTTCTTTCTCAACTTGGGAAAATTTAGATGGAAAGCTTCGACAACGGACGGTTGTATTTGTACATTGAGACAGAAGGGTGCCTTAAGGTGGATATACAGGCCGGTAATATCGATAAATTCGTCTCGCTATCCCGAGACTTTTTTTTCTCAACTGAAGAAAAACAAAATAGGGAAGGAAAATAAAGAAAATGCGGAAAATCCCACGGGGATCGAGAGGGAATACAGGAGTTTCATGGGAGAGGTCGTTTTCTTTCCGTAACGTGCACTATATAGGGATATGTGGGGCAAAATGGTCTAGTTGGGGCAAAATGGCCAACCTCCAAAATTATGGAAAAGCACTGGAAATTTTAAAGAATTCAGAAAATGAGGGAATTATTATTATGAGAGTGAATATTGCAAAATAGATTCCACACGCTAAATCAGGTCTTGACAAAAATGAAAAAATTGACTCTCATAGCAGTAAAAAAAACAGGTCAATTAAAGGTTATTGTAAATTGTAAAAAAATATTAAATAACGCAACTGCGATTAGAATTGAATTCCGTAGAATATTTAGATATCTTTTCAACGTTTTTCCTCGGTTACTAAACTAAACGTAGCTTCTCGGCTGCGTTATCTTTTTGTGGTGACCATTTTGCCCCACCTTCCCCTAAACTTTATTGAACTGCCCGGAGAAACTCGACATTCGGGACTTCCTAACTTAATCCGCTTTACACATATCTATGTATCACGTGCGTGAGTTAAAAACATTTATAAAACGGTATGGCAAGAGTTTCGGTACATTCTTGCTATGGTAGTATTTTTTATTTTTTTTTTCTGATAAGAATTTTTCCAATGGCGCTATCTATTAAATCTACTGGAATTGGAATTCCATGACTCGTGAGAATTTTGAGGCTCAAAATAATGTTTTGAATCTGAAAATCGAAAAATCTCATAAATGAACGCGGCCTTTACCTCGATTTAGCAGACGAAGTAAATATTATAAATAATTACACTCATCTATCATAGATATGGAAATATACGAATTTTTTGGTTTTTTAATTTTTTCTAATTGCGCTCCTCATCAAGATTTTTATAGCTTCGCCCAAAATAACTTTTTTTTATTGCTGCTGCATCAAAGTTGGAATTTAGCAAAAACTTCGTGATGTCCAAAAAAAAATCAATTTTCGCACGTTCATCCGAAAATTAATAAAATTTAAGGAGCAATACTCTTTCTGTAAATTCAGCATAACGCAAATTCGCCCTAGGCAAGAATTGGGAAAGTATTTTGGAATTTACAATGTTTTCAATTTCATCAACATCATTAAATAACTATTTATTATTAAAAAAATATTATTTATGCACATTAACGCTTTTGGATAAAAAATGAGCTGTGGAATATTTTTTCTTTTCGCTGGCTTCTGCGTTTATTATTTTTGGACGTATTTGTCTCTCTCGTTGATGGAAACGGACCAAGATTTTCTAGCCCGAAAAAAAAGACTTACAACATTCGATAATTAATGGGATTATAACTGTCTCGTCACGATATTTAAATATCCGAAAGGAATAATAATAAAAAAACAGATGTCTTTGATCGGGGTGAAATTTCATCTGGGATATTTGTAATTGTAAATATATCGGCGAGAGTGAAGACAGACGGTGTAATATATCATTGATCTTGAGACAAACACGTCATTGTATAACATATAGATTTATTATGTCCATATACATGGGCTATTTCGAGTCTGGTCGACCGAAGTTCAACCCTCAACCTCTTGAATTTGATGAATGATTTTTTCTATGATTGATTATAATTTTTTCAGATTTTTTCGATCCGCCGTTTTTAAAGAAAAACTTTTGCCTCATCCAAAAGAGCTCGAATTGGAAAATAAAAAAATTAAAAGATCAAACGAGCATAATCAAAATTTATAAATCGGGTGCCAGAATGGGCCAATTATATTTATCCTATGAGCTATTTTTTTAAATCATTTTTTGACTAAAATAAAAATTCTAGATTTCTGAAAATACCTGATTTTTTGTCATAAAAAACAATAAAATGTTTTTAAAAATGCAATAAATTAGGATCGGTTTTTAAATTTGGTGTCAATGTTGAAAAAAAAATTCTTGACTAAATTCCAAAGGACGAGTATCGAAAATGCGTTGAGTAAACTTGGAATAGCCGATATAAATTCTGGCGCCGCCTGATCGAGTCCAGAGCTCGAATTCTATCAACAAATTTCGATGATTTATGATCGTGACACTGTTCTAAATTGTAATTTCGATCGTCTCCGAAGGATTGGAGTCTATTGAGGTGGGGGGGGGGAGGAGTCGTATAAAATATATGAGTTAAAATTCAAAAAATACGGATCATACTAAAAATTGTTCTAAAAACATTCAAAATGAATTTACAAAAAAACTGATAATTACTTAATTAATTAAATAATTAATTAATATAAGACAGGTCATGAAAATTCGTAATGTTTTCAATAAATTTGAAGGGCATCAAGAAATAAAATGACAAATGATTTTTTTCTTCAGATCGATGATCCACAAAAGTGTGATCGATAAAAATTTGGGACTTCTTTCTTACCTGAATATTGCAGGAGAAAAATCGCTTTTTGCTGCCGGTACACCTTTCATATCCATTGCCACTGGAAAAAAAAATTTATTTGAGAAAAAAATCACAAATTATAGCAGAGAGAAGCTGTACGGACGAAAAAGCCAAAAAAGCCCTTTTCTAAAATATTTATAGACGATACACATCGTTTTAAGAATGTTACTCGATAATTTAATGCCGATCGAATCAAAATTAACATAATTAATGACTGATTATTGATCGATCGTAATTCGCTCTTGAAACATCAAATGAATTTTTAGATATCTCAAAAACTCAAAATATCTCAAGAACAACCGTATCGATCTGTCTAAACATTTTAGTTAATAAAAAATAAATTTATTTAATGCAAAATGAATGAACTTTGGAGGCCTGCCTTTGAATTTGATATTTTAGAAATTCCTTGGATTAATCCCAAGACAAACTAACTAAACTTTTTTAGTTTTTATTAATTAATTAATTTAATCAATTTTATATTTTTATAAAATCTGGAGGCTTCTTCAGACGTTACTTTTCAGATTAGCAAACTTTTGCAAAAATATTTAAGTATGAATTTAAAAAAAAGAGTAAAAAATGGATTTCCCCAGAAAATCGATTTTGTAAGGATCTGTAATCGGGTCTTACAGATCGTTGGGTCAGCCACGATTTAAATGCAACGATAAAAGCTCTAACTCACACACACACTTTTTTCACACTCCCTCGTCCTTTTCAGCTTTTTCGTCCTCCCTTGGCTTTCGCAGTGTGAAAAAAAGAGAAAATTCGAAGGAATTTATATGCGCCGCGAATGAAAGGACGAACTCCGTCATCACGTTTACGACGTTGAAAAATGAAAAACTTTTTCTTCGTGAGAAAGAGAAAACGAAAAAAAATATCTTCTTCTTGCTCACGATCGTAATTCACACCGATGTAATAATTTTAACGCTTTTTGCGGCACTGCGACGAATAATATTCCACCGCATAATCGGGCAAGCATGAGGGCCATTAAAATTAAAATAAAATGGAATAAAATTTGGTTTTAACGTTGGGTAATTTTTTTTAGCTCGTCAATTTCTTTCCAAAGGACTTTGAACGAGCAAATTACGAATTAAGTGCAACCGCGAGGCTCTGTAATTTTTATTTTAAAGGATATTTACTCAGGCAGGTAAGAAATGCGATGCACTGGGGAGAAAATTTTTTTTGGGCGAAAAAAAATTGTTAAGTGGGCTCTTCTCATGAAAGAAGACGTGCACGAGTACAACTACAATTAACTACGTGGGAGGCATATGAATATTAATTACTTAGAATCTAAAATTATTCCAAGTATATCATTTTAGTGGACGCCGACGTTGAAAAGGACTTTGAGAAGGAGCAAAAAAACGTTGAATAGTGATTTATTTTTTTTGCTTGCGCTGAAAAAATTCTATGGAAAATAGAGGGATTTTTCCTGATGGCAAATTATTCAGAGAAAAATATGAAACATTGAAAAGCTAAGTTTCTATTTGGTCAGTAAAAAAAATAACTAACGATTGTTACAAATTAGAAATCTGATTTCTTTCAAAAATGCCTGCTAAAGCTAATAAAGGTTAATTGAGCTTTTAGATTGAAAATATTATGTAAAACCATCTAAACATTCAACTGACGATGAATCAGTTTCTTTTACATAAAATTTTGAATTATTTAGAATCTGTGAAAAAAATTACCAGAGCCAAGGTTTTGGTGGTTCAGCGAAAAATATTTCAACAAAATGTCGAAGATTTATTTTTTAAATTTCCTGAAACGTTCCTTCAAAATGAACTCCCGAAAATTTCGATTTTTTTCGACTCTCAACTAAACTCAACCCCTTGAATAATTTTTAATTTTTAATTAAATTGTGATTTTTTAAAAATGTCCGATATTTTTTTATCCTTTCCTGAAGCGTTCCTTTAAAATGAATCCTAGAAAGTTTCGTTTTTTTCGACCCTCAACTAGACTCAACCCTTTGAATAATTTTTAATTAAATTATGATTTTTAAAAAATCTCCGATATTTTTTTGATCCTTTCCTGAAGAGTTCCTTTAAAATGAATCCTAGAAAGTTTCGTTTTTTTCGACCCTCAACTAGACTCAATCGCTTCAATAATTTTTAATTTTTCCTTCCTCATAAAGGAAGCTTTGTTTTCGTGAAGAAATTTTTTTTCGCGATTTTTATGCCAATATGTTCAAAATGTCCTAAAACGTCGATAAATCATATTTAGAAAAAATGTCCGGATGGATGTGTGTGTGTGTTTGTGTGAGTTTCAGATGTAAATAATTAATAACTCGAAAACGCTTCGATATATCAAGCTAAAATTTGGAACACTTGTCGAGCACGAATTGCTCTTCATTATGAAAAAAAATTTGTTTTAATTATAACGGGTGTTCAGATTTTATCGACTTTTTTCGTTTTTGCAAGAATGGCGTAAAGGCTCTAACCGCTGCAATTTTCAAGATATTGCACTCAAACTTTGTACAGAATTAGTATAGCTATTAAGGTTGTTTGGTATTGAATTTGGCGAAAATTCATCGAGGGATTAAAATTTTATGAAATTTTGAATTTTCTGAAAAATAGCCTAAACGCTCTAACTTGTGCAATTTTTAAGATATTGTACAGAAACTTTGCAAAGAGCTAATATAGCTATCGAGGTTGTTCGCTATTAAATTTGGCAAAACTCCATCGAGGGATTAAAATTTTATGAAATTTTGAATTTTTTGAAAAATAGCGTAAACGCTCTGACTTGTGCAATTTTTAAGATATTGCACTGAAACTTAACACAGAGCTAATACAGCTATCGAGGATGTTCGTTATTAAATTTGGTAAAAATCGATCGAATGATTACATTTTTATCAAATTTTTAATTTTTATAAAAGAAGCGTAAACGCTATAACTTTTGAAATTTTTTAGATATTGCAATGAAATTTCAAAAGTTATAGCGTGAAATTTTAAGAAGAGCCAGTATAGCTATCAATGTTATTCGCTATCAAATTTGGGGAAAATCGATCGAATTTGCACAGTGATTACTAATATTTGTCAATAGTTAACAGAGCTTCCTTTATGAGGAAGCCAAATTTGATCGCCATACTGTGTGTTAAAGGAAGCTATGTGAACTATGGATAAAGATGAGGAAGCAATGTGCAAATTTCGATTTGCAGGGTTTTTTAAATTAAATTATGATTTTAAAAAAATCAAAATAATTAAACAGTGATCAAAAAAAGTTAGGGTTGTACTCTTAGACGATTGTTTGACCGATTTTCTTGTTTTTTGTTTCTGAGTTCATCACAGGATATATAATGGCGCGTGTAATTGTGGTTAGTTTAGTACAGACTTACTCGACGTCGAGACACTGTCTCGTTTGATGAGCTACACCGCCACCGCAGGATCTCGAACAGGAGCTGGGCGGTGACCACGGTCCCCAGTTGCCTCTTTCCGTCTCATTTGTGTCCAGCACGAAACTGGTCGGTAAATAACTATCAGCGTGCTGTCGCCTGTGTCTTCCATGCCTCAATTTTATGTGGTGCTGAAAATAACCAATCAAAAGTTACTTAAAATTGAAAAAAATGGACAATAATAATAAATAGGTAATTAATAATAATAATAATAAATAGATAATTAATAATAATAAATAGATCATTAATAATAATAATTAATGTAATTTAAATGGCAATAAGCACTTGCAAGAACTGCATTGCTCTTTAAAATGGTTTGTCGTCAAGTAATAAGCGTCTGGGTTGAGTTTTCTCGACCACAGCAGCTGTGGTTACAATTATTGTGCGGCTACAGGACCCATAATGATGTCTCAAAGTTCGAAGGACTCATTTTATCGGCACGAGCATGAAAAGTACGTTCTTTTGAGTCCAAGATCATGAAAACATGCATATTTTAGGGCTTGAATTCATAAGGGCGTATCTAACTCTCGCAGACAGGGAAAATGAGACTCTTTGGGTCCAAATACTGTAATTTTGATCTCTGGTTATTCACTATTCGGTCTTTGACGACGCGAATAATTTTACCAATCTGTTTCACACACACAGACACACTTGCCTCCGCACATTAATCCTCGACCTACGAGTCATTTTTTCTTTTTCTCGCTATGTTTCCTCATCATGGGTTTCTTCGCACTCATCTCTTAATCGCTTGATTTATAGCCGAGGGTCCAATCAAGAGGGCTCTAGGCGTTAACCAGACTCGCACAAGCGCCGTTTGTCTACGATCTCGGAGTTGGATTTTTCGTTGGACGGTTGCTCGGAGAAATTAAGGAATGACTAATCTTGCGGAGAGAACGGAAACTTGACTGATGGCCCCGTCGAACGAGCGAAACGATCGCTTTAATTTGGTTTCGAAAATTAATGATTTTCTAGGGGTGTAATCGAGTTCGATGATCGTTAAATAAATATCGGATAGAAGCACTATATATTTAAATTTTGAATCCAAACATTTTTTTTATATTTTTGGTGAATTAAAAATTATCAAAAAATATTGATAATTTATAACAATGCATTTTATTTTATTTAGAAAAGTAAAAAGCACTTTATGTTACTTTATTTTTAATTATTATTAGAAAAAAGTTAAGAAAAACTATTGATGTAAAATTATAAATCTGAAAATATTGAAAATTATTCCAAAAAAATCTACTATTTTGTTTGGGATAGTTGAAAATGATAAAAAAATGGCGTTACATTGTTTAAAATAGAAAAAAATTATGAAAACAAATTATATTTTGAAATTATGATTAGACTAATGATTTTCTTGGGTGTAATCGAGTCTGACAATCGTTAAATAAATATCGGAAAGAAATACTATTTATCCAAATTTTGAATGCAACATTTTATTTTTATTTTTTAGTGAATTAAAAATTATCAAAAAATATTGACAATTTAATACAATGCGTTTTATATTGTTTAGAATAGCGAAACGCATTTTGTTACTTTATTTTGAATTATTATTAGAAAAAAGTTAAGAAAAACTATTAATGTAAAATTATAAATCTGAAAATATTGAAAGTTATTTTTAAAAAATGAACTATTTTGTTCGGGATAGTTGAAAATGATCCAAAAATTGTGTTACATTGTTTAATATATAAAAAAATAATAGAAACAAATTATGTTTTGAAATTATTATTGGATGAATGATTTTCTTGGGTGAAATCGAGTCTGATATTGTTAAATAAATATCGGAAAGAAATACTATTTATTCAAATTTCGATTGCAAATTTTTTTTTTTCAATTTTCAGTGAATTATCAATAAATATTGATAATTTATTACAATGCGTTTTATTTTGTTTAGAATAGCGAAATGCACTTTATGTTACTTTATTTTGAATTATTATTAGAAAAAAAGTTGAGAAAAACTATGAATGTAAAATTATAACTCTGAAAACATTGAAAATTATTCAACAAAAATATACTATTTGTTTTGGGATAGTTGAAATTGATCAAAAAATTATGTTACATTGTTTAAAGTATAAGAAAATAATAGAAACAAATTATATTTTGAAATTATTAATGGATTAATGATTTTCTTGGGTGTAATCGAGTCTGATAATCGATCAATAAATATCGGAAAGAAATACAATTTATTCAAATTTTGAATGCAAACATTTTTTTTATATTTTTGGTGAATTAATAATTATAAAAAAATGTTGAAAATTTATTATACAATGCGTATTGTTTTGTTTGGAATAGCAAAACGCACTTTATGTTACTTTATGCAAAATTATTATTAGAAACTATTGAAAATTATTTTTAAAAAACGTACTATTTTGTTTGGCATAGTTGAAAATGATCAAAAAATGGTGTTAGATTGTTTAAAATAGAAAAAAATAATAGAAACACATTATGTTTTGAAATTATGATTGGAAACAAAAATTACTAAAGATTATTAATTAATTAAAAAGTTATAAATCGAATAATATGACAAATTATTTAAAAACGTACTATTCGGTTTTGAATAATTAAAAATGATTAAAAAACGGTTTTACAGTGTTTAAACAATAAGAAAAAATAACGACTGGATTATTCGCTCCACACTCTCGTATTTCAACGCCTCTTTCAGCCGGTCTCGTTCATCTAGAATTCCAGCGGGTTCAAACGAAAATCGCGTGACTCCACCGATTTTGGCTTTTTTCGTTGCTAACATGAGAAAGAAAACAAACAAAAAAAAGTGTTTGGCGCGCACGTCAGGCTCCGCACGCATACGGCGGATAATTTCGATCGTAAAATCATCTCCTGAAGGACGAAAAAAATGGAGCGGGATTATTATTACAAGCGTGGCTTGTACAAGGATAACCGACGGGAAATGGACCGAGGGGCACGTGCCTCGAGTGCGAAACAGGCGTATATATTCAGCAGAGCGATGGCCACGTTCAAATGAACGATAACGATAATGACGCAGTCTCTCAGCCGGCGAGATCACAGGGCACAGATTTTTTTTCTTCATTTTGAATGTAGACAAAAAATTTCCACTTTTACGAGATAGAGACACTGAAAACTGAGAAACCATAATCATAACTTAGACAGCAAAATTTCAGTTTGCCTTTTCCTCGCTTAACGAAGATCCTGTTAGGCCCATTTTTTCATAGAATGAAGATCCACGACAATGCTTCAACGAAATTGACAGCTGTCAACCCTCGGCACGCTTTTATAGGGAAATGTGGGGGAAAATGGTCACCTCGGAGCGAAACGTCACAACAACTATCTCAAAACATTGGAATTTACAGAAATAATAATAACAATAATAATAATAATAATGATAATAATAAATTAAATAATGCAACTGCGATTAGAATTGAATTCCTCAGGATATTCAGTTATCTGGAATATTAAGAATAATGAGAATCAGGAATTTATTTGAGAGCCCTAAAAACGAGGCAAACCATTTTTCAACCTTTGTTCCTCGTTTGCTTGGGGGGATTTTGCCCCCAATAATTTTTTTTCCCGACGCACAGTAAAATCGAAGCGTTATCTTCTTATGGGGGCCATCTTGCCCCACTTTTCTCCAGATATATGGAGAGAGCTTTGAGTGGGCAACATATGTACACAGCACTAATTCGCACTAATGCCAAGTGCGGTTTCCGCGACCAAAGATCAAGAGAGAGAGAGGGAGAGATATTCAGAATTTCCGTGCGAGTCAAGGAAGTGAAACGGCCCATTCGCTCAACTCAGGCGCTCCTGATGCACACACGACAGTCCTGATATACGCTTTAACCACTCTCACGTACAAGTGTATGCACTCTCTGTGTGATTCTCAAAGCAAGACCCGAGAGACGCTAAATCCGACGAGCTAAAATGTATGGGGCATTCCGGGTCACATCGACCAGTATTTGGACCCATTTGGCTCTGAAATGCTTTTCGGTGTGTTTTTACCCATCAGAAAAGGGTCTTCAAATTTTTACCCATCAAAAAAAGGTCCTCAAATATTTGATAAATTTTCGCCATTCACGACCCACAATTTAAAAAAAATTCCAGATCAATTCAGTCAAAGCGTCGCTCGAACCCCTTAAATTTGTAAATACCTTGCAGAAAGTATTTTTTTAATCGGAAATGAGATTTCAAAATTTCCCAAATGATGCTTTTCTACGAGTTTCAGAGAATATTAAAAACAAAAATTGAAAATAAAATTGAAAATGCATAATTACAGTTTTTCTATAGATAGATTGAAAAAATAAAAAAAATGATGAAAAATCCATCTTTATCCTTGAAATGGAGAAAGGATTTTTCGCAATAAGAGGATCTTTTTGGGACGTCCTTCCCTCATTCCACAGATATAGTAAAATCGTAGAAAAAAATGATTAATCAAATCCGAGAGGATGAGATTGGAACGAGAGTTGTTTAGGAATGCTTCATATATTTATTCCACAAAGTGCACAACCGTATAATCGGCCTGTAATTTCACGAGAAATTCGATCCTTTTGCAGGCGCATTGGAAGAAGGGGTACTTCTCGATCGCAAAACCGATTATTATCTCTTTTGAGGCGAGAGTTTCGGCTTCAAAAGGCATTATATATATACCGGGTGTCCCATTTGAATCTTACAGTTGATTTATCTCGAAAAAGACTGCTCAGATAAAAAATTGAGTGGTATGAAACTTTTAGGGTTCAAAGGGGGACCTTCAGAAAAAAAACTTTTTTTCGGTCCTAAATTCAAAATGGCGGCGTCAAGATAGCCGACATGTTTTTTTAAAATGGAAACATGATTTTTTTTCTTCACCAAAAAACTTGTCAGATCCAAACTAACATCTTTTGTAGGAACATTTTTTCGATACAGTCCATAATACAGGGTGTCCCATTTTAACCTTACAGCTGAATTATCTTAAAAAATACTGCTCCGATCAAAAATCGAGTACAATAGAACTTTTAGGGTTCAAAGAGGGACGTTAAAAAAAATATATATTTTTTGGTCTAAAATTAAAAATGGCGGTGTTAAGATGGTCGACATGTTTTTCAAAAAATGAAAACACGATTTTTTTGTATCAAAAAATTGGTCAGGTCAAAATTAACAACTTATGTAGGAATATTTTTTTGATACAATCCATAATAGATCACCATTTTGTATTATTTTAGCGTCATCCAGGAAAACCACGAGGACGAAGAGGTAAAATCTTTAAAATTTTAAGTGTAAGTAGGCGTGCTATTTTTTTTTTTAAACATCTCGGTCATCTTAACACCAACATTCTTAATTTTGGACCGAAAATTTTTGTTGACTCCCCTTTTGGAACCCTAAAAGTTTTATTCTACTCGATTTTTGACCGGAGCAATATTTTTCAAGATAATTCAGCTGTAAGATATAAAATGGGACACCCTGTATTATGGACTGTATCAAAAAAATATTCCTTTGAAAGATGTTAGTGTGGACCTGACAAATTTTTTGGTCAAGAAAAAAAATCATGTTTCCATTTAAAAAAAACATGTCGGCTATCTTAATATCTCCATTTTGAATTTTGGACCAAAAAAGAATTTTTTTTTGAACGTCCCCTTTTGAACCCTAAAAGTTTCATCCTACTCAATTTTTGATCGGAGCTGTATTTTTCGAGATAAATCAACTGTAAGATTAAAATGGTACACCCGGTATATAAACACATACACATTGAATCCCTCTTTGATGAAAAGGATATACGCACGT
Source organism: Alloplasta piceator (assembly GCA_946863875.1). NCBI lineage: Eukaryota > Metazoa > Arthropoda > Insecta > Hymenoptera > Ichneumonidae > Alloplasta > Alloplasta piceator. Next base: position 2,140,723 of record OX333074.1, read on the forward strand.
GCTCGTTATACCAACATCAGGAGTAATCGCCGAGGAGAGATAAAAAAAAGAAATACAAAATAAAAATAAGATCATCCGCGCGATCCAACGAGAATCGATTATTTTAAAAAATAAAAATAAAAATCTGTTAAACCGATTGCTCGTTATTGACAATCAATTAATAATAGGTAAGAATTAACTTGAAAAAAAAATTGAGTTAAATAAGTCAATAGTAAATAGATTTGAGTTAAATATATTACATATACATTAGGGTGGGTCCAATACGATGACTATTTTTTTTCCTCGATATAATGAAAAATGTATTGTTTGGCATCTCAAAATAACCCTCTGCAAGTATTAGCCCTTCATATCTAAGAGGTCCCTCATCGCAAATTTTCATTTTCCATTTAAATAACAAAGGAATTTTTTTTTTAACTTTGAAATTTTATTAGACTTTAACCGTTGAGGTTAGGAGAGTTTTTTAGCACATTTTTGTAGAACATTTGATGCTCTACAAAAAAGCTCTCTTGTGTCTAATCGATGAAATTCCAAAGTTGAAAAAAAAAATTTCCTATATTTGAATGGGAAATAAAAGTTTGCGATGAGGGACCTCTTAATTTAAATATGCAGGGCTAATACTTGCAGAGGGTTTTTATGAGATGCCAAACAATACATTTTTCATTATATTGAGGAAAAAAAAAATTAGTCATTTTATTTGACGCACCCTAATATACATATTTATCAAATTCGTGAGGGGACGAGTCTATGAAATAATTATTAACAATTTATTATCGTCGCTATCAGGCTCAAATTACCAATGGAATGAGCTTTCATCAATCGCGATCGATTATATCAACGAATGGAAGATTCCGGAAACGCTGCAGCGAACGAGAAGACAAATGGAATTTATTAGACGTTCCTGGCGATTTCTGCTCAACGAGGGAGAAAACTTCTGGATGAAATTTCGCGGTAAAGAACTAGTCGATATCAGTTTATATATTTCATACATATATGTATAGATATATAGGAGAAGTGGAGGTCAAATGGACACTGGAGGCAAAATGGACACCATAAAAAATTATCAAAAAAATTGAAAAATAAAAAAACCAGAAAATCATCATCACAAAACTCATCCACGCAAAATCAGATCCAGTTTTCACCTTTCATAACAATTTCCTATGAAGAGTTGGAAAATTCAAAAAAATTGTCATTCTCATTGCTTTCAAAAAAAAAAAAAAAATTAAACACCCCCAAAATATTCTGATAATATTGTGGCAACCCACTTTAAATAAAATACTTGGATAATTCAAAGGCCTGAGCAAAATGAAGTCGCAGGGGCAAAATGGTCCACCTCCAAAACGATAAAAAATAAATTGGACAATGGAACTATGATTGAAATTGAATTTAGCCAAAAATTTAATTACAAAAAAAGGTCCAAGTAACTTGAAAATTAAAGTGATCTGAGTAAGCGAGGGAAATCATTTTTCCAACGTTTTTTCCTCGTTTTCTTGAATTTTGGAAAACAAATTTCAGGGTGTTGTCCATTTTGCCCCCCGTTTGCCCTATTTCAGTGCTTCCTGGTTTGAGCTTTTTGGCGATAAAGAGTTTGATATACGATCTTTTTATGTCTCTGGGAGGCGCTCAATAACGACGCAAGGGAGTTAAAGGCACCGCGGCATATTCTCGGGTTCAGCAATGAGATGGATCAAAAAAGAAGAAAAGTTGGAAAAGGAATGAGAAAATACGTGGGAACGGTCGTCCGAAGAAATGACGACACGCGGTTCTGAGAGCGTCTCTTGCGGTGGCGCTTCCGGACAGACGCTGGAGAAAGTCAAGGGAGAATTTTGGAAAAATCGATTTTTTTTTTGGCTCAAACCATACTTCAGGATCGTAGAAACAACATTCAGTTGGTGCTGTGACGAAAAAAAAATTGTAGATCTTTTAATTTTCGATTTTGTCGCAGCGATGGAAATTTTAGACGCGTTTTTCTCGAAAGCACTCTTTTAAAATTAGGACAGATTACTCGAATACCGATGCACGGATTTACTTGAATTTTTTACAGTAGCTTCACAATAACATTCCCCATGAAATATACGCAGTCATTTTTCGATTTGATGCAGACATTTTTTTTTTTTAATTTAATGGTCACTTTACGCCAAAAATTGATTTATTCTTTCAAGATGGCGCCATTTCTACAAAATTCAATTCAGAAAAAAATCCCTACGTACTTCTATAGCCAATAATACGTAGATTATAAAATTTTTTGGTTTTTCCTTCCAGGTTTCATACTTTAGTAGAAATCCGCCCTCTCGTCGAAATCAAGGCGGCTTCCAAGATCGGCTCTGGCACCGCCATTTTGTATTAAAAAAATGATGAAATTTTTTTTTACATACTTCAACATGTGCTGAATGAACCCTGTGAAAAGAAATCCTACTCCGTTTTCCATACTCCCAAAATAAATTGTCAAAGTTGGGCCTCCTTTTCGACCGAAATAAGGGTGTCAACCCTTGAGAGAAAGAGGGATAAAGAGACGCGGTCGTGTTGGAATCTCCTCGAGCCACAAAATCTTCGATTCTATGGTATATATTCTAATTTTACTGCACAAGTTTTTCCGTAATTTGAGAATATAATGGTTCAGAAACAAATTTGAAAGAGGGAGAAAACTTTTCAAACATTAAATGCAGTACTAACTCTGGAAGGGTGGTAATTTCAGGGTGGAATTTATATCCTCGCAAGCATCTTCAACAAAGCGTCGATTTTGCTGTGACAAATATTATCTAGTTTTTTTTTAATACCCCCTAATTTTTCATTGGCTACGAACAAAAAAAAACATCCCCAAACTCAAATCTTTCAGAAAAACATAATTTTCTTTAAAAATTCGTAGTTTCGGTGATTTTTAATATTTCCAAATTTTGCTTGGCCCATTTTAAGGAGGAAGGTTGGAGCTTGAGCTAAAAAATGCTCCATGTGGAATTTTTTTTTAAGCTGTAAATGAAATGTTTTTGAAAATGGGGGCAAAATTGAACAAAAGTGTTTTCGATGAAACTCATTGAAATTTCGATGTTTCAAAAATACTATTGGTAAAATCGTATTCAGAGGGACAAAATACATCGATATAACGTTTGAAAAAAATAAATTAAAAAAAATTTTTTTTTTGCATTTTGCCCAAAATAGAATCTGTCCACTAAAATGCCTGTAATTTATTTTCTAGACGGAATTTTGAGTTTGCTCAGGGCTCATTCTCTTCGTAATCGTTCAAGCTTCAAAATGCCGCTTGGTTCATTCGAATCCGACCATTTTTCAATTTTTGGCAGATTTTTGGAGTTAGACCATCGATATTTGCAAATTTTTTAAGGCATACGCCTTTCCGTTTTTTTCAGCGATTTTCAAACTGCCCTCATTTCTACAAAAATTTACTTATCCGGATGAATCAAACGGCATTCTCTAAGTTTAGTCACAACCTTTGCGTACGAAAAAGAAATTTCAAAATCGGTCGAACCGAAGTGAAGTTATGAGCACTTGAAATTTCGATATTTCGAGGTTTCCGAAAAGACGCCCGAAAATGAAAAAAAAAAATTTATTTTTATTTTTATCGTTTTCAAACGTTATTTCGATGGGAAATTTACCGCTGATTGCAAGTCCCGCAGAGTTTTTGTCGAGAAAAAATTATTCATGGGAAAAAGCAAGGAAAAACTGGACAAAAATGATTTTTTAAATAAATATAAATTTAAACCACTCCGAAGCTCATTTATTGACAATGTGTTGCCAATTTTAGTCGACGCATCGATAAAAAACAAACAATCAATATCTATTTATAATGTTTTGAGTGGCAAATCGATGATTAAACGGGATTAAAATAATGAATTCTCAAATATTGAAAACATCAGCAATTGGTCATCAAAATTTAATTATCTTCCAATTTCATTCGAAGAGCCGTTACTCATATTTCACCCAAACTTTTCGTCGTTGATCAGTTAACAGTTTCATTGTCAAAGTGGGTCGTAACTGGCACGATTATCGATTCCGGATCAATTTCCCCGGAGCAAAAAGCAAGATATTCGACGGCAAGAATCGCAAAGTTCTTCGTCGTCTTTCTGGAACGAAGAAACCGGACGAAGGTGGCAGAAGGAAGGGGTTGGGGGAGGGGGAGGCTAACGAGAGTCGTGCAAACCAAAGAGGAATTAGCCACGGTGCAGCGAGCAAGGTTTCTCCTGGGCGAAACCAACAGCAAACTCGCAAGAAGAGGGAGAGAAGATTCTGCATCAAGACACACTCGTTATATCAAGAGAGTCCCTCGAAGGAAAGGGCGAAGGGAGAGAAGAGGAAAGGAGTAAAAAGCGATAATACCAAGATGGAGTGCCTTGCTAGATAATCGGACAGTCACTATCTTCGTTAATGCGAATATTGCGTGGCTGCTGATTCCGCTCAAATGGAGATCGTTTTGCTTTCCGAATAATCTCGACGGTTCGCTGCACAATGGACATGCGATTTATGAAAATCTTTGGAATTCCTCACTTTTGCTATCACACGATACGTCGATAACGAATGTGCAATAAAAAAAAGTAAAATTCCAACGAGAAATAGGCGAAAATTTAATTTTTTTAATATAATGTTATTGCGCGGAGAAATTTTTTTTTGTTGAAAATGCAAGAATTTGTTTGACTCAACCAAATCTTTGTTTCCGGACGTTCAACGAGATCATTTTGGTAATTCAACAAAGATACAGTGGAAGTTTTAGTTAAATCAGTTAAATCGTTGCTTGAATGGGCAAAGTTTCAGTTCAATCAAATAAATATCTTTGTACCAAACCGATTGAAAATACGAATTGTTTTTTTGTTACAGCTAAATTTATCAAGTTAGAATATACTAGAAATCAACGAAATATTCCTGTACAGCGACTCAGTAACGTGTAAATTGGACTAAACTGTATCTGGAAATTGACCAAATAATTTGGTCCACCTCATATCTTATGGTTAACCAAATCCATTTGTTGAATTAATTATAGTTTCATTATTTCAAACAAATTAATATTGAATCAACTATACCGAAGTTACTGATTTTTGAAAAAAATATTATTAAAATAATCATAAATTCTACATTAATTAAAATATTCTAATTGTGAGCTCATTTTTTTTTGTTTTTCAATGTACTTAAAAAAAAATATCGTAAATCAAGTAATTTTTTTAAAAATGTTTTTTTAAGCTGTTTTAAGCTAAATTAAGCTAAGACACTGAATTTTCGTTCAATGCGACCCTTTCTTTTTTTTTCCAAAAAAAAAAATTAAATTCTGGGTAAAAAAATAAAAATTTTGAGATTTTACCGAAGAATGGATTCAAATAACTTCCTATTAAAAAAAAAACATCAATTTTTTTTTCGTAATTTTCATCTGTTTTCTTCTATGACCACAATAGTTGATTTCAATGACGTTAAAATAAATAATTTAACTTCTCTCACATATTTCCTTCGTAAATTATAATAATTAACATTAAGAATTACAATTCAAGTACGTTTTGCAGTTTATTCAATTTTTTTACATAAAAATTGTAATTCTCAATGTTAATTATTATAATTTACTAAGGAAATATGTTTAAGAAGTTAAATTATTTATTTTAACATTATTGAAATCAACTATTGTAGTCATAGAAGAAAAAAAAATCAAAATTACGAAAACAAAATTTTTTAATACGAAGTTATTTGAATCCCTTCTTCGGTAAAATCTCAAAAATTTTGTTTTTTTACGTAGAATTTTATAATTTTTTTTGAAATATAATCCAAGGGGTCGCATTGAAAGAAAATCCAATTTTTAAGCTTAATTTAGCTTAAAACAGCTAAAAAAAACATTTTTAAAAAAATTTCTTGATTTTCGATTTTTTTTTTAAAGTACATAGAAAACAAAATGATCTAACAAATTAGACTATTTTGATTATTGTAGAAGTTATAATTATTCGAAGAATATTTTTTCAAAAATCAATAACTTCGGTATAAGTTAAGATAGAGAGCTAAAAATTTACATGGATACTTCTTTTTGCATGTATAATGACATATTAAAAAATAAAAAAAAATCGAACAGGTCACCGATAAAACGTCGTTGAAGGGAACACATATATATAGACCCAATTATGCAACGAAAAAGGAGTGGAATTTATTTTTTTATAAATTTTTCAATTTTATGGTAGATTTTCGGCGATTTTAAAAATTCTCTAGCGCCGCCAAAATTCAAGACATCGGGATTATCCTTGCGCCATTCTCTTCGTTATCACGCGCTCTATGGATTAAAAAAAAAGAAATCCCTGATCGAATAAAAGGGACCGAAGTTAAGGCCCTTTTTTCAAAATTCGGTCGAAATGTTTTATGTATTGTCCGATTATCGGCGATGGTTATTTTTATGAAGTCAAAGGGTCGTCACGAGTTGCTGGGATTTGTGGTCGGTTTTTGTGATATCGTGACGCAGCGATTCGGCGAGGGCGAAATACGAGAGGGGCCCTACGGGCGATATTATACAGCGGGCCCTCGAGCGTCCGCGAGGAGGCAAAAAGCCCGCTCGCAATGAAATAAAGCTAGAGAGGAATGCCGATCGCTTCGTGTATGTGTGTCAGTGTGCTCGTTTGGACCAGCATGCAAGTCGGGTATGGATGCGACCAAAGAAAGGGCTGAAGAACCGACGAGAAGAGAGTTTCGGGTCTCTCTCGGTTCCCTCGTCTTTTGGGACTTGTTTCCAGCGATTTCACGGACCTCGGAGCGATCTTTCGTTCCTCCAACACACATAAATGTACAGTAGACTGATTCAAAAAAAGCGACTATTTTTTGTTTTTCGAAATAACATATTAAATGAACATGTTAAATATTAACATATTAAATTGACATATTAAATATTAACATATTAAATTAATATATTAAATATCAACACATTAAATAAACACATTAAAACTCAATATAAATATTTAGATACTTCTCAGCGCAAATTTCTATTTCCCATTTAAATAACACAGGAACAAAAATTTCCCACTTTGAAATTTTATATCTCGGTTTCAATTCAATGTACCGTATATCGAACGATACGTATTCTTGAATTAAACGCTCTACAAAAAAAGGTCTTTTCTGATTTTACGATAAACTCACTCCTTCAAAAGTTATTCACGGTCTAATATGTGTGGGGCATTCCACGCCAAATCGACCACTTTCGACCCCGACCCCTTTCGATTTGGCTGAAACTTTTTTTTTAAATCTTTTTCCACCCTGACAAAAACATTTGTCAGATTTTTTTCAAATTTTTTTACCCAACCGTCAAAAAGTTATAAATTTAAAAAAAAATGGCTATTTATTTTTCAAATATCCATAACTTTTTGAAAAATTGACTTATCGGGAGTTTTTTTTTCAAAATTTTTGTTTTTTAATGTGATTTTCACAAAAATATTTAAAAAAATTATTCAGACCGATCTTCATTGTTTTTTTTTTTGAATTTTCGGAAAAAAAACGAAAATTTTTCGGAGATTACCATTTTTCTTTTTTTTTCTTGTTTTCATTAAAAAGTCTGGAATTTTCTGCAAGTTCTCTGAAATTTCCAGAGTGTGATTATTTTGTTTTCTAAAAAAAAATAAAAAATAGAAAACAAAATAATCCCACTCTAAAAATTTCAGAGAATTTGCAGAAAATGTCAAAGTTTCTAATGAAAAAAAGAAAAAAAAAAGAAAAAATGACCATCATCGAGAAATTTTCGTTTATTTCCGAAAATTCGAAAAAAAACGATGAAGATCGATCTGAATAATTTTTTTAAATATTTTTCTGAAAAATGCATTCAAAAACAAAAATTTTGAAAAAAACACCGTCCCGATAAGTCAATTTTTGAAAAAGCCATGGATATTTGAAAAATAAATAGCCATTTTTTTTTAATTCATAACATTTTGATGGTTGTGAAAAAATTCTGAAAAATGTTTCTGCCAGGGTAGGAAAAGATAAAAAAGTTTCAGCCAAATCGAAAGGGGTCGGGGGTCAAAAGTGGTCGATTTGGCGTGGAATGCCTCATATGTATATTAGATTGAATATGTGTGAACTACTGTTGGTCATTTCCTTAAAAAGTAGGTAATTTATGTTAATGCAATTTAAACTTTTCTTTCAGGAAAGATTTTACGATATTTAGTAATAAGTTTCAACATTTTGCCGGAATCTAAAAAAAAAAGTGAAATTTACTCTAAATTTAATTTTAACTTTGAATAACTTTTGAAGGAGTGAGTTTATCGAAAAATCATAAGAGATCTTTTTTGTAGAGCGTTCAATTCTCCACAAGAATATGTATCGTCCATTCTAATATATTTACTTGAAGCCGAGATATAAAATTTCAAAGTTTGATTTTTTTTCCTGTTATTTAAGTGGGAAATATAAATTTGCTATGAGACATATCTAAATATTTATATTAAGAGTTTTGACAGGCATCTTTTTTCACCTCCCCGAAAGTATTTAATAAGTCATTTCGAAAAACAAAAAATAGTCGCTTTTTTTTAAATCAGTCTAATGTACGCTCAAGTCTCTCTTGTCTCAATTTAATAATTTTAAATAATCCTTTTTCTCAAGAAGAACAAAAATAAATATATATAAAAATTAATAAAAATAACAATCGTTATTTGTGTATAAATTTTGTGGATTTTTTGTATAATTATTATACAATTGTTTTAATTATAATTATGTTCTTTATAAACATTAACTATAGTCAAAAATGAATCGATTTTCCAATTGAATCGAGCAATTTAGTCAAATAGGTCTTGCTTTAATAATAATAATTATTATTATCCAATTGCTTTAATTATAATTATTATAAATTACAAAAATTATGACAATAATAAAATCCAAGTACTCACATATTTGCCTGTTACATCTGTCACCTGTGTGATAATTATGAATACGATTAGCACCAACGACCTGCAACAGAAAAATTGAAATACCGGTTAGTAAATTCGGTTTTCGATTCGATACGTCGTGGATCTTTATTTATAATGCCTTGCAGCATTGTGGGAAATTGTTTCACCGGACGTTCTGGAAATAAAAAAAGAATTAAAAGTTACAGATATATATATATATATATATACACACACACACACACATATATATATATTAGGGTGACCGTCATTTGGGCTTTCGCGAAAAAAGTTCGAGGCCACCCCAAAAACATAATCAAGGTGTATCAAAAAAAATCTGTGTAAATTTTGGAGGCGCTCGGAAAATTGGAACACGCGCCACCGAGCGATTGAAATTTTAAATGTAAAATACATGTATTTATCCCACGCATCAATGATTTTTTTTTCCGAGTATAATATTAGTGAGAAAAATTTGAAACTTGGTACACTTATTGTGCATAGTATGGTGTACAAAACCAAATTTTTTCGATTTTGTTCGTTCATTATTTCGTTAATGAAAAGCTCTGTAAAATGCTCAAAAAACATTTAAAATTTCAGTCGCCCGGTGGCGCGTTTTCCAATTTTCCGAGCGCCTCCAAACTTCACACAGATTTTTTTTTACACACCTTATGTTTTTGGGGTGGCACCGTACTTATTTCGCCAAAGCTCAAATAACTGTCACCCTAATATATATACATATATATAAAGTTGCGACGACAATGAGGCCGCAACTGGTTCAGTGAGATTTATCGAGAAGGGAAACATTGACCCAGGCCTCTGGGATACTTTGCCGGAGAAGAAAAAGGAACGGCACGCGGTGGATTGTTGAAAAATGTATTATGGGCAGCACGTGCGTGCATAAAGGCATACCGGAGAGAAAGAGAGAGAGAGAGAGAGAGGTGTGATCACCTGTTTGAGAACAATATCTCGAGCGTCAGTAGCGGGTGAGAGACAACAAGTTGTCGCATTATTACGGCAAGACCACTTTTCTTTTCGATTCCCGAGGAACAGAGATATAATTCAGGATACCGGTTCATACGGCCCATTTTCAATGAAAAGGACGGAGGACTTTTAATTCCAACCAAAAGCAATCCTTACGTCAGGTCAAAAGGAAAATCATCAAAAAATCTAATTAATTAATTAAATCAAATTAATTGAATCAAGTTGAATGATTAATCAAGTAATTATAAAATTAAATTAATTAACGGAATAAATTAATAAAATTATACCAAAATCTTAATAAAAATTGAAATTAATTTTTTTTTAACTTGGTAACGGCAGAATTACAAGTCGGAGCACCTACCGATATTTTTCAAAAAGTTGGAAATCTCCCAGAATGAACAATTATTTTGATAATTATCGATATTATTTTTCCTTTATGACGAAGCAAAATATTATTAAAAAAATAATAATTTCATGAATTTAATTGAAGCAATTTATTTAAATAATTGAATTAAATTGAATGATTTGATCGAGTAATTATCAAATGTAATTAATTGGGTAATTACTAATTAATGTAATTGAATTAAATTAAATTTCTGGATTTATAAATTTTTTTAAATTTTTTTGTAACGTTTCAACACATTAATCAGCCATAGCGATTCTTTTGATCAATTTTCATAAAATTTGATTAATAAAGGGGAAATTGTATGTTTCCATTGCCTATTTTATTTCTAGTTCTTTATAGTATGCATCTGTAGTCACTGGGGCATTAATTAGCTTAATTAATCATTCAATCACTTTTTCGATCTTATTATTATTATTTCATGTAACAAAAAATAAAAATATACAATGTTTCACGTCGATACGTAAATTTTACGATTTCAACGTCAAAGCCAGATCTTGAGGGCTTTGGGAATCGTGCTCGAGGCAGTGGCAAAAGTAAAAGTACGTCGTGATTGAATGGGCTTTTTACTAGGAGCGCATAGCCGATTATTTGAGAGAGAGAGAGAGAGAGAGCGGGAGAGGAAAGTAAATCTTTAATAGGACCGCAATTTGCTGGTTGGACGCACGCGTGGCCTTCTTGCGCGGATCTATTGCACATTAGAGAACCGAGTCCTTATGCACGAAGAGGTTGGAGTTCAAAACGGGTCGAGGTTCGATTACAGGAATCAATATCGAGGGGCCTAATACGTTATTATTGCTGTCGGTTTTTTTTGCCTCTTTTGACGTATAATTCACTATTGAATATACCGGGTGTCCCATTTTAATCTTACAGTTGATTTATCTCGAAAAATATTGCTCCGATCAAAAATTGAGTGGGATGAAACTTTTAGGGTCCAGAGGGGGACGTTTAAATTTTTTTTTTGTTTTGGTCCAAAATTTAAAATGGCTGCGTTAAGATGGCTGACATGTTGTTTAAAATGGAAACATGATTTTTTTTTCACCAAATTTTTTTTCAGATTAAATCTAACATCTTTTGTGGGAACATTTTTTTGATACAGCCCATAATAGAGGGTGTCCCATCTTAATCTTACAGCTGAATTATCTTGAAAAATACTGCTCCGATAAAAAATTGAGTGGGATGAAACTTTTAGGGTTCAGAGGGGGACGTTCAAAAAATTTTTTTGTTTTGGTCCAAAATTCAAAATGGCGCTGTTAAAATGGCTGACATGTTTTTTTTTAAATGGAAACATGATTTTTTTTTGACCAAAAAATTTTTCAGATCAAATCTAACATCTTTTGTAGGAATTTTTTTTTTATAGCCCGGATATTTTAGACTAGATCACCATTTTTGACTATTTTAGCGTTATGCAGCATAATGACGAAGCCGAGGAGGTCTTCTAAATCCTCCTCGTGAGTGTTTTCTGAAATCTTCTTGAAGGTGTTCGAAGATTCCACCATTTCACCATTCCACCATTCCACCATTATGGTTATCCCGGATAATACTAAAATAGTAAAAAATGGTGATCTCTTATGGACTGAATAAAAAAAATGTTCCAACAAAAGTTGTTAGTTTTGACTTAACACATTTTTTGGTGAAAAAAAATCATATTTTCATTGTTTGAAAAACCTTTCGGTCATCTTAACACCGCCCCTTTGAATTTTGGACCAAAACAAAAAAATTTTTTGAACGTCCCCTTCTGAACCCTAAAAGTTTCATCCCACTCAATTTTTTATCGGAGCAGAATTTTTCAAGATAATTCAGCTGTAAGATTAAAATGGGACACGCTCTATTATCGACTGTATCAAAAAAATGTTACTACAAAAGATGTTAGATTTAATCTGAAAAAAATTTTGGTGAAAAAAAAATCATGTTTCCATATAAAAAAAACATGTCAGCCATCTTAACGCCACCATTTTAAATTTTGGACCAAAACAAAAAAAAATTTTAAACGTCCCCCTCTGAACCCCAAAAGTTTCATTCCACTCAATTTTTGATCGGAGCAATATTTTTCGAAATAAATCAACTGTAAGATTAAAATGGGACACCCGGTATATGTATATATGTAACAAATATTAAGGCAGTATTTGGGTCCGAAATGACAATTTTCACGTCATTTTTGTAAATTGCAAAAAAATTCATTTTTTTTCCAATGAAGATTTTTCCAACTTATTAATCGTGCGCCAAGTCTCATTTATTTTTACTTGAGCTCCTCTACTCTAGTAAGTTAAGACTTAAAATAATAAATAATAATTTAAAAAAAAATGAAAAATAATAAACGATAAATCGATAATAATTTGAAAAAAATAGTTCTCCAGTTATGACTTGAAAAAGAAAAATCTAAAGTTCTAATATTCTAGGAAAATCCTAAAATTTTTCAAAAATTTCCAAACTTTCAATGATTTTTCAAATTTCTTAAAAAATAAAGTCCAAAAGAGGGTGCGAAGTAATTTTCCAACGAAATTGTAGTACAACAGAGCAGCATTAATAATTTTATTTATTTATTTTTATTTAATTTAAAATAGTTCGCTGCCAGAATTGATTTTTTCGTACTTTTGCTACTTTCCAATGAGTAAACAATTTTTTAATTATCCCAAAAACAGTCTCATTCGTGGAAAACCGAATTTTTTTATTTGGGAAAACATTGGGAAGCAAAGTTTCAATTTCACGAACTCACGAGTGAAATATTGTGCGGTTAAAAAACAAAAATAATTAAATCGTATTTCGTTTTGTTCCTCGCGCTCGACAACGATTCCCACCGAAACAGAATGTAATTCTACACAAAGTAGATATTTCTCTGTACGAAATGTTTTTTGATTATTTTTTTGGCAATAATAACGCAAAGCGGCGTATGATTTCCGACCATTTCATTTTCTCCACCTTTTCATTTTACCGCATCCTGGAGTATCCTCACTTTTTCATATATAATGCAGGAGACGACTATAGAAAACAGCTACGAAAAAAAAGGTACAATAACGAGCACCGGTAATATGCGTTTTCAACGTCTGCTCCGTTATATAAATATATGAGGTATTCCGAGTCGAACAAACTTTTGATTCCCACCCTCGGGGATTTTATTAATGATTTTTTCTCATAATTTCCCTAAATTGCACAAAATCTGCCGTCGACTTCCAATTTTTGGCAACTTTTAACCGTCAGTCGATATTTTTTTATTTATTATTATCTCGTTGAACGGAAAATCTGAATAATTAAAAAATGAGGAAAAATTTCGAGGACCCAAAAATCTGTTTGAAAAATTATAAGCCCCTTTCAATTATTTTTTTTATTATTGCAATTTTTTATAGTTTAAAACTGTCAAAATTGTCACAAATTGAAAATTAGTTTAGTCTCACCATTTCTAAAAATGATCATTAGACAGGATGATTGTCATTAGAATTTTCAAAAAATGAAAATGTATTTAATGTTCTGCTCAGTATTTTTTCACGATTTTTAAAACCCAATTAATGAAGTGTGATTATTGATCAATGAATCATTGATTAATTAAGGAATTATTAATTAATCAATGAAATTCAAAATTCTTGATTTTTCGAGAAATTGTTACAATCCTCAATTTTGTCGTTCATGTTAGATTAAAAAAAAAAGGCTGACAAAAAAAAAGACCTGAAGAAATTGGCGTCTCTTTTGAGCCCGAGTGCAATCGTAAAAACAAAGTTTCCTTCATGAGGAAGTAAAAAGATCATAAAAAAAATCTGAGAGGGCTGAACATTTTTTTTGCTGACATGGAACACCCCATACATATATGTAGTACATATGAAAATGTTGCAATGTACAGACTGGCGAGACATTTCATAATCCATATACAGTATATATGTATGCAAGGGAAGGTGGGGCAAAATGGACACCACACTAAAATTTGAAAACGCCACTCTACGATTTCCTTCGTTTCTAGACCTTTGAAATCATCTCAATATCCAGGATAATATTTTTATGTATTTAAATATTTTTTTTTTATTATCACGAAGGTGACTGTTTTGCCCCTGACACCTCATTTTGCTTTGATCCTTAAATTAAGCAAGGATTTTAGTAAAAATGGGTTCCCATAATATTGTTGGAGTATCCTGGGGTTGGTTTTTTTTTAATGCGATGACAATTACGATTTTTTCTAATTCTTTCAACTCTTGTTAGGCAATTGTCCGGAAAATGTCGTTAGCTAGATCTGATTTAGGGTGGGGAGTATATTTTGGAATATTTACTCATGATATTAATAAATATAATAATAATAATTTGGTCATATTCTGGATTTTGGGATTTTTAATCCTTTTCACAAGACTGCAGGGTTGGCGTTTTGCCCTAGTGGACCATTTTACCCCACCATCCTCTAATATAATGCAAACAGCACATTCGGTAGTCGGACGACCTGCAACGACGATTTTTCTCATGCAACCCATATGGAAAAGGCGACATCTCCACCTTGGAGAGAGGAGAAATGCATGAGAAAGTATTTTCTCAAGCGGCGTTTTCATAATACCATCACAATTGAACAAAAATGCAAAAAAAAAATTACAGTACAAGTGCTGGGTGTAAAGTGCAATTGTTTTTCGAGGCCATCTATTTTTGTTCCTTCCACTCTAACTAAATTGTAATTTAGTTAACCAAGATCTTAAGTGGTGAATTTCACTAAATGCATCATAAAGGATGTTGAGTCCCAAATCGCAAATGATGAGAAAATTCTGAAAATTTGGTATGTTTATGGATGAAGTATTTAAGAGATCCTGTAAAAATTTCACGACGATTAGGAAACTCGTTATCCAACAATTAACATTAACAAATTAAATTGAATTAAATCTGCAATATATTGAAAGCAACGGAAACAAAACGAAGTTTATTGATAAATATTTTTTTCATTTGTTTGAAAAATGGTTTTTAACAAAATGTTAATTATTTAATTACGAGCTTCCTAATCGTCGTGAAATGTTTACACGACCCCTTAAATACTTCATACAAAAACATGGCAAACTTTCAGAATTTTCTCGTCATTTTTCATTTTAACCCTTAAGGAGGTTGAAGTAATGATGTAACTAATCCTAAATTAATTTAAAATTCGCCTAAATTAACTACGCCTAAACTCCCCAATCGATTTTTCTAAAAATGGAAATGGCTGCGAAATTCCAAATTTTGGAGGCAACAATTGGAATATTTTGTGTGGCATAAAAAAAAAAAATGCTTTCACTAAAAAAAAACCTCTTTTGTCCTTCAGATTGTCTTCCAGAAAAGTACTGTTTGGCAATGGATAAAAAGAAAAGGAAACAAAAGATTGGCGATTTTTTCATTTGTTTTGAAATTCTAGTTTATCGATGCTTTTTGACAAACGAGGACAAGGATGAGACGGGGAGCCAAGGAGCATATTTACCACGCAATTTGCGTGGATTTCCCTGTTTCCTTGTCTTGTACGGTCTTTTGTGGGACCACATGAGAACGGCGACGAATGGTGAACCGGGAAAACAATGAGAGAGAGAGAGAGAGAGAGAGAGAGAGAGAGAGAGAGAGAGAAACGCCGAGGCGAGAGGGTTGAAACGAGCCCTAACCGAAACTCCACCGCACACAGCATTCGATCATTGTGCCAGGGCTTTTCTCTCCAAATGCCCCCTCCCCCGCCCCCATTCTCTCATCGCCCTTGTCTGAAATCACAACTTCCCCTCAAACCTCACTGTCCTCTCCGTTTTCCCTTTATAATACGTAGACTCAAAAGTAGAGTGTACCGGAACAATATCGTCTGTTTCTCGCTTCAGCATCTAACTATCATATAGAGGACGTTCAGTGTAAAATCCCATTTTTGCCCCTGGCATTGAAATAATTCTGTAACAATAATTGAAGTAGAAAAACAATCGACCAAGAATAGGGCTTCCATAATTAAGGATGTTGAGTCCCAAATTGCAAATGATGAGAAAATTCTGAAAATGTGGTACGTTTTTGGATGAATTATTTAAATAAATAATTTAATATGTTTTTACATGAAGTATTCAGGAGGTCGTTTAAAAATTTAACAACGATTAAGAAGCTATTTATTGAACAATTAACATTAAAAGATTTCATAGGGACTCAACATCCTTAAGGTTCCTGTAAAGATAGTGACGAACACCCCATTTTTGTTAAAAAATTTTTTTTAGCAACAATTAGTTTGGGGAAAAATTAATTGGGGTAGTTTTCTGGTGAATCGTGTCCTCTCATTTCTTCCCCTCAATCCCTTTTCTTTTTTTACTCCCACGAATCCTGTTTGAAAAATCCAAAAACCTTGCAAAAAAAAACCCTCAAGAAACGTCTCAAAAAATTCCTCGACATCGAGCATCCCATGCACAACGATGAACTTGCATGTACATATTATAGTTGCACTTTCCACGATGAGCTCGTCTGCCTCTTTCTCTCGCCCAAGCGCGCTTTTTCTCCTACCTACGCCGTCCTCTTTCCTTATTAACTCTCCTGTCCATTATGCGGACGAGGTGGAGAAAAAAAAACAAGGAAAAAACAAAAAGGAGACTGGAGTTTTTTATCCGGCAGAAAAATTGTTTTCCTCGCCATTCATCCTCCGCGTCTCTTTTCAGGTTTCTTCCGTTCTCTCTTTCCGTTTCTCTTTCTCTCCCCATTCCAAGCGCCATTATCGAAAAGGAAGCAAAACATTAAAACAACAGAGCGCGGAAGTTAGTTTTTTTTCCTGAAGGAAAAAAAACATGGTAATAATTGTGGTTTTTTTTTCTTCGCGCGATCATTATTTTTTCGACGATTTAATCGAGGGCGATTATAATCGGGCGAAGGTGCGCAGAGACAAAACGGCGCGCGGCGAACCTTCGATATTGTTAATTGCGCATATTACGAGAGACCGAGGGGAGGGGGCGAAGAGGGCGAGGGGTTGAAAGGGGGAAAAAACGATTACGCGTCGTTAATTTGTAATATATATCAGAGGTGGATCCAGAACGGTATCGAAGAGAGGAAGGGACGATAGTCGGCGGCAACGGGACCGAGACCGTCTCGTTCTTTGCTTCTTCACCGAGGGGTCACCTCCGCGCGTTTCTCGTTTCTTCTTCGAAACCATTATTCGGTCGAGCCTCGCGGCTTCTCCGATTCTCTCCCTCATGAGCTGTCTCACCGATGAATACACTCGCACGAGACTCCGAAAGAGAACAACCCTATACGTGTCTCGTATTTTTCTTCGTTCTTTTTCTGCGTCTTTTGCTTCTCTCGCTACCGACCTTCGATTCGTCGAGACGCGGGAAACGCTTCCCAATGCTGAGATCTTTCGATGTGCTTTGAATTTTATTCATTGTAAAATTATTCAATTGATTTTGTGTTTATTCTATTAATTTTATTGATTTTATTGTTTTCGTTCGTTTTATTTTATTCAGTTAATTTTGTTAAATTTACTAATTTGATTTACACTAACGGCGAAAAGTTTCCGGACAATACTCGGCTTCGGCTTCATTTCCTGTTTTTTAAATTATTTTTACAATTTGTTTTTGGATTTGGACTCTATTTTGAAAACAGCTGTTTTTCGCCTTTTTCCCCCCTCTCTTCAGGTGCACCCATCTTCCAGAGGAAATTTTTTTTGTACATCTTTACGATTGGATTCATAAAGAGGAAAGTTTGAGCTTTAATTTCCTTTTTTTTTAACTTTGTACGATTTTTTGTTCCGAAGTTATTCTGTTTTTTGCAAAAAAAAAAGAGGAAATTTGAAAAATCCCGTATAACATGAAAACAACGAAGATTCATGAAAAACTTGAAGATAGTAAAAAGTTGCGTCTGTTTTTGTTGAGAGCAGAGGAATTTTTTCAGATTTTTTTTCTCAACATTTTTTCTTCTCATTTTCTGAGTCAGAGCTCAGATCATTAAATTACCATAACTCGAAAACTATGGGATTATTGATAAAATTTCAAAAGGCGAAAATACTTAATTTTACCATTTTCAACACATTGGATTTTTTTCCAATTTTTTTTCCCCAATTTTTTTTCCAGCCTCGACAAGTGAAAACAAAATTTTGGAAAAATAATCTGAAAAAATTCCTCTCAACTCAACAAAAACAGACGCAAATTTTTGCTGAAGTGAAGTTTTTCATGAATCCTCTTTGTTTTCGTGTTATACGGGATTTTTAAAATTTCCTCTTTTTTCACAAAAAAACAGAATAACTTTGGAAAAAAATCATTCAAAGTTTTTAAAGAACGGAAATTGAAGCTCAAACTTTGCCCTTTATAAATCCAATCGTAAAAATGTTTTAGAAAAATGTCCTCTAGAAGATGAGTGCACCTGAAGAGAGGGGGAGGGGGGATTTTCAAAATAGAGTCCAAAACTAAGAACAATTTGTAAAAATAATTAAAAAATCTGGAAATCAAGCCGAATTCTTCCCCCTCAAAGTGCCGCTTGTTAAATTAGTCTACGTTGACTTCCGGCGAAATGGCATAAAAAAACGTTCCAGACCTTTTTTGAAGTCCAGAAACTTTTCGCCGCTAGTGTATGTTATTTGTTATAGTTGTTTCATTAATTTTACTTCTTAAACATTTTTTTAAAATTCAAAATATTTTTTTAATATACTGTCGAAAAAACGAGTAAAAAATTAATTCAAGCCTTCAGATTGGGTTTAATTAATTAATTATTTTTTCAAAAAGTTTATCCGGATAAAAATGCAAATTTGGTGAATTAAAAAATTCGAAGGAGGACTTTGGAGAGACTCTACGGTGGAATTTATCGCTTTGGCTACTTCTTAGAAAAGGACATGCAGTAATCGTGGTTTAACGGGTCAGTAACTGAGACTGTTAATCGCAAGTTTGTCGACTTTTGTAACTCCGTCGGGCGAGTCTCTGGTTCGGCGTGATGAATTCTCCGCTGATTATAACCCCGAGAAATATACGAGCCGTGAGATTGCCCCGTTTGTGCCGCTATCCTGAAGCCCTTATCCCAAAACGTTAATTTTGGCACAAACGAAACCGCGCCGAGAAACACTTCCGAGACACCGAATTCGTGAATGCACTCTTTGTAACGACGCAAACGAGTTAACGAAACTCAATTAAGCGCTGAAGTATCCCCAAGAAATCAATTTGTTCAGCGAATTTTTTTTTTGCCAAAATAAAAGATTCACTTTAGAAATTTGCCAATGTCGATGCTCGAAATTAAAAAATCTGGCAAAAATTAAAAAACGGTCGGATTCGAATGAACCGAGTGGCAATTTGAAGCTTCAACGATCCCAAAGAGAATGAGTCGTGAGAAAAGTCGAAATTTAACGTAGAAAAAAAATTACAGTCATTTTGGTGAAAAGATTCAATTTTGGCCAAAATTGACCTTATACGTAAGAATGCAAAACAAAAAAGCCAAAAGCAAAGAAAACTCTGCAGTATTTGTTGAAATGAATATTTATTTGTTAATTTGTTTGATGAAAATAAATATTAAATATTAATTTGTGTGATGAAAATAAATATTAAATGTTAATTTGTTTGATACAAAGGATCTTTCGAGATGGCTCATTTTTGCTCACGTTTCGTTTTAATTAATATGAAAATGAGAAACGAGAAAATCCACTTTTCATTCCATTTATGTTACATAAAAAAATATATATATTTTTTAAATTCTTTAAACAGAGGGCGCCCGAGGTCTGCTCTTTTATGTGAGTCGGTCCAATTAAGGACATACGAGGAAATGCGGGGGATGATAGATAATATATATACGCTTGTACATCCGGGAAACGGTGCCTCTCTTATCGGCGACGGCACGAAAAAGGCTCCGGGTATCATCGCAAAACGGAACCCACGCAAACGAGCGACATTTTAGGGGAGACCGGGGAAAAACACGGTCATTGGGGTAATGATGGTCATCGCTTTCGCAAGAAATCCCACGATGATTAATTTTTTTTGACACAAAAAAAATTCACTTCAACCAAACCTACAATTTTTTCGATCAAACGGATTGTATAAACAAAAACTCAATTTTTTTTCAATCACATTTTGTCAAGATTACTGAATCACGTTCTCGCACCATGAGAGCCTATAAACCATATTGCTCATGTCTCATATATATACATATATATATGAGGCTTTCCACGTCAAGTCAGCCACCCCATTTTTTGAAGTCGCCAAAAATCGCATACAAATTTTTAGAATGTAGTTCCAACGATCAAGAAAATTTGTGATTTTTTTCAGATTTTTAAATTACATTTTTGAGCCGGAAAAAAATACAAAAAATTTGTTTGTCCCATTTTGTAACTCGAAAATTATTCATCGTACGAAAAAAAACGTAGAACATAAAATTTACCATTTTCAACGTGCTTTTCACTGAAATTTTTTACAAACTCCTCCGAAAGCTTTATATGCCATTTTCGGAGCAAATAATGTTTTGATATTTTTCTTTCTCAGAATTGACATCTTCGATTCGTCTGTAGTTTCAACAGTTTTTTACTTGATATATTTACAGGCTATAAAAAAAATTGGCGTAGTGGAGAATCTGTTATTTCAAATGCATTTTTATTGATACAATCTATCATTATAGAGTGATTTAACCAAATAGCGTAGACAGGGATATTTTATCATTATTAATCGTAGACAGGGAAAATTAATAAAATAATCTCGTTTTGATACTGCGAAGATTTCAGGAACAAAGCAGTATCATTGTTTCATTCACAAAAATACTCATTGGCCATAGAAACGTCGGTGTATCCAAAGAGGGTAAATTAATTCTTTTTTGCAAACGAGAGACGTGAGTAGCCTTTGACTCAAATTTGAATAGACTTTATCGGTGTCCATGGGTCCATTGATCAAGTTTATTAAAATGTGCAAAAAGATATTTGAAAAAATAAAAATGGAAAAAGTTAAAAAAATAAACAAAAATGCGGGCTTTAGAAAATATATATAGATATTCTCAACCCTGTTAATGCACAGAGAAATTTGTGCATTCATTTGGGATGAAAAACGCATGGAAAGGAATGGATTCTCCACTGAGCCATTTTTTTAATAGTCTGTAAATATATCAAGTAGAAAACTGTTAAAATTACAGACAAATCGAAGATGTCAAGTCTGAGAAAAAAAAATATCAAAACATTATTTGCTCAGAAAATGGCATATAGAGCTTTCGGAGGAGTTCGTAAAAAATTTCAGTGAAAAGTACGGTGAAAATCCTAAATTTCATGTTGTACTTTTTTTTTCGTACGATAAATAATTTTCGAGTTACGAAATGGAACAAGAAATTTTTTTGTATTTTTTTCCGGCTGAAATATGTAATATAAAAATCTGAAAAAAATCACGAATTTTCTTGACAGTTGGAACTACTTTATAAAAATTTGTGTGAGATTTTTGGTGATTTCAAAAAATGGGGTGGCCGGCTTGACGTGGAATGCCTCATATAGACTATACAGGGACCACCCGGGAGGAATTTTATGTTATAGTACCGCCAGTGCTCTGCCTAGTCATCTCCATTCGTCGTCGTCGTCGTCCTCGTCGATGCTTTTTTCCCTCTTTTTGTAATAAAAAAAAACGCCCGAGAACTCCGTCGGAGGCGAGTTCTCACCCCACGGTGAGTCCGCGTAACTTTCGTAGCTTTTTCTCATTTCGTTTAAAAAAACGAGGGAGATGACTGCATAAATGTGCAAATTGCGGGAATTTTTTTTACTACCTATTTTATTATGACTAACTACCATTAAATTATTCTTCAATTCAATTGGAAATTCGGTAGTTAAAAAAAAACACTTGATGTGACGCATTTTAGATTTTTTGGAATATTCAAGAAATTTATAAGAATAATTTATAAGAATAATTTACAAAAATAAAAAAACCACGAGTTATTCTGACCAGCATTTTTGCAAATTTTTAAATGAAAATTTTATACAATATTGTTCAAATGGTTTTATGTGCTTAAAATTTTGAAAAAATAATTTATATTTATCATATCAAAAATTATTATTATTATGTATTTCTTTTCAGCCGGATCTAAATATATATCTGGATATTAATGATTTTTTTGTGCATATTTTTAAATTTATTTGGAGCGGACACCAAAAAATGTTCCGGTCAAAAAATCGCCAATGACAAAATGCAGACGATCTTTCGAGTAATTGCTTCCGAGGCGTTACGTGAATGAGATATACCACAAAAATCTCCTGACGTAATGCCCATTCATTCCTCCGCTCTGAAAAGAGTTATTTTTGTAAACCTCTCTCCATCGCTCTTTTGTATCATCTCATTCGAATTTCTTTGATAACTCTCGTCAGGCTTCCTCGTCATTCTCGAATGTATAAAGTATAGACGAGCTTTTCGAGTGATTCGCGCGCCCATTTTATCTCTCAACGATATATATATATATATAGTATTACGGGGCTCGGTATCGCGATCGTCGTTATATTTGTTAAATAATTAGGTCATGGAACATCCTGCATTTTTTTATAATTCGTGAGCCTTCAATTCTCCTTCCTTAGCATCCATCACCAATTATATTTAAAAAAAATCAAATTATATAAAATGGACGCTAACGAAGATTTTTGTTAAATGCGATTCCCTAATTAAAATGCTACAAAAGTTTGATCACTTCTGTTTTGACTTTTTTTTAAATCAAGCTATTTTTCATATAAATACATCCATGATATTTATTTCAGTACGACGTCAAATTTCTCTCTCTCTCTCTCTCTCTCTCTCTCTCTCTCTCTCTCTCTCTCTCTCTCTCTCTCTCTCTCTCTCGCTCTCTCTCACTTACTGACTCACTTTCTCTGTCTGTTTTTATTTCTGCCGAGATCGACTGCGGATCGTAATCTGTGCAACAATTTAATAAGATGTATATAGGGTATTCCATACCAATTCAACCTGGGTCTGACCCTTGACCCCTCAAATCTGATTCCCGATTTTTCCTATCATTACTCTCACTTACAACTTTCACATTGCAATTTTTTTCAGATTTTTCAAATCAAATTTGAGCGCGTCATGAATTTTTGAATTTTTTTTTCGAACGCCATCGAAAAATCTGAAAAAATTCCCAAAAATACAGTGTCAGGTATAAAAAATGTTGGTGTAACATTCATAATTTCTGGGCTTTTGATTCAACCCGTTTTTTTAGCTTGTTTAGCAAAAAAAAAAAATGAAAAACATAAGCAGAGGTCAATTTACTGTAGACTGTTGCTCGAAATTTTGTATGCATAATACGCATTTATTATTTATTTTGAAAAATCTGAAAAAAATTGTAATTGCCTGATAGAGTGAGAGTAATGATAGGAAAAATCGCGGGAACCAGATTTGAGGGGTCGAGGGTCAGACCCAGGTCGAATTGGTATGGAATGCCCCATATTTATATTTATAGGAGTGCAACATATTTTGCAAGAGATTAGGCACGCTCCCTGACGATTCGATTAGCGTTCGGAGCATCGATACTCAGGGGAGGGGAGATATAATGGCCTGCCAGTGAAAGAACACGGGGAATATCAATGAGAAAATGAAATGTGTTGAGAGAGAGAGAGAGAGAGAGAGAGAGAGAGAGAGAGGGAGAGAGTGCACGCATTAGCCAACCTAATTGGCCGAGACACGCGTTCCCGCGAGGATTTCCGTTTAACATAAACGTCCGCGCTACTTACATCCCTCCCGGTCTTACAACAATTTCCATTTGTAATAATACCCGCAGAGCCAAGCAATTTCGAACCTTCTACACAAATTTGAGGGACAAGAACCTGCAATAATTAGTTGAGCAGCTAAGTTTTAGTAATTCATATAATTATAATTTTAATTATATAATTATAGTTTTTGTAATTTGGTGATTTTCAAAAAATGAATTATGGGTCGAAAATATTCGATCGGGCCAAATTAAAATTCTGATTATTAAAATTCTGTTATCGAAATCGAAGGCCATGAAAACAGAGAATTTGAGATAATCAAAGAAAATCATTTTTTTCCTCCACAATTTCATCCCCTTAATCCTTATCCCATGGACGATTTGCCTTTACATCTACGAATACGTGCATCGCCGTTTGTTACTCGAGATTGGGCGATAATACAAGAAACTGTGGACCAGGAACTCGTGCCGGAGATAGAAAGAGCCCTGGCGACTCCCACAGATTCACGGAGTGGAAAGCGGGGGCAATATGGACCAGCCTGATTAATCCGCCTTCAAAATCTATTAAGGCAATTCTATTCAAAATCATCTGAACCAATTTTTTTTCGGTAAAATGTTGCTCCCCCGAATTTGGCAATTGAAATATTTTTAATACGGATTCACGAAGAGGAAAGTCGGGGCGATATGGACCAGCCTGATTAATCCGACTGTAAAATCTATCAAGGAAATTCTATTCAAAATCATCGGAACTAATTGTTTTTCGGTAAAATGTTGCTCTCCCAAATTTGGCAATTGAAATATTTTTAATACGGATTCACGAAGAGGAAAGTTGGGGCAATATGGACCAGCCTGATTAATCCAACTGTGAAATCTATCAAGGCAATTCTATTCAAAATCATCTGAACCAATTGTTTTTCGGTAAAATGTTGCTCTCCCAAATTTGGCAATTGAAATATTTTGAATACGGATTCACGAAGAGGAAAGTTGGGGCAATATGGACCAGCCTGATTAATCCAACTGTAAAATCTATCAAGGCAATTCTATTCAAAATCATCTGAACCAATTTTTTTTCGGTAAAATGTTGCTCTCCCAAATTTGGCAATTGAAATATTTTTAATACGGATTCACGAAGAGGAAAGTTGGGGCAATATGGACCAGCCTGATTAATCCGACTGTAAAATCTATCAAGGAAATTCTATTCAAAATCATCGGAACTAATTGTTTTTCGGTAAAATGTTGCTCTCCCAAATTTGGCAATTGAAATATTTTTAATACGGATTCACGAAGAGGAAAGTTGGGGCAATATGGACCAGCCTGATTAATCCAACTGTAAAATCTATCAAGGCAATTCTATTCAAAATCATCTGAACCAATTTTTTTTCGGTAAAATGTTGCTCTCCCAAATTTGGCAATTGAAATATTTTTAATACGGATTCACGAAGAGGAAAGTTGGGGCAATATGGACCAGCCTGATTAATCCGACTGTAAAATCTATCAAGGAGATTCTATTCAAAATCATCGGAACTAATTGTTTTTCGGTAAAATGTTGCTCTCCGAAATTTGGCAATTGAAATATTTTTAATACGGATTCACGAAGAGGAAAGTTGGGGCAATATGGACCAGCCTGATTAATCCGACTGTAAAATCTATCAAGGCAATTCTATTCAAAATCATCTGAACTAATTTTTTTTCGGTAAAATGTTGCTCTCCCAAATTTTGCAGTTTATATATTTTTAGAATTTTTTCCTAGGCAAATTTTTTAACCTTTTCGAAGTCTCTTTTCGACACTTATTATTTTTCGACCAACGCTCAATCCGCAATATTGAGATTTTTTTAAAATTAAAATTTGAATTTTATTGAATTTGAATTTATCCACGACGATGAAACGAGACGACGGACAGAAACATTTTTATTTTGCGCGGTAATTGGCGTTTCTGTGTTTGAACTCCGAGCTCATTTATCCGAGTGGTCCATATTCCCCCGAATTTCGCTCAAATCGCGACGTTACACTTTCGGCGTGTCGGATGGATCTACCTCGTTATTCCGGCGCACAAGAGATAGAGAGAAGAGAGATTTGTATTACTGAAAGAGGAAGCAAAAAAGAGGGGGAAGATGGATCGAGAGGCAGAGAAACCACAGGATCATCCGACCGGAGAATCTCGCGGGCTAATCGTCGACGATCTACCTTTTCGAGGCGAGCTTTTCGGAGAAACAACGGTCCTTAAGCCTCTACGTGACTCTACGTACGTGGCACAAGTGCCTCCTTTATCGAATGTTCAAAAACGAAAGAACGTTCCAGCAAGTCCCGACCTGTGCGGAGTCACTCTAGTTACGCCCTTTTATCGCTGGAATTTCGTCCTTAAAAAATTGTAGTCAGTGAGAAAATCCGGGGGGAGAACGAGGAAGAAACACTGAAGAGCGTTTCTAAATTTTCGAGTCAGAAGAATCAAAAAGATTCACCTTAATTAGCATATTTAAATTCTCCATTATTTCTGTCCTATTTATTTTATTATTATTATTATTATTATTATTATTATTATTTGATTATCCTGCTCGTTCAAATTTGTGATATTTTTACTGTATTTTATGACCCTCAAAATATTTCTATTTCCATTTTTCGGGAGACAAAATTTTTTCAAAAGACTATTTGTACCTTCAGAAATTTTGCAATGCGGATTTTTTCGAAAAAAAAATTCAGTTATATTTCACAAGATTTTCGAATAATTTAAAATGCTAAATGTAATTCCCAAAATATAGGTTATAATGCCCAAATATAATAATAATAATAATAATAATAATAATAATAATAATAATAATAATAATAATTTGAAAGATGAGTCGAAAATTTCAACTCGAAATTTAACATAAATTGTAATATTTAGTAAAAGAACCGCAATGAGCATTAATTTTGACTCTGCCATAAAAATACCCTAAAAATTATTTGACCATTTTTATAAGAAAATTTTGATTAATAAAAGAATAAATTTCGAAAATATAATTTTTACAGAAATATCTTTTGATACAACGATTTTATCGTGCTAATTTTTTTCTGTTTTTGTATTTAAAAAAAAAATTATATTAAATTTAAAAAAAAAATTCAACAAAATATTATTTGTGATTTTTCATAATCCCAAAAAATCATGTTAGTGTAATTTTTATATTAATGCGACAGGAGAAGAAAAATTGGTTTTTGAATACTGGTACCATATTCTCAATGGATAAGGCAGTTGAATGATATAAAGTGTTTTTTTTAACCACCCTTTTCTATATGGGGCATTCCACATCAAATCACGCGGTCATCGGCCCGACCCCCTCGGATGTCGATGTCCGATGAATCATGGATTTCGTTTGGTCCAAAATATGATCTCAAATTTTTAGAAATTTTTATTTCATTTTTTAGGGATTGCTTGAGTTAAAAAATCATTAAATTTAGGGAAAACATAAAGAAGCCCCTTTTTCAAATTAAGGAATTTTTTTTCACATAAACGAGGGCCCGAAATAGATATTTTCGTCATAGTTCGATAATGGGCCAAAAATAATTACTATTTTTTTTTTAATTATAATTACGATTAATTTTTTTTTTTTAAATTATCCGTTTTCTCCAGGTCGTCGAGGTTGATAAATTTTCGAAAAATGGTTTCGTTTCACTCTTAAGACAAGAAAAAAAATCAAGTTTCACTAGAAAAATATTTTTTTTTTGTTATTCTCACTAAAAAAAAACTATCAGAATAAGAAATTATTAAAAAAAAAATTAAAATACAAAAAAATACTAATTCTTTTTGGCCCATTATCGAACTATGACGAAAATATCTGTTTTGGGCTTAAGTTTCTGTGAAAAAAATTTCACTAGTTTGAAAAAGGGTCCGCTTTATGTTTTCCCTCAATTTTATAATTTTTTTGGCCTGGGCAACCCCTCAAAAATGAAATAAAAATTTCTAAAAATTTGAGGTCATACTTCGGGCCAAACGAAACCCACAATTCATTGGACATCAAAATCCGAGGGAGTCAGGCCAATGACCGCGTGATTTGACGTGGAATGCCCCATATATAAAACCATGGTAATGGTATGGTGATGGGGCGGTGACGCTTCGCTAACTCCAACGGGCAATCACAGTTTTTTTTCTCCTTTCTTTCGATACGTTGTATATGTAATAACGTCGATACAGAATAGCGACGCCTTTCAATGTCCACGAGATGTTAAATCGTCGACTGTATATCGATAAAATGAGATTGTTACAGAGCGCAATGACTCGTGGAACTTCGAGTTCGTCGCCGGCGCCAACTATTCAATATCCTCTCTCCATACACAAAGTCTTTACGTATTTACATTAATAGATGGTTTTTTTCTCTCAATTCCCGATTATCGAGCATTTAAAAAATAATGTGAATTCGGGATGTTCGAATTAATTCAATATTCAGCTTATGTTTGACGCTCTGAATGGACGTCTGCATCAATTAATTTAATATTCCCTACATTTCCCTTATCTCAATCATCTTCACGTACTTATATTGTAATCTGGGACACGGGATGTAATTAAATGTAATCAAATTAAGCAGAAATGACTCATTGGAGTAAACAAAATGTATGAATTGAATTAAGCATAAATGATTAGTCAAATTAAGCAAAAATGATTAATTAGATTGAGCGAAAATGATTAATTACATTGAACAAAAATAATTAATTAAATTGAGCAAAGATGATTAATCAAATTGATCAAAAATGATTTATTAAATCGAGCTAAAATGATCAATTATATTGGGCAGAAATTATAAATTAAATTGAGTAAGAATTATGAATTAAATTAAGAAAAAATTAGTACATAAAAAAGAACCGATCAAACAAGTTGAACGTTTTCAAATTTGAATTCGAGTGGTCAGCTCAAAAGTCAGAGAGCGAAGGGAAAAAAAGCTTGGGGCTTTTTACAATGTACAGGCGAGAGCTTTCGTTTTGTAGTCACGAAATTCGTGCTCGTTGGAATTTCGTGGGGTTATCGAATTAACCGTGCACTGAAAAGTACTGGTCTGCCGCAGCAACGGTATTTTGTTTAGCTGTCAGCTGGTGGTAACTCGAGCTAAACGTACTGCCCCGATCGCCAAATTTTAATACTTCATAGTACCGCTACAATGATATTGCCGTTTCAAGCATTAAAACTGGCGCTAGAGCGTTACCTTATATAGCTGATTTGCCGATACCAGTGAATAGGCGCTATAGTATGCATGTGAGCGTCGCGAGCGTGTGATGTCACAATAATATTATGTTTAATTACTTTTTGTAATAATTTATGTTGTCTTTGAAATACATTCTTACGTCTAATATCAAACTGTTACTCATTTTCCTAATATTATTGTTATTTAAATTTTCATTATTTTCATATTTGATATTACATACATTTATAACCTAAATATTCAATTCAATCACGCGAGAATAATCAATAACGATTAATAATTAAAAAATATAATATTTTTAATTAATAATCCTTATCGATTGAATATTTAGGTTATGAATATATATTTTTCTCATACGGTGGTTATCCGGTATATATCTGGTTGAATAAGAAAACAGGATATACTTTCCATCCAGATATATTGTTTATCTACGATTAGCATGCCGGTTGGCCACCGTGCGCAAATCGCGATTGCCCACCGTCAGCAAACTAAAATATAGCTCGTGGGCCGATACGAAATGGCTCGGCTCACAGTTGTGCTTTGGTGGGGACCGTAGCGGTAAAGTTTGCGGAGGCTTACCAAAAAATAGCCACTGCGGCAGTACGTTTTTTTCAGTGTGTAAATAAACGTCTGTGAACACGACAGTGGGCTCCTTTGAGCATTCGTATCGCTTTTGCACCCGCTGTTATTCATTCTTCCATCATCATCCTAAAAAAACTAGAGTTTCGAAAACTGTCCGAAAATATATATATAAAAAAAAGAATCTATATATATCTAAATACCAAAAAAATATCTTACAAATAACATCCGGATCCAGAAATATCCGGCAGCTGAAAATTAATAATAATAATAATAATAATAATAATAATAATAATAATAATCATAATCATAATCATAATAGCAATAATTAGTCAATACACTGAGAATTTTTTTTTGTTGAAAATGCAAAAATTTGTTTGGCTCAACCAAATATTTGTTTCCGGACGTTCAACGAGATCATCTTGGTAATTCAACAAAAATACATTGGAAGTTTTGGTTAAATCGGTTAAATCGTTGCTTGAATGGGCAAAGTTTCAGTTCAATCAAATAAATATCTTTGTACCGAATAAATTGTGTGATTGAAAATACAAATTGTTTTTTTGTTACAGCTAAATTTATTTAGTTAAAATATACTAAAAATCAACGAAATATTTCTGTACAGCAACTCAGCAAATTGGACAAAACTGTATCTGGAAATTGACCAAATAATTTCGTCCACCTCATATCTTATGGTTAACCAAATCCATTTGTTGAATTAATTATAATTTCATTATTTCAAACAAATTAATATTGAATCAACTAAATTTTTTTCATCTAAATGGATTTAGTTGTTTTAACTGAACTTTTTTCTCAATGTATTATTTTTGAAAAATTGACACAAGAATTGCAAGGATAAAATTTCATATTAAATTTTTTTTTTCCAAGTTCTGGAAAAACGAAGATCAAATTAGCACCTAATTCTGGTCCAATCCAATTTCTCCTGTTGATAATTATAATATATGCATATGACGCGATCCATGTCACTTCCGCTAGTAAAAAAAAAAATTCCACAAATAATTTTGAAACATGGAGTCACTTTATCGAAAAATATTTTCGTTTTTTACAGATGTAAACACGTCAAATCCTGCCAAAGATGCAGCCATTTGAATGGAAAAATGTTAAAAAAAACGGTAATCAACGAGAAAAAACGTCAGAAATTTTTTTAAAAATTTCGACGCTCGATATTTTTCAATAAAGTAACTCAGTTTTCCAAAATTTTTTGGGGTTTTTTTTTTCACTGGCGGAAGTGACATGGATCGCCTCAAATAAATGTGTCATTCTCCGTCATCCAAAGAGATGACGGACAATTGCAGAGGCTTTTGTGTGTTCTGCACTCGAAGGATCCCTTGTTTGGAGTGTTAACATGTTTGCCCAGGACATTCAAAAATTAATACACACACGCACATCCAACTCACAAGTTGATGATTTTGCAGGATTTATAATGCTCGTCGTTGGGGAGTTACGCAATTCGGAGTTACGCCCTTTTGCCTGTCAGCGGTCAATGTACACCGCGCGCGCGCGCGCGAGAGAGAGAGAGAGAGAGAGGGAGGGAGAGAGAGAGAGAGAGAGAGAGAGAGAGAGAGAGAGAGGGAGGGAGAGCGAGAGAGAGAGAGAGAGAGAGAGAGAGAGAGAGAGAGAAAGAGAGGGAGAGAGAGAGAAAGAGAGTCATTGTCATTTCAGTGCTAAAAGCCTGAGTGGTTTTAGCTTTTCTGCACAGGCATTCCGTCTACAATTTAATGCTTCATGAGCTTGTGTGTGTGCGAGTGAGTGTTTCAAGCACCCCATTCGTGTAAATCACCCAAGTAATCTCTCTCTCTCTCTCTCTCTCTCTCTCTCTCTCTCTCTCTCTCTCCTCTCTCTCTCTCTCTCTCTCTCTCTCTCTCTCTCTCCTCTCTCCCTTTCTGTAAGATGACTCAGAGATGATTCTTTCCCTGCTGAGATTTTTCTACTGTGAAAAAAAGACATTTTGAGCGACAAGGGAGAGAGAAAGCACCGTTGAAAGCCCACGCATAAACACATAACCTCGGGCAAAGGCTACAGGTGCCTTTTGTTCAGGAAGTTATGGCTCGTACAGGTGGGAATCGTAAACAGAGAAATCACAGGTGCTTTATTCGCGATGGCTGAATGGACTTGCCGTGAAAATGGCAATTCTCGAACAGCGTGACATCGACGATACGCCTCTTTGTGGGTCGCTGATGCCCTTGATCCTTGTTTCCCCGTGGTCGAGGTACAAACTCTGATATTTCTCGATTTACCGATCATCGCATCGTGACTGGCGATTCGGGCATTGCCGTGAAAAAGCATTCAGCACAATGGAACACTGGGGGCCTTTTAAAAATGTACGATCCAGGAATATCGATCACACCCACAAGTTCGATGTAAAGGATCGTTTTTTTTCATCGTTGGAATTGTCTTTCGAGATTGAATCTTGAAATTAGCGCCAGGAGAGTGACTTTCAAGAATATGGCTGAGAGATATTTTTCTCTTCAGAGACAAAAGCGGATGAAAAAAATTTGTTGAAAATGCTTCCATGATGTGATAAAAATAAATAATGAAGATTCTAAACAGTTTTTGGCTGAGAGAAATTTTTCTCTTCAAAGAAAAAAACTTATGGATAAGCCCAAACGAGATTTTTTTGAAAATGCTTCCATGACGTGATAAAAAAAAATGATGAAGGTTCTAAACAATTTTTTTTGAAAGTGAAATAAGAAGATGACAGAGATTTTTCCCTTCAAAGACGAAAACTTATGGAAAAGCCCAAACGAGATTTTTTTGAAAATGCTTCCAAAACGTAATAAAAATAAAAATAAACAACAAAGATTCTAAATCAATTTTTTTAAAAATGAAACCAGAAAATGGCTGAGAGAAATTTTTCTCTTCAAAGACAAAAACTTATGGAAAAGCCCAAACGAGATTTTTTTTGAATATGCTTCCATGATGTGATAAAAATAAAAATAAATTATGAAGATTCTAAATAATTTGTTTGGAATTGAAATAAGGAGATGGCTGAAAGATTTTTCTCTTCACAAACAAAAACTTATATGAATAAGCCCAAACGAGATTTTTTTGAAAATGCTTGCATGATGTGATAAAAAAAAATGAAGATTCTAAACAATTTTTTTTTTTTAAATGAAATAAGAAGATGAATGAGAGATTTTTCTCTTCAAAGACAAAAACTTATGGAAAAGTCCAAACGAAATTTTTTTGAAAATGTTTCCATGATGTGGTAAAAATAATTATGCCGATTTTGAACCATTTTTTTAAAATTATTGTAAGAATTTTTTAAATGAAATATAAAGAGATGCGAAACTTTTGAGTTTCCTGTTTTTTTGCGATCGCAGATCTTGAGAATCTGAAGAGCTCGAGGTTCGGATCTCTGAGCGGATCTTTTTCGGCGATCACAAAAAGAACGAGAGCCCGAAAACGAAAATTAAGGATAAGAGGAGATTCGATATGACGAGGATAAGAAGGAAGGTGAGTCATCCCGGTGTCTATAGCTTGGTCTAGGTGGGCAATAATGTCCTCCAAAGATTATCCTGGTCGAGGCCAAAAGCGAGGTAGTTTGAAAAAAGGACGCGGTGAGATCGACAGAAAGGACTCCATCTTGGATTACGTATAAAAAATTTCTCGCAAAATGTACGAATAAATGGTCAAGTGGTTTTTTGGTCAGCTGTTGAACTTCGGTATTGTCGAGTCACATAAACTAATTGAACATAGTCTGATTATTCTCAATTTTGTCAATTACTTTCAGTTTGTTGACAAAAGCATTTTGAGCATATATTTGATAAAAAATATAATGAAAATAGCACTATGAACTATATCATTCGGTCGCGAGAGATAAAAAAAAAAAATTCTTAACCAAAATTTTTTCTAATTTATGTTTACGAATGTTTCCTGTAAATGTTCCAGGCATC
Organism: Alloplasta piceator; assembly: GCA_946863875.1. Taxonomy (NCBI): domain Eukaryota; kingdom Metazoa; phylum Arthropoda; class Insecta; order Hymenoptera; family Ichneumonidae; genus Alloplasta; species Alloplasta piceator. Next base: position 2,174,151 of record OX333074.1, read on the forward strand.
GATGTCTCTGAAATATTTGTGGCTTTTTTAATGTAAATGTACGAATCAAATATTTGATCGTAGGATTTTTTTCCTTCGATTTTCATTTTCAATTAAATTTACTCAAAATGGCCGCCGCAAAAATCACGACTCTCATAGTTAAAACACCCGCCATCTTGTTTTACGCCATTCCCATTTTAATTATTTATTCACACAAAAAATAATTACGCGTTCTTCAAATGTCATATTTTTCGAAATACCAAACTGTTGTAAGTATATTTTTAATTTCAACTTTTATTTAATATTTATTATTTTAATTTTTTTCAAGTTTTAATTGTAAAGTTTGAAAAAAATCGTAAAAGTAGGTTTTTTTCGGCCATTAAGGATAGAACAAAATTCAGGACATGAGGGAATTATTACAATGACCCAGATATGACCCCTCGCAGAGCCTGGAAAATTGTAATCGGGTCGTTCAAAACCAACTTACATATTTCACGGTTTTTCTCATCCTCTTAACTCCCGGGTGGTAAAGATATTCATCAAAAATTCTTTTTACCATTCTCGTCGCCGAACTCTCGCTGTATAATATTAAGACTCATCAAGAGGATCAGCTGTTTAATGCGGTAAATAGCCGATAAATAGTGAGGACGTGCTTGGATCGCGCGAGCGCGACAAAACTTAGTCTCTGATGCGCTTAAATTTTCATATATCGTATTTCATGTGATTATACAGATTGAAAGACGAGGCCGGAGGATGAGAGAATGGAGGTATGCGTGAAATGGCGGCAGTAGCGAACAGGATCGCAGCTTTCACCACAGTTGAGATCCAATAATGTTTAACAAACAGAGAGAGAGAGAGAGAGAGAGAGAGAGAGAGAGAGAGAGAGAGAGAGAGAGAGAGAGAGAGAGAGAAATGTGAATGAATGGCTGGGATCGTCGAACTGGCAAAGGCAACCTCGTATGTAATATATATTTACACAACGTGTTTCAAGCCTCTGGCTCTTCGTTCCTTTTAATACAAAATGATTGAGTGAATTCTGACGATGCTGCTGAATCCAAGAAATTTTCATATTGATCTCTCAATCACGCATGCCGAAATATCTAGATCTTTGCACCCAGAAAAAAGATCTAGTACATTTAACTAAATCCTAGTCAAGCGAAATAAATTTTTTTAGTTGTAGGCCGGCCTAATACAACTATATTCATGTCAACGAAATTTTTTTTTTTTTTTACTTATTAGGAAAATATATTGCGATCTAATAAATTTTCATTTAATAAATAGTATTTCAAACTGAACAAATATGTATTTAAATGAAATAATTTTTTAAACATTTACACAATGTATATTTTTAAACATTTCAATCTTTGAATGTATAGCTACACATATGAAGTCTACAATTTCGTAAAGCTTCGTCTTTTCTTTAACAGAAGGGAAAAGAAAAAATACCCTTTTTTATGGGAGTCCTTTTTGGGGATTCGACTAGTGATGGGCGATACAGTATCGATATTTGGAATATCGATACTCTTCGACCCAAATATCGGTATTTTGTATCGATTCTTGGCGTTACGATATTTTCAAGTATCGATACGCAATACATAAATATCGAAATTTCGATACAACCGATTTTTATTGAGTTTACGTTACCGACTGTGGCAAAAAATTACCGGTTTTGTTACCGACTGAGGTACAAACGACAGTTTTTTGTTACCAACTGAGGTAAGAAACTACAGTTTTTTGTTACCGACTGAGGTATAAAACTACTGTTTTTATTTCGAACTGAGGTTTGTTTGCATTTTTATTTGAGTATCGATATCGGTGATATCGATATCGCATTCCCGATATTACACCTGTATCGATACTCAGACCACCAATACGTATCGATACCAAATATCGATACATTCATCAAATATTGCCATCACTAATATTAAACATGGACGAGCTTGGAAAGGATATAGGCGTCGAGAGGCAGGTTCGCTTGCGCGAGAGGTCGCCACCTGGCGGATTTTTGGGGTACTGACAAATCTGCGGATATGATCGGATGAGATTACGGGTGAATAGGTATTTAGTAACAACGAATAGAATTTTTCTTCAACGCCTGTTTCTCAATGACAGGGAATTCGAATAAATAAATATAGTGGAAGTAAATATCGCCCAAAATTGGATGGAAAGAAAATTTTCCTCAAAGTAACTAACAAATAATTAAATAAACGATTATAGTACCTAAGACTAGATCTTTTTTCTGGGTGTGTACAAATAAAGTTGGAGCGATAGGCCAGATACACAAGAAGCTTTAAGAACAGCCAAAAAGGCGATTTTGATAAAAATGGTCAATTAAAAAAATTTTGGCTTTGGTTAAATTTTTTAACTGGACGGAAAGAGATTGCAGCGTTGATATTATTGAAAAATCTAATTTTTCTGTTTTCATCGTTTCTCAGATTCTAATAATATTTTGGTTAAATTTTCTATTTATTAGAAATTTTCCAAAATTCTTTCTAGAGAAAAATAGTGATTGATAATAGTAACAATATTATCTTGAAATATAGTCCTGGAAAAAGGATTTTTTTTTAATGAATTTTTTTTATGTCAAATTTGCAAGATTTTTCAAAACAATTTTCCTAAAATTTTGGATACAATTTATTTTGAATAACTTGAAATATCAATCAATAAAAAATAATTTTTAATATTAAAATTAATGAATTTTCAATAATTTCTCGAAAATCACGCTTTTTCGTCGAAGCAAAAATATGGAAGATACTCAAAAGCATGTCCTTTAAGGCAAAAATACTTTCAATTCTAATTTTCCAATACCAAAAATTAGATAATTGAATTAATTACAGCGCAATTAAATTTTTGACCAAATGCTGATCAATGGACATATAAAAAAATTAAAAAAATTATCCAGCGTGTAATTCAACACAATGATCTCCATTAAATTACCAATAAAATTTATTTAATTGAAAAAAAATCGTTAATGTAAGGCAAAATGGCCACCCCGGGACAAAACCTCCCCAAAATTCTCGGAAACATTAAAAGCTGAAAAAAATCTACAAAATGAGAGAATCATTGTTATAATGAGCGTAAAAATTCAAAATAGATTTCCCGCGCTAAATCAGATCAAGACAATGACAAATTCATGACAATTGCCTATCAAGAGTTGGAAAAATAATTTTGAAAAATTATAATTGTCATCTAATTTAAAAAAAAAACAGTCCAACATACTCTAAAAATATTACATTACCCCATTTTTACTAAACACTCAAATAATCCAAGGATCGAAGCTAAACAATGTGGGGCGAAATGGCCACCTCCATAATCATTTTAAAAAATATTGAAAAACGCAACTACGATTGGAAATTTGAAACGAAGGAAATGGTTTTTCCACCCTAAAACGTCATTTTTAGATTAAAAGCAATTTTTAGAACGGAAACTCATGGTGGCCGTTTTGCCCCACATTTCGCCATTCATCGTAAACAATCCTTCAGCAAATCAACGGATGATCGATCATCGATCTATGCGAAAAAAGTCATATTTCTCCATCGTCCTTTTCCCAATCGTCAATTGTGTGGCCACGATAACTCAATTAGGCACATTTCAACCCCACGATAAAATATTGCCCAACACTGAGGCAAAACCTGCAATACCCATTATTTCCAATACGTATACTTAATCTCCCATTTTTCTTCACCCTCGACTCTCAATAACAATAATAACAATAATAACAACAAGGATAATGGTGTATAACAATGCGTGTGGATGGGATATCATGATTATCGCTCGACTCGACGCAACCGCTTGTGCTTCATTATAATATGACCCAAGGTGGTATATAAAGTGTGCAAACCAGATGGTTTAGGCAAAAAGGGCTCGAGGAATGCACGGAGAAGCGTGGATCATGCGCCCCTTTGATTTCGGTCGATCGATGTGTTTGCAAACGTGGATATAATCTGGGGGAGGATGCGCGAGAGATGACTCCGCGATGAGTGAGCTCCAGCCTCATTTTCCATCGTGCATTCAACGAGATTCGTACTTTTGAACAAATAAAGACGTTAAGGGAGACAAAGAGTAGACAAAAAGGACGGCGCAAGAAAGAGCGTCCTCGAGCCTAGAGTCTCTCTCGGGCTCCCTCTCTTTTTCATTCCCTCTTCGGCATTTCAATCGGTATTGTAACTTTGCACCGAGAAAACCTGCAGACAAGAGGCGCATAAACAGATCGACGTCTATCCTCCGGCAAAATGCATCCTTGTTCTCGCATCAGCGTTATTGTCTCCCTTGGACCAAAACCACCCAGGCAGACGCAAAGACGCTTCCCCTCGGGGACACCTGATCCTGCAGCCTCCCCGTCCGATAGACGAACAGGGGAAGCTTGGTTAAATTGGTCCCCTCGAAAAAGTTAGTTTACGATTGAAAAAAAAAAATCTTATGGATATTAGAAGTTGGTTTGGTGATGTTTTGGCATCGTTCGTCAAGCTGCCCTCATGAGTTAGTCTTGAAAACTCCTCTGCGATAAATTGGGGTAAAATGATCCCTTTGAGAGAGTTAGTTGACGATTGAAAAACAAAATTTATGAAAATTAGAAGTTAGTTTGGAGATGTTTTGACATCATTCGTCAAGCTACCCTCATGAGTTGGTCTTGAAAACTCCGCTGTGATGAATAGGGGTAAAATGATCCCTTCGAGAAAGTTAGTTAACGATTGAAAAACAAAATTTGTGGGAATTTTAAGTTGGTTTGGTGATATTTTGGCATCGTTCGTCAAGCTACCCTCATGAGTTGGTCTTGAAGACTCCTCTGTGATGGATAGGGGTAAAATGATCCCTGCGAGAAAGTTAGTTGACGATTTAAAAACAAAATTTATGGAAATTAGAAGTTGGTTTGGAGATGTTTTGACATCATTCGTCAAGCTACCCTCATGAGTTGGTCGAGAATGCTCTTTTGTGCTGAATAGGGGTAAAATGATCCCTGCGAGAAAGTTAGTTGACGATTGAAAAACAAAATTTATGGAAATTAGAAGTTAGTTTGGAGATGTTTTGACATCGTTCGTCAAGCTATCCTCATGACTTGGTGTTGAAAGCTCCTCTGCGATGAATAGGGATAAAATGATCCCTTCGAGAAAGTTAGTTAACGATTGAAAAACAAAATTTATGGAAATTTGAAGTTGGTTTGGTGATGTTTTGGCATCGTTCGTCAAGCTACCCTCATGAGTTGGTCTTGAAGACTACTCTGCGATGAATTGGGGTAAAATGATCCCTTTGAGAAAGTTAGTTGACGATCGAAAAATAAAATTTATGGAAATTTGAAGTTGGTTTGGTGATGTTTTGGCATCGTTCGTCAAGCTACCGTCACGAGTTGGTCTTGAAAGCTCCTCTGTAATGAATAGGGGTAAAATGATCCCTTCGCTTTGCAAATCTCTAATCTTCATGATTTTATCATCCCTTTCGGAATTCTAAAATTCTAATTTGTCATTTCATAAACTGCTCAACATGTTAAATAATTTTTTTTCAGTTTTACTGTTTGGGTGCATTTCAATACGTGGATTCGTGCAAAATATTTTCATTTTAAAAGCTCCAAGACTGCCGCGATATAACTGGGTTATCCTCGGGGCTTTTCCGTACATCAAGTGATATTCTCACATTAACGAGAGACAGTGAAGAACGCGGGGGCGAGGGTAAAAAAGAATATGAGAGAAATAGAGGGAGAGAAGAGAGAGGGGAAGAAGCCGGACGCTGACAGGACAAAGCCCTATGGAATTCGAGCGACCCCGAATGGGTAGAGGGAAAGAGAGAGAGAGAGAGAGGGATAGATAGACAGGCTCTACCTCAATATAAACGCGCCGACATCGGTCCAATTAAAAAATAAATGAAAAAAAAAAATGCCGGTCGCATGCATTCGATTCTTCCTCTCAGTTTGAAGCAAACGAGACTGCATATATATACAATTTTTTTTATATCGTACATACAATACCGTATATATAACGTACACATATTATCCATAGAAAGTCGAGGCAAAATGGTCTATTCTACAATTTTTTTGTTTTTTTTCTTTAAAGTGCTTTTTCTCATGAATTAATTTTTTTTCGACAAAAACTGCTCGATTTGCAATCAGCGGTGAATTTCCCATCAAAATAAGGTTGAAAACGATAAAAATAGAATTTTTTGTTTTTCATTTTTGGGCGACTTCTCGAAAACAACAAAATGGCGAAATTTCAAATGCTCATAACTTCATTTTGGTTCATTCCGATAACTAGATTTTTGTGGAAGCAGTTTGAAAGGCGCCGAAAAAAAATGTAATGCCCTTAAAAATTTGCGAAGATCGATGATCGAACTTTAAAAATCTGTGAAAAATAAAAAAATGATCAGATTCGAATGAACCAAGCGACAATTTGAAGTTTGAACGATTACGAAGAGAATGAGCTCTGAGCGCAGTCTAAATTTTATCTAGAAAATAAATTATAGACATTTTAGTGAACAGATACAATTTTGGCCAATTTACCTTCGGTGGTTACAATTTTTTCGAAATTTCTACAAAATTCTGAAAATTGTGTGGATTTATGTGCCGATCGAGATCGAGAATTTCTCGTCTCGCACGGAATGACGTATCTCGTGCCCGGAGCGGGCAGAGACGCCGCGCCGTCTGCCTTGACGAGACTGCGAGGCGCGAAGATGTACACGTGCTTTCGTATATATATATATATATACGTTGCACTCTTTGAACGACGAGAAAGTGCGCGAGAGCGACTCGTTGCTGTTGAGAGGGAAAGAGGATAAAAGATAAAAGAGAGAAAGACCGTGAGAGAGGGAAAAGAAGGGTGATTCATTGCATCGTTCGTCGAGACGAGACGAGAATCATCGCCGCGAGATCTCTCTCCTTCCCCCTCTCTCTCGCCCTCTTTCTCTCTCGCGATAAGTGCAAGTATAATCTTCGGAGAGCGTTTTCTCGAGCTCTCTTTATTTCCTCCGAGAGCTTCCTCGAGACGCGAAGCGTGAGACACACCGACAAGTACATACACAAAAGCACATGGGCCAAAACGCCAATTATGGACGTCGGATCCGGCCTCACCCGCTCAGATCTTTTCGCATTTTTTTTAGCTCAAAGTCCTCATTGAAAAACACAATCCCGATTTTTTTCAGATTTTTACCCCTCTAACTTTCGCAGTTATTACATGGGGCATTCTGTCTAGTTCTACAATTTTTGTTTTATTCATTATGACTTGCCATCTTCCACCGCAATAAAATTGTTTCAAAAAATAGATTTTTTGCGTGAAAAAGTCTCAGGTTTAAAAAAAAAATTGTTTCTTTGTTCATGCACTTGGAAAGTTCTTAAAATTGAGTTTAAAGTCTAAAAAGCTGTTTTTTTGGCCGTTGCCCAAATTTTGAAATTTTTTCAATATTTTTTTCGAAAAGCTGAGAAAATTTTACATTGACTATGTATTTTCCGAGATGGGTTCTCCATGAACATACGAGAAATGAATGAATGAACAAAAACTGATTTTATTCATTTTTTTTGCCATCTTCCGTTACAGTAATTTTTTTTTTTTTTTTGAGAAAATACGTTTTTTGAGTAAAAAAGTCTCAGGTTTCCAAAAAAAAGATCGCTTTTCCAATGATGCCTGTAAAAAGCTCTAAAAATCGAGTTTTAAATCTATAAAGCTGTTTTTTAGCCATTGCCCATATTTTGAAATTTCTTTCCATGTTTTTTTCGAAAGGCTGAGAAAAATTTACATAACATATGTCATTTAGAACCTACCTTGTAAATGACATATGTTATGTAAAATTTTCTCAGCTTTTCGAAAAAAACATGGAAAAAAAATTCAAAATATGGGCAATGGCTAAAAAACAGCCTTTTATATTTAAAACTCGATTTTCAGAGCTTTTCACAGGCATTATCGGAAAAGCAATATTTTTTTTGGAAAGCTGAGACTTTTCTCACTCAAAAAACGTATTTTTTCAAAAAAAAAAAAATTTATTGTAACGGAAGATGGCAAAAAAAAACGAATAAAATTAATTTTTGTTCATTCGTTCATTTCTCGTGTGTTTATGGAGAACCCATCTCGGAAAATACATATTCCATGTAAAATTGTCTCAGCTTTTCGAAAAAAATATTGAAAAAATATTCAAAATTTGGGCAACGGCGAAAAAACAGCTTTTTAGACTTTGAGCTCAATTGTAAGAGCTTTCCAAGTGCATAAACAAAAAAAAATTTTTTTTAAAGCTGAAACTTTTTCTCGTAACAAACCAATTTTTTTGAATTTTTTTTATTGTGGTGGAAGATGGCAAGTTATAATGAATAAAACAAAAATCGTAAAACTAGACGGAATACCCCATGTAATAACTGCGAAAGTTAAAGGGGAAAAGATCTGAAAAAATTTGGGATTGTGTTTTTCAATGAGGACTTTCAGTTAAAAAAAATGCGAAAACATCTGAGGGGGTGAGGCCACATCCGACGTCCATAATTGGCGTTGTGGCCCATATATAATACAAGCATACACATTTTGTGGATGTTTATAACTCGTGTTTTCCGGTCAAAATATTAAAAAAAATATAATGCACAAAAAAAAACAAATCCTGAATGTCTAAAAAAGAAATTACAGTCACTTTAGTGAAAGGTTCAATTTTTGCAAAAATAAAAAAAAAAGTCAATCAATTTTTTTAGAATCTTATATGGGTGTATTTTTCCCCCCTGAACATGAATTTACCAGTGATTTTCCCGAAATTTCCCTTGAAAAAATTGCAAAAATCAATGGTCTAACTTTAAAAATCTGCAAAAAATTGAAAAATGATCGAATTTAAACGATTACGAAGAAAATGAGCTATGGGCCAAATCAAAATGTTGTCTAGAAAAAAAAAATACAGCAATTTTAGTGAACACATTAAATATTTGCCAAAATGCCAAGAAATTTTTTTCCATTTATTTTCGTTTGAACATTATATCGATTTATTTTTTCCCCCCGAACATCAACCAATAATTTTCCCGAAAAATCAAAATTCAAAAACGTGTATAGGCAAGAGAAAAACACTGAATCCTAAAATTGATTCTAGGGCAATAATTGAAATAATTAAATTACGTGTTTTTGTCAAAACTATAGAATAAATGTAATGATATAGTTTTTCATCGGTCCGCTCATTGCAAACTGCACAGAATGTAATAAAATAATTACAACTGGTTACTTGGTACGTTAAGATTTTTTTCGCGAATTTTTCACGTACGGCCAGTTTAATGCAGCGGAGTGTACGTGAGAGCATTTCAATTTACACGAAAGAGGAAGATACCGGAGAAACTGGTCGGACTGTGCACACGCTCGACCGTGAGAGCTTTATGGGCGTACACATAAATACGAGAATTACCGACTCCGAGATTATATTCACGCGGTTTTCCCCTCTCTGGATCCACATCGACGCTATAATACACGAATAGTGAGCGAATTATTCGAGAGGAACCAACGAAGCGAGAGAGACGTCTATATCTCTGTCTCTCTTTGTTTGACCCGGGACTTAACAGTGTTTACTTTGGAACCGGCGACTTCAATTGCTCTGTAAACACAATTGTTCCACTCGTCGATGTATATTACAAGTAGTTTGTACACGTACCGTTTGATAAATAATATATATGAATAATAGTTTCATTTACCGTGGGAATTTTAACAAAATTATAAAATTATATTATATAATATTAATTTAATATACAATATTAATATATTATATTGATATATTATTTAATATCTAATATTAATGCATTATATCAATACTATATATGATATATATGGGGCATTCCACGTCAAATCACGAGGTCATCGGTCTGACGCTGACCCCCTCGGATTTAGATATCCAATGAATTGTGGGTTTCGTTAGGCCCAAAATATGACCTCAAATTTTTAGAAATTTTTATTTTATTTTTTAGTGGTTGCCGGAGCTAAAAAATTATTAAATTGAGGGAAAACATAAAGAGGGCCCTTTTTCAAATCAATGAAATTTTTTTCACAGAAACTAGGGTCCGAAACAGATATTTTCGTCATAGTTCGATAATGGGCCAAAAATAATTACTATTTTTTTTTGTAGTTTAATTCATTTTTTTAAATAATTTCTTATTTCGATTGTTTCTTGTAGTGAGAATAACAACAATAAAAATATTTTGCTAGTGAAACTTGATTTTTTTTTCTTGTCTTAAGCGTGAAACGACAACATTTTTCGAAAATTTATCAACCTCGACGACCTAAAATGAAACGGATAATTAAAAAAAAAAAAAAATTTTAATACTAATTGTAATTATAATTTAAAAAAAAATAGTAATTATTTTTGGCCCATTATCGAACTATGACGAAAACATCTGTTTCGGGCCCTAGTTTCTGTGAAAAAAATTCATTAATAGGAAAAAGGGCCCTCTTTATGTTTTCCCTCAATTTAATGATTTTTTAGCTCGGGTAACTCCTAAAAAATGAAGTAAAAATTTCTAAAAATTTGAGATCATATTTTGGACCAAACGAAATCCACGATTCGTTGGACATTAAAATCCGAGGGGGTCAGGCCGATGACCGCGTGATTTGACGTGGAATGCCCCATATATATATATATTATAAATTATATTATAAATGATAGGATAAATATAATTTTATCAATACGTGATGGATTATTTATTTGTATAAATTATTATGAATCTGAGAAAAAAATCCTTGGCAAAAATTATCAGATAAGAAAAAAACAACGAAAAAGACCCGATGGAAAGAAACGCAAAAAAAAAAGATTACAGAGGTTATCAAAAATTCTTTTACCTTCTCCACAACTTCATCAAAATGCACGAAAATTGCTTCGTTGGAATAATCCTTGTAAATTTTCATTTGTAATTAGCTCGCAAATTCTTGTTATAACACGGATCTGTTTATTTAGTCTGTAGGTGAAAATCTGTGGGATATGCTTAAATTCTACACACTCGCTAACTCGTTTGAATCGTGCAACACGCAACTTTGGACGATTGCAATTTCCCAACCCTTTGTCCCTCTCAGTTCGATCATCCTCTGTACTGAAATAGTTAATGTTACACATGCAGACGCTGCCACATTTTTTATACGAGGTACTCCGAGTGAACTTAACTATAAGGTTGGACCCTCATTATTTCTGTTGTTAAAAAAGTAGTTGGTAAACAAATATTTTTAACCGAAAAAAATTGTCTAAATAGTGCATCGTGTCGGGTATCATTTGAAAGAGGGATCCCAAAAATATATTTTTTAAATTTTTGGTCCAGTTTCTAAAGCTAAAATGTCGATTTCAATAGGGTAAGTAAATATTGAGTCAATTGCCGGAAAACTACTATTTACAAATCATGAACCAAATCCAAGAGGGTCTTACGTCGGTTGAGTTGACTTTGAATATCCAATATGTATCCTAATATATAGATATATATGTTCTATATATGGGGCGTTCCATCCAAATAAGACAGTTTGAAAAACTTTTTTTTTTATTTCCTCATTTTTTTAATATTTTGTATTACCCATCAAAAGGCCCTTCCTGTTAAATTTTGAAATTCTTTTGATTCCCCGTTGAAAAGATATTGAATTAACAAAAAAAAAGAAGCTATTTTTTTGGTATTTTGGTCATAACTTCTTTGATAACGATCCAAATTAAAAGTTTTTTTTTCAAAATTTTTGTTTTTTATGGCCTTTTCAGAAAAAAAATACAAAAAAAATATTCGACGAGTTTTTGAATGAGTTTTTTGAGTTTTAAACTTGAAACCGCGTTTTTAAAAGTGAGTGTCATTTTTTTTTTTTTTTCTAAAAATGTTTGCTTTAAACATCTATCCATTCAACAATTTTTAAGACTAGTCCGATCGTGGGATTTCCATAACTTTTTTTTTCGATTTTTGAAAGTTAAATTTTTTTTTAATACATTATTATGAATAGCAATTTTTGTTACTCTATATAGTATTTTTTGCAATATTTAGAATTTATTTTGACACTTTTTTTTATTGTTAACAGGTTCTTAAAATTAATAATTAATCGTTAAGTCTGTTTATGACAAAAGTTTTAATTTATTCACGTGTTTTTTTTGAAAACCTTACATATACGATTATTTCCTGAATTGGAATATTTCTTTGCCAATACGTATCCGTTGCTCATTGGAATAATTGAATGTGATTGACTTCGCAGTATTGTATCGCAAATAAGATCTTTCTTTTGCATCTAAATAATGTTTCTCAGGTGAAAATTTGACAGCAATATTCGGTAGACTATCAAGGTTCAATGCCCATTCATACAATTCTTGAACTGTTGTTATTTGCTCATCGATTAATTATTAATTTGATAAATCGGTTAACAATGAAAAAGTGTCAAAATTAATTCAAAATTATTTTAAAAAAATACTATACAGTAACAAAAATTGGTATTCATAATAATTTATGAAAAAAAAAAAATTGTTATTTCAAAAATCGAAAAAAATAGTAGTTATTGAAATTTCACGATCGGACTAGTCTTAAAAATGGTTGAATAGATAGATGTTTAAAACAAAAAATAAAAAAAAAATAAAAAATGACACTGACTTTTAAAAACGCGATTGAAAGTTTAAAACTCAAAAAACTCATTCGCAAACTCGTCGAATATTTTTGTTGTATTTTTTTCTGAAAAGGCCATAAAAAAACAAAAATTTTGAAAAAAAAAACTTTCAATTTGGACCATTATTAAAGAAGTTATGACCAAAATACAAAAAAAAGAGCGGTTTTTTTGTTAATTTAATATCTTTTGAACGGGTAATAAAAAAAATCTCAAAATTTAACAGGAAGGATCTTTCGATGGGTACTAAAAAATATAAAAAAATTGAGGAAATTAAAAAAAAAAGTTTTTCAAACTATCCGATTCGGGATGGAACGCCCCATATATAATACATCGTATGTACGAGCCATAGACGAGGACGATAGTGCCGGGGAGATGTGGTTGTTGTGGGCTATTCGCGCGCGCTTTAATCGAACGCAATTACCGGCATACCAGGTGAGATTCACGGGGAAAGGAAGATGCGAGAGGGGAGGGATGTATCCGGGCAGTTTGCGTGCATGTATACAGCAAATCGCAGCCTGGACCGGAGATCAAGGAATTCAACGAGGCCGCATCACAGCCGCGTGCCAATTCGGCAATTGGATTTTTTTTTGTCATCGGAAAACTTTTCCATCAACTTTTACTGATTACGAAATTTTTCAGCCTTCAAAGGACGATCTCATTTTGAAAATTAAAAAAAATTAAATTGAATTAATTGTTTAATTAATATTTAGTTATCAATTAAATCATATTAATTGAACCGAGAAAATGTTGGATTAGAAAAAATTCATGATTTTCAGAAATTGGTTGGTTAATTATTTTGGCTGTAAAAACAATAATTTTGAAATTTTTATGTTAAAGGATGATCTTGAAGATGCGAAGAGAATTAATTATTTCAAGGGAAAGAAAAATTCAAGAATAATATCGTAAACGAAAATAATAATAACTAGTAATTTTTTTAATAATAATTTTTTGAGCGTATCAATTTAATTTTAATAATGACTCGGGACATTATTGATTATTAATTTTATTCAATTAATCAGCTCGACGTGTCGAAATTTTTTTTTTTTATAAAATGAAAAAACGTCGTAAAAATCTACACACATGCGCAGTGTGGAGGTGAATCTCAGTGGCATGACTTTCCTCTCGGGCTTTTGCTAATGAACCCTCGAGTGCAACTCGTTCTTTTACTCTCTCGACGAGGTTTCTCGTCGTATGTCGAACGTTATGGCTATCAGCTAGAAGTACGTTGGTAGTGGTGGTATTTTTCAAGTACACACATACTCTCGGTACATATTCGTGGTCATCATCGCGTGCAGATGAATCCCAACATGCGAATCATTCATGCTCACTCACACGGACACACATTCATGTATGGCAATTTCCATAATAGGTCGACCAATAATTGGAGGTCAAAATTTTGGTTTCTCATCGACGCTTGAATATCGTTGAGAATATTCGGAGACGACGATGTGTAAAGTCAGAGCCTTTAAAGTCCATAAGTTTGCCAGAAAATAGTTATTTAGAATGCTGATAACACCTATTTTTATTTTTATTAAAAAATCATAATAAATATTTTATTTAGAACGAATATTTTCTCGGGAATCTATGATTCAATATCTACTAACCCTTTCAAAATGTAAATTTTAGCTCTAAAAACCAAGATCAGGGGTCAAGGTCATTTCCAGCAAACTTTCAACCAGAGTTGTGAAAATAGTAACGTAAAAGTAATGCATTACCCATTACTTTAAACAATGTGTATTAGACAAGTTTTCCATTACAAATTACAAGAGTAATGTGTAATGGATGGGTGTTCATTACAAATTAAAAAGTAATGTGTAATGGATGCATGTTCCATTACAAATAAAAAAGTAATGTGTAATGGATGCGTGTTCCATTGCAAATAAAAAAGTAATGTGTAATGTATGCATGTTCCATTACAAATAAAAAAAAGTAATGTGCAATGTATGCATGTTGCATTACAAATAAAAAAGTAATGTGTAATGGCACACGCATTCATTACACATTACTTTTTCATTTGTAATGGCACATGCATCCATTACACATTACTTTTTTTATCGGTAATGGGATATGCATCCATTACACATTACTTTCTTATTTGTAATGGCACACGCATTCGTTACACATTACTTTTGTATTTGTAAAGGCACATGCATCGATTACACATTACTTTTTTCATTTGTAATGGGACATGCATCCATTACACATTACTTTTTTTAATTGTAATGGAACACGCATCCATTACACATTACTTTTTTATTTGTAATGGCACATGCATCCATTACACATTACTTTTTTATTTTTAATGGCACATGCATCCATTACACATTATTTTGTTATTTGTAATGGCACATGCATCCATTACACATTACTTTTGTATTTTGTAATGGCACACTTATTCATTTCACATTATGCAGTGTAATGGGTAATAAATACAGTAGTGCATTATTCACAACTCTGCTTTCAACTGTATCATTAAACTTGAAAAATAATTATTTAAACAATATTTTTAGAATCCTCAATTTTTAGAATCCCAAATTTAGACCTGAGCGATAGGTCGATCTGTAGTGGAACTTGCCATACACGTATTTGTGTGCGTGTATCGATCATTGTGATGCTCCCTCATATGCATAAGAGTTCATTCAGCGGCAAACACACATGGCGCAAATATCTCGACGAGAGAGGACGATTTATTTATCGTAACCACCTGTGTATAGCTAACGCGTTTTAATACTCACTTTTGTGTACCTGAAATCGTCGATAAAGCCTCGCTTATGTACTCGGTAAAGTGCAAAGCGCAGCAAAACGAGTGTGTGGCTCTGACGTTGTATTATTTTTTTTTTCCACGAATATTTGTATTGCATGTATTTTAGGTACAGGTTAGCCTTGGTTCATGACCGGATCAACGCAAAAGCGACTCAACGTTCGCGTGTTATTTTCAACACGAATTATTCAGATTTTCATTGCACAGGGCAAAATGTAAAATATAAATGAAACAGAATCAGAGCCGAAAATAATATTTTCGCGGAGGTAATCACTTTTCTATTTGATGCACGGAACAAAAAAATTAATAACAAAAAGAGAGTAATGATAAATTAAATTATATCAATGGTCGGGACTTGAATAGGTCAGTAAAACGAACGTTTTTTCCAACGACTAGGTTGGGAAAATTCCGACCTAGTCGTTAGTCCAACCTATTCCAGCAATTCGCATGGTTAACCTTAAAAAATAGATATATAATTAATTAATCGAAGAATAATAAAAATGAGGTGGGTTAGCGTTAGCTGATATACCCCTGTTTCGAATAATATCTATACTTTTAACGACAGGACCATTTTAACCAAGGATTTTCCTCTGCGAAAGGCTAACCAAGCACAGGTTCTGTATTGTTAGCATGAGTCGTGAAATTAGTGATGTAAAAGTAATTCATTACCCATTACTTTAAACAATGTGTATTGGACAAGTTTTCCATTACAAATTACAAAAGTAATGTGTAATGGATGCGTGTTCCATTACAAATAAAAAAAGTAATGTGTAATGTATGCACGTTCCATTACAAATTACAATTTAAAAAAAAAGTAATTTGCAATGGAGGATATTCCATTACAAATTGAAAAATCGCCGTGCTCGTATTATAAACTTTTTTTTACTTACTTTTTTATTTGTAATGGGACATGCATCCATTACACATACTTTTTTTATTTGTAATCGGACATGCACCCATTACACATTACTTTTGTATTTTTTAATGGTACACTTATCCATTTCACATTATGCAGTGTAATGGGTAATAAATACAGTAATGCGTTATCTAAGTAATGCATTATTTACAACTCTGATTGTTAGTCAGGATTTTTTGTCAATTTATTTTCCACATCATCCACCGGAAATTAGAGTTGACACAAAAGGTTGAAGAACTTGAGGTTTAAAGTGGAGTTTCGTCGGTCATCGTTTTTATCCCCATTTTGGTGAGTTTAAGCGCGAACGGTGTTTTATGCGGGTGAAACGAGTGGTTTAAAGGGAAAAAATATATTTTTTTCTGCTAGGAGAACACGAGGACTTGCCTCAGAGTAGACGGGTTAAGACGCGCAGACTTTTTTGCAATACGTCGCTAGTAACGCATTTCAACCGTTAACTTCGGCGATGAATATATTTATATATACACGTATATATATGTATATAAATATATATATATTTGTACAGTATGCATACTTGTGGCTGGAAGCGAGATCCTTTGAGAAAACAGCTCCGTCAAGCTCTCGGCCTCAAAGTAAATTGGATTCGTTAGCCAGCATTTTTATCCTTGGATTTTTCTCTCTCTCTCTCTCTCTCTCTCTCTCTCTCCCTTAACTCTTATTCCCGTTCGCCCTTTGCTAAAGCCCAGAATTTTTTATCCAGAGTATATTTTACTGAAAGAAACTTCGTTCGTTTTCCTGCCGGTGATCCGGGATTTTGTGTTTTGCGATTAAAATTACCATCCCCCTCGTTTTTCTTCTCACAAACGTTGCCGGGGCTCTCGAGTAAAAATTTACCTTTTCGCCATTTTCTTTTTTTCTTCTATATTATTTTCTTAACCAAGCGTGAAAAATACGACGAGACATTCCACGAGATTCTGGAATTGAATCGCAATTCGTGGCAACGTCGAGACTGCAAAACGACGGAATAACCAACAAAGTTGGTTGTGGGGTTGTATTCGTGGTTTTTCTACCCTTATTTCCGGACAAAATTGAATTGAATCCCGAGCAATATAGGGGTTAATGGTTAAACTCTTGGGGACTTGGCGGAAATGCCAGAAATTGCTGAGATTATAATCTACACACACAAACACACGTATTGTGTTATCATTATCATTATTATTATTATTATTATATGTGATACGCTTGTGGGTTCCCTCGGGGGTAAGTCATCTGGTTTCTGCAGCGATTTTCCTCCCTCCCTCGCTCGTTCAATTCTAGTTCTCGAAGGAGGCACTTCCGGTGGACTTGCGCCGGTGCTCGGGCTTGCCCCTGCACAAGTCAGTGACAAATGGCACGTCATATAAGGCGAGTGGGCTTGAGCGTACCAAAAGCAAAAGGCACCTAGTTTATTGTGCAGCAATACGGAAGGTTTATATACACCCATAAAAAAGATCTAGTCATAGGTACTATAATCGTTTATTTGATTATTTTTTAGTTACTTTAAAGAAAAATTTCTTTCCATTCAATTTTAGGCGATATTTACTTCCACTCAAGGTTGCAAATAGTGCATTACTTTTTTTTAATGCATTTGCATTTTCATTAACCAGTGAATTTTAATGGTTAATGAAAATAATTTCCCTTAACCATTATTCATTAAAATTTAATGGTTAAAGAAAATAATTTCTATTAACCATTAAATTTAATGGTTAATGAAAATAATTTCCATTAACCATTAAAATTTAATGGTTAATGAAAATGATTTCCATTTACCATTAAAATTTAATGGTTAATGAAAACAATTTCCATTAACTATTGAAATTTAATGGTTAATGAAAATAATTTCCATTAACCATTGAAATTTAATGGTTAATGAAAATAATTCCCATTAACCATTAAAATTTAATGGTTAATAAAAATAATTTCCAATAACCATTAAAATTTAATGGTTAATAAAAATACTTTCCATTAACCATTAAATGTTAATGGTTAATGAAAATAATTTCCATTAACCATTAAATGTTAATGGTTAATGAAAATAATTTCTATTAACCATTAAATGTTAATGGTTAATGAAGATAATTTCCATTAACCATTGAAATTCAATGGTTAATGAAAATAATTTCCAATAACCATTAAAATTTAATGGTTAATGAAAATAATTTCCATTAACCATTAAATTATTTTCATTAGCCATTAAAAAAGTAATGGTTAATGCATTACTTTTTCATTAAAAATTTCGCAACCCTGCTTCTACGATATTTATTTATTCGAATTCCCTGTCATCGAGAAACAGGCGTTGAAGAAAAATTCTATTCGTTGTTACTAAATACCTATTCACCCGTAATCTCATCCGATCATATCTGCAGATTTGTCAGTACCCCAAAAATCCGCGAGGTGGCGACCTCTCGCACAAGCGAACCTGCCTCTCGGCGCCTATATCCTTTCCAAGCTCGTCTATGTTTGATATCCTCATTTTTCAGTATGGATATTTAATACATTGAACATTGCGGCAAAACGCAAGATGGTCGAATCCCCGAAAAGGATTCCCCTAAAAAAGGGTCTTTTTTCTTTTACCTTCTGTTAAAGAAAATACGAAGCTTTACGAAATTGTAGACTTCATATATGTAGACTTCATTCAAAGATTGAAATGTTTAAAAATATATATTGTGTAAATATTTTTAAAAAAATTGTTTCATTTAAATACATATTTGTTCAGTTTGAAATCATATTTATTAATATTAAATAAAAATTTATTAGATCGCAATATATTTTCCTAGTAGGTCATTCAAAAAAAAAAAAATTTCGTTGACATGAATAGAGTTGTATTAGGCCGGCCTACAACTAAAAAAATTTATTTGGCTTGACTAGGGTTTAGTTAAATGTACTAGATCTTTTTTCTGGGTGTACGAACCCACCGAGTGAATGTCTTTTTAGGGCTCCGTAGCTCAAGAGGAAAAATCAAAAACCTTGTAAGATCTCTCTCGTGGGTATTGTGTTGTATGTAGGAATTTCAAATTTGGCATGTTTTTGGATAATGCGAAAAAAATATATTTTAGATTAAAATAGGGGATGAATCTGGTCCAAAAAATTAAACAAAAAATTAATATATCCTGTGAGATATCATTTAAAAGAGGATTTTAAAAATATACTTTTGTAAATTTTTGGTCAAGTGTTTTTAATGATATAATTCAAAATTTGCTGGAAATGACTTTCCCTCCTGATTTTCTGGGTTTCTAAAGCCAAAATTTATATTGTAATAGAGTTAGTAAATATTCACTCCTAGATTACCCGAAATGCACTCGTTTTTTCGAAAATGTAATAGTTGCTGGAACAAAATTTTGAAGACATTTTTAAAAAAATTAACATGTCGTGTGAGGTATCACTTGAAAGAGCTACCTCTGAGAATTCTGAAATTATTTTTTTGAACCAAGAAAGTATGCGGAGATTGACGATGTCATTGGATACTTTTAATCAGGCATGATAACGACCCGTCTGTTTTGCTCGAAATTCTCCGTCGAGCGTCAGAAAGTTCGATGATGGATCTTTGAAATACGATCCTTTGATCTCAGGATACTACATTTTAACGCCCTTCTATAAACCCGTAATACAATATCGTTAAGTTGACGCGAATTGAATAATAAGCCGGGGATCATTAAAAATGCACGGGGAAGACTGAATCTTCCCAAAATGACATTTAGGGTGCGGTAAATTTTTTCGAAAATCCACCACAAATTTATTATCGTTACACAATTCCATTTCGCACATATTTTCTTCTTTGAGCAAAGAAAAATAAATAAAAATATATTTAAAATTTTTTTAAATATTTAAAAGGAACGAAAAACAAAAACTATGATATAAATTAGATAAATTTATAATATATATACCACAAGTTCAATCGATTATTCCCTGATAATTTTTTTATTTGAACTGTCATAAGGGGCGATTTATTATTGCCAGGAGGGATGATATATTAAGAAATGGCTTGGGAATTTCGAGGGCCTGTCGTCCAGTCCAGAAGCGCTTGTAAACTAGTATGAATCTCATTGTCGGAACAAAACCCATGGAACCTCTCACCAACCCCCTGATTAATTGAGCACGGTGGGGCGAGAGAGAGAGAGGAGGGGGTATTCGGGTTTCCAGTGTCAAGCACAGATCAAAATCCCAGCTATGTATATGGCATCGATCATAGTCTATATATGTATACCCATCAACATATAAACTATGATCGATGCCATATATAACTGGGATTTTATATATAGGAGAATGTGGGGCAAAATGGCCACCTTAGGAAGATAAAGCATCTGGCATCAGCTACCAACAGTGTAAGCTCGTTGCTTCTAATCTACAAATAACTTTTTTAACTATTGTCTTGTGCGTCAAAAAATTTTTTTAAATTTTTTATGTTTTTCGAAAATTTTGCCCCATTAAAATACATAATTATAATTCCAATAATTCCAATAATAATAATAATTCTGAAATTCAATTCTAATCGTAGTTGCATTATTTATTATTATTTATTATTATTATTGATTATTTATTTATTATATTTGCTCCGGATACGTCATTTTGCTTTGATCCTTGGATATCGAAGATATTTTATGAAAAATGGGTTACCCTGATATTATTGAAGTATATTGAGCTGTTCTTTTTGATGCAATAAGAACGACAATTTTTTTCAATTTTTCCAGCCCTTAATTGGCAATTGTCATGAAACTGTCATTATCTAGATCTGATGTAGCGTGGGGAGTCTATTTAGCAATATTTATCCTCATAATAATAATAATTTCCCTCATTTTTTAGATTTTCCTATTTTCAATGCTTTTCCATAATTTTGGAGGGTGGCCCGTTTTGCCCCACATTTCTCCTATGTATGGATGATCGAACGATGCAGAACACTCTCTCGTGTCTTGTACACCTGAAGCGATCGTGTTTCACGTGCTGCTGGTACCAGTGAGGATCCAGTAGGAGGCGTCTATAGATCCTTGTCGTTTTCTTTCTCCATAACTTATATATATTAGGGTGGGTCAAATAAAATGACTTATTTTTTTTCCCTCGATATAATGAAAAATGTATTATTTTGCATCTCAAAAAAACCCTCTGCAAGTAGCCCTTCATATTTAAATTAAGAGGTCCCTCATCGCAAATTTTTATTTCCCATTTAAATAACAGGATTTTTTTTTTTAACTTTGGAATTTTATTAGACTCTAACCGTTGAGGTTAGAAGAGCTTTTTTAGCACATTTATGTAGAACATTTGATGCTCCACAAAAAAGCTTTCTTGTGTCTAATCGATAAAACTAACCGTTCAAAACAAATTAGTCATTTTACTCGACCCACCCTAATATATATATGAGGTATTCCCGCTCAACGGGACCCCTTTTAGGCCGACCTCTTTCGATTTTCTTGAAACTCGAGTATGTTCAAGTGTTGCCTGAAAGTATATTGTACACCAATTTCCAGATCTCTAACTATAATACTCTTTGGAATACACCGAAAGTTATATTTCAAACTTTTTGCGTATTCAGCGCTTCGGAGCTTTGGCACGGCGCGAAATAAAATCGAAAAAATTCTTTAAAAATAATAGCTTTCGATCGGAAATTTCCTGCGCTTTTCGAAAAAATATCAACAATTCCGAAAAAAAACGAATTCATTCGAATTTCGGCCAAAAACTGAAAAAATTGATTTACAAGAAAAGAGCATAATTGAATTCAGCGGGACAATTTTATTCATGTTTTGTATATATCTGAGAAGTCACGATATAAATTTCAAGTTGGAACTTGCATCCGTTTACCAATGCCAAGTCTGTTAGTAGGATAAAAATTCTTAAATATTGTGTTTTTCATATTCAACAGTTCTCTGATATATTATATAGTTTTTTAACGAATTTCGAATTTTGTAAATTTATTAAATTCAAAATTTAATAAATTTGATTTAATTAATTTAATTTAATAAATTGAATAAATTTGATTATTCAATTAATTTAATAAATTTACTAAATTCAAAATTCATTAAAAAAATGCTATACAATACATCAGGGAACTGTTGAATACGAAAAACACGATATTTAAGAATTTTTATCCTACTACATTAGTAAACGGATGCGAGTTCCAACTTGAAATTTATATCGTGACTTCTCAGATATATACAAAAGATGAAAAAAATTGTTCCGCCGAGTTAAATTATGCTCTTTTTTTGTAAATCAATTTTTTCGGTTTTTGGCCGAAATTTAAATGAATTCGTTTTTTTTTCGGAATCGCTGATATTGTTTTCGAAAAGTGCAGAAAATTTCCGATCGAAAGCTATTGTCAAAGAATTTTTTCGATTTTATTTCGCGCCGTGCCAAAGCTCCGAAGCGCTGAATACGCAAAAAGTTTGAAATATAACTTTTGGTGTATTCCCAAGAGTATTATAGTTAGAGATCTGAAAATTGGTGTACAATGTACTTTCAGGCAACACTAGAACATACTCGAGTTTCAAGAAAATCGAAAGAGGTCGGCCTAAAAGGGGGTCCCGTTGAGCGGGAATACCTCATATATATGTAATTTAGGATAGAGCAAGGGAACCATATATATGTTCTGCTTTATCCTAAATTTCACCAATCTGTAGCAGAGAACCATTGCTCATGTACGCTTCAATAACAAGGGCAGAGTCAAATTCTGGACGAATCTCGATATCCACCATTTCTCAATCCTCCCTCTCTCTCTCTCTTGATCGCCTGATAGCGTCGTTGATGACGATATTAGATTTCAATGACCAGTCTGTTAGTAAGCATTTGTCAGGTTACATCGGTAAACTGGACAGACTCGGAAATCACGTTTATGACTTTGGAAAAAAAACCACAATTTTATCATCTTTGATTTTAGACCTTGGCTATTAGATATTAGTAAAAAAATTAGAACTCCCATATTTCATCATATTTGGGCATTCACAAATATTCCTTCATAAGCTAATAATAGTTCCTCCTCTTTGTTTTCAAAAATTCCAACGTTTCCTTGCATTTTCTAAAGAATCCAAATTCTTCTAAGTTTGAAGTCTTTCGGGAAATTCGTTAAATTCAATTTTATCAGTTCAATTCATATAAAATTCCATTTTATCATTTTCAATTCAATTCAGCTTTTATTCATTTATTCATTCAATTTTTTTATTTATTCAATTCAGTTTCAATTTTATCATTTTATTTGTGTGAAAAATGTGAACTTGAAAGATGGAAGATTACGAAAGTTGCAGAATATTATTAAATTTTTTGATTCCGCTAAATCTGAATCTTTGAGTTGGATTCTCCTAGAATTCGAAATGTTTTATCTTTGTACGAAGAAATTTATCGCGATAAGTACAAAATTAATTAAATTAGAGCGTTGACAATTATTTTTTGAATAATTAAAAAATTCATAAGTAACCTGATCGATTCTTTATAAATTCTTTTCTCTTAAAAAGAAGATTTGAAACTCCCCAAAAATGGATTCTTTTCATTCCATTGACCAAAGACCATAAAAAATGTTCAGGAACGATAAAAATCCATTTTTAGCCCCAAAATATCATAAAAGTATCGATGCTCAAAAAAAAACCACGTTTAAAAATATTTTCCCCAATAAACAGAACACTTTACGTGGTCAGCAGGTGAAGGCGTCTCTGGACGTGATTCTCGACCAACGAAGGAGGATTCCGCGCTTATTTTCCCAAGCTTATCTATATTACTGTGTGAATTTACTTCCGTCATATTCTTTGCGCTCGGTGATCTGTTGAGTTAGGACGAAAAAGATGATGCTGCAGTTTACGCGGGGCTTTTATCCCTTAGCGAAAGAGAGAGAAAGAGAGAGACAGACTCATCGCGAAGCCACCTCGCATCAGCGTTTACCACGAGACGAGGCAATTTGTTAGTCGACTTCACGGCGCAATCTTCCGGTATTCTTTTCTCTCGAGATAACTCCTACGTTTTTCTACTCAAAAAAATAAATTCCATTCAGTGCCCACTCGTAATATTTTTTAAAAAATGTACAAAAATAACCATTGATATAATAATTAAATACAAAAATTTAAATTATATCCGGATACATAAATAGACGGCTGAAAAAAATATAATAATAATAATAAATAGTTTATTAATACTAACTAAGTTGGATTTATCATCTCTCTTTCTCTTTCCCTCCCTTTCTCTTTCTCCGTACTACACTGAGAAAAAAAAATTGTTGAATGAACTAAATCTTTAGTCGCATACGCACGGCTAAATATTTAGTTGTACAAACCCAAATTTTGTTGCCTGAATCATATTTTGGTCAACTGAAACGCAGAATTATTCAAGAAACTAATTATTTAGTTAGACCCAGTAAATATTTAGTCGTGCGTATGCAACTAAAGATTTAGTTCATTCAACAATTTTTTTTCTCAGTGTACTTGACCTTCATTGTGAATTGTTTACTTTACATTTTGAACGTTTTGCCGAGCTCGATTAAAAATCAAAAAGTAAAGGCGTTTCAGGTTCCTCAGAAAATTTCTTACAAATAACAATTTAAAAAAGTTTTTTTAAATTAATTATTTGTTAAAAAATACGGTGTTCGATCATTGGGACATAGAAAATGCAGTGTGTCCCAATTATTGAACACTCGAATTCTCCAAGATGGCGTCATTAAACCCATCAAAACATCGAGACAGTTAACGCGTGACAGATCGCGTGAATCGGATTTACACCGAGAAAAAAGATCTAGTCGTAGGTACTATAATCGTTTATTTGATTATTTTTTAGTTACTTCAAAGAAAATTTTCTTTTCATCCAATTTTGGGCGATATTTACTTCCACTATATTTATTTATTTGAATTCCCTGTCATCGAGAAACAGGCGTTGAATTTGTCAGTACCCCAAAAATCCGCCAGGTGGCTACCTCTCGCACAAGCGAACCTGCCTCTCGATGCCTATATCCTTTCCAAGCTCGTCTATGTTTGATATCCTTATTTTTCAGTATGGATATCTAATACATTGAACATTGCGGCAAAATGCAAGATGGTCGAATCCCCGAAAAAGATTCCCATAAAAAGGGTCTTTTTTCTTTTCCCTTCTGTTAAAGAAAAGACGAAGCTCAACGAAATTGTAGACTTCATATGTGTAGCTATACATTCAAAGATTGAAATGTTTAAAAATATGTATTGTGTAAAAATTTAAAAAAAATTATTTCATTTAAATACATATTTGTTCAGTTTGAAATAATATTTATTAATATTAAATAAAAATTTATTAGATCGCAATATATTTTCCTAGTAGGTGATTCAAAAAAAAAATTTCGTTGACATGAATAGAGTTGTATTAGGCCGGCCTACAACTAAAAAAATTTATTCGGCTCGACTAGGATTTAGTTAAATGTACTAGATTTTTTTTCTGGGTGTATTCAAACAAAAACTGTAAGTTCCTGAATAAACTTACCTCTATTCTTTAAAAAATAACTCTAAGATCGTCAGATATATTTTTTATTTGTTTTTCGTGCAATAAACACAAAAAGAAAAGTAAAAAGAGAATATAACCTAAATGTAACCTAAAAATACGAATGTAATGTTCAATATATTTTTTTGCTCTCCCATATTTCAGTCGAAAAACAAGAAAGCTGCGACAAAATCAAACAAAAACAGAACATAAAAACGAGAAAGCTGATAATAAAAATAAAATAAAGTTCGAGTTGAAAAGCAAAAATAAACCAAATGCGAATGAACCTGCAACCTGTCAAAAGAGACTGAGTATATATTTTTGTATCTTTACATGATTAATAAAACATTCTTTAAGTGTTTGATTTTGCTTTTATTTCTTAATATTGTACCCAAAATAATATTCTCAAAACGGAAAAAGAATTCTCGAGAGTTTTCGATAACTGGGACATGCCTGTTCAATATTAGAGCACTTCCGGTGTTCAATAATTGGGACATTTGCATGCTTCCCATTGTTATTCTTTCTTTTCATTCGAAATCATTTAAAAATAATTTAAAGGGTTATTCTTCGAAAGTAAAAGTGTCAAAGTATCATTTGAACACGAAAGCGATGGTTTTTTCCTTGATTTTAAATTTTTTTCTCACCGAATTCAATCCCCAGATCCTTAGCTGTTCAATAATTGGGACATTTACCTTATCTATCAATATTTTGGCAATAAATAAAAATTACAAAACAAAAAATGAAAATTAAAAAGTTCTAAGCTATCTCTCACTCTCTCTCTTCTCTTTCTCTTGTATTGGAAGGATGCACCTGTTACCTTAAATCTATAATCCTCTCTCTCTCTCTCTCTCTCTCTCGCTCCCTCTCTTTGTACTTGTGATGCACACGTGAAAGTGTTGACCCGGGTTCTACATTATGATCCCACTCGCTGTGTCTCATGAATTCATAGTGAGCCCGGTTGGGCAATATCAAGTTTGCCTCAATATCGTGCGAGCGATGTGTACAACTATAACAACGCGAGAGGTCTCGCACGAGATCCACGACGACATGTATATTAACCAAGCGAACATAACCGTGTTATTATTATTACAAGAGCTTGTAACGCGAATTTCCCCCCAGATATTCTCTTGCGTAAGCGTGGAACCGAGAAAATGTGCTGTAGTGAGAATTTTAAAAGAGTTTAAAAGAGACGAGAGAAAAAGAGGATTCGTCTCAGGTATTAAAAGTCCTATCGCAGGTGGAATCTCCGGAGGCAAGCTTAATGGTCAAAGTATGTACATGATGATGCACGCTCATATGTAAATTCTGTGGGCCGAAAAGGCGCGTTAAAGATTTATTCGGCAACAATATTGCGTTGATGAGAAGCATCGTCAAACGATGATCAAGATTTTTCAAAGTGATAACGAACATTCTTAATTATTCCTGCTTGATTAATTGCTCCTGACTCATGTAATCGGACGTGGGATAATTTTAGAATGCTTGAATTGTAGAAATTGGGGACGTTAACAAATTTAATTTATTAAAAAAAATTGTTGCTTGATTAATTCAAATTAAATAATTGAATTTAAGTTAGATTTAAAAAAACGAAAATTATTTAATAATTTAATAATTATGTGAGATTAATCATCATTACAGAAATATGAATTGAAAATATTCAAAATTTAAAAAAAAAATTTAAACGCTCATATTTATTTATTTATATAATCATATGAATGTATTTATTATATATATGTATATACATATATAAATGCATATATATTTTTATGTTCATATATACTTATTAAATGAACGTATATCAGGTTTGCAAGAGCACGAAGAGGTCGCCGAGCGCGTAACACGAGCTTATCTTTATTCGTTGAGGAAAATATGTAACCTGGATGATATGTTGCGAGAGAAAAATCGAAAAAAAGATGGTGAGACATTTCTCGCTCGAAATTTATAATAAAATAAAATTAAAAATAGGTTTAATCATTTAAGTTCAATATTAGGTACTCGGGGATCATTTTACCTCATTGGAAATCATTTTACCTCATGGGGGATCATTTTACCTCATGGGGGATCATTTTACCTCATAGGGGCTCATTTTACCTCGTGAGGGATCATTTTACCTCATGGCGGATCATTTTACCCCATGGGGGATCATTTTACCTCATAGGGGATCAGTTTACCTCATAGGTGATCATTTTACCTCATAGGGGATCATTTTATCTCATGAGGGATCATTTTACCTCCTGACAGATCATTTTACTGCATGGGAAACAATTTAAAAAAGTTAATATAAAGCTTCAAACCAAATATTAAAAACTCAATGATTGGAAATACGATTATTCTGTTACAGGCGTAAAAGTATTAGTTAAATGACTAGTTTAACTATATATTCACTGAGAATTTTTTTTGTTGAAAATGCAAAAATTTGTTTGACTCACCCAAATATTTGTTTCCGGACGTTCAACGAGATCATTTTGGTAATTCAACAAAGATACAGTGGAAATTTTAGTTAAATCGGTTGAATCGTTGCTTGAATGGGCAAAGTTTTAGTTCAATGATTTAAATATCTTTGTACCAAATAAATTGTGTGATTGAAAATACTAATTGTTTTTTTGTTACAGCTAAATTTATCTAGTTAAAATATACTAGAAATCAACGAAATATTTCTGCACAGCAACTCAGTAACGTGTAAATTGGACTGTATCTGGAAATTGACCAAATAATTTCGTTCACCTCATATCTTATGGTTAACCAAATTCATTTGTTGAATTAATTATAGTTTCATTATTTCAAACAAATTAATATTGAATCAACCAAATTTTTTTCAACTAAATGGATTTAGTTGTTTTAACTGAACTTTTTTCTCAGTGTTGATAGAAGAATTTATATCTTGATCGTCCATATTGAAAAATAATTTTTTTTTTTTCATGGGGACCATTTTGGACACATTTACGCTGAGTACATTTAACAGGGTATGGTTTAATAATTGTTTATACGGAAAAATATCCGATGGAATGCGATGGAGGATAAAGAAAATGGTCTGCAAATAGTTGACCAACACTATTTTTGAAAAAAAATCGTATAAAAAAATTTATGACGTCGGAGGGTTTTCATGTAGCGTCCAAGATGGCGAACGTGGTGTATGATTGCTGTCAAAGGGCACGGGCGATTAGATACGTGATAATTGAAGTTTTACTGGCACGCCGAGCCTCCATCCACGCGTTACAGCGCGGAGAGATGATGAGCTCTCTCCCGCTGTTCCTCGTGATTCCGCATGAATTTGCGGCTCAACGAGAACCGGGCACGATTTTAAAAAATCCTCCATGAATTTTGGATTTTTTTTTAACTTAAGAAAAAAAAGTGCAAAATTTTTGCAACGCGAAAAGAATATTAAAGTATTAAAATTAAATAATGGAAAAATCATATTTGTTTATATTTCTTCAATTATCAATTAATTGATTAATTAATCTGTATTTTTCAAATCATAAATAAATTAGTTGATTGGTCGTTGACGAATTCTTACGAATTGCAATAAAAAGGAAATAAATCAACACCTCATCTCTACAAAAAAAATTTCAAAACCAAAATTTTTCAATTTATTGTGTTTTCAAAAAGCCCCATTTTCGAATTTAACCTGAGCATTCTCTGATTCATTGTGTACCGTTTTTTTTTTTCAATGACAAAACTTTTTTTGGGCTCGATCATTTTATTATTAATTAATTATTGTTTTTTTTTTACTACATTGAAATGGTTTAAATTTCCTTTGTCACTTTATTCCTCAATGAAGAATAAATGTTTTCCCCCTGATGAGAATTTATTAGCCTCAGCTTTGTGCGAGTTTTTCCACAATAATCGGTTTTTTTTCTTTGCCCTTAAGGGGCTCAAAGTGCGAAGGAGGGAAGTAAATGCAAAATCCAGGATATAGCCAAGGAGTTTTGTGGGTAAACGAAATTTCAGGATAATTCCAGGATACCGAAGGATTTCCAGGATCAAGTATATAAAACCATTAGGTTTTTCAAGTTATCGTCTCGACGATGTACGAGTCGAAGAGAGGAAAGAGAGAAATCTCAAAGAGGCATCCGTGGAATGTCCGAGGGAAACTGATAGAGTTCCCCATTCGATATACGAGTGTGTGGGTTCGTACGAGAGTCGAGAATATTCATTCGAGAGTCGAGAATAAGCCACAGGAGGGATTTTTGAAAAGGACGACCTGACAAGGGAGAGAAAAAGGATGAGTCGGGAGTTTATTCCCTCCACGCACGTGCCTGATGCACACCGAGTCTCCTTCTGGTCATCCACGCATCGCGTTATATTGATAATAAAAATAAAAAAACACTCAAAGAATTTTTGTGATTTTTTTTTGACCTCTACTCGCTCAAAATGCAAATTGTGACTTCCGAAGATTCCTCAGCCTAAAATAGGGATGATTTGTTATTTGTTTCTCCTTTGAAACCAAGTAAAACCTCTGAATTCTCCAAAGATAAAAAAAATTGACGATTACCCTCAATGACCTTTGGTACCAAAACTTGATAATTTAATCTTTTAACGAAAATTTAAAGACTTCGTCAATACTCGATGAATAATTCTTTTCAAATAATCAAAAACATTTTGAGAATACATTAAATGTTTTGAGCCTCTCTCGACGTTTCTTCAACGCTCAAGGTCGTTCTTCGCTCGGATCATCATTGTGACCTTGAAATAAATACGCGGTCACAAGTCCAACGATCATGAAGATTGAGCGGAAGTGACGGTGAAAAAGAGTCCGAAAATTTTAGAAAAATCACGGCGAATGCGTGATTCCAAAAATGTGGAACAAAGTCACTTCCGGGGTCAAATGGGTTGTCATAAAAATGCGAAAAAAATATGGATATTAATGTGACTTTCTTGAGACCACGATTGACCAAAACTGCTTGCCCTAAGAATTGATCATTTCTACTGAAATTATTTGCCTGATTCTTGAAATTGTATTGAGTTTATCACTTGACCTTGAGAAAGCTATAAGTTGCAAATAATGAAGAAGAGCGTTTGAATCCATTATTATTATTATTATTATTATTATTATTATGATATGAAAAATCATTATCACGTTAAATCGGATCGTAATCTACGATGCGTCTGACAATTGAGTGACAAGGGTTGACGTATGAGTTGACTTCGTGTCCGCGCTCTTCTAGCGTTTCGCGGCGGGGAACAAGAGATCAGTAAGTTGGTAGAGGCAAGTCGACGAGCAACGTGAAAAGTGGAAGAGGTTACGTACGTTTTGTGTATAATATGTATATACGTATTTATAACATATATATGTAGG
Source organism: Alloplasta piceator (assembly GCA_946863875.1). Lineage (NCBI taxonomy): Eukaryota > Metazoa > Arthropoda > Insecta > Hymenoptera > Ichneumonidae > Alloplasta > Alloplasta piceator. Next base: position 2,205,038 of record OX333074.1, read on the forward strand.
TATATATATGTTATATAGATATATGGGTATAATGGCCGTACACAACGAAGAGATGTGGAAGACTGTAGGGCAGAGAGAATGGGTAGATAAAAGAAGAGAGAAGGAAGAATAGTACGTCATGCGATATGTAAATGTATATGGGTCATTCCATGTCAAATCGACCAGAGTCGCAATCGACCCCTTTCAATTTCGATGAAATTTGGTCAGAAGTTTTCGTTATTGACAAAATGAAGTTATTTTTTATTTTTATTTTTCGAAAGTTATGAAAAATTCAAATTTTCACCATTTTTCAAATCTTTCAAGTTTATTTTTGAAATATCCCGGAAACTATTATAGTTACGAAAAATCTTTCTGAATTCGGCTTAAAAAGTATACTTGGGGCTATGAAAAAAAAATATTCCGAAAACAAATTTTGAAAAATGATGAATTTGGAGAATTTTGAATTTTCAAAAATCGTGAAAATCTAAGTTGATTCAATTTTTGATTCAATTTTTTAAATATAATAACTTGTACTGATCTTAAAAGATCCCAAAATTTTCAGAAGGGTGTTTTTTGTTTTTTTCGAAAATACAAATTTTTGAATTTTTAAAGATCGTTTGAACTCCACGATCAACATTAAATTTTTGGTTAAATTTTTTTTATATAATACCTTGGACTGATCTTAAAAGATCTTGAAATGTTCAGGATGGTGTTGTTTTGTTTCAAAAATATACATTTTTGAATTTTTGTAATAAAAAAAATTCCAAGATGGTGTTTTTTTCTTACAAAAATTTATATTTCTGAAACTAAACAACATCCTGGAAATTTCAGGATCTTTCAAGATCAGTCCAGGGTATTGTATTAAAAAAATGTATACAAAAAATTTAATGATGATCGTGGATTTACACGATTTTAAAAAATTCATATTTTTGAAAAAACAAAAAACACTTTTCTGAAAATGTCAGGATAATTTAAGAGCAGTACAAGGAATTATATTTTTAAAAAATTGAATCAATAATTTAATGTCCAACTTGGATTTTCCCTATTGTTGAAAGTTCAGAATTCTTCAAATTCATCATTGTTCAAAATTTTTTTTTCGGAATATTTTTTGTTTCATAGCCCCAAGTATATACTCTAAGATGAATTCAGAACGATTTTTCGCAACTAAAATAGTTTCCGAGATATTTAAAAAATAAACTTGAAAGATTTGAAAAATCGTGAAACTTTGAATTTTTGATAACTTTCGAAAACAGATTAAAAAAATTTTTTTCGTTGGTAGAACTTCGTTTTGTTAGTAACGAAAACTTCTGACTAAATTTAATCGAAATTGAAAGGGGTCGATTCCAATTCTTGGTCGATTTGACATGGAAGAACCCATAAGCATGTGTGTGTGTGCGCGCGCAATGGAGGAAACAAGTAGGGTTTGTGTAGCGAGTGAGAGAGTAAGAATGCCTCTCTCTTATGAGAAAAGGTCTTCCATGATAAGATTACTAACTAGAAAGAAGAGGGAAGGAGAGAGAAGGAGAAAGAAGAGGGAAAGACAGAGACGGAGAAAGAAAAAGAAAGGGTTAAAGAGGAAGAGAGAAAGGAGAAGCGACAAGAGAGATAGGAAGAGAAAAAGAGAGATAGAGAGGAAAGAAGAAACGGAAATAGAGAGAGAACAAAGAAAGAGAGATAGAGGAAAGAAGCAACGGAAATAGAGAGCGAACAGAGAGAGAAAGGGGCAAAGAGAAAGAGAGATGGAGAAAAAAATTGAGAAAGGGAAAAACAGAAAGCCACGGAGTCTCATCAGAATCGGAAAGAGATGGAAAGAGAAGAGAGAGAAGGAGCGAAACAGTGAGTTCGAGAGTAGAAAAGGCCAAATGGAAACAGCACGAGCTGAGAAGTAAACACACGGGGTCGATAGAAGAAGGAAGGAAGAGAGAGAGAGAGAGAGAGAGAAAGTGTCGACGTACATGATCGAAAGAAAGAGCAACAGAGAGTGCGACGTTTGAGGCCTTCGTGGCATCGGGAAAACATGCGAGCAAACGGGTCTCTTTCTCCGCTCGGCGCAGAGAAGCTCTTTTCTCGTTCCGCGAGAGTCTCGCACAACGAAGGGCGCGCTATCGTTAGCGGACGAGAGAGAAAGAGAGAGAATGAGCGAACGAGCGAGACACTGGAAACTACGTAGGGTTTGAGGCCACCGAGTCAGTTGAAGAGTGAGAGACACGTTTGTGCCAACACAAACCTCAGTTTCCGAACATATTTATGTAAACATATCAGGACATGAGAAAAATCGATTTTATCAATTTTTCAAACAAAACATTCAATGAAAAAACCCCTTTTTTCGCGAATTAAATGTGCTCAGTTTGCTCACAATTACCGAGGCTCAAAGATGCAAATTACAAATTTTGAATTTTTTTTTTCCATTCTGAAGAGCTTTTCTATTGCACTGAAAATCAATGCTAAGCTTGAAGTGAAACGAACCACGAATTAGCATAATTTAGTCGGCCTTAAATTCTAAAAACACATTTATTGACATCAAATGACCGTCTTTTTAAGAATGGGAAAAAAAAATTTATAAACAAGAATTATTATCATTATTATAACGACATATTATATTTATTATATAATAATAATAATAATAATAATAATAATAATAATAATAAATAATTTATTCGTATAAAGAGCGGCCCTTAAGCAGGAAAGGCAAAATCATCGCAAGGGCGAGCTTTTGAAGGACGAAGTAGAGAGAAACGAAGGCAGAAATATTCCGCTAATACAAACAAACGATCCCCCAACTGTGTCCGCATCGTGGGGATGAAAAACGAGAGACAGAACAAAAAATTGAATGAGCCGAAGAGGGAAAAAAAACGCCAATTCCGACGCAACAGGTCCGTAAAATTGTGTGTAACATTTAGGTCTACATATTAGGGCGTTTCAAATTTTTTTTTGTTTCTTCTCCCAAGCAAGCCCAAAAGTTTCATTTAGATATGAGAAAAGGCCTGTGAAAAAATGAGCTCTTTATATTAATATTAACATCGTCCTCATCGCACTTTTCGATTTTCCATAAGAATAACATGGGAAAAATTATTTTTACGTCTTCTGATTTTTATAACTAGCAAACGATTCATCATACGGGAAATCTAGAGACATATCTTTGTACAGAATTGAACGCCCTACAAAAAAGGTTCTGAGTAATTTTTTGTTAAGTCCGCTCGTTCAAAAGTTATTCAATGTATAGGTTCAATTTTTCGCAAATTTTGCTGATTTTTGGATATTACGCCGGAACTAGTTAGTTTTGTCGACAAAATGTAGATGAAATTTGATGTGAAACATAAATAATACTTTCGAGAAATGTTAACCAATAGTTCTCACTATGATAAAAAAATAGAACGCTTTAAAAAAATGGTGCAGCAGAAGTTTGCTTAAAAATTTATTTTTTCATTAAGAAATTCATTGTAGTATATTAGTAAATTATTATTCGTTTTTATTTTTAAATTAAAAAAAAAACAAAAAACAAAAAAAAATTTGAAGCTAATTTCCGCTGCACAATTTTCTCAAAGCGTTCTACTTTTTTAATTATGTTAGTAACAACTATTGGTTAACATTTCTCGAAAGTTTAATTTATGTTTCATATGAAATTCTATCCACATTGTGTCGATAAAACTAACTAGTTCCGGTGTAATATCCAAAAATCGGCAAAGTTTACGAAAAATTGAACTTAAACATTGAATAACTTTTGAACGAGTGGACTTATCAAAAAGTTGGTCAGAACCTTTTTTGTAGAGCGTTCAATTCTGTACAAAGGTATGTCTCTAGATTTCTCGTATGATGAATCGTTTGCTAATTATAAAACTCAGAGGACGTAAAAATAATTTGTCCCATATTATTCTGATGGAAAATCGAAAAGTGCGATGAGGACGATGTTAATATCAATATTAAGAGTTCATTTTTTCACAGGCCTTTTATCATATCTAAATGAAACTTTTGAGCCTGTTTGGGAGAAGAAATAAAAAAATTTTTTTTTTCGGAACGCCCTAATATATATGTATACGGCTGTGTGAGAGTATTATCTGTATACACTACAGCTGAGGATTTTGAGACCGACTAACCTACTCGTATATATCAGAGGGAGAGAACCGAGACCATGGCGAGATTCCGCAAGATTTTTTTTTCCCATGCCTTATCGCAGGTACAGTTGAAGCTCAATTTTGTAAAACTCCATTTTACTGAAAATTATTAAAATTATTTTAGATCGAAATAAGTGATCAGTCTGATCAACATTTTTAGGCACTCACTCATACATAAGAAGTACCTATTAAAATTGTCCTCCAAAAACCACTTTCCTATAATAATAACACCACAAACTTATCACTAATATATCTTGGTGTATTATGCCAAGACGAACAAATTTTTTTTTCTCACTCAATATATCGTGTGAGGTATCATTAAGAGCTATTTCTAAGAATTCTAAAAATTTTTTTTTCAGAATTTTTGGTTCAGGAGTCTTTGATATAATTCGAATTTTGCCAAAAATGATCTTCCTCCCTGATATCCTGGATTTCTGGTGCTAAAATTTAGATATTAATGGACTTGGTAGATATTGGGTCACAGATTATTGAAAAACTATTCGTTTTTTCGAATCGCTTAATTGTTGAAACAAAAAATTCAATTAAGAATTTTTTTCAAAATTAATATATCGTGTGAGGTATCATTTGAAAGAGCTAACTACACTGAGAAAAAAAAATTCTTGAATGAACTAAATCTTTAGTCGCATACCCACGACTAAATATTTAGTTGTACAAACTCAAATTTTGTTGCCTGAATCATATTTTGGTCAACTGAAACGCAGAATTATTCAAGAAACTAATTATTTAGTTAGACCCAGTAAATATTTAGTCGTGCGTATGCAACTAAAGATTTAGTTCATTGAACAATTTTTTTTCTCAGTGTAAGGATACTAAAAATGTCATTTAGAATTGTTAAAATTGCCTAGGAATGGTCCTCTGATAAAACAATTTTTTTTTTTTAAAAACAGGTGTTTTTTAGTATTAATATGGATTCTGGGGCCCGACTCGCCCTCGGTCGTTTTTTTTTGCTTTTGGGTGGAAAAAAATCGCGTTTGTACTGTATAGAGGGCTTTTTATTTTTAATTCTTTTTCCTCGACTATCCAGCCAGTCTAAACATGCATAATATATGTCTTCGCTTAGCAATACAAAATCGTTGGTCCTCTCTCTCTCTCTCTCTCTCTCTCTCTCTCTCTCGCTCTCGCTCTCCTTTTTTTGTACATTCATCCTCTGCATGAATTCGCTATAGATCACTCTGATGAAGTGACAGAGATAAAATACCGAGCTACCGAATTTAATTTCCCCCTTTTTTTACACGGTAATATATATTCGAACCGAGAAATTCATTCTTCACGGAATCGCTGTACACAAACTTATCCTCGTACGCCGGAATTTTGATTTTTTTTGGGGGTTTTTTTTTTTTACGTGATCGAGTCTGCCACCGGAGTAGCGATGAAAATGCTGCCGCCTTTGAAGCGCCGATATGAGTCATTGAGAAGGTTTTACGATCATTAAAAAAAAAAAAAAAAACGTAAAAAATAATTTTACGATTAATTAACGACGAAGGTTCGTGTGAAATATAAGTAACGACTTTTCGAATGAAATTGGAAGATAATTAAATTTTGATGACCAAATGCTGATGTTTTCAATATTTGAGAGAGGTTCATTATTTTAATCCCGTTTTATCTCGATTTGCCACTAAAAAGATTATAAATAAATACGAATTGTTTGTTTGTTATCGATGCGTGGACTAAAATTGATAACACATTGTCAATAAATAAGCTTCGGAGTGATTTAAATTTAAATTCATTAAATAAATTTTTTTGTTTACTTTTTCCTTCCTTTTTCCCATAATTTTTTTTCGACAAAAACTCTCCGTGGTTTCCAATCAGCGATGAATTTCCCATCGAAATAATGTTTGAAAACGATAAAAAAAAAACAAAAATTTTCTCATTTTCGACTTTTCGCAAATCTCAAAATAGCGAAATTTCAAGTGCTCATAACTTTACTTCGGTTGTGCCGATTCCAAAATTTCTGTTTCGTACTAAAGGCTGTCACTAAACTTAGAGAATGGCGATTGGTTCATTCCGATAACTTAATTTTTGTAGACATGAGAGCACTTTGAAAATCGCCGAAAAAAATGGAACTTTGAAAATCTCCCAAAAATAGAAAAATTGTTGAATTCGAATGAACCAAGCGGCATTTTGAGGCTTAAACGATTAAACGATTACGACGAGCTCTGAGCGAAGTCGGAATTTTATCTAGAAAATAAATTACAGTCATTTTAGTGAACAGATTCAACTTTGGCCAAAACACAAAAAAAAAAATTTTTTATTTTTTTTCAAACATTATATCGATGTATTTTGTCCCCCTGAACACGAATCTGCCAATAGTTTTATTTGAAAAGCTGAAATTTTAATGAATTGTCATTAAAAACACTTTTGTTCAATTTTGGCGCCATTTTCAAAAACATTTTATTTACTGCTAATAAGTTATGCTGAGCCAAAATCGAAAGAAAATGCAATCAAAGAAAAGTGATGAAGCGAATAATAAATTATAACAATTTTCCAAAGTACTATAATTTCTTGGTTCGTATATAAATGAAAGTTTGCAAGGTCAACGAAAAACCTTGCCCGCCTTAACGAAGAACCTTTCATAGGTCCATTAGAGTAGAAAACTCTGTATACGTGTATAAAGGTAGTTTACTCGTGGAACTTTCATTAAGGAGGTCTGAAACACGTCGTACGTTTACATACTATGTATTTATAGAGGGGAATGTGAGGTAAGATGGACCGCAATATTTTTTTTATTTTTCAAAAATTTCAGAAGATCCATTTGAAATTTTTTTTTATCCAATAGAACAATAGAATAGAATGTCTTGAATATTTTTCCAAAGTTTCTTTTCCTACCCTCGACAAGCAATTGTGATGAAAATGTCATTATTCAGATCTGATCTAGCGTGAGGTGTCTATTTTGGAATATTTACCCTCATAATAATAATAATAATAATAATAATAATAATTCCCTCATTTTCTAGATTTTAGAATTTTCAATGTTTTTCGAAAATTTTTCTCTATGCAAATAATTGTAATTCTAATATTTCTAATGATATAGCTCAGAATTTGCTAGAAATCGCAGCTCCTCTCGTGAAAATTACATATTTAATTGGATCTAGATCTGATCTAGCATAGGAAAGTCTATTTTGGAATATTTACCTTTATTACAAAAATAATTCCCTCATTTTTTTAATTTTGCAATTTTTCGTTCAATAAATTTGGAGGGTGGCCATATTGCCCCACATTCCCCTGTATAAAGGAGTATATGGTTGATCGAGGCCCGAGAAGATTTTCAGCACAAAAAGAGTACATACATGTGCAAGGACGATGAGAAACGAGGATCGTTTGTCCGTTGCATCCTCCAACGGAATTACCCTCGGTCTTTTTTACACCGCGGTGTGTCTTATAAGAGGCGACATGGCGAAGAAGTAGAAGCAGAAGAAGAAGAAGAAGAAGAGGAGGAAGAAGAAGAAGAAGAAGAAGAAGAAGAGAAAGAAGAAGAAGAAGAAGAGGAAGAAGAAGAAGAAGAGGAAGAAGAAGAAGAAGAAGAGGGAGAAGAAGAAGGAGAAAAGAAAGATGATGAAGAAGAAGCATAGAGAGGGGCGTTGCATGTATCTGGAGAGTATTTTGTGGGGCTTCTTGCGGTGGGCGAGAGGGAAACACAAATGCTTTCTCCATAGGATCGGCAATATAATAAACCTCGTCGCGATATTTTATCGCCGGTTCGCGATCTAACGAGGACCAAAGGGAAGCGAAGAGTGGGGGAGCTTCGGGCAAGTGTGGGCTGCTGGATGAAGATGAGAAACAAGGAATAAAGGACGATGCTTCCTTGCATCTATGCAGGAGTATAGAATCCTTTGAAAGGTTTCGCCTCGTAAGAGGCTCTCCACGAGATTTGGCCCGTTTTTACGAACAATCTTTGTAATTTACAGTCACGAATTATCGGTAATCTTTCAACACACTTTTTTAAGATATCTTGATGGAATAAAAAAGTAGTGGCGGCGCCCCCTCTTTAATTAAGGGGTTTTACGGAGTCAGGAGGCCGGAAAAAGGCGATTTTTCAAGCATTTTTTCTGGAGACATTTTAATTTATCAATTTATCAACGTAAAAATGTATATGGGTCATTCCATGTCAAATCGACCAAGAGTTGGAATCGACCCCTCTCAATTTCGATGAAATTTGGTTAGAAGTTTTCGTTTTCAATAAAACGGAGTTCTACTAAAGAAAAAAAATTAAAAAATTTTTTTTCAAAAGTTATTCAAAATTTAAAATTTCACAATTTGTCAAATCTTTCAAGTTTATTTTTTAAGTATCTCGGAAACTATTATAATTATGAAAAATCGTTCTGAATTCGTTTTGAAGAGTATACTGAGGGCTTCGAAAAAAAAATTGTGAAAATCCAAGTTCCGTATGTTATTTTTGGTTTAATTTTTTTTTATTCAATACCGTGTACTGATCTTCAAAGATCCTGAAATTTTCAGAGAGGTGTTTTTTTTTCAAAAATATATATTTTTGAATTTGTAAAAATCGCGCAAATCCGATCAACATTAAATTTTTGGTTAAGTTTTTATTATATAATGCCTTGTGCTGATCTTAAAAGATCTTGAAATTTTCAGGATGGTGGTGTTTTTGTTTCAATTTGTTTTTCCTCTAAGTTAAGTAAAGTTGAGCAATCATGTAACTCTGTAATTCTGAGCAGTAAAAATATAAATTAATGACAATTAAAAAAAAAAATTTCTCACCAAAATTAAAAAATTTATATTTTTGAAACAAAAACACATGATCCTGTACATTTGAGGATCTTTTAAGATCAGTACAAGGTATTATATTTAAAAAAATTGAACCCAAAATAAATTATGAAACTTTAGATTTTCACGATTATTTAAAATTCGAAATTCTCCAAATTCATCATTTTTCAAAAAAAAAAAAAAATTCCGAATATTTTTTTTAGTAGCCCCAAGTATACTCTTTAAGATGAATTCAGAACGATTTTTCGTAACTATAATAATTTTCAAGATATTTAAAAAATAAACTTGAAAGATTTGAAAAATTGTGAAATTTTGTATTTTGCATAACTTTCGAAAAAAAATTTTCAATTTTTTTTCCTTTGGTAGAACTTAGTTTTATTGAAAACGAAAACTTCTGACAACATTTCATCGAAATTGAAAGGGGTCGATTCCAACTCTTGGTCGATTTGACATGGAATGACCCATATACATATTATTCTAACTTTTGACTCAATTTTGGAATTTTTCGTTTTCAAGAAAAATTCTGCCGATCTCCGGAAGGTCCTTTAAAAAAAAGCGTCTTGCGTTGAGCATAATTTCTCTTGATTGGATAATCCAAAATAAACAAATAAAAAAGATTTCATTGATGCAAGATATATTATAATCTAGTACTTGATCGAGGGAATAAGCAAAATATTTATTTTTAACAAAATGGCAGCTTCTCAAAAAAATCTCAATTTTTGATGAAAATTTTTGTGAAATTTTCTTCGTATGTACTCAAATATATGAGCTTAAAGGGCCCTTATATTTGTTAAGGGAGAAAGTATATTTATATATATACTGAAACCCCTTGATTCAGTGTTTCCTGGGAGATTCGTTTTCTTCAATTCTCGTGACTGGTTTCACTGTCAAGTTTGTACGAACGACGCGGAAAGAGGAGGAGCAAGAAGAGCCCTTTCTTAAGGGCCGAGAATTTGTTCGCGCGCCTCGTAATTACGGTAATCAAACAATCCAACCCCGAAGAGCACTTTCATGATCGCGCGCACTCACGTTCAACCGTTTATCTCGCTGTTTAACCAGAAAGGAATGAAATTGAGCGATTTATATACATATATATATTAGCCAACTCTTCACTAAAAATAAATAAAAGTTAATTGAATTAAAATAAATAATGATAAAAATATTTTAAAACAAAAAACTCATGGAATTCATTTTCATGAAATTCATTTAATTCTAGGAATTAATAAATTTTAGTTTCAAATTTAATGTTCATAAAAAAAAACTGATTTCATTCATTTTACAGAACTTTCTCTTGGCTGATTATTGTATTAAATTTAAATTCAAAACACGAGGAATAATATTTTTGCTCAAACTACGATTTTTTCTCACTCTATGCAATATTTTCTTTATCAACGTGCATGTTTACATCATAAAATATAGAAACTAAACGACCTCGAGATAAAGAGTTTACATTGCTGGTTAGTACACGTCTCGGATTTCGTTTGTAATTCCAAAAATAGTTTTCTTGATTTATTCGCGAATTTCTTAATTTTTTCTTTTTCGGCCGTATGGCGAGGGTCACTTATTGGGGGAATGTGGGGCAAAATGGTCCCCTCCAAAAATATGGAAAAAAATTTGTAAAGTCTAGAAAACGAGGGAATTATTATCATGAACTTAAATATTGAAAAATAATCCAGCTCAATGAGATTTGGATAATGACATTTTCCTATCGGGAATTTTTCTTTCAAAATTTAATAATCGCCAAAAAAATATTAAATGAAGCAACTTAGATTACATTTTCGATTATAACATTCAAGGATCTCAAATATTAAGCAACGTGGAAAGCCTAAAAACGGAGGAAATAGTTTGTCAACCCTTTTCCCCATTTCCTCGAAATTTCAAAAAACAAAATTTTTCATGGCGTTGGCCATTTTGCCCGGTATAAAGGTTTTTTTTTCAAATTTCAAATTCGTTTTAGCTGCCTTATCTTCTTAAGGTGGCCATTTTGCCCCCCATTTCTCTGTATAGCATGAGAAAAGCCAACGTAAAATTTTCATTGACATTTTACTTGGGTAAAAAATCACTAAAGTGAAACCTAGAAAAGTAAACAAAGGGATATATCGAAATTGGAATCGAGATGCATGAAGGAAAACATTTTTTTCTCTTATTTCAAGTCTGACGTTTGGTTTATCCAGAGCCATGAGAGATTTTCCAAAGCCCACGCTTGTTCTTCTCTTTTTCGTCTCTCATTCGACAAGTAAAAGTGTAATGTTACGTCATTGTATAGAGAACTCGACATTGTGGAATAATATTTAGACTTTCGGGGCAGCAATGAGCACGACAGAGGCAATTTAATTTTTTTTTCCCTCCCATCTCTGTATATTCATATGACCAGCGATTGAGACATTCCCGAAGACTCATTTCCTCTTCCCCAAAATGTAATCACGTCACTCCAAATTCTTTTATCGTCCTCGACACGTTCCAAAATTAAAGTTTCTCTTCGGAACGTTTTTTTTATCACCCAAATTTTTAGCACCATTGATCATCTCAATGGAGACCCTTGTTTCTCCTACGACGAATATTCGCCATCTTGATTCCCGTTTTGAGAAACGAAGCGTCGAAGGATTTACGATCTCGAAATGGTCGCCCCCGGTCAATTTTTCCACATGTCCAAGGGAAGAATTTTTTTTTCCCCTCACGTGAGAATATAAATCCATCATCTTTGCGGATTAGCCAAAAATAACTCAACATTCCAGCAAAAGATACGCGCGCATGTCGAATTTTTGAATATTACCAAATTTTCCAGGCAGGAATCAAAAATTCCCGCTCCTCAACGAAATTGTGCCAGAGTTTGAATTTTCCTTGTTAAATACGATTTTTCAATTTTTCAGGACATTTTGCACAAAAATTTGTATTAGAAAATCGTTCAACTTCATGGCACTAATTTTTTTGTTCAGAGAATTTTCTCGAGTTTTCAATCATCAATATTTATAACCAAAATTTTGTGCCGTTATTTCTTTTTTTGATTTTTTTTTTCGAGATCTCATCCTGTGGTTTATAACCGGAAGTTTTTCGTTTTTTTTAGGATATTTTTCTAGCGGCTCCTGTGGTCCTTTTTCTTGTGGTCTCGCTGTACGATCGAGGAGGAAAAAATAAGAAATGCTTCTGATTTCTGTTTTCCGGAACAAAAACCCAATAACGACCGTAAGACGAGCTTCCTCTTTGTCGATAACACACGTGTTTTCCTGTTGTTTTCCCTCAGCCCCTGTATATAAGGGGCGTTCCATCCCAAATCGGACAGTTTGAAAAACTTTTTTTTTTATATCCTCAAATTTTTTATATTTTTCGGTACCCCTTGCTCGTAAGCTTTGAGATTTTTTTTATTACCCGTTCAAAAAACAAAAAAAGCGCTCTTTTTTTGGTATTTTGGGCGTAACTTCTTTCATAAGGTCCAAATTGAAAGTTTTTTTTATTTTAATTTTTGTTCTCTATGGCCTTTTTTGAAAAAAATACAACAAACATATTCGACGTGTTTTTGAATGACTTTTTTGAGTTTTAAACATTAAATCGCGTTTTTAAAAGTGAGTGCATATTTTGATTTTTTTTCTTTTGAAATTTGTTGTTTTAAACATCTATCTAATTAATAACTTTTGAAGATTAGTCTGATTGTGGGTCTTCCATAACTATTTTTTTTTATTTTTGAAAATTAAAAAAAAAAATTTCCATTAATTATTATGAATACCAATTTTTGTTACTGTATAGTATTTTTTTCATTATTCAGAATTTCTTTTTGGCACTTATTTATAAAACTTTGTTGATTAAAAAAAAAAATGATTTTCAAAAATCGAAAAAAATAGTAGTTATGGAAGGCCCACGATCGGACTAGTCTTAAAAGTTGTTGAATAGATAGATATTTAAAACAAAAATTTTTAAACAAAATCAAAAATGACACTCACTCTCAAAAACGCGATTTAAAGTTTAAAACTAAAAAAACTCATTAAAAGACACATCGAATATTTTTGTTGTATTTTTTTTCTGAAAAGGCCATGAAAAAACAAAAATTTCGAAAAAAAAACTTTTAATCTGGACCATTATTAAACAAGTTATGACCAAAATACCGAAAAAAGAGCGAGTTTTTTTTGTTAATTTAATATCTTTTGAACGGGTAATCAAAAAAATCTCAAAATTTACCAGCAAGGGTACTTTTGATGGGTACTAAAAAATATTAAAAAATTGAGGAAATAAAAAAAAAGTTTTTCAAATTGTCCGATTTCGGATGGAACGCCCCATATATAAATATAAACATATATACTGGAGAATTTTTCTTCAAGGAGTGTCCTGCAGTCCAAGGATGGCCTTTTTCTGGTATATAACTTCTTGCTCTTGCCCGCTACGCCCCGAACTTCCGGTTTTACTCGACTATCTGTGTTTACGTCTCCGTCGTTTCCATCCTCTCCTGTTTCTGTCACTTTTACGAGGATCCTCGAAATTTCCGCAAACCCTGCCCCCTATCTTGACCCACTTTGTCCACGAAACTATCATCGTTTATGCAAATTTACGTTCACACAGTCTGGCAAAATGCATTTTCCTATATGATCATCGAAACTGGTCTCCCGCTGAATTCCCATTTTCTCGATCCTCGAATCAGTTTCCATCTTACTTATTGTGTAATGATATCAAATTAAAAAAAAAACACAAATATCAAATAAAAATTTACACAAATAAGCTACGAAAAAATCCGGAGTTGTTGAAAAACATTGAAAATTGAAAAAACTGGAAAATGGGGGATTTATTATTATTATTATTATTATTATTGTTATTATGAGGGTAAATATTCCTTAATAAACTTCCCAAGTTGAATCGGTCCTAAGTAACGACATTTTCATGACAATTGCTTATCAAGGGGTGAAAAAATTGAAAAAAAATTGTCATCCTTATCGCATTAAAAAAAAGACCCCGAAATTCTCTAAAAGTAATTAACTTTTACTAAAATAACACCTCCACGAGAGTAAAAAAAAAAATTAAACAACGCAACTACGAATAGAATTCAATTTCGGAGAAAGTCCCAATTATCTTGGATATTAAAGTTACCCCAAAAGCCTAAAAACGAAGGAATTATCGTTTTTTCAACGTTTTTCCTCGTTTACTTAAATTTTTCAAAAAATAAAAATCGACAAAAACGTTATTTTTATATCAAAAGCGACGTATTTACCCTTTTCTTCCAGTGACCATTTTTGCCCACATTTCCATATATTATTGAAGCTAAAAAACCAATATTACACAAATAGGGGGTAATATGGACCACTCTCAAAATTTCGGCAGTAAAACCAAATGGAAATCGAAGGTTAATTTTGGCATTTCTCATTCTCTCGAGTTTTCAACCGAAATATTTTTATAGATTTTTCTCATAAACAATTTTCCGTCTGAACGTATTTTGATGTGAAAAAAGAGAAAAGCCCACTCGGCCAATATTTCACGTATCTTTCCTATACACGTACATTTTATATATAATGACATTGAGAGGAGATCTCCGGTGTAAACATAAACTCTTGTATCGGCTCTTTCGAGCGTGGAAAAGCACATTTTTCTTTTTCTCCTTATTCCATAATACTTTCGCCGACTATATGCGGCGGAAGGGTGGTTTTATTTTCGTGTCGCGACCTCACATATCACGATAAAAAAGACAAATAGGACTGTCAAGATGGATCTGTTTTCCTTCGCCCCTCGTGGCCTCCACTTATGCTCTAAATATTTGGGACCGTTTTCCAGCCAAAAACAGCTTTGGGCGATTTAGTGACCCCCACTCGAATTTAGACTCTCCACATTCAAAGTAAAATAATAATTTAAAAAAAAAAACAAAAAAAAAACAAACAAACAAACAAAAACAAAAAAAAACAAAAACCAAAAAACAAAAAAAACGAACAAACAAACAAACAATATGCAGTACAAAATTAATTCTGCCCATAGAAAGTGCCACGATAATCTGCAAAGAGGCGGATCAGGGAACGAAAAATCATTTTCCTCATTTTCCGCCAATCAATAATGATTTTTTTCGGAATTCAAAATCCCTTTACCGACCAAGCAAAATTTCCCTATGTTGAGAATTGTATCAATTTTGAAAATGAAAAAACAAAGAATTAAGCAAAAGAAGAACAATATGGGAAATCTTCGGGATGGAAAAGTAGAAGCAAAGAGGAGAATGAAATATAAAAAATTGCAAAATCAAAAAATTAGGCAATGGAAAATTTTAAAAATTAATAAATCAAATAGCTAAAAAATTAAAAAATTCAAAAAAGAAGAATGTATAAACGTAAACTATAAAATCCTTCACACAGACGTCTGGATGCTCTTAAGTGTCTCGTATGTATTAAAAAAAAAAGTGGAGAGATCTCGTCTGATACTTTAATTTAGAGAGAAAGAGAAAGAGAGAGAGAGAGAGAGTAGCACTTGGATAGTGACGAAACGAGCGAGCGCAGATGTCGAGACTTTTTTTAAATCCTTCGTTCCTGAGCATTTCGTAGGATTCTATTAACAGTTGTATTATTACAGAAAGAATACACAAATCTCAAGGAACTTCACTGGAATATATTCGTATACATTACGAGTTATAGTTGCAGAGATGCCTCGGGATGTGTATATGCATGGGGATAAAAAAAATGAAAAAAAGCACGCATGTCACACAAAACGGGGTGTATGAACCCTCAGATGGCTCACAGAAATAACAGTTCCTCTCCGGAAGCTAAAATAACTCCTAGCTCAAGTATAGCATGTGTATGCTGGATTGTGTACTATTCCCTTGTAACTAACATTTCTCTTCGGCAAATCAGCTGGATTATTGTCCGAAGCTCGTGACTATCCTTTGGAATCATCTGTGTATGTCTCGTGAATCGCTGTAGACACATGTATATGGGGCATTCCACGTCGAATCACGCGGTCATCGGCCGGACCCCCTCGGATTTTGATGTCCGATGAATCGTGGATTTCGCTTGGCCCAAAATATGACCTCAAATTTTTAGAAATTTTTATTTTATTTTTTAGAGGTTGCCTGAACTAAAAAATCATTAAATTGCGGGAAAACATAAAGAGGACCCTTTTTCCAATTAATGAATTTTTTTAACAGAAACTAGGACCCAAAATATATATTTTCGTAACTCGATAATGGGCTGAAAATAATCACTATTTTTTTTCTATAATTTCTTATTTTGACCGTTTCTTGTAGTGAGAATAACAACAATAAAAATATATTTTTAGTGAAACTTTTTTTTTTCTTGACTTAAGAGTGAAATGAAAACGTTTTTCGAAAATTTATCAACCTCGACGACTTGAAATAAAACGGATAATTTAAAAAAAATTTAAAAATATTAATTATAATTTAAAAAAAAATAGTAATTATTTTTGGCCTATTATCAAACTATGACGAAAATATCAGTTTAGGGCCGTACTTTCTGCGAAAAAATTAATTTAATTTGAAAAAGATCCCTCTTTATGTTTTAGCTCGGGCAACAACTAAAAAATGAAATAAAAATTTCTAAAAATTTGAGGTCATATTTTGGGCCAAACGAAAACCACGATTCATTGGACACCAAAATCCGAGGGGGTCAGGCCGATGACCGCGTGATTTGACGCGGAATGCCCCATATGTAAGTCTCAAAATACAATGAGCAGGAGAAAGAAAAATGGAAGGAGAAATATGCACTATGATTGTATAATAAAATAATGAATCAAATCAATAAAAAAAGAAATGAACCAAAATGAAAAAATATATTATTAAAACTTTAACCTAAAAAATCATTTTCCTTCATGTGAAATGATTTTACCTCCATTGGGGGAATTATTTTGTCCATGCGTGAGTCTAAAATGATCCTTTCATAGAAATTTAGAGGAATATTAAAAACTTGAAAATTGAAAGTTCAAATGCTAATTAGAAACGTAAATGAAATTAGTTAGGTAACTAGTATTAGTATTAGTTAGGTAACTAGTTAGGAAATTAGTATTAGTTAGGTGACTAGTTTCACAACATTTCGATGTAAGAAATTACATCTTGATCCTCCATATTTAAAATGCATTTTTCTCTGCAGGGGATCATTTTGGGCCATTTTCGACCCCTAATAGGCTTTCACCGGGGAAAGCCGATGGTGAAAAATTCCGGGCATTCGAAAACACGAAGAAGCAAAGTGTGTTTACAAGGATTGAATTATGTTCGACGACGATAGAATCGAGTATATATAATAACGAGAGGAACAGAGATGTTCTTGCATTCTCTCAATCCCCCATTTTCAAACACGTGTGCTGTTGGCGCAATGAACAATGCTCAACCACCGTTATATACCTATATACAAGCATCCTTCGTGAAAATTAGCATGAGGCATTGTCCTGTACAGAAACAACTCCTGGGTCACGAATAAAACATCTTCGCCATGTACCACCGGCAATTGTCTTACTTTCCTGCCTTCTTCGCAGGTGCCCGCCCTCTCTTTGTCGCAAAAAAAAAAAAGTCCCAAAAACAAAAATGAATCTTGAGAATTTAAAAAATACTCAAAATCAAATTTAGAAACAAGAGAAAAATTGCCATAGTTTTTTCCAATATTTCATTACAAAAAGGATATTTTAACCCTCCGTCTGTACACTGGGTCTTTCAAGGCACAAATTTTCAAATCGAATAGCTCGGGAATTAGAAGCATTGTAAACAAATTTTGTTTGCTATAAATGGTTAAATAAATGATTGAACCATGGAAAAAAATGTTATAAAAGTAATTCACAATTTTTCAACATTTTTTTTACGTTTTTTTCTTAGAAAAAACATTAGCAGGACTTTAACGACCCAGAGTACAAACGGTGTCTCAAAATTTAAGTTTACAATGAGATATTTAAAAAAAAAAGAAACGAGCTCGATAAATCTCACGAAGGGAGGAAATCTTATATCACGATGGAAAATAGAAGAAAAGGGAAGAATGAAAATTGGAAAAATAAAAATGAATTAAACAAATAAAACGTTTTTTTTAATTTCGAAATTAAAAAACTAAGAACAGAATCTCCAAGAAGAATACGGGATGAAAAAATAGAAGAGGAAAAAATGAAAATTGAAATATTTAAAAAAATTGTAAATTTTAAAATTCAAAAATCAAACAATAAAAAAATATTTAAAAAATAAATGAAGGAAAATCTGGAGATTCTACGTGAACTAGGGAAATTCTAACTCTTACAGGAAGAACAACGGAAATGGGAGGAGTGAACGAAAAATTAAGTAATTTCTTGATTTTCAGTGAATTCGTTATACATATGGGGGTGTCCTTTTAAAAGCCCACGCTCGATGAGTTCTTCATCCGGATGGGGTCCCTCGGGAATTCGACGATTATG
This sequence comes from Alloplasta piceator, assembly GCA_946863875.1. NCBI lineage: Eukaryota > Metazoa > Arthropoda > Insecta > Hymenoptera > Ichneumonidae > Alloplasta > Alloplasta piceator. The sequence goes on from OX333074.1 coordinate 2,223,208, forward strand.
GTTTCCACGCAAGAGAGGCGTGGAAAAGAGTCCGGGAGGTCTCGGAACGACACCACGAGAGAATCTCTTTTCTTCTCACGTTCTCTTTTCTCTCTCTCTATCTCTCCTCTCTCGCTTACATACATCTTCCCATGACCACTGACAGAGATGTAGTGGGAGAAAAACAACAGTCCCGACTAACGCATATCTATCTCTATATGGGACATTTCATGCTAATTAAATTATATTCAATTTAAAACGAGCTAACAAAACAGTTATCTTGGATATTAAAGTAACGGGTCTAGAAACTAGAGAAATCGTTTTTTCAACGTTTTTCCTCGTTCACTTGAATTTTCAAAAAAAGAAAAATCGATAAGAACGTTATTTTTCAAGCAGAAGCAACGAATTTACATTTTGTCCAACATTTTCGTATATTATCGAAACCAAAAACCTATTTTGCCCAAATAGGGGGAAATATGGACCACTCCTAAAAACCCGGCAGTGAAATTCTTTAGATTCAAATAAATTGGGGGTCAACTTCGCAGTTTCTCATTCTCTCAAATCACTATTTTTTTTTCCTTATTATTGTGTCCAAGTCCTTATGTTTTTCTATCGAAATTTAATTTTTTTTTCTATTGTTAATTAATTAATTTAGAAAATATTTCAATTGACATTGAACGTCCCATGTGTCATACATGCTGTTTGTCTCGACTATGGTTACTCATTGACGAGAATCGTGAACACGTGTCGTACAAAAGCATCCAACTGTCGAGTTTTCACGGTGAAAAACCCAAAAACAGCAACTGAGAGAAACACACGCATGGAAAGACGACACATTTGTCGACGGACCCAGTCTGAGCAATTTTCAATGGGGTTCTCCATAAGTTCTCAACGAGTGCCGACAAAACGACACGATTTTCGACAAAACGAATACGACTCCACGAAACACGTGCTAACGAGGCTAACGCCCGTTTGAGACAGAGGAAATCCGAGCGCCTGAAAAAATCTGAGAAAAAGCCGCCAGATATTTTCCATAATTTTTTCAAACTGATTAAATTTGGCAGATTTACATCTCCACCGATTGCAACGCGACAAGATTTTTTCTATCATTTTTTTACTCTCTAATTAAATTCGTCACATTTCTACCGGTTGCAACTCTACTAGATCATCTCCATAATTTTTGAAACTCTATTTTGAAGAATTTTTCCGGGGAGACTCGACCTTGGAGAAAATAAATGATCTCGAATAATTGAATTAAAAATTTTGCAATGATTCAGGAGAAAACGCTCTCATGCGAGTACTGCATAAAATTTTTTAAACAACATTTCGAGGATGAGGGTCTTCGAAAATGATCTCCTTAATTTTTGAAACACGATTTTGAAGAATTTTTCCGGAGAGATTCGTCCTTGGAGAAAATAAATGACCTCAAATAATTGAATTAAAAATTTTGCAATGATTTAGGAGAAAACGCTCTCATGCGAGTACTGCATAAAATTTTTTAAACAACATTTCGAGGATGAGGGTCTTCGAAAATTATCTCCATCATTTTTGAAACACTATTTTGAAGACTTTTTCCGAGGAGACACGACCTTGGAGACAATAAATGACCTCAAATCATTGAATTAAAATTTTTTGAATGATTCAGGAGAAAATGTTTTCATACGAGTACTGCATAAAATTTTTTAAACATTTCGAGAATGAGGGTCTTCGAAAATTATCTCCATAATTTTTGAAACACTATTTTGAAGAGTTTTTCCGGGGAGATTCGTCCTTGGAGAAAATAAATGACCTCAAATAATTGAATTAAAAATTTTGCAATGATTCAGGAGAAAACGCTTTCGTGCGAGTACTGCATAAAATTTTTTAAACAACATTTCGAGGATGAGGATCTTCGAAAATTATCTACATCATTTTTGAAACTCTATTTCGGAGAATTTTTTCGGGGAACTCGTCCTTGGAGAAAATAAATGACCTCAAATAATTGAATTAAAAATTTTGCAATGATTCAGGAGAAAACGCTTTCATGCGAGTACTGCATAAATTTTTTTAAACAACATTTCGAGGACGAGGATCTTCGAAAATTATCTCCAAAATTTTTGAAACACTATTTTGAAGAATTTTTCCGGAGAGATTCGTCCTTGCAGAAAATAAATGACCTCAAATCATTGAATAAAAATTTTTGCAATGATTCAGGAGAAAACGCTTTCATGCGAGTACTGCATAAAATTTTTTAAACAACATTTCGAGGATGAGGGTCGTCGAAGAGAAAAAAAATTAAAATGATAAAGAATGCTTCATACTTAGATTTATAACGCTTTATAACGATACGCTTTTTCTCATCTCCCGGACTGATTTAAGTACTCATTCGAGAATGAAAATTAAAGTAAGGGCACGCTAGATCATCTCGTATCGTGTATGAGAAAGCTTGTGAGGCACACATTGAGTTCTAAAGAGTACGAGTGGAACGAATGCGCGGGATCGAGAACTCACGCGAGATTCTCAAACACACACACAAACACAAAAAACACCGACATAAACGTATTATACCTCTTGGCAACGAATACAGACCCAAAGAAGAATGTTTATAATCGAATCTCGCAAATCAACGATTTTACACATTCTTTTTCAAGTTTATCATCCTCGCAACAAAAATTCTATAAATTGAATTTTGCACATTGATTATTCATTGATAATCCAGTGCTATTCAAGGATATTCCATCTTTATCCCAGTATTATTTTTTCAGTATTTGGGTCATTCGATATCAAATCGACCAAGAGTTGGAATCGACCCCTCTCAACTTCGATGAAATTTGGTCAGAAGTTATTTTTTCAATAAAACGAAGTTCTACGCTACCAAAGGAAAAAAAATTGAACTTTTTTTCGAAAGTTAGGCAAAATTCAAAATTTCATAATTTTTCAAATCTTTCAAGTTCATTTTTTAAATATCTTTAAAACTATTATAGTTACGAAAAATCGTTTTGAATTCGTTTTAAAGAGTATACTTGGAGCTACGAAAAAAAAAATATTCCGAAAAAAAATGTTGAATTTGGGGAATTTTGAATTTTCAAAAATCGTGAAAATCCAAGTTCCATATTTTATTTTTTGGTTTAATTTTTGTTATATAATACCTTGTATTGATCTTAAAAGATCCTGAAATTTTCAGGATGGTGTGATTTGTTTCAAAAATAATTTTTTTTTGAATTTTGGTAAAAAAAAATTTGTTTGTTTAACTTCCAAGTTAAGTAAAGTTGAGCAATTATGTAATTCTGTAATTTTGAGCAGTTAAAATTTCAATTAATGACAATTTAAAAAAAAACTTTTTTTTTACCAAAATTCAAAAATTTATATTTTCGAAACAAAAACACACCATTCTGAAAATTTTAGGATTTTTTAAGATCAGTACAAGGTATTATATAAACAAAATTTAACCAAAAATTTAATGGTTATTGTGGATTTGCACGATTTTTACAAATTAAAAAATTTATATTTTTGAAACAAAAAAAAACACCTCTATGAAAATTTCAGGATCTTTTAAGATCAGTACGAGGTATTATATTTAAAAAATTTAACCAAAAATAAAATATGGAACTTGGATTTTCACGATTTTTGAAAATTTAAAATTCTCTAAACTCATCATTTCTCAAAAAAATGTTTCGGAATTTTTTTTTTCGTAGCCCCAAGTATACTCTTTAAAATGAATTCAGAACGATTTTTCGTAACTATAATAGTTTTCAAGATATTTAAAAAATAAACTTGAAAGATTTGAAAAATTGTGAAATTTTGAATTTTGCATAACTTTCGAAAAAAAAAATTAATTTTTTTTTTCCTTTCAAGCTTGCATAGGCGATAATGGCGGAACGGGCGTTAGCAACGCTACAGAATTATTGAAAAAAAATGGCATTCTCAGTTTCAAATAAGGCTGGTTTAGCGTCCCTAAAATCCCTATTCATTTGTTTTCAATGCATTGGCTCTGTTACACAAATGCTGTGCCACAAATGTCATATAAATTCCCCCTCTATTTCCCAACCGAAAACACAGGTGTGTTTTCACGCAGATTCGTCAAAATCCGAACAAGCGATATCAAAGTGCACAAAACCTTCCAAAGAAAAGGAAATAATGGTTCCTATTGCACAGAAAAATTCGGCCCGAGGTTCGGATTCACTATCCAACTACAGCGGTTTTAGTTTTCCTACCATTTTCGTGGAGCTTTTCTCCGCGAAGAAGAAAGAGCGCGACTGCTTCGTTCGACCGTAGCGAAACGCGTGGAGAGTATTAACAAAAAAAATGAACATAGAAATCTTGGCGTATATATTGAGAAAAAGATAATTTATCGAGAAACTGACCACGTGTTTTTGCAGGCGGAAGACATTTCGACCGGCGGCGCCCTCATCGCATGATCGCGCTGTCGGCGGGGGGTAAAACAGTGAATCTCACAGAAACAACAAGCGCGGAAGAAAAAAACGATTTTGCGATTCGTAGATACGAAACACGGTCTGTACTGCACGTGTCGTGTGCGTATAAAATTTATATTTTCTATACTGTTCTCTGTAACGAAAGTTTGAAGAGAAACGAAAAATCACGATCACGCACGGCGCAACCTTCGCGTCGCTGGGGTCGAGCCCTGACTGCCGCGAGAAGCGAATAGCGATGCTGTGTGACGGCGGGAGGACCACGCTCTCTTTCTCTCTCTCTCTCTTTCTCGACACTTTCGCCGTCGTTGGTCCTATCCGTGTATTACGAAAAAATGGCCGTCCCGCGCGTTAACTAATTTGCCTGTGTGCCGAAATTACGTGAGAAGAGCTTTGACGGCTCTTTTTCCTGAATTCATAAGAATCCTGCGATGCCTCGTTTTCGAACCGATTTTAACAATTTTTTTTTTTCAACAAAATACATTCATTCATATTTTAAATTGTAAATGTTTTTCTAATTCAATAATTCAGTCAATATCAACACCGTTTTGTCAACGAATTTTCTTTAAAAAAAATCAAGTACAAAATTAACCTGCAACGATTTTTTAAATTTAATATTATCACAAATTACCATCCATCGTTACTTATAAAAAATTACAGCGGCAAAAAGCTAGATTTAAATTGAAGTTTTATCCTTGCAATTCTTATCTGCCGGCTTTTCAAGATTAAATTGTTCTTGTTATTATTATTATTATTTATTTTAACGATCAGCCGGATATTTATGTATCCGGATATTGACGAGATAATTTTTTTAATACATTTTGACGATCGGGTTCATAAAGAGGAAAGTTTGAGCTTCAATTTCCTTTTTTGAAAAAATTTGAGCCACTTTTTGTTTTCCAAAGTTATTCTGTTTTTTTGTGAAAAAAGAGGAAATTTGAAAAATCCCGTATAACACGAAAACAAAGAGGATTCATGAAAAACTTCAAGGTAGCAAAAAGTTGCGTCTGTTTTTGTTGAGTACAGAGGAATTTTTTCAGATTTTATTCCCCAAAATTTTGTTCTTCTCATTTTCGGGGTCGGAACTCGGATCATTCAATTACCATAACTCGAGCACTATGGGATTATTGATAAAATTTCAGGAGAGGAAAATACTTTATTTTACCATTTTCAACACATTGGAATTTTTTTTTCAAATTTTTTCCCCAAATTTTTTCCAGCCTCAACATGAAAGAACTAAATTTTGGAAAAAAAAATCTGAAAAAATTCCTCTGAACTCAAAAAAAACAGACGCAACTTTTTGCTGTCTTGCATTTTTTCTTGAATCCTCTTTTTTTTCGTTTTGTATGGCATTTTTCAAATTTCCTCTTTTTTCACAAAAAACAGAATAAGTTTGGAAAAAAAATCACTTAAAGTTAAAAAAAAGGTAAATTGAAGCTCAAACTTTCCTATTTATGAATCCAATCGTAAAAATGTATTTAAAAAATTTCCTCTAGAAGATGGGTACACCCGAAGAGAGGGGGAAAAAGGCGGAAACAGCTGTTTTCAAAATAGAGTCCAAAAACAATTTGTAAAAATAATTAAAAAATCAGGAAATGAAACAAAATTCTTCCTCTTTAAAATGCCTAAAAAATGTTCCAGACCTTTTTCGAAATTTTGTCCGGAATCTTTTCGCCGGTAGTGTACATGATAATTGTAATTTGTGGACATTTTTTTGAAAATATTTTGAGCGGCCAATTGTTGATGTAATTTGCATAAATTTTGGCTCCTCAAAATCTACAAAATCTTTTTGAAATCTCGCCCCCTCAAAATAGACCCGACCTTAGCGCAAATATTGCCCTAAACGCTATTTTGCGCTTTAATAAAATAAGGAAAATAATTTTGAAGAAGCGTTTGCCCTTTTCTCACACGAGACGACGAATCTGACAGCGTCTATTCCGCTCTCGTGATCTCGTCGCGAGAGAGAAAACGCCGGCCGGTTCTTTCAAACGGCGAGGAATAGAAGAAAGAGATGACGAACTTTTGCCGCGGAGAGCGAGCGCGTTTCTCTAACACTGAGAGCATAAGGAACGATCCGCTAATTGCTCTCGTGCTGCGCACGTTCGCTCGGGATTCTGTCCATTATAAATCGCCGAAACTTTTGGTCCCTCCGAGCAGAGGTGTTGGCCCCTCGTAGAAGGATTATCGTGAGGTAATAACGATGCTTCAAGACGTATAAATTCTTTTCACGAAAATTAACGCATATCTAATAAAGCGAGAAAAAGAGTAAGAGAAAAAAAATCAGGACACTATTTTGACGGTTATTTTTCTCTTTGAAGGTCAAAGGGTTTTTTTCTCCAAAACATTGACCTTGTCGGAGCAACCGTCGCGTTTTTATCCTCCTTTCGACTTCTGTTCGGAACTTTCAACGTTTCTTTCTTTCCTAGACGACATTTTCAAATTTTTCAATCACAGATTTTGAAAATTCAATCCTGAACTCCAACAAAGTGTCCTTCGTCGCAAAGAAGGGACAAAATTCAGTCGGAAGGTAGTTTTAAAAATTCCATCGAAGAATCGTGGGACGAGAGTTATCGGACAAAGTGCTTATCGTTGAAAAAATAGTGACTGACCATTTTAGTCGATGGTACATGTTGACCGGATCTCTCTCTCCTCGTTTCCGGCGTTTCGTCGCCCTCGAAACGTCGAATTAACCCTTGAATACCTTCCAGGAAGCTCCAACGTTGATTTTGAAAAACTTGGCACGAAGAAAAAAACCAAAAGAACGAAAAAACAAAATGTTCTTCTACTCGCGGATTGCCGAATTTTTGGGGTCGCGAGGAATCCTTCACGATTCCGACGGATTCTCGAGTTTTGGGGGAATTCGGTTGTATCAATTTCGCGGTAAAACTTTGAAAAACTTATTTATCGACACAACGGAGAGGACGCGTTTTTGTGGGGATTTTTAGTTGCACCGACGACGAGAACTCGCGATGAACTGAGCCCAGTGAGGAAAAGGATATGCCTAATGCCTCCCGGGTCGTCGTGAGTGAAGCGACTGGAAGCGACCCCCGATGGATACTGCGGCGAAGAGGCGACGCTCTCTCTGGTTCGGGCCAGAGGACCAGCAGCGGGGGAGGGGAAGGGGAGAAAGAGAGAGAGAGAGAAAGAGAACGAAAGCCCAGTACCGCGCGGCTTTTAAGGAGGTTCTATCGGGTCTCATGCGTTAGATAAATTCCAAGTTTAATTGTTTAAAATTCGTATGAACCTTCTTAACAATCATACTCAACTGTGGGTAAAATTTGAGAAAGTTTGAGAGTCTTGAAATCGAGTTATTTGTTCTAAAATATCGTCTTTTCTCGTAACTTCCCATAAGACCTTATATGTTAAAGTTGCGATTTTAAACACTGAATATCTCGATTACCAGACGATGAAACCTTCTCATTTTTTTTACACATTATAATACAACGCTCAGGAAGATTCACGCAAAATTTCAAAAAATTATCTTGGAAAAATTGTATTTCATCATTTTGCCGTTACATTGTGTATGGGGCGTTCCATCCCAAATCGGAGAGTTTGAAAAACTTTTTTTTTATTTCCTCAATTTTTTTATATTTCTTGGTACCCATCAAAAGACCCTTCCTGTTAAATTTTGAGATTAATTACCCGTTCAAAAGATATTAAATTAACTAAAAACCACTATTTTTTTGGTATTTTGGTCATAACTTCTTTGATAATGATCCAAATTAAAAGTTTTTTTTTTCAAAATTTTTGTTTTGTCATGGCCTTTTCAGAAAAAAATACAACAAAAATATTCGACGAGTTTTTGAATGAGTTTTTTGAGTTTTAAACTTTAAATAGCGTTTTTAAAAGTGAGGGTCATTTTTTATTTTTCTTTTAATTTTTTGCTTCAAACATCTATCTATTCAACAATTTTTAAGACTAGTCCGATCGTGGGATTTCCATAACTACAATTTTTTTTCGATTTTTGAAAATTAAATTTTTTTTATTTTTATAAATTATTATGAATTGTTACCAATTGTTGTTACTGTATGGTATTTTTTTCAATATTTAGAATTTATTTTGACACTTTTTATTGTTAACAGGTTCTCAAAATTAATAATTAATCGTTAAATCTGTTTATGAACAATAATAACAACAGTTTTTATTTATTCACGTATTTTTTTGAAAACCTTACATATACGATTATTTCCTGAATTAGAATATTCCTTTGCCAATACGTTTCCGTTGCTCATTGGAATAATCGAATGAAATTTTTGTGTCCCCCTGTGATTGACTTCGCAGTATTGTATAGCAAATAAAATCTTTCTTTTGCATCTAAATAATGTTTCTCAGGGGAAATTTGACAGCAATATTCGGTAGACTATTTGGGTTCGATGCCCAATCATACAATTCTTGAACTGTTGTTATTTGCTGATCGATTAATTATTAATTTAAGAAATCTGTGAACAATGAAAAAGTGTCAAAATTAATTCAAAATGATTAAAAAAAATACTATACAGTAACAAAAATTGGTATTCATAATAATTTAAGAAAAAAAGAATTATTTTCAAAAATAAAAATAAAATAGTAGTGATTGAAATCCCACGATCGGACTACATAGTCTTAAAAATGGTTGAATAGACAGATGTTTAAAACAAAAAATTAAAAAAAAATTAAAAATGACACTCACTTTTAAAAACGCGATTTCAAGTTTAAAACTCAAAAAACTCATTCAAAAATGCGTCGAATATTTCTGTTGTATTTTTTTCTGAAAAGGCCATAAAGAGATAAAATATTAGAAAAAAAAACTTTTAATTTGGACCATTATCAAAGAAGTTATGACTAAAATACCAAAAAAGATCGGTTTTTTTTGTTAATTTAATATCTTTTGAACGGGTAATCAAAAAAATCTCAAAATTCAACAGGAAGGGTCTTTTGATGGGTACTAAAAAATATTAAAAAATTAAAGAAATGAAAAAAAAAAGTTTTTCTCACTATCCGATTTGGGATGGAACGCCCCATATACCATTTTGATTATGGCGATAGAACCTCCTTAACAGGGTATTCTGGTCTAGAATTTTGAAAATATCAATTTTTTTTTGCATATTCTCAAAGTTTAGACCTTTAAGAATATATCCTCGAAAGGAAATTTACGGAGTTACAGCTATTTTAGTGACGCAGCAACGTCACGTCGGAGCAAATCGGACTATAGACGTTTTTCTCAGGAATTTTTTAATAAAAATTTCTGACTCTAAGACTATTTTACTATATTTGCAATAATGTCTGATTCATCCCTTAATTTTTGTAATTCGCGAGAATAGCAACCGATTGAAAAACGGAGTAATCTGTACGAGAATTAGAAAATAGAGAAAATTTATAATATAGTATCCGGTAAAATCGTATCTCGCCTAGAAAAATTAAAGAAAACAATAACGATAAATTTGGAGTGGAATGTGAGAAATGTTAAAAAGTAGCTGTGGAAATTGCGGACGAAAAATGCGAATGAGTATATACTTAATTAATAAAATATGCGCTTGACACTCACTCCTTCGACGCGACGTTCTCTCAATCGATGTGCAAACCTCAAAGATCTCTCCTCGAAGGCAGACTGAGGATATTACAGCGATGGTTGATTGATGATTTGTCTTCAGTGGGCTGAATCTTCAACCTCGTGAAATTTCGACCGGAAGTGCAGCTTCTCAAACCACGCGCACATTTTTCTTCACAGGTTTCACTCCGCGTTTATTAAGTTTACCGATTGAATTAGAAATTGAATGCAACGAAAATTTAACACGAGTGTATTATTTTGTGCCGGACCCACGATTTTTTTTCCGACGATATTTTTCGATCGAAAAACCGACGAGAGAAGTGAGAAAGGGGCTTGAAAAATCATATTTTGTGATCTTCTAATTTGACGTCGCATCTTTTTACACCAGACTCGATTTTGCGTGTAAGAGATTAAATTTTTTTTATTAATTCAAAAGATTAAATTTTTTAATTAAATTAAAGAATTTTTAAATTCATATCTAATTTAAGAAATTTCTAATTTTCATCTAATTAAAAATATTTTGAAATTTTATTTAATTTAATATGTTTTGAATTTTCATAACATCGAAAAGATTTTGAATTTTCATTCAAGTTGAGAGATTTTGAATTCCCATTTAATTAAAAAGATTATGAAACTTTATCTGTTTTAATAAATTTTGAATTGTCATTGAAGTGAATATATTTTGAATTTTTATATAGCCCAAAAGTTTATCTTTTACCCAGCCCTCGATACGCGTAAAGAAATAAAAATGGCATATACCGTGAATTTACCTCGCGATAGACTCAAAAACAAGTAAGAAACGATTGTTCCGGGAAACAAACGTCGGTACGGCAGCGCGAAGCGAGTGACCCGTGAGCGCGAGAGAAATAGAAAAAAAAAATGGCGAGGGGAAAAAAACTCCCGAGGCGCGATACATGCATATATTGTACACGGTAAATCCCACCCAATATTTACTCTCGGTGTTTTTCATTTATCGCAATATTTTAACGCGAATCGCGACAACGCGCTCTCATATCGCATCGTTAACAGTGTCTCTCGCACATGGGCCACGCGCTATGGGAGAAAAAAATAATTTTCACTCACCGCTTGCCATGTTTTTGTTTGTCCTCGACGCGCGACTCGCGCTCCGCGCCGAATATCGGGAACGAGTGACGCGAAAATGGCGCACAGGGTCAAGCAAACTCGCGAAAAACCTCATCGACTCGCAAAGACGATGATTCATCGACGAATAATTCTTTCGTAGCACCGAGCGCTACCCCACGAACATTTTCACCGCGAATTTGAAACACACGGCTCAAGAATTAGCGAGAAACAATGAATTTAACGAGACGCGATCAACAGGTACGTTGTTATCGAACGAGATTCACGGACGAGAGTGAACGAGACTACGAGAGCGCGGGCGTGGGGGTAGCGGCCGGAGAGGGAACCAAGAACGCGGAAAGAGAGAGAGAGAGAGAGAGAGAGAGAGAGAGAGAGAGAGCGAACTCTCGAAAAGGCGACGAATCTGCCAACGGTCGTTCTCAATTATATTCTGCGCGATTCTACACACAAAAAAATTATATCGAGAAACTGCAAAAAATATTCGAAACACCGAGAAAAAAAATATACAGTAAAAATATTCGCAAAACGTCATCTCTTCGATTCTCCCACCAATTCCCCCTCCCGTTGTAGCAACACAACGACGGCGATGAAGCTCTTGCGACGCGCCGAACGCACAAAAAAATATTCCCCAAATATCACCAGCTTTTTTTTTCACCGCGCTTCGAATACGCGGTTTTTGTTTACCTCTCGATTCGTGGAGGATCACGTTTACCGAGAATGTGCCTCGCGTTGGACGCCAAAAACGAAAAATACGATTTTTTCGAGAAACGATATCGTCGCTACGGTCGCGCGGAGCAAGTGATCTCGCGAGAGAAACAGAAAAAGATGGCGAAGGGAAAAAAAAAACTCACGCGGCGCATGCGCGTCCACCACCGAACGCGGCTGGTACATATGCACGGTAAATGCCACAATAAATTAAATCTCGATACATTGCACTTATTTATCGCAATATTTTTTTTCACTCACCGCTCGCCGAGTTTTTGTTTCGCCTTGCCGCGCGTTTCTGACTCCGTACCAAACGATTTTGGATTCTCGCGAACGAGCGACGCGACAATGGCGCGCGAGGCCATGGCAAATACGCGAAAAATCTCGTGGATTCGCAACGGGGACGATTCATCGTCGAATAATTCGTTTCGTAGCACTGAGTGTTTCACTGTCCCACGCACGTTTTTACTGCGAATTTTAAACACACAGAGCTCAAGAATTAGTGGAAAATAATGAATTCACCTTGACGCGATTAACAGGTACGTTGTTATCGGACGTCATCATCCACCGATCCACGCACGAGAGTGCCGAGAGTGAACGAGAGCGCTGGCGTGAGAGAGAGGGAGAAAGAGAGAGAAAGCGACTCGCGAAACGCGACCCCAACGCCATCTCGGTCTTTCCCCTACTATTTCCCCCTACTCTCATCACGCGTCGCTTTCGCTCACTTCCCTTTCTCCTCCCGCTGCCGGGTGCTGCTCTGACGGCCGCACACTCGACCGAGGATTCAGTTTGACAACAACATACTTTCTCACTCGTTTTCCAGGTAATGCTTTGTTTTCAATCGCTTCCGAGCTCAGTGTGTGTTCGAGTTAACGTTAAATTAAATTCGTAGAGCTGGGTGCCACGAAACGAATTTTCGACGACTGATCTTCGTTCGTGGCAAATCGATGAGATTCGCGAGAGTCCAGAAACATTCGCCGCGGGGCGCAAGTCGACAAGAAACAAGGACATCGCGAACGGTGAGTGCAAAATTTGTTCCGACAATGAAAAATCAGAGCACTTTAACGGGATTTTCGTTAAAATATTGTGATAAATAAATGAAAAATATCGAGATTAAATTTAATGTGGCATTTACCGTGCACATGTACCGGCCGCGTTGGATTGAGGGCGCGCATGCGCCGCGTGAGTTTTTTTCCCTCGCCATCTTTTTCTGTTTCTCTCGCGAGGTCACTTGCTGCGCGCGACCGCAGCGCCAATCGTTTCTCAAAAAAAATCGTGTTTTTCGTTTTTGGCGTGCAACGCTTAGTACATTCTCGGTAAACATGATCTTTTTTTCTTCACGAATTGAGAGCTAAAAAAAACCGCGTATTCGTTTTTGTAGAATCGCGATAGAATATAATCGAGATCGACCGTTGGCAGATTCGTCGCGTTTTCGAGAGTTCGGCCTCTCTCTCTCTCTCTCTCTCTCTCTCTCTCTGTCCTTGGTTCCCTCTCCGGCCGCTACCCCCACCCCCGCGCTTTCGTTCACTCTCGTCCGTGGATCCCGTTCGATGACAACGTACAAACCTGTTGATCGCGTCTCGGTAAATTCATTGTTTTTCGCTAATTCTTGAGCCGTGTGTTTCAAATTCGCGGTGAAAATGTTCGTGGGGCAGCGTTCGGTGCTACGAAAGAATTATTCGTCGATGAATCGTCGTCGTTGCGAGTCGATGAGGTTTTTCGCGAGTTTGCTTGGGCCCTGCGCGCCATTGTCGCGTCGCTCATTCCCGTTGTTCCAAAAACATGGCGAGCGGTGAGTGAAAATTTTTTTTTCTCCCATGGCGCGTGGCCCAAGTACGAGAGACGAGAGACACTGTTAACAATGCGATATGAGAGCGCGTTGTCGCGATTCGCGGTAAAATATTGCGATAAACGAAAAACATCGGGAGTAAATATTGGGTGGGATTTACCGTGTACAATATATGCATATATCGGGCCTCGTGAGTTTTTTTTCCACCCGCCATTTTTTTTTCTATTTCTCCCGCGCTCACGGGTCGCTCGCTTCGCGCTGCTGTACCGACGTTTGTTTCCCGGAAAAATCGTTTCTTACTTGTTTTTGAGTCCATCGCGAGGTAAATTCACGGTATTTGCCATTTTTATTTCTTTACGCGTATCGAGGGCTGGGTAAAAGATAAACTTTTGGGCTGTTTAAAAATTCAAAATCTTTTCACTTCAATGGCAATTCAAAATTTATTAAATCTGATAAAGTTTCAAAATGTTTTCAATTGAATGGGAATTCAAAATCTCTCAACTTGAATAAAAATTCAAAATCTTTTCGATTTAATGAAAATTCAAAACATATTAAATTAAATAAAATTTCAAAATCTTTTTAAATAGATGAAAATTAGAAATCTCTTAAATTGGATATAAATTTGAAAAATCCTAAATTTAATAAAAAAATTTAATTTCTTGAATTAACAAAAAATTTTAAATCTCTTACATTCAAAATCGAGTTTGGTGTAAAAACATGCGACGTCAAATTAAAAAATCACAAAATATGATTTCTTAAGCCCCTTTCTCATTTCTCGAGTCGATTTTTCGATCGAAAAATATCGTCGGCAAAAAAAATCGTGAGTCCGGCACAAAATAATACACTCGTGTTAAATTTTCGTTGCATTCAATTTCTAATTCAATCGGTAAACTTAATAAACGCGGAGTGAAACCTTTGAAGAAAAATATGTGCGTGGTTCGAGAAGCTGCACTTCCGGTCGAAATTTCACGAGGTTGAAGATTCCGCCCACTGAAGAAAAATCATCAATCAACCATCGCTGTAATATCCTCAGTCTGCCTTCGGGGAGGGATCTCTGAGGTTTGCACATCGATTGAGAGAACGTCGCGTCGAAGGAGTGAGTGTCGAGCGCATATTTTATTAATTAAGTACTCATTCGCATTTTTCGTCCGAAATTTCCACAACTACTTTTCAAAATTTCTCACATTCCACTTCAAGTTTGTTGTTATTGTTTTCTTTAATTTTCTAGGCGAGATACGATTTTACGGAAGATTATATTACTATGAATTTTTTGTCTGTTTCAAAAATCCTTCTTTATTAATTCTTTGTGTTGTTATCAATCACAATTATCCAGACTTTCTTTTGTAATATCAGTCGTTTATTTCCATTCTCATCAAAAATTGCTTTTGTTTGAGTTTTAAAGCCAATAGGTCGAACATGTTTTTTTTTTTTCAATTATCGCAGGTTTCTCTCATCATGAAAATATCTCATTCTAAATCTATTAGAGCTATTTTATCGATAACAAAAAAAAATATATCTAAAATACTCCTGATATCATTTTCTCCTAATTCTAAATGCTGTATTTGCTCATTAAAAAATTTCATTTTAGCAAAAAAGAATTCTTGCAAAGAATTCTTTTGAAATAAATTTTTTCCTTGTGAGAGGCGAAAAGAGGAAATTACGGTCTAAATATTGTGTGGCATTTTATTTTAATTTTAGGAAAAAGAATTCTTTGCAAGAATTCTTTTTTCCTAGAAAGAAATACATTTTTCGCTTGTGAGAGGCGAAATGAGGAAATTACGGTCTAAATATTGTGTGGCATTTTTTGCATTATTTAACATTTTGCAAATTGTTTAAACGCCTGATTATAAAGTCAGGATTCATCACAAAATACGTTGAGCTTTTAGGATTTCTATGTACTGAATGATTGAAAATAATTATGTGGATAATGCAGAAATTGAAATTTAAACCAGGGGATGAAATGATTGTGGCTATGGATAGCGAGGAATTTGCTTTTCCATAATTATATACATAAGCGTGTTTCAAACGTTCTGACGAGATTGCGGGATGTAAAACGCGATATCAAATATTTTCCGTAATCCAGAATTCCAATGAAAGCGTTGGCTGTAAATAACGCATTCTCTCTCTCTCTCTCTCCCTCTCCCTCTTTCTAATCAAGGTATATGTGATATTGTCATCGGTCGGTATGTATAACTACATCCGTCGGTAACATATTACCTGTAACAATGAACACGACGGAAGAATACGATGAGTATAGGTGCTCCGCTTGCAAAAAAGCAATCAAAAGCCAAGTAGTACGATGCAAGACGTGTCCAAGAATGTTTTTTCATCCGGGGTGTGCAAATAAGCATCGAATACTCGATCGAAATCGAGAATTAGTCCCATGCAAGGGTCCATTTGAAAATATTCAAGCAGAGGAAGAAATGCCAAAAGCAGGGGTGTCAAGGGACCGGCTGGGGTCGACTGGATCCATTGGATCAGCAAGAAGTACGAGCGCATCGGGTACGTCGGATACAAAAATAGACTGGTTGATAAGAACAGTGAAAGCAATGAAGGATGAAATAGCCTGCAAGAATGAAGTCAAAAAGATGATTCAAGATATAGTTGGTGCTGAATTAGAAGGTGTGAAACAACAGATAGAAGAATTAAAGCGAATAATGCAGGGAGAAAGTGCGAACGCAGCAAGAATAACGTATAGTGAAGCGACAAAAGAAAAGAAAAAAGAAAAGGTGATAATCATCAAACCGAAGACGCAGCAGGTGAGTGAAGAAACGAAGCGAGTGATAAAGGACAAGGTGGATATCAAAAGCATGGCTGTGGGAATAACAAAACTGAAGAAGGGCAGCGAAGGGACCGTCATCCTGGGCTGTGAAACGGGAGAGGAATTGGAAACCCTAAGGGCGACCATACAGGAGAAAATGGGCAAGGACTTTAGAGTGTCGGAACCAGCAAAGCTCAAACCAAAAATAAAAATAGTAAACATAGAAGATGAAGAATTGAACCTCAGCGACGAAGAACTAATTGATACAATTAGAGCTCAGAATGAATTGGAGCAAATTGAAGGAAGTGAGATGAAAATCATCAAAAGGATAATCAAAGGAGATGAACAGTCGCGAAGCAGAATTGGATCGGTAATCTTGGAACTGGACGAAGCAACCCACGATCGGGTACTGAACAAAGGCAAACTCAACGTAGGATGGAGGAAATGTACGGTCTACAACCACGTCAATGTTAGAAGGTGCTATAAATGCTGGGGTTATTACCACATAGCAAAGAACTGTAAGAGAGAAGAAACTTGCTACAAATGTGCAGGAAAGCATAATGCAGGAGAGTGTACAGTAGAAAGGAAAAAGTGTGTAAACTGCGTGTTTAAGAACGAAAAATTCAACTTGAAGATAAATGTGAATCACACTGCGATTGACCGGGACTGTCCAACACATCAGAAGGCGATGCAAGAAGAGAGGAAAAGAGTGGGATGGATAGAATAGCAACCATTGAAGAACGAAACGATAATGTACACAAATGCGCAAAGTCTTTTAGCACACGTAGAGGAAATGCGACACCAGGTAGCTGGCCGAATCAGACCTGCAATGCTGGCGTTTTCGGAATCCCGAGTGACTGCCGAAATTGAACACAGTGAAGTGCATATGCAAGGTTATAATGTAATCAGATGCGATGCAGAGAATAGAAGTACGGGAGGAGTCGTAGTATACGTAAGAGAAGATATTAAATACGAACTATTAATGAGTAATAAGATAGAGGCAAACTGCTGGAGCCTAGCAATAGAGGTCAATGATAAAATTTATAAGGGTGTTATAATAGTAGTTTACCACTCACCGAGTGCGTCAGATTCAGAATTTATAAGATATATGGAGGATATAACAGAGGAGCTAACAATAAAAGGAAATTGTATAATAATAGGGGATTTTAACATTGATGTTGCGAGAAACACATTCTATAAAAAACAATTATTGTCGGGGATGTTAAGTTTAGGTATGAAACAATATGTCACTGAACCTACAAGAATAACACAGGAAAGCCAAACAATAATCGATCTTGTATTTTCGAATATGAATGTAAAATCACGGATTGAACATGAACCAAAAATAACAGACCATGCTTGGATAAAAATAGAACTGGGAAAGTGCAATTCAGAGAGTAAGCAAAGAGAATACAAGACAAGAAATTATAGTAAAATCGACCAGAAGGAATTTGCAACAGTGCTGACACAATCTGTACAACAATGGTCAGATGGGGATTTAAACCAGAGGGCGAAGAGTTTTGTGGATAGTATAGTAGCTACACTAGATGTAGTTGCACCAAAAAAGACTGTTAAGATTCCAAGCGTATGGGAGGGTAAAAAATGGTACTCAGATGAGATAAAAAGGGCAGCGGCCAGAAGGGATATTGCGTACAGGAGGGCAATTCATGAGGGAACAGATGGTAGCTGGGGCCAATTCAAATCAGAAAGAAATACAGTAGTGAGCTTGATAAAGAAAAAGAAAAAAGAATATTATGAGAATATGATAGACAAAAACACGAAAGACCCTAGAAGTATGTGGAAAACATTGAAGGAATTAATTGGGGGGAAAATAACAGGAATCCAAGAGACTAAAAAGATAAATTTCGAGATGATTGATGATCGGACAGTGGGAAATACTGCTGATAAATTTAATGTGTTCTACGTCGAAAGTATCAATAATATAATAGACTCAATACAATCAATGGAAAGTCCAGGTAGAAGAAGAATATTGATAAGTGGTGTTAGTAGAATGGAAAGAGGCATGGATAACTTCGAAAACATCGGGGTAGAGGACCTCAAAAAGGTTGTTTATGGGCTCCCGAAGAAGAAAGGAACGGACGAAGGAATATCCAGTGAAATAATAAAGATGGTGTTCAACGTAATGGAACAAGCATTTGTTGATTTAATCAACGACTGCCTAAACGAAGGACTATGCCCTGATAGCTGGAAAACATCGACAATTATTCCTATCCCAAAAATAGATAAAGCTAAAAATGCGAAGGACTTTAGGCCGATTAATATGTTACCACTGTACGAGAAGGTCTTAGAGCTAGTAGTGAAAAACCAACTCGAAAAATATTTAGAATTAAACGATATTTTAACTGAGCATCAGTCAGGTTTTAGAAATAAGTACTCATGTGAAACGGCGATCCAGACAGTTATCGATGGCTGGAAAATAAAGATAAGCGAAGGTAAACTGGTGGGGGTAATCTTCTTGGACCTAAAACGAGCATTTGAGACGGTGGATCGAGAATTATTACTTGGAAAGTTGTTGCAATATGGAATAAGAGGTAAGGTGTTACAATGGTTTAGTTCGTATCTAAGTAATAGAACGCAACAAGTTCGCTACAATGAAGAATTCTCAGGAATAATCGAAACGAAGTATGGGGTACCGCAGGGCTCCGTATTGGGTCCTCTGCTGTTCATTATTTATATAAATGACATAGTTGACACGCGTCCAGAAGATTGTGAAATAAAAATGTTTGCTGATGACACACTAATATATGTTACGGGAGATAGTAGTGCGGAAATTGAGGGAAAAATGAATAGAGCACTGCACACGGTTGAAGGGTGGATGAACAGGAACAAGTTGAAGATGAATGCGGAAAAGACCAAATATATGATTGTGAGAAGCGTAAGGAAAGAACTGAGAGGGAATATTGTACTGGAATGCATGGATGGAACTGAATTAGAAAGAGTGGAAGTAATGAAATATCTGGGTGTAATGATGGATGATAAACTGCGATTTAAGGATCATTGTGAGTATGTGTTGAAGAAGGTAGGTAAGAAAATAAGTTTCCTGAATAGGATAGGGCAATATATATCGGCATACACTAGATGTGTGGTGTATAAAACAATTATAGCACCGCACTTCGAGTATTGTGCAACGTTACTAGTGGGTATGGGTGAGACGGAACTGGATAAACTGCAGATAGCGCAAAACAGAGCGATGCGAGTTATATTGCAATGCAGTCGATATACAAGGGTACGTGATATGCGTGAAGCGGTGCAATTTATGAGTGTAAGACAGAGGTTGTACTATAATGTGTGTATATTTATTTTTAAAGCCGTAAGGGGAATGTTGCCGAAAGACCTGGCGAGGAAATTCGAAATTGTAATGACAAGAACGGGACGACAAACACGGCAGGCAGAAAATATTGTAATCCGATTCCGAAAGACGAGAAGCGCGCAAAAGAGTGTATTCTATGAAGGAGTGAGAATGTATAATGCGTTACCAAGAGAGGTGAAGACTTGCGAAAAGTTAACGGAATACAAAGGTGTGCTAAAACATTTTATAGTAAGCGAAATGAATTAAGTGTATTAGATGTATGAAAATAGCTGAGAAAGCTAATAAAGATCAATCAATCAATCAATCAATCACTCTCTCCCTCTTTCTCTCTCTCTCTCCCTCTTTCTCTCACTCTCTCCCTCTTTCTCTCTCTCTCTCCTCTCTCTCTCTCTCTCTCTCTCTCTCTCTCTCTCTCTCTCTCTCTCTCTCTCTCTCTCTCTCTCTCTCTCTCTCTCAACCGCCCCCTTAAAGCTCTGTTTATTACGCTTTTCTCCCATCAGCCTTTCTCTCCCTCCCGCGGTTATGAATTATCTGCTGTTTGCACAATTCTCGAACATATTGTACACACAAACGCACACTGCAAGAAGCAATTCGACGTATTTCTTTCATGTTTATCTCCAGGGAATTTCCAACGATCTTTCATTCTTCAATATCGAAAAAAACTACTTTTCTAGTGAATAATGTTTGTGCGTGATTCACATTTTAGCATCGAGGTAGTTAAAAAAAATTCCAATCGGATGGTTACATCTGAAAAATCACGTTATAAATATTGCAACTTTTTTAGAAATTTTTTTATTTTCAGAAATTGTTTAGAAATTTGGGCTCGATGGCTCAAGAAATTCTCTGCATGTATCCATTTCAATTTCTCGCGGCTAAAATGAAGTTGTTTTACAAAAAGAAATATTTTTACACTTCTAAGGATTCTAAAAATGATTTTCCAAAATATTTTTTGCTCGTTTGGTCTTGATAATATAATTCAACATTTGCTAGAAATGATCGCCATATCTGATGTGCTAGTTTTCTAAAATTAGATTTTAGATTGAGCGGCCTCTGAGGATTCTAAAAATATGTTTTTGTTATTTTTCGGTTCAGTAATCTCAATAATAAAATTTAAAATTGGTTAGAAATGACCGTCCTTTTTTTATCTCCTCTGTTTCTAAAGCCATGAAATTTAGATTTTAATGGGGTTAGTCGATATCGAGTCATGGATTATCGAAAAATCGTTGGTTTTTTTCCATTCATTGATAATAAGAATACATTTTACTCATTCATTCATTGCTTCATTCACGAGACAGAGAAAAAAAGCAGTTCCTCGATCTCCCAGTCCATAAAACATATGTATACATATATGTATATATATGGGGCATTCCATGTCAAATCGACCACTTTTAAACCCGACCCCTTTCGATTTGGCTGAAATTTTGTTTTCCTTTTCTACCTAACTAAAAACATTTTTCGCGAAATTTTCAATTTTTTTTACCCAATCCAAAAGAAAAAGCTTTTTTTTAAATGGTTATAACTTCTTTACAAAATTGACTAATTCGGATGTTTTTTTTTAAGATTTTCGTTTTTAAATGTACTTTCCGAAAAAAATACAAAGAAATTTTAAGATATTAAAATCTATGACATTTTTCTTTTTTTCGAGAAAAATTGTCTTTCCAATTTTTATCGAAGTTCGCCATTTTTTTTTTCACTGAAAAAAAAAATTTCTCAATTGGACTTAATTCACAAAACACTACTCTGGAAATTTTTGAGGATTTGTGAAGGACCTCGAAATTAAAAAAATTGAGAAGAAAAAAAAATTGAAAGTGGTAATCTCCTAATTTTTTATTATTTTTATTTTCAAAAAAGTGAAAAAAAAGAAGGAAAAGTCGGCCCACTCCAGGATGAGTGGCTTTTTTTCCGGAATTGATCAAAGTGATTTTTGAGTGAAAAAAAAATGGTGAACTTCGATAAAAAGATTATTTTTCTCGAAAAAATTTCCGATTTTGATGTCTTGAAATTTTTTTGTATTTTTTTCGGAAAGTAAATTTAAAACGAAAATTTTGAATCCAAAACCGTCCCCATTAGTCAATCTTTGAAGAAGTTATAGCCCTTTAAAAAAAACGCTTTTTCTTTTGGCTCGGGTAAAAAAATTTGAAAATTTCCTCAAAAATGTTTTTACTTGGTTAGAAAAGGAAGACGAAATCTCAGCCAAATCGAAAGGGGTCGGGTTCAAAAGTGGTCGATTTTACATGGAAAGACCCATATAGATCCGGTTGTCGCGGATGTGAGTGGCACGTGCTCGTTGCTTTTCTCGATCGTTTTTCCTCTTCATTCCCTCGGCCCGACGCGCTGTATCGGTAGAAACGAGACAGAAGGATCAGTTTTCATCGGCAATAAGAGAGAGAAGCATATTTTCAGGCTCTCTGTACAAGCGCTCGGGTATAAATGAAATATGGGGTAAAATGGATCACCGTGAAAATTGAGCTACATTAAAATGATGAAATAACATTCCAGTCGGCGATAATAACAGTTTGCGGGAAAACAAATTATTCGGGGCAAAATGGACCACCCATAAAGTGGAATAAAAATTGGAATTGGACAATCGAAGCCCCGGTAAAAGCAGCAAAAAATGGAAAATGCGATGAAAATACATTACAGTAGATTCAAGTGAATTTGTATTGAAATTTTCATTTAAACTTTCACCTGCAGGAAGAAATTACAATTTATAACAAGAAGGCACATGCTGAAGATTCTATTTTTTCAATTCTTCGCCTCGATTTTCCGACTTGAATCAATAATTGGAGCAGAGTTGCAAAAAAAGCATTATTTTAATAATGCATTATTGATTTCATTAATGATTATTTTTTCACTTAATAATGGGACTTGACTTCCATTATACATAATTGATTCAATGAATAATGAGTAATGCAAAAATGTTCCATTATCAATTATTAAAGTAATAGTTATTGCAAAGTATTAATTTTTCTTTACTATAATACTGAATATTTTGAATAATGCATTATTCAGAATAAACATATTTTATGCATTCGTAGTCCAATAGGAAAATGCGATAAAATCTTCCTTTTATTTGCGAAAGTGGAAAATATGGATCGATGAAACCGGTTCAGGGACTCGATGGAATGGGTTTATGAAATTTTTTTAAGTAAAAAAACCCAAAAATGTAAACATCGGAATGTCAACGGAACTAATAATCCCCGTTTTGAAATTTGAAATGAAAATTGAAAATTTGAGTCGAAAGAGAATAAAATACACATATGCTGTGCATTTCCCTTTGATCTGACAAATAAAAAAAAATGCACAAGTGGAAGATGATTTTTTCTTTTGGTTGATTCACAAATAAATAAATAATGCATGAAATTATTCGAGAGTTAAAAAATCTAACAAATAAAAGAATACAAAACAAAGTACCGAATTATATTTTCGAAGTAAAAAATTAGAAATCTAAACAAACGAATTTCCACAGAGGGAAATCTAAAGAAACGAATTACCCTGTAAAAAAATTGAGGGAATAACACATACAGTCTGAGATGTATCATTCTTGCGCATTATGATTATAAAAAATCATACGAAAAGGAAGATTTTATTGACATTGCTCTCTACGTACAGAAATTATTTTTATTCCTTTAAACGATTACTCAAAGTAATACATTATTTATTGATGTAATGCGTTATTTGAAGTAATGCACTGCTCGATGTAATGTGTTACTCAAAGTAATGAATTGCTCAATGTAATGCATTACTAAAAGTAATGCATTGCTCAATGTGATGCATTACTCAAATATTGTTCAATATAATGAATTACTCAAAGTAATGCATTATTCTTCATTTTTGTACCATTCATTACTATAGTAATGAAAATTTGTTTCTACTTTGAATTACCCATTACTGTAATAATGGACAATGGCAGCGTTTAGCATTATCCATTACTGATGTAATGAATAATGTTACGTTTTTTTGCATTATTCATTATTAATTTAATGCATAATCATTAGGTTTCACATTTTTCATTACAAAAATAAAGCTTAATGCTTCTATCATAGAATTTTCATTATTTCTAAAACAAATAATGCATCATTTTCACATTATAATTTCGGCAACTCTGAATCGGAGGCACATTAGTGACAATTGATCAATCCTCGAGTATCGAAAAACTATCCGGTAGTCTATTTTGCCTCGATTTCCGGTAAAAAAACGTACGAACGGGGCTTTTAGAACATCCGATGAGACGAACGAACGTTGGCAACGCGCCAGGATGCAAGAAACGATAAAAAAAAATAACGAAAAAAAAATTCTCCATTCTAATATTAAATCTGTGGTGAATGTACACGAATATATAATGCAACAATGATAATCGTCAAATGACACATTAATCGTGTTTGACACGGAGAAATGTCGTTTTTTATAATATCTTGGCGCTTCTTCCGGAAAGAAATTAATCGCGTTCACGAAATTGTCTCTCTCATCGGAATAAAAAAAAAAATAATAATAATAATAATAACCCCGAATGAAACGTCGTCCTACTCTTTCAGGAAATGACCGCACACCGTTATCGCGATGAATGTGTTCTCCGCGTTCCAAAGAAGAAATTATATGATGAATAAACGTGCGTGAGCTTTTGTCGTTCGTGTCAATTTTAGCATCCAAACGATTACGGAAATAAAGCGTGGGCTTTTTTTTCGTGTATCTACATTTTACATATGCACAGAGTGAAACGTTCGACAGGGCGATTTCTTTTTTTTTTTTTTTTTTGTCGCCTCGTTAAATTAATTGGGTCATTCGATAATGCAACGTAACGTCCCTCGTAATTTATTTTTCGGTCTCAGTCACGTCGTTCGAAATATTCGATAACAGTGAAGTACTGAATCGTTAACATGGATTTTATCTTTTTTTAAAATTGTTTTGTAAAAGTTTATTAACGCTTCGGTTTTCCTAATTTTTTTAGCTGAGCTAATTTTCTTCTGACAAAAAGGAGAATCCAGCTTTTTGTTTGCCCCGGAATTTAAAATAGGAGAATCCGTGAGACTTGATTACATTTACAATTTGGAACTTTGAAGTATGGAACTTGTTTTTATCGTTCCTCCATGGAAAAGCCCAAATTTTGCCAGAATTCCATAATCGTCAAGAGAGAGATAAACAGGCTGAGAAAACAATGTCGAAATTTCAATTGCACACTGAAAAAAAAAAAATGTGTGAATGAACAAAATCTGCAGTCAAATACGTTCAACTAGATATTTATTTGGTCCAGCTAAATAATAAGTTTTTTGAACAATATTCTGCGCTTCGGTTGACTAAAATATTATTCAGGCAAAAAAATGTTGAATATTGTATTATAGAGCTATTCCCGCTCAACGGGACCCCCTTTTAGGTCGACCTTTTTCGATTTTCTTGAAACTCGAATATGTTCAAGTGTTGCCTGAAAGTATATTGTACACCAATTTCCAGATCTCTAACTATAATACTTTTTGGAATACACCAAAAGTTATATTTCAAACTTTTTGCGCATTCAGCGCTTTGGAGCTTTGGCAGGGCGCGAAATAAAATCGAAAAAATTCTTTGACAATAGCTTTCAATCGGAAATTTGCTGCGCTTTTCGAAAAAAATATCAGCAGTTCCAAAAAAAACGAATTCATTTGAATTTCGGCCAAAAACCGAAAAAATTTATTTACAACAAAAGAGCATAATTTAATTCAGCGGGACAATTTTTTTTCATGTTTTGTATATATATATCAATATCGTGTTTTTCGTATTCTGATATATCGTGTTTTTCGTACTCTGATATATTATATAGTTTTTTTAACGAATTTCGAATTTTATAAATTTATTAAATTCAAAATTTAATAAATTTCATTTAATCAATTCAATTTAATAAATTGAATAAATTTGATTATTTAATAAATTTAATTAAATTAATTTAATAAATTTACCAAATTCAAAAATTCGTTAAAAAAAACGCTATATAATATATCAGGGAACTGTTGAATACGAAAAACACGATTTTTAAGAATTTTTATCCTACCAAAAAACTTAGCATTAGTAAACGGATGCGAGTTCCAAGTTGAAATTTATATCGTGACTTCTCAGAAATATACAAAACATGAAAAAAATTGTCCCGCCGAATTAAATTATGCTCTTTTTTTGTAAATCAATTTTTTCGGTGTTTGGCCGAAATTCAAATGAATTCGTTTTTTTTTCGGAATCGCTGATATTTTTTTCAAAAAGCGCAGGAAATTTCCGATCGAAAGCTATTGTCAAAGAATTTTTTCGATTTTATTTCGCGCCGCGCCAAAGCCCCGAAGCGCCTGAATACGCAAAAAGTTTGAAATATAACTTTTGGTGTATTCCAAAGAGTATTATAGTTAGAGATCTGAAAATCGGTGTACAATATACTCTCGGGCAACACTAGAACATACTCGAGTTTCAAGAAAATCGAAAGAGGTTGGTCTAAAGAGGGGTCCCGTTGACCAGGACTACCTCGTTAACTAAATTATCTAGTTGAACGTATTTGACTGCAGATTTTGTTCATTCACACATTTTTTTTTTCAGTGCATGATTTTTTTTCTTTAATCAGGATCTCACGAAAGACTTCTCAAATAGTAAATTCGTAATAAGCTGGTATTTTATGAGCTTTACTCTGTCAAAGTCTCGGGACTCGCGAGATGTCACGAACGAGTCCAGTTTTATCGTTCAATCAATCAAAGGACGAATAAAAACGCAAAAAAGGTGATAGTGTCATTTTCTCGATTCTTACAGTGATCGAAAAATAGTTTGGATAAAAGGCATGGATTTATCCACTTTCTTTTATTAACCTTCTCATTATTCTGTCCCTGGAAAACCCATTTGAATAAAAAAAAGACACGACGATGAGGTCAATCATGCCCGCAATAAAAAAAAAGAAATTTTTTTGAATTTTTTTAGCTTAATTTTAGGCGATCTTAAAAATTCTCTAGCGCTGCCAAAAATCAAGATATCGGGATGATCTTTGCGCCATTTTTTTCGTTGTCTCATGCCCTATCGATAAAAAAAAAGAAATCCTGGATCGGATAAATGAGACCGGAGTTATGGCTCTTTTAATTAAATCTCGGTTTTCCGACGTTTTTCCGTTGAATCTCCAAAATCGTTTTTGGCACTTTGAAGCATGATTCGGGAGGAATTTATCCATTGCAAAATAGCATATTTATATGCTCCAGGCAATGCAAATTCTCTTTGAGTTAATTGTGAGTACAGGACCCTTGTAGAGTTAAAAAAAAATTAATAATAATAAAAAGACTGAAGAACTCTTCTGAGGGAATGAATTTACGAACACGGAGTTCGATAATTCACATTTTCATCGCTTTCCATCTTATTTCATATAAATGTGCCTCACAGAGATAGAACAATAGTAAAATTCCTTATGGATATGGGTCATTCCATGTCAAATTGACCAAGAGTTGGAATCGACTCCTTTCAATTTCGATAAAATTTGGTCAGAAGTTTTCGTTTATCATAAAACAAAGTTCTACCAAAAGAAAAAAATTAAAAAAATTTATCTTAAAAGATCCTGAAATTTTCAGAAAGGTGTTTTTTGTTTTTCAAAAATATGAATTTTTGAATTTTGGTAAAAAATTTTTTTTTCAAAATTACTTCAGTCAAGTAAAGTTGAGCAATCATGTTGTTTTGTAATTTTGAGCTGCAATTTAATGTTGATCGTTGAATTGCACGATTTTGAAAAATTCAAAATTCTCCAAGTTCATCATTTTTCAAAATTTTTGTTCGGAATATTTTTTTGTTCGTAGCCCCAAGTATACTCTTTAAGTCGAACCTAGAACGATTTTTTCGTAACTATAATAGTTTTCGAGATATTTGAAAAACAAACTTCACAGATTTTTAAAATTGTGAAATTTTGCATTTTTCATAACCTTCGAAAAAAAATTAAAAAAATTTTTTTTTTAGGTAGAACATCGTTTCATGATAAACAAAAACTTCTGACCAAATTTCATCAAAATTGAAAGAGGTCGATTCCAACTATTGGTCGATTTGACATGGAACGATCCATATAACAAAAAAAACGATATAAAAATTGATTTATGTGTTCGAGAGAAAGAAGCGACGAGCGACTTCAAAAAAATAACCGATTTTAACCCGTCAAATATCTTCCTGACCGTTATTTTAGGTAACCAATTCCTTTTTCGTCTATAAATTTCCACTGTGAAAAGGATAATAAATTTTTTCCTCCGGGATAAAAGATAAAACGAGACAGGACGAGAGAAACAATGTCTTCAAGGATCTACAATCTCGATGAAGAAATCGAATCGGGAGGAGATCGTAAACTTCCGAACGTCGATCACGACATTTGTCGAGCTAAAATGTTCCTCCAACAGTGCAGCCCAGAAAGCGGTGACAGTCTGTGAGTTTTAGCAACAATTTCCACAAAAGTCGTCGTTAATAACCTCTGCAGTTGATGCGACGTTAAATAAAAATAATTAGAAAAAAAAATCGACAAAGAAAATCTCAAAGAATGACAAACCACACCCAGAAAAAAAATCTAGTTGTATAGATACTATAATCGTTTATTTGATCATTTTTCAGTTACTTAAAAGAAAATTTTCTTTCCATCCAAGTTTGGGCGATATTTACTTCCACTATATTTATTTATTTATTTGAATTCACTGTCATCGAGAAACAAGCGTTGAGGAAAAATCCCATTTGTCGTTACTAAATACCTATTCACGCGTAATCTCATCCGATCATATCTGCAGATTTGTCAGTACCTCAAAAATCCGCCAGGTGGCTACCTCTCGCGCAAGCGAATCTGCCTCTCGATGCCTATATATCCCTTCCAAGCTCGTCTATGTTTGATATCCTTATTTTTCAGTATGGATGTGTAATACATTGAACATTGCGACAAAACGCAAAATGGTCGAATCCCCGAAAGGGATTCCCATAAAGAAGGGTCTTTTTTCTTTTACCTTCTGTTAAAGAAAATACGAAGCTTTACGAAATTGTAGACTTCATACGTGTAGCTATATATTCAAAGATTGAAATGTTTAAAAATATATATTGAGTCAATATTTAAAAAAAAAATTCGTTGACATGAATAAAGTTGTATTAGGCCGCCCTACAACTAAAAAAAATTATTTGGCTTGACTAGGATTTAGTTGAATGTACTAGATCTTTTTTCTGGGTAACGAATTTTAGAAATGCCAAGTCAGACTTTTTTCCTTCTGACCATTGTTCCTTTCAGTTACAATCATTTGGCGGAATTGCTCGAGAAAATATTGTCCGAACGTCCGAGGAACGCCGTTGATATATTCGAGGACTACAGCAGGAGGCTCAAGGACGAGAGACACAGGAGTAAAACGAATTATCTTCGCGAGCATTACGTGTCATCCGTGTCCTGCGAGGAGGCGAAATTTTTCACCAAACTCTATCAGGTTATTATCGTTGACGTAGACGTCAGCTGTCACGCAGGATTATCGATTTTTTTGACCCAAGAAAATTTAACGAAAGGACGGTGAAAAAGCTTCGGAGAGGAAGCTCACTTTCAATGTCACTCAAATTTCGCCATTTTGGCAAAAATGATTTTTGGCAAAATGGCTTAGGTTTGATTCTAGAATTTGACGTTTATCCGCGATACAATTTTTTTTTCTCACAAGGATCTTAAGGGTGAAAAGGACACCGAGAATGTCGAGGAAGATGATGAGAAGAGCGAGGATCCCAGAAATGCTTCACCCGATCTTCTCGAACTCTTCTTTCATCTCGAACAAATCGACGTTTCTCTGCCGCGCTCGGTTATCGTCGCTCTCAATTTTTCAATTCGCAAACTTGTCGCTGAAAAACCCATAAAAAATGTTCGGTGAACAGTTTGTTTCTTCATCGTTGTCTTTTGTAGAGAATTTTGTGACGATTTTTTCTTTTGATTGTTGTTCTCTTTATTTTTTTCTTCCTCTTTTTGTTCTCCTTTTCTTCTTATATTTCTTCTTCTGCTTATTTTTCTTTTCCTCCTTGTTCTCTTTCTTTCTCGTTTTCTTGTTCTTCCTTTCCTTCTTCCGCTGCTTCTTATTTTGATTTTCCTCCTTTTTTCTTTTTTTTTCTTCTAATTTTCCTTTTCTTTCTCTTCGTTTTCTCTTTCACCTGGGTCATTCCATGTCAAATCGACCAAGAGTTGGAATCGACCCCTTTCAATTTCGATGAAATTTGGTCAGAAGCTTTTGTTCTCAACAAAACGAAGTTCCACCGAAGGAAAAAAATTTAAAAAATTTTCTTCGAAAGTTATGCAAAATTCAAAATTTCATAATTTTTCAAATCTTCCAAGTTTATTTTTTGAATATCTCAAAAACTATTATAGTTCCGAAAAATCGTTCTCAATTCGTCTTAAAGAGTATACTTGGGGCTACGGAAAAAAAATATTACGAAAAAAAAATTTGAAAAATGATGATTTTGGAGAATTTTGAATTTTCAAAAATCGTTAAAATCCAAGTTTCGTATTCAATTTTTGGTTCAATTTTTTTTTATATAATACCTTGTACTGATCTCAAAAGATCCTGAAATTTTCAGAAAGGTGTTTTTTGTTTTTTCAAAAATATAAATTTTTGAATTTTTAAAAATCTTGTGAATCCACGATCAACATTAAATTTTTGGTTCAATTTTTTTAAATATAATACCCTGTACTGATCTTGAAAGATCCTGAAATTTTCCGGATGGTGTTTTTTTTGTTTCAAAAATACAAATTTTTGAATTTTGGTAAAAAAGATTTTTTTTTTACCTCTCAGTTAAGCAAAGTTGAGCAATCATGTAGTTTCGTAATTTTAAGCAGTAAAAAAAAGTAAAAGTAACAGTATTTTGGTAAAAAAAAAAAATTTTGTTTACCAAAATTCAAAAATGTATATTTTTGAAATAAAAAATCCCCATCCGGAAAATTCCAGGATCTTTCAAGATCAGTACAGGGTATTATATTTAAAAAAATTGAACCAAAAATTTAATGTTGATCGTGGATTCACAAGATTTTTAAAAATTCAAAAATCTATATTTTTGAAAAAACAAAAAACACCTTTCTGAAAATTTCAGGATCTTTTGAGATCAGTACAAGGTATTATATAAAAAAAATTGAACCAAAAATTGAATACGAAACTTGGATTTTAACGATTTTTGAAAATTCAAAATTCTCCAAAATCATCATTTTTCAAAATTTTTTTTCGTAATATTTTTTTTCCGTAGCCCCAAGTATACTCTTTAAGACGAATTGAGAACGATTTTTCGGAACTATAATAGTTTTTGAGATATTCAAAAAATAAACTTGGAAGATTTGAAAAATTATGAAATTTTGAATTTTGCATATAACTTTCGGAAAAAAATGTTTAATTTTTTTCCTTTGGTGGAATTTCGTTTTATTGAAAACGATAACTTCTGACCAAATTTCATCGAAATTGAAAGGTGTCGATTCCAACGCTCGGTCGATTTGACATGGAATGACCCATCTTCATCTTTATCTTCTGCTTTTTGTTCTCTTTATTTTTTTTCTGCCTCTTCTTTACGTCTTTCTTGTTCTATTTCCTCTTCTGCTTCTTATTTTCTTCCTATTTTTCATCACTTTTCCTTTTCTCTCCTTCTTCTTCTATTTCTTCCTTCGAAACCCAAAAAATATTGGCCCAGGAAATCAAATCGTTTTCCTACGTCCCAATGTAGATTCTGGGGGAAGATAATCGGAAAACATAAGAACTATTATGTAATAGAGGCAGAATTACTCGAGGAAGAAATGCTGACTCGTCGAACAGCGGTACGATATCTTCGCTTTTTTTTTTCCTCACTCTTATGGCGAACAAAGTTTTCGACGATTAACGAACATTCTGATGGTTTCAAGGAGGCTGAAGCAGCGGAAGTGACTGAAAAAATAGAGAAGCTACCAGCGACCGACGAGAAGGAAGCCGATGAAGTTATTGAAGATGATGAACAGCGAGCGCCTTTGACGGAAAATGAAGTGACGAAAATCGACGATAATGCGGGCAATTTGCAGCTCGTATTTCCGCCGATGCCGAAGAATCTCTGGAAGAAATCGCCCGTCGTACCGAAAGAAGAAATCGGCACTGGCGTTAATAAGAACGTTTATTGGGTCTGCAATTCACCGGGAATCGATGATTGGATCGAATTGCCTTCGGTTACGCCGCAGCAAATCGTTTCGGCACGAGATATCGTTCGACTTTTTACCGGTGATCCGGAGACTCCGGTATGATTGTTTTAAAAAATATTTATCAATGATTCCAGTGAAATAATTGCAATTAATAATGCTGATAAAATCGATAATCGAAATGTTTAATGAAAAAGTAATGTATTAACCATTACTTTTTTAATGGCTAATGAAATTAAATGGTCAATGGAAATTATTTTCATTAACCATTAAAATTTAATCATTAATAGAAATTATTTTCATTAACCATTAAAATTTAATGGTTAATGGAAATTACTTTCATTGACCATTAAAATTGAATGGTTAATGGAAACTATTTTCATTAACCATTAAAATTTAATGGTTAATGGAAATTATTTTCATTAACCATTAAAATTTAATCATTAATAGAAATTATTTTCATTAACCATTAAAATTTAATGGTTAATGGAAATTACTTTCATTGACCATTAAAATTGAGTGGTTAATGGAAACTATTTTCATTAACCATTAAAATTTAATGGTTAATGGAAATTAATTTCATTGACCATTAAAATTTAATGGTTAATGGAAATTATTTTCATTGACCATTAAAATTTAATGGTTAATGGAAATTATTTTCATAATGTATTAACCATTACTTTTTTAATGGCTAATGAAATTAAATGGTCAATGGAAATTATTTTCATTAACCATTAAAATTTAATCATTAATAGAAATTATTTTCATTAACCATTAAAATTTAATGGTTAATGGAAATTACTTTCATTGACCATTAAAATTGAGTGGTTAATGGAAACTATTTTCATTAACCATTAAAATTTAATGGTTAATGGAAATTATTTTCATTGACCATTAAAATTTAATGGTTAATGGAAATTATTTTCATAATGTATTAACCATTACTTTTTTAATGGCTAATGAAATTAAATGGTCAATGGAAATTATTTTCATTAACCATTAAAATTTAATCATTAATAGAAATTATTTTCATTAACCATTAAAATTTAATGGTTAATGGAAATTACTTTCATTGACCATTAAAATTGAGTGGTTAATGGAAACTATTTTCATTAACCATTAAAATTTAATGGTTAATGGAAATTATTTTCATTGACCATTAAAATTTAATGGTTAATGGAAATTATTTTCATTAACCATTAAATGTTAATGGTTAATGAAAATGCAATTACATTAAAAAAAGTAATGCATTATTTGCAACCTTGGTCATTACAATGTAGTGTGTAATAGAAAAAATTTCCATTACCCATTGCGATGTAATGTGTAATGGACAAAACTTTGATTGCAATTTTGGGAATGGAAAAATATAAATGAATAAATTATTGCAATTTTGCATTACATTTTATTGACTTAGGACTTAGATTTTCAGGTACCTTAAATTCTAAAAAGCATCTATATTATAATTATAAAAAGCATATATATTATTATTGCAATGTAATGTGTAATGGATAAAACTTTGATTGCCATTTTGGGAATGGAAAAATATAGATGAATAAATTATTGCAATTTTGCATTACATTTTATTGACTTAGGACTTAGATTTTCACCTTAAATTCTAAAAAGCATCTATATCATAATTCTTAAAATCTTAGTCCTAAGTCAATAAAATGTAATGCAAAACTGCAATAATTTATTCGTCTATATTTTTCCATTCCCAAAATTGCAATCAAAGTTTTGTCCATTAGACATTCCATTGCAGTGGGTAATGCAAATTTTTTTCTATTACAAACTACATTGTAATTGGCAGGGTTGCAAATAATGCATTACTTTTTTTAATTCAATTGCATTTTCATTAACCATTAACGAAATAATGGAAATAATTTCTATTAACCATTGAATTTTAATGGTTAATGAAAATAGTCTCCATTAACCATTACATTTTAATGGTTAATGAAAATAATTTCCATTAACCATTAAATTTTAATGGTTAATGGAAATAATCTCCATTAACCATTAAATTTTAATGGTTAATGGTTAATGAAAATAATTTTAATGGTTAATGAAAATTATTTCCAATAACCATAGAACGTTAATTTTTTAATGAAAATGCAAATGCATTAAAAAAAAGTAATGCATCATTTGCAACCCTGAAACTGATCATATTGATTTCTTCATCAAATGCATTAATTTTTGGATTTTTTTTTGTCGAAACATTGCTCATATTTGCCTCCCATTCTCTGCAATTGCGAATGATCAATGGGGAAGCCTCGGATCTGTAATATCTTCCCTTTGAGAGCGAAACTTTTGACCAGCGAGCGTTGTAAATTGATAAACGTGTTAGCTACGATGACTCACGCTTTCCCTCGTGTACGAGAATGTATATCACCATAATTATCGTCATCGCCGCAGATATACACTTTTCCGCCGTTTCTCGGTACGGAAAAGAATTATCTACGAGCTCAGATAGCGCGAATAAGCGCTGCGACCCTCGTATCGCCGATTGGTTTCTTCACGTTTGGCGAGAGTCTCATCGACGAGGAAGACGATGAGGAAGCTGACACGGAAATGGCTGGCGAAGAAGACGAAACTGGTAGATAAATTAATAATCGCGAATAAAAAATATGTTTTTTAGAGTTACAGGGAAAAATGGAAGGGAAACTATTTCAATAAGGGGTCAGTCTGGTCCCAATTTTTTTTTTTTCATTAATATATCGTGTAAGGTATCATTTGAAAGAGCTACTTGTGGGGATTCTAAAAATATTTTTTTTATCATTTTCGGTCCATTGATCTTAATGATATAATTCAAAATTTGCTAGGAACGACTTCCTCCTCCTGATCTTTGATTTTGAAAGCTAAAATTTAGATTTTAGTTGGTAAGTTGCTAGAATAGGTAGATTACTGGAATTAGTAGATATTGAGTCATAGATCACCCGAAAAATAGTCGTTTTTTTCGACAATGTAACAGTCGCTGAAAAAAGGTTTAAGGATGTTGAGTCCCAAATCGCAAATGATGAGAAAATTCTGAAAATTTGGTATGTTTTTGGATGAGTTATTTAAGAGGTCGTGTAAAAATTTCACGACGATTAGGAAGCTCGTTATCGAACAATTAACATTAACAAATTAAATTAAATTAAATGTAGTCTTATGGAAACTGATGTAACTTTGCGATAAGTTTTTTTTTGACCTCTCAATTTTCGAATATCTACTCTATATTGAAAGCAACGGAAACAAAACGAAGTTTATTCATAAATATTTTTTTGTATTTGTTTAAAAAATTGTTCTTAACAAAATGTTAATATTTTAATAACGAGCTTCCTGATCGTCGTGAAATTTTTACACGACCGCTTAAATACTTCATGCAAAAACATACCAAATTTTCAGAATTTTCTCATTTTCATTTTAACCCTTAAGGAGGTTGAAGTAATGATGATAGAATTCTGAAAATTTAATATGTCTTTATTGAACAATTAACATTAAAAGATTTCATAGGGACTCAACATCCTTAAATTTAAAAAACTCCGGAATTGATAAATCGGCTAAGGTAAAATTTGAAAGAGCTACCTCTAAGGATTCTAAAAATATTTTTTAAATCATTTTTGTTCTAGTGATTTTAATGATATAATTCAAAATTTGCTAGAAATGATCCTCCCAGATCTCCTAGATTTCTAAAGCTAAAACTTAGATTAGAGTTTGTAGATATTGAGTTATAGATTACCGTAAAACTAGACGCTTTTTGACAGTGTAATGGCTGAAAAAATACTTTAAATTTAAAAAAAAAATTAATAAAAATAAAACAAATTTTAGAATATAAAATGAATTAAAATTTTTTTAAAATCTCTAATTAAAAAAAAAATTGATTATGTATCCTGAGATGTACTATTCGAAGGAGATGTATTATTCTAAAAATATTTTTTTCATGATACCGTTCAAAATTTGCCATAAATGACTTCCCTGATTTTCTAGGTTTCTAGAGCTAAAATATAGATTTTAATAGTATTAGTAGACATTCAGTCATAGATTCGCGAAAAACTATTCGTTTGATCTACAGTGGAATAGTTGACAAAAAAATATTTATAATTTTCAAAAATGTTTCAATTAATGTATCATGTGAGGTATCATTTAAAAGAGATTCTAAGGATTCTAAAAATATTTTTTTACTTTTTTTCCCCATTTTTTTCAATTCAACCCAATTCAACCCAACTTGCAATTTCATTAATTCGATTTAATTTGGTTAAATTCAACCCAAATTGAAATATAAATAGCATCCTTTTTTCGAAAAATTATAAATCTCCCGAGCAATTAATAAAATGGTGCAAACTCAACAATAATCGTCATCAAATGTATCAACCATTACAAAGGAAACAAAAATTAAAAAACATTCTTTGTTCTCGAGGTACGGGCACGATATCGGAGAATCGCAATTACGAGCCCCTGCCTTTGAAGGAGCTTATCGATCCATCGTTATCGAACTGGTGTCATCATAGTCCTTACATCCTGCGACAGGGTCGAACCGCGTGGTGGGATCCTCGAAAGGGTGAATCTCGTGAAAACGAGGTGCCAGCAGCAATATAGATATATAGCTATGTCCATAAAAATCTTTCTCATTCTTGAAGGAACAATAATTAATTAAAAATCCCAAGCGACGTTATCGGATAATCGTCGGGCTGAAAAAGACCGAAGATAGAGAAAGGGTCGATAGATAAATATTTCCGATCGTCCACAGAATGAAACCGAGGATGAGGAGGAGGGGGTCGAGGAAGAAGAAGAGGAAGAGGAGGAAGATGACGATGAGGAGGTCGAAGATGTCGATGGTGGCAAATTCAAGAAAGAAGTTGGACCTCCGTTGCTGACGCCGTTGTCGGAAGACTCGAGACTCGGTGAGTTTCTTCCATGGACGGCGAGGTCATCGTCGACGATCAAATCGCATCGCACGAGCATCGCGATAGTTCGCTCTAACATCTGGCCAGGAAGCTTCGCTTTCGCCACCGGCAAGTGCGTGATTTATGTTGAAGCAGGTAAAAAATCGGGAAGCTGATTGAACTTGCTACAGTCGACTATATTGAATCCGGTCAGCTTCACCGTTTCCCGCTCGGTTCACTTTCATTCCTCTATAAATCACCCGCGAATATTTCCTTTCACCTATGAAAAACGTGTGTATTTACCGCTAGTCAACAAAAGGGCGTATTTTTTTTTCAAGATGATACTTTTTGAGATCTGCTGTCTTCAAAAAGTGTACTGTCCAAGAGTGTTTCTTTTAGCCCTGATCTACCCTAAAAAGGGTGATATTTCTTCCCTAAGCCAATAAATACATACATAAACAGCTGACGAAGAAAATGGCGTTGCTTTTTGGGAAGATAACACTTTTCTAACAGCCATTTTGCTTCTATAAAGTGAGGTTATATCAGTGATCGTTCTACTAAAACTTGTCACATGTTTTTAAAGTTACTTTTGTCTCCAATCTACTCTAAAAAAGCATGATATTTCTCCCCTTCGCCAATAAACACATACATTAACAGCTGTCGAACAAAATGGCATCGATTTTTGGGAAGGTAACACTTTTCCATCAGCCATTTTGCTTCCTTAAGATAAGGTTATGTTTATTGACCATTCTCCCAAGACTTGTTATATATTTTTAAAGGTATTACTTCCGACCCCGATCGCTATCGTGGGGAAGAAATCACGCTATTTCTTCCTTCCGCCATTAAATACACTCATATAACTGCTGGCAATACAAACGGTCTCCCCTGTTCGTCGTACGAAATTACGCCAATTTCAACGTCCATCTTTGATATATTTATCAGAAATCCGTAGAATCAATCTTCAATAATGATTTCTTCATCAATAACAAAGCTGTAATCTTCTCGTTGATCTGCAGAAAATTCGCCAATGTTTACATCGGCAACGGTCAGAAGTTCAATCCTTATAATTATGGTCCACCTGTCATGCCGATGATTCAAGAACAGTACAAAATCGGCCCGGAAGTAATGGAGATTCAGGATCCGAGTTTCGAGGCGGAGGAGGCTTATCGAATCGCCCACTTGCCCCCTACAAAACCTGGACCACTCGAGCTCGGTCAGCGATACACAGCCTCAATTTTTAATCACAGATTCATTTTCAACCAAAATAAATTTCATATCGTTTCATATTGATAAAAATATAAATTTAAAACATAATAATAATAATGAATGATTAATTTTTTATAGTTATTATAATAATAACTATAAAAAATTAATTATTAATAATATTAATTATTAATATCAAAAATTAATAATTGATTATTATTATCATGTTTCAAATTTATATATTTATCAATATATAAATAATAATATCTGCACTAAATAGATGGAGAAGGAGACGAGGAAGATGAAGATGAAGAAGATGATGACGATGATGACGATGATGAGGATTAACGAGCATCAAACTTAATGAACAGCGGCACTTATTGAAACCCACACTGAAAAAAACAATCTCTGCAATTGCAGAGATCCCGCTATTATTATAAATATTTAAAAACAACTAAGTACCTTTCTTCATAATTTTGTCGATAAAAAGCAGTTTTTCGATCTCCGTTAGTTCGAGTATTCGCCGATAGTTGGCAGCACCGAACGGTCCGTTAGGTTAGTCCGCGACGCGCACGCGGTGTTACGTCAAACCGGCATGAATCAGCTGTTTGCGTAGCACCAAAAGTGCTATACGTGGTTAATAACACGTCCCCTCGAATGCGCGTACCTTGCGTGATTGGACGTCGTTATCTATTATCCATAAATTTATAATCGAGCGAATAAGTGTAGTTGACGAGACGTTTACTGCTTATTTCCAGCGATACTTCGAGCAATTCCTCAGTCTATCTGATAGCCAAAGTTTCGCGCTACCATGAAGAAAATCGTTATATTCGGCGGAACTGGCATGACCGGTTTATGCGCCCTCGAGCATGCCGTTAAAAAAGGTTTGTTCTCGTTTGTATCCCATAAACATGTAAAATCATTGCTTAGAAATTTTCGAAATTTTTGGCGATTGGAAATTTATCTCCTTCACGTTTTTGAAGTCTCAATTCAACACCCGAAGTTAAATGCACATAAAATTTATCTCCCTCAGGTTATTTTGAGGTCAAAATTTAACACCTGAAGTTAAATGCGC
This sequence comes from Alloplasta piceator, assembly GCA_946863875.1. Lineage (NCBI taxonomy): Eukaryota > Metazoa > Arthropoda > Insecta > Hymenoptera > Ichneumonidae > Alloplasta > Alloplasta piceator. The sequence continues at coordinate 2,262,053 of OX333074.1, forward strand.
GTTAAGTGCGCGAACAGCAATGAAAATTTGAAAAAAACGCTTTTTTAACAATGCATACTTGGACATCACAGTGGAGGTGCATTTAAAAGTTGTTGTGCAATTGATTTCATTTTCAGGCTTCGAAGTAAGGGCTTTTGTCAGAGACGAGTCCAAAATTCCAGAGCACTTACGGGGCAAGGTCGAGGCGGTGGTAGGCGATGTGACGAACGGCGATCAAGTCTCCAAAGCTGTAGCCGGCAGAGACGGCGTCGCTGTTGTGCTTGGAACAAGAAACGACCTGAGTGCGTATATTCATGAATCATTTTAAGGCCTTAGGCCACTCTACGGGTCATGAAAGGCCAGGTTTCGTGATTTTTTGTCAGCGAAACCATCAAATGGATCAGATTTACAAAAAAGGCATTTTAATATACACAAAATTATTTTTTCACTGCACAATGTATGTGAAAATGGCGCCTGTGCGGCATTTCTCCAATAACGCCTGTATTACAGGAAAAGACAATAGCCGGATCAACCCATAATTTTTTAGTTATGATGAGAGACCAAAATGTTGTCGATTATATATAAGAATAGCTATAGAATTTATAGCTATAGAATAGCTATAGAATATAAAATCCAGTAGTATTTTTTTTATGTTGGTTTTTGTAAAAATGGCGCATTTCTAAATCAAAAAGTATAAAATGCCATGAGAAAACTAAAATGGAAATTGCTGTTTGGCATTCGACATTTTCTTTGAAATATTTGATGGTATAGCCTTAAAAGTCTATGTTGTTTTGCACATTGGAGATATAAATTTCAGGGTGTTCGAAGTTTGAACCCAGAATGACCGCTTAAACGTTCGACAAGTTTTTCAGCCATAGTTACGGATGTTTTTTTAAAATCTTTTGCAATTTGCAGAGTCCACTACCGTTTTGTCGGATGGCATGAAAAACATTCTCCAGGCCATGAAGACACACGGGGTCGAGGTCGTTTCGGTCTGTTTATCCGGTGAATAAATGCAGAATTCTTCAATGTCAATTTGAAAAAAATCAATCAAAATTATTATCAATTTTTTTTTCTGTACGCAGCGTTTTTGTTCTACGAGCCGGAAAAAGTTCCGGCAATATTCAGAGACTTGAATGCCGATCATCAAAGAATGTTCGACGCCGTTAAGGAGAGCGGCTTGAAATGGATCGCCATTCTGCCACCTCACATATCAGGCACGTGACTTATGAATATTATTTTCAATTATTATTGAATATTATGAAATCCCTCCTCCCAGTCTCCAAAAAGATGATTGAAAAAATGGTAATTTAAAAATTCTCCTTTACCGATGCATTTTTCCAGCGAAAATTCAAACTGGATCAACACGATGATCGAACCAATTGAAAAAATTGAATTGAAAAATTGAATTGTCTTTTCATCTCTAGATTCGGCGAGTTCAGCTTACACGGTGAAGCACGATGCGTCACCTGGTCGCGCTATATCGAAGCACGATTTGGGAGCTTTTCTCATCGAGAGTTTGCTGCAACCGGAGAATTACCAAAAAGTTTGCGGTATCGCGACGAATCCTCAGTAATTTCGCGGGCAGTGAATAAGCATTCTACGCACAGATATTAGGTGACGAAAGATACATTGAATACGCATATTCGGTACATACTTTGTATATATATATATTCCTTTCTTGAAATTTGAATTGAAATTGTTGTCCGTTATTTTCGGCTATAAACGTTTCACCATGTAAGTTTTGGTGGACGTTAAAGTGCTCGTTACATTGAATGCAGGCACTGGCATAGGTGGTGGGGGTGGACCGGAAAATTGTTTGCTCTCGGTACTATTGTTTATCGTTTTTGGAGCCGAGATTCCCGACGGGACGATCATGTAATTCCAAAGATTTACCGGAGCACAAATGTTGTAACCGTTTTTCAGATAAAAACCTTCCTGGCCTTTGGTCGTCAGATACATCTTTTTAACTCCTTTTTTCGCTGCGTATTCCTCAGCTCCGTGTAACAACTTCGTACCGAGACCCTTGGATCTCCACGCATAGTCTATCACAACTGAAAAATTCATTACAAATAAAAAAAACCCTGCAAATTGAAATTTGCACATTGCTTCCTCATCTTTATCCATAGTTCACATAGCTTCCTTTAACACACAGTATGGCGATAAAATTTGGCTTCCTCATAAAGGAAGCTTTGTTAACAATTGAAAAATATTAGTAATCAATGTGCAAATTCGATCGATTTTCGCCAAATTTGATAGCGAATAACATTGATAGCTATACTGGCTCTTCACGAAATTTCATTGCAATATCTAAAAAATTTCAAAAGTTATAGCGTTTACGCTTCTTTTATATAAATTAAAAATTTGATAAAAATTTGAGCATTCGATCGATTTTCGCCGAATTTAATAACGAACATCCTCTATGGCTATATTAGCTCTGTGCAAAGTTTCAGTACAATATCTCAAAAATTGCACAAGTTAGAGCGTTTAGGCTATTTTTCAACAAATTAAAAATTCCATAAAATTTTAATCCCTCGATGGATTTTTGCCAAATTCAATACCAAACAACCTTAATAGCTATACTAATTCTGTACAGAGTGCGAGTGCAATATCTTGAAAATTGCAGAGGTTAGAGCGTTTACGCCATTCTTGCCAAAACGAAAAAAGTCGATAAAATCGCAACACCCGTTATAATTAAAACAAAATTTTCTTCATAATGAAGAGCAATTCATGCTCGACAAGTGTGCCAAATTTTAGCTTGATATCTCGAAGCGTTTTCGAGTTATTAATTATTTACATCTGAAACACACACACATCCATCCGGACATTTTTTCTAAATATGATTTCTCGATGTTTTAGGACATTTTGAACATATTTGTATAAAATCACGAAAAAATGGGAAGCGCAAATTTTTGATTTTTCAAACTAATAATATTTGAAGTTGAAAAAAAATTCAATTTACCTGAGCCTAGAAAACAACTCTCAAGGTCGTTTGGCAGCAGTGACAATTTACAATGTCCAAGAACCTTTTCTCCCTTCAGCATCACCAGAGATGTGGGAAATTCATCGCAAGACTCGCCAAAAGTCCTCAAACTGGGGGAAAAAACGGTTAAACGTGAAATGAAAAAATTATTTTGATCTAGAGGATTTTTTTAGCAACCTTTCGACGCTCTCCACCTTTTTGAACATTATTTTCGCTCACTTACCGTCTATTTTCACTAGCCGGCCATTCGGCATTGATAATTCTGCAGCATTCGACGTACAAATCGGGCCTTTGGTGTATCGGAATTATACTGTAGGATGAATTCTTCATCGTGTCTCTGCGATGCAGGAAATCACGTTGGATTAGCATTTTTATTCCAGAGTTATTTATATCTAATATTTAAAAAAAAAAACTCACAGGGCATTTTTCAAACCATGCGTGAGCATTCCCAGCGTCATTGCAATTTCATATTAATTCTTCCAAGTTACAAAAAAGGATAAAGTAAGGAAAAACGAGTCCATGCTGTTTCTACATTTTTTTTTAAATGGTTCAATCCAAAATATCAAACGTGTTAGATCTCACGAGTGGAATTTTTCGAATACGCTGCTCCGAAAAAATCATCCTGGCTGGATGATTCCTGAGCAAAATCAATAAACAATTCTCACACAAGTTAAAAATGGATCGTTTCGGATCGTTATAATATTTAAAAAATTCAACGTACTTTTGTAGAATCTTAAAAAATTGTCAAAAATGGAGCAACGTTCCGTCATTTGCATTGAGCTGAGATAAATCGGGGCGTCCTTGACACATTGATCAGAAACCGGAAGTGGCTGTCACTTTCCGCTAACCCCGGATTTTTATCGAACGTTTTTTTTCTCTCATGGATTAGATTACCGTCAAATCAATCATTATTTCAGCAAATTTAATCGTGAGTTGGGAATTTAATGATGAGTTCGCCAGAAAAATGTGAAAAAAATATCAATAGAACGAGAAAAAAATTGTCCCTAGATAACGCTACCGGCGCGTCAAACAGCTGATCGCAAACTAACCTAACCTCACTTCCAAACGCAGTTACAGTTTGCTTTGCAATGTAATGTCGCTTGTTTATTGTCGTTTTTTGCGTTATTACTCCGTTACTCGGTCAGCGATCTTTTTATAAACAATTTACGTTCATACGAGTGATTCCTGTGCGCCTTAATAGCGATAAAAAATGATGTCTGGAAGAACTCTCGTTCCAGGTACATATCGTAACGGTTTAAATGCAGTTTTATTTTTGAGGTTATGTATGCAGAAATTTAATTTCATAAAGATCAAACGAAGGGTTGAAATTACATAAAATTTGGTTTTCAAGATATTGTGCAAATTATTTTTACATAAATACGTTGAACTACTAAACTACGTCTCAAAGGGTCAAGAAATTTTTAATTTGCACGATTTTTGTTCCACTTGCAGATAATCCACTGGGATTATCCTGGCACGATAGTGCATGGATTCCCATTCTCAATCCGAGCAACATCATGGAATATTTTTCGGAAAGAAGCAATCCATTTTTCGATCGTACCTGCAACAACGAGATAGTCAAGATGCAGCGGCTCAATCCGGAACAACTAACGTGAGAAACATTGAATTTCCTTTTCGCTATTTGTCTCGATCAAGTTTTCTATTCTTTTTCCTCGTAATGGAAGTGTAATAGAAGACACTGAAAAAAAATTCCAAGGTTTTGGATTTGTACATGCGTTTGTGTATGTGTATCTTTTTTAAATATCTGTTAAGGCGGTATTCTGGTCTAGAGACATACATTTTGAGGGTTTTGTCAAGCTTGATAAAAAAACAAAAAAATATGTTGACTATTCTTTCATTACAACATATTTATTAATATTTTGACAATAAACAAAACAATTTTCGAGAAAATTCTTATTCTGAAAGGCCTAAACTTTAAAAATATAAGGCATTCCACGTCAAGTCAGCCTACCCCATTTTTTGAAATCGCCAAAAATCGCATACAAATTTTTAGAAAGTAGTTCCAAGTATCAAGAAAATTTGTGATTTTTTCCAGATCGGTAAATTACATTTTTTAGCTGGAAAAAAATACAAAAAATTTGTTTGTCCCATTTTGTAACTCGAAAATCATTCATCGTACGAAAAAAAGAGTAGAACATAAAATTTAGGATTTTCAACGTGCTTTTCACTGAAATTTTTTACAAACTCCTCCGAAAGCTCTATATGCCATTTTTGGAGCAAATAATGTTTATATATTTTTTTTCTCAGAATTGACAACTTCGATTCGTCTGTAGTTCTAACAGTTTTTTACTTGATATATTTACAGACTACAAAAAAATTGGCATAGTGGAGAATTCATTATTTCAAATGCATTTTTATTGATACAATCTATCATTATAGAGTGATGTAACGAAATAGCGTAGATATTGATATTTTATCATTAGTAATCGTAGACAGGGAAAAATAATAAAATAATCTCGTTTTGATACTGCGAAGAAGATTCCAGGAACAAGGCAGTATCATTGCTTCATTCCCAAAAATCATGCCCAAACCGAACCAAAAAAGGAATCATTGGCCATAGAAACGTCGGTGTATCCAAAGAGGGTAAATTAATTCTTTTTTGCAATCGAGAGACGTGAGTGGCCTTTTACTTTAATTTGAATAGACTTTATCGGTGTACATGGGTCCATTGATGAAGTTTATTAAAATGTACAAAAAGATATTTAAAAAAATAAAAATGAAAAAAGTTAAAAAAATTGAAAAAGTACAAAAAATAAACAAAAATGCGGGCTTTAGAAAATATCTATAGACAGTCTTAACCCTGTTAATGCACAGAGAGGTTTGTGTATTCGTTTGGGATGAAAAACGCATGGGAAGGAATAGATTCTCCACTGAGCCAATTTTTTTATAGTCTGTAAATATATCAAGTAAAAAACTGTTAGAACTACAGACAAATCGAAGATGTCAATTCTGAGAAAAAAAATATCAAAACATTATTTGCTCCCAAAATCGCATACAGAGCTTTCGGAGGAGTTCGTAAAAAATTTCAGTGAAAATTACGTTGAAAATCCTAAATTTCATGTTGTACTTTTTTTCCGTATGATGAATAATTTTCGAGTTACGAAATGGAACAAGAAATTTTTTTGTATTTTTTTCCGGCTAAAATATGTATTATCAAAATCTGAAAACAATCGCGAATTTTCTTGACAGTTAGAACTACTTTATAAAAATTAGTATGTGATTTTTGGTGATTTCAAAAAATAGGGTGGCCGACTTGACGTGGAATGTCTCATATACAAAAAAAATTGATTTTTTTCAAAATTCTAGACCAGAATACTCCCTTAAGCCTCCAAGTCGAGCAACTTTTGGCAACTCGTTGCTGTTTTCTATGTTTCAACGTTTTTTTTTGTTTTTCCACAGAAACATGACTGGTTTGGAGTACATACTCTTGCACGTTCAAGAACCAATTCTCTACGTTATAAGAAAGCAGCATCGTTATTCGCCCAGTCAAGCGACTCCTCTCGCCGATTACTACATAATCGCCGGTGTCGTGTATCAAGCTCCTGATCTAGCATCCGTCGTCAATTCCAGACTGGTTGGTAGAAAAAAAATGTCTCCTTTCGATAATTCTCGAATACTTTGTTCTGACACGATAAAAATAGTTATCCGCAGTTCATCACGTGCAATCGGCTTTCGAGCAAGCGAGCGCATGCTCGAGATATCATCCGAGCAAGGGTTACTCGTGGGATTTCAAAAATGGAAAATCCTTCGCAACAAAGAAAGAATTGCCGACGAGGGAAGAGCCAAGCTCGTTGTTTCAGAGACAGAGGGTCGACATGCTGCTCGCTGAGATAACGCGGAAATTTCCATTACCCGTGCCAAAACCGGTTCAACCTGCCGCAGAACCACGTGAGTCGTTTTTTCACTCTCGAATTTTCAAAAGATCGTTTCTACCAAATTTTTGATGCGATTTTTTTTTCTGCTATTTAACAAAGAACGTGAAGTTGCCCGTTAAATAGTTTCCATCGATCCAAAACGCCTTCAACCTTCATTGACTGGTGTAACTTTACTGATTTTGAATTTATGTTTTTTTTTTATAGCCGTCGAAGTCAAGCAGGAGATAAGATCGGAGAAAAAGGACATGAGACCACCGCCCGAGAGAAGGCCGCGAGTCAATTGATGAACGTACGTTTCTGGTTGAAAAACCGTTAAAAAAATGTCAGCGCAATATTATGACATTTTTAAATAATTTCTCAATGTTTTGCATCATTTTCAACTCATTAGTATGATAATCCTGAAAAAACTGCGCCACGAAAGCGAAGCGTCCTCCATTAGCGAGCAGAAAATTAAAAAATCGGTTTTTGTTGGTAAAAGAACGTTCTTTTTTACCGATTCAATCTTTTGGATGAATTGTCGAACACGCCGTCTACAATTTTCATCCGAAATTGCGAGAACGCGCTTAACAAACAAAAGACGATCAACGTTGTGAGACATCTGCTATTGTCGATACTTTCACGTTGCATAATTTAGATCTCGAGGATTGGGGAGACGAAAAAAAAAAAAAATAAAGAAAAACTTAGAGTACGTCATGAGCCATGGCGAGTTAATTTGCGATCGTGAAAAATGCGAAAGACTGGATTGCATCGATGTTGGATCCTTCGGGAACGTCGCAATTTCATCGTCCGACGATTTCATCGCCAGTATATTGCACTACAAGTGCAAGGTCGTCGAATTGGCTCGAAGACAGATGCAAAAGGTCCGACGGGGACGAAACATTTTCGAGAAGAAGAAAAAAAAACTTCTTCGTGACTCGTCGTAAATTACATATTCTCGGATTTAAGCCTACCACACGCAGTCCCAAACGAAACCTAAATTCGATGAGAATTTCGCTACATGGTAACAGAGTTGTAAATAATGCATTATCTTGACAATGCATTACTGTATTTATTACCCATTACACTGCATAATGTGAAATGGGTGCTTGTCCCATTACAAATAAAAAAAAGTAATGTATAATGGATGCGTGTTCTATTGCAATTTAAAAAAGTCTTGTGTAATGGATGCATGTCCCATTACAAATAAAAAAGTAATGTATAATGGATGTATGTGCCATTACAAATAACAAAAGTAATGTGTAATGGATACGTGTTCCATTACAAATAAAAAAAAGTAATGTGTAATGGATGCATGTCCCATTACAAATTCAAAAGTAATGTGTAATGGATGCATGTGCCATTACAAATTAAAAAGTATTGTGTAATGGATGTATGTGCCATTACAAATTAAAAAGTATTGTGTAATGGATCCGTGTTCCATTAAAAATAAAAAAGTAATGTTTAATGTATGCGCGTTTCATTACAAATAACAATTTAAAAAAAAAGTAATTTGCAGTGGAGAATATTCCATTACAAATAGAAAAATTGCCGTGCTCATATTAGAAACTTGCTCATTGCTGTCTCATTATTTTATTTCGCTCACTAAAAGTTCATCCACAATTATCACAAACGATCTATAAAGTTAAAAAATAGAAACAAGAAAACAGACAATTCATCGTTAAATACGAAGTACGAAAATGTACTCAACCCCAAAAATTATCCAACTTTATATTGAACTGGCTTTTACACGCTGTTAGCCATAATTATAAGCAATCTAATAAAAATTACAAGTTACTGATACAAAATTTGTCGCTTTATTGAATCCCTAAATAATGCGCATGTTCTTTTTTTTAACTTTATGGATCATTTGTGATAATTGTGGATGAACATTGAGTGAGCGAAATAAAATAATGAGACAGCAATGTGCGAGTTTCTAATACGAGCACGGCAATTTTTCTATTTGTAATGGAACATTCTCCACTGCAAATTACTTTTTTTTTTAATTGTAATTTGTAATGGAACGTGCATACATTACACATTACTTTTTTATTTGTAATGGAACGCGTATTCATTACACATTACTTTTTTAATTTGTAATGGCACATACATCCATTACACATTACTTTTTTTTATTTCTAATGGGACATGCATCCGTTACACATTACTTTTTTATTTGCAATGGAACCCGCATCCATTACACTTTACTTTTTTTAATTGCAATGGAGCACGCATTCATTACACATTACTTTTTTTATTTCTAATGGCACATGCATCCATTACACATTACTTTTGTAATTTGTAATGGAAAACTTGTGCAATACACATTGTTTAAAGTAATGGGTAATGCATTACTTTTACATTACTATTTTCACAACTCTGCTTGGTAATAATATTAAAATCGAGAAAGAACGTGACTTGGGAGTGCCTCCGTGTGACTCCTCCATTTTTTTTCTATCGACTAGATGGAACTAAAATTACAAATTTAAATTTTACCAAACTGCTTAAAAATATGCTCGTTAAGAACTAAGAATTATTCGATTCACTTGATTTCACAGCAAGGCAAAATCAATCAATGATAAAAATCTTCACATTTTCTCCCAAAGTTCGACTTTTCATTGATTCTCATTGAATCGGCCTTGTCAATTAAACTGCGTGTGCGATAAAATTCTTAATAAAAACTTGAGATCATTTTCATTGTAGGAAATACCAGGATTTCAAGATCTCGTGTCGAATCGTGGCCATCTGAGGGGTGCTCGAGGACAAAACGTCACGAAAAGGGAGAAGGATGAGGAACGAAAAAATATCGTAAAATTGCACGAGGCTGATGAAACGAAAAAGAAGAAACTCGACGGAAAACGAGCTGCGGGAAGTCCACAGGAATCGCCAAAAGTCGATGAACCATCGTCGCCCATAGCCGAGCATCTAACAAACTCTTCGGATGCTCGAACGGAAAATCAGCAAAATTCTCTTTTACGCTGTTTAAAGAGGATTTTAACGTGCAATTTTCCATTTTACTGGCTCATTCTCGTTATCGGAATTTTCGCGCTCACCAGTCTCGTTTGTGGAATTTTGCTCGGTGCATTTATATGCACAAACGGTAGAAATACTTTTCCATCGTTTTTCTGGTCCAAATCTCGTCCGAGTCACGCTATATACTGAAGATATATTTTCCACAAAACTGCAACGAACGCCGAAAAAGCCTGGAACGATAAATAGGACGAATACAGGACAGTCTTTTTCGTCGCTTCAATTTTAAAGGCACGAGATAACTAGAAATTTCAAGACTTGACACAAAATATATTAAACTTGGAATAATACACCGTGCGTGGCGTTTCGTTCGAGTACAAGTATCGTTTGTCAAAGGAAATCGCGATTTTCGATTTAGCAACGAAGATATTGTGTAAAAAAATGGACAATCGCGATTTCACTCGGCAAATATTCTCCTCCTCGTCGTCGTCATCGTAGTTTTCCTTTTTCCACCGATTTCACGACGTCATCCGGGGTCATTAGGACGTTTTCGTGATACCTTCATTCTTCTCTGTTTTCGTCGCGAATCCAGTCGAGTGAGACTTCGTTTCAGGCGTCCGGCTTATAGTTTTTTTTTGTCGGTCCTTGGCTTTGAGCCGATTTGAGCACGTTTGTCACACACGTGCTCCCTTTCTCTCTTTCTCTCACACACACAAACACACACAGACACACACACACACACACTGGTTTCTCAGCTATTCTGATATGTCACTTTACCCCACCTCGATTCGTTGAGATTTTTCTTCCGATTATAATTTTTTAGGTTTTTTTTTCTCGTTTCATTACACGCAACTCTCAGGACCCGGTATTGAGTTTGCTATTATTATTTCCTTCATGAGATTTCGATCGGTCTTGAAACTTATCGGTTCCCACGACTTTGCGGAGAATGGATTTAACTGTGAATGAGAATTTAAAAAAAATAGCATCAGATTATATATTTTGGGGAAAAATCGAGTTCCTCCATCTTGGAATGAGAATCAAAAGTAATTGTAAAAAAAAAAAATGAAAATTGAAGATTTCTAAATTATTTACTCGCTAGTTTCCAACATCTAAAATATGGTAATCGAGCCCGAGCTCTTCAACTTTAATTCCGTAAGATTTTGATCAAAGTAATCGTAAATTCTTAATCATTAGAATTTTTTGTATCACTTTGGGTTTTGAACAGGTTTGTAAAGTCGTAAAAAGAGTGATATTAAGACAGTATAGAAACAATTAAAAAACCTTTATCTTATGAAAATTTTCAGAAAAAAATAAAATCTTCAAGTACTGTCCCATGATAAATTTTCTGTCAATTAAGGGGGTCGTCTAGTGTGACACCTGTTTTTTTAATGTGGTTTTTCGGGAATATTTTTGACAAACCATTGAAATAAAATAATTTATGAATTGTGTATCATTTTTATTAACATTTGAACAAACTTTGTGAATTTTTTGAAGTGAATGTATTAAATATAATGTCAAAAAAAAGGTGCTCCACTTCTGCCATGATTCCGGCGGTTCTGCTTGTCTAAAATCAAAAACCAAATGCCATTTCAATTGTGAGACTTAAGGCTCTACCGTGAACCAAAATAAAGTCAGAATTCTAAAAAAATCATTTTTTTTACGCTTTAGAAAAAAAATCAATTTTTCGCATTGAATATTTTTTCCAAAGCGTTAAAAAAAACGATTTTTTTGAATTCTGACTTTTTCTTGGTTCACGGTAGAGCCTCAAGTCTCACAATTGAAATGGCGTTTGGTTTTTTGATTTCAGATAAGCAGAACAGCCTGAATCATGGCAACAGTGGAGCACCTTTTTTTAAATTTTTTTTATATGTTTCACACTAGACGACCCCCTTAAACAAGAAACTTATTTTCATCTGCCGATTAAAAATCCCAGAAACACGAACCAAAATTGGAGTAGAGTCGTTTTCAGTATTCGATTTTCAATCGCAAGGATCTGACTTTTTAGAGCTCAAAGATGATGAAATAGGAAATAGAAATTGGAAATCGTTCAGTTTTAGAGGAATCTATTGGACTAAAAAAAAGACAGAAAATTTCGGGTACTTTTTCAGGGTATTTTGAAATTAGGAGGAGCTAAAAAAATGTTTTTTAATTCAACTTACGCTACACTTGTTCGTCTGAAGGCCCTGTTTGTGAACGTCGTAGGGTGCAAAGAGAGTGTCAGGCCTGACTGGCAAAAAGAGTTGTGGTTCTTTCTTGATTTTTTCTTGGTCTGCGTGAGCAAAAGGAAGTCATTGGAATCAGGCAAAAAAAATTATTCGTTCGTTCGTGAGAATATAGATGGGGAAAAGCAATGAGGGAAATACCTTGAGGCGATTGTATGATATCCGGTTGATTATTCAGGGCGTAATCGGCGACCTGTTTCAGCGTGTATTCGACGAAATACGTGTGATCGCCGTGTGTGACGTCGAGCATTGAGTTGTTTCGCGAATCCGGTGGACTTATTATCGGTTGTTTCATGTAAGGCTCGACGTGGACCGGAGATGTCGTTCCACGTCGTCGATAGAGCAATATTATCACCGAAAGAACGGTTATACCGAGCACCATCAAACAACCGATGAGCTGCAATACCAATGGTAAGACGCTCACTCCGCTCTCTGCAATAATGTCACAAAAATCATTTCAGAGAATCCAAAAAATCTGAAATGTGGGTCATTCCATGACAAATCGACCAAGAGTTGGCATCGACCCCTTTCAATTTCGATGAAATTTGGTTAGAAGTTTTCGTTTTTTATAAAACAAAGTTCTACGGAAGGAAAAAAATTAATTTTTTTTTCTGAAAGTTATACAAAATTCAATATTTCACAATTTTTCACATCTTTCAATTTTATTTTTTAAATATCTCGAAAACTATTATAGTTACGAAAAATCGTTCTGAATTTGTTCCAAAGAGTATACTTGGGACTACGAAAAAAGAATATTCCGAAAAAAAAATTTGAAAAATGATGAATTTAGAGAATTTTGAATTTTCAAAAATCGTTAAAATCCAAGTTCCACATTACAATTTTTTTTATATAATACCTTGTACTGATGTTAAAAGATCCTGAAATTTTCAGAAAGGTGTTTCTAGTTTTTTTAAGAATATGAATTTTTGAATTTTTAAAAAATCGTGTTAATCCACGATCAACATTAAATTTTTGGTTAAATTTTTTTTTATACAATATCTTGTACTGATCTTAAAAAATGATAACATTTCCAGGATAGTGTTTTTTTGTTTCAAAAAAATAAATTTTTGAATTTTGGTAAACAAAATTTGTTTTTTTTACTCACTGTTACTTTTACTTTTTTTTACTGCTCAAAATTACAAAACTACATGATTGCTCAACTTTACTTAACTCAGAGGTAAAAAAAAAAATTTTTTAATCAAAATTCAGAAATTTATATTTTTGAAACAAAAAAGTTCTGAAAAGTTCAGGATCTTTTAATCAGGATCTTTCTTTTAAGGTCAGTGCAAGGTTTAAAATTTAACCAAAAATTTAATGTTGATCGTGGATTGACATACGAGTTTTAAAAATTCATATTTTTGAAAAAAAAAATACCTTTCTGAAAATTTCAGGATCTTTTAAGATCCGAACAAGGTATTGTATAAAAAAAGTTGAACCAAACATTTAATATCGAACTTGGATTTTCACAATTTTTGAAAATTCAAAATTCTCCAAATTCATCATTATTCAAAATTTTTTTTCGGAATATATTTTTGTTTCGTAGCCACAAATATACTCTTCAAGACGAACCCAAAACGATTTGTTCGTCACTAATAGTTTTCGAGATATTTAAAAAATAAACTTGAAAGATTAAAAAAATTGTAAAATTTTGAATCTTGCATAATTTTCGAAAAAAAAATTTTAAATTATTTTCCTTCGGTAGAACTTCGTTTTATTCAAAACGAAAACTTCTGACCAAATTTCATCGCAATTAATCAAAAGGGGTCGTTCAAACTTTTGGACGATTTGACATGGAATTACCCATATTGAAGTATAGATGCAAATAAGGAATAGCTAGGTTTTGTTGAATTTAGGATTCGTTGTCGTTATTGTTTTAGTCATTTCGGGGTCGTTATTTGGGGAGAATCGTTGTTTTTTTGGAATTTTGAAAACTTACCCGTTGGTTTGCCCGAATCTCTGAGGATGTAATCCTCCATTAACGACACCTCGCTCTTTCCTTTGGCATTAACGGCATAAACGGCGAGATAAAAGTGCGTCGCTGGCAAAAGTTCACCAACGGGAATGCGAAATATTGGCGTCTCGTTGTTGACGCTCGAGACGTTGATTCGCAAACTGTTTGTACGAACGTCGTAAGCCTCGAGACGAAAATCTTGCCTGAGGCCGCCGTCGTAACCGGCGACGCATTCAACCTCGAGGATCTCCGAGCTCTGATTGATCGATGCCTTGATCGTGCAATTGCTCACAGAACTCGGCTTGACTGGAACATTGAGGAAAATAAATTTTAAAAAAAGTACTCCAAATTTTCATTAGATCCCCGATGAAGTATTAATCAATATTAATTACTAATTAATGTTTATTGATTATTAATTAGTAATTATTGATTAATCTTCGCGATCTTAGAATATTAAGTTTTTCAAGCTCAAGGACCATTGAAATTTCAAGTTTTGAAATTTCGAACTTGAGGACTTTTTTTTATTGCATTTTCAGCACGTTCGATTATTTTTAGATGATCAATATAATTGGGAAATTCCAGAAATTTACCTGCTGGAATGACTCTGTAAACACAGGGTGCTTCCTGCTTCCCAATTGCATTTCTTCCCCAACAAGTGAGAGCACCGTAATCTCGCTCGTTCACGGGAGTGTGAATTATTTCGCTCGTCGTGCCATTGCTACCGTCCAATTTAACCGGTGTGATTTCAAAATTTTCACCGCTGTAATTGAATTCCCAAAAAAAATCGACCTCGCTCGGATCCGCCTCGACCTCGCATCGAACCCTCACGGATTCGTCGAGGGACGCGCCGATTGTCATGACTTCCTTGGCCTTGCAAACCGGGGAGACTGAATTTTTGGAAAAAAAAAAAAATTAAACGCTCACAGAGAGAGATCCTTTGAATCGATGATTGAAATTTTCATCGTTGCAAAGAAACGAATTATTCAATTAATTCTCAATTATATTTACGCTCTGCTCGTGCATTTAGCATCTCAAATTCTTGATAAAGACTCCAAAAAATATTTCAACGATTTATCTTTGAAATCTTTTTGGGAAGATTGAATTCGATTGAAAAATAATGCATTTTCCTTGCATTTGAACGGAGATCGGCAGTAATGATATTTTCAGGCGCATTTTCGGAAAATATCAATTTTTTGAAAATTAATAATTTTGAAATCTAAATTTTCAATTGTCCGATAATGGTTAATGGAAAAAAATATATTTCCAATTATCCAAATAATCGGTAATTGGTCGAAAAATAATATCAATTACTCAGAAAAAGAGTAATCGGTCTGAAAATATTTTCAGTTATCCGAATAATCGGTAATGGGTAAAAAAAATAATATCAATTAATCAGAAAAATGGGTAATTTTTCTGAAAATATTTTCAATTCGAATAATCGTTAATTGGTCGAAAAATAATATAAATTTTTTAGAAAAATGAGTAATTGGTCTGAAAATATTCTCAATTATGCGAATGATCGTAAATTGGTAGAAAAATAATATCAATTTTTCAGAAAAAACTTAATAATTTATTGAAAATCGGAGTGATAAGAGATATGTAGAGATATATAGAGGTATATACAGGCATATACAGGTATATAGACATATAGAGACATATATATCTATGTATATATCTCTATATATCCCCAATCACTCCTATTTTTTCAAAAACACTTTTTCAATAAATTATTAATTTTTTTCTGGGAAATCGAAAATATTTTAAAACCAATTACCTGTATTTCTGGGTAATTGATATTATTTTTCAATCAATTACCCATTTGTCTGAAAAATTGATATTATTTTCCGACCAATTACCCATTTTTCTGAAAAATTGATATTATTTTGCTACCAATTACCGATTATTCGGGTAATTAAGAATATTTTCAGACCAATTATCAATTTTTCTGAAAAATTGATATTATTTTTCGACCAATTACCGATTATTCGAATAATTGAAAATATTTTCAGACCAATTACCCATTTTATTTTTAATTGATATTATTTTTTAACCAATTACCGATTATTCGGATAATTGGAAATATTGGCAAACCAATTACCCATTTTCTGAGTAATTGATATTATTTGTTTACCAATTACCGATTATTTGGATAATTGAAAATACAATTTCGGATAATTTCAATTTTTCCATCAATTGGTATTGTATATTTTAAAATTATCGATTTTCCCTCAATCGAAAAATAGAAAATCGTGATTTTTTTCTTGCCGATCCCTGCATTTGAACGATGAAAAATTCGGCATCATTTGAATTGGACACTTGACGTTGGAAAATTGAATATCATTGCTGAAGAATAATTATGAACTCACATTGAACTCGCAGATTAACCATCGAACTCGTCGTTTCGCCGAGATCGTTGCTCGCAAGACACGTGTAATTGCCACCATTGTCACGTTTTATTTTCTGAAGCACCAAACTTTGAGTACTCATTATCACTCCCGGCGTTCTATTGTGCGTCAATATTTGTCCCTGTAATGCCAAAAAAAAAAACAATATTGAGTTTCTCTGAGAATTTTCATGATTATTGTTTTCATTGACTTGAATCTCCAAATAGTTCATTATTTTCATAATTCAATCACCAGATAAATCACATTTGTTCTTTGATCCTTGATTATCGATGGATTAATCTTTTTCACCATTTCATCCCCAGTTTCAAAAAATTCTCATTATTTTGGGGTGAACCTGTGATACTTACGTTGTGTCGCCACGTTATTTTATGATGAGCAGGATTAGCGAGGACTTTACACTCGAAATACACGTCGTCACCTTCTTTTATGTTTTTTGGATTCAATGTACTTCCCAGATGAAGTTCCACCTTCGGGGGAACTGTGGAAATTTTTTTAATTGATTTTCATAGGGATTGAAAACATGAGTCCATCTCTTTAGAATTAATGATTCTATGCGGCACTTTTTATCGGTATCTACTTTTTCTTTTTTTTTCAAATTTTTTTGTCAAATTAGGGGATGAAAATGAGAAAACCGTGTAAAACATATTTTTTTTGCTATTCTCAGATTTCCTTTTTATAATGAAATCTTTGGAAATGGCAAAAAATGATGAGGAGAAATTGTGCAAATAAATTGTACAATTTTTTTCAGATCATTCTTAGGAATTTTTTGAGCATTTCAAAATTTTATAAAACCTGAATCAACCCTTCTTGTCACCAAGGATTTATTTGTTTAGACAATTAGCTTGAATGTTGCAAAAATTGAGATTTCCAAAAAATGTATTTCTCTCGTGGAGGTTTATTTATAAATTGAGGTTCATTTATGAGGAAACACGTTGATAAAAGTGCCAGAATTAATTATTGATTTTTTTTAAATTACTGCCAGAGTCACTCTGATTTTTAAAAATTGGAAATTTTTTTTTGACCATAGAAAAACTTACAAACGACGTTAAGATGGTAGAGATCCTCGCGAAAGGCATTTGGTATAGCTGTATTTTCTCCTCGACATCGCAAATTCTTTCCATTGTCCTCGTTGGACGGTGAAAATCTCAATGTGCTCAAAACGACACTCGAGTTTCCGCTGTCTTTTGTTCGTCCATTTTCAAAAGTAGTTTCTCCCTCGAGCCACGAAACACGAGCTCGGGGATGCGAGCCTATTACCTCGCAGCTCAGTTCGTAAGTCTTTTCAGCCTCGAGTGACACCGGTTTGTGCAATATCTTAGCGCTTATCGGTTCCACTGAAACACCCCCAAGAATCGTCGTTAAGGCTTCGATCCAGAATTTTAAAAACGCAGTGGCTAGAGGTCCGGAAACCGGACGAATAATATATCTTATTCGTCCGGAAATATGTTGTCGCGCTAGCAACGCTTCTTTACGGCCATCAGCCATTTTTTTTCAGTATCGTATCAGTCATCATCGTTCACGGTTGGAAATCTAAAAATATTCCCTGCTGTAGTTGACAATGTTTATGAATCTTTCTCGTTGTAGTTAAAAATTTTAATTATTCTTTCCCGCTACACTTGATCATCTCTAAAAATATGTCCCGCTATAGTTAACCCGATTCGGTTGTCGAGGGTCGCTGGAGACCCCGAGCGATTTTCCTTTTCTCCCATTTCTCTTGAGAAGTGAATGTGTGTTTATGACGAAAAATAGAATATTTAAAAATTTTTTTTTGCAATCTTCATGGTGTGCCGTTACGGTAGAAGTATTCACGATTGTTCAGGAATTTTACTAGATTTTTTCATTGCAAATTACGTGTTCCAACATGCCTTGTTCCAAACATATGTCCCGCTATAGTTAAAAGTTTCTATGACTATTTCCCGCTTTTTAGTTGAAAATCTCTAAAAGAAGATTTCCTACTATATTTGAACATCTCTAAGAAAATGTTCTACTATAGTTGAACATCTTTAAGAAAATGTCCTACTATAGTTGAACATCTCTAAGAAAGTTTCCCACTATAGTTGAACATCTCTGAGAAGATTTCCTACTATAGTTGAACATCTCCTAGAAAATGTCCTACTATAGTTGGACATCTCTAAGAAAATGTCCTACTATAGTTGAACATCTCTAAGAAGATTTCCTACTATAGTTGAACATCTCTAAGAAGATTTCCTACTATAGTTGAACATCTCTAAGAAAATGTCCTACTATAGTTGAACATCTCTAAGAAGATTTCCTACTACAATTGAACATCTCTAAGAAGATTTCCTACTATAGTTGAACATCTCTAAGAAAATGTCCTACTATAGTTGAACATCTCTAAGAAAATGTCCTACTATAGTTGAACATCTCTAAGAAGATTTCATACTATAATTGAACATCTCTAAGATTTCCTCCTATAGTTGAACATCTCTAAGAAGATTTCCTACTATAATTGAACAATTTATTCACTATAGATTATATCGGTATTTTTAGGAATTTCTAGTCTGGTTCCCATCCGCTATTTTGAGGAATTTTTAGTCTAGTTCTAATCCGGATGAATAGTCTCATATTATTCAACATGGCGTTGCTAGAGAGCATATATTTCCGGACGAATAACGTATATTATTCGTCCGGTTTCCGGATCGCTAGCCACAGCCTTTTCAAAGAGTCCATTTTTTTATACAGACGATTATTCTCTACAGTCAGGGTTGCCAGTGAGTCACTATTGTCACTATTTTTCACTATTTCAAAGTCGCGTCACTTATCTCACTATTTTCGAAATTTGGCCACTATTGTCACTATTTCAGAGCTCAGAAGTGGTTAGAATAGAGGTGCCAGTTAGAATAGGGGACGAAACACCGTGTTCCGTTTGATATGCCTTTTTTTTTTAAAGAGGTGGTTCTACCCGAAATTTTAGAATCGGCCAATCTGAAGCTGAGTTACGAGCACTCGAAATTTCGCAATTCTCAGGTCTTTGAAAATGGGGCAAAAATTGAACGAAAAAGGTTTATGATGAAATTTCTTAGAAATTTTGATTTTTTTGGGAAAACTATTGGTAAATTCGGATTCAGGGGAAAAAATACATCGATGAAAGGTTTAAAAAGAAAAACATTGAAATTTTTTTTTTCCGCATTTTGGCCAAAACTAGATCTGTTCACTAAAATAGCTGTAGCTTTTTTTCTAGATGAAATTCCGGTTTCGACTTGAACTCGTTCTTTTCGGGATCGTTGAAGCTTTGAAATGCCGCTTGGTTCATCCAATTCGGATGTTTTTTAGATTTTTGGTAGATTTTTAAAGTTTGACTGTCGATTTTTGCCAATTTTTTAAGGCATACCCCTTTCCATTTTTTTCGGTGATTTTCAAAGTGCTGTAATTTCTACAAAAATTAAAATATCGGAATGAACCAAATGCCATTCTCTAAGTTCAGTAACAGCCTTTAATTACGAAAAAGAAATTTTGGAATAAGTTGAACCGAAGTAAAGTTATGAGCACTTGAATTTTCGCGATTCCGAGGTTTCTGAGAATGGGGCTAAAATTGAAGAAAAATGTTTGCGATGAAAATTCATGAAAATTTTGATTTTTTTAGAAAACTGTTGGTAGATTCGTGTTCAGGGGGACAAAATACATCGGTACAGGGCCGGAAAAAAAAAAAATTGAAAATATTTTTTTTCGCATTTTGGTCAAAATTGAATCGGTTCACTAAAATGTCTGTAATTTATTTTTTAGATAGAATTTTGGATTCTCAATGCACTCATTCTCTTCGGGTTGGTTCAAGCTTCAAAATGGCGCTTTATTCATATAATTCGGATAATTTTTCGATTTTTAACAGATTTTTAAAGTTCGACCATCGATTTTTGCCAATTTTTTAAGGCATACCCCTTTCCACTTTTTTCGGTGATTTTCAAAGTGCTCTCATTTCTACAAAAATTGAGTTATCGAAATGAACCAAACGCTATTCTCTAAGTTCAGTGACAGCCTTCTAGTACGAAAAAGAATTTTCGGAATCGGTCAAACTGAAGTAAAGCTATGAGCACTTGAAATTTCGCTATTTTGAGGTTTTTGAAAATAGGGCCAAAATTAAGCAAAAAAAATTATTTTTATTTTTATCGTCTTCAAACGTTATTTCGATGGGAAATTCACCGCTGATTGCGAATCACGCCGAGTTTTTGTCGAAAAAAAATGCATTCATGAAAAAAGCAAGGAAAAACTAAAAAAAAATGTGTTTCAATACACCGTGTTCTTTTTGATATGCCTTTTTTTAAGAGGTGGTTCTACCCATCGATACAAACAACTTTTCCTATGGGGACTCCTCTGAAATCGTGAAAAAAATTTCGGCTGTTTCATACTTAATGTGATACCTACTCGATCCAAAATGTATGGGACAGCTGAAATTTTGTTCACGATTTCAAAGGAGTCCCCATAGAAAAAGTTGTTCGTATCGATGGGTAGAACCACCTCTTAAAAAAAGACACATAAAAAAAAACACGGTGTAGTTGGTGTGCGAGATCTAGTTTGGCCTTAGATTGTTATAAATCTATGGTAAGTGTATAATAAATTTTCTTTCATATGGTATCACTAAAATGACAAATTTGAAGGAAAAAGAAAAAAAAAGTCACTTTCAAGTTTGTCTCGTCCTTCATTTACTTCCCATATCCTACAAATTTCTTATGAAAAAAATACTGCTAATGAGCTCTGAAATGGTGAAAATTGATGGGGAAAATGTCACTATTTTGTCACTATTTTTTCACTATTTAAACGAAAAAGTCCCTATTATGTCACTATTTCTGTGAAAGT
This sequence comes from Alloplasta piceator, assembly GCA_946863875.1. NCBI lineage: Eukaryota > Metazoa > Arthropoda > Insecta > Hymenoptera > Ichneumonidae > Alloplasta > Alloplasta piceator. The sequence continues at coordinate 2,283,247 of OX333074.1, forward strand.
AAGTCACTATTCTACTATTTTTGACCCGCTGAAGCGCTGGCAACCCTTTCTACAGTTTTAGGCTCATATTAGTAAAAGCAGAATGGAAAAATTCCACCCGGTTCCAAAGTTTAAATTGAAAATGTTAAACGCACTCAAATCTTTCAGTGCGTTTTTCTTGAAGATTCCCTTTCCGACTCATAGAGTTTTCAATATTTTTTGATGCGTCTTTCTTTAAAATATTCAAAATCGTTTTCTCTATAATCCATCAAGCTCGATTTTTTATATTTTCATTTAAACATTTTCTATAAACAATTGGATGGTAAAATTATTGCCACGAAACGCGTAAACCTTTTCAAATTGCCATAAATCAATGAATTTTTCGAAATTAAAAAATTTCGAGACCGATTACCGAAGATACGATGTTGACCGTGAAGACACATTTGTTTTTTCAATGCTGTGAATAACGTCATTAATTGCTATAAAAATTGACCGGAATAATTTTTTTTCCATCCTTGAAGTGGTCATTAACGATTTGTAATATATATTTTTATTTATTTTTATCATTATCACTGCTAAATATTTGTTTTTCTATTTTTGGCGTTGTTGGACGAATCTGAGGTCTCAAAATTACTCAAGAGCAAAATTCTACTTTCGTCGAAAAGAAAAATCAATAAAAATGATTCTACAACCGGATGATTATTATTGAAAATATTGGAAAGAAATATCTGAATTATCGAATAATTATTCACAGAGCGTTGGTAAATGATTTTCAATGGTTTCCTTCTTCTAAGACCCACCGAGTTAGATTAGATCATTAGATTAATTCTTAAATTAATGATTCATAAAACGATGTCGCATAGTTATAATTTTTTTACTCACGATGAACGTCGAGCAAGATTGATTTTTCCATCGGTGGAACAAGGTCCGTATTCGAGGCTTGACATTTGTACGTGGTATTTAGATGCTCCCTTCTCAGTTGCGACACGCTCAATTTGTTAACAACGATGTTGGGTTTTAAGGAAACAACGCCATTGACTTTTTTGTCATTCGCGTACCACGTTAATGTCGGCGGTGGTTTTCCTGTTTAATAGAGCATAAATTTTCATCGATGTTGTGTGAAAGAAAAATTAGAATTTCTGTCCCTTCTTCCTTGATGAATTAAGATTGAGGTTTGTGATTTGAGGAAATTTTTCAAGAATTGAAGATTCAAGTCATTTTGATGAACAATGAATTTTAATTGAGATTAAGTTTGGGGTTTGTGGTTTGAGGAAATGTTTCAAGAATTGAAGATTCAAGTAAATTTGATGAACAATGAATTTTGATTGAGATCAAGATTGAGGTTTGTGATTTGAATTTTTCAAGAATTGAAGATTCAAGTCATTTCGATAAACAATGAATTTTGTACAAATTCTTGGATAAATCATCAAAAAATTTCTATTAAAAACCTTGACAATTTGGAAATTATAGCAAGTAAATACTCACCACCCCTTACTTCACACGACAGGGTGAATTCAGCCCCAACTTGAAAAGGCCCAACGACCTTATCTACTTCATGACCGGAACTTTCGTATATCAGTATTTGATGAGGAGGATCTGTTTGATTAGAAAGGAAAACAATTGATTTTTCATAATAAATAATTTATTAATAACAAATTAAGTCGTTTTGCATTTCAATATAGAGAGTTTGGCTATAATTCAAAAATGATTCGATCAGTCGCTCCAAAATTTTGCTAACTAGAAAAGCCACCCTCTGCTTCCTTCTATTTTACATGTTTTTTTTATTGTTTTAATATCTTGCCTAAAATTTATTGAATTGGAAAAAGTTTTATGAATATACCGGAGCAATCAAACAGTTTATGAAATGGTGGGCAATTTGTAATTAAGTTCTAATTAAATTTTTCATAAAATTGTGCTAGATTCAAAGAATTTTATTGATAAACAACAAATCGGCGGACTTTAAAAAATAAGAAATCTTTTTTTTGTAAGTAGAAATAATTACTATTAATTATTTCTATATTATTAAATTCAATTTTAATTATGATATTAGTTACTGAATGATAATGATGAACTTCAAATGATTAAATCGATAAATTATATTAACAAATATTTAATAACAAAAGAATTTAAAATTATTAATATTTTTTAAATATAAAAAAAATAATTCCAAGAAAAACGCCCTTACATTAACTATATGGGGTATTCCATGTCAAATTTACAACTTTTAAACCTGACCCCTTTCGATTTAGCTGAAATTTTGTTTTCCTTTTCTACCCAATTAAAAACATTTTTCAGGAAATTTTCAATTTTTTTTATCCACCCCAAAAGAAAAAGCTTTTTTTTCTGAAATGACTATAACTTCTTAAAAAAATGACTAATTTGGACGTTTTCTTTTGAAAATTTTCATTTTTTAATGTACTTTCCGGAAAAAAATACAAAAAAAATTTTAAGATATTAAAATCTATGAAATTTTTCACTTTTTAGAGAAAAATCATCTTTTTATCGACGTTCGCCATTTTTAATGTTTTTTTTTCACTCATAAAATACTTTGATCAATTCCGCAACAAATGCCGCCCAACGTGGAGTGGCATTCCTTTTTCTTCTATTTTTTTTCACTTTTTTGAAAAATTTTTTTTTTCTAATTTCGGCGATTACCTCTTACAATTTTTTATTTCTTCTCAATTTTTAAAATTCCGAGGTCCTTTATAAATCCGCAAAAATTTCCAGAGTGGTACTTTGTGAAATAAGCGCTATTGAGAATTTTTTTTTCAATCGTTAAAAAAAAAATAGAGGAAATGCCATTCCAGGTTGGGCGGCATTTTTTCCGGAATTGATCGAAGTATTTTTTGAGTAAAAAAAAAATTAAAAATGGCGAGCTTCCGCAAAAAGATGATCTTTTCTCGAAAAAGTGAAAAATTTCATAGGTTTTAATATCTTAATTTTTTTTGTATTTTTTTACGGAAAGTACATTCAAAAATGAAAATTTTCAAAAAAAAAAACGTCCCAATTAGTCAATTTTTGAAGAAGTTATAGTCATTTAAGAAAAAGTTATTTCTTTTGGGATGGATTAAAAAATTTCAAAGTTTCCTGAAAAATGTTTTTAATTGGGTAGAAAAGGAAAACAAAATTTCAGCCAAATCGAAACAGGTTGGATTGAAAAGTTGCAAATTTGACATGGAATATCCCATATATAGTTGAAAAAAAAATTAAGATTTAGAATATAATTAAAAACATGCCCAACGTTGAAAATGATTATATTTTATTCTCAAATTTTGTTTTGTTTAAATTAGCTCTAAAAACAAATTGGATTTATGTTGCAGGAGATATTTTTCAACTTACGAATGACGGTGAGATTGACTTGAAAATTTCGCGTTGGTGAATTTTTAAAATCCACCCGACACCTGTAAACGCCCTCGTCACTCAGCTGCACCCCCTCGAGCAGAAGAGCCGCGAGCTTCGTTGAAGTTTTGAAGTGAAGCCGAGGGGCGACGGAGGCGTCCGACCAGTTGCGACCTTCTTGTAATGGCCTACCACGTACATCGAAGCTGCAAAGTTCAGATAAGCGGTCTAACGTCACGTTATAACATGCATAAAGCTTCACCGGGTCGTTTCATAGCACCCCCATTTAAATATGATCTATATCAGTCCTATGCAAATATCGCGGATATTACGTACACTTTTCCGACCCTGCAATATATTGCCCACCCCCATATTTATTTATACATTTTTTCAACCCCCTCGGACCAAATAATAATTTAAATTCTCCTTTGGAAATCTGAGGGGCAAATGCCTAATTTTGAATACAAATTATTCAAAAAAGAGCTCATAAAGTCGCAACCAAAATTGAAATTTTATGCCAAATTATCAAAAAGTGTTAACAAAACCATTTTTTTAAATATTAACTTCCCAATTTTAGGACATTACTACTAAAAACTGGAAAATCAATCCCTCCATATATCTTTATACATTTTTTCAACCCCCTCAAAATTGAAATTGTTTATAAATTTCAATCCTTCAAAATTATATGATGATAGACAAAAAAATATTAAAATTTATTTTCTTAAATATTAACTTCCCAATTTTAGTGCAATTTTTCTGCAATATAATCTGCACATTCTACCCCTTTTTAAATATGATTTTAATTCTCTTCATTTCTAATTTTAATTAAGAATCTCATTGAGATAACGATTTCAGATCAAATCACCGGAAAATAAATAAAACAGGGTGATTTTTTATTTTGGCTGTCCAAGTTATCTTCACAGGCAACTTTTTGTTGCTAATCCGACAATTTATATTCTATTTTTCGTCGATGTTCGCCACTTTCTACTGTTTTTGTTGCATCGAACGAGACGAATAATTGATCCAGAAAAATCTGGGTCATGGATATAAAAATGAAACTTGTCAAATACAGTATTCACGGGTTGACGGCGAAATGCGGCGAGGGCAGTAGATTTAGGGGCGGGGGATGAATTCGTACCCGTAAATCGGCTTGATCGAGTTATCGCGGAACCACAAAACCATGTAGAGACTGTCGCCGTTTGTGGACGGTTCGATATCGCAGGGCAAGGATGCCGATTTCCCGAGTACCGCGCTCACCTCGGTTGTCGATACTGCAAATTCCAGACACGAAATTAATTATTATCATTTAAAGCAATTATTTTGAGAAAGAATCCACGGAGAATAGGAAATAGGGACTGTTTGGGTTCAAAACAGCAACAATTATCACGAGGGGCGAAGTAGAACTGTTTTTTTTTTCGGTAGAGTAGGCGAGGATGAGTCAAAGCCCGAGAAAAACTCACATTTTCCATCAGAATTTTAGAACTTGTCCATTTTTAGAATTAGGGTGGGTTAAAAATTACTTTATTCCGTTGGATTGTGATGTAGAGAACAAAGTTATTATTTTGTTTAGAATTATTATTTAATTAATAAATGAAATAATAATTTCGTTCTCAACATCACAATCGTGGAAAAATCGTCTTCGGATGAAATAATTCCAAAATATTCTTACTTCCAATGTTCCCAGAAGAATCATTTGGAATTATTTTATCCATGATGATTTTTCCACGATTGTGATGTTGAGAACAAAGTTATTGTTTTATTTAGAATTATTATCAAATTAAAAAATAAAATAATAATTTCGTTCTCAACGTCACAATCGTGGAAAAATCGTCTGTGGATGAAATAATTCCAAAAAAATCTTACTTTCAATTTTCACAGAAGAATTATTTGGAATTATTTTATCCAAAGATGATTTTTCCACGATTGTGATGTTGAGAACAAAATTATTATTTTATTTATAATTATTATGTAATTAATAAATAAAGTAATAATCTCGTTCTCAACATCACAATCGTGGAAAAATCGTCTTTGGATGAAATAATTCCAAACAATTCTTACTTCCAATGTTCACAGAAGAATTATTTGTAATTATTTTATCCAAAGATGATCTTTCCATGATTGTGATGTTCAGAACAAAATTATTATTTTATTTGTAATTATTATTTAATTAATTAATAAAGTAATAATCTCATTCTCAACATCACAATAGTGGAAAAATCGTCTTTGGATAAAATGATTGCAAATAATTCTTACTTCCAATGTTCACAGCAGAATTATTTGAAATTATTTTATCCAAAGATGATTTTTCCACAATTGTGATGTTGAGAACAAATTTACTATTTTATTTAGGAATATTATTTATTAAATAAATGAAATGATAATTTTCCTCTCAACATCACAATTGTGGAAAAATCGTCTTTGGATGAAATAATTCCAAAAAATTCTTACTTCCAATTTTCACACAAGAATTATTTGGAATTATTTTATCCAAAGATGATTTTTCCACGATTGTGATGTTGAGAACAAAATTATTATTTTATTTATAATTATTATGTAATTAATAAATAAAGTAATAATCTCGTTTTCAACATCACAATCGTGGAAAAATGGTTTTTGGATGAAATAATTCCAAACAATTCTTACTTCCAATATTCCCAGAAGAATTATTTGGGTTTATTTTATTCATGATGATTTTTCAACGATTGTGATGTTAAGAACGAAATTATTGTTTTATTTATAATTATTATTTAATTAATAAATAAAATAATAATATCGTTCTCAAAATCACAATCGTGGAAAAATCGTCTTTGGATGAAATAATTCCAAACAATTCTTACTTCCAATTTTCACAGAAGAATTATTTGGAATTATTTTATCCAAAGATGATTTTTCCACGATTGTGATGTTGAGAACAAAATTATTATTTTATTTATAATTATTATGTAATTAATAAATAAAGTAATAATCTCGTTCTCAACATCACAATCGTGGAAAAATCGTCTTTGGATGAAATAATTCCAAACAATTCTTACTTCCAATGTTCACAGAAGAATTATTTAGAATTATTTTATCCAAAGATGATTTTTCCACGATTGTAATGTTGAGAACAAAATTATTATTTTATTTATAATTATTATGTAATTAATAAATAAAGTAATAATCTCGTTCTCAACATCACAATCGTGGAAAAATCGTCTTTGGATGAAATAATTCCAAACAATTCTTACTTCCAATGTTCACAGAAGAATTATTTAGAATTATTTTATCCAAAGATGATTTTTCCACGATTGTGATGTTGAGAACAAAATTATTATTTTATTTATAATTATTATGTAATTAATAAATAAAGTAATAATCTCGTTTTCAACATCACAATCGTGGAAAAATGGTCTTTGGATGAAATAATTCCAAACAATTCTTACTTCCAATGTTCCCAGAAGAATTATTTGGGTTTATTTTATCCATGATGATTTTTCAACGATTGTGATGTTGGGAACAAAATTATTGTTTTATTTATAATTATAATTAAATTCATAAATAAAATAATAATATCGTTGTCAACATCACAATCGTGGAAAAATCGTCTTTGGATGAAATAATTCCAAACAATTCTTACTTCCAATGTTCCCAGAAGAATTATTTGGAATTGCTTTATCCATAATGATTTTTCAACGATTGTGATGTTGAGAATGAATTTATTATTTTATTTATAATTATTATTTAATTAATAAATAAAATAATAATATCGTTCTCAAAATCACAATCGTGGAAAAATCGTCTTTGGATGAAATAATTCCAAACAATTCTTACTTCCAATGTTCAGAGATGAATTATGTCACATACTTACTTGGATCATCGTCTCTGTCCCAGTTTTCGCTGGCGTTGGCATGGCTGATAAACGCTGCAGCAAAAACGAAGTAAAAACCAGCGAGAACGTGTCTCGCTGCGAGCGCATTTAATTTTCCAATTGCCATGCCAGCGATTTAACGCTATTCTCTTCTTTTCTCTCTCCGGAAATTTCCTTGAGAGCCTTTGAGAGAGAGAAACGCGAGGCGAAGAAAATATATACACAGAAAACACGGCGAAAAGTTGGGCCTAACTCGCGATTTTTCGTTTTATCGTGTTATCAAATAATTTCTTCATCAATAACGTCGTGATAACCGTCCTTTTTTTCGTTAGTCCTTTTTCCGAGAAGAAGAATCACCATCACCGACACTGTCAGCACCGGCAGCGCTATCGCGAATTGTCAAATTTATTATCATTCCACAACAGACACGTTGCTCGTTTCTATCGCGAATTTCCTGGACGAAAGTATCACGTTACTGGAAAAAAAAAATTAATTTCTCAAGTAAATATCTCTCTCGATGATCCTCCCTTGCAATAACCAAATATTGCGGCGTGAGTCCGAACAAAAAAAAAATTAAACACGATTATCGCCACGTTATGATCTCAGAAGAGAATGTCGGTGAAATTCACGTTACTTTCTTTTTTCTTCTCTTTTTTAATGTCCGTACGGATTCGTGTTTTATTCGAAGGAGCGGTGGGTCGATCGACGGATATAACCACCCCCGTTGGCTATAATCAACCCTCGAGAAACGCTCACTGAAATTCCATCTGGCTAAAGCTCTTCGTGCTCCATCGACATGCCAACGTGTATTATACTATCGCACCGAGAAATTTCGTTAGAGGGGTAGAAAAAAAATTCTTCATTACTTTAATTTCACACCTTGTCGCGATTAATCGTTCTTCATGATTTATTATTATTATTATTATTAGTAATTGTTAGTTGTTGAAAAAAATTGAAATCTGTCTTTGTCTTTTTCACCCCCTTGGAATCATTTAGGGGTTGCGAAATTTTTTAAAAATTGTAGTCAATATTCACTCTCCCGCTATTAATCGCTCTTCACATTCAATTATTAACAATTATTAGTCATTGAAAAGGGTTGACATTTGTTTTTGTTTTTTCCACCCCCTTGGAATTATTTTGGGGTTGCGAAATAATTTAAAAATCGTAGCCAAAAGGGGTTCATGATTATTCTCACCCTCCCTCGCGATTAATTGCCCGTCATATTTAATTATCATTAAATATAAGTCGCTGGAAAGAGTTGATATTCGTTTTTGTCTTCTACACCCCCTAGAAATTACTTGGGGGTTGCTAAAATTTTTCAAACTCGTAGCCAAAAGGGGCTCATGATTATTCCCACCCTCTCTCGCTATTAATCGCTCTTCACATTTAATTATTATCAATTATTAGTCGTTGGAAAAAGCTGAACTTCGTTTTTGTCTTTTCCACCCCCTTGGAATTATTTGGAGGTTGCGAAATTTTTTAAAAATATTAGACGATAGGGATTCATGATTATTCTCACCCTCTTTCGCGATTAATTGGCTGTCATATTTAATTATCATTAATTATAAGTCGTTGGAGAATTAAAACATGTTTTTCTCTTTTCCACCCCTCGAAATTATTTGGGGGTTGCTAAAATTTTGCAAAATCGTAGCCAAAAGGGGTTCATGATTATTCTCACCCTCTCTCGCGATTAATTGCCTGTCATATTTAATTATCATTAATTATGAGTCGTTGAAAAGAGTTGAAATTTGTTTTTGTCTTTTTCACCCCCGTGGAATTATTTGGGGGTTGCTAAAATTTTGCAAAATCGTAGCCAATAGGGGTTCATAATTATTCTCATCCTCTCTCGCGATTAATTGCCCGTCATATTTAATTATCATTAATTATAAGTCGTTGGAGAGACTTAAAACATGTTTTTCTCTTCTCCACCCCTCGAAATTATTTGGGGGTTGCTAAAATTTTGCAAAATCGTAGCCAAAAGGGGTTCATGATTATTCTCACCCTCTCTTGCGATTAATTGCCCGTCATATTTAATTATCATTAATTGTATGTCGTTGGAGAGAATTAAAACATGTTTTTCTCTTTTCCACCCCTCGAAATTATTTAAGGGGTTGTTAAAATTTTGCAAAATCGTAGCCAGAAGGGATTCATGATTATTCTCACCCTTTCTCGCGATTAGTTGCCCGTCATATTTAATTACCATTAATTATATGTCGTTGGAAAGGGTTGAAACTTGTTTTCGTCTTTTCCACCCCCTTAGAATCATTTGGGGGTTGCTAAAATTTTGCCAAATCGTAGCCAAAAGGGGTTGATGATTATTCTCACCCTCTTTTGCGATTACTCGCTCTTCATGTTTAATCATTATTAATTATTAGTCGTTGGAGAGAATTAAAACATATTTTTGTCTTTTCCACCCCCTTGGAATTATTTGGGGGTCATAGCAGTTTACAGTTTGTTTCAGAAAAAATAGGGGTGCAATTATTGATGCCATTTTGGAATTTCTAGTGGTTAAAAAAGTGCCAAAATATTCAGAGTTTTTTTCAACCCCACGAGAATGATTACAAGGGTTGCAAGAGTCGATGATTCGTCTTATTTCTCTTGGCGCGGCGTCAGCGAAAAACGCGACACGATCGATTTGTCCGTGCTCAAAGCCCCGATATTCTCGATTCCCGTATTGAAAATAAGGGGGGGAGCACGAATAAACGAGTGAATTGTTGAAAAAGGAGAAATGCGATCGAGAAAATTGGTAACATCAAATCAGGACGAATTATTCACGCGCACATCGCGCTTTCCATGTAGCGAGTTAAACACGCACACATTCATCCCTTGAGAAGACACAAACGAAAAATACACGAACATCAACCCCCGAGGCTCCCTCGACACCCCCAGCTACCATTCTCACCCCTATTTCGCGACTCGCGAGTTTTGCTCATTTTCCCTCTTCTCGCTTCTTTCCCATCGATATTTCAACCATTCGTCTGAGCCAAAGAAAAACCAAAGAACAAGCTCAAGCTTCCTCAAAGTAAAACGAAAAAAAGCAATTTAGGGACAATAAAACAAGCCTCAACATTTTCCTCCAAAGGGGATGAAAATCCAAATTGCACCCACTGGAGAAACTCCGTCTCTTCGTAGATTTTCCAGCGAAATTTCACCGAGTGAACATAATTATTTCCCACACTTTCGCACTTTCCGCTTGGATCACACACTTTTTGGATTTTCGAAGGGGTTGAAGGATTTAAAAAATTCTTCCTACGATTACTTTGGTCCGTGGCTTTTCGTCAATTAGCACAGTTTAAACAATAATAATGCGACAATTCGGTAGACACATTGTCCTCGTACTTATTAGGAATTAAGGCGGAAAACTGGTGGAAAATGTGGCCCGTTTCGACAGGTCGTTGCACAGGGACAAGAAGGCCGTTTAACCGAGTCTCGAGGAGAGAAACAGACGAGCATGTATAGCACATTACATGTACTATATACACACGCATGGATACATATATGTATATCGAACGTGAATAAGGGAGGAAGAAAAATTCTTGGGGATCTTGGCTCTTCGTCGCTTTGGGGGTAAATGGGGGTGTACACCACCCCCTTTTGTATAATACACGACGAAAACGTATTCTCGGTCGAGTTGAATGGCGTTTCGGGCGTTTCCGTGGAACGATCGTTAGACGAAGCTGAGCGAAAATGAACCCCCTCTTTGGCGCTACGAAAAAACCACCCCTAAAACGCGCGCGTCGTCGGCGCGACGCGCAAGCTCCGAAAGCGTTACTATTTCGCAATCCCCTCACTCGAGAGGGTCGATTTTCCACTATACAGTAAAACAAGGGAGCCGAGAAGGAGAAAGTACACGCGAATCCGTCCGACAACCCCTATAGCCGGCGTATAACGGGGGTTGTTTTTTTTTCATTCTTTTCCATTCCCTCTTCCTTTTAGCCGGTATTCGCCCTCGATTTCACGCTCGTCCCGGCACATTCCATCCTCCGTTTCTCGCTCATAAAGCCGCACGATTTGTTCGCCAGATCGATCAGCCCTTAAAAACGAGACGGAAATTCACCCCGATGAATTTATTCGCTTCCCCGCGACTCGAGATCATTTTTCGTCGATTTTTTTTCGGATCAGTTTCACGATCGACGCGCCATTGAATTTTCAAATTGATCGTCGATTTCGATCATTTCAGTCTGGGCCGAAAAAGGGGTGGTTTTCATTCTCATGCGCAGATTTCTAAGGGTGCAATCGGGAGGTACTTTTTTCAATGGGAAAACTTTTTTCGTTCAAATAGTCGCGAAAGTTGAAAAATCACTTCTTTTCAGCGTGATAATTTTTCCGAAGACTAATTTTCTCACCCTATTGTTTATAAAATATTAAATATTGATTATTAATTGAGCGGAACGTACGAAAATTAATACAAAGTCCTAAAATCACTTTTTTAAAGAAGATTTCACTGAGAGAAAAAATTACTAGAACCAATGAAATAAAGTATTGAAGGCAAAAAATCATTTTTTTCATTATTTGCCAAAACATATTAGATTGGTTCCCTTATATATTTACTTGGTTCATTTTTTCAGTCAATTCCATAAATTTCTGTTTCAATAAACGAATTTACTTGAATCTAACAATACGTTATCAATTATATGAAATATGTTGTTTGAATCAAGAGCACATTTTATCATTCAAAACATGCATGTCTTTTAATACAGGAAGCACTGAGAAAAATAATTTGTTGAATCAACAAATTAATCAGTCCAATCAACAGGAAAAATGATCGATTCAATCAAATGCGCATTTATTAATTGTCGCTAAACATTTTATAAAAAATATATAGCCCTTGCCAAATAATTGAATATGCATAGTTTAGTGACCCCAAAAAGAGATAAATAGAAAAAAAAGACAAATCTGCGCCAATTCTCCGATCTAATTTCTCTGCCCGACCGAGATTCGAACCCTCGACCCTACCTACCATCATACCTATCCTACCTAACTACCTAACACGCTACCGATTACGCTATCGACACTACTGTGCACTTGAAAAAAGTTAGGAGTTATTAAGATACGAATATAAGAAAACATTTAAAAAACCAGTTTTTTAATTTTTAACAACTTATGTATACTATTAAAGTATACTATAGAAATGATAGTTCTTTGCTCGAAGGAAATAAAGATGTCATCATTCCAAACAAATATTCTTTTGGAATAAAATAATGTGTTATTTATTTTACTACAGCTTCTTTTCAAATAATCACAATCAATTTTGTCTCTAATAAATATTGAAAATACTACAGAAATATTTTTAGCAGTAAAATAATGATGAATTTATCGCAAAGAAATAATTTTGTTCGAAAAAAATAATTTCGTATTGAAGTCATTTTTTAGATCCAAATAATCTCATGTTTATGATGCAATAAATCTAATTAATCCAATGAATGCAAATTTATTAAAACCTATTTAAATAAAGATATTTTTAGGAGTAAAATAATGATGAATTTATTGCAAAGAAATAATTTTGTTCGAAAAAAATAATTTGATATTGATGTCGTTTTTCAGATTCAAATAATCTCATGTTTATGATGCAATAAATCTAATTAATCCAATGCATGCAAATTTATTAAAACCTATTTAAATAAAGATATTTTTAGGAGTAAAATAATGATGAATTTATTGCAAAGAAATAATTTTGTTCGAAAAAAATAATTTCGTATTGAAGTCATTTTTTAGATCCAAATAATCTCATGTTTATGATGCCATAAATAATTTTCTTCAAAAAAAATAATTTCGTATTACAGTCGTTTTTTAGATTCAAATAATCATCATTTTGGATTCAAATAATCTAATGTTTATGATGCGATAAATGTAATTAATCCAATGAATACAAATTCAATCAAGTCTGTTTAAATAAAAAATTTTGAAGTAAAATAATAATGACTTTATTGCAAGAAAATCATTGTTTCGAAAAAAATAATTTTGTATTGAATTCGTTTTTTAGATTCAAACATTCTCATGTTTACGATGCGATCAATGTAATTAATCCAATGAATACAAATTTAATCAAATCTATCATGCATTTAATTGTTACTATTAAATAAGAGTTTAATATAATGGATTGATAGATTCGTGAAAATATTTTTTTAAATGAAGAGTGATTTTCTTGGTTCAACAAATAAATAATCGAATTAATACTTTCATTTAATAAATAAATTCATGTTCTCAAATTCAGTAATTTTTTCTCTCAGTGTTGTTTTGGCGGAAGTTTATCCGACGTATTTCTTCATTTTTGTATTTTGAGGCGCTAAACGGGAAATCCCCAAAATTTTCCGCCTCGATCGTTTCAGGGAAAAGGTCGAAATTAAACCCTTTTTCGGTCTGACTACTCACTTACGATCCCTTACATTTTGAGGAATCGCTTTTTACATAAACATAGGCTTGCTCGACGAGATTGGGGATAAAAAAATAACGAAAAGAACGTAATATTAATGAAACGATATCGTGTCATCAATTGTAATTATATTTGAAATAATGATGTTTTACAGCATACAATTTGCGGCGTAACTATACAGAATCGTCGAATTGTTTTTTTCCCCCCATTATTTCGTAAATCCTCACGATTTTTCAGAACTAATTAATTCTCTTTCTCTCTCTCTCTTTCATTCAGACTCCAATTAAGCTTAACCATAGGGCTAACTCTTTATTTTTTTCATTTTCTAAACTCGTGCTTTTTTGTCCTTTAAATCTGCGTGTAAAAGTCGCGTACAAGAGACTCGCTTGTGTCAGTTTATATATATTAATATACACAAATAATCGTTCATTTAATAATAAAAATTCAATAATGTACAGCAAAGGCGTAATTATAAAAAAAAATCGTGGCATTCTGCGTCGGATGTTTTGAGAAAAACGCGCTTGATTCAAATCGGACATTAATTGAAAAAAGAGCCGCATATTCCCTCTTCTATCATCGAACAACCAATGTTGTTTGTTTTGCTGATAAATTTTTCGTTTATAGAGCGCGATAACCGTAAATACGTAATATTGTCCTTCGGTGTTTCGAAGCGCGCCAAAAAAATTTCAAGCGAGTTCCCAATGTACATTGCGCGCTTCCGTTGAGTTTTTAAATTTACTCATTATCATACAATTGTTTCTTCTTCATGAAATTCTCTCTTTCTCGCTCGGCGAACATTTATCCTTTTTTATCTCGCTCGAGACTGAATGATGGATAATTATCCTAACTAATTGGGGAGTTTAGATACTTGGGAGATTATAAATCAATCCTTATTCGAGTGTCATCATTGACGTAGAATTGGCGCGAGATTCGAACGTGTTTGTGTACTTGTGTTCTTTTTTCGGAAAGGGGCAAAGGAAAGATGATAATTAGATCGAGTTTCGCATCCTCGATGATTCTTCAATATTATATATATGTATATACACGTTATGTATACGGGGCGTTCCATCCCAAATCGGACAGTTTGAATTTGTTTTTTTTATTTCGTCAATTTTTTTATATTTTTTAGTACCCATCAAAAGACCCTTCCTGTTAAATTTTGAGATTTTTTTGATTACCCATTCAAAAGATATTGAATTATCAAAAAAAACCGCTATTTTTTTGGTATTTTGGTCATAACTTCTTTGATAATGGTCCAAATTAAAAGTTTTTTTCAAAATGTTCGTTTTTTTATGGCTTTTTAAAGAAAAAAATACAACAAAAATATTCGACGCGTTTTTGAATGAGTTTTTTGAGTTTTAAAATTTAAACCACGTTTTTAAAAGTGAGTGTCATTTTTTATTTTTTTTTTAATTTTTTGTTTCAAACATCTATCTCTTCAACAATTTTTAAGACTAGTCCGATCGTGGGATTTCGATAACTACTGTTTCTTGTTCGATTTTTGAAAATTGAAATTTTTTTGTTTGCACAAATTATTATGAATACCAATTTTTGTTACTGTATAGTATTTTTTTAAATCATTTTGAATTAATTTTGACACTTTTTCATTGTTAACAGATTTTTAAAATTAATAATTAATCGATGAGCAAATAATAACCGTTCAAGAATTGTACGAGTGGGCATTGAACCTTAATAGTCTACCGAATTTTGCTGTCAAATTTTCACCTGAGAAACATTATTTAGATGCAAAAGAAAGATTTTATTTGCGATACGATACTGCGAAGTCAATCACAGGGGGACACAAAAATTTCATTCAATTATTCCAATGAGCAACGGAAACGTATTGGCAAAGGAATATTCTAATTCAGGAAATAATCGCATATGTAAGGTTTTCAAAAAAATCCGTGAATAAATAAAAACTGTTGTTATTATTGTACATAAACAGACTTAACGATTAATTATTAAGTTTAAGAACCTGTTAACAATAAAAAAGTGTCAAAATAAATTCTAAATATTGAAAAAAATACTATACAGTAACAAAAATTGGTATTCATAATAATTTGTAAAAAAACAATAATAATAATTTTAAAAAACCGAAAAAACGGGAGTTAAGGAAATCTCACAATCGGACTAGTCTTAAAAATTGTTAAATAGATAGATGTTTAAAGCAAAAATTTTTAAAAAAATTCAAAAATGACACTTTTAAAAACGCGATTTAAAGTTTAAAACTCAAAACACTCATTCGAAAATTCGTCGAATATTTTTGTTGCATTTTTTTCTGAAAAGGCCATAAAAAAACAAAAATTTTGAAAAAAAAACTTTTAATTAGGATCATTATCAAAGAAGTTATGACCAAAATACCAAAAAGAGCGGTTTTTTTGTTAATTTAATATCCTTCGAACGGGTAATCAAAAAAATATCAAAATTTAACAGGAAGGGCCTTTTGATGGGTACTGAAAAATATTAAAAAATTGAGGAAATTAAAAAAAAAAGTTTTTTGGACTGTCCGATTTGGGATGGAACGCCCCATACATATAAGGTTTGTTTTAGCCTACTCGGACTATGGCACTTGGTGCAACGCTATAAAGTTGGCGTTTACGCCTTCTTATTTGTTGCTATTGTTGCTGTATCGCTCATAAAATCTGCTCGTGTCTCTCTTTTCTCATTATTTATCCTCCCCCGAAAGATAATTACATCATTACGACACACCACTTTAATATTAGTGCGTTCACTTTATAAATAGAGGTGACGTACAAGGCGACACGGGCAATTCCTCGTTAATTCCTTTTTCTCTTTTGCATTCTTGAGCTTCATGAAAATATATTTAACGATAACAATAATGATAACTCAGTTTGATCATCCTGACTTTGGAGATTTGATTATTCATAGGCTGCAATCAATTATTTAGATTTGCGAGAGGCCAAATTCCTGTTCGTTTGTGCGGGGGTGTCTGTGTTTGTATTTGTGTGAAATACAATATTGTATTCCAAAAATTCGTTCTCAAGATAGATTATAATTTTTCGAACAAAACAATTAAAAATAATTCTTATAAGATAAATTAATTATGAATAATTCTTTGAAAATAGTATTTTGAGAAATAATATTGTGTTGTTTCAAAAATTAATTTTTCATTAATTTTCAATGATATTCTAATTAGAGGTAATTCTGGTTTAGATCCTTGAAAAATCCACAATTTTTTTTTTATTTTAGGAAATAATAGACTATTGAGAATATGCAGTTGAATTTGGAAAAGAAAATCTTCAATATTTTGAGCTCCAAAGTCTCTTTTAAAATTTGAATTTTTTTATGGCGGAAATTTTTATTTAAGAAAAATTTTCCTATCTCAAATTCATTGTGGAGTAATGATAATTAAACTGCAATTCACAGTTGTTTTTCTCATTGAAAAAAAATTCTGTGAGCCAGAATTGACCCGCAATTCCAATTCTTCTAAATCACTTCAAGTCTAAAAACGTCGGAAGACTTTTTATCGGTAAAAACCGCGATCTCGGTGTTTCGACACTTTCGTAAAATTTATTACTTCCCTTATCGCAATTCCACGAAGAGCGCCGATAATATTCATCGTCTTGTCTAACTTTCTTCCCTTCATCGACTCGGATAACAAATCCTTTTGTTCTTTAGAGCGAAAAACAGAGTTGCCTGAATCGCCTTGAACGAGACACTCCAAAGTGTCGAATTATCATCTTAAAATCTGTCCACTATTTCCTCGTACGTAATTGTACGTAATTTCTTTGCTCTCTAACTTCACCTAAATCTTTGGATAAAGGTACAATTATCCTTTGTTTTTTCAATCGTTCAATAAAGTTAGAATTTTTTTTTCAAGCCTCATTTGTTTTTGAGCTAAATACGAATTTTCGGCCAAATTTATTTCCAATTAAAAGCGATGCATAAATGGAAAAATATTCGGATGACAAACAAACGATTGAAATAATTTTAATTTTTATTGAAAAAATTATTACATTTTTTTTTAGGGATTAAACGTGTAAGTCAGTGAAATTGAATACGTTCAATAAAATTAATAATGCTCTGTATTCGAATGAATCGATTTTTGATGATTCACGTGAACTTTTTTCGCATCCTCCAATTTTCTCTGGAGAGAATCCACAAAATCTGTCAAAATTTGTCAAATTCGTCGACTTTACAATCGATAGGCCTTTAAAAAAAAAATTTGTATCTAAGTGCGTTTTTTTTCCTTTGCACACAGAAAAAAGGTGATTCCTGAATTTTCAGAGTTTCTGTTTGGATTTCTTCTTCCTCTCATTTCTCTTTTCCACGTGACAAATCAATTTCTATTTTTCCTCTCAATAAACGGAGTAACATTTTCCTTGATTGCAAACGTAGCACCGGTTTAATATCTTCAATGTTTGTAGCAAAAAATGTAGCTCTGTCGCTGAAGATTATTTCTTCTTTTCTCTCCTCGCGATGTCTCGGATTAAGAATTATCTTGGGATCCAATATCAAAGTTTTTCTTTGTTTTTGCTTGTATTACATTATACATAATATATGATACACAACGAGCGATGCTCTCTCGCACAGATGGGCACTATTTCAGCGAAAAATCCATGAGAATTGAGTTACAAAAAAGAAAATAGGCAAAATGATGGAAAAAAATAAATAAATTCAACGTGGAGTAAAAATGACTTTTACAGAAGGACAATATCGTTGAATTGTTGAAAAATATTGCAATAAAAAATTGCTCGCAACTTTCTTTTCGCCAAATAGTGCCTCGGTCGATCTCAGTCATTACACATTAACCCATCGTTAATTCTAAATAATCGCATTATTAATTTTTTTAAATTATTATATCACACTCTATGTTCATTAACGCGAGACAATTTTACGACGAACGAGCGTAAAATCTTTCTCCACGCATTTTCACCGGATACTTGTTATTACAGTGAGGATATTATCGTAATTTCTTCTTTCTCCTCATTGCGCGTTTTATTAATTTTATTTATTTACGAAATGCCAATTTTACGTCGTAAGATTTTTCTAATATCTTCCAGCTCGTAATTTTTTCTTTCTCCTCATTCCGCGTTTTATTAATTTTCTTTATTCACGAAATGCGAATTTTACGTCGTGAGATTTTTCTAATATCTTCCAGCTCTTACTCGTTACGTTATACTTTTATTTTTCTTCCCTTTTATACACAAAAATTCGTGTCGAAAAGTGCACGAGAATTCGTTGAAAAAAAAAATGGTAAATTGCAGTGAAGATTTTTCTCACGAGAATCTTTTATTGCTGAAGAAAAATAAATATCATAAATGTGCGACAGAACGGTTCGGGAGAAGGACTTTTTGTTTTATTTTGCTGCTGATTGTGAAATAAAGTTTGCAATTAAAAATTATTTCTTCTTTACAAAATCTGACAAATTCTGAGTAAAATTGTCGAATATCAATTTTTTTAAAAATCAAAATAAATAGCACTAAAAAAATGCTTCCTCACAAAATTGTTCGTACAAAATTTTTCTTTCAATCAAGACACTGAAATCTCGATAAGCAGCAAAATCTGTGATAAAAAGTTACTTTTTTTCACCGGTTTAATATACTTCATAAATATACTTCTATACCAATCCAATGGAGTCAAAAAATTCGATCACACGATTGACTAATTTTCAATTTATTTCATTGACGAGCTCCTCGGATTCACCAATTTCATTTTCCGTCAAATTCCAAAAGCGCCTTCAAGACAAAAAAAAATATACTCGTTGAAAAACGTATTTTAGAAATTAACAAAAAAATTGAAAAAAATAAAGACACACTCGACGTACGAACACAAAAGAAAAACAGGATAAAAAAATAAAAATTATAATTGATAATAATATATTTTCTATAATAGAGTAATTATTGCGTCGTATATATGTATACATATATATATATATATATATATATATATATATATATACAAACGCATATAGGTGTGAATGTGTTTTTTTCATATATATTTATACATATATATGTTTGCGTGTGAATGTGTGTCTATAATGTATGTATATTTATATATATGTATATAATTAAATGTAGTGGGCTGATAAATATTTACAGAATACGTAGTGGTATCAACTTTTGTGGATGCGTGTGATGCACAATGCAGACCATATACCTATATATATATATATATATATATATATATATATATATATATGTGTGTATATATGTATGTATATAGTCTACTTATGATTATCGCGAAGAAAACGGAAATCGCAACTTATGGCAATTATGTATATATAATATATCGTTATAATGGCAAGTATGTTCTTGTTTTTTTTTGTTCTCTCTATCGAAAGGTTAATGTCATCGTGGAATGAAGTAGTGACCGAACATCATGATTTCTTCCCTTTTTTTTTCCTCTCGTATCCGATAATCGTTAAAGTACAAACAAAAAAAGTGACGAAAAACAATTATGCAATAATCCGTGAGTCAAAGTAAAGTCCGATTGACGGGGAAAAAGAAAAACAAAAAAAAAACATTGAAAAAGTCGAAAAAAATGTACAAATGTGACGAATAGATAGCGACAAAGATACGGACTGTCTAGAAAAATTTCATTTTCTCAATTTCATATCGATGGACATTCTCGTTTCGCATCGTTTCTTATCGTGCCACTGTGATGTTTTTTTTTCTCTTTTCTTCTTTTTACCCCATTCAATCTCGATCTTACGAAATATACAAGTCGATCTACAATGTTTATTACCAAGAGGTTCGATTAAAATCGTGATGAATAAATCACACGGACACAAAGGATCAAGCGCGAGTGCGTATAAAAAAGAATTACAAAAAAAAAAAGAAAAATCAACATAACAGACGCGGTGATTGTACTAAGTCTAATTTTCTAACACGTCCAACAACGAGAAACGTAAACATCGTAATGCGATATACCGATAGCAGTCAAACGCTCGTAATAATTAAATAATTATAATCTTTACATCATCATCATCATCATCATCATGGAAGTGTCTGGGTTTTTATTTTACTCTTATATATCATTTTTCTTCCTCATTCGTCTCCACGTATAAATTAATATCGAGTGTTCGAATCGATTCTCACGGTTTTCTTCTTTGCGTTTATTTGCAATCTCTTCGTTATTCGATCGAATCGAGAAAAGAGCTAAATTACATCTTCAACGATTATTTTCCTTCATTTTTATCAATGTAAATTAGAACGGCTAACCGGAAGATCAACAGTGCAGATAGAATGTTTTTTCTTCATCATCATTCAAATCACTTCAATCCATTCAATCAATCCAATCCGATAATTCAATTGTCGCCTGAAAAGGGCACGAATTCATATTTTTTGAGTGTCGTGTGATTGTAAAAAAAAAAACGCAAAACCGAGAGAGAAAGAGAGAATGAATTTTTCACGTGAAGATGTTGCCACAAGTTTTTGAGCGATGGGTGAAAAACAAGGCAAAAAATTTTTTTTTTCACACTCCGTTCAGACGCTTATTTACCGATATTCATATACAAAAACTTGCTACGCACGATAACTATGACGCAGAATTTTCGGATAATAATACAAACGATAATAATTTCAATGCTTTTTGCCTACTTATGATAACGATTTATCTTTTCAGTTTATTTTGCGGACGAGCGAAGGGAGGGTCTGGGGACTGCATCTAAAACTACAATATTCGCTAATAGGCGCGTCGTTCGTTACGAAAAACGCAATTAATACAGATTATCGGATATTATTATCGGACGTTAAACGCTAAATTAACGATAGTACAAAAAAGAAACTCGAATTATCGTAAAAATCAGAGAAACTTCATTCTTCTTTTCTCGCCTTTCTTTATCCGTATTTAAAAAGTTTTTTTTTCTCGGGTGTTCATTATATATAGTTGCACATATGACATCCGTTTACGTTTATCGTGTTTTCTTTTTTTTTTCGTCACTGGTATAACACCTTCGTACATCGATGCGCAATATGCAATTGATAAACTTATTTTTAAATATTTATTTATAAATCGCCTTATTATGCACTTTGCCCTTGGGCAGTTTAGGACCATCACACATTTTGCCGGGCGGGAGACTTTTCCTTCGACGATGAAAAAAACAAAATATATATTTATATATATATATTTTTTTTCCTTTCGTTTTTCCCACGCGCATGATGGATATTTGTTTTTTTTTCAAGCAATTCCGAACGAAGAATCGTTGATTTTCTTTCATTTTGATTATTATTCCGGTATTCGCAAATTCGGAGATTGATCAATTGTTTTTTGTTTCGTTTTTTTCTTTTCCACTGACAGCTCAGTCCATTGCAGAATCAAGTGCTTCTTCGTTCTATATTATGCGTTTTGTTTGTTCATTATTGACAAAATTATTATTATTATTATCTAGTTCTCGAGATCTATAACACAATATTTTTATCGATCCCGATAAGCTATAATCATGATTTGTTTTCTTCAATTTCACGGAGTATTATTTTCGTACTTGGGGGGAGGGGGGGGGGGAGTCCGTATCTCCAGGGCACAGTTCTTCAGTCACAGGTGTTTTTTTTTTCACACGCATACAAACGCACAGTATCATTCGTTCCATTCATTCCCGTTTCGACTTTCTCTCTCATTCTGTCTCTCGTTCTCTCTTTTTATTTTTTAGATTTTTGTATTCGTCGAGTTTGCACGAAAAATCTGAAGAAAATCAAAAGTTTGTCGAAGCGACTAAAGCTTACCCAGACTCGGGATTTCATCGTCTTTTTCTTTCTATCCATTATCTTACGCGTAATTTATATTTTTGACAATTTATACGTATTTTGCAAACGAAATCTCTCTTATTCAACGCGTTTTTTTTGGTGCGTACTTGATTCGTGTGAAATAACGCTTTCAAGCACGGAAGCTACTTTGCCTCGATACAGTGCAATAAATATTCGCCGAAAATCAATATCGGTTATTGACGTATACGCATGTTTTCTTTTTTCATCGAAAGAAAAAGTCCATAGCTCCTGATGTACAATTTTGTTTTTCTCTGTTTTGTATTTTGCCGAAAGGTATTTTCCGATAAAAAGTGTGTCGGATCGAGACTTGTCGCGAATCGAAGAAAAATGAGAGAACCCGAGCCTCGTTCGAATAAAATTGTGAATAAAAAGGGGGGGGGGGTAATTAGCTGCCTTCGAATTAAAACGAGATTCGTATCGAAAAAGAAAACGAGAAAAAACATTTTTCTTGAGTGTCAAATTGTACAAGATGCCGAAGGGCGGAAATTGGAGGAGGAGGCCAATTGACAATGACCGTCTCTGCGTAATGGTAACAACGATAATGACGATGAAAATGGAGATGACCAATGACAGTAATAATATAATAATAATAATAATAATAATAATAATAATAATGTTAATAAAATAATGACCCTAATATGACGACGATGTAGGCATAAAAATTATTATCAATCGTAATAATAATAAGAATAATGATAAGAATGATATTAATAACGAATTCAGCAACAGATTACCGTGTTTGAGTGTATTCATTGTGTGTGTGTGTGTATTTCATTTTTATGGAAGGAAGGATGTCTCTGTGTGGTTCGCGAATCACGGCACTCACGAATCCACGTCGTTTGATTGTGAGATTGGTGATTTTTTTTCTTCTCTCTCCTCTGTCGTCGCGGTTTCATTCCTTTTTCGGTTTTTCTTGCGTTAAGTTTGTTCCTAGTTCACCATGAGTGTATGGGATTCCATCGGTGCGGCGCTATCGTAAAGAGTATCGGTGTCCTGCGTCGGTTCACCCTGAAGCTGACATTGATTGCTCAATGTTCCAGCACCACAATCACAAAAGAATCTGCAACAAGAAGAATTAGTTCATCCATCATAATGGATAAAAATCGAGCAAATTTTCAAATTTGCACAATTTTTATGTGATTTTTCGATATTTTGAAAGTATCAAGAGAACGAACTCAAAAAAATTGATACATATCAATATTAGGGCGATTTTTTTTCTCGACTTATTTTTTTTCTTTCACTCCCCACCCGAAATTTTGTTGCACATGTCTGAAAGAAAATTCCCTGAAAGTTACAGCCCTTAATATTAATATAAAGTACTTTCCCTCTGAGTGATAAGTTTTTCCATCTAAAATACACGTGAATGAAAAACTTTTTTCGTCAAAATTTTACCACTCCGCGGTTTTTTATGCTATCACATTGATTTTGATCGCAATCTACGTAGAATCGAACGATCTTTATAAGTGTCCCGAACAGCTCAAGTGTAACTTACACTGGTGAGATGATATGGGTCCCTAAAGTTGATTTTTACCCAAAATTCTCGATTTATTGCTGTTATCTCCAAAATGATCGAGTTAACCGAAAAATCGTAAAGAGAGATTTTGTTGAAAATTTAATTTCCTACAAAAAAGATCCTTTAGACCTAACTGCTGAAATTAATATTTCTTGAGATATTGAACCTTAACTTATTTATGGTATAAAGTTTGTATAGTTTTTCGAACCAAAAGTTTTAAATTGTTGATATTCTATATCATATCACCATATCATATCACGAGTGGTGATATGATATGAAATATCAACAATTTGAAACTTTTGGTTCGATAATCCATAAAAATTTTCATATCACAAATAAGGTTCAATGTCTCAAGAAATATTAATTTTAGCAATTAAGTCTAAAGGACCTTTTTTGTAGGAAATTCAATTTCCAGAAAAATGTTCCTTTGCATTTATTCTGTCAAGTTAATCATTTCGAAGATAACAACGAAAAAACGAGAATTGTAGGTAACAATCAACTTTAGTGACCTCGTACCATCTCACCAGTGTAAGTTACACTTACGCTGTTGACACTTTCAAAGATCGTTCAATTCTGCGTAAATTGCGACCAAAATCAATGCGATAGCATAAAAAACCACGGAGTGGTAAAATTTTTAAGAAAAAAGTTGTTCATGTACGTGTTCATTTTAGACGGAAAAACTTATCAAGCGAAGGGAAAGTACTTAATATTAATATTAAAAGCTGCAACTTTCAGTGAATTTTCTTTCAGACATATGCAACAAAATTTCGGATGGGGACTGAAAGAAATAAAAAAAAGTTGCCCCAATCAATATGAAGGTTTTTTTGATGATTTAACGCATCAAGATAATAGACTTGGAAAAAGGGCTCGAACGATAGATATCAAGATAATGTTATTCTGGCAATAACATAACAGCTCGTATATTGTAATTGATAAATGAAAATCATCGCGATGAGCAAAATATCCAAGAAATACTTCGGTGCGTTGGATATATCCAATTACAAAATACTGAAACCTAAGACTCAAAATTCGAGAATTTCTTTTCGCACATTTCATCGCATAAAATTTTTCGTTCGTACCTGTCGTGTCTGATGAATTCCACGTCATGTCCAGCGTGACAGGTTTTTATGCAGTTAACGCATATCGCGTTTCTATCGGTGGTATTGCATGTTTGACAACGATAAAAGTCGTGCATCGGGAACGAAGTGTACGAGGAAATTTTGTACAAACACTGTCCATTTCCCACTGCTTTTTCGATTGCGTCTTGATTGTTGAAAATTTTGTTACCTGATTTGTTGAAAAAAAAAGAATTTTCGCATAAGTATAAAAAGCATAATTGTGCAATTGAAAAAAAAAATTAATCTCATCAGAAAGTAATAATAACAGACGAATCTTTGATTATGGAAAAAATGCTTTCTCTCAGAGGAAGCGTCGTTAGATAAAAATGACCGAGTCTACCTCTGGTAGTCGGTTGTACGCCACTGGCCAAGCATAAACCGCCGAATCGATTATTGAATATTTGATTGAATTCCAACGTCGCAGTTGCGTTGTTTGTTATTTCAACGCCAGCTGCCAAACCGTCGAATATACGATTTCGCCTCAGAACCGGATGTGATTGCGTCGATATGAGCACTCCAGCTTGAGCATTTCGGAATATATCGTTTTCCTCCAGAACACCTTTATAATTAAATGGGAAAAAATAAATATTAAAATCAGTGTGTCTCAATCGAGATACGATTACGCGAGAATCGTTGATAAATCGCATTACCCTTTCCACCGTTGAATATACATATTCCACCGTCTCGTCCGTCGAATATCTTGTTCCTCTTCAGCGTAGGATTAGAATCAGTCTTGATCCACACGCCGGCCATAGCGTTATCGAAAATTTCATTCTGTTCGAGCAAACCAAGGCCGCTGTTGTAAACTAGGACTCCGCCATTCTGACCACCCCATATTTTGTTGCCCCGAATAACCGGATTGCTTCCCGTTCTATAATTAAACGTGAAAAATTATGAGACATTTCAATTGATGGTCTGTCACCAAAGAATGTTTGGTACAGAATTGTGAAAATAGTAATGTAAATATAATGCATTACCCATTACTTTAAACAATGTGTATTGGACAAGATTTCCATTACAAATTACAAAAGTAATGTGTAATGTATGCATGTTCCATTACAAATGAAAATAGTCATGTGCAATGGATGCGTGTTCCATTACAATTAAAAAAAGTAATGTATAGTGGATGCGTGTCCCATTACAAATAAAAAAAGTAATGTGTAATGGATGCATGTACCATTGGAAATAAAAAAAAGTCATGTGTAATGGATGCATGTGCCATTACAAATAAAAAAGTAATGTGTAATGGATGCATGTGCCATTGCAAATAAAAAAGTAATGTGTAATGGATGAATGTGCCATTACAAATAAAAAAAGTAATGTGTAATGGATGCGTGTTCCATTACAAATAAAAAAGTAATGTGTAATGTATGCACGTTCCATTACAAATTACAATTTTTTAAAAAAGTGATTTGCAGTGGGGAATATTCCATTACTAATAGAAAAATTGCCGTGCTTGTATTAGAAACTCGGACATTACTGTCTCATTATTTTATTTCGCTCCCTAAAAGTTCATCCACAATTATCACAAATGATCCATAAAGTTAAAAAAAAAAGAACATGGACATTATTTAGGGATTCAATAAAGGGACAAATTTTTCATCAGTAACTTGTAATTTTTTTAGATTGCTTATAATTATGGGTAACAGCGTGTAAAAGCAAGTTCAATATAAAGTTGGATAATTTTTGGGGTTGAGTACATTTTCGTACTTCATATTTAACGATGAACTATCTGTTTTTTTTTTGTTTCTATTTTTTAACTTTATGGATCATTTGAGATAATTGTGGATGAACTTTTACTGAGCGAAATAAAATAATAAGACAGCAATGTGCAAGTTTCCAATACAAGCACGGTAATTTTTCCATTTGTAATGGAATGTTCTCCACTGCAAATTACTTTTTTTTATTTGTAATGGAACACGCATCCTTTACACATTACTTTTTTATTTGTAATGGCACATACATCCATTACACATTACTTTTTTTCTTTGTAATGGGACATGCATCCATTACACATTACTTTTTTTATTCGTAATGGAACATGCATACATTACACATTACTTTTTTTCTTTGCAATGGCACATTATACATTACTTTTTTTTATTTGTAATGGGACATGCATCCATTACACATTACTTTTGTTATTTGTAATGGCACATGCATCCATTACACATTACTTTTTTTAATTGTAATGGTACACTTATCCATTTCACTTTGTGCAGTGTAATGGGTAATAAATCAAAGTAATGCATTATTTACAACTCTGGTTTGGTATTGAATTTAGTAAAAATCAATCAAACGGTTCGAATTACCCATAATTGTTTGCTTTTTTTTTTTTAAATAAATTCAAACAATTTTACCCCGAAGATCTAAATGAGAATGGTGAAAAAAAATAGTTTACCTTATTTGTACACCCGAATAAAGATGATTGAAAATATCGTTATCCTCTAATTTTCCATGTCCGTTGTCGTAAAAATAAACGCCAACTTGTTTTCCGCTGTGAATGCGATTTCTCCTCAGTACCGGGGTCGATCCTGTCGTTATCCAAACACCGGCGAGGGTGTTCGCGTAAACCTCGTTTTCCTCGATCAAACCCTGTCCCTTCTCGTGTACGTAGATGCCACCGTGTTGTCCATGATGTATCTTGTTGTGTCTGACTATGGGATCGGAATTCGTTCTTATCTGTATACCGGCCAACGCGTTGCCGTAAATATTGTTGTGCTCGATGAGTCCCCGTCCCTCGCCGAATATATAAACACCACCCTGATGCCCGTTGTATATCTCGTTGCGACGAATCGTCGGATTTGAATTGGACGTTATCCAAACACCGGCGAAATTGTTCGAGTGTATTTTGTTGTCGATGAACTGTCCAAGACCGTTCTCATGAACGTATATTCCGCCGGTCTGACCGTGATGAATCTCGCAATACACGACCGTTGGATTCGCGCCGGCTTTCACTTCGAAACCGGCAATACGATTGTTGTGTATGTCATTAGCGTCGAAGTATCCGAGACCGTTGTCGAACGTGAAAATACCAACGTCACGACCGTGATGTATGTGATTCCGTCGCATTATCGGATTCGCGTAATTCTTAACCCATATACCGGCAAGTGC
Organism: Alloplasta piceator; assembly: GCA_946863875.1. NCBI lineage: Eukaryota > Metazoa > Arthropoda > Insecta > Hymenoptera > Ichneumonidae > Alloplasta > Alloplasta piceator. The sequence continues at coordinate 2,311,256 of OX333074.1, forward strand.
GTTTCGCGATATTTCATTGTCCTCGTAGGTTCCTTGGGCATAATCGGTCACGTAGAGACCGACGTTTTCACAATCCGAAATGTCACAATTCTTGACAACGGGATTCGCTCCTCCTCCCGATACGCAAACTGCCGCTCCAACTGAAAATATAATAACAGGTTCATCGATTGATCGTAAATTTGCGCGATCATACGCCTTTTTCATGCCACATTTTCTATGAAATATACTTGATGGAATAAAAAAACAAATAGTGGTGCCGTCTGCACACGATAATCATGCTGTTTGTTTTATCCCATCAAGTCGTGCGAAAAATAGGAGGCTAATAAATTGGCAATTCCATTAGGACATTCACAGAAAACCTTCGGGAAAGGAAATGAAGAAATATGTCCTATGCAAATGAAGCATCCGCTCAAGAAATCCTTGTTGTTTGGTCACAAAGGCAATAATGAACTTGTCGTCCATTCTATTTTAAAGGTAGATTCTACCTTTCGAAATAAGAGCTATTATTTTAGAGGTAGAATTCCACCTTTCGGACTAAGAGCTCTCTTTTTAGAGGTAGATCTACCTTTCGAACGAAGAGCTCTCTTTTGGAGATAGAATTCCACCTTTTGAACTAAGGAAACTCTTTTTAGAGGTGGAATTCTACCTTTCGAAACAAGAGCTATTATTGTAGAGGTAGAATTCCACCTTTCGAACGAAGATCTCTCTTTTAAGAGGTAGAATTCTACTTTTTTTAACTAAGTGCTCTCTTTCGGAGGTAGAACTCTATCTTTTGAACTGAAAGCGCTCTTTTTGAAGATGGAATTCTACCTTTTAGATCGAGGGTCTCCAATTTGGAGGTAGAATTCTAAATACAAGATGTAGATTTTAAAATAGAATTACCAAATTCCGATTTTGTGTTCACTTTTTACGGGGAGAACACTAATTCGAAAAAGAAAAATTAAGCTGTTTCGGAAGATTTTTTTTTATAATAAGGAGCCTTGTCTAATTAATTAATCGGAAGGCCTAATGTACGGCGCTGGCATCGCTGATTAAGCGGTAAGTTGACATAATCATTACATTTCCCCCTATTGAATTTTAAACGCGTTTAACTAAAAATTCATTTTTCAAAACTGTTGTCACGATTTCTAAAAAAGTTTTAATCCGATTTTTATGAAATTTGGCACACGATTTTCTTATAGTATCAGTTTGTCGATGAACCTAAATAACGTTAAAATTCAAGTCAAAGAATGGATTTTTCCCGCAAAATATAACAGAAATTTGATCAAATTTCACAATATCGATTTTAGTCATTTGTCATTGGGTGAATTCTCTATAGATTTGATTTTTTTAAGGTTCAGCGATAGTGCATGGATGTTAGCTTTAAAAAAATGTTTGATTTATCTGTTTCAGACAATTAGAAAAAAAGCCAGGATGCCAACAGTTTGACAACTTCCGACGTGTCTTTTCACGAAGACCAACCTGCACACCTGCCAATTAAAAATAAAAATAGAATGAAAAAATGTTTTTACAAAGTCGAAATGTTGAGTGAAAAGTGTGCAGACTTGTAAACAAATTAGACGACGCTTCTTATTGAAAAAAAAATCTTCAGAAACAGCTAATTTTTTCGTTTTCCAATTAGTGTTCTCTTAATGACGTTTTCTCAAAGTTGGGTGAAATTTCGTGAAATTTGAAAACTTTCGTGACTCTTTAGCTAATTTAAGGTACTCCCGAAGGTTTTCCCTGGCAGATAACCGATGGAGATGAAGAATATGCCACGATGCACGAAAATCGAACACTCACCGACGCTCGAGCTTCTTATGATGCAGTGATCGATCGTGGGACTGCAATTTTCACCGACCTCCAGGCAATAGTGTTTGTGATGTGGAACCGTGCTCGTGACATCGGGGGTGAATTTTAACGTTAAGTGTCCGGCGTAAGCGCGCTTTGCACCCTCGACGAACATGACCGTCGATTCGCTCTCGCGCTCGAGTATAACGGACTCGGCGACGTTGCCGGGTGCCGCGCCGATAAGCGCCACGTCACTGTCGATAACGAGGAATTCACCTCGATAAGTGCCGGCGTGTAAAAATACCAAATGCTGGGGTTGAACGTCCGCGGTCGGTGTGTTACTGCCGCAACAATTTCCCTGACTGCTCGGGGGTGTCGTATTGCTGTTCGGTGATGACGCGCTGTTGCTTCTGTATTCGTCAACGTAATCCAACGCTCCCTGTACCGTATTGAAGTATGGCAATGTTCGTCCTTTAAATTTTAAATCTTGAAAACCCGGTCTAACGTGGACACCGCGATACAACTGGCGAAAGCTCTCCTTCCATGGATTCGGATAATCCGACTCGTCCGGTGATACGAATTCGAATTTGCAAGCCGAAGGATTGAACAACGGTAAATCGTATTCGTAGACTTGCTGATACAATGACTTCCATAATTCCGTGTCATTCGCAATCGCCTGAAAGCGCTTGCATACTTGCGACACTCTGCACAGATCCAACTCCATGAGATAATTGAATATCGTGAGCAATACTTCGTCCGGTAATTCGTACTGTAAATAGTGCGCTGCTGTGTTTGTGTTTGTACCTGTCGTCGTACAAAATGTTCGATTAAGCGTGAATTTTTTTTTTTTCTTTACATTCCAATGTACTTGAAGTTCAAAACTTTAACAAAAATTAATATTCCCCTTCGATATTTTTTCATTGAAAAAATGTGTTTGTCGATTTTCCATTCTGCTGAACATTCGGAATTTCAAGTACATGAGAAAATGTTTATTGAACGTTCTTCAAGGTGACCCAAATTTTGCATTTTCCATCGGGATTAAGGGAAAAGTTGACGAAGTGAATTATGTTGTAATTTTTGTACCATCGGTGGACATTGAACACGTCCGTCTCGGTCGTTTTCTCGCTGGAAGTGACGAGGTACCGAGAGCCGCGGCTATGCTACTGCCTCCCGGTGGCGGTAGTGCTGAACTCGTGCCCGGTGCTGGATCAGGATGAGGTGGACTTTTTCGTCGGAGATCGTAAGGCGACGAGTGTGACGGTGATGGCGATGGTGACGGTGCCGCGACACCGGAAACGCTCGGGGATGATCCTCTGCCGCCACTACCGCCGCCCCCACCTCCTCCTCCTCCTCCTCCCCCGCCCGCTCCCGCTCCAGCGCCCACACCACCTACTCCCGCACCCGGTGGAATTTGATTCGAGGCTGGACAGGGCAGATCGCATGGTTCTGCTGAAAAAGTTTTGAACATTAATCTTCATTAATCTTAATTTTCTCCTCAAAACTTGTTCGTCATTTCGGCGTAGCTCTTGATTTTGTTTCATATCTCAACATTTCTAAATCAATACGGCGCAATGATGCCCGAGCCAAAAATTTCATCGGCTTGATTTTAAAGTTTCAGGCGGAAAGTTCAGAATCCGGAGGTGGAAGAAAAAGCTTTTTTGGCTCGCTGCAAGTTATATGCGCATGAATAATCAAAGCTACTTTGTGCATTCTGCGTCGTATGATAGCGCGTTGATCCTTTTGTTATCAAAATGATTTGGAATGAAGAATATTACAGAAAATCAATAACTTTTTTAATAATTTCTTGCGCAATTGCATTTGCTTCCACATTTAGGAAGCTTCCTAAAAAAGCATTTATAATTTCTTTACGAGTCAAAGTAGGTGACATTATTTGATATTTGTTTGGGAAATCAAAAAAATGACATCCCCCAAAATTGTCTGTATGGGAATGGGAAAAAGTTTGAAACTTTTTCAGAAATGCCTAGCAAGGCTCTTTTGTAGCTATTATTGAGATATGTAAAATTTTTTCGCATCGGCAGTTGAGGAAGGATGTAGGACGCAAGTAAGGAATTGAAAAACAATAATGTTGGTTATCGAAATTTGCATTATTGGAATGTTTTTTGCTCATGCTAATTTGGAGCCTTAATGCCTTGATCGAGGACAGGCAAAACGTTCTTATGTTTTTTAACTTCTAAAATTCATTCTTAAGGGGAAACATGATTTTTAAGTTCACATTATTGTATCGCTCCAAAAATAAATTTTATTTTTCATTTTTAGTATCGCACGAGCTTTAGTCGTGCATTCAAAGCCCTCTCAAACAGTTTGTATTTTGGTGACGCGTTCTTAAAAGAGATGAATTGAAAAAAATGTTGATTTTTGTAAGGGTTTCGATAATCCGAACTTTGACATTATCGGAAGATGAATTCGATTTTTAAAAAAACAATCTCAACAAGCAATAAACAAATGCATGCCCCAGAATCTAAAGAAAGTTCTAAATATTTTTCATCGAAAGCTCACTGACACGGAGTTTGCCAAAATGTCTCAAGAGCGAAAAAGGAAAGGCCTTCGATCGTTGCGGCTCTAACCTCTCAATTCAGAATTAGCATGAGAGTGCGATATGGGAAAAGAACAAATAACTGATCTCGATAACCAAAAGCCGAGTGTTTACCCAACTGTCTCGGATTCTCCTTCATTCCACTTAATTGCGCGATCAATTGTGATGTTCGACACGAGAGAATCCGCTCGTTGTTAAATATAACGGAACAGCGTTCTCGACATTTTGTAAGGCTCGTAATCAGGGCGATCCCTCGATATTTTCATAATCGTCACGGATGTGAAAAAGTAAAATTAAAAAAAAAAAAGGGTTCACGATGTTAAACGATGTAGGAAAAATTCCATCGATAATGTCGCGTCGCGTCATTAAAGAATCAACACCGGAAATCGTTCCAATCGTATCAATCGTTGAAACGTCAAAACGTCGATAAAACGAGTGTTTTTTTTTCTCAAGAGTGTTTTCTGGCATTCCGTATTTTTTGGAAAAATTAATAAACGAGATCACCGATATAGGCAGGGAGAAATGAAGGGAGAAGAATAATAATGTGTAGAATAGAATATTATTTCCTGTCTCCTTTTCTTGTGCAGAATGTCCGTAGGCACTTTTGTGTAGGAAGTGTCATATGTGAATAATAATGTGTAGAATAGAGGCCTCTTCCGAGTAAAAACTAGCAAAAAAGTGTATACACGTATATAGTTCAGCGATTAGAGAGTAAAATTGATCGTGAGTGGAAACGAATTTTCGCGACGGATAAAGAGAGACTCCAGGAATTTCACGAAGCATCGTTTTTTTTTCTTCTTTTTTAGGTCATTTCCATGCGTGTAAGCCCAACGTTTCGGTTAGAGGAATCGTGGAGACGTGGGCAGGAAGAAAGAAAGAACGACCCGAGAAAGAGAGAGATAGAGAGAGAGAGAGAGAAAGAGAGCGAATAAACGGACGTATCGCATACGTATATGTAGGCAACGGCGATACGAGTTCGAAGGGACAAGAGAGAAAGAGAGAGAGAGACAGGGCGAGAGATGTGCGATGGGAATAAAGGGACAAAGGGTAACGGGAATATCGAGGGTTGAATTCTCTTCCTTTTTTTCATCATGCCCGAAGGGTAGAAACAATGAATGCGCTAATCGAAAGCTAAACTAACACACACACAAATATCTGGGTTTGGGTTGCATACATGCATATCGCTGCTGCGTTAGTAATTCTTCGATTATTGGCAGACGAGGAATTTTCATTCTGTGCTCGAATGCTATAGAATCAACGCGTATGTGTGTGAGAGTCTATGCATTGGAATCGAAATAAACGAGAGAAGGATAAACGCAGGACCAGCTACATTGAAGGAGAGAGAGAGAGAGAGAGAGAGAGAGAGAGAGAGAGAGATGCGAGCGCCAAGCAGGTGAGCAGTGAACCAAGATCTCTCCCTCTCTCTCTCTCCCTCTGTGGGAAATGAGAGTCGAACATAGTTTTCCGCAGTTTTTTTCGTATTTCTCATTACCAGAGGTAGTTCTCGAGGGCAGGGGAATCCTGTTGGCACCTTTTCTCCTCGATCTCCTTACGTAACTTCGCGACGATGTGAACGAGGCACTCGGCATTTTTAACGTCGCACAAAAAAAAAAAATCCTTCAGAACGAACGCGCGAAAATAATTACAAAAAAATATATATATAATTATTTATAAAAAAAAAATAAACACTATATTTAATAACAAAACTTAAAACACTAAACAATGGCGACACGTCCACCGAGCCCAGCGGCCATCTTCTCGTTTGACGGTATAGTACGAGACTGCCAGACTTTGCCGTAGTGGCGACGATCGTATTACGCGTGCGAAAGAGATAGCATATCGCCCGTCCGACTGCAGCGCCAAGCGGATTAGTTCCTTGATTTCCCCCCCGATCGCACGCCTTCCTCCACTCCGCGGCCCGACTCTCCCCCCACCCTTCTACCACTACCGTGTTTATCGTGTGGGTTTAGCGCGCGTGTATTTCCGTGTATGCACTTTTGCGTGTGTGCATGGCCTCAACACGCTCACGAAAACGTTCTTTGCCAATCGAGCCTCCACTTTGTATATATAACGCGTGTTCGGCCCTCTCCGGGGCTCTCGCGGCGTTCTTAATCCCTTTCGCACTGTCTCGACGATTATTGCTTATTTTTCGTCTCTCGAGCCAAAAACGGCGTCGTTGGATTCAACGAATACTCCGATAATTGATGCACTTTATCGTCGCTCTTCGGCTAACGCCGCTCTCTCTCTCGACTTTTCGGCCCCCCACTCTACCGCGCATCCCCCCACTCCCGTCCCTCGACACTCGCAAATCACTCTCCTCCCGGCGTTCCGCTACGCTTTTTAATCCGCAAGTTTTCCTCCGGTGTTCTCTCTCCGACTCTGTTATTTTTCTCGCGATCGCGACATTCGGTAAATGGGAGAGACGATTTTGAATTTGAAAAAATAACTCCAAGGAAGAACAAAAAAAACAAAATACGATAAACCTCCGATGTGCTTCAACGACGTTAAGTATGGAGTTATGGAGAAGGCAAATACAAACGACGATTTTCTTTGCTCGAGAGCGATCCTCACGTGTCTCGTGCTCGCGATCTTTTACATCGCGAGTCTCTACGTATGGAACGTGCCGCACCCGAGGTACATTACTCTTTTTTCTTCTATAATACGTGCGTCGTTTGTTCATGTACACACACACATACACATATAAAAAAGGAAAAGATTCACCGGCGAATTATCCAGTTTTACACGCGATCGCCCATTTTCTCTTTGCTTTTTCTTCACTCTCCAATCGTGGGACTCCGAAAACTTAAGAGATCCATGGATGAAACGTTTAAGAATTTTCACTATTCTTCTTTTTTTCAACCTAGTTTTTCGGGCATTTCGACGCAATCGAAACGATTCACACACGCAACTCTCGAACTCCGATATGACGTTCAACCCTGTGTTATTTCCAACACGGGAGACTCGGTTCTCGAACGTTGTCTCTGATAAGAACGACCATGAACAAACGCAAAAGAAAACTGACGCCAAGATGGAGCAACCTGTCTGGCGCACACGATCGAGTCACGTTCACGGCGATTGCGTTTCCCTTCTTTCCCAGTAGAAAGGTTTTTTCCGTTTTTTCTCCCTCCGCGACGTTGCCCCGTTGTTTTAATCGTCGAATGCACGTTCTCGGACGAGCAAACCTCAATCGGACGAAAACATTTCCTGTCAAAGCCTGACGAAAAATATAAACACCGACTGATCGCACGCACGATTCGCAGCGCTGCCAAACTACCCCAGCGGCGATTTTCGTCAACAATTAAAATGGCCGACACGCCGCGCGGGAAAATTTGAATATTTGAATCGTAATATTGCAATGTTTTTTTTTTTTTCTTCGCAGAGAACATTCTAGCACGATAAAAAGGAGATTTCTCAGTGTTTTCATAATGACTCTAGTCTCACCGGCATCTCTGTACTTCGGGATGAGCGGTCATGCATTTCAAAAGGTACTTTTACCGATATTTTACATATTTTTATAATCATTATATTCATCATTTTTTGTTTGTTTTTTCAACAAACTATATTATGCAGGCTACTATATGGGAATTGTTGGGTCTGCGATGGTCGGGATTCATTCAAGCAGCATTCGTATCGCTCTTTTTGACGATGATTCTCTTTTTGGGACCCATCAGTATGCAAGGTATCAATGGACTGCGGATGTTATATACTGGTCAGTATACCTGGTGAGAACTTCTCAATTGTCTGTACATAATTTTGTTTTTTTACCGTGCAAATCCGAAATTTCTGTCCGTTTCGAGATATACTCAGTATCCCGACACGAAAAACTCGATACAAAAATTTTTTTATAAAAAAGAAGCACAATCAATTATTGAACGTTCCGGCGAACAAATTTTTTTTACGATAAATAATTTTCGTTATATTGCAGAACCCATGGGCTGGGTAAAAAATGCAAGCACTCTAATCTGGTGGAGGAATCAAGTAGTAGCTCCGCTCTCTGAAGAATGGACCTTCAGAGCTTGTATGCTGCCATTGTTATTGCAATGTTTCAGTCCGAACACTGCCATATTCATATGTTCGTTGTTTTTCGGTGCCGCACACTTTCATCACGTTGTTGAAAAAACGAAAATGGGCATGGATGTAAAAACTGCCCTTATAACATTTGGTAAGTTATCTTCCACGTTTCCTCAATTATTACAGATACTGAACAAAAAAATCTTCATCGGTTCAAATGCAGAGAATCGTATTTTTTAACTGCCCTTAAAATACGCCGAAAAATATTTTGCTGCGGAATAATAAATACAAAATAACGAATACTTTTACAAATTATTTCAATCAATTTTGGCATTTTGCGTTCCAGGTTTTCAATTTGTTTATACGACATTATTCGGGGCATACGCAGCATTCTTGTTTACCAAAACTGGTGAGTAATAGACTAAGTTTTTTCAAAATTCAATATTCCAATGTCGATAATTTGGGACATGAAATTCAAGCGATACTTTCAAAAAATTTCAGGACACTTTGTCGCTCCGTTCGCGGCTCATTCCTTCTGCAATCACATGGGATTTCCCGATTTATCAGAGGTCATCGACTGCAAAGATCGTCTAAAGAGAGTGGGATTGCTCTGTCTTTTCGTAACGGGGCTGGTTGCCTGGTGTTTTTTACTAAATCCATTGACGAATCCTGCCTGGTTCGGCAACAATCTTTTTTGGCATAAACAATTTTTATGAATCACACGGACGAAAATATCTTTACTCCGTAGTTAGTACAATTACGAAGATCACCACAGTGCCTCGATCAATGGATCAGTTATTTGATGTCGTAATATTAAGTGACAGTGCGACTTTGTCATAGCGCCACTAACGAAAAAAAAAAAAAAAATACCGCAGCGACCTCGCGGATGCTAATTATACCGATATTTCGTAGTAGTAGATTGTACAGTTCGTTCGCGCGTGTTATTTCAGTGCCAAAATTGGTCGTAATTCATTGCCAAAATTGTGCAAATCGGGTTCTCGACACTAATATTTGCGCGAACAAAATTGTACATTTGTTTAAAAAAAAATAGTCAATACCGAGAGTCGTTCATGGCCAAGAATAACACTATCATGAAACCACACTCTTTTTTTTCGTTTATTTAATGAATAATCATGGATTTGAATATTTTTCCAATATCATCAAGATCGTTTCATATCATTTTCATTCATTATTCATGTTTTATACACTTTCAGCGAAATAACGACTAAACTAATAGAATTAAAAAAAATGTATAATAATAAAAACTAATTACGTCATAATGAGTATGATTAATAAGTATAATATTACAATGAGCATGATCGACGTGATGCTATTAAGTTTTCCTCAATAAAACAATACTATGTACATATACTCGACACCCACGAAGATTTTTTTTACCAGTTTGGTTAATTTTTTGTTTTTTTCTTCTTTTACTTAACTAGATCACAGTGAGCTAACAGTCACAGCAACATGATATTCATTTTTTTCCACTGAAATATCCTCATCTCGCCAAACGTTATGAAAAAGATGCGCATGAAGACGAGGTCAATTCCGAGAATCGGCTTTACAAAAGGAGATTTGATTCTTAATCGCGATGTTCCACAATGTCAAAATTCAATCATCAATGAAGGTTTTCATAAAATGGATTCAGAATTGAATATAATCTGATTCGTCGTTTTTCGTGTGATGAAAAAAATGTCTCGTTTGAATTAGTGTAAAATGATGAAATTGTACGCCACAGACTGAATTCTTTTCAGGAACATCGAGAACTCCGGTAACAATATTTTCTCATAGCTGACTGGAGCCTGGATTCGGCTCGATATTTTGCGATTGATTGAGAAACAGAACATTGCTGGCTTTCAGCCTCGGTCCTGTTGCAACGAGAGAGGGACACGGGCTTATGCACGGGGTTGAGCAATGGCTGTTGCTCAAATCGCATTGATCCAATAATTTCCAAAGTTCCTCGGGCGTCGGTCCACCTGCCACGTTTTTAGCTGCAATATATCAATGGACGTAATAATTTTTCGTTTCAATTGCACATTTTGGATATTAATATTTCATATACTAATTGTATATGGGGCTTTCCATCCCAAATCGGACAGTTTGAAGAACTTTTTTTTTTATTTCCTCAATTTTTTAATGTTTTTTAGTACCCATCGAAAGAGCTCCCTGTTAAATTTTGAGATTTTTTTGATTATCCGTTCAAAAAATATTAAATTAACAAAAAAACCGCCTTTTTTTTGGTACTTAAGTCATAATTTCTTTGATAATGATCCAAATTAAAAGTTTTTTTTTCAAAATTTTTTTTTTTTTATGGCCTTTTCAGAAAAAAATACAACAAAAATATTCCACGAGTTTTTGAATGAGTTTTTTGAGTTTTAAACTTTAAATCGCGTTTTTAAAAGTGAGTGTCATTTTTTATTTATGTTTTAATTTTTTGATTTAAACATCTATCTATTCAACAATTTTTAAGACTAGTCCGATCGTGGGATTTCCATAACTATTTTTTCGATTTTTGAAAATTAATTTTTTTTTAAAATTAATTATTATGTTACTGTATAGTATTTTTTTCAATATTTAGATATTTTGACACTTTTTTTATTGTTAACAGGTTCTTGAAATTAATAATTAATCGTTAAGTCTGTTTATGAACAATAATAACAACAGTTTTTATTTATTCACGTATTTTTTTGAAAACCTTACATATACGAGTATTTTCTGAATTAGAATATTCCTTTGCCAATATGTTGCTCATCGATTAATTATTAATTTTGAAAATCTGTTAACAATGAAAAAGTGTCAAAATTAATTCAAAATGATTTTAAAAAATACTATACAGTAACAAAAATTGGTATTCATAATAATTTATGGATAAAACAAAATTTTAATTTTTAAAAATCGAAAAAAATAGTAGTTATTGGAATCCCACGATCGGACTAGTCTTAAAAATTGTTGAATAGATAGATATTTGAAACAAACAATTTTAAAAAAATCAAAAATGGCACACACTTTTGAAAACGCGATTTAAGGTTTAAAACTCAAAAAACTCATTAAAAAACGCATCGAATATTTTTGTTGTATTTTTTTCTGAAAAGGCCATAAAAAACAAAAATTTTGAAAAAAAAAATTTTAATTTGGACCATTATCAAAGAAGTTATGATCAAAGTACCAAAAAACGAGCGGTTTTTTTGTTAATTCAATATCTTTTGAATGGGTAATCAAAAAAATCTCAAAATTTAACAGAAAGGGTCTTTCGATGGGTACTAAAAAATATTAAAAAATTGAGGGAATCAAAAAAAAGTTTTTCAAACTGTCCGATTTGGGATGGAACGCCCAATATTGACTTATTATTAATATTATTTATTGACTTTCCAGAATGTTAGACAAGCTGAAAATGAAAGTACAAAAAATCCAGAATTTTTTTCTCATACATTACCTTGAGACGCGTCGAACGAAGGATCGAGAGCCGTCGTTAGATCCCACATTTGTATCGTGCCATTGGAATGTCCGGTGAATATGAATCTTCTCGGTCTCGAGCCCATTCTACTGGAACCCTCGCACTCGTGCACGCAGAATGAGCTTATTATACTACCATCCACGGATTGTATGACGCAAACTCGTTTCCCATTCGATGCCAATCTAACGAACAATTGATCAGTTTCAGGAACGACCTTTTGCACGAAAACCTGTTGGTCGTCTTGTTCACCGAATGGTCCTGTTATCCAAAATAATTCATTTTATTTTTAAAACCCATTCGCAATGAACTACTATCCAAAGAGGGATGTAATTTTTTTTTTTTAAATACCAAAGTCATTGCCAGCTGGATAACTGACGCACGAGTCGACAGAATCCAATGAGACAATTTTGAAACTGGCCTCCGGTGTTGATCCTGGCTGCGTTGATATCATACCCCGAAATCTCGTAACGGCCCAACTTCTCACATGATTGTACTCCGAGCACACGGATACCAAATATTTTTCAGACAGCGTCACCTAAATATATTTCCACAAGATTAATAAAATTCTTCAATACACTGAGAGAAAAAATTACTAGAACCAATGAAATAAAGTTTTGAAGGCAAAAAATCATTTTTTTCATTATTTGCCAAAACATATTAGATTGGTTCCCTTATATATCGACTTGTTTCATTTTTTTCAGTCAATTCCATAAATTTCTGTTTCAATAAACGAATTTACTTGAATCTAACCATTTTTCATCAATTATATGTAATATGTTGTTTGAATCAAGAACACATTTTATCATTCAAAACATGCGTGTCTTTTAATACAGGAAGCACTGAGAAAAAAAATTTGTTGAATCAACAAATTAATTAGTCCAATCAACAGGAAAAATGATTGATTCAATCAAATGCGTGTTTATTAATTGTTGCTAAACATTTTATAAAAAATATATAGCCCTTGCCAAATAATTTAATATGCATAGTTCAGTGACCCCAAAAAGAGATAGATAGAAAAAAAAGACAAATCTGCGTCAATTCTCCGATCTAATTTCTCTGTCCGACCGAGATTCGAACCCTCGACCCTACCTACCATCATACCTATCCTACCTAACTACCCAACACGCTACCTATTACGCTATCGACTATTACTATGCACTTGAAAAAAGTTAGGAGTCATGAAGATTCGAATATGAGAAATCATTCAGAAAAACAGTTTTTTAATTTTTAACAACTTATGTATACTATTAATGTATACTATAGAAATGATAGTTCTTTGCTTGAAGGAAATAAAAATTTCAACATTTCAAACAAATATTCTATTGGAATAAAATAATGTGTTATTTATTTTACTACAGCTTCTTTTAAAATAATCAAAATCAATTTTATATCTGATAAGTATTGAAAATACTACAGAAATATTTTTAGAAGTAAAACAATGATGAATTTATTGCAAAGAAATAATTTTGTTCGAAAAAAATAATTTCGTATTGAAGTCATTTTTTAGATCCAAATAATCTCATGTTTATGATGCTACAAATAATTTTCTTCAAAAAAAAAAATAATTTCGTATTGAATTCGTTTTTTAGTTCCAAACAATCTCATGTTTATGATGCGATCAATGTAATTAACCCAATGAATACAAATTTAATCAAATCTACCATGCCTTTAATTGTTACTATTAAATAAGAGTTTAATATAATGGAGTATTAGATTCGTGAACATCACTCTTCATGTTTTTAAATGAAGAGTGATTTTCTTGATTCAACAAATAAATAATCGAATTAATACTTTCATTTAATAAATAAATTCATGTTCTCAAATTTAATAATTTTTTCTCTCAGTGTAATACGGATAGTCAAAATTGTTCAAAATGAAATTGGGATATTTGGGTACTTTACCTTCGTCACGCTGCTCTGATGTACAGTGAAAGTTTGAAACAATTGAGGTCCGTGGCCAACGGTCTCCGGATGCTGAACGATTACCCTGACGCTTCCGGATTTCGTGCCATAAGCGATTTCGATCCAATTTCCACAGAGACCTGTGAGGAGGGATAGGATATCTTCCGGTAACGACATATATCATTAGTAGAGAGTGCATATTTCTATTGAAAAAATAATTAAAACATTAGAAAGAAAAGAGTGTGTACAACGTGTTGTTAAAAAATACAAACATCGAGAACTCGTATTTGTGCAAAAAATTTTGTTTTTTCAGTCCACATGTTTGAGGGTGGATTGAACAAGATCGGTGGTTTGGTACAAGATTGTGAACAGGTTGAAGGTAAACATTTTTCTTAATTAAAAAAAAAACGTACCGACGCAGCACGTTCAAAATTATCTCATGCTCAAATTAGTGCCAAATATGAGCCGCTTAATAACGACAAAAGGCACACACACACACACACACGATCAAACATACATGCAATGGAATAAATATTCAGTGACAACAAATTCTCGCATAGCGCATTGTAAATTGCTCGTTGCTAACATGATCAAGTGTAAAATTTTCTATATCTTCAGAAAAGTCACTGAGAATTTTTTTTAAAGCCATTTTCATACATTTCCTCTGTTTCTATTACCTTCCCTCCCCCTCTCAGATGCTGGCATGGAACATAATACTACGAATATAGGGAGAACAAGCACAAAGCTCTGGGCTCGTAAAACAAAAATGTTGTTTATATTTTTAAATTCACAAAAACGGGTAAACCATATTTTTTTCAAAATCTCCAAATAAACCTCGCCCGGACGAGTTTTCTTCTCTCTTCAACCCGATTTTAGAATAGCAACCTGCGATTTGCACAAGTACAACTGGACGCATAAAAGGATAGCAGGGTTTCGAGCCAGTCAGTCTAGTCTTGCAATGGAGAATGAATCTTTTTTTTGTCCTTAAAATCTCTTGTAAATCATGAAAAAACAAACTTCCTCGTGGACGATTAAAGCACGACACAGCGGATACTCGATTGTGATGAAACAAAAAGATAATTGAAAAAAAAAAAGGTAACGGGACACAAGGTATATATATGATCTTAAATATAAAACAATGATTTATAAGGCAGGTAGGTATTGAACTACAGCTGCGTTACACGTACAAGAGTGTCTGATGCGAGATGCAGTTTGTTTTTTGGTGAAAAAAAATATAAAAATTCGACAAATGTTCAGTGACGATACACCGGATCGTACTCCAGTATTGACCCATACTTGCCTTGCGCTACGTATCCAGTTGTACGGTACGAAATCATGTGACAAAAAAAGGCAAACGTATAATCCGTATGAGTTGTTGTAACGATTCGACGGAAGAAAAAGAAAGGAAAAATCTTGTTAAGGGTTTCTTTTTTTTTTTTTGCACAATCACGTCTGCAAATTACGATATTAATCCCGTCACGATTATTCCATGATCCAAGATGGAGTTTCGATCATGATCGAACGTTATGAATTGCGATTTTTTCGCGCGACTAATATTTATGAAAATTTTCGTATAATTTTATAAGCTTACTTGTTTTTGGTGTCAGATAAACGGATATGGCGGTTATTGGATCGAGACTCGGATCTCTGTACAATTCTGTGACGAGTAGATCATTGTCCTTCATGCGCAATGGAAATTTTTGCATGTCTGTAATGAGAAATGAACAAAGATGAAAAAAAAGGACGGAACGGTTTTCATCGAGACCGCAATGAAAATTTAAGGGTAAATATTGAAAGGATTTTGAATAATCGTAGATTTACCGATGTAATAGATGGAGCCGTTGTTACAGCCGAGTAACAAAAATGAACCGGCGGTATCGAACGATGAGATTGGAACGACATCTTGAATCTGCCAGTGTTGAGACATTGCGTGCCAAACACCGATTTTTCCGGTTGACGATAGAGCGACCAATTGACTGCCAATGAAGAATAAATATTCGACCCGGACGTTCAGATTGAACGTACCGATGTTCGTCTTGATACCGTCCTCCAATACGCTCCATAATCTCACTTGACTGCCGTAAGATATAGCGACCATTTTACCATCAGCACCGCTGCCCATCTTAGCGTTTATCGCTACTCTTTCGATTATCGATTCTATATGAGGACTCGTGAAAGCATGTTGCCAACCGGACGAGTCCTTGAGACGATAACAGGTGATGAAGTGAGCATAAGCAATCACAATCCAATTGTGATGAGCTTTTATTATGTGAACTCTCAGAGGATCGTACCAGCCTGAAACTGCATACATTTTTTTGCGTTATTAGAGCAATTTTTTTTCCTCCCAATCAAGGTTGCAAGTAATGCATTACTTTTTGTAATGCATTGCCATTTTCATTGCCCATTACAATTTAGTGTGTAGTGGAAAAAAATTCCATTACCCATTACAATATAGTGTGTAATGAAAAAAAATTTCATTACCCATTACAATGTAGTGTGTAATAGAAGAAAAATCCATTACCCATTACAATGTAGTGTGTAATGGAAAAAAAATTCATTACCCACTACAATGTAGTGTATAATGGAAAAAAAATTCATTACCCATTACAATGTAGTGTATAATGGAAAAAAATTTCATTACCCATTACAATGTAGTGTATAATGGAAAAAAATCCATTACCCATTACAATGTAGTGTGTAATGAAAAAAAAATCCATTACCCATTACAATGTAGTATGTAATGGAAAAAAAATTCATTACCCATTGCAATGTAGTGTATAATGGAAAAAATTTCCATTACCCATTACAATGTAGCGTGTAATGGGGAAAAAAATTCATTACTCATTAAAATGTACTGTGTAATGGAAAAAAATTCCATTACCCATTACAATGTAGTGTGTAATGAAAAAAAATCCATTACCCATTACAATGTAGTGTATAATGGAAAAAATTTCCATTGCCCATTACAATGTAGTGTGTAATGAAAAAAAATCCATTACCCATTACAACGTAGTGTATAATGGAAAAAATTTCCATTACCCATTACAATGTAGTGTGTAATGAAAAAAAAATCCACCACCCATTACAATGTAGTGTGTAATGGAAAAAAATTTCATTACCCATTACAATGTAGTGTATAATGGAAAAAAAATCCATTACCCATTGAAATGTAGTGCGTAATGGAAAAAAATTCCATTACCCATTGCAGTGTAATGGAAAAAACTTTGATTGCAATTTTGGGAATGGAAAAATATAGATGAATAAATTATTGCAACTTTGCATTACATTTTAATGACTTAGGTACCTTAAATTCTAAAAAGCATCTATGTGCATACAAAAAGTTGAACGTTCAATTGCACCTCTAAATATACTTTTTTTCAGCGTTTGCTTTGGCCAATATCCTTTGCTCAAAGTGATTTTCTGTGAGCCTATTGAATTTAGGAGCGTTCATCATCGTTGCGTAGCTGCACGTTCCACCGGGGCAGACGATGGCAGTGACGGATTATATCATCGTGCAACTTTTTGTATGCATATAGATGCCTTTTAGAATTTAACGTACCTAAGTCATTAAAATGTAATGCAAAATTGCAATAATTTATTCATCTATATTTTTCCATTCTCAAAATTGCAATCAAAGTTTTGTCCATTACACATTCCATTGCAATGGGTAATGGAAATTTTTTCTAATACACACTACATTGTAATGGGTCATGAAATTTTCTTCCTTTACACACTACATAGTAATGGGTAATGAAATTTTTTTCCATTACACACTACATTGTAATGGAAATTTTTCCCATTACACATTCTAAAAGTAATGAATAATGCATTACTTTTACATTACAAATTTCGCAATCCTCCTACCAACTTAAGAACTTTCTAGCTTGCACGGTTTTCTTTTTTTTTTACAATCATACGTTTATTCAAGCAGAAGTATGAGATGTACCTTGCTGAGGTCCAAAGATTAAGCCAACGTCATTCTTGAAGAGTTTGTTCATGTCGGCCGAACTGTTTCTCACGTGTCTTAGATCCAACGAGGAATTTCGCGAATGAGGCAAACCCCTCTGAGATACTCGATAATCCAATGACGAGTTACGCGTATGAGAGGATACGGATGTTTTTTGAGTTTGTTGACCTAAAAACAATGAAAAGTAGATTGGATCAACATAGCACGAAAAACGTCTACTAAATCTAGTAGTCTAGTAGTATGTAAACTTCAGCATCATTATTGATACGTGGGAGTGTTTGTACCATTTGCATTTGTAGCTTGATTCGAAGAGCCTCCAGCCTGAGAACTGGATTGCGAGGTGCTCGGCGTTTCGACTCTCGAGGAACTGGCTGTGCTGGGTAATCTTCCATGGACTGATACGTCGCTGACGCTCGCCGTGACACTGGCAGGTTCGTGCAACGGAATACCTGGTGAAATACCGCATCACGATTATTCAAATTTGTATAAATTTGTGGGTCATTCCATGTGAAATCGACCAAGAGTTGGAATCGACCCATTTCAATTTCAATGAAATTTGGTCAGGAATTTTCGTTATAAACAAAACGAAGTTCTACCAAAGGAAAAAAATTAAATTTTTTTTTTCGCAAGTTATCCAAAATTAAAAATTTAACAATTTTTCAAATCGTTCACGTTTATTTTTTAAATATCTCGGAAACTATTATAGTTACGAAAAATCATTCTGAACTCATCTTAAAGAGTATACTTGGGACTATGAAAAAAAAAAAAAATATTCGGAAATTTTTTTTTGAAAAATGATGAATTTGGAGAATTTTGAATTTTCAAAAATCGTGAAAATCCAAGTTGCACATTACATTTTTGGTTCAATTTTTTTTATATAATACCTTGTACTGATCTTAAAAGAACCTGAAATTTTCAGAAAGGTGTTTCTTGTTTTTTCAAAAATATGAATTTTTGAATTTTTAAAAATCGTGTAAATCCACGATCAACATTACATTTTTGGTTAAATTTTTTTTATATAATATCTTGGACTGATCTTAAAAGATCCTGAAAGTTTCAGAATTACGTTTTCGTTTTCAAAAATATGAATTTTTGAATTTTGGTAAAAAAACATTTTTTTTACCTCTAAGTTAACTAAAATTAAGCAATCATGTAATTGTTACTGCACAAAGTTACAAAAGTACATGATTGCTCAACTTTACTTAATATATAGGTGATAAAAAATCCTGAAAGTTTCAGGATGGTGTTGATTTGTTTAAAAAATTAAAAGATCCTGTAATTTCCAAGAGGATGTTTTGTTATTGCAAAAATATAAATTTTCGAATTTTGGTAAAAAAAAATTTTTTTTTTGTACACAAATTCAAAAATGTATATTTTTGATACAAATCAACACTATCATGAAAATTTCAGGATCTTTTAAAATCAGTCCAAGGTATTATATTAAAAAAATGCAACCAAAAATTTAATGTAGATTTTGGATTTACACGATTTTTAAAAATTCAAAAATTCATATTTTTGAAAAAACAAAAATACCTTTCTGAAAATTTCAGGATCTTTTAAGATCAGTACAAGGTATTATATTTAAAAAATTGAACCAAAAATGTAATGTGCAACTTGGATTTTAACGACTTTTGAAAATTCAAAATTCTCCAAATTCATCATTTTTAAAAACTTTTTTTCGGAATATTTTTTTTTCATAGCCTCAAGTATACTCTTGAAGACGTATACAGAACGATTTTCCGTAACTATAATAGTTTCCGAGATATTTGAAAAATAAACTTGAAAGATTTGAAAAATTGTGAAATTTTTGATAACTTTCGAAAAAAAAAATTAATTTTTTTCCTTTGGTAGAACTTCGTTTTGTTAATAACGACAACATCTGACCAAATTTCATTGAAATTGAAAGGGGTCGATTCCAACTCTTGGTCGATTCGACGTGGAATGACCCTTGTATAAAAAAGCAGGATAATCATAATTTGAATCTACAGTTACATTTGTTCGCATTTCCATATCCGTACTTCATATTTAGCTATCTTTTTTGAAAAAATCTATCTTCATTGCAATGTCAATAATGCAAGCTTAAACACTGTACGATCGTGGGATCACTTACAAGGTGCCGGAAGATAGCCGTAGAACAGAACATCGCCGCAAGAGGATTGGGACAAGTCTTCGCAGAGCATCAGACGTTTGACCAGAGGCGTTATGCCGTAATACTCGGCTTCGTGTCTCAGTGTCCGTATGTCGATGTTCCTCAGATCGATGTCTCGCGTTCGTAGATAATTCAGTATAACGGCAAATATCTTTGGATCTCTGTCGATGAAAAGAGCTCCGTTCTCGTCTCTTTTCGAGGTCATGCGATAACTGAGTAACGCGGTAAAAAACGAATCTGGTATCCACGTGAGAGTGGGCCGAGAAGTCGAGAATCTAAGAAGAATGTATCAACGTTAGGTGGGCGTTCGTTAGAGCGAATATCGCCGACAATTTTTGATCGAGGAATGGAGATTTTTAACTCCACTAACCTGGTGCCGCCGACATTGAGATGAACGATGTCTCCCATGTTTATTGAGTGCAATACTGCCATTATCTCGAGTAAATCAACAAAATATTTTCACTCTGACAGTTCATCGCGTCGTAAAAACCTGATATTTTGGTGAAAAATGTAACCTAGCCAACATCAAAATGTTTTTCGGAGCAATTGATTCATTCCGAAGATTGATGGATATCAATGTCCATAAGCGATACTTGTCGGTAAAGAAGCGGCGTCGATAAGTATGTGTCTTTTATTACCTACCATCGGTCCAGTGACCGCTGGCAGTGCCATCAGTGGCGATGACAGTAACTAAACAGCCGCTCAACGAAAATTTTACGCATGAAAAAACTGAAGATAACCTTTAAATTTTATCGGAAGAGAGTTAAAGTGTTTTATGAAAAACTTTGTATTCAAATTGTCGTTAATTATAATTAATCAGTGAGTTATAGGCGTATACAGCGATTTATCAAAAATCTAGATCGAAACTTGGTTTTCAGTGACGAAACTTCCTGCAATGTTTTTGTCGAAGGTAAACGAAGATCAACTTTTGCCTTGTTATTGTTATATTGATAAGCAATTTGAAATCGTTTCACAGCTGAAGCTGTTATTATTGTAATTCGTATCTTTCGTTTTTTGTATCAGGGAGTTTTTCCACTGACGAATTCCGTGTCAAAAGTCTTTTGCGAGAATTTGATACCATGCAGATTCTTTTCCGCCGTCAAGGAAGCTGTTCAACCCTCAACGGAAATGGTACATTTATTGCTAACCATTGTCATTTCGATACAGTTTAAGTAACGACTTTGTATTTTTTTTTATCCATAGCCCGTGCCAGACAAGCTTTATAAAAAAATCGAAGTGGAAGTGAGAGGTAACGATCCTGCTGTGTTGAAAAGCTATGCGTATTTCTCAGTGATGGCGGCTCGTAATTTACGCATCACTGTGGGAAGAAAGTAAGTCCAGATTGTTGATCATCTTTTTTTATGGAATAAAAATTTGATGTATAAATCATGTTGTTTTAGATATTTGTATATTTTCATTGTCTTCGTTTATATGCTTCATATGACATTGAGATTTGCATCACTGGAACTGATTATCATTTATTTTCTAATGAAAAAACTGTATTTTCTGGAATTCTGCAGTATCGCACTTGAGAAGCCTGTGCACGAGCGTCTGACTGTACTAAAGTGTGTACATATTTACAAGAAGCACAGAGTTCAGTACGAGACAAGAACGTACTTTAGATACTTGGATTTCATGCGACTTACCGGATCAACGGCGGACACTTTCTTGGAATATCTACAGAGAAATTTGCCCGAAGGTGTAGCCATGAAAGTCACAAAGGTCTCGTTTTACTCATTCCATAAAACGAATTTGTCCGCGATGATTGATAGCTTGCATCGTTAAAATGCAACGAAAATAGGTTTATTTTTTCAATTCGTTCTCACTAAAGTAAAAAATCGTTGAAATATTTTATGGATTGTCCATTGAGGACAAGAGCATACCGATAAACCAGAAACCCTATTTCTGTTACTTTCCAATAATAAAACATTGAACGTTATACGTTTTCAATAAGCACGTCGATGAGAAAAATCATATCTTCAATGAATTTTTATTTGTTACAGATTGAGATTCGAAAGCTACTGGAATCCGTTCAACCGCAAGATGCGTGAATAGAACGTTGTATCATTTAAAATCTTCCGAGTATTTTGCATTTATACTAAACGTCTGAGATCGTCGAATTAACTGTACATACGACATTAAAGGCGATACAAAGGTTCATCATAATGTTAAAATCACGTTAAAACTTCATATTCACGAAGACAGCCCTTTTGGAGTAAAAAATTATTTTGCGATATCATTTAGTCGCTGAGCGTAATTTTTTCTAAATTTTCGATCACGATAATCGACGCTTCGTTCGTTGGATTTTTTTCGTTTGATTTTTCACTTTCAATCTCTGGCAATAGATCCTTCTTCACGAATATCTGAGGCTCGTCATTTCGACTTTTACGCTCTACGTTCAACGTCGCCAGAAGCGTATCCTCGTTCATTTTTTTCGCTGGACGTTTCCTCACGTTCGCAGAACGTCGTCCCGACTTCGAACGTGCTCTTGCGCGCGATATCGATTCGACTGATTTCACCTTATTTTCCGAAGTTTTTATCACAGGTAAAATTCGGCTACGAGAACGTTGCGGGACCGTGGATAACTTTGTTCTGGGCACATGGACGTTGCGTCTGTTCAATTCGGCACTCGACATGCAACTCCGCAGCACATAATCATTTTCTGCCAAACGAGAAGAAGTGAATGTACTCACGGCGATTTTTCGGAAAATATCCTTTTGGTAAGTTGTTATTTAAACTTACCCGGTAGCGTCAGTGATTCGGCGGTGCAAATAAAAATTTCAACCGCGATAAAAATAACGATCACGACGAATTTATTGACGGCGCTGCTTTCATTCCGATACATCTTAATAACGTCCTTTTCTTCAATTTAATTTCAGGGAAAATAACTTTGATGATTTTTGAATGACCAAGGATTCGTCCTCGGCGATAGACTGCGCCGTCCGAGTGAAGCGCGGCTTCAGTTCAAAGGACGACAAATTTTTCCGAAGACGCGAGAACGATGAAATTTCGATGCCTTTCATTTGGACTTATACAAGGCCAAGGTCCTCGCGGCCAAGGTGAACGCGCCTGTCCATGAGAGAGCGACTTCTTTTTCACACAAGAACGAGGCATCGGCCAGCGAAAGGTATCGCACAGAAGCGAGTATATCCCGCAAAAATTCTTCTCGGCCGATTCGCGAGAGAGCCTTCGCGGAGCAAAAAAGGAAAAAGCGATTGATCACTGTAACTCAGCGCTCATTCTACTTCGTCGATCTCAAAACCGGTTTTTGGGCACACGAGGAAAGAAATGGAGGAGGAACAAAATTGCACATGCTCGGGACTTCGGCATATCATGTTTTTCTCATCGACCAATAATTCTAATTCTCGCATCGATTGATCATCGACCATCAAACGGTCCAGACTCTTACGTAGTCAAGTTTGAGCATTGTTTCGCCGTTTCTACCTCGCCAACTCGGTAACCATTTATCTTTTGCCAGCCAAAAGTTCAGCATCGCCTGAAAAACGTTTATTTCACATGTATTTTTTTTTCTAGCACAAATTTTATTATATCGCCACCGTAAATGGATTTACCTTGGCTTCGATGTTTCTCCAGGGTTTCGCGTGTTGTCCGCTCACGGTTGAGTCCGGAAAAACGCGAATTCCACCAACGCCGAGACCAATGGTGATGTAAAACTGCACAATTCGTGAGTATAAGGTATTAGAATTTATTATTATTATTTTTTAATTTTCCAAGCCTCACCAAAAAGGCGTTTTTAAGCATGATCCATAAAGAATTTATCATCGCAAATAGCATATTTGTGTTGCTCGTGCAGTGATCGGCAAAATCGATATTTTCGTCAATTTAATGACCGCTAATTACTCTGTGTTAGAAAATTTTATAATTGTTCCAATAAATATTACTCATTATTAGGCGGTAAGGTATTTCTAATATTCGAAAATTCAATAATTCATGTTCGATTATTATTCAATAAACTATAACTTGCAATTTAGATCAAATAATTATTCAATAACCAAGTAATTAAAATCTTGCTCTTATTAATTACTGATTTTTTTTTTTAATTAGGTCATTGTTCCTTCTAATTAATAATTATCCAAGTAATTAAATACTCAAGTACTCTACTTACTAATTTTTTATGAAATTAGTTAATTATTCTTTCTAATTATTAATTATTCGAATAATTAGACAATTAATTCTTCTAATTACTAATTTTTCAAAAAATTAGTCAATTATTCTTTGCAATTATTAATTATTTGATAATGCATTATTTGATAATGCATATTTATGCTTGTAAATTTGTTTGGTGAAGTTAAGCAGGAACCCTGATAGCCAGTGTTGTACTATAAAAACTTGGTCATCCGTAGCTTGGAATCAATTTGACACGCCAAGTTTACGGTAAGTTTTTGGTGAGCAACATTTGACTACGAATTGATCGAAATCTACGTCCGGTAATTGAATACAAGTTGTAGGAAAACTTGTACACAAAATATACTCCAACTTTTGTACAAGTTCACTCCAATAACATCTACAATTATTTGCAGTTAAGTTGTACTTAAATTGTGAAGGAATTTATAATTAATTAGTAATTTATACATCTAAATATTTAATTATTCAAATAGTTGGTATATGAAATAGTTCAATAACTAATTACTTGAATAATTAGTAATTTAGATATATACATTGCTAATTTTTCAAATAATCAATAATTGACATAATCCAATTATAAATTATTCTAATAATTGGTAATTAAAATAATTCAATAAGTATTTTAAAGAATACGATTATTAATTTTCCTAATAATGAATAATTCAAAAAATACACATATTCAATATCCAAATAATTCGTAGTAATGGTCTAAATTACTGATGATCGAAATACCTAAAAAAATAATGGATGATAATATAAATTTTGTAAATAACGATTAATTAAAAATCTAAATTTTTTTGTTTGCCGATCACTGTGCTCGTGTACTCCACGTTTAGTTTTTCTACCTCTATGCTCAAAAATACATCTCTCAGAAATTGTAGGATTTTTTTACATTACCGCCTCGCTAATAATCATTATTATTCTGGTAACAAAAAATGCTTTCTCACTGTCAAATGTACCTCATTGTCATAAGGAGCCATTCTATCAGCTTCTCTCGTGTTTTCCCCTGAATCATCAGAATTGAGCCATCCACCTGGCGGTGGTTCGATTTTTCCGACATCCTCGCCGTCAACTTGAAATTTAAATCCCTCTGCGTTCCAAATTGTCGTGTAAACATGAAAATCATCGTTCCAGGTGCCCAATGATGTTCGTCGCGTGACTCTGTCCTCCCGAATGTTTTTCGTTGCGCCTGTTCGAAGCCCGAACTCGAGACGCGTTGGACCATAGTTTTTCCTTCCAGATTTCATGGTTTTCGTCAAATACTCGTTTCCACGTGCCATTCCCAGTATCACACGGCCATTCGAATAACCGTTACCGTTTGTGAGTCTTTTCGGCTCAAGCCAGAGTTCTTGGACACAGAAATAATAGTTTTTAATATTGAATTCACGCCTTTTAAATAATTTAATGCAATATTTAGTTTCAGATGTTTTTTGCTTCCTCATAAAGGAACCCGAGAACCTGAAAACTGAAAAACCCGAAGGAATGGATAAAGATGTGGAAGCAATGTGCAAATTTCAAATTTGCAAGAGTTCTTTACCTGGATACAACCAATCACCCTTTGCGAATTTGGCTCGGATCTCGATCTTTCCATAACGAAAGTAAAATGATTCTCTGGTCGTCAATCGAGCTGATATTACTGGAGGAAGAATACTGGAGCCGATTCCTCGACGATCACACTCCAGCGGTAATGAACCGGTGCACGGTCTTCGTGGATGAAGAAAAAATGAATTGAAAAAAAGGCAATTCAAAATAATTAAAAAATAGTTGGTTAAAATTTTGGTATCGTGAATCGCTCGTGAAACATTTTTAATCGAATGACCTCTAACGGAGTTAAATTATTTGATTAAATCGGTGACCATGTTGATAAAATTTGCTAAAAAGCGACTGACTCACTCGAGTTGCATTCTTCCGAACAGAGTAATATTATCACCGTACACGTCGTCCAATATTTGCGGAACAATTCCCATGATGCCATTGGAGAATATCAAACTGCTTGGCAATTCTCGATAAACGCAAAATTCATAATCCTACGACAGGAAATTTTAATTTACCCTCGCTCTAATCGATTCCTTCGATTTTCTTGAAATTTTTGCACTTACCGGATCCATTGGCATCTTCATCACTCGCGTCCACGATGAATTATTCGTCGTAGATGCTTCAGTGTCAATTTCTCTATCAAACGTTTCCTCAAATATCAAACTGCCACGACAATCAGCTAATTTACCACGAATCGCAGTGATGCTCTTCTCGCAAACGGGCGTTTTCTCATTTTGCAAAGTATCTGAATCGTAAAGTTCATTATTTTCTTACAATCAATTGATTTTTCAATAAATTGATTATGGAAAATATTTATCCAGTGCGTATAGTAAAAATTAAGAGAACAAATATGAAAATATAACACTATTTTCATATTTGTTCTCTTAATTCTCTGCGCTACGTGCGATAAATTTATGGGGACTTAAACAATGAATAATTATTATTTATGAGGAATGTTAACAGTTTATGCCAAATTAAAAAAATAATTGCTAATATTTTGAATGATTTTGTGAAAATTACAGCTGAATGTTTTGTTGCCAAATCTCGTGTACGGTGAAGAGTTTGCTTGGACATAAATCCAATAGTGTAGAATATCCTGTGCTCCAATTTCAAAATTTGAATCCTCAAAGATCCAACGATTATCCCGGGAACGTGTTGATTCACCCGTGATCGTGCCGGATTCGTTGATTTCAATTGGATCGTTGATTTTCGCGTGAAAAGCGAAAAATTGCACACCCGGTTCATCTAAAATTTCCAAATTGTTAAACACACATATGAACTATTCCAAGTCAATCAAGCCAACAAGCACTTCTGACGTTATTCCTAGAGAAAAATAATTATTAAACATAAACAGTGACTAATGAGAAAAATCTGAAAACAATTGGAAGTAATTTTTAGTCTCAGCACGATGGTTAAAAAAAAATCGTAAAACAAATTTGAGAGGGTTGTTGATTTAACTTGAAAAACTTCATATGCATTCGCAACTACAGCGTGATTTGACCGTTTGCCCCCGGAGATAAACGAACGGGAAAACAATACGCGTCATTTCGTCTTTCCCAAGTAGTTAATATTTAAAAAAAACAAAAATTGAATTTTTTTTTTTTAAATGACATAAAATATTAATACCAGAAATCGATACACGAATTCCTCTTGGAGTCAATCTTTCTATTGTGGGTTCCGGGATAATGTAAGAGCAGACTGATGCATTCAATATGCTCACGGCGATTATAAAAGAGCGCCTCAACATTGTGAATTAATTTTTTTTGGGGAATAATTTAATTTTTTTTTTCTGGGAATAAAGTTCCCTCGCTATCATAAGCTTGAATCGCACGTCTATGTACGTATTTAAAAAAAAAATTATCAGAACTCGGATGTTACTTCGCGACTTGAGTTTGGTCGGTCGACTGATGACTTTGAATCTTTGATATTCTACAATTATTCGGGGGTATTCCCATGATATACTTATATCAATGACTCATTAGCAAAGTGGGAATCCCGCAGAAACCCTCGATCGATGATTGAGAAGCTTTTACTCTTCCCGATGCAAATTTAAATTTGGGAGACTTTTTTAATTTCTATGCTACGTTTCGTCTACTTAATTAGCTATAATCTGTCTTAACGGGTTGTACGCAGTCAGGAGGCCGAAAAAATCGATTTTTCAAGAATTTTTTCTGACAAGACATTTTAATTTATTAACGTACAAAATCATATACATATTTTTGTAACTTTTAAATCTGTTTTCAAATTTTTATTTTTGAAAAAAGAGGCGTCTTGCGGTGAGCACGATATCTCTTGATTGGATCATCCAAAATAAAAATATAAAAAACATTTCGTTAATATATAAGGTATAATCTAGTATTTAATCGAAGGAATAAGCAAAATATCAATTTTTAACAGGATGGCAGCTTCTCGAAAAAAAAAATCAATTTTTGATGGAAATGTTTGCCAAAAATTGTTTATAAAAAAGAAAATATTTATCGGTAAAAAAATCTTCGATTATATATTTATAAAGATTGTGTAAAAATTTAAGACTGATCGTTTATACCGTTTCTGAGAAATCTTGCTCATTGACTTTAAAAACACAGTTTTAAGAAAAACGCGGTCAAATTTTCAAAAGCAATAACTAAGTTTATAACTTCAAAAATATTTGTCGAATTGACATGAAATTTTATCTGTATATGGGGCATACCATACCAAGTCGACGTGAGTGTGACCCTCGACCTCGCGCTGATTTCGTTTCCAATTTTTTATATGATTCTTCTAACTCAAAATAGCATTCAGCATTTTTTTCAGATTTTTAAAACTGAATTTGAGTACGTTATAATTTTTTGAACATTTTTTTCAAAAGCTGATAACGTACTTAAATTTGGTTTTAAAAATCTGAAAAAAATTCTGAATGCCTTTTCGAGTTGGAAGAATCATATAAAAAATCGTAAACGAAATCAGCGAGGACGAGGGTCACACTGATTGTGAGGTCGACTTGGTGTGGAATGCCCCATAAACTTAAAAATATATGTAAATTACGAAAATGACATTGAAAGAAATCGATTTTTTGAAAATCCTCACTGAGTATAACCCCTTAAGGTATACTATCCGTATGTATGTACGTATACATACATACATACATACATACAAATAGGTCATGTGATCAAGTCAAAGTAGCAATAACGCACAATTACGTTAGTTCAGTCAGTTGCAAATCTTTGGCAATCTTCGCTATAGTCGCTCGAGGTTATCATTGAGCCGCTGAAAAACTTGTTGCTCCGATCGTTGTTGCATCGATATTCGCATATCGAACACGATGGCCGATACCGAAGGAAAAGTACGTATTTATGATTGTCAATCGAGATGTAAATTGATTAAAAATAGCATTATCTCGAAGTGTTTTACTTTTGGTAATTGTGTAATTTGAGGTTATCAAATGCCGCGCTGCGGTAGCTTGGAAGGAAAAAGAACCTCTGTCGATCGAGGAGATCGAAGTTGCGCCTCCAAAAGCTCACGAAGTTCGTCTCAAGGTCGTCGCTGTTGCACTTTGCCATACAGATGCTTATACCCTCAGTGGTCTTGATCCGGAAGGAATCTTTCCCAGCATTCTGGGCCACGAAGGTAGTGGAATTGTCGAGAGCGTCGGCGAAGGAGTCACTGAATTCAAGCGCGGTTAGTAATCAATGAAAAATCATGCAATTCAAAATTGCAATTATGCAAAGAGTCGTTCGAGTTAAAACCTTGCCAGCAAGACAATTTTTCCATCTCGTAACAAAAGTTGAATTATCAAAATCAAGCTAATTTGCTAACTGCTTAATTTTTTCGCAATATTTGCCAAACGTTCACCACGAGCAACTATATTTATAAATTATGGATGCTTCATGAGGAAAGCTTGATGTAAATGGACAAGTTTAGTCCGATTATGTTATAAGTTTTTGTTCAATCGCCACAAAATTCAGGAAACTACACCAGTGATTGGCAAAAAAAAAATTTTAGATTTTTAGCTAAACGTTATTTACAAAATTAATATTATCAGCCATTATTTTTTTAGGTATTTTGATAATCAGTAATTTAAAGACCAATACTATGAATTATGTGGATATTGAATATGTGTATTCTTTGAATTATTCATTATTATAAAAATTAGTAGTCGTATTTTTTAAAATATTTATCATTAAATTAATTAGTAATTGAATTATTTTAATTACTAATTATTAGAATAATTTATAATTGAATTATGTCAATTATTGATTATTTGAATAATTAGTAATGTATATATCTAAATGACTAATTATTCAAGTAATTAGTAATTGAACTATTTCAATTACCAATTATTTCAATAATTAATAATTTATTTATATGAATTACTAATTATTAGACTAATTAGTAATTGAACTATATTAATCACTAATTCTTCGAGTAATTAGTAATTTTATTATATTAATAATCAATGTTCGGAGTAATTAATTTCAAGCTTTTTGTATTTGAATCGGGATCTTGAGTTTTTCAGGGTCAGCATGTTTGAGCAATCATAAGAAAGAAGAAAACTCTACACTTTTGCTTGAAGTTGAAAAATGTTCTACGCTCCAGTGAATTTTTTTGGTCAATTCAGCGTAAAGATCTTTTAGATTATGTTACTTTCTTCAATTCGAAAGGAGTTAAAGCTGTGTCCAATGATTTATCGCTAAGTTAACATTGATCAACGAAAATAAGTCATTCTGGCGTTTAATTAGTGATAAGAATAATGAAGTTTCTAATTATTCAAATAATTAATAATTGCAAATAATAATTAACTAATTTTTTTAAAAATTAGCGATTAGGAAAATTAATTATCCAATTATTCGAATCATCAATAATAGCAAAGAATAATTAACTAATTTTTTGAAAAATTAGTAATTAGAAGAATTAATTATCTAATTATTCGAATAATTAATAATTAGAAAGAATAATTAACTAATTTCACAAAAAATGAGTAAGTAGAGTACTTGAGCATTTAATTACTTGGATAATTAATAGTTAGAAGGAACAATTACCTAATTAAAAAAAAAAAATCAGTAATTGATAAGTGCAAAATTTTAATTACCTGGTTATAGAGTAATTATTTGATCTAAGTTACAAGTTATAAGTTTATTGGATAATAATCGAACATGAATTATTGAATTTTCGAATATTAGAAATACCTTATTGCCTAATTACTGAGTGCCTTAATAATGAGTAATATTTATTGGAACAATTATAAAATTTTCTAACACAGAGTAATTAATGGTCATTAAATTAACGAAAATATCGATTTTGCCGATCACTGATCTACACTATTTTCAAGCTTTTTCGAACCGACAAATATATTCAATTTTTGAATTACTTTTGAATTACATCAATTCAATTTTAAAAGATACTTAAAATTATGATTTCCAGGTGATCATGTCGTTCCTCTGTACATTCCTCAATGCGGGGATTGCAAGTTTTGCGAATCTCCAAAGACGAATTTATGCAGCAAGATTCGTACGACCCAGGGAAAGGGTGCGATGCCCGATGGAACATCGAGATTCACCTGCAAGGGGAAGACGCTGGCTCATTTTATGGGATGTTCAACATTTTCCGAATACACGGTGGTTGCCGATATTTCTCTAGCCAAGGTCAGGGAAGAAATTTTGGGAGACACAAAGTCATGTATTTTTTACAGTACAGTCTCAATGAGTTTTCGAATTTCTTCAACAGAGCAATTGACCTCGTTTTTTGTTTTCAATTTTCAGATCGATCCTGCTGCTCCTCTGGACAAAGTTTGCTTGCTGGGCTGCGGAGTACCGACCGGATACGGAGCGGCATTGAATACCGCTAAAGTCGAGTCTGGAAGCACGTGCGCCGTCTGGGGTCTCGGGGCTGTCGGCCTGGCGGTTGGTCTCGGCTGCAAAGCTGCCGGTGCATCGCGCATCATCGGCATCGATGTTAATCCGTCGAAATTCGAGCGAGGTACGAGGAAAAATAATAAAAATAATATTTACCGAATAAAAAGAATAAAAATAATTTATTGACACCAGAGTTGTAAATAATGCATTACTTTGATAATGCATTACTGGATTTATTACCCATTAAACTGCATAATGTGAAATGGATAAGTGTACCATTACAAATAAAAAAGTAATGTGTAATGGATGCGTGTTCCATTACAAATAAAAAAAAGTAATGTGTAATGGATGCATGTGCCATTACAAATAAAAAAAAGTAATGTGTAATGGATATGTGTTCCATTACAAATAAAAAAAGTAATGTGTAATGTATGCATGTTCCATTACAAATAAAAAAAAGTAATGTGTAATGGATGCATGCCCCATTACAAATAAAAAAGGAATGTGTAATGGATGCTTGTGCCATTACAAATAAAAAAAGTGATGTGTAATGGATGCGTGTTCCGTTACAAATGAAAAAGTAATGTGTAATGTATACACGTTCCATTACAAATTACAATTCAAAAAAAAAGGAATTTGCAGTGGAGAATATTTCATTACAAATAGAAAAATGGCCGTGCTCGTATTAGAAACTTGCACATTGCTATCTCATTATTTTATTTCGCTCACTAAAAGTTCATCCACAATTATCACGAATGATCCATAAAGTTAAAAAACAGAAACAAAAAAACAGACAGTTCATCGTTAAAGATGAAGTACGAAAATGTACTCAACCCCAAAAATTATCCAACTTTACATTGAACTTGCTTTAACACGCTGTTACCCATAATTATAAGCAATCTAATGAAAATTACAAGTTACTGATACAAAATTTGTCGCTTTATTGAATCCCTAAATAATGTGCATGTTCTTTTTTTTTTAACTTTATGGAACATTTGTGATAATTGTGGATGAACTTTTGGTGAGCGAAATAAAATAATGAGACAGCAATGTGCAAGTTTCTAATACGAGCACGGTAATTTTTCTACTTGTAATGGAATATTCTCCACTGCAAATTACTTGTTTTTTAAATTGCAATTAGTAATGGAACGTGCATACATTACACATTACTTTTTTTCATTTGTAATGGAATATGCATACATTACATATTACTTTTTTATTTGCAATGGAAAAATTGTCCAATACACATTGCTTAAAGTATTGGGTAATGCATTACTTTTACTTTACTATTTTTACAACTCTGATTGACACTTCGTTCATCAACATTGTTACTTTTGTTTTCTCCATTTAGCCAAAATTTTTGGATTTACCGAATTTATAAATCCAAAGGATCATCAGCGACCGATTCAGGAAGTGCTCGTTGAACTCACGGACGGTGGTCTTGATTATACATTCGAATGCGTTGGAAATGTCAACACAATGGTACGACTACCAGATGCACCAACATTTCTAATGTTTGGTTTTCATAAAGTTTGCCATTATATAAAAAATCCGTTGAATCTTGGCAGTCAAGGAAAACTTGAACCATTCTGCCACAACAATTATAAAATTATTTTTAAAAAAACCTCCCAAATCTCTTTTTGCGAAAGTCAGAGATTAATCAACGAGAATCAATGATACATTTGTGTTAATTTATTGACGATTCGATTACAGCGAGCCGCGCTGGAGTCGTGTCACAAGGGCTGGGGAACATCCGTGATCGTTGGCGTCGCGGCAGCCGGTCAAGAAATAAGTACACGCCCCTTTCAATTGGTGACCGGCCGTGTTTGGAAAGGGACGGCATTCGGTGGATGGAAATCCAAGGAAAGCGTGCCAAAATTGGTAAAGGCTTATCAAGATAAGACATTGATGCTCGATGAATTCGTGACTCACGAGATGCCGTTCGAAAAGATCAACGAGGGCTTCGAATTGCTGCATTCTGGTGATTGGTAAGGAACATTACAAAAAATTCAAATGAAAACCATAATAGAATTTGGAGTTTGAACAACGTTTAACGATTTTTTCGTTATCTTTCAGCTTGAGAACTGTTTTGCACTACTGAAGCCAAAAAATGAAAGCGAAACTCTCTCATGGAGTATGAGCCTGTACAAGACAATTTTTTATATAATACTGGATGAGATTCATAATTTTATGTGGCATTTATTTACGCGCTGATCTTATCCGTATTCTTCTTTCTCCTTTTTTCTCAATGACCTTTCTCATCGGTCCGACTCATTAGGATTTACGTGATGCGCTTTGTGCACACACGTGGTTCTCGCGAATAATAACAGTCAATTAAAAACGAAATGACATTGCCGGCTATTTTTTTTAAATTTTTATTTTGCCTTCTTGCGTCACAGTCCCATCTGAGTCCACACAAGTTTATTATCGCTTTGCGGTATGTAATAGCGATCGAATTTTCCGTGTATGACTCAGTACGTGTGTGAAAGCTGTATTCCAGAAAAGTAATGCAAGCAATTCGTTATATAATATGAAGATTTAATCACCGTATGCCGTATCTATTAATAGGATGCACATTAGACTGTGCGGAAAAAATCGATATTTTCTTTTTCGGTTGCATCCACCGAAAAAAGGTGAATTAAGGTGAAAAATGAAGAATCCCCGAAGGAGAGCTAAAAAAAAAAATTATTTCGAACGGCGCATTGCATTTGAATATTTTCCATAAGAATAACACAGGAAAATATTGGCACTTCTGAACGTCGTGGTAGAACTCTTTAGAAAAAAATTTCACAAAAAAGTCATTGAGATATTCTGATAGAGAATTGAATTCCCTACGAAAAAAGTCCTTACGAACAATTAGCTTAGAACAACCGTTCAAGTGGTATCGCTGTCTGAAATTGAATTGATAGAAAAAAAAAATTTTGGGTTTTTTTTTGTAGAGAATATTCTGTTCTAACATACACTTTGCATGGAATCGTTCTCAAAATATTTCTCTAATACAAAAAAGAATCAAGTACAACAAGACGTATAAAAGAAACGACGTCCATCATTGATCGGTTTCGAAAAGTTTTATTGAATGAATTTGGTTTGATAAGATAAAATAATTTGTTTTTATATTATAATGCTTAATAATCATCGTTTCTTTTTTTAAGAGTCTGTTTTTGCAATTGGGGACTGGGGTATTTCTGTCGATGATTTTGCACTATGCCCAATAAACAGCGATACCACTTGAACGGTTGTTCTAAGCTAATTGTTCGTAAGGACTTTTTTTTGTAGTGAATTCAATTCTCTATAAGAATATCATAATGACATTTTTGTGAGATTTTTTCTGAAGAGTTCTACTACGACGTTCAGAAGTGCCAAGATTTTCCTGTGTTATTCTCATGGAAAATATTCAAATGCAATGCGCCGTTCGAAATAATTTTTTTTTTTGAGCTCTCCTTCGGGGGTTCTTCATTTTGTACCTTAATTCACCTTTTTTGGTGGATGCAACCGAAAAAAAAATATCGATTTTTTCCCGCACGGTCTAATGCACATAGAAAAATAATGTTCAAAATACTCGCGAAATTTTTCAAGGCCGAAGTTGTCAAGAAATTGTATCCCAGAAACCAAAAGACACGAATGTAGGTCGAACAAAAATTATTACCTAAAAATTAAGATCTTCTCTGGTGATTAAAAAAATAGGTGCTGCTGGCTATGTTTTATCGAGTTACAAGCGCAAGATTCAACAAGAAAGGTCAGAGAAGCAAGTGTCGAAGATTTCGGAGGTTATCCTGGGAAAATTAAAACATTTATCAAAAATTTCTACCCAACGATGCAAACAATTATTGAGAAGTTTTATTTTGTTGAATTCTTCAAGAATCCAATTTTCATATTTTCTCAATAAATATTCTCAAAAAATATCAATTTGACCCTTGAATGTTCGTCCCTCTTTTTGGGAACGAAAATTAATCTCTCAGGGAAGAATTGTTTTCTTATCTTTGTATTTTTATTATCTTTGTATTATCTTGTATTTTTTCCATATGTTTTTCCAACATAAATTTCCATTGCGGATGATCTCTGTGAGCATCGCATGTATTTTCTTTTCACAGCAGAATTCAATAAGAAAAACAACACGAAATTCGGAAGAATGAAAATTTGTAATGAGTCCAAATATAGCAGGTGAACGCCAGACGATACCTGTGCAAATATTTCAATGTTGATAAGGAGGAAAAATATGAGCAGGATTCAACGGCATGAATGCATACGGTGATGCGACGAGTTGCATATAAAAGCGGACAAAACTCGCCGATGATAGCAAGTAGCAGCTCGTTCGTCGTCAGAGTGATATCAGGATTTAAAAAAAAAAAATCATGAAGTGCAGCGTGTTGATATCGTGCCTGATGCTAATGATCGTAGTGGCTTCGGTGAATGCCGTTAGTTTGAAAAGACGATTTGAATCGGTGAGTTAATTGTCATTTGTAGTAAGTTAAATTTTCTCCATTTTTCGAAACCATTTCCCAAAATTTCTCATAAAATTTGCAAAATGGGATGACCGTAGAACAGGGTTGCCAGTGAGTCTCTATTGTCTATGTTTCTCATTATTTTTGAAATTTGGCCACTCTTGTTACTATTTCAGAGCTCAGGAGTGATTAGAATAGAGGTGCCGCCGGTTACAATTGGGATCTGACATGGAGGCGTGGCTAAGACAATATGGCGGAAACTAGGTTGCACTTGGGCATGTATGTGTAACATGGACGAGTGACATATTCTTGTGTTGAATGTCCGTGTGCACCCTACTAATAGTTCAAAATTAACACCAGATGTCTCACGTATTTTGTCAGATCCCAATTGGGATCTGACATGGAGGCGTGGCCAAATTCAATATGACGGAGACTGGGGTGCAGTCGACTGTCTGAACCGTGTATTAGTAGGCTTACCGTGTAAATATAATATAAGTTATAAATATTAATGGCTGGTAATGGTAGTTTTAACTATTCATGATATTTGCCAATGGCCTGGTTCAACTCCTAGTCATCGAAATTTCGTTCATTTATATCTTGTAGAATATGCTACTTGACTCATACTTAACCTCAAAAAACGAATTTTACTCACCCGGTGAAATGCGTTTTTTTAAAAGGTTAAGTATGAGTCAAGTAGCATATTCTACAAGATATAAATCCTCAAAGCGTTTTTCCATGCTTGAACTTGCTCCACTTTTCCCATGTTACCGAAAAAATTTTTACGTATATGCAACGTGCATTTTTTTTGGGAAAATTATAGAACGTCGATTCACGGTTTTTTTTAAACAACTCTCCCATCCATGTACGGAACATACAATTCTGTTTCAGATGGTTTGCGAGATGTAAACATACCTACTTCTGACATTTTTGTTGAATTTTTCAAAACCACTAATGTCAATTATTACATTGTGACGAGCGATGCACCCTGGTTTTAATTTCAAAACGTAACACCAGATGTCTCACGAATGTTGTCAGATCCCAATAGGGTGAAAATTTCGAAAAAACAACAGAATCGAATGAACAAAGCGGGCTTTTGAACCTTCAACGATTACGAAGAGAATGAGCCCAGTCCAGAGCCAAAATTTTGAGTGTGCCTCAAAAAATTTGCAAAAATCGATTGTTAAATTTTAAAAATCTGCGAAAAATCGAAAAATCATTAGAATCAGATGTAGAAGAAATAAGAACAACAAATTAAAAAAAAACCTTATATCGTTGTATTTTGTTCCCTGAACACGAATCTACCAATAGTTTTCTCAAAAAATCAAAATTTTTATGAATTTTGACCCTCTGAAGACCGTTTCAGAGACTTTCGCTGGCAACCCTGTCGTAGAATAATGGGTGCAATTTTTTGGGAAAAAAAAAAAACCATTTTGTTTTAGAGAAACTTGAGCTTGTTTGATAAATCAAATTCTTACATCTGTCGCTGATGGTTGGCAAAATTGACCATAAATGTGTTTTCCAATTTCAGTGCACCAATA
Source organism: Alloplasta piceator (assembly GCA_946863875.1). Lineage (NCBI taxonomy): Eukaryota > Metazoa > Arthropoda > Insecta > Hymenoptera > Ichneumonidae > Alloplasta > Alloplasta piceator. The sequence continues at coordinate 2,348,558 of OX333074.1, forward strand.
GCCAGGAATGCGTAACGAGATACTGTCGCGATGGACGCTGCATCTTACGTAATTATCTTGAATTTTTCCAATTATATATCACCTCCAAATCCATCATTATTGAATGTCAATGTTGGAATTTTTGTTTCTTCAGGCTCAGATTCCGTCGACGAAAAGAAATTCCCGGATCAGTGTGATCCTTCTCCATGCGAATGCGGAGAAACTTGCTATTACCAGCAGGTTCAATGTTTCGCACCACCATGTCCAGCTGTTGCAAATTGTGTCTGAAGAAAAAAGAAGAGTCATAAATATTCCTTGAATTATTACTATAAAATACTTTTTTGCCATTATATGGTTCGTTACGTTTTGATAAATGAAAAACAAGAAAAATAGAATTAGCGTAATAGAACGATAAATAAAATGAAAGAATATTTCTACCTTAAACTTGTACAACATCAATCGGATTAGATTATTTTTCAATAGATATGGAAATAAATATTACATTAAACTCGATACTGATAACAAGTGACAGCGCATTTATAGTAACATTGATTTTCCTTGTATCTGTTTTCCCTCATTAACTCGAAATACCGCGGAAATGGCTTAAACGTTTACATACGTTGGCAATACAATAACTCTACTCTTTACTTCTCTATTCGTAAATATCTCTACTCTAGTCTATTTTAATTATATATATATGGGGCATTCCACGCTAAATCGACCACTTTAGAACCCGACCCTTTTCGATTTGGCTGAAACTTTTTTATCTTTTTTTACCCTATCAAAAACATTTTTCAGAATTTTTTTAAATTTTTACACCCAGCCGATAAAAAGTTATACATTTTTCAAAAAAATTGGCTTTTTATTTTTTAAATAGCTATAACTTTTTCAAAATTTGACGTATCGGGACGATTTTTTTTCAAAATTTTTGTTTCTTAATGTACTTTTTGAAAAAAAAACAAAAAAATTATAAAAACCCATCTTCATGGTTTTTTTTTAGATTTTCGGAAAAAATCGAAAATTTCTCGATGATTACCATTTTTTATTTTTTTTTATTTTTATTATATCAAACTTTGACATTTTCTGCAAATCGTCAAATTTTTTTTTCAGTGGTGTTTCTATTTTTGTTCCAATTGAAAAAAAACTTTTTTTCAACTAGACTTATTTCTCGGAACACCATTCTGCAAATTTTTGAGGGTGTTCAGAGGACTTCGAAACTTGAAAAAAATAAAAAATAAAAACAAAAATTGAAAATGGTAATCATCGAGAAATTTCCGATTTTTTCCAAAAATCTAAAAAAAAACGATGAAGATGCGTTTCAATAATTTCTTTGTATTTTTTTCGAAAACATTATTCGAAAACAATTTTCGAAAAAAAATATAAAATAATTATTGAAACCCATCTTCATCGTTTTTTATTAGATTTTTGGAAAAAATCGAAAATTTCTCGATGATTACCATTTTTTCTTTTTTTTTCTTTTTATTATATCAAAATTTGACATTTTCTGCAAATCCTCAAATTTTTTCAGAGTGGTGATTTTTTTATTGTTATTTTTTTGCATTTGAAAAAAAAAAATTGCAACTAGCCTTATTTCTGATAACACCATTCTGCAAATTTTTGAGGGTGTTCAGAGGACTTCCAAACATGAAAAAATAAAAATAAACACAAAAATTGAAAGTGGTAATCTTCGAGAAATTTTGGATTTTTTCCAAAAATCTAAATAAAAAAAAACGATGAAAATGCGTTTTTTTGGATTTTTGGAAAGAATCGAAAATTTCTCGACGATTACCATTTTCAATTTTTGTTTTTAATTTTTTTTTTCAAGTTTGGAAGTCCTCTGAACACCCTCAAAAATTTGCAGAATGGTGTTATGAGAAATAAGACTAGTTGAAAGAAAGTTTTTTTTTCAATTGGAAAAAAAAAATAGAAATCGAAAAAACACCACTCTGAAAAAGTTCGAGGATTTGCAGAAAATGTCAAAGTTTAAGAGTAGAGTTATTGTATTACATTTTTGTTTTATTTTTAATCGATGAAACAACAAAACACTTCCAATAAGTTTCATCGAACGATGAATGAAGTGAATGAAATTTCTACAACAATCTTTATTCATAAAGAATTCTTACAGTCACATGTACAATACCAATCGGATTAGATATCTACGCGTGAGTGTAGCCTCGAAATGAAGTAGAAATTCTTTACGCCTCGATCCGGAGTATAATATCCCTTAAAAATCAATCGTCATGGTACGAAGTTTCATTAGATGATTACATTTCATTATTGCATATACATCAGTTATTGTATATATACAATATACGATTAGCGGCCTTTAGTTCTTTCTTTTTTTGTTTAGCTTTTAAAATTCTTTTTTTTTCGCTTCGATCGCGCGCGTTTACGTCGGGAAATATTATTATTTATTTAATCGCTATGTTAATCGATGGTACGGAGAATATAATTGCAGCGGAATTAACGCTCGATGTAGCTGAGAGAGATGTAGGCTTAATATTTTTTCTTCTGTCTCAAAGTTTCTCTCGTGATCTCACTCTGAATCTCCATCAGCTTTTTCTTCTGTTATTTTTTTTTCCTTCAATCTCACACAAAAAAATTGCCGCTTTCTTGTCTACATTATACAATGCGATACACTTACGCGATTAGGCATCCAAAAGGAATACGTGTAGTACTATTTTATATGTTCAATGGAACGAGAATTGCTGGTACGTTTATTCATAACCGCGCGATTCACGCTATCATCGAGTAAAAAGTAATTGGATCACTGCGCGAGTTATCATGTCGGGGAATCGTAATGCTAAAACAAAATAATAATACTTGATCCATCGATCGCTACTTGGACGTTTAAAATAGCTGAGTTCAATTTTTTTTTCATTTTTTTCAAAAATCAGATCATTCGAAATTGAACTATCATCGAGACGCATCGTTCGAATCGTTTTGTTTTTCGATATTTCACATTCGAAGTTTGCACATAATCGAGATTATTGTACATGAAATCTCGATGAACCACAACTACTCGTCGCACGAACATAATAATCTCATTTTCTCGTTTTTCTCGTGAAATATAATTATTGCGAGATAAATATGACGCAAGCGACACTAATACTGCCACAGTTTTTGCACTAAAGGAATAAAATGCGAATGAATAAAAGAAAATCGATTAAAAAAACAATACAAGTTTCGCGTTACCTAAATTGGAATCTTTATGGGGGACGGAAGAGCTGCACGTAAGGATTATTTGCTTCACCTACGTAATTTTTTTTCTTCTTTTTTTATGCCACTAAACTTTATCGTCTATTCACATAGTCACACCGATCGTTCTCTACGGATTACATTTTTTTAAATTATTTTTTTTATCCTTTAATCTATATAATCTACGTTGTTTACGCACGAATACACCTTTTTTTCGTTTCTTTTGTCTTCTTTTAAGTAAAATTCGGTAAGTAAAAATGCTTATCGTTATTTTATACGCTGGAGATGCGGACGAATCACGACGTCGTATGTATTCTCAGCCGAAAAGTTTCGAGTTTTTCAGTGTAATATTTTTGTTTTGTATCTTGTTGTATATTTCTCTTTCGATTGATGATGAGTCTTCGCATCCAATTTCTCGACCTCTCGGTTATTCTCTCTCTCATCTCTACCCCTCAATATCACATGATCAAATGTGAGGAAAAATTATGCATTGCCCAACACTTTCGTTAAATGAATGAATCGACAAATTATACGGTTTTAAGCCAAAACAATATCATCGTGATTTTTCGATTACAACGACGGTCGGTGATTTTAGTTTTTAAGCGTTACATATTTAAAGCTATAATATCTCGATGATGCAATCTGGTTATGAGATTTTTTTCCTAAATAATTCGTACCTTTTCTTTCAAAACGCGCAAATGACTTCCGGCGTTTGGCTTGAGAGATAGAAAACTTCCTTCATCATTTTATTTTCTCCACTTTTCTCATTTTCCTCAATAGCCAGATCAAACCCTCGTTTTTCCTTATGCAGGGCTCTTCGTATTTCGAGCCTTTTTACTCAAGTCTATCGTTTAAAAATCATACGGATTGCTCATTCTTCTTGGGTCTTTCCTCCTTTCTCTTCATGTGGAACGTTGACAACTGGTAGAGAGAGATAGATGCAATTTCGTTTTTCAATGCCTTCGAAAAGTCTGATACTTTCGGACAAGATCGAGAGATCGTCGGACGTGAAATTCACATTTACATTATGCTTCCATTTCTACGTTCCATTATACTAAATTGATGAAAATTTGTTCTTTACCAACTAAGTCGAGGTCACGTTATTTTTGCGTGTAGAATATTTTGCCTGTGGATTTGTGTGTGTGTTTATCATTGGAAGTATTTGATCTGCGCTTATGGCAATTTTCCAGAATCATCGCGGTCGTTCTTCTCTCTTTCTTATCTCCTTCCATCTCACGCTTCTCAGCGTTTCTCAATATACTGATTTATCTTTAGATTGTTTTTTTCTTTAATCTTTATAAATAGTTCGTAGTTGTATTATTCGTAAGTGCCGTTGTGCAGGGTCGTGTATTTCAAGGTCACGTGCAGAGTGAATCGTTTTTCTTCGTTCCTATATTCTTTTTTTTTGCGTTTCCATTATAAATTTTTCAGGCTCTTTACGCGTACTTTTCTATGTGTTTTTTTTCTCCTTCTCTATCCTCGATTCGGGATACCGTTAGCCACGAATATTAGAGGGGAATGAAAAATGAGCGTGGATCGGAATGTCAATGTTTTACTACAAGTAGCGTACGATATTACCCGTGATGATGGGATTGGTTCCCGCCCATATCGTTAAGTAGTTAAGCTCTCTCCGAAAATCGTGAAATTTCGAGTTTACGACGGATTGTGATGGAGATTTAGACCCGATCGAGAGAACGGCAATTTGCAATTCGACGTCAGACGTTGATGGAGCTTTTTTCCTCGGTTGCTCTCTTTCTCTCTCTTTCTCTTCTCTCTCTCTCTCTCTCTCTCTCTCTCTCTCTCTTTCTTGCAGGAAGGGTTACAGCAGTTTTTCATAATATACTCATAATTGCAGGGTTCCCCAACTAAATAATTGACTTAAAAGTCCAGGGATTGATCAGCTGAGCCCTCGAGATCTTGCGATGTCTCCGTATCGTTGTCCTCGTCGTCGTCGTCCAGATTTACGACGTTCGCTTTGGATCCTCCGTTACTTATCTTGTTCACGATCGCATCTGTTGACGAATAAATGAAAAATTAATTTTTCTTATTTTTTAAGTTTTTTTAAATTAATGTACTAATCTACTTTAGAAGGCTAAAAAAAAGCAAATTTTTAAGATTTTTTTCTTAGCTTCTTTAACAGATATGACTATAAAATTGTTATTACATCATTGTTTTGTCCTTCGAAAGTACAAAACAAAAATTCATTTTCTATTTCGATTCTTTGAATAATTTATAGAAGGCGTCAAAGTCGAACTTGTCTCATGGCCGACAATTAAACTCAGGATTGGCAAGTCTGAAACAAAATACTAAAAAAGCATTTTAAACAATCTACCACCATTAATGAAAAATCGATTTAAAAAAAATGGCAGATGTTTGAAATGAAAATAAAAATTTATTTTTCCATAATTTATTTCAAACATCCGCCATTTGTTTTTTTCATTAACGCTGGTAGATTGTTGTGTAAGAAACCTTCTTCTTTAAAATGCTTTTTTAGTTTTCCGTTTCAGACTTGCCAATCCTGAGATCAACTGTCGGCCATAGGAAAAAAGACATTTTCGACTTTGGCGCCTTCTATAAATTGTTTACTGAATGAAAATAAAAAATAAATTTTTGTTTTGTACTTTCGAAAAATGAAACAATGTTGTAATAATAGTTTTATGATCATATCTTATCAAGGAGCTGACAAAAAAAATCCACAAAATTTGCTTTTTTTGGCCTTCTGAAGTAGACTAGTACCTTAAAAAATTGTACATCAAGGGGTCGGGGCCTAATTTAAATTTTCAGTAAAATTCGTTTTTGGTATTTCAAAGTCAGAGATTTTGAGAATATCTTGTCAAAACTTGAAGGAGATTAAATTACAATCATCGGAGTTACACGCGTTTAACAATATCTTATTTATGTGTGAACTCGATAAGAAACTTCCTGTTTTTTTTTCTTTTGTTAACTTTCATAACAACTCATTTTTAGTTTCCGGATCATCGGAATCCTCGAAAATGGTCCCTTCAAATAAATTTTTTTACCGTAATTCTCGAAAAAGCCGAATCTTTTTTTTTCTTTAGCCTTTCGTTTTCTTCTTTCTTTTTCTGTGGATAGCTCTCAATTTTAAGCTGAGAATCTAAATAGCAGAGTTGCAAAAAATGCATTATTTTAATAATGCATTATCGATTTCATTAATGATTATTTTTTCACTTAATAATGGAACTTAACATCCATTATACATTATTCATTCAATGAATAATGTGATAAAAAAAATATCACAGTATTTTTTTAGTTAATAATGCAAATGTTAGACTATTAAGCATAACATTAGTACTGGAAAATGAAAAAATGAAACATGATGCATTACGTTATTAATGAGTCCTTGGAAAAGCATTACATTATCCGTTGCTGAAGTAATGGATAATGTGGCAAGAGTTGGATTACTCATTACTGAAATAATGAATAATGCAAAAATGTTCCATTATCCATTATTCAAGTAATAGATATTGCAAAGTAGCGTTAATTTTTCATTACTATAATACTGAATATTTTGATTAATGCATTACTCGGAATAAAAATATTTTATGCATTCGTAGTCCAATAGGACAATGCGATAAAAACTTCCTTCGATTTACGAAAGTGGAAAATATGGATTGATGAAACCGGTTCATGCTGTAGGTTCAAATCTAATCTAACAAATAAAAAAACAAAACAAACTACCGAATTGTATTTTCGAAGTCAGAAATTAGGAATCTAAACAAACGAATTTCCCTGTAAAAAATTTGAGGGAATAACACGTACAGTCTGAGATGTATCATTCTTACGCATTATGATTATAAAAAATCATACGAAAAGGAAGATTTCATTGACATTGCTCTCTACATACAGAAATTATTTTTATTCCTTTAAGCCATTACTCAAAGTAATACATTATTTATAGATGTAATGCGTTATTTGAAGTAATGCATTGCTCGATGTAATGTGTTACTCAAAGTAATGAATTGCTCAATGTAATGCATTACTAAAAGTAATGCATCGCTCAATGTAATGCATTACACAAAGTGATGCATTATTCTTTGGTTTTGTACCATTTATTACTATAGTAATGAAATTTTTTTTTTGTACTTTGAATTACCCATTACTGTAATAATGGACCATGGCAGCATTTAGCATTATCCATTACTGGTGTAATGAATAATGTTACGTTTTTTGCATTATTCATTATTAATTTAATGCATAACCGTTGGGTTTCACATTTTTCATTACAAAAATAATGCTTAATGTTTCTATCATAGAATTTTCATTATTTCTAAAATAAATAATGCATTATTTTTACATTATAATTTCGGCAACTCTGATAAATAGTTTAACTTTTTTTTCTTAAATTAAAAAAGAACATTCCACGCTTTTCTGCAAAAAATAAAAGAACAGAATTAGTAATGTTTCGAGTTGAAAAATTAAAACAGCTTTATCACAGCGCTGATTTTTCTCAAATTACATGGTTTTGCTGTGCGGAAATTTAAGATTAGGGAAATTTGGAAAAGTATTGTGGGGCTCGTTTATGGCTTTTTAACGGTTGTTTTTCAATACGTACACTTACCGCAGTCGGGCTTAGTACCGCGGGTTCTTGTTCCGGCGAATTCGACACCGTGAGGATCGACGCACCAGCACAAACCGAGGCCCCGAGGACACTGGGTACTTCGATAATAACCCCTTGAGTCGCACGACGGTGCGACTTCCGGCGACGATCGTCTGCGAACAGCGGCGCACGGTCTCTCGGCTTTGGAGAAGCATTCGCACCATTCGGCACCGCTCACAAAAATGTCTCTGCGAAGAAGAAATTCAGATGAAGGTGTGATAAGCAAGATCTATGGATTTCGGTGGTCACGAATTACAAATTTCATTATGAGAAACATACTATCACAATTTATCCGTTAGTAGAGGAGACCGGGGACAAAAGTAACAGGGTACAGTTTAATACAGTTGTAACATAGCGAATATCTCCCAAACTATAGTATAGTAGGTACCAAACTATAGTAGGTACCACCGTGTCCCGCAGGCACATAATGCGTCTTGCAGTTCCTCACATTTGGTTACTAGGCTAGGAGACATTCGCACTGAACATTTTTTTTTTCATAAGCTTCGTTGGACATTTTTGTGTCAACTTTCGCGGTTTTTAAAGCCTACAGCTTGAGAAAATTAATCAAATTCTAACTTTGAAGTAGAAAAAACCATCTGGGGACAATTGTAACAATTTTGCCGGGGACGGTTGTAGCAGTTTGTCGACTGTCAGTTGTCATGATAATTTCACATCTAAACATTGAATCTACGCAGTGGTTAGAGGTCCGGAAACCGGACGAATAATATATGTTATACGTCCGGAAATATGTTGTTGCGCTATAGCAACGCTTGTTTACGGCCTTCGGCCATTGTTTTTTCAGTATTGTATCAGTCATCATCGTTCATGGTTGGAAATCTAAAAATATTCCCTGCTATAGTTGACAATGTTTATGACTCTTTCTCGTTATAGTTAAAAATTTTAATTATTCTTTCCCGTTACACTTGATCATCTCTAAAAATATGTCCCGTTACAGTTAACCCGATTCGGTTATCGAGGGTCGCTGGAGACCCCGAGCGATTTTCCTTTTCTCCCATTTCTCTTGAGAAGTGCATGTGTGTTTATGACGAAAAATAAAATATTTAAAAATTTTTTTTTGCAATCTTCATGGTGTGCCGTTACAGTAGAAGTATTCACGATTGTTCAGGAATTTTACCAGATTTTTTCATTGCAAATTACGTGTTCCAACATGCCTTGTTCCAAACATATGTCCCGCTATAGTTAAAAGTCTCTATGACTATTTCCCGCTTTTTAGTTGAACATCTTTAAGAAGATTTCCTACTATAGTTGAACATCTCTAAGAAAATGTCCTACTATATTTGAACCTCTCTAAGAAGATTTCCTACTATAGCTGAACATATCTAAGAAGATTTCCCACTATAGTTGAACATCTCTAAGAAGATTTCCTACTATAGTTGAACATCTTTAAGAAGATTTCCCACTATAGTTGAACATCTCTAAGAAGATTTCCTACTATAGTTGAAAATCTCTAAGAAGATTTCCTACTATAGTTGAACATTGTATTCACTATAGATTAATATCGGTATTTTTAGGAATTTCTAGTCTGGTTCCGATCCGCTATTTTGAGGAATTTTTAGTCCAGTTCTAATCCGGATGAATAATCTCATTTTTCTCGTCCGCGTACATTTTGAAAACATTGGAAAATTACGGATGAATTACGTTATATAATTATTCATCCGGATATATCCAGAAATTTTGAAATTGCATATCCGCATGAGCTGTGCGCCTTAATTCGCCCGTATAAATCTTCAATCTATATTTACGACAGTGTAACCGGACGATTTATGTGACATTATTTGTCCGGATATTTATTAGCATACTACTCTTTTGTTTAAACTGCTCTCTGAACATGGCGTTGCTAGAGAGCATATGTAAGAATCACGCAACGAGCCTGTGCCGACATGTCAACGTACAAAGAAGCGTGTGAAAAGATAAAAAATGGAAAATCTATACAGGCAACCACGGCACGTATCTTTGGGTTATATGTCATGTTTCTTTGACAAGTTTGGTGTGTCTGAGACTATTCAATTATTTCATGATTTTTATCAATTCGATACGACTATTTCCATGTGTTAAGATTTCATCATTGTGACCGTAATATATATCCCTGTGATAATGTTCGATGTTGTAATAATATCATACAATATTGGTCACAATGAAAGATATAATTTTGTGTTAAAATGTTATGTTACAACTAGCCCCATCGACCGTTACAAATGTCCCCATCGACCGTTACAACTGTCCCGGGGTAGGGGACGGTTGTAACAATTTCTTACACTTTTTATAAAGGCCTATACTTTTTTTTCAATTCTAGTTACAGACTTCAACATAGAACCATTTTGTAGACCATTAAATGCTCTATGCAGACGTATACGTGTGATTTACGTAAGCATTATATTTTGGGCCCAGGAAAAGCCAAAATACAGATTGTTACAACTGCCCCCGGTCTCCCCGAGAATTGATTTTAAATTTGAATTTTAAATTTCCATGGCGAAGACATTGTTTTATTATATTTTTGATAATTACCCGTCGATGTCGCAAGCGTCCAAAAATGGTTTGAGACACGGTTCATTCTGATCGTGCTCCAGACTGTAAAGTTCCGAGAGTGAGATTCGTCGATCACCGTCGTTGTCCAAATGTCCGAACATCCACCTGACCTCGGTCTGACACGAGGCTGGAAAGTGACCTGTAGAGGTCGTTTTAAATGTCAAAAATTAATTCACCAGATGTAAATCACAATTTACTCACTGGCACGAGCAGGTCAATGCTGTTTATGATTTTAATAATTCCCAATGCCGATCAATGACCAATTACCTTTGGACTTGGTGTGCTGACGTCGATACTTGGCGTCTGCCATCACGACGGAAAACCAATCCAACAATCGATCTGCCATCGCCGGTTTGGACCATGGTGGACACTCGGCATTTCGTGACGTTGCTTGAGCACTGAATACGGACTTGATGGTCGGTGGATTTTTGTCGATCTCGTTGCTCATGATGTCCTTGTCGTCATACTTGCCAGGACCACCGGAGACGTTCTTGAAAAAAATACAAATTCGAATGGTATTGTCAGAATAATTATGTAATTATGTAAACGGTTCCCTCATGATGAAACTTCAGAGATCAAGACAAACAAGGAAGCTTCCTGTAAATTTCCAACATGTTTTTTTTGTATTTTTCTAAAATTTCTGCTTTACTGTTCTGTTTCCGGACGAAACTTCAAAAACGTTCTGGAACGTTTTTTTATTCCATTTCGCCGGAAGTCGACGTGGACTTTTAGAGGGCAAGAATTCGGCTTCATTTCCCGATTTTTCAATTATTTTTTACAAATTGTTTTTACATTTAAACTCTATTTTAAAAACAGCCGTTTTTCGCCTTTTTTCCTCTCTCTTCGGGTGAACCCATCTCCTAGAGGAAATTTGTTTAATACATATATACGATCGGATTCATAAAGTGAAAGGTTTGAGCTTCAATTTCCTTTTTTTTTTGAAACTTTGAGCGATTTTTTTTTCAAAGTTATTCTGTTTTTTGTGAAAAAAGAGGAAATTTGAAAAATCCCCCTTAAAACAAAGAGGATTCATAAAAACTTCAAAATAGCAAAAAGTTGCGTCTGTTTTTGTTGAGTTCAGAGAAATTTTTTCACATTTTTTTTTCCAAAATTTTGTTTTCTCATGTTGAGACTGGACAAAAATTAGGGATTTTTTTTTTAAATTCTAATGTGTTGAAAATGGTAAAATAAAGTATTTTCCCCTCTCCAAATTTTATCAATAATCCCATAGTTCTCGAGTTATGGTAATTGAATGATCTGAGCTCCGACCCGGAAAGTGAGAAAAAAAATGTTGGGAAAAAAATTTGAAAAAATTCCTCTGCACTCAACAAAAACAGATGCAACTCTTTGCTCTCTTGAAGTTTTTCATGAATCCTAATTGTTTTCGTGTTAAACGGGATTTTTCAAATTTCCTCTTTTTTCACAAAAAACAGAATAACTTTGGAAAAAAAATCGCTCAAAGTTTTTAAAAAGAGGAAATTGAAGCTCAAACTTTCCTCTGTATGAATCCAATCGTAAAAATGTATAAACAAAATTTCCTCTGGAAGATGGGTGCACCTGAAGAGAGGGAGAAAAAGGCGCAAAACAGCTGTTTGCAAAATAGAATCCAAATCTAAAAACAAATTGTAAAAAATAATTAACAAATCAGGAAATGAAGTCGAATTCTTCACCTTTAAAATGCCGCTTGTTAAATTAGTCTGCGTCGACTTCCGGCGACATGGCATAAAAAAACGTTCCAGACCTTTTTTAAAGTTTCGTCCGGAAACTTTTCGCGGGTATAAATGTAAATTTCTTCTTCAGAGAGGAACTCATAAAATACATTAATTTAATTGACTTCTAATCCAAAACCTTGGAATCTAAGAACCTTAACGCTGAATGAACCAGATTCAAAAGCAGTTTCGGACGTCCCATGAGTATTCTGTCTCCAATCTACAAAAACTATCTGTAGATTGAATATTTTGTTAATTTTCCCACATTAACAAACAACTGCTCGATAATTTGAAAAATTTTGGAATCGGGCTATGAAATCAGGTCATGATAGGCAAATTTTATCACAATTCTCGGAAACTTTTTAATTGGCGACAAAAAATAGTCTTTCCTTCTCTGGATCGTAGATACACGGTTTAAAGGTGGAGTCGCTACTTTAGTGTGGCTTTTGAACGCCGGAGGCGCGTTTTCTTGGGTATCGAATAGAGATGCACGAATATAGAGCAATATAAACGAGTATTGCAGTCGCTTTCTCGACGTTGCGACAAAGTTAAGTGCCGCCGGTCTTGTTCCCCGGTTAACCCAGCTCAACGACGTCCCGACTGAAGGGTTGAAGTTTGTCGAAGAGGATTGCACACTCGGGGAGAAATGTGAAAAGCGCGAGATGGCGAAGGTGGATATGCGAAGAGGGAATGGGGACGACGGGGGTCTTTGCACTGAAATTGTGAATCATGTTATATAGATTTTCCATTGTACGAATGCAGGATGCACCCTTCACCATTGGGGGGGGGGGGGGGGGGGTTGAAGCATTCGAAGACGACGCCAGTCGAATGGTAATTTTCCTTCCTACCTCAGCCAACATTGATGCTCCTCCTCGCAAAATCCGATTGCGAGAGGTAGCTAAATTCTTTCCTCCCTCGACTATCGTAAATGTGTAATAAAAGTTTATCTCCTGTGTCAACTCCTTGAAGATTATTTAACGATCATAACATTTCTCGGTATAAACGGGACGAGGGATGAAGTTTTACATACACGAAATTCGTAACTCGCGTAATTGCGCACGGACCATTTGGTTTCAATGATATGGTTTCTCGAAAACTTTGGATAATTTGCCGGGAATCAATGCAAATAGTAGAATCGTGGTTATCCGCGATTTGGGCAGCTTGGATAGTCTGGAAAATAAGGTTTTTTAAAATTCAATCAAATGTTTTTTGATTATTTAAAAAGGCTTCGTGGGTTCGAAAATTAAAAAAAAAATCCATTTTTGCTTTCTTTTCGTGAAGATTTTTTTTTCGAGAATTTTATGCCAATGCCAAAATGTGTGTGTGTGTGTTTGTGTGTCCTGAGTTTAAGATGTAAATAATTAATAAGTCGAGAACGCTTCGAGATATCGAGCTGAAATTTGGCACCCTTGTCGAGCACGAATTGCTCTTCATTATGAAAAATTTATGAAAATTTTGTTTCAATTCTAACGTGTGTTCAGATTTTATAGACTTTTTTCGTTTTTGAAAAAATGTCGTAAACGCCGCAAGTTCTGCAATTTTCTAGATATTGCCCTGAAACTTTGTACAGAATTATTATAGCTATTAAGGTTGTTTGGTATTGAATTAGGCAAAAATCGATCGAAAGATTAAATTTTTATTAAATTTTGAATTTTTTGAATTGCACTGAAACTTTTTACAGAAATAGTATAGCTATCAAGGTTGTTCTATATTGAAGATAGCGAAAATCCATCAAGGGATTAAAATTTTATGAAATTTTTTTCAAAAAAAGCGTAAGCGCTCCAGTGCAATTTTCAAGATATGGCATTGAAACTTTGCATAGAGCTAATATAGTTATCGAGGTTGTTCGTTATTAAATTTGGCAAAAATCGATCGAATGATTAAAATTTTATCAAATTTTGGCTTTTTTGAAAATTAGCGTACTCTGACTTCGGTTATTTGCGAGATATTGTACTGAAATTTTGTACGCATTTAAAATAGTGTTCAAGGTTATTCGCTATTGAATTTGGCAAAACCCAAATTTGGCAAGAAGTAAATTTGAAAGCATTTGGCAAATTTGCACATTGATTACTCATGTTTTTCAATAATTAACAAAGTTTCCTTCATGAGAAAACCAAATTTGATCGCCATACCCTGTGATAAAGGAAGCCGTGTGAACTATGGATAAAGATGAGGAAGCAATGTGCAAATCTCCAATTTGCAGGGTTTTTTTTTTCATCTGATAGTACAATATGTCTAGAATCTTTTCCCCAAAGTTTCGTGTCAATCGAAAATTTTGGGTATTAAATTTTGCATAAAATAATTTATTAATTCGTTGTCAAAATACTCGGTAAAAATTTCAAGACGATTAGAAAGCTCTCTATTGAGGAATTTCCTTAATAAAATAAGATATAGAGCGACTTCGTCGATCAGTGATTGATTTATCATTCCACTATTTAAAAAAAATCAATGCCAGATTATCTTAAAATCTTGAAGTTTAAGATTTTCCAATATTGAATTGAACTTTTTTCAGAGTGTTTCAACAATGAATATCTCTCGTTACCGATAATTTCATATTTTTACAATAATTTTGGTTTATACCAAAATAATGGCGTTTCAATTGTCACTGTTTCGAGTGAATCTTTGGTCGATTTGGGGCGATCGATCGTGCGTGTCCCATAATTTATTCCTTCGCGAAAACTCGTGGAATAATTTACGAGGACTTTTGCGATATGGTCTCTGGTTGGTTTGCCCAGGAAACGAGAGAGAGAGAGAGAGAGAGAGAGAGAGAGACCAAGCTTGCGGCGTGGAGGCGTTTCGCAGGACCATATATTTCCGTCAGGTGATGTCAATCCTTCGAGATGTTCAGGGTTTTCTCTGTGCTTCATGGGAATGAGAAAACCCAGCGTTTGGCCCCTCCAAGCTGCTGTACAGTCAAAAACTTAAATTACTTATCCCACGAGAAACTTCCTATCCTGTTGCAACGGATCTCTCTCTCTCTCTCTCTCTCTCTCTCTCTCTCTCTCCCTGTCTCTCTCTGTGTGTACACACAAAGAACGAGGGATGCGTTTACGGAAGAGAAAAATCGACAGGAAGTTTTCACGATGATCGATGAATGTTAGACGAAACTTGGGGAAACAGTAAATGCTTTTTCTCCCGAGCGCAAAGAGTGATTGGAATTGACAGGAATCGTCTTAAATTGAATCGTGGATAAAGCATTTTCAACTATTTTTTAATTATAAATAAATCCTTCATTGTCGCCAATTAAAAAAATTCAACTCCAGGTCGTTATATTTTTTTTATTGATTGATTGATGAATGAATTGGATGCAAATTTATGAAATTAATAACAAAATTCGTTTGATCACAATATTTTGTTATTTCCAACGATCAAAGTGGAGAGCAAAATAAATAATTTAATATAAATTCAGGAATATTCATAATTGTGCAAACTTTGATATTAATATCGTTGGTACTTGTTGCTTGATAATCTCGCTTCGTGCTGATGAAGTATATCAAATATATCAGCAGGAAGACCCGTGCTTCGGGAACTTTTCCGACTATATATTTTCATCAGTTTGCAGGATATCCGAGGCAGGGAGAGAGGACGTGGATTAAAGCTCCTCGCATTAAGTAGAAAAGGGCTCCACGATCTACCTTCTTGCTTTTTGCATGATAAGAGGTGTATATAAACATATGTAAGAGTCACCCTAAGACTCTCAACGAATATCTTATTTTTTCTAATTAAAAAAAAAAAATAACCAACGGAAACGACCAGATAAAAAATAAAATAAAATAAATTAAAATAAAAAAAAATTGCAAATTCATATAAAAATTCATAATTTAGTAGGGCAGTTTTTTTAAAACACAAATTGCAAACGTTGATGATGGAATTATGTTGTTTTTTCAGGTAACCCATGACTCAATATCTACCCCTATATCAAACCCTGTTAATATCGAATTTTTTAATTCAATTTATTAAGTTAATTTAAATTATATTAAATTAAAATTTTCTTTTCAATTAAGAATATTGGCATTTCAGCACCGTTGAAAGAACGAGTAGTTTTTTGGTGATTTGTGACTCAATATCTACTAAATCTATTAAAATCTGAATTTTAGATTAAATTAAAAATTTCTTTTTTAATTAAAAATATTTTTTTTCATCGACTTTTCACTGTTGAAAAGAATTGTAGTATTTAGGTTATCTGTGAGTCAATATCTACTAACACTATTTAAATCTAGATTTTAGCTATTTGTTCATTTCTAGCAAATTTCTGAAAATTTTGGACCTCAGAGGTAGCTCTTTCAAATGATACCTCACACGATATATTAACAAATCTTTTTTCGACCCACTTGAAATTGACCTTATAAGTATTCGATTTTTTCCTTTTAAGGCCTGGAACCCTAAAAAATGATCAGTATATATTGTTACCCTAAAATATGTATGTTTAGGGTGATTTTTTTCGACTTATTTTTTTCTTGGATTTGTTGGATATGTCTGAAAAGAAATTCCCTGAAAGTTACAGCCCTTAATTTTAATATTAAGTACTTTCCCTTCGAGTGAAAAGATTTTCCATCTAAAATATACGTAAGACAAAAGTTGTTGTATTCAAAATTCTATAACTCAGCGGCATTTTATGCTATCACATTGTTCTTGGTCGCAATTTACGCAGAATAGAAAGATCTACAAAAGTTTCCGGAACAGCGTGAGTGTAACTTACACTGGAGAGATGGTACGGATTACTAAAGTTGATTTTTACCAAAAATTCTCGCACTTTTGCTGTTATCTCCGAAATGATTGACTTTACCGAAAAAAATGTGAAGAAAAATTTTGTTGGAAATTTATTTTCCCACAAAAAAGGTCCTCTAGAGCTAATTGCTAAAATTAATATTTCTTGAGATATCAACAATTTAAAACGTTTGGTGCGATAAACCATAAAAATTTTATACCACAAATAAGTCAAGGTTCAATATCTCAAGAAATATTAACTCTAGCAATTAGGTTCAGAAAACCTTTTTTGTAGGAAATTAAATTTCCAACAAAATTTTCCTTTACATTTTTCCGGTAAAGTTGATCATTTTGGCGAAAAACGAGAATTTTGGAAAAGAAACGAGCAAAAAACGAGAATTTTGGGTAAAATAAACTTTAGTGACCCGTACCATCTTCCCAGTGTAAGTTACACGTACGCTGTTGAGAACATTTTTGAAGATCGTTGAATTCTGCGTAAATTACGACCAGGAACAATGTGATAGCATAAAATGCCGCTGAGATACAGAATTTTGAATTAAAAAATTTTGATTTGCGTGTATTTTAGATGGAAAATCTTTTCACGCGAAGAAAAAGTACTTAATATTAACATCAAGGGCTGTAACTTTCGGGGAATTTCTTTTCAGACATATCCAACGAAATTTCGGGTGCGGAGTGGAAGAAAAAAAAAGTAAAAAAAAAAATTGCCCTAATGTATGACATACGATACAAATATGTCGAGGAAGAGCAGGGTCGCAGCTTGCGTTTCGTTTCTCTTGGGGATCGTGCGTCGATTTAATTAAGACTGTGAGAGACACGGGGGATTTAGCATCGTCGCTTTTCCCCGTTGCTATAACTAACTAAGAACGAAAGCCAGCTGAGCAGTCGCTTTCTCTCTCTCGCTCGTTCTCTCTTTTGCTCGCGATTAGCCCAGCAACGTTTGGCGTCAGTCAGGCTTTGGACTCGAGCTTGGCATATACTTTGCAGTTTCCGGGCTTTGGTAGCAAAAGCGCGTTCGAGCCGGACCGGCTCAACGCTCTTCCGTGAGAATTCCATTTCGCGAATGCATGGGTATTAAGCTCGGGTTGCAAATCGAGACTTTATCCCTCTTTACTTCACACTATTCCTCTCTCTCTCTCTCTCTCTCTCTCTCTCTCTCTCTCTCGCTCTCTTTGACGTTGTTTCTGCGAGCCGAGGTGCGACCGACTTCCCCAGAGACTTTTCCCTCGGAGATATCATCGGCTTTTAATTAACACCATCCAACGTTATCCTTTCCTTTAAGGGGGTCGCCTAGTGTGAAACCTGTTTTTTCAATGTTTTTTTTCGGGGATTTTTTTTTGACAAACCATTGAAATGAAATAATTTATGAATTGTGTATCATTTTTATTAACATTTGAACAAACTTTGTGCATTTTTTGAAGTGAATGTATTAAATATAATAGGAGATACACCGCCCAACAGGAACACATGTAAAAAAAAAAGGTGCTCCACTGCTGTCATGATTCCGGCCGTTCTGCTTATCTGAAATAAAAAAAACCAAACGCCATTTCAATTGTGAGACTTGAGGCTCCATCGTGAACCAAGATAAAGTCAGAATTCCAAAAAAATATTTTTTTTTACGCTTTAGAAAAAAATTCAATTTTTCGCATTGAATATTTTTTCTAAAGCGTTAACAAAAAAAAATGATTTTTTTGGAATTCTGACTTTATCTTGGTTCACGGTGGAGCCTATCAAGTCTCACAATTGAAATGGCATTTGGTTTTTTGATTTCAGATAAGCAGAACGGCCGGAATCGTGGCAGCAGTGGAGCACCTTTTTTTTTATATGTGCTCCTGTTGGGCGGTATATCTCCGATTATATTTAATATATTCACTTCAAAAAATTCACAAAGTTTGTTCAAATGTTAATAAAAATGATACACAATTCATAAATTATTTTATTTTAGTGGTTTGTCAACAAAAAATTTCCGAAAAAAAAAAAAATAAACAGGTTTCACACTAGACGACCCCCTTAAAATATGAATTCCAGAAAATGGTTAACATCAATCGATAAAAGCGGGGGTGTTGATAAATAAGTAAAATAATTAAAATTAATTAATTAATAAATAAAAATGATGGAAATATTAATTAAAATTTTATCAAAAAATGGTCATAAAAAAATATTAAAAACCTTTTTTTTGGGCCCTAAGCTTAAACCCTTTGACAGATACCGTCAGCTTAAATAATAAAAAACCGAATTTTCTTCAATTTTTGAAAAAAACAAATATTTTGGTGATTATTTTGCGGGCTTCGATCCAGTTTTTGCGATTTTTGATACAAATTTAATGGCATTCCAGACTTCTTATCACTTGGAAATAACGTGCGGAAAAAATGCCTTAAAAAAACGACCGTATAAAAATCTGATTACACAAAAATCTGAGAAGGGCTGATTTTAAGGGAGTTGGAAAGCGTTTAACTGTAGTAACATTTTTAGAAAACATGATTTAATTTTAGAAATTATCTTCGGAAGTCTTGGAAGCATTTTTGCTAGATAAATGAACAGTTGTGACAATTTGTCAATAACAGCTGATACAAATGTATATTTTTCATTGTTCAGAGTCAAATCAATAATTTATCGTCATTTTTAGCAACGATGTTTTCTGGTAAACAATTTTGCATAAAAAATCTACTAAAAATGCATTTTTTTATTTTTACGAATAAATAATAAATTTTTTTAATCAATTTCTGTTCTATGAAGTCACTCAATAATACATTATTATTATTATTACATTTTTTTTGAGTTCCTTTTTGGATCATGGAAGAAGATATTTGAGAAAATTTCGTCAAGAACCAATTTTTATTTAAATTTTATGTAAATAAATATTTAAAAATATGTATTTAAATAATAAATAAATATTAATTATTGGTTAATAATCGTTAATAAATATTGAATGAGTAACAAATAAATATTTAAAAATATTTATTCAAATTGATGAATTAACTTTTTTGCATTCTCACAAATGACTACTTTGTCGATTTTTCTTGGCACTTGAAATTCTTCCCCAATTTCCCTTTCACAACAATTTTCATGATAATCAACGTGTGATACTTTTAATAAGAATCGCGTGTGCGAATGAAGCGATGAGTAGGTAGGTCGCGATAGATGATGAACGAAGATAATATCCGTTACAAAATTGCAGTCACGCGAGGAATCGTCCGCGGTGGCGGCTTTTGGTCACGAATGAACGCAGAGTTTCGTGCGGCTGAATGCTTTTGGCTTGTCGCATGAGAAAGAAAGAATAAAAAAAATAAAAAAAAAAAAAGAAAAAAAGCAACCTCGGGGTTGAAAATAAGACGAGTGGCCAACAACGAGGTGGGGCTTGACCCAATTTCGCCTGAGAGAGCACTAAAAGAAAGCTAAAGAGAGCTTTTCGAATCCAATTCAACGGGATGTAGCGTAAACGTTAATGGCGAAGTGGTAAAATGATGAGATTCCCCAAATGCTCAAGATGGGTTGTTCGTTCGTCCGGAAAAAGCTTGTTAATCGCGACCAAGCGAAGAAAAAAAATCCCTTTCTTTTAAGGACAACAGAGGGCGTACAGAGGTCAAAAAAGATTTTTTCTCAATTCTTAATCAATCTGGAAAAAAAAATTCCGAAGAAAGATGATCAAGTTTTCGAGTTAACTTATTTTTTATAATTAAGTCATAAAATTGTTCAATTTAATTTTTTTTTTAAATACACATTTTGTTTTTTAGGGGGTAAACACCACTTTAGGATTTTGGAAAAACCAATTTTCATTTGATTAAACGATAATTTAGGATATTAAAAACAATATCCCGTTGGTTCTGGAGTAAAAAAAAATTGTTAACGTTTCAATTCTCGATTTTGCTGCGGCGGTGAAAACTCAAAACCACGTTTTTCAAACTTGGAGGACAGATTACTCGAACACCGTTGCACGGATTTACTTGAAACTTTGACAGTAGCTTCACAATCACATTCGCCAGAAAAGAACCCAGTCGTTTTTCGATTCAGTGTAAACTTTTTTTTTTAATAAACAATTTAGTGCTCTTTTTTTGCTAAAAATCGATTGATTCATTCAAAAGTGCACCATTTCTACAAAATTGGATTCGGAAAAAAATCTCTACGTATACTTCCATAGCTAATGGTATATAGATTGTACAATTTTTTAGATTTTTGTTGCGGATTTCATACTTTACTAGAAATCCGTCCTCCTGACTTTGAAAAAGGCGACTTCGAAGATTGGCTCTGTCGCCACCATTTTGTATCAAAATGATGATAAAATTTTGTTTTTTCATACTTCAATATGTGTCAAGTAAACCCACCGAAAATAAATCCTGTTCCTTTCACCATACACCTAAAATAAATTGTCAAAGTTTGGCCTTTTTTGACCCCTAAATGCAGCCTTTAATGTTCCCCCTCACAACCTTGAAACAAATCGTGCAGGAAAGATACAAAGTAAAAAATACCGCTGATAAATAATTTCACTATAGAAAATTTCCCAAAAACCTAAATTTTCACCGCCGCTGCAGTCTCAAGTTTCAGAGCCGTCCTTTTGTGCATGCATCCGAGTTTAAGGCTGGAAAAATAATAACGCGAGGAGAAGCAGAGGAAAATCGATGGAGCAGGATGAAGAGGAAGGTTTTGGAGGGCTCGAAAAAAAAAAAATATTATGTAACATTGGGAAAAAGATGGCGGAATTCTGCGAGTGTTTGCTCGCGGAATTCGACGAGCGAAAGAAAACGCGAATGTTCGAAGTTTCGTTTGATTTATGGGAATGTGCGGAACGAGGGAGGGTTTATTTTATTTTTTTTGGGACGCGGGGCGTTTCTGCCTTCTATATGCGGAATCCTACACCCACAAACGTGGATATTTGGTCGATTGGGACACGGAAGGTATAAAAGTGTGATATGAGGGGTCTTTCTCGTGTTTGGGTGTTCAGCGAGAAATACGACGAGAAAAAGGGAGCAAAAAAGGAGAGAAATTTCGCTCGAGGAACGACCTGAGAAATAAGAATGCCTCCGGCAACGGCGTCTTCGAACTTCTTCTGTATGGTGTATTTTTTTTATGTTCTTGCTCGTGTTTCACCAAAAGGGGGTTCGGAAAATGTGCGTTACGATGATGGCACCGCGGAGGACACTTACAAGCGTCGGACATTCAGAGTGGAAAAAGTTTTTCCCGTCAGGGAAAAGTGGAGGGAAGGCGAAGAGGAGAAAAAGGGAAGAAACGGGGAAGAAACGGAGACGAGAAGCGTCGTGGACTTGGCTGGTCGATTTGATCGTCGGAAAATGAAATATCCGGCGGCGAATGGCGGCCATCACTTCCGGTTTTCCATTTCACGACTGTATGTTATATATTTTGGTTACGCGGAAACTGCGTGCACACCTGTAGTAAAAAACTCCATTGAATCGCCAATGGCAACCAATGGTCCTCATACGACTCCATTGGACAATGAATGGGGACCCATTGAGATTTCCGCATTTTTCAATGGCGTATAGGAACGACCATTGATCAGTGAATGGATATCCATTGAAAAGTCACCATTGCCCAATGACGTCCATTGGACAGCAAATGCGGATGAACCCAATGATCACCATTACTCAATGATGCCCATTGGAAAGCAAATGCTGATGGACCGAACGATCAGCATTGCCCAATGGTGTCCATTGGAAGGCAAATGCTGATGAACGAAGTGATCAGCTTTACCCAATGATGTCCATTGGGAAGTAAATGTGGATGAACTGAATGATCAGCATTACGCAAAGATGTCCATTGGAAACCGCGTCGCGTTAGTTCCGAGACTTGGCGCGAGATGTCGCAGGACAGCAAGCCGCTGAACTCCCATACGGATTATGCGAGGAGTATGCTTATCTAGACGAGTGTGAGCACGGAATATTAGCAGAAGTTGGTGTCCAAAAAATCCATGCAAGGAGTTCTTGCCGACTGATGCCTATGGGACAATCCCTATTCCGTTTGAAATGGGGAAGTCAATCCTCATTGGAAAATCCCTATTCGATTTCAAATGGGGAATTCAATGGCGAAAATGTCCTTGGGCAATTCGGCATTCATCTCCATTGGTTATTTTGGCAATGGGGAATGAATGGCGATTTTTCAATGGTGACGAATGGAGTTTTTTACTATATGAAAGAATTTCCACTGATTATCGCCATTCATTCCCCATTGCCTACAAAAACCAAAGGAGATGAATGGCGAATTGCCTATGGGGATTTTCTTCATTGGATCCCCATAGGATAATCCCCATTCCGTTTCAAATGGGGAAGTCAATCCTCATTGGAAAATCCTCATCCGATTTCAAATGGGGAATTCAATGGCGAAAATCTCCTTAGGCAATTCGGCATTCATCTCCATTGGTTATTTTGGCAATGGGGAATGAATGGGGATTTTTCAATGGCGACGAATGGAGTTTTTTACTACGGGCATGGAAACAGGAGAAACATCGATTTCCGTGCCGTATTCAACGCACTTCGTCACTCGATCCTGTACATTGCAATCTCTCATCATATATTTATATGGGGCGTTCCACGCCAAATCGGACACCATTTAGCTTTTGCATCTCCGATTTTGTTGACAATTTTTTATGTTTTAGTATTGGTCGAAAGAGGCTTCCATGATTTTTTTCCATTTTTTTTGTCGAACCGTTTTCGAGATATCGATTTTTCAAAAATTACGTTACTTTTTTGGTTGAACGTCCTTAACTTTGCGAAAAATGGGCCAAATGGGACGGCTTTTTTTTCAAAATTTTTGTTTTTTGACGTCCTTTCGATAAAAAATATTGAAAAAAACCGTATTTCTATAAGAATTTCAATTTTTAATTATAAATTGTTCATTTACAAAAAATACGTACTGATCGAGTTTCTTAAATTTTTTTTGTAAAAAACTGTCATTCATTCCACAACTTTTGAGCCTGAGTTGATAAGGGGATAACGATGGGATCTACTTTTTGTTTTCGTAAAGTTATGGACGTTTAAAAGAGAAGTAACGTAATTTTTGAAAAATCGATATCTTGAAAACGGTTCCACAAAAAAAAATTGAAAAAAATCATGGAGGCCTCTTTTAACCAATACTAAAACATAACAAATTTTCAAATAAATCGGAGATGCAAACGCTAAATGGTGTCCGCTTTGGCGTGGAACGCCCCATATATAGGTGTGAGAAAATTCTTTTTCGTGCTTCAATATACCGTATTTTGAGTCGCAGATGGAAATTGCCATAATTCGTTAACTTTTTCGGAATTAAAAAATTTAGGTCGATAGACTATAACCAAGAAAAATAAATTTAACTAAAAATAATTTATTTTCGTTGCACAGGATGCAATGGAATCATTCTAATTTGTAGAATTTCTTCCCTCTTCGTTTTTACTCGACAATTCCCGTTTTGTTTGTATTATTCAGAGTTTTAGATCG
This sequence comes from Alloplasta piceator, assembly GCA_946863875.1. Taxonomy (NCBI): domain Eukaryota; kingdom Metazoa; phylum Arthropoda; class Insecta; order Hymenoptera; family Ichneumonidae; genus Alloplasta; species Alloplasta piceator. The sequence goes on from OX333074.1 coordinate 2,372,755, forward strand.
CGAGTCACGATATTCCGGATGTTACTGCGAAAGTTAGTGCCGTTCACTAAAATTTTTTTATAGTTGATTGAAATATAAAAAAAAATTCAAACCATAGCTCGTGCTCTGTGTCGTATTGCGGCTCTGGTAACTTCTCCACGTTAAGGGGTTATACCTAGTCGTAAAAGTCGAGAAAATTGCTTTTTTCTCAAAAGACATTTTTTCAAAACATTGCATTTGAAAAACGTTCCTTGGCCTAAATTGAAAATAACAAAGTTTCAAGGCGAACGGATAAAAATTGCGAGTTATATTCTGTTTTATCGACGCCCGTTAATTATATGATTCCCCCCTTAAGGCGGGATAAATTTATATCAAATTAATGTAGGGGAATGTGGGGCAAAGTGGACATTTAAAGAATTTAATGATTTTCGTCGGTAAGCACACGGTCTTTTAACTACTTTTACGTCCCAAAATTGATTCCCGAACCTAATTTCCCTGATTTTGAAAAAAAAAATTGGGGGCAAAATGGTCACGCCTCCTCAGGTGCAGAAAAATCTATACTTCGTGATTCTCGAAAATAGAGACACTGTAATCAACTATGCTCGAATAAAATATTAACTTAACAATGTAAACAAAGAAATAAAGCCAATAGAACCGTTCCTCGAATGAAATTTAAAAAAAAAAACGAGGTAATTCTTCAGATCCACTTTGCTCCAATTTTTTCCATGTGGAAAATACACTATGAATTCACTTTGCAAGTGAATAAATCATTGTATTTTCATATATTCATCGACTCTTGAGTCGTGAAATTCATTTTCCATTCTTGTTTTTTGAATTTTGTAAAAAACAAAATTTGGGGGCAAAATGGACACACCTTCTCAGATGCAGAAAAATCTATACTCGGTGATTCTCAAAAATAAAGACAGTGTAATCGACTATGCCCGAATAAAATATTAACTTAACAATATAAACAGAGAAATGAACGCAATAGAATCGTTCCTCGAATGAAATTTAAAAAAAAAACGAGGTAAATCTTCAGATTCACTTTGCTCCGATTTTTGCCTTGTGGAAAATGTACTATGAATTCACTTTGCTAGTGAACAAATCATTTTCACACATTCATCGACTTTTGAGTCGTGAAATTCATTTCCCATTATTGTTTTTTAATTTGTAAAAAAATGTTTTTTTTTTATTTTACGATTTCCGTGTCTTGTGCTTTTTATTTTGAATATTTTGTTCAACAGTGTACGAAACGTTACGGGAATCGTGCAGATATAGTCTGAATTCGAAGTAATAATTTTATGACCTTGTCATTATTTTTACACTGAGAAAAAAAAATTGTTGAATGAACTAAATCTTTAGTTGCATACGCACGACTAAATGTTTAGTTGTACAAACCCAATTTTTTTTGCCTCAATCATATTTTGGTCAACTGAAGCGCAGAATTATTCAAGAAACTAATTATTTGGTTAGACCAAATAAACATTTAGTCGTGCGTATGCAACTAAAGATTTAGTTCATTCAACAATTTTTTTTTCTCAGTGTAGTTTCAGCTCGTGTCCACTTTGCCCCACATTCCCCTAAGTCCTAGAAAAAATTTGTTAACCATTGAAGAATATAAAACTGACCTTTCCGCGTTTGCTGTACTTGAGATACTGATAATGATGATTGTCATAATTGAAGTCACGTGGCGTCAACGTGATGTCGCGATTACGGCCAATTTTTCCCAATAGTGACTTCTGCTTCTGAATCTGCATCTTCTTCGAATGTACAACGACAACTGTAAAAAATAGAAAAAAAAACACTGATATAAAAATGGAAAAACCAATTAGATTCTGGGATTAGATGAGGCTAGAAATATTATTTCTAGCCGAACAATTGCGTGTTTCTGTGCTATACCGACGTTTCGTTAAATGCTGTGAAATACGGGACCAAATGCACGAATGGGAGATTGGAAAATTTTCGAGGGTATGAAATATGCAAAGGTAAAAAAAAACGTGAAAAGCTCCCGTACGAATCGTAAACGAGATACGGGGCACGATGCATGTTGGTCGAAAAATTACTTTCGGTTAATAAAATTCGATGAATATATTTTTTGTTCCTGTTTCAGGCCTCGTTGGATCGTCGTTCGAGCGCACGTGAAACAAAAATATAAGAGAGAAAATAAAAAAATGAACGTGAGCCACTGCATCGTGGAATTCCACTATTTTGCTAGTCACTTTTACATAGTTGTGGAATATGTCAGGTGAAAATCGATATGATGGAAATGCCGCGTTAACACCGGATCGAGTTACGAGTTTGACGAAGCCATAAAACGTGAAAAGTACTATTTTCGATCGTCATCGGTTAATAGATTTCGCCAATTCTGATGTACGATTTGCAGGCAGAAATATCGGCGGAAATAATGGGGAAATGTTCGACAGATCGATTATTGCCTCCCTGACATTTCCTCTGTGAATGAATTACTCAAAGAGTCTTTTATGATGCACAGAAAAATATTTTCATAATTTTGTAATTTTTTCCCTGGATTTTTGTGTATTATTGGGAGATCGATCGTGGAAAACATAATGAGCACATTTTTTTTCCTATCAGAATAAAAAAACGTACTGGAGAGTTGACAAAAGTTCTCAAACTTGCTTTGGGTTTTGGATAAAATGTTCAAAGTGTGTTGTGACAATAAAAATACAAATTAACAAACGTTTCCCATTCAATTTGGTAAGAATCGATCTAAGGGATGAAATTGCATACAATTTTGGAATTAAATAAAAGTCTGTTAAGGGCGGAGCAAAAAAAATCTATTTTTATTATCCAATTTTTTCAAAAAATTAATAATTAGCAAATAAATATTACTAATTTTTCTAAAAAATTAGTAATTAGTGACAAAATACTATTAATTTTTTGCAAGAATTAGTAATTAGCGAGAAAGATATTGCTAAATAATCAAAAAAATCAATAATTTATGGAGAAATGTTTTATTAATTTTGGAAAAAGTAATAAATAAATAAAAAATTACTAATGCATTTTTCAATAGGTACTCATTAAATATTCGTATTAATAATAACTTATGTAATATCGTATGACATTCGATACAATAAATACTAATGTGTAAGTTATTCGATAGATCTAGTTTTTATAAAAAATAAAACAACTTTTTTAATAGAGTTGTTTGAGCTTATAACCATGACGCAATCCGTACACACAAGTACGTAAATATACACCATACTTTTCTACAAATTACTGTTTTTTTTTAAAATTAATTAGTAAAACTTGGTAATTTTTTTCGCTAATTACTAGTTTTTTTTAGAAAAATTAGAAATATTTTGTCACTAATTACTAATTTTTTTGGAAAAATTGGAAATATTTTCTTACTAATTACTAATTTTTAGAAAAATTACTAATATGTTTCCGCTAATTACGAATTTGCATGAAAAATTAGTAATAATTGTTGATTAATTATCAACTTTTCGAAAAAATAATTAATAAAATCAATGTCGTTGACGAAAAAATCGATACTGCCGATCAGTGGGGTAGAGTTAGTGTTTTTGAATTTGACAAAGGTCGAACAACACCTAAAATTCATAATTAAAAATTTTGAATGTTTCCACAAATATTTGTTCAGAGTATAACTTGAACAATTTTCAAAATTTCGTTCTAGTTTTTTGCAGGCTAAAGGCTGTCGATTAATAAATTGCATTTTTGACATTTTCCATGAAGAAATAGTAAAACTGCATTTTCAAGAACGACGCCTCCGTTCGAGCGCATCATTCGATGATGGAAAAACGCTGGGATCGCATTATAAATCTCGTTTCTCGATGATTGCTCACAGGCTTTAAAAATAATCATCGTACGGAAGATCGACGAGTTCACCGTACATTCACGAGCTTATGGATTATCCGTTGTGTACACACGGTTCACGTATACGTGCGTAATCCCTTTGCCAGACGGCTTCCGATTACGTCGGTGTGTGTAAAATATATAGCAACATAGCACTCCCGTAGTAAAAAACTCCATTCGTCGCCATTGAAAAATCCCCATTCATTCCCCATTGCCAAAATAACCAACGGAGATGAATGCCGAATTGCCTAAGGGGATTTCCACCATTGAATTCCCCATTTGAAATCAAATGAGGATTTTCCAATGAGGATTGACTTCCCCATTTGAAACGGAATGGGGATTATCCTAAGGGGAGTCAATGAAGAAAATCCCCATAGGCAATTCGGCATTCATCTCCATTGGTTTTTGTAGGCAATGGGGAATGAATGGCGATAATCAATAGAGATTCTTTCATATAGTAAAAAACTCCATTCGTCACCATTGAAAAATAGCCATTCATTCCCCATTGCCAAAATAACCAATGGAGATAAATGCCCAATTGCCCAAGGACATTTTCGCCATTGAATTCCCCATTTGAAATCGAACAGGGATTTTCCAATGAGGATTGACTTCCCCATTTCAAACGGAATAGGGATTATCCCATGGGCATCAGTCGGCAAGAACTCCTTGCATGGATTTTCTGGACACCGACTTCTGCTAATATTCCGTGCTCACACTCGTCTAGATAAGCATACTCTTCGCATAATCCGTATGGGAGTTCAGCGGGTTGCCGTCCTGCGACATCTCGCGCCAAGTCTCGGAACTAACGCGACGCGGTTTCCAATGGACATCTTTGGGTAATGGTGATCATTCGGTTCATCCGCATTTGCTGTCCAATGGACGTCATTGGGCAATGGTGACTTTTCAATGGATATCCATTCACTGATCAATGGTCGTTCCTATACGCCATTGAAAAATGCGGAAATCTCAATGGGCCCCCATTCATTGTCCAATGGAGTCGTATGAGGACCATTGGTTGCCATTGGCGATTCAATGGAGTTTTTTACTACGGGCTATAGTGAATATAATCTGTAATTCGCGAGTAAAAGGCGCATAGTCCATGATATTTATTTAATAATAATTCAAATGATGATAAAGGTATCATGATATTGACTACGTTTATCGATAAACGTAAAGTAAGCACAAGTTTGAAATTAATTTTTTTTTCAAACGGCGGTGAAAATTCGAAATTTCGTGTTTTTTGTCACAGAAAAATGGACAACCAGAGTGATAATTACTGAAGTACATGAAAAAGTACTGTCCAGTATAAAATAGTTTTTTTACTGTTGCTTAAAGTTAAAATTCCGGTCAGGTAGAAATTAATGTGGTGCCATTATCAGCCAAATATTACTGGATTGGTACAGTGAAATGTTTTGGTTATTCCAGGGATTATTTCCCGTTTAGAATTCATGGAGCTGCTCCAGTAATTTTTTGGAGAGCACGAAATGTAACTGGCCTCGTAGCTCAAAAGCGTGTAAGAACCGAGAAAAAAAAGAATTGTCCATATATCTTACCTTTGCAAGGACAAAAACCTTTGCATCCGATGCGGACGGACGTATGATGAATGCAGTTGTGATACTCGAGACGACATGGTGAACTGTAAGTGCGATTGTCATTGCCGCAGAGGAAAGTAGGCTTCACAACTGGACACTCGACACATCTGCAATGACACGAAGATGCAAAAAAGAAATTAGCATTTACATTGTAATTATGTAACGATGTAATGTTGTAACAACCAATGTCTGACCTTAACCGGATTTGGTTAACAATTTTTCAACTCAAGACCCGATTAAAAAATCCACGACTCCAGTTGGCTCAGCGGAGATAATCTTTTATGGAATTGCGCGCAATTTCATCGAGTTATTTCAATATTAAAGTGTCCTCAGGAGAGGAAGAATAAAGAAAAAAGTGCGTGGGGAAGATAAATAAAAAGAAGGAGAACTGGGCGTGACTGCCAGTTTTCTCTTTACGAGTCACTTATATATGAGGCATTCCACGTCAAGTCGACTACCCCATTTTTTGAAATCACCAAAAATCGCATACAAATTTTTACAAAGTAGTTCTAAATGTCAAGAAAATTCGTGATTTTTTTCAGATTTTTATATTACATATTTTGGCCGGAAAAAAATACAAAAAATTTTCTTGTTACATTTGGTAACTCGAAAATTATTCATCGTACGGAAAAAAGTACAACATGAAATTTAGGATTTTCAACGTACTTTTCACTGGAATTTTTTACGAACTGCTCCAAAAGCTCGATATGCCATTTTCGGAGCAAATAATGTTTTGATAATTTTTTTCTCAGAATTGACATCTTTGATTTGTCTGTAGTTCTAACAGTTTTTTACTTGACCTATTTACAGGCTATAAAAAAATTGGCTCAGTGGAGAATCCATTCCTTCCCATGCGTTTTTCATCCCAAATGAATTCACAAATTTCTCTGTGCATTAACAGGGTTAAAACTATCCATAGATATTTTCTAAAGCCCGCATTTTGTTTATTTTTTGTACTTTTTCAATTTTTTTCACTTTTTTCATTTTTATTTTTTTAAATATCTTTTTGCACATTTTAATAAACTTGATCAATGGACCCATGGACACCGATAAAGTCTATTCAAATTTGAGTCAAGGGCTACTCACGTCTCTCGTTTGCAAAAAAGAATTAATTTACCCTCTTTGGATACACCGACGTTTCTATGGCCAATGAGTACTTTTTTAGTTCGATCAGGGCATGATTTTTGGGAATGAAGCAACGATACTGCTTTGTTCCTGGAATCGTCTTCGCAGTATCAAAACGAGATTATTTTATTATTTTTCCCTGTCTACGATTAATCAATAAAAATGCATTTGAAATAATGGATTCTCCACTGCGCCAATTTTTTTATAGTCTGTAAATATGTCAAGTAAAAAACTGTTAGAACTACAGACGAATCGAAGATGTCAATTCTGAGAAAAAAAATCAAAACATTATTTGCTACGAAAATTGCATGTAGAGCTTTCGGAGGAGTTTGTAAAAAATTCAGTGAAAACCACGTTGAAAATCCTAAATTTTATGTTGTACTTTTTTTTTCGTACGATGAATAATTTTCGTGTACAAAATGGGACAAACAATTTTTTTGTATTTTTTTTCGGCTAAAAAAAGTAATTTAAAAATCTGAAAAAATCACAAATTTTCTTGATAGTTGGAACTACTTTCTAAAAATTTGTATGCGAATTTTGGCGATTTCAAAAAATGGGGTGGATGACGACGTGGAATGCCTCATATATATGTAAGTGTATTTTTGCTCATACTGAAACAGAAAGGGTACCGAGACAGAAGTATCGAGAAAAGCGCAAAGAGCTTCGAGAATGCTTTTATCACTGCAATCAGCGCGATACTTCGTTGGATGCGCTTTGTTGCCGATGCCGGAGGGGATCTCAAGGAAGATATCTCACTTCGGTGCAAGAGGAAAAAGGGTTGGCTCCCGTTGATGTCTCCTCTTTGCATGAAGATAGATATAGCATGTAGGAAAATGTGGGACAAAATGGTCACTGTGAGAAGGCAACTCAGCCAGGATGTCCCCCATAATGTAAACTCTTCTAATCTAAAAATGTGTTTGTGGATTTTATTGCCCGTCGAGAAGAATAAATTATTAGGGGCGAAATGGAGATCACCATTGAATTTTTCTAGCACAATTATAGCTCTACCAAAAATACAACTTTACCACAATAAAACACCTAATAAATCTCTCTACGACTTTATAACTCTCTCATTTTACAACCCTGCCAGATAACAAGTCTCTGGATCTCGAATCTTGCGATACCTTCCTTATCGACTGCGGGGCAACTGTGTTTTTCTTCATCGAGCCGGACTCCAACGTCGATAAGTTACCGGCCGAGTTGACAAGCCGTAGACTCGTAATCTGGTAGGTTTGTTAATTGGTAGTGATATCACGGTAATGTTTTATTGTAATAGAGATGTATTTCTAGTAGGGAAGTAAGTGGTAGAGCTGTAAACGTGCTGAAATTGGCCATTTTGGTTTCTAGTACCTCTTTTTGCTCTGATCCTTGGATTATAGTATTATTTTATTGAAAGTGGCTCACCAAAATGCCACGAGTCTATTTTGGAATATTGCTGCTGATTATAATAACAGTTCCCTCATTTTCGAAATTTTTCAATTTGTTATTTGATGCCATAATTTTAAAGGGTGGCCATTTTGCCCCGGTGTCGCCATTTTATGCCACGTTCCCCCATATTAAGGGGTGCGACTCTTGACATCACCGACGACAACTCACTGGAGATGAATCACAACGACAAAGGGATTTCTTTCATATTTGCCGGTGTGTACTGTTCGCGCGAACAGTTTGCATTATCTTTTGCACCCGTTTGACGATCATCAGTGTCTCTTTACGCTTGAGTTCACTTTGAGAGAGGGAGGAAAAAAAAAAAAGAACGAACATACGGACGAAAGGGAAAATGCAAAATCCTCAACAGAACAGCCCTTGTTATTTTGCCCCCTCAAACATTTCGCTCCCTCACTCGCCGATGCACGCAAGTTCATTAATTCTTAATGCGTAGAAGAATAGATTGTTCCGCAGAGCTTTTTTTTAAACGTTTTTCAAAAATTCATATTCTTCTAAATTATAGAAATTGCAGAATATCTTCGATATAGCTGCAGAATCACGAAAATTAGGGCGTTCAGAAATATTTTCCAAAAGTTTTAATATTTTATAAAATCCCATTACAAGACTGTTAGGCAATTTTAGAACTACCCTTCCTGATCACTTACAGAGTATTTGATTAAAATTTTATTTTTAATTTTAGAAATTTTATTAAAATTCAGTACCAATATTTTTTGTTACCTACGGTAAATTGTTTAACAAAATTAAACTCAATACCTGCAAAATTACAAAAATCAGAGCGATCACAGTGAACTATGTGAGTCCCTATTTTCCAAATATGATTTTCCGCCGGATTTGGGACATTTTGAGCGCATGCGCACGATAAGGTCGAAGAAAAATGTCATAAAAACAAAACTTCCTTGATGAGGAAGGAAAATAACGAGCCCTATTTCATCGTATCTTTACGAGAGCACCGAGCTCTCTTCCGCGCAATTCGACGCTACGAAAGTTCCACTTTCGAGCGTTTCATCGACGAACATCCCGAGCTCTTCTATATATAATATATAATAGTTTAGAGAATATTTTATAGACTAGTAAAAAAAGAAAAATTAAGAAGACCTCATTTTCTCAGTTACGGAGGACAAAAATGAGTTTACGGCAAATTAAGCGTCTGTGTGGATTGAAAGTAATTATTTACTCTTCATCTAATTCTAAAATTTCTAAAATAGCAGTCCTAATTTATGGTATGATGGCTACAACTGTAAATGTTAATTTAAGTGAATCATCATCTCGTCAAGCTTTTTTTAATTGAAGTTTTAATTTCTATATTTGTGGTCAATGTATTTTGGAGTTCAAAGCAAGGTGATTTCGAGATGCCATAATTTATGCAAGAATGGTCAAAATTATGGTATATCCATAATTTATTTGATTGTGTGGAATCATTTTTATTGTGAATTATTATTATTATTATTATTATTATTAATATAGGGGTATAGTTAATTAATTAGCTTAGTTAGTTAGTTGATCAGCTTCGTGGAATTGATGTGAATAATTTTGAAAAATATTAATCATCAATCCTTTTTTAACATGTTTTAAATTAAAAAAAATATTAATCATTAATCCTTTTCCAATATTTTTTTAATTTTCTATCAAAGACCCGACGTCAGAGCACCAAAAAGCATTTTCACGCGAGTTCGTGGTCAGCATCGTATGAAATTCACTTTTTCAGCTCCCACTTATGGAAAAACGATCGCAGAATAAGAGCGCGTGCGTCGAAGGAAAATGCATTTTATATTATAAGTCCGAGCGCGGGTTTTTCCGACTATGGGTCCATTAAGGATTTTTGCTTCTCGCTTAACTTTCTCAACCCTCTCGCGACTTCCTTTGCCAGGTCCTGGGTGATTTTCTCGACTCGGAAAACGTACATAGAGATTGGCGCAAACACACAAAAACACGCACACAAACAAGCTCAAAGCTGAAGCGGTCCAAAAACGTGAACAGTTTTCACCCCCTTGCCTATTTCCCGAAACAATCCTGAGCACGTTTATTTAGCGCAGTGGGCAAGGGGCGAATTACGAGGGGTAATTTTCACGCGTTTGTAAACTGATAAAATAGCAGCGCCAACGAAATAGCGTCTGAACGTCTGTATGTGTTTTCTCTCTCTCTCTCTCTTTGCTCTTGTTTCTTTTTCCATCCCCTACTATCCCGTAATGTTGAAATAGATTTCCCTCTCCAACTTTCTGATAAAGGCGTTAAGCTTAATTACCACAAACCTCGGATTCGAACTAATTATGCCTTTGCCCGTATCTGCTTCTGTTTATATGTATATCAGTGATCGGCAAAAAAAATCTATTTATTTCCATTATCCAATTTTTTCGAAAAATTAATAATTGGCAAAAAATATTTCTAATTTTTCTAATAAATGAGTAATTAGTGACGAAACATTTCTAATTAAAAAAAAAAAGAGTAATTAGCGAGAAAGATATTGTTAAATAACAAAAAAAAAATCAATAATTTGTACAGAAATGTTGTATTAATTGTGGAAAAAGTAATAAATAAAAAAAAATTACTAATGCATTTTTTAATAGGTACTGATTAAATATTCGTATTAATAATAACTTATGCGATATCGTATGACATTCGATACAATAAATACTAATGTGTGAAATATTCAAAAGATCTAGTTATTATAATTTTTTGACATTTTACCGAAGAAGGGATTCAAATAACTTCTTATTAAGAAATTTTTTTTTCGATTTTTGTTTACGTAATTTTGATCGTTTTTTCTTCTGTGACCACAATAGTTGATTTCAATGATGATAAAATAAATAATTTAACTTCTCTCACATATTTCCTTTATAAATTATAATAATTGACATTAGGCATTACAATTCAAGCACGTTTTGCATTTTATTTCATTTTTGTACATAAAAATTGTAATTCTTCATGTTAATTATTATAATTTACTAAAGAAATATGTGCGAGATGTTGAATTATTTATTTTAACATAATTGAAATCAACTATTGTGGTCATAGAAAAAAAAAGACCAAAATTTCGAAAAAAAATCGATTTTTTTTTTATAAGAAGTTATTTGAATCCCTTCTTCAGTAAAATCTCAAAAATTTTGTTTTTTAACGTAGAATTTTATAATTTTCTTCGAAATGAATTTAAGGGGTCACATTGAAAAAAAATCCAATTTTTTAGCTTAATTTAGCTTAAAACAGCTAAAAAACATTTTTAAAAAAATTTTCTTAATTTTCGATATTTTTTTTCAAAAAGTACATTGAAAAACAAAAAAAAATGTCCTAACAAATTAGAATATTTTGATTACTGTAGAAGTTATGATTATTTTAAGAATATTTTTTCAAAAGTCAATAACTTCGGTATGGGTTAAGATAGATTAAAAATTTACACGGATACTGCTTTTTACATGCATAATAACATATTAAAAAATAAAAAACTCGAAGGGGTCACCGACAAAACGTCGTTGAATTGATAGGGAATGATGCATATATAGAACTAGAAGGATACACATCGTTAAAACGTTTTTTGGGTCCCCATTAAGAAGCCGAGGCCCCAAATGCGTAAGAAGAGTTTCAACGATCTGAAAATAAAACATAAAACCGTTTAAAATTGATCAAAAATTATCTCAGAAGAATTTTAAACGGTTCGGGTCTCAAATTCAGCGATACCTTCCTTACCGACTGCAGGGCGACGGTGTTTCTACATTGGGACGCGGGCTCCAGCGTCGGTAAGTAACCGGCCGAGTTTACAAGTAAAAAATTTGTAAATCTGGTAGGTCTGTAAAAGGGGAAAGATGTCAAGTGGTATAGATAAATATTTGGTGGAGCTGTAAATGTGCCAGAGGGGTGAAATACAAGGAAAATTTCCATAAAATGATTTTCGAGGATTCTGGATTCTATTATTCATCATGTTTTGCCGCAGGCGAGACAAGTAATGTGATAGCAATGTACACAAGTTCGTTTTCAATCACTGTTGTGACATCAACAGGATTGAAATGATGCGATAGCGTCGTTGTTGGAGAAAAAACCGACTCCACGTGTATAAATTACATCAATCGTGTCTGTTATTTACGTTGAACTAGGAAAAGTCTCAGGGTTGATGAGAGAGAGAAGGAGGAATAGAGAGATCGATGGAATTTTTGATTAACGACCGGTCGAACGCGATCGTCTGTGTTTTTCTCACCCTTTTCCGGACCGGATGGCGAAAAGGGTGGCTTTCCACACTCACCCCCCCTTCACATCGGCCCAGAATTCCATGAATGCGAAATGTAATCCGCCCTCGGACGACCCCGTGGAAAAAAACTTTGTATTTCAATCGCATTTCGCAGAGTGTAACAAACTGCGAGTGAAAAAGAGGTCGAGGGAAATAAAAATAAAAAAATAAAAATTCCGATCGCTATCTCTACCTTTCATCCCCGAGAGAGGGACGATGATGCTGACAATATTTCTCAAGTGCGACGAGAATAGCAAATTTTCCGGGCTTGTCGCGCGTACCAAGAATGGAGACTCAAAGTTTTCGCTTCTATTGGGAATTTTTACCGCGGGAAAACCGAGAGATGGAAATTTTTTCGAGATTATCCGCGGCCTCTGTGCGAATATAACCGGAAAATATGGTAGAGTTTTTTTTTTTTTTTTTTTTAACTTTTTGATAATAAACGACTTATGAGCGAGAATGCGTGAAATTAATTTTATCAGTTATGGAGCTCGTTTCTCGTATTTACGATATTGCGAACGATCGATCTTTCGTGGTGATTAGGGAAGAATATGTTACGGTAAATTGCACCGTCGTCGTAGCCATTAAATTGAAAAAAAGAGATATATGAGGTATTCCCGCTCAACGGGACCCCTTTTTAGGCCGACCTCTTTCGATTTTCTTGAAATTCGAGTATGTTTTAGTGTTGCCTGAAAGTATATTGTACACCAATTTTTAGAGCTCTGACTATAATACTCTTTGGAATACATCAAAAGTTATATTTCAAACTTTTTGTGTATTCAGCGCTTCGGAGCTTTGGCACGGCACGAAATAAAATCGAAAAAATTCTTTGACAATAGCTTTCGTACGGAAATTTTCTGCGCTTTTCGAAACAAATATCAGCGACTCTGAAAAAAAACGAATTCATTTAAATTTCGGCCAAAAACCGAAATCCGAAATCCGAAATCCGTTTACTAATGCCAAGTCTTTTATTAGTATAAAAATACTTAAATATCGTGTTTTTCGTATTCAACAATTCCCTGATGTATTGTATAGCGTTTTTTAACGAATTTTGAATTTAGTAAATTTATTAAATTAATTAAATAATCAAATTTATTAAATTTATGAAATTAAATTGATTAAATTAAATTTATTAAATTTTGAATTTAATAAATTTATAAAATTCGAAATTCGTTAAAAAACCTATATAATATATCAGAGAACTGTTGAATACGAAAAACACAATATTTAATCATTTTTATCCTACTAAAAGACTTGGCATTGGTAAACGGATGCGAGTTCCAACTTGAAATTTATATCGTGACTTTTCAGATATATACAAAACATGAAAAAAAATTTCCCGCTGAATTAAATTATGCTCTTTTTTTGTAAATCAATTTTTTCGGGTTTTGGCCGAAATTCAAATGAATTCGTTTTTTTTTCGGAATCGCTGATATTTTTTTCGAATAGCGCATGAAATTTTCGATCGAAAGCTATTGTTAAAGAATTTTTTCGATTTTATTTCGCGCCGTGCCAAAGCTCCGAAGCGCTGAATACGCAAAAAGATTGAAATATAACTTTTGGTGTATTCCAAAGAGTATTATCGTTAGAGATCTGAAAATTGGTGTACAATATACTTTCAGGCAACACTTGAATATACTCGAGTTTCAAGAAAATCGAAAGAGGTCGGCCTAAAAGGGGGTCCCGTTGAGAGGGAATACCTCATATACTCCGGGCCAAAAGTTTGGAAACGCTCGAGCCGATTCCGCGTCTCACAAAAAGTTTCACGGCTTTTTCAAAAATGAAGATATTTCGATTCAATAAGCGGCGTTTCAAAGGAGACATATTCTGCTTCATTTCCCTTTTTCTCAAAAAAATTTTCGATTTTTTTTGAATCCGGTACGCCCTTTCAAACATATGGTCGTTTTTTTTTTGGCGTTGAAATTTTGGCGCACGACCCATGAAATTTTTTAAAAACTATTTTTTGCATGAAAAACTAGTGGAGGAGAGAATATGCTTCAATTTAGTTTTTTAAAAACCTTCGTACGATTTTTTTTCGCAAAAATATTCAATTTTTCGCAAAAAACGACCATACTTGTAAAATGTAGCGTAACTCTAAAACTACTGGGTTTTCGTGAAATCGCTAAGAGGCTAAAAAGTTACATATAATTATTCTGGATGTAATGAAATTTTTTCAGATTTTTTTTCAAAATTTTATTTTTTCTAATTTTTCCTGTAAACGAGATATTTTTTTATCTTAAACAATCGGATCTTTTACCTCATCTACACATGTTTTACGATGAAAAAGCCATGTAGATGAGGTTTTTCGATGAAAAAGCCGTGTAGATAAGGTACAAAGAGAGATTGTTTAAGATTAAAAATATCTTGTTTACAGGAAAAATTAGAAAAAAAATGTTGAAAAAAAATCTGAAAAAATTTCATTGAATCCAGAATTATTGCATGCAACTTTTTACTCTCGTAGTGGTTTTACGAAAATCCAGTAGTTTTAGAGTTACGCTACATTTTATAAATATGGTCGTTTTTCGTGAAAAATTGAATATTTTTGCGAAAAAAAATCGTACGAAACTTTTTTAAAAACGACATTGAAGCTCATACTTCTTGCCACAAGTCTTTCATGCGAAAAACAGTCGCAAAAAATTTGCATGCATCGTGCGCCCAAAATTACAATGCCAAAAAAACCCGAAAAACGACCATGTTTTAAAGGGCATAGCGGGTTCAAAAAAAAATCGCAAATATTTTTTTGATAAAGGACAATGAATGTGAATATGTCCCCTTTAACAATGTTGAGTCCCTATGAAACTTTTAAATGATAATTGTTCAATAAATAGCTTCTTAATCGTCGTGAAATTTTTACATGACCTCCTGAATACTTCATGTAAAAACATACCTAATTTTCAGAATTCTATCATCATTACTTCAATCTCCTTAAGGGTTAAAATGAAAAATGATGAGAAAATTCTGAAAATTTGGTATGTTTTTGTATGAAGTATTTAAGAGATCGTGTAAAAATTTCACGACGATTAGGAAGCTCGTTATTAAAATATTAAGATTTGTTGAGAACAATTTTTTAAACAAATAAAAAAAATATTTATCAATAAACTTCGTTTTTTTTCCGTTGCTTTCGATATATTGTAGATATTAAAAAATTGAGAGGTCAAAAAAAAAACTTGTCGCAAAGTTATATCAGTTTCCATAAGACTACATTTAATTTAATTTAATTTGTTAATGTTAATTGTTCGATAACGAGCTTCCTAATCGTCGTGAAATTTTTACACGACCTCTTGAATAATTCATCCAAAAAACATACCAAATTTTCAGAATTTTCTCATCATTTGCGATTTGGGACTCAACATCCTTAAAAATTCTCCAGCACCGTATTTTTATTGAATTCTAATTAAGAATTAAGAAGATCAAGATTTCCTACTACTGAAATACGCCCAAAGATTATTTTCCAATTCTCATACAAACAACGCAGAACTCGCTACTTTGCTCTTTAATTGTGGGAAATATATTTTTAATAACAATTGTAGATGTTTACGCCTCTGTTCTAGTTGTTATTTTTCATTATACACGCTTTTCTCGACGATTGCGAAAATTTTATCTCGCCTCGTGCAGAGATTTCAAAAGGGAGCTGGAATATATACGTCGAAGAAAACCGCAGGGAACAACTTTCGCTTTCGTCTTTCATTTTTTCGCGCTTGAGGCACTTACGAAAACGCGTTTGTACTCTCCGGATATTGGAGCTTCACTGGAGCACTTCGGTATGAGTTAACTTTCATACTCTTCGAGCATACTTCGGTGATGTTTTTTTTTTTTGCGTGAAAACCGAACAAACACCAGCTTTCGCGTACGTTCCACAGATTCAGAACGATATCACGAAAGTTCGTCAAATGCAATGACTCTGTACTCAGTTATATTTTACAGAATTTTATGAAACTTATGATTCAAGGTCTACTTTAGAAGGTAAAAAAAAAAAAAGAAAATTTTTCAGATTTTTGTTCTCATCTCCTTTATCAGATGTGACGATAAAACTGCGTTTACAACATTGTTTCATCCTTCGAAATAACCAAAAAAATATTTTTATTTTGTATTTTGATTTTTTGAATAATTTATAGAAGGCACCAAAATCGAGAAACAAAAAAATAAAATAGTATTTTAAAGAGGAAGGTTTCTTACACAACAATTTACCACCGTTAATGAAAAATCGATTGAAAAAAAAAAATTGGCGCATGTTTGAAATGAAAATGAACCATTGAATTTTCACAATTTATTTCAAACATCCGCAATTTTTTTTATCGATTATTCATTAACGGTGGTAAATTGTTGTGTAAGAAACGTTCCTCTTTAAAATGCTTTTTTATTTTGTTTCTCGATTTTGGTGCCTTCTATAAATTATTCAAAGAATCAAAATGAAAAATAAAAATATTTTTTTTGTACTTTCGAAGGATGAAACAATGTTGTATAAACAGTTTTATAGCCATATATGATAAAAGAGCTAAAGTAGAGTACCTTAAGAAATAACGATCAAAATTTGCTAAAAATTCCCGTTCCCACCCCTGATCTAGGTTCCTAAAGCCAGAACTTAGATTTCAATAGAGTTAGTAGATATTGAGTTATTACCGAAAAACTACTATTATTTTCAAAATTGTAATAAATGCTAGAAAAATAATTTAAATAATTAAAAAAAAAAAATTGACGTATCATGTGAGGTATCATATGAAAGATCTCTCTGAGGATTCTAAAAATATGCTATTTATAATTTTTGGTCGAGAGGTCTTAATGATATGGTTCAAAATTTGCTAGAAATGACTTCCCTCCCGATTTCCTCGCTTTCTGAAGCTAAAACTACATTTTAATACTGAAAAAAAAATATTTTTGATAAAAATACATGTTTCGCAGTAGTATTGGGACCAATATTTTGGTGAAAGTAACCTCAAAAACTTATTAAAATTGAAATAAAATTTATAAAATTAATTTTCCGCCTTCGACCCCCTTAATCTCTCGAGTCTCTGTTCAACGATTAATCGACATTTTTTTTCGATAACCCTTTCATGGATTTTTTACCGTAAAAATTTTTCATCGCGAAAACGCTGAGGTTGTGGGCGCGGATGCTCGGTCAGCGCGAAACCCGATAATAATGTTACTGGCACGAGGTAAAAGTGCACGCGGTGAAGTTTTTTTTTTCATACATCGAACCACCGGACTCGGTTACCGAATTATTTTCACCAAAAGAGGTGTGTCATTCAACGCTATCAGGCTGCTTCACCAAAATATAATTTTAACCATCATTATTTTGCATTGATAAAAATTACAATGACAAAAACATTGATTTTGTAATAAAAATTGAAAAATAGAAATAAGAAAATTTTAAAAATTAAGAATTTATAATTTTTTTCGCCTCCCCATGAAGAAAGTTTTCCCTGAAAAAAAAACAAGTCTTAGATTTTCATTTTAATGTCTAAAATGTTTCAAAAGATTCAGGAATCAATGTCGGATTAAATTATGAGAATGAAAAAAGAGCTCGAATTTGAAAGAACCGGTTATGGGCCTTAAGATTTTTCGTTCATGGGCCTCAAGATCAGATTAAGAGGCAAAAATGGCTCCCACTGAATTTGGGAGAAGCTGATGACATTCTAATATCGTGTCTTTTGTCTATCAGTTGTTATCTTCTTATGGTGGCCATTTTGCCCCACATTCTCGTGGGCTAAAGCCCCTCTAATCAGCCCCTGGGATTTATATTCCGACGAAAAAACGGGCGACCCAAAATACGTGAGAGAGATTAAGGGGGTTTTTAGGGGTGCACACGGCACACGGAAAAAAATGATCAGTGAGAACTGCTGAGATTCCCATTAACTTTTACAGTTTTCAGTGAAATTTGCATATTTCTTTAATACAATATACAGATGTCACATATGACGTGGAACGTTACATTTCTGTTGTATCCGGTGAACTTTTTACACATTTCACATTGTAAATTTATCCAGGGCCCGTGAAAAAATTACAGTGTACATTGTAAAAATTGAAAAGAACGTAGTATATTTTGCGGTACGTTTTTTTTTTCACTGAAAATACTGCAATTTCTAAAATAAATTATAGCGCAGTGAAACGTTTCGATATTTGAATAAATTCCAATTTATTCAAATATTGCAATAAACCGTTATTAATCGTGAGATCAATTAATCAATCACGCGAATCAAGTTTAACCTCGCACCCATAAAGAGCACGCGCGTCACCGAAATACAATGGTGATCCGTTAAGAAAATGTAGTCTTCAGTCCATAGGACTGCTCGACCACAGAACGCGGGTGATGTTCCAACAATTGTATGTCAATTGAGGACGCCGAATTTGGTAATACATCGGACCTTATAGGTGCTCGGTGGCTCTCTCGCTGGCGCGAGTGGGCGCGCCGTCCGACGCCATCTAGCGGATCTCGGGCGAAGTGCATAGATCGTGGCACGCTGCAGGTCGTCCCGTTACACTGCCACACTGTAAAAATTGAAATTGACGTTGCATATTTTGCGGCGCGCATTTGATTTTTCACTGGGAACACTGCAATTTATAATTACGTGCTTTGAACATTCTACAGAGACCATTGTAAATTTTGCAGTTCAAACACAGTGGATTTCGTCGTTTCTGCTTGTGATTTCTACTTTGTCATTTTTTTTACATTAAATCCATTAATTTATAATGGATTTCCAGTAAAACGCCTGAATTACAGTTCTGAACCGTATATTCCGCATTGAATTCAGTAATTCTTTAAATATTACACATGAATTGTCACTGATCATTTTTTTCCGTGCAGGACAGGGCAATTTCGGGAGTCCAGTGTGGATACGAGGGTTAGACGATGTCTCGCGCTCGGATGCGGTCGAGGAAAATTACACGCCGTTGGCTGAGATAAGTTTTAATTCGCAAAGTGCTCGAAGGGGGGAGGGGGGGGGGTTGGTGAGGAAATCCGGAGAATTTCTACGTTAATTATAAGCAAACAGAGACGAATTCGGTACGGTCTTGCAATTAAAACGAATTGGAAGATTTGCAGAGTCTCTTGGTTCCATCTTCCGGTATGTTCCAAGCTTTCTTTGAGCTTTGCGCTTTATATGCATTCATATATATAGGTCATTCCATGTCAAATCGACCAAGAGTTGGAATCGACCCCTTTCAATTTCGATGAAATTTGATCAGAAGTTTTCGTTTTTGATAAAATGAAGTTCTACCAAAGGAAACAAAATTAATATTTTTTTTTTTTCAAAAGTTATGCAAGATTCAAAATTTCACACTTTTCAAAATCTTTCAAGTTTAGTCTTTAAATATCTCGAAAACTATTGTAGTTACGAAAAAATCGTTCTTGGTTCGTCTTGAAGAGTATACTTGTGGCTAAGAAAAAAAAAATATTCCGAACAAAATTTAAAAAAAATGATGAATTTGGAGAATTTTTAAAAATCGTGCAAATCCATTTTCCACATTAAATTTTTGGTTCAAATTTTTTTGTATAATACCTTGTACTGATTTTAAAAGATTCTGAAATTTTCAGAAAGGTGTTTTTTGTTTTTTCAAAAATATAAATTTTCGAATTTTTGTTAAAAAATTTTTTTTTTTTATATTCCTTTGATAAGACTTTGTTCTATTAAAAACGAAAACTTCTGATAAAATTTAATCGAAATTGAAAGTGGTCGATTCCAGCTCTTGGACGATTTGACATGGAATGACCCGTATATGTATAGAGGGGAGGAAATGAAAAATGGCGTCTTTAACACGCTGAGGGGCAAAAAATACACCCTTCCGACCCTAAGCTTGCGGTACAAACGCGAGTAAAACGCGAACGCGTGGGTTGTTCAACCTACTTATCGTCGGAAGGATGTGTGCAAGCCCTGGCAATCTCTCAGAACCGTTTATACATATATTCCTCGTTGACTAACCCACGAAAATTCCAGTAAACACGCTTGGATAAGTTCTCAGAGTCACGGCCATATATACCTCCGCTGGATGACCCAGTAAAATATAATCTTGAATATTTTACTGGTTATTCCGTTCGCATGTGGAGGGGGTTGTGAAAACTTAAGGGTTGATAATGAAAAAAATGTATAAAAACGATATAAACTTTATATGGATTTTGTTTTTATCACCATGATCTTTTGACTGCAATTATTGAGTTGTGGATATTGTTAAATAATAATAATAATAATAATAATAATAATAATAATAATAATAATAATTATTATTATTATTAAAATCTCGAAAAATATTTAAAAAGTTCTCATTAAAATAATTGAGCTTTCATTGACGAATGGAGCTTTCATTGACATATTTCTATTCACCAGTGAATTTCCGATCATTGACCTCCGTCAATATTGCTGAGAAAAAGGTTCGTTTGAAGATTTTTCAAAAAAATCCTGCAAATTAGGAATTTGAATGAGCTATTCCTTATTTTTTATATCGTTTAACGAGTCTCGTTGTGAGGAGTTTTTTGAGTATCTCTAAGATTAGAAGTTCAAATTTTACAAAGTTTAAACCGATCAAGTGGTTTACAAATTCATTTCCGGAAGTCCTTGATTTATGCGAATTTGTGGAAAAGCTCGATGGTTACGAAAATATGGAAGTTGAAGCTTTTTCAAACTTCCCTTTAAATTCAATTTTTTTTTGACACCGAGTTCCCAAAGCAATTTTAAGGAAAATTTGGTGCACAAATCAAAGTCTTCTTTATGGCGAAACGAGACCTCAAATCCCGGAATTTTGAGGTATTTATTTTATAGTATTTTTGGTGTTATTTATCTAGGGATTTTCATATTATCCGAGGATTAATTTCGGTTAGTTGAAAGGGTTCGGCTGAGTTCTCGGTTAATTACAGTTCGGATGAACGAGGTTCTCCTTTTTTCTAACTATCCTATTCACTATATTAATACTTTTTTTTAATAACCAGAAGACACAAATAATAATAATAATTGAATGAAAAATCGATGATGAAAATTTTTCCCATTTGAGGAATATTTGAAAAAATTGAAAAGTAGACATTTGTTGATGTGTGTCATTTGTTGAACTATCGGGGATGATGCATGTTTTTTTTCGCACCCTCGTTCATGCATTTAACTGCGCTATATGCAGCATGTATAATAAATTGTGCAACCCGAGGGCCTCTTATTATACCGTCGAATTTAATTTCCCCAATGGCTCCTTCTCCGTGTATATATACGTGGAATTGCAATTTAAGCGGCGGGAAGATATTCAATTTCCCTCTTCGAGAAGGAGGATAGGATGAGATAGCGAAAGGAGAGCAGAGAGTGAAGAGCAAAACGAAAGAACAAAAACAAGGTAAACCTTATTTTTGAAGTAGCATTAAGGTTGTTTAGAAGCAAATCACGTTTAATGAGAAAATTCTGAAAATTTGGTATGTTTTTCAATGAAGTATTTAAGAGGTCGTGTAAAAATTTCACGACGATTTGGAAGCTCGTTATCGAATAATTAAGGATAACAAATTAAATAAAATTAAATGTAGTCTTATGGAACTGATATAACTGTGCGATAAGTTTTTTTTTTTGACCTCTCAATTTTTTAATATCCACAATATACTGAAAGCAACGGAATGAAAACGAGTTTTATTGATAAATATTTTTTTTATTTGTTTGAAAAATTGTTTTTAACAAAACGTTAATTTCTTAATAACGAGTTTCCCAATCGTCGTGAAATTTTTACACGACCTCTTAAATATCTCATACAAAAACATTCCAAATTTTCAGAATTTCCTCATCATTTTTTATTTTGACGTTTAAGGAGGTTGAAGTAATGATGATAGAATTCTGAAAATTTGGTGCGTTCTTACATGAAGTATTCAGGTGGTCGTGTAAAAATTTTACAACGATTGAGAAGCTATTTATTGAACAATTAACATTCAAAGGTTTCATAGCTTCTAAACAACCTTAATATGGGAAGTTTTGCTTACAGTGGATGAATCGTCAAACAACTAGAAAGTTTAACATAAATTTCTATCAAATTCCATTGTTTCATCGACCGAATCTAATTTTTTTCATGAGAAAAGTAAGGAAAATCGAAATAAAATGTTTTTGCTGATTATTTTTCCGACCCAAATGTCGGCCAATAGAATTGCACCATTCGACGTCACGTGGTACAACCTACATGGTATTATACTGATAATTTTTTGATTATTTTCTCTGGTAGTTGCTATATATAAAAAACAAAACATGATCCAGTCAAATTAACCACACGTCAAACTGACAGGTTGAATTCAATTGTGAAAATTGGAGATTTTGCATGAAAATGAGTCGATTTGGAGTTTGTTCTCTGTCCACCATTGATAAAAAAGTCAAAGGAAATGTTCCCATTAATACGGAGAAGGCAAAAAAAACAGTTTGGAACCAATTTACTACTGTTAACTGTTCATTTCATCTCATGGTGCAATTCTATTGGCCGACATTTGGGACGGAAAAATAATCCCCCGAATACCACACGAGCTTCAAAATTATCTGGCATTTCCCTCAAGGTTCCCTGCAAACAAATAAAGTCGTCAAGTTTTTCAGGAAAAACTTGACTCCTTCATTTGTTTGCAACGAACCTATCGGGAAATACCCGATAATTTTGAAGCTCTTGTGGTATTATAAGTGAAAATTCATAAGAATTTTGATTTCTTGAGAAAACTATTGGTAGATTCGTGTTCAGGGCGGCAAAATACATCGATATAAGGTTTAAAAAAAGTAAATTAAAAAAAAAAAAAATCGCATTTTGGCCAAAATTGAATCGGTCCACTAAAATGACTGTAATTTTTTTTCTCTGTAAGATTTCGAGCTGAACTTGGGCTTATTCTCTTTGCGATCGTTGAAGTTTCAAAATGTTTCATTCGATTCCGATCATTTTTCGATTTTTGGCAGATTTTTAAAGTTCGACTATTGATTTTTCAATTGTTTCCACGATTTTCAAAATGCTCTCATTTCTGCACAAAAATAGTTGTCGCGATTAATCAAACGGCATTCTCTAAGTTTAGTCACAAAGTTTGCGTAAGAAAAAGAAATTTCCAAATAGATCAAACCACAGTAAAGTTACGAGCACTTAAAATTTCGATATTACAAAGTTTTTGAATGGGGTCAAGATTGAGCAAAAGTCTTTTTGATGATAATTCATTTTTAAAAAAATGATGAAGGAAACTATTGATAGATTCATGTTCTGGGGGACAAAGTATGTCGATATAAGGTTTCAAAAAAAATAAATGATAAAAAATTTCATTTTTATTTTGGCCAAAATTGAATCTCTTCACTAAAACGACTGTAATTTATTTTCTAGATAAGATTTCGACTCGAACTTGAGCTCATTCTCTTCGTAATCGTTTGAGCTTCAAAATGTCGCTTAGTTCGTTCAAATCAGAACATTTTTTAATTTTGGGGAGATTTTTCAAGTCCGACGATCGATTTTCGCAATTTTTTGAAAGTTGATTCAATAATTCCCGGATTTTTTTATATTATTTAATTTTCAATGTTTTTCAATGTAATTTTGGAGGGCGGCCATTTTGCCCCACATTCCCCTATATATGCGAAAACGTCAACTCTGTGTCTGGTTGGGCTTGCCCTTTGCATGCACTACGTCGTGATACTGTCGGACTAACGGGGATCGATGAGTCCACGTCGCGAGAGGGGGGGGGGGGGTGCTGCACCCCCATATACGACTCATTCTATGTCACATGGACAATAATATTTTTTTTTGTAAAAAAAAGCCATTTTTGCGTCGGAAGTATTGTTTTTTCAAAATTTTTATGCCAGGAAGTTCAAATCGTCTTGAGTCGATGAAAAAAATCATATTTCGAAAAAATGAAAAAAGAGTGGGTATTTTGGCCACCCTCCACAATTTAAAAAAAAATTGAGTTGAGTGAATGAGTTCTTTTTTCAAATTCAGAAATCGACGAAATTATTGGCAAAGTTGATTTACCAAGCTCGCGATATTTGACAAGTGAGAAATTATTAATTGCATTAGCAATTAGTAAAATGGGTTTCAAGTATGGCGTTGAGATTTTAATTACACAAAATGGTGTCGTACCGTCGCTCGATGGAAAATTTTCCGATAATTTCGCGGAGCTACTTGTTTAAAACACTCAGTTTAATTGATACGATTACTCACACGCATTCTTGACTTTGGTTGCATTTCGTCACGTTCCCTTCTCTCTCACTCTCTCTCTTTCTTTTTCGCTGTGCAATTTTTATGAACAATGGAAGTACGATAAGAGTCACTGGTTTTTTTTTGTTGCGTGGGTATTTAAATACCCGAAGCTCGTTAAAACGGTCGAGAGTAATGGAGATTTTTTTTCCATTATGACGCGAGGCAGATATATGGAGTATGAAGTGGCTGTACTCACCGCGTACTTGTACTACTTGCAGTAGTATTATACATCACGCCCGAGTGTACCAGAGGCGTCATCATGCCGGATTGTGGCGAAAGAAATGGGATTTTATTTCGTTTGAACTCGTGCACCGAACCTAATTATCTTTCTGGTTAAACGACATATATGCGTAAAAATGTTAAATCGTAATTAACATGTCCATTGATCAATGATACGCGAAATTAAAAAAAGGCCAATTATCCATGGACAGTAGGGCGATTTTTTTTCGACTTTTTTTAATTTTCATCCCTCCCCATCTAAAATGCTGTTGCATATGTCTAAAAGAAACTACCCTGAAAGTTACAGCCCTTAATATTAATGTTAAGTACTCGCCCTTCGCGTGAAAAGATTCCCCATCTAAAATACCCGTAAATAAAAAACTTTTTTCTTCAAATTGCTATAACTCCGCGGCATTTCATGCTATCATATTGTCCTTGGTCGCAATTTACGCAGAATTGAACGGTCTTCAAAAGTGTCTTGAGCAGCACAAGTGTAATTTACACTGGTGAGATGGTACGAGTCACTAAAGTTGATTTTGACCCACACTTCTCGTTTTTTTGCTGTTATTTTTGAAATGATCAGCGTTATCGAAAAATTGCAAGGGAAAGTTTCGTTGGAAATTTAATTTCCTACAAAAAAGGTCCTTTAGACCTACTTGAGAAAATTGATATTTCTTGAGATATTGAACCTTAATTTATTTACGGTATAAAATTTTTACGGTTTATCGAACCAAAAGTTCTTAATTGTTGATATTCCATATCATTTCGCCACTGGTGATATGATATGTGATATGGTGATATGATATAGAATATCAAAAAATTGAAACTTTTGGTTCAATAAACCATAAAAATTGTATACCAAAACCAAGTCAAGGTCCAATATCTCAAGAAATATCAATTTTCGCAAGTAGGTCTAAAGGACTTTTTCTGTAGGAAATTAAATTTCCAACAAAACTTTCCTTTGCAATTTTTCGATAACGTTGATAATTTCGAAAACAACAGCAAAAAAACGAGAAGTGCGGGTCAAAATCAACTTTAGTGACTCGTACCATCTCACCAGTGTAAATTACACTTACGTTGCTGAGGACACTTTTGAAGATCGTTCAATTCTGCGGAAATTGCGACCAAGGACAATATGATAGCATAAAATGCCGCGGAGTTATAGCAATTTGAAGAAAAAAGTTTTTTATTTACGTGTATTTTAGATGGGAAATCTTCCGCGCGAAGGGCGAGTACTTAATATTAATATTAAGGGCTGTAACTTTCAGGGTAGTTTCTTTCAGACATATGCAATAATGTTTTAGGTGGGGAGTGAAAAAAATAAAAAAAGTAAAAAAAAAAAATCGCCCTAATGGACAGTGATAATTATTGGAGTCCAGAAATGTGCAGAGAGGAGAGAATCGAGCAGAAGCACTCGTTGTTGAAAAAAAAAATTACGATCCAGTGAAAATGATCAACAGTTAATATTATACATACTCCGCTCTCCTAGAATCTCTTCCGAAGCTAAAATTTTAATTTCAATAGGGTTATTAAATATTGAGCCATCGATTAGCGAAAAACTACTCTTTTTTTGACATTATAATAGTTACTGAAAAAAAATAACAAAATTTATTCAATTAATAAATCGTGTGGGGTATCATTTGACGGAGCTACTTCTAAGGATTCTAAAAATATGTTTTTCATAATTTTCTGTCCAGTGGTCTCAACGATATAATTTAAAATCAGCTAGGAATGATCGCCACCCCTCATTTTATAAGTTTCTGAAGCTAAAATTTAGATTTTAGAAAAAGCGGTCTCTAAGGATTCTAAAAATATGTTTTTTTATCATTTTTGGTCCAGTGGTCTCAATAATATAATTCAAAATTATCTAGAAATGATCGCCACCTCTGATCCGCTAGGTTTCTAAAACTAAAATTTGGGTTTTAGAAAGAGCGGTATCTAACTATTCTAAAAATATTTTTTCAATAATTTTTGGTTCTGTGGTCTCAACGGTATAATTCAAAATTAACTGTAAATGATCGCCACCTCTGATGTGCTAGAATTCTGAAGCTAAAATTTAGATTTCAGAAAGCGCCGTCTCTAAGGATTCTAAAGATATGTTTTTCATAATTTTTGGTCCAGTGGTAGCAATAATATAATTCAAAATTTGCTACAAATGAACACCATCCCTGATCTGCTAGGTTTCTAAAGTTAGAATTTAGATTTTAGAAAGAGCGACCTCCAAGAATTCTAAAAATTTGTTTTTCATCATTTTCGGTCCAGTGGTCTCAACGATATAATTAAAAATCAGCTAGAAATGATCGCCAACCCTCATCTTCTGTTTCTGAAGCTGAAATTCATATTTTAGAAAGAGAGATCTCTAAGGATTTAAAAAATATGTTTTTCATAATTCTTGTAGTAGTCTCAATAATATCATTCAAAATTTGCTACAAATGAACACCATCTCTGATCTGCTAGATTTCTAAAGCAAGAGCGGCCTTCAAGAATTCTAAAAATATGTTTTTTATAATTTTTGGTCCAGTAGTCTCAACGATACAATTCAAAATCAGCTAGAAATGATCGCCACCCCTCATTTTCTACTTTTCTGAGAGCAAGAGCGGCCTCCAAGAATTCTAAAAATATGTTTTTTATAATTTTTGGTCCAGTGGTCTCAACGATACAATTCAAAATCAGCTAGAAATGATCACCACCCCTCATTTTCTAATTTTCTGAAGCTAAAATTTGGATTTTAGAAAGAGCGGCCGCTAAGGATTCTAAAAATATGTTTTTCATAATTTTTTGTCCAGTGGTCTCAATAATATAATTAAAAATTTGCTACAAACGAACACCACTCCTGATCTGCTAGGGTTCTAAAGCTAGAATTTATATTTTAGCAAGAGGGGCCTCCAAGAATTCTAAAAATATGTTTTTTATAATTTATGGTCCAGTGGTGTCTCAACGATATCATTCAAAATCAGCTAGAAATGATCGCCACCCCTCATTTTCTAAGTTTCAGAAGCTAAAATTTAAATTTTAGAAAACGCAGTCTCTAAGGATTCTAAAAATATGTTTTTCATAATTTTTGGTCCAGTGGTCTCAATAATATAATTCAAAATTTGCTACAAATGAACAATGTTTTTAAAGCTAGAATTTAGATTTTAGAGAGAGCGGCCTCCAAGGATTCTAAAAATATGTTTTTTTACAATTTTAGGTCCAGAGATCTCAAGGGCATAATACAAAACTTGTTGAAAATGATCGCTTCCCTCGATCTGCTGAGTTTCTAGAGCTAAAATTTATATTTCAATGGAGTCAATAGTATTGAGCTAAATTTTTTGAGGCAGCTCCACATGAATCACTGGATTTGCTGCTGGAAACGTCGTACTACTGGATTATCCATGAATAATCACTGACTTTTTTCCCGGTGTATTTTTAATTTGTCGTAAGATATTATCCCTCGATAAATATTCACGATTTAGGCTTTCTAAATAGCAACAAGCAACAATAATTCACCGTGAATTCCTTTCTTCGATCCAAACCAAGCGTGTATGGAGTCGTGTACGTGCAATGAAAGCCCATTCGTGAAAGCCGCAACGAGAAAGAAACCCTTGACTTTGTCAAGACTATTGTGCCACCCCCTTTAAGGGTCTCCGGATCAGCTTTCGAGCGAGACTTTGCGTGGCACCTTGGAAGCGTCATTAACGCTGACACGAAGGGTTGCATTTGAAAAAAAAAAAATTTCCTTTTTTCTCTCACTTTTATTATAAATTTTCTTCTGCTTAACGAGACTGCGTAGTTTGTACAATGGGGGGAATTAGTATCGAGTTTGTGAGGCAAAATATGACAATGGGGAACAGAAAAATTATAATTCAAGAAATTGCCATCGAGGAAAATAAATTCAAACCAAAAGAAAATGCAATATCAAGAGACAAATGACGAATCAAACGATTAAAAAAATTACCTCCATCATTTTGAGCAATACTCGGTTTTTAGGAATACTAAAAGTGAGGGAATTTTTGACTTCACTCTGAAGCATGAATTTCGTGTCCTATTTTGATTTTTGGGACATTTTGTCCGGATCTTTGGCTCGTTCGTTTTTGGACGTTGATGTGAGAGGAAGAGATTTCTATGATTTAAAGTTTTGTGTGTTTCGTCGAGGAAAACCTACACGTGAACCCTCTCGGGACCTCATGAAAATTTTAGGTCACCAGTAGAGGCTCACACATTAGGGCCCTGGGCGATGCACGCTTTTCTCGGTTTCTTTCCCCTTTTTTTATTTTTTTGTCCACGCTTTTTCACGATCTTTTCATCCATACTTTTCTCTATCTCTCATTCACTGCATATATAGATATATATATATATATATATATTTAAGTCTCAGTTTTTCTAACCTTCGAAGGTGTATGGGTCATCCTATGTCAAAACGACCACTTTTGGACCAGACCCCATTTGATTTGGCTGATTTTTTCTCCTTTTCTATCCCATTAAAAACATTTTCAGGCAATTTTCAAATTTTTTTATTCAACCAATTTTTTTTTTTTTAATTAGCTATAACTTTTTCAAAAATTGACTGGCCGGGACGTTTTTTGTCTCAATAGTTTTTTTTTCGAAATAAGCCCAACTGGGAACATTTTTTTTCAGTCGACAAAAAATAATAGAAGGAAATGTCGGCCCATTCCATGTTGGGCTGCATTTTTTCCGGAATTGATTAAAGTATTTTTTGGGTGAAAAAAAAATTCTAAATGGTCAACTTCGAGAAAAAGATGATTTTTCTCGAAAGAGTGAAAAATTGCATAGATTTTAATATCTTAAAATTTTTTTGTTTTTTTTTCGGAAAGTAGGTACATTTGAAGACGAAAATTTTGAAAAAAAAAACGTTCCAATTAGTCCATTTTTGAAGAAGTTATACCTATTTTAAAAAAAAAAGTTTTTTTTTATTGGGTAAAAAAATTTGAAATTTTCCAGAAAAATGTTTTTAATGGGGTAGAAAAGGAAAACAAAATTTCAGCCAAATCGAAAGGGGTCGGGTTTAAAAGTGGTTGATTTGACATGGAATGTCCCATATACGTTGCTGACGAGAATAAAACTGTAGTGACGAATTTCGTTCTTTCCCATTTATTTTTTTTTCCTAACCAACGAGCGGTCTGAGCGTATAAAAAAAGAAATATACATATATATATATATAGATATGCCTGAGGTACGAGGCTTGTCGAGCACTTGAGGACGTCGTATATAGTCCTTGGGATATATGTCACAGAAACTGGATAGCCAAAGGGGTCTTGAGGACAGATATGAACCTCGTCTCCGCGTATATTGCTTTTTCGCATATCTTCACGTATATATATATATTAGGGTGACAGTTATTTGTGCTTTGGCGAAAAAAGTTTGACGCCACCCTAAAAACA
This sequence comes from Alloplasta piceator, assembly GCA_946863875.1. NCBI lineage: Eukaryota > Metazoa > Arthropoda > Insecta > Hymenoptera > Ichneumonidae > Alloplasta > Alloplasta piceator. Next base: position 2,402,697 of record OX333074.1, read on the forward strand.
TAATCAAGGTGTATCAAAAAAAATCTGTGTAAAGTTTGTAGGCGCTCGGAAAATTGGAAAACGCGCCACCGGACGATTGAAATTTTAAATGTTATTTGGGCATCTCTACAGTGCTTGTCATTAACAAAATTATGGATGAAAAAAATTGAAAAAATTTGGTTTTGTACACCATACTATGCACAATAAGTGTACCAAGTTTCAAAATTTTCGCGTAAATATTATAGTCGGAAAAAAAATCATTGATGCTTGGGACAAATACATGTACATTTAAAATTTCAATCGCTCGGTGGCGCGTGTTCCAATTTTCCGAGCGCCTCCAAACTTTACACAGATTTTTTTTTATACACCTTGATTATGTTTTTGCGGTGGCGTCGAACTTTTTCCGCCAAAGCCCGAATAACTGTCACCCTAATATACAGGTGAAGGTGGGAAAAAGTAGCCTGGGGGCAAAATGGCCTCCCAGTAAAATTTTTGAAAAACATCAAAAATTGAAAAACCAATAAGGGTATTATTATTATTATTATTATTATTATTATTATTATTATTATTATTATTATTATTATTATTATTATTATTATTATTATTATTACAAGCTTAAATAGTCCAAAACATACTCCTTACCCACAATCCGATCTATAGCTAATTTTCGTGATAATTGCTTATCAAGAGTTGGACAAATTGAAAAAATTGTTATTCTCATGGCAAAAAAAAATTAAAAATTTAACATCATGTCATATTCATATTCAAAATATATTTCATTTAATATTCATAATTAGATCTAATTGGGTTACCGCTTGCTAGTAATTGGTTTATTAGATAAATATTAATTGTTGAGGAATTGAATATTAGAGTTAAAGTTGAATATTAAGATAAAATTAATTATTAAATATTAAATTCAGGAGAAAAATGTTTTCTTCAATGCGAAAGAGGAAAATTGAAGGTTCCAAAAATTACCAACAGGAGATATTGTTTTTAACTTTAATGAAAAACTCACTTGGACTCGTCCTGATCCTCGTCATCGTCCTCGGAATCGAAGAAAGCGTCGTCGTCCTCGCCGTCGACTGTCGTTTCGGCTTGCATTCGTCTCTGCTGCACAGCTCGTGATTTTGGTATAACAATGTCACTGTGAAGATGGAAAAATTAGAAATTGATGAGAAAAATAAGAAATGGTCACTGTGAAGATGGAAAAATTAGAAATAGAATGGCCATCCTCCAAAATTTACCAAAAAAATTGAAACTTCAAAAAATTGAAAAAATTGAAGAAATACTTCAATAGTACTTTGGTAATCCACCTTTACTAAAGTATTTTCGTAATCCGAAGAGCAAATCAAAATAAGGTGCCAGGAGCAAAATGGCTCCTCCATAAACTTAAAAAAACGATTAAATAACCCAACTACGATTGAAATTGAATTCTAAAAAGCATTCAATTGCGAGAATGTTCCAAGCAGCTTGGTCCAGGTTTCTTGTGATGTTTTTCAATGCTTTTCCTCATTTGCTCGAATTTTTGGAAAAAAAAACGACAAAAACATTACACTTGTTATGGTGGCCATTTTGTCTCGTCTTCCCTGGAAGCGGACATGAATTATATTGAAGGGATGGTCGTGTTGGCTGTTTTTTATAGCCAAAATCAACACGATTCGTCGATGGCAATGCAAAACATTTGCACATGGCGTACAAACGACCATCGTTAATGGTTCTTTGGGACATAAAACAACCGATAGATTTGCCCCTGACGCTACACGACTGGAATGGAACATTTCCAGCTGTTTTCATTCTGTGTATATATATATATGAGGCATTCCATGCCATTTCGAGCAGTCAAAAAGTTGTCCACTCTCAAAAAAATTGACATTTTGTCAAATTATTCAATTCTATGAAAAAGAGTAGTGTAAATTTTTTCAAAATGTTTTGATCGCATTTTTGTGAGTTTTTCAAAATTTCAAAATGTTCCAAGTACCGTTATACCTTGAAAGCATACGATTGAACAGAAAAATGTTTCAGACAAAAAGTTGCAGTTTTACATAAACTAGGAAAAAAAAAAATTTTTCAATTTTTTGAATTTGAAAAATGACCATTTTCATCAAAAATATACGAAAATAATTTTTTTCGGTCGGTATGTCACTTTCGATTTATGTCAAAAAATTCCAGAAAATACTCTGAAGTGCGTACAACAGACAAGTATTTTTTTTTTAGACAGCTCGATTAGTTGTTCCAAAGCTATGCTTTGTTGTGTCTAATGTACACACTTCAGAGTATTTTCTGGAATTTTTTGACATAAATCGAAAGTGACATACCGACCGAAAAAAATTATTTTCGTATATTTTTGATGAAAGTGGGAATTTTTTAAACTCTCAAAATAAAAAATAAAAAATTTTACAACGTTTCTGTAAGCCTGCAACTTTTTTGTCTGAAACATTTTTCTGTTTAATCGTATGCTTTCAAGATACAACGGTACTTACTAAGTACCGTTTATTTTTTTCAGAAAAATCAATTATTATGGAAAATCATACTCTGCCAAGTTATTTCTCTCAAATTTGTAGATAAAAGAACATCTACAATAATAATATTAATGTTTCGGAGCTTATCGGAGCAAAAACAAAAAAAAATATTATTAATAAAATAAAGCATAGCTTTGGAACGACTAATCGAGTTATCTAAAAAAAAACACGTGTGTATTGCACACACTTCGGAGTACTTTCTGGAATTTTTTGAGATAAATCGAAAGTGACATATCGACCGAAAATAATTATTTTCGTATATTTTTGATGAAAATGGTCATTTTTTAAACTCGAAAAATTCCAACAAAAATTTGTTCACAAAGTTCATGTGAAACTGCAACTTTTTTGCCTGAAATTTTTTTCTGTTCAATCGTATGCTTTCAAGATATAACGGTACCTAGAAAATTTTGAAATTTTGAAAAACTCCAAAACAGGCGATCCAAAAATTTTGAAAAAATTTACAGTACTCTTTTTCATATGATTAAATAATTTGACAAATTGTCATTTTTTTTTAGAGTGGAGCACTTTTTGATCGTTCGAAATGGCATGGAATGCCTCATATATATATATATATATATATTTACAGGTTTGTTCGATTACTACACGCGCGATTAAACATTCATGCTCGTGCATATAGACAGAAATTTTTGCCTCCGATATGTAACGGATTATCGAGACATATTGCATCCTTGCAAATTTTCACACAACATTCTCGTCGGAGACTGAGGCAAATGGTCCGAACATAAAATTATTGCAAACGAATTTTTCTACCAAATTCTCATGAAAACGGGAAAAATATTAAATTACAACGGAGGTGGAGTAATAAAATTTCCCATAATTATAGAAAATGTAATTTAAAAAAATTTCGGTTTTCAAAAAATTCATAGATTTATCGATTTCATTAAATAATCTATTCGATTACAAATTTTATTGTAATTTATTAATAATATAATATATTATAAATAGTTGAAATTTAAAAAAATCCGAATTCGATGGTTCCTCAAAATATAAAATTTCAGGATCAGTGGAATTATCATCGATAAATGGAGTTATTAATTGTTTTTCTCAAGACCATTTTTTTCAAAATCTTTCAAATCTTCGACATAAAATCACTCTTTGAAGGTTTGATCAAGACTCTGTCTCTGAAACCCCAAAATTTTTCTCGAAATTTCAAATTGGAAAGAAAAATTATTCAAAAAAATTCAAATTTTCAAAGCTCTTGATCAGGGTAAGTAGATCAATATGTATTACGAAGTGTATAAAAAAAAAAAGAAGCTCACCCAGACTTGTGAAGTTCCTTCTTCGAGACGCAAACTGCAGTGAAGGTGTCCTCGAGCAAGCAAAGCTCCTTCTTTTTGCAGTTTAACGGACGACAAAGCTCGCCTGTAACATAGTCAAGAGAAGATGCCAGCTGGGGTGAATATAATAATGTATTCCAGAAACGTCAGCTTGCCAGAACCACCTCCGCTTCGTCTTTTTACCACCCCCCCCCACCCCCATCTCGCCTACTCGTCCCTTCCCCTGTCTGCGAAATGCTGGAGGTTCCTAAACCACGAGAACTCTTTTGCAAAGTAATTAAATTGCAGATTCTTTTACAAATTTGTATCAGCACTTGCGCCGTCTCACCCACTTCAACGGATATATATCCGTGACAATTCTATATCTATATGGAATTGTGCATACGTACGTATGGGGCGTTCCATCCCAAATCGGACAGTTTGAAAAACTTCTTTTTCAAATTTCCACAATTTTTTTATATTTTTTAGTACCCATCAAAAGGCCCTTGTGTTAAATTTTGAGACTTTTGTGATTACCCGTTGAAAAGATATTGAATTAACAAAAAAAACCGCTCTTTTTTTTTTGTATTTTGGTAATAACTTCTTTGATAATGATCCAAATTGAAAGTTTTTTTTCTCAAAATTTTTGTTTTTCTATGGCCTTTTCAGAAAAAAATACAAAAAAAATATTCGACTAGTTGTGAAATATTGAATGATTTTTTTTTAAATTTTTTGCTTTAAACATCTATCTATTCAACAATTTTTAAGACTAGTCCGATCGTAGGATTTCCATAACTACTGTTTTTTTCGATTTTTGAAAATTAAATTCTTTTTTTTTCAAATAAATTATTATGAATACCAATTTTTGTTACTGTATAGTCTTTTTTTTCAATATTTAGAATTTATTTTGACACTTTTTTATTGTTAACAGGTTCTTAAAATTAATAATTAATCGTTAAGTTTGTTTATGAACAATAATGACAACAGTTTTTATTTATTCACGTATTTTTTTGAAAACCTTACATATACGATTATTTCCTGAATTAGAATATTTCTTTGCCAATGCGTTTCCGTTGCTCATTGGAATAATTAAATGAAATTTTTGTGTCCCCCTGTGATTAACTTCGCAGTATTGTATCGCAAATAAAATTTTTCTTTTGCATCTAAATAATGTTATTATTTGCTCTGTTATTATTTGCTCATCGATTAATTATTAATTTTAAAAATCTGTTCACAATGAAGAAGTGTCAAAATTAATTCAAAATTATTTAAAAAATACTATTCAGTAACAAAATTTGGTATTCATAATAATTTATGAAAAAAAATTTAATTTTCAAGAATCGCAAAAAATAGTAGTCATCGAAATCCCATGATCGGACTAGTCTTAAAAAATGTTGAATAGATAGATGTTTAAAACAGAAAACTTAAAAAAAAAATCAAAAATGACACCCACTTTTAGAAACGCGAGTTAAAGTTTAAAACTCAAAAAACTCATTCAAAAGCGCGTCGAATATTTTTGTTGTATTTTTTTCTGAAAAGGCCATAAAAAACAAAAATTTTGAAAAAAAACTTTCAATTCAGATCATTATTACAGAAGTTATGATCAAAATACAAAAAAAAGAGCGGTTTTTTTTTGTTAATTTAATATCTTTTGAACGGGTAATAAAAAAAATCTCAAAATTTAACAGGAAGGGTCTTTTGATGGGTACTAAAAAATATTTAAAAAATTGAGGAAATAAAAAAAAAGTTTTTGAAACTGTCCGATTTGGGATGGAACGCCCCGTATATATATATATATTTAACACACACTCGTTCTCTTTCCCTACATATGCATATATAATATACACGCTCCAGTGGTACTCCAGCAATTTCTGAAAATTAACACCCTGGAAAATTCCAGTCTGGAGCGTGAGCATAATTACTCGACAGCGAAAGAAAATCCATATCCAGACCTTGTAATTAAAGGTGCCCATGTACAGCACCAAGAAAACGGTTGTATTTGAGAGTTTCATATTTAATTTTTCTTATTCTAATATCAATATTAATATTAACAATAATAATAGTATTAATAATAATATTAATATTGGGTTGACGACAATTACGAACCATCCGTTCATCAATCGAATGAATTTTATGATTTATTTAATTTACCTATTGGTACAGTTGATATTGATTTTCTCTTCTCTATTGTATCCTCTCTTGTATTCTTCAAAGCGCCGGAAGTCCCAGTTATTTTGAGCTTGAAATTGTATGCACGAGTCATCGAATAAAAAATCTAATCATTCTTTACCAATGGAACGTTGATTTTTTTCTTTTTATTGTGCCTATTTTCAATCTATTCGGTCCACGCAATGTCAAGATATCGTAATGATACTATGAATAATATATTACCAAAATTTCTGACGAGGATACATTTTTCTTCCACACTTGGGTCTCTCCGTCGATAATAACACTGTCTCGGATGCTCGCTTTCGGTATACTGTCGGCCAGCCGCGTTTGTTTACCTACTAGCTTGCCTCGCTGTCTCTCTTTCTCTTTCCCCATATGACTATAGGACACTCCGGCTCGCTCTCGCCGTCTGCCCCTCTCCCCGAAATCAGTCAACCGTTTATACACGGCTGTGAACTCGAAGTCTCTCTCTCGGGCGTTCCCTCTCCCCACGATCAGCCGATCCCTTTTTCTTAACTAAATTTTCAATATTTTTCGATTCAGTATTTTCAATTCGTCAATAATTTTTCTGAATTGTTTTTTAAATAATTATTTCATTTAAGCTGACATGGATTATGTTCAAAATTTTTTGTCATAAAGAAAATAATACGTTTTTAAAATAATTTATAAGATTTATAATTTTAATATGAACTAATAATTTTTAGTAACTTTTTTCTTATCATAATTTTAAAACTTTTTCAATCGTTTTCAATTATTCGAAACGAAATAGTACGTTTTTTTAAATAATTTCTAATATTATTCGATTTATAATTTCTTAATTAATTAATAATCTTTTCATTTTTTTCTCCTAATTTCAAGACATAAAGTGTATTTTTTTATCGTTTTTTTTCTATTTTCAACAATGTAACAGCATTTCTAAATCATTTTTGATTATTCTAACGAAATAGTACGTTTTGGGGCATTTTTTCTATCTGCTATGGAGAATTGTAAATGGGTGTATTTTTTGCCTGTCAACGTGTTAAAGATGCCATTTTTCATTTCCTCCCCTTTATACACATATGGGTCATTCCATGTCATATCAGCCAATAGTTGAAATCGACCCCTTTCAATTTCGATGAAATTTGGTCAGAAGTTTTTTTAAATCATAAAACGAAGTTCTACCGAAAGCAGTAAAAATTTCAATTAGTGACATAAGAACGTAAAAACATAAACATAATTAAATTTACGTTTTTATTTTTTTAGTAAAACGTTTTAAGCGTGAACTTAATATACATGTATATTAAGTACACGTATATTACTTATGAATGTATATTAATTTTACGCTTAAAACGCTTTACCAAATAAATAAAAACGCAAATTCCATTGTATTTTCACGATTTTTAAAAATTCAAAAATCTCCAAATTCATCATTTAAAAAAAAAAATTCGTAATTTTTTTTTTTTCATAGCCTCAAGTACTCTTCAAGACGAACCCAGAACGATATTTCCGTAACTATAATAGTTTTCGAGATATTTAAAAAATGGACTTGAAAAATTGAAAAAATGGTGAAATTTGTAATTTTGCATAATTTTCGAAAAAAAAATTTGTAATTTTTTTCCTTTGGTAGAACTTCATTTTATGATAAAAGAAAACTTCTGACCAAATTTCATCGAAATTGAAAGGGGTCGATTCCAACTATTGGTCGATTTGACATGGAATGACCCAAATATTACTTGGCTTCTATGTCTAATGACTTCAATATTTTTTAAATATTTCAACATTTTCATATTTTTTTACTTTTTTAAATACTCGGCGTCCTTTTTTGACACACGGAAGCTGTCAAGAATAGTAAGTACATAGTGTAAGAGAGAAATCCTTTGGCCAAAACTTGGCGAGCTCGAGAAACGACCCTCTAGGCGAGGGTGTTGTGTTCGACCTACGGATATTTTGGTGTGTCCTTGATGCCCTCGAGCTTGCTGGTTTTCACCGAGAGAGATAGACAAAGGGAAGGGGAAAAGGAAATAGAATAATGAAAAGGAGAGAGAGAGAGAGAGAGAGAGAGAGAGAAAGCACATTGAACCAGCAGGATGTTGAAAGCGGTCGGATGAAATACCGAAATGGACTATCTGAATGCATTTCAGTGGTGGACTCGGTCTCTCGGTACCAACGTTCGGAAAACCGAATGGAAATTCCATTTCGCACCACCAAACCGCACTGACATCTATGCACTGACTATATTTTCGCCGTTAAGTGCATAGTTAAAGCCCACTCAAGTTGAGACTTCATACTTGATCAGCGCTTATTCGTGCGATCAACAAGATCAAATAATTCACATGAGAATTGATGACAATTTTTTTGTTGCTATTGACCTAAACGAGAATAATTTTTGCGCCGTAATTTTAATGAATTAACTAAGACATTTAGTTGATGATAGAATAATTGAGAGATAATTAATTAGGAGACAATGTATGCAATTCGTAAGGCGATGGTTTTTAGGGAAATTATAATTTCCCTAAAAATCGACCTTGACCATGATAAGAAGCTTAAGTCACTTCCGCGCTTCATTTCGTTAATTATTCACACGTGAACACACAGCAGTAAGAAGTCTTTCACAATGGGATCAGGGTTCGAAATCCCAAGAAAGGTAGCTTCAATTTCCTTGATTGGATCGTGGCGTGATCGTCAATTTCAGTCGCATCAAGTATTAACGCGAGTGAAAAGGTTGGTGAGGGATGAATCAACTTGATGTGAGAGTGATATATCAAGGAAGGGAGGTTGATGCCAGTGGATTCGAGCGGGAGAGTCTAATCCGTGAGAGTGTCTTGAAGCGTGTAAGAAGAGACCCGCCGCCGCTTGAAACCCCAGACGGACATTAATAATTGTCCAACAGAGAAAGGGACGAGGCTAAGGTAGAGTTTCGGAGAGGCTGCGCACGGGATTGTACAGTCCAAGTCCTCTCGAATCCATTATTGGCGATTAGCCGTAACAAGAGCGTATAATCCTCATAGATTTATTTGGAATAGTTAGAGCTAACCCTCTAAGGGTTAAAAGAGAAGTACCCGCTAGGGTTAAAAGAGAAGAACATCAATATTTCGTTGAAAGAAGGAACCAGTTGGTTGGAACCAGGGTTGCAAATAATGCATTAGATTTTTTAATGCATTTACATTTTCAATAACCGTTACCTCTTATTGATTAATTGAAACAATTTCCATTAAACATTACATGTTAATGGTTAATGGGAGTTATTTCGATTAACCATTGAATGTTAATGGTTAATGGAAATTGTTTCCATTAACGGAATGATTAATGGAAATGATTTCCATTAATCATTTAATGTTATTGGTTAGTGGAAATTATTTTCATTAACCATCAACACCTAATGGTTAATGGAGACAATTTTCATTAAACATTAACTCTTATTGATAATTGAAAATAACTTTCATTAATAATTAACATTTATTGATTAATGGAAATTATTTTCATTAACCATCAACACCTAATGGTTAATGGAGACAATTTTAATTAAACATTAACTCTTATTGATAATTGAAAATAACTTCCATTAACCATTAACATTTATTGATTAATGGAAATTATTTCCATTAATAATTTAATGTTATTGGTTAGTGGAAATTATTTTCATTAACCATCAACAATTAATGGTTAATGGAGATAATTTTCATTAACCATTAACTCTTATTGATAATTGAAAATAACTTCCATTAACCATTAACATTTATTGATTAATGGAAATGATTTCCATTAATCATTTAATGTTATTAGTTAGTGGAAATGATTTTCATTAACCGTCAACACCTAATGGTTAATGGAGACAATTTTCATTAACCATTAACTGTTATTGATAATTGAAAATAACTTCCATTAACCATTAACATTTATTGATTAACGGAAATTATTTCCATTAATCATTTCATGAACCATTAACTCTTATTGATAATTGAAAATAACTTCCATTAACCATTAACATTTATTGATTAATGGAAATCATTTCCATTAGCTATTAAATTTTTATGGTTAATGGAAAGTATTTCCATTAGCCATTAAAAAAGTAATGATTAATGCATTACTTTTTCATTAAGAATTTCGCAACCCTGGTTGGAACTTAATCCACTTAACCTACACTCAACTTAACCCAACAGCTGGACCAAATAGGAAGAAGTCTTCTTATATGAGACACTGTCTATTCGAACCATGACCTCAGAATTTGGTGGACAGGGTTTATTTTGGCGCAGAATACGGTATGATTCTGGAATAACATAATAATGATACGACATGCATAATTGGAAGGACTAGGAGCAAGGATCCACGCGGAAGATCCAAGCAGGACCAAAAGGCCCGACTAGGATGATTTCACTTGTGTCGAACCCTAGCCTAGCTCGATTTAAAGGCGGCTTTGGACCATATCTACTGAAATCCTGCACTGAGACATTGTATTCGGTTATACAAAGGGGCAACCATCTACAAGCTAAACAAGCGACATGAAAGGATCCCCAATTTTCACGGAACATTTCCACATCGCTGACCTGACTCTCTCTCTCTCTCTCTCTCTCTACCTTGTTCCAGTGTATGATAAACATATATCAACCTCTAAACATATTCATATGATGCAATAAAAGGGTACATAGAAATTGGAGTACTTTGCGCTCTGTATATATACGACATTCACTGGGCAAGGAGCTTCCGTTAAAAAGTTGGCAGATATCCCTTTTATGTACCTCCAGCACTCGACATTTCTTGCCCCTCTCACTCGCTATTTCCTTCACATCGCCGGAGAATCGCCTTTTCACCCTCGACACTCTTTTTGCTCGCCTGTTCCCGTCCCTTTTCTTCACTGGACGTTCCTCCTTTCATCGCTTCATTTTAGTTGCTTAAAAAAAAATTTCGGAATTTTTTTTTTTTTCGTCGCCCCAAGTATACTCTTCAAGAGGAACCTATAACGATTTTTTCTTAACTATAATAGATTTCGCGATATTTAAAAAATAAACTCGTAAAATTGAAAAAATGGTGAAATTTTGAATTTTTGCATAAATTTCGAAAAAAAAAATTTTAATTTTTTTCCTCTGGTAGAGTTTTGTGTTATGATAAAAGAAAACTTCCGACCAAGTTTCATCGAAATTGAAAGGGGTCGATTCCAACTATTGGTCGATTTGACATGGAACGACCCTTTTATTTTTCACCCCGAGCTCATATTTAATTCGGGGAAGAACGCGAGGAAGAGAAACGTTCGGGCCGTTTTATTGTGTGCCCATAATTATTCGATCTTTACGCAGATTGCGCGTATTTGCGAGAAATTTTAACGCGAAATGTATATAATTAGCTCGAAAATTCATTTCATCTCGTTGTTTCAGCGACATTGATTTCTCCGGTTAATGGAGACAATTTTCATTAGCATTAACTCTTATTGATAATTGAAAATAACTTCCATTAACCATTAACATTTATTGATTAATGGAAGTTATTTCCATTAATCATTTAATGTTATTGGTTAGTGGACATTATGTTCATTAACCATCAACACCTAATGGTTAATGGAGACAATTTTCATTAACCATTAACTCTTATTGATAATTGAAAATAACTTCCAGTAATCATTAACATTTATTGATTAATGGAAATTATTTCCATTAATCATTTAATGTTATTGGTTAGTGGAAATTATTTTCATTAACCATTAACTCTTATTGATCATTAGAAATAATTTCCATTAACCATCAACATTTATTGATTAATGGAAGTTATTTCCATTAACCATTTAAAGTTATTGGTTAGTGGAAATTATTTTCATTAACCATTAACTCTTATTGATAATTGAAAATAACTTCCATTAACCATTAACATTTATTTTGATTAATGGAAATTATTTCCATTAATTATTTAATGTTATTGGCCAATGGTTAATAGTTAATGAAAATTATTTCTATTAGCCATTAAAAAAGTAATGATTAATGCATTACTTTGTCATTAAGAATTTCGCAACCCTGGTTGGACGTTTGTTCAAATTTTACGCTCAACTTTATGGGAAAATGCACAAGATGGCGTGATTGGATGGACGACTGGAAAATGCAATATTCGGTAAATCTTGCGTTTAGGGAAATTTATTGTGTTATCGGCGATTGTACGTCGGTAAGATGCGACGAGACGGGAATTGTGAGGACCTTGTGAGCTTTTGAGTGAGTAACAGAGCTCACAGGGTCATCGACAGCGAGAGACGGTTACCATGGAAATATACTGGGGGAATTTCCCGCCCGCCAAGTTCTCCAAAAGCGAAACTGCTTACGAGCTTTTACAAGCACATGCACAACCGCCATTACGCGCCAGACGAATGAAATACCTTGGAATCCATTACACTGAGAAAAAAGTTCAGTTAAAACAACTAAATCGATTTGGTTGAGAAAAATTTATTTGATTCAATATTAATTTTTTTGAAATAATGAAACTATAATTAATTCAACAAATGCATTTGGTTAACCATAAGATATGAGGTGAACGAAATTATTTGGTCAATTTCCAAATACAGTTTAGTCCAATTCACATGTTACTGAGTCGCTGTACAGAAATATTTCGTTGATTTCTAGTATATTTTAACTAGATAAATTTAGCTGTAACAAAAAAACAATTCGTCATTTCAATCACACAATTTATTTGGTACAAAGATATTTATTTGATTGAACTGAAACTTTGCCCATTTAAGCAACGATTTAACCGTTTTAACTAAAACTTCCACTGCATCTTTGTTGAATTACCAAAATGATCTATCGTTGAACGTCCGCAAACAAATATTTGGTTGAGTCAAACGAATTTTTGCATTTTCAACAAATTATTTTTCTCAGTGTAAAAAGGAACTTGATCTCGAATAATAATTTCAGCTACAAATCCAGGAATTATGTTGAATCGATCAATTCAATTTTGATTGGGGACTTTGGCACACTTAAAGCTCTACCGATTATTTCTCTACCGAAAAAACATCCTTCCCAAAATAATATTCCACCATAATATCTCCGCTATACGAAAACTTCACCGCTAATTATCTCCGCCTAATGAGAAGCTCACGAAAATTAGTCGCTGCCAAATTATAACCCGATTAAGACGGTATTCTGGTCTAGAGGCTTTTGTCGAGCTCGACAAAAAAAATATATTTTTTACCATCCTTTTTTACAACATATTTATTAATATCTTGACAATAAACAAAAAAAATGTTGAGAAAAAAAATTAAAATTAAATACCCTATATCCTAGTAAAGTTGGGGGTAAAAACGTCTATGGTCACTAAAATAACTATAATTCCGTAACTTATTGGAATTTGAAAATTTCTTTTCGAGCATATATTTTTGAAGGTTCAAACTTCAAGAATTAAAAAAAAAGCGATTTTTTCAAAATTCTATACCAGAATATCCCCTTAAATCACAGCCCAGCCACATAACAAGACTCCCAGAAAACATCTCCTACGCCTCTTAAATTAATGAGTACTTTTAAATCAACGTGTGTTTCTATATATGGGGCATTCCATGTCAAATCACGCGGTCACCGGCCTGAACCCCTCGGATTTTGATGTCCAATGAATTGTGGATATCGTTTGGTTCAAAATATGACCTCAAATCTTTAGGAATTTTTATTTCATTTTTTAAGAGTTGCCCGAGCTAAAAAATCATTAGATTGAGGGAAAACATAAAGAAGGCCCTTCTTCAAATTAATGAAATTGTGTTCGCAGAAACTAGGGCCCGAAACAGATATTTTCGTCATAGTTTGATAATGGGCCAAAAATAATTACTATATTTTTTTAAATTATAATTACTATTTTTTTGTTTTTTTAAATTATCTGTTTTATTTCAAGTCATCGAGTTTGATAAATTTTCGAAGAATGTTGTCGTTTCATTCTTAAGACAAGAAAAAAAATCAAGTTTCATCAATTTTTTTTAATTGTTGTTATTCTCACTACAAGAAACAATCAAAATAAGAAATTATTTTAAAAAATAAATTGAAATACAAAAAAAATAGTAATTATTTTTGGCCCATTATCGAACTATGACGGAAATATCTGTTTTGAGCCCTAATGTCTGTGAAAAGAATTTCATTAATTTGGAAGAAGGCCCTCTTTATGCTTTCCCTCAATTTAATGATTTTTTACCTCGGGCAACCCCTAAAAAATGAAATAAAAATTTCTAAAAATTTGAGGTCATATTTTGGGCCAAACGAAACCCACAATTCATTGGACATCAAAATCCGAGGGGGTCAGGCCGACGACCGCGTGATTTGACGTGGAATGCCCCATATACATGTATATAGCTATATGCAGATAGCTGCAGGGGTTATTCGTATTTGAGTTGTACTTGGTGGAAAACGACGAGGGCGAAGGTGTGCAGCCCAACATTGGTGAATAAAGAGTGTCTGTTACCATGGAAATCGGGTTTTCTTCCCCCTACACTTTTAATTCCGTTGCTCTGTTCATACGCGAGCACTTCAGACGCAAATTAGAGTGTGCATAAACACGCGAGTTCACGAAAACACAAAAAGAGCATCATTCGAATGAAAAAACATTCGTACAACAATTTTTTTGCCTGTACAACTTTTTTAACTCCCCTCTGCACGATTATTGCGCAATATAAGGAAGCATGTTTCTCAATTTATAAAAATTTTAACATTTTGAAATTTACACTTTGATTTAATTATTAATTAATGAAAATGAAGCTCTCCTTCCTTTCCCATTGGAAAGCAAAATTGTTGAAAAAATTAAATTATCAATCAATTGGTCCTCTAAAAAACGGATAATCGATATGTTTCAATTTTTGAGAGCATGAAGAGACTCTCCTATTCAAGACCTAAGTGGAGAGAGAAAGAGGTAGTGAATAGAGAGAGAGAGAGAGAGAGAGAGAGAGAGAGAGAGAGAGAGAGAGAGAGAGAGAGGAGAGAGAGAGAGAGAGACTACGCAAATTGCCGGTTCATGAATTCGATGAATTTTTTTTGCATGCACGAATTCAATGCGCGAATGAAGTGATAAGCTCGTGCAAGCCCCTCGACCACTTATGCGAATTAATCTGGAGTATTCGGCTAATGCGGCTCGTGGGCTGAATTCAGATCTAGCGATTGCGCAAACAGTCCGCGTTTAACAACGCGAATCGATAATGAGGTATATTTTCATTCGCGTGTTTTCAGCACCGTTCGCGAATCCGAAAAAACCAATAACGAATGTGCGAAACGTTCGCCATTGATTGGGACACGATTTTTCCTCGACTCTTCCTAATATTGTCTGCATTGTTTGGGTAACAAATAATCCAGAGCTGAGGAATTATTGCTATCATTATGAAAAAAAGAAAGAAAGTCGCGGAATGCAGCGAAATTGCCAAAAAAGTCAGTAAAAATTATTGAGGCCTAAAAACCCAAATCTAAGGGATGGTAAAATTACTTTTCAAACTTTTCAGGACTGATAAAGTGTGTTTAAAATTATTTCTTCCTAATTGGCTTTTTGCAGATGATTTTTCTCGTGAAAAAAAAACAATTGCACGAGGAAGAAAAAAGTTTACGGAAAGAATATGGGGAAAATTGGTTTTAGGTTAAGAATGTTATCTTAGTTAGCCGGAATCACTATTCAAGACTCTGAAAAAATATCGTAAAAAATTGCTGAAGCAACTGGCTCATTTAATGAAAAACGCTCCAGGAATAGGCCACGCCTGCCTCCCCATGAAAATAGGCTTTTGGAAAATGTTGGCTGAACGACATGAATACACGATGTCGTTCGATCCAAGCATTGCTCGGGGATTAAAACATCATACATACTTGAACCCAATACACCGATAGTTCTGGTTTGCGTGTTCGCGCGTATCGACTCAGCTGTATCTGCTTACATTAGTTGCCTCTGTGAGCCAATTCACGCGGAGGGACATTCCTAACCGCGAGCTGTTGCCAGGTTTTGTGCGAATTCAAAGGGTTTTCGGGAGTACAATGTCAATGCGAAATGCTGTGAACAATGCCCTTCGTTAACCATCGTCGATATACTGGAATTTACGAGCGACGTTGAACGTGGAATTTGGAAAGCCATTCCTTCTCAAAGTCTGGTATTCTGGCTCCGTTTTCTCTGTTCTTTTATCAGATGAAATCAAATTTTACTATCTTAGCAGTTTAACTTGACCAACTAAGCAACTTAACCTATCTAACTAAGCAACTTAACGACTTAATTCATGTTAACTACTTAACTAAGTAAGCAACTTGACTGCTCAATTCAAGTTAACTACTTAACTAAGTAAGTATCTTAACTGCTTAACTAACTAAGCAACTTAACTACTTAACTAACCAAGCAACCCAACTACTTAACTCAAGTTAGAACTTAACTAACTAAGTAATTTAATTAGAGATATTTCACCTTTTTAATCCAGTAGTAACTAACTAATGGCAGCCCAGGGACCCATAATCTGGTAGGTTAGTAAAATGCGAGAACTTTCAGACGGTAGAGAGGTTATCAAAAAGAAACTACCCAAAGACCTGAATCTGGAAGACTTGTTGTCCGGTACAGATGTTATGGAATGGAGTATTTATTTGCTCGAGTTGTCGTGGTTAAGTTTTATTGCAGTGAGAATGCATTCCTGGTAAAGAAATAATTAGTGATGTGAATGGCATCACCAATGGTAGGCAGAGAGAGTGAGGGAATGTAATCGATTGTATGCGGGAATTCCTCAACTATAATATGCCAGCTCGTAGATTGTTCGCTTTGGCATGCTAATGACCGTTGGAATGACATAGGGCACGATATTTCCGTGTCTCCTGAGCTGTCTGTATGGTCGATGGGGTAGGCATTGTACAGGGACGTGTTTGAGCCACGCGATGATCCCTTTCAGGGTGGGACTCGCGGGCCAAGGCACCAGACATGTCCTGAATAAGTCGACCGGCTGCCGGATCGCGCGGATCAAGGTGAGATTATTATACCGAATGGCGGAATGGAGAGTGTAGGGGGAGAGTCGAATCAACGGACACGCAAACTCGATTAACCCGCGGTTATCAGCTGATGTAGAGCTGTAGGTATAGCCACGTAGGTCATGGGTAACGTGTTCCAATGTGACCCACTATTGTGAATGCATGAGGAGACCTCTAGCCGAAGGATCTTAAATTTTCATTCTCCAATGCGGTAACTAGATCGACCCCGGAGGGGGGACAAGAACAGCATTGGAGTAGCCAACATGGAATTCTGAGAAGGATCCGAGTGTTCTGATGGAGGGAACCCTTGAGTAGTTGATTTAAATGTCTGAAAATCCAATAATGATCTGGCACGTGAAATATTGGTTAACCCAAATCGACACTGTTCACTTGGTTAAGGAAAGAATTAATTAGTTTTAATTGAATTTGACGTTGGTGAGAGTTCCAGTGATATTTGTAGCATAGGTATCCTATCTCGATTCTTTGTTAGCCAGTATGGGAGGCCATCGAAACTGCATACAGACTATGAATGGTCCCTGTTCCAGCTAGTTCTGCGTCGCAATCTGCTCAGTTCCTTTCTCGCAGACTCTAGGGAAATTCGTTGAAAATGAGTTTTCGAAAAGCTATCGGGACGTATGAGACCATTCGGGTTCGGATTTTGTTGTACACCCAGTGTACGTGTACATACAAATAACCTCCCGAGTTTACTGAAAACCTACGCCATACCGATCGGCGTTACTGGGTAAGCCCACTTTTCCATAACTGAAGGATTGGTCTTTGCTGTCTGTCTCACTTGTCAGCCGGTTTATCGCCCGGTCATTCTCATTTCAGGCTGGTGAACCTATTCCTAGGGCACCATCAAAATGTGGGTATGTGATCTGGGCACAAATGCTGATAAAGTCTAGAAAGAATTGATAAACAGCGGAACCAAAAACACCTTTCCTCGACATAAAAGCTAGATTTCCCATCAATGCATCTTCAATTTAGCGTGATGGCCTGATGACCATTACAGTACATTGAAGAACAGTAGGCTAATAATTGGGCCATCGGAATAGGGATACCAGATGAACCATTTATCAAAATCCACTGGATCGGAATTTTCTTCTGCACTCTTGAGGCATCGAACACGTTCTCATGTGGCGAGCATTCGCGTCCACGAACTTTAATGATTCCGCAGGCGAATAAGGTTCGCAGAATTCAGTGCACTATTTTTGCGATATAGACGTGCATCATAACGAGGTTTCGGGAGGCGCACTATATGCGAAGTACGAGATCCAGGATGGGTATTAAATACGTGACCCGACTCGCGCTCTTTCTCCCCTCTCTGTATGTGATATCAGGGATTTGGGGGTTGACCACCCCTCTAAATTGCCGCGCAGAAAAGGATGGCATCACCCCAGGGGGCCTCCTCCATCCCAATGGTCGTTATTATCAACGCCGCGAAAGCAGTATCCGACGTATATATGTGTGTATCGAAATTGTCGGCAATTCCCCAATATATATCCGACTTTTTTTATTTTTGCCATTGAGGGGCGGAAAAAAAGACCAGCGGAGTAATCGGCGTGCGGAATCCGCGATATTGCGTCCATGCTTTTTTTTCTCACTCATTCGCCTCCTCCTCTCTCTCCTTTTCCATTCTCTACGCTCTATATTCAACGGATCTTCGATCAGGATCGATTTTTTTCTTCTCGGATTCGAACGATTTATCGTCACCCACGTGAGTCGCGCGGTTTTTCCAGGGAATATAAAAAGGTCCCGTGTATTTGATCGGCAAAGGGGCTCAGAAGTTTTCCCCAACGGCTCAGTGGAATTGGCTTTTCTCGCGTGTCTCGGTTTATCCTGCGTTCCCACTCGCTCTTTCGGCTTTTGAAATGGGAATAATGGCCACCAGTCAGATTCCCTTCATATAAGCCGAACATACGGGAGATTCTTGGATGTAATTCTGGTATATCGACGTATGTTCTCATGCACAGAAAAGAGTCGTCCGAAATTGAGAGTCTCTTTAATTATGGTGTTGATTAGGGTCATAATAATCGAGATCATTGCTATTAGGATTGAGACCAATGCATTGTCCAATGACATGTAATCATAACTAAAGTTCGAGTACCCAGATCAGTTCTCAGAATCGCGGAAAAATGTAAAAGCGTTTTTCCAAAGAGCTATAAATTTCATTTCCGTCACTAAATGATTTTTTTTTAACTTCAACCCTTATGCAGAGGGTTTTTCAACTTTGAAAAGGTCTCTCTCTCTTGAAGGTATACCATGGGGCATATGAAGAAAGAAAATGATGATAAAAGGATAATTATAAATTACTCACTGTTCGGATCGTGAATCCAACGTTTTTTGTCGCCGACCTTCATGATCCGCGTGTCATCCTGAAACATAGAACGATTGGAAATTTCGTTAGAGAGAATGAACGCGCGAAAAAAAGTCTCAAGTGAAAGAATAGACATTGATAAAACCAAGACGTATCTTCTTTTTGCTTTCATTTCGAAGCTCTCTTCGACGGAGCAGCTTATATGTGTGTCATTCCATATCAATTCAACGACGTTTTGACGGTGGTGATCCCTTCGATTTTTTTTATTTTTTAACATGTTATTATACATGCAAAAAGAAGTATCCCTGCCATTTTTGAGCTCTCTATCTTAAACCATACCGAAGTTATTGCTTTTTCAAGAATATACTTAAAATAATCATAACTTCTACATTAACCAAGATATTGTAAATTGTCAAGAGGTAATTTTTTTTTTTTCGAGGTACTTTTTGAAAAAGATATTAAAAATTAAGAAAAACAAATTTTCAATGTGTTTTTAAATGTTTTAAGCTGAAAAATTGGATTTTCTTTCAATGGGACCCCTTCGATTAAAAAAAAAAAATGATAAAATTCTACGTAAAAAAACAAAATTGTTGAGATTTTACCGAAGAGGGGATTCAAATAACTTCTTAACGAAATTTTTTTTTTCGATTTTTTGTGTTGTAATTTTGAACTTTTTTCCTTCTATGACTACAATAGTTGATTTCAATGATGTTAAAATAAATAATCTAACTTGCCTCACATATTTCCATTGTAAATTACAATAATTAACATGAAGAATTACAATTTACAATGGAAATATGTGAGGCAAGTTAGATTATTTATTTTAACATCATTGCAATCAACTATTGTAGTCATAGAAGGAAAAAAGATCAGAATGAGCAAAAAAGAAATCGAAATTTTTTTTTTTTCGATAAGAAGTTATTTGAATCCCTCTTCGGTAAAATCTCAAAAAATTTATTTTTTTACGTAGAATTTTACAATTTTTTTAGAAAAAATCGAAGGGTTTCCATAAGAAGAAAATCCAGTTTTTTAGCTTAAAACAGTTAAAAAGACATTCAAAATTTGTTTTTCTTAATTTTTTTATTTTTTTCAAAAAGTACATTGAAAAATAAAAAAAGATGACCTCTCGACGAATTACAATATCTTGATTAATATAGAAGTTTGTAGAATGTAGAAGAATGTAGAAATTTTTTTTTCGATAAGAAGTTATTCGAATCCCCTCTTCGGTAAAATCTCAAAAATTTTGTTTTTTTACGTACAATTTGATAATTTTTTTTTTTTTAATCGAAGGCGTCACATTGGAAGAAAATTCAATTTTTTAGCTTTAAACAGTTAAAAACACATTAAAAATTTGTTTCTATTAATTTTTTATATTTTTTTCAAAAAGTACCTTGAAAGACAAAAAAAAATGACCTCTTGACAAATTACAATAACTTGGTTAATGTAGAAGTTATGATTATTTTAAGTATATTCTTGAAAAATGAATAACTTTGGTATGGTTTAAGATAGAGAGCTAAAAATTGGCATGAATACTTTTTTTTGCATGTACAATAACATATTAAAAAATAAAAAAAATCGAAGGGGTCACCGTCAAAACGTCGTTGATTTGATATGGAATGACACATATATAATATACTCGGCAGGAAACCACCGGCAGAAAAAGAGGGAGAGGGAAGATTCAATTTTTGTTCACCCCCTGGGTACGAGGAATGTCCACATCGGGAATCTCTGGAGCAAACTCCATGGATCTTGATTCGAGGCTGTGAGAGAGGACAAACCCCATTGGGCAAACTTCATCCCTGAGGCAAAGATCATCTTTTCATTTTCCCATTGCTGGCTTTCAGCGGGTCTGCTCTATGTGCAGACATTTCCACAAATATATATGGGGCACTCCAGATCAACTCACATGGTCATCGGCTTGACCTGCTCGGATTCGACTGAGGATTTTTTTTGGGCATATTTTGATCCAAAAAAGAGGTTATTTTCTTCAGATTTTTATCACTTGTTTTACCCCATAAAATAATTGTTTTTCCATAACTTTTGAGTAATAATGATTTTGGACCAGATTTAAAATTCTAAAATTTTTTTCATAAAATTTATAATTAAAAACATGTATTTTCATCATAGTTTGAGAGTGGGCCAAGAATAATTTATATATTTTTTTTAATTAAAGAAAAAATCTTGTTTACAAATTTTGAAAAATAAATATTTTAATGATGGGAAAAAATAAAAATAAAAATAAATCGTATCGTGGTAAAAAAAAAAATTTTCCTATATTTTGATAATATATTTTCTGTATTTCGATAATAGATATCATAAAATCGATTAATTATGACATAGCAAAAATGTATTACTTTTCGGACGGAGCATCACAACAATATAATAATAATAACTTTATCTAACTATTATCAATATATAGGAAAAAAATTTGTTTACCAACATATGATTTATTTTTCTTTTTTTTATCCTACAGGGAACCATTATTGAAATATTTAATTTACAAAATTTGTAAACAATTTTTTTTCTTTAATTAAAGAAATATATAAATTATTTTCGGCCCACTCTCAAACTATGATGAAAATACAAATTTTTGGTTATAGAATTTATGCAAAAAAAAAATCACGATTTTCAACTGGTCCAAATTCATTTTTACTCAACAGTTATGGGAAAAAAAATATTTTATGGGGTAAAACAAGTGATAAAAATCTGGAAAAAAGAATGGCCTTTTTTTGGATGAAAATATGCACAAAACAAAAATTGGAAACTAAATCCGAGCGGGTCAGACTGATGACCACGTGATTTGACCTGGAATGCCCCATATATATATATATTGATAGGGGACTGTATGATCTGGAAAAGAGAATGAGAGGTCAGAGAGACCGAAATTGTAAAGTGTGAGCAAGTAATTCAGTACACAATTTTCCAATCCAGCAGAGATTAGCTGACGTCCTAAAATTGGAGATTTAAAATTTTGCTACGACACCTCTGTTTGCCTCAGGACTCAATTTTATTCTCTGAATTAAGGCTTCTCGTTTGGGCCCGAAAAAAAATGTTTTCCCATCCATCCGTATAACGTTATCCACTCGAGGATTCACGAAGAAGCGGACTTAATTACGTAATTAACGTGAACAAACGTAGAAAGACAAATAGCGAGGGAGTCAGACAGAAAACCATCAAGGGAATACCTGTGTACCAGAGACTTGGGCAGTCCATGGTAGGAGCTTACTACGAATGCGAGAAATCGAAGGAGAAAATAGAGAAAAGAGAAGATACTGTACACATACACAAAGATACTGAGATAAGATACACGAAAACCCCTTAAATCGTTGTTTATATACAAAATCCTAAAAGATTTTAGAGCTGGAATCTTATTTTACCCATTCAGGAATTGGAAAAGGGATCCGGTCGGATTCCGGCTCGCGTCTTGCGTTCCCAGTCGGGATCGAATCCGATTCCGGATCGGATCCCAAGATTGATTGTAACAGGCGCAAATTGAATTTTGGAAGGGACTCCAGACTCAGGGATTGCTTATGGTGACCTTTCCAGATCCTGCAGGATGTTCAAACTTTTTTAATCAGTTTTTTACATTCGTGTTTTGTCATTTTCAAAGGTTATGCAATTAACCTTGCAAAAGAGCCTTTTGTTGAAATTTATTCAATTTTTTTTAATTTTCTTTGGAAATCGTTTGAGGGAACTCGAGGGTATTTGTTTTTGTCCTCGCAACTCGCAACATTGAAAATTCGTGTATTACATATGTATAGATGTAGAATGTAACGATTTGATGGATAGCGGGGCTATTGGTCGGTCTTCTCTCTGTTCTCTTTGCCACGGTAAAATTATCTCCAACTAATTGTGAGACGGTGGAAGTAAACTTTGCCAATTAACCGCTGGTGCTCTTATGCTGCCGTTTAGGAGTGAATTTCTCTCTCTCTCTCTCTCTCTCTCTCTCTCTCTCTCTCTCCCTCCCTCTCTCTCTCTCTCTCTCTCTCTCTCTCTCTCTCTCTCTCTCTCTCTCTTTCCTGCCCTCTGTCTCCTTTGCGATGGGCAAAGGGCCCGTAACTCGTCTAAAGGTCCAAACTCGAAACTTCGTCGGGGCGAAAACGTGGCTGAAGCAAATCCACGAGAGATTTAGAGGAAAAGAGAGAGACGGAGAGAGACAGCATTGAGGGAGCTTTGGCGTTCGAAACTCAACCTCTTCCTACACTTACAAAGACCCGAATACAGTATAGAAAGCCATGCATGTGAATTTCCAAATATATATATGTGCAGAGACAGAGCAGGAAGAAGAGAAGATTCAAGATGAAATTTCTCGACTCTACGACTTCAAAATGTTATCTGTGAGCAGAAAATGCCGGGAGAAAGAGGGAAAATGGAAAATTTGGTAATTCAAAATGGTTTCCCTTATCACGGATTGATGCATCGCATTGTACGATCGAATGAATGTGCCAGAGGCGAGTGCAACGAGTACTTCCAACATCACATTATGGCTCTTCATTATTTGTCCCTACATTGAAACGCTTGGTTACTCCACCAAAGTTTTTATGTAATCTATATGCAATCCCTAAAATATGGGAATAAATAAATATCATTAATATCTATGGGCTCTCGAACAGAAAAGAAGTATTTAATTTTAATTGTCCTCAAAAATCGGACTTTGCTCGAAAAATTACACTACCGGCGAAAAGTTTCGAGACAAAACTTCAAAAAAGGTCTGGAACATTTTTTTATGCCATTTCGCCGAAAGTCGACGTATTCGGCTGTATTTCTTGATTTTTTAATCATTTTTACATTTGTTTTTAGATTTGGACTCTATTTTAAAAACAGCTGTTTTTCGCCTTTTTCCCCCTCTCTTCGGGTGCACCCATTTTCCAGAGGAAATTTTTTAAATCCATTTTTACGATTGTATTCATAAAGAGGAAAGTTTGGGCTTCAATTTCCTTTTTAATATCTTTGAGCGATTTTTTTTTTCAAAGTTATTCTGTTTTTTGTGAAAAAAGAGGAAATTTGAAAAATCCTGTATAAAACGAAAACGAAGAGGATTCATGAAAAACTTCAAGAAAGCAAAAAGTTGCGTTTATTTTTGGTGAGTGCAGAGTAATTTTTTCAGATTTTTTTTCCTAAAAAAAAGAAAATTGAAGTTCAAACTTTCCCCTTTATAAATCCAATCGTAAAAATGTATTAAAAAAATTTCCTCCAGCAAATGGGTGCAAATGAAAAGAGAGGGGGAAAAAGCGAAAAACAGCTGTTTTCAAAATAGAGTCTAAAATTTGTAAAAATAATTAAAAAATCAGGAAATGAAGCCCTTTTAAAATGCCGCTTGTTAAATTAGTCTACGTTGACTTCCGGCGAAATAGCATTAAAAAACGTTCCAGACCTTTTTTGAAGTTTTGTCCAGAAACTTTTCATATAATATTTGGTTATATTGTGGATTATGGAAAAATGAATTTTTCTTCACCGTATAATTTCTGCTACAAAGCCTCTTTTTTGAAATATTGTTTCATTAAAAAGTTCGGGTGCGTGTAAATCAGAGGATTTCTTGATTTAATCGAATACTAACTTATAGGGTTAACATGTCTTCCTAGGGTTAACATTTCTTCCAAGGGTTAACCTATCTTCCAAGGTTTAACCTATCTTCCAAGGGTTAACCTATCTTCCAAGGGTTAACATATCTTTTTTCTCTGTCACGATCATGTTAAGATGTAACAACGAGTCAAAATCGTCTGGAAGAAAATAAAAAAAATTCGCCAAAGATGCTGAGAGGTCCATGACGAGCCAAGACAAAAGCTTATGCAACAGAAAAATATTGATCAACACTTGAACTCGCTGTAATGGGCTCAAGGAAAAACAATGTCACACGATGAGACATGAAACCCGAAGTGGAAATTCGTGCGTTGGGAATTCGGGCTTAACATGGCAACTAAAATGTATATATTTATACTCGAGAGTGAAGTAGAATAGAATTTTAGAATTAACACCCAAACTGACAAAGAGCCATGAAACTTTAGTAATTAATTGGTCTTACGAGTCATCCGGAAATACATATATATATATATATATATGTGTGTGTGTGTGTGTGTGTGTGTGTGTGTGGTTTTGCACTAGGTGAGTTCGCGTGCCTTAACATTTGTGAGATTCATGTACGGAATACAATACAGAAACTGGATGCGTCTCGCGAAAAGGAGAGAGCGAGAGAGTTGAGAGTCACGTGAAACTTTGAAATGCTCTCTCGCTTTCATTTTCCTCAACTCGGGAACGACGTACGTCTCTCGTTTTCATTATTCACGATCACCGTACCGTAACCACCGTAAGACTCGTTTTCTTCGTGCTGCACAATTCCCTCCTTCCTAGCGTTGCCTCACCCAAACTTGACACCGGAGTGAAATTTATTTGCACCATCAACATTAACATTTCATCCAGAAGACTTATCCGAGCCTTTTTGTCCATTTATACGATAATCCTTCGAGTATTTGCGAATTTGGTATTGCGACTTCAAATATCTCAATGCTTCCCTTTAATTAACATCTAATCACTTTAATACACTGAGAGAAAAAATTACTAGAACTAGAAATAAAGTTTTGAAGGCAAAAAATAATTTTTTCATGATTTGCCAAAACTCGATTCAATCAATTGCGTGTTTATTAATTGTTGCTAAACATTTTATAAAAAATATATAGCCCTTGCCAAATAATTTAATATGCATAGTTCAGTGACCCCAAAAAGAGATAAATAGAAAAAAGACAAATCTGCGCCAATTCTCCGATCTAATTTCTCTGTCCGACCGAGATTCGAACCCTTGACTCTACCCATCATCATACCTATCCTACCTAACTACCTAACACGCTACCTATTACGCTATCGACTCCTACTATGCACTTGAAAACATTTAGGAGTTATGAAGATTCGAATATAAGAAAACATTTAAAAACCAGTTCTTTAATTTTTAACATTTTATGTATACTATTAAAGTATACTATAGAAATGATAGTTCTTTGTTTGATAAAAATAAAAATTTAATCATTCCAAACAAATATTCTATTGGTATAAAATAATGTGTTCCTTATTTTACTGCAGCTTCTTTTAAAATAATCACGATCAAATTTATATCTAATAAATATTGAAAATACTACAGAAATATTTTTAGAAGTAAAATAATGATGAATTTATTGCAACGAAATCATTTTGTTTGAAAAAAATAATTTGATGATGTCGTTTTTCAGATTCAAATAATCTAATGTTTATGGTGCGATAAATGTAATTAATCTAATGAATACAAATTTAATCAAATCCATTTAAATAAAAATGTTTTTTGAAGTAAAATAATAATGACTTTATTGCAAGAAAATAATTTTTTCGAAAAAAATAATATCGTATTGAATTCGTTTTTTAGATCCAAATAATCTCATGTTTGTGATGCGGTCAAATTTGAAAAAAGTAGCGTGCGTATACACGGAATCGCCTGGAATTATTTCAGAATTTTCCTATGCAATTGTTTTTTACGATTTACGCTCGAATAACTCTGATGATGACGTTCCAGCGAAAAATTGAATTTAATTGAAATTTCCGTACTTTGTGATACAATCAAAATTAAAAAAAAATCAGCAACATTTGGCATGCTATAAGCAATAATTATCAATAATAATATTGTCCAAAAGTCATTGACAAATTGTTTAAACAATTGTTTAAACAATTTGTTGAACAATTCTAAAAAATGATCACGTTCAAAAGTCATACCGGGTCGAAATTACCGGGTTAAGTAAATATTTAATGTCTTATTGAAGAGCGTTCACCTCTAACGTAACGTTATTATTTGCATGCTGCGATGTTTGTATATCGAATTGTGAAGTTTTTAATTTTTTTTCTAATATTTTATCTCTCCATGAAATACGCTTTTTATCAGGAATTCTTCAATCATATAACTTGGAATGATAAAATTATAATTAAAAATTACATTTTTTCAGAAAAAACCGCTTCCGTATCCTGCGAACTCAACTATTTCCTATACTACTTCATAAAATTAATTACATTGAAAAGTCTTTTTCTAATAGTCGAAACGTTTCAACGAATAGAATATTAATACAAAATTTTGACGATATTAGACTTTTAATGGTAGCGAATGCACTCACGCGAATTTGCGGTACAAATAAATGCAAGATTTGTTACTAAACTTTGTTCGCCGGTTAATATTTTTCTCGCCATTTTTCAATAAATCCACCAAAATAAATAAAAGTGAATAGTTATTAACATAAGAGTAAAATATGTTTTTTGGCACAACAATTGGTTGGTGAAAAAAGGCTGAATCTCAATTTTTAAGGGGGGAAACCCATATAAATGATCGAAAATGGCGACGGGATTTTTTTCCAACGCAACTACTGCGGACCAATCGTTTTCAACTTTGGAGACTATTTTATTGTACATTCAAAGACGTGAAAAACATTTTTAAAATTTTTTTTTGCCCGAAACTTTAAACGCGATTTACCCGAAACTACATTTTCGCAATTTGCGGCAGCGATAAAAAAAAACTATTCATCCGATTCGTTTCGACCAAATACTTTTAGACACATAATTGCAAATGCTCGTCGACAAACCTCCATTTTAAACAAAATTAATTTAACAATCATTTTTTGCATAAAAATGTACGGTGAAAATTCGATCTTTTTTCTCTGAGTGCTGCCATTATTACAATATTCAACTTTTGAACTTTTTTCTTGGTTTATCGACACCGTACTTTTATATAGAAAGTAATGGTTTCTGATTTTTTCGTTTCGGATGAGAAACAAAAAAACTACAGCTGCCGCAATTCGCCATCGTGGGAAAAATTCGTTCAGCAACGATTGGTTGCAGGCTGCTGACGAATACTTATTTTCGATTTGAAAAAATGTTTTTCAAATTTTCGAATGTACAATAAAATACCCTCCATAGTTGAAAAGGATTGGTCCAGTAGTTGCGTTGGAAAAAAATCCCGAAATTCCTCGTCATCTTCGACCATTTGTATGAGTTTCCCCCCTTAAGTATCTCGAGGATGATCCTAGACTATTTAAAAATAATAATTACACAATCGCGGTTTTGCGATTTTTTTTTCTGCACATTGGGGAATTTCACGGCTTGAAAAATTTCGGCAGAAAAGCCCATGCATGAATGACGTAGGGAAAACGTTCGAGTTTCGAAATGTGAGAATTGTACGATTATAGTACATACGTTGGAGCCAGACACATCTGTGCAATCAAAAGAACGTGACTTCTTATCGTCTCATCACCTCAAATCGTTCACTAAAATTTTTTTAGAGGGCATGTATAGTAAGAAAGATATACAGAACTAGTTCTCACATAACTGGAAGCTCTCGCGATTTTCCTTCGCTATTCCCATGTCATACTATTCTAAAACTAAAATTTAGAAAAATTAACAACTTCCAAAAACACTTTCTCATCTATCTGCGAAAAATGTCAGATATTCCGCAACTTTCTAGAATGAAATTTCTTCGATATCGATTTTTCAACTTCGAAGAACATTTCTGGTTCCCATGTCATACTTTTCTAAAACTAAAATTTAGAAAAATTAACAACTTCCAAAAACACTTTCTCATCTATCTGCGAAAAATGTCAGATATTCCGCAACTTTCTAGAATGAAATTTCTTCGATATCGATTTTTCAACTTCGAAGAACATTTCTGGTTCCCATGTCATACTTTTCTAAAACCGAAATTTAGAAAAATTAACAACTTCCAAAAACACTTTCTCATCTATCTGCGAAAAATGTCAGATATTCCGCAACTTTCTAGAATGAAATTTCTTCGATATCGATTTTTCAACTTCGAAGAACATTTCTGGTTCTCATTCTCCATTCATCTTTCATTCTTTTTGCCAAACCGATGAAGCTCAAAAAAACTGATTAATCTTTAACGACATAAGTAATATTATCAATATTTGAACTATATTTTCATTTTTTTGGGCCTTCAGCTCATGCAAGTCCCTCGAGGCGAAGGTACAGGGCCGGAAAAAATTTCCATCACCTTAAAGTTGTTCAGCGAATGGTCTGTGGCATTTTTTCCACCAACAGCTGACTTGATGATTAATAAACGACAGTTAACTAACGATAAACAATAAATTAGGTTTAACAGTAACAATGCTTGAATTTCTGCATCCAGAATTAAATTTGCAAAGGTTTTTTTGACAATTTTCAAATTTCCAAGCTACTTTTCACCTTGCATCAAAATCCAAATTTTCATCTGCATTGTGCAATGCAGAATATTTTTGCCCTGAGTGTGCTGATTTATCGAGAGTCGTTCAAGTTGGCTCACTAACTTGTTCCACGAGGTATTACGGTAAGTTTATTGTATAAATTCACCTCTATGTGAAGTCGATGGAAAAAGACGTTAAGAAAGAGAGAGAGAGAGCTAGATTGAACTATCGTAATCTAGCAGCTCGGACGATGGAATCGGGGTCAACACGCCTTCGCAAATCGAATGGATCGCCCGCGTTTGCTCCGTTTCTAATATATATATATGAGGCATTCCGTGCCATTTCGAACGGTCAAAAAGTTGTCCACTCTCAAAAAAATTGACATTTTGTCAAATTATTCAATTATATGAAAAAGAGTAGTGAGAATTTTTTCAAAATTTTTGATCGCATTTTTGTGAGTTTTTCAAAATTTCAAAATGTTCCAAGTACCGTTATATCTTGAAAGCATTGTTTTTCAATTTTTTGAATTTAAAAAATGACCATTTTCATCAAAAATATAGGAAAATAATTTTTTTCGGTTGGTATGTCACTTTCGATTTATGTCAAAAAATTCCAGAATATTTTATTTTTGTTGTTTTTGCTCCAATAAGCTCCGAAACATTAATATTATTATTGTAGATGTTCTTTTATCAAAAAATTTGAGAGAAACAATTTGGGAGAGTATGATTTTCCATAATAATTGTTTTTTCTAAAAAAAATAATGTTATTAATGAAACAAAGCATAGCTTTGAAACCACTAATCGAACCATCAATAAAAAATACGTGTCTATTGCACACACTCCAGAGTATTTTCTTGAATTTTTTGACATAAATCGAAAGTGACGTACCGATCGAAAAAAATTATTTTCGTATATTTTTGATGAAAATGGTCATTTATTAAACTCGAAAAATTCAAAAAAAAATTTGTTCACAAAGTTCATGTGAAACTGCAACTTTTTTGTCTGAAAAATTTTTCTGTTCGATCGTATGATTTCAAGATATAACGGTACTTAAAAAATTTTGAAATTTTGAAAAACTCCAAAACATGCGATGCAAAAATTTTGAAAAAATTTACAGTACTCTTTTTCATATAATTGAATAATTTGACAAAATGTCAATTTTTGTGAGAGTGGAGCACTTTTTGACCGTACGAAATGGCATGGAATGCCTCATATATTCGTATATAATACTCCGGACTCCGTTCTCTGCTTTTCCTCTCGGTCTATAATGGCTGAGAGTTCGTTCGGCAAGCTCGTTTCCAGTGCCGAGTCGTTGCTATAAAATGCATTAGCGGGGAGACACATGCCATCTACTTGCAACTTTCGAGAGACTGTTGGACAAGTATTATATATATATATAGCATATATAGATAGGGGAAAGCGGGGCAAGATGGCTACCATAAGCTAAATCGCTATGTAAGCTCATTGCTTTCAACCTAAAAATAGCGTTTATATCAATTTTATTGCAGCCTAAAAAAAAATTGTTAGGGCCAAAAAGGTCACCACCCTGAAATTTATTTATTTTTGGAAATTCAAGTAAACGAGGAGGAACGTTGAAAAAAGCTATTCCCTTTGAGAAAGAATATTTTTGCCCATTATAATAATAATTCCCTCACTTTCGAGATTTTTCAATTTGCAATGTTTTTTAATGATTTTGGAGGGTGGCCGTTTTGCCCCCCTGTGGCCATTTTGCCCTGTTTTCCCTTATACGATACAATGAAGAACGAGAGAGTGTGTACAATTTTTTCGAATTTCATTGTCGTTACGGACATAAAATAGTGACTCATTTTTCCAGCTCGCTGTTGTCAGTGCATCCTGAAAATCCAATTTTCCCGAGGCTATGTTTGGCACAAGGATTTATCGGTACAATAGAACGCACCAAGAAGAATGACCAGGGATTCGTAATATAAACTCGATGAATTGGGATGACAAGGTCAGCCGGAAGTTCAAGCTCCAGAAATGCTAAAACGTTATTCTGACAGAGATCACGTCAAAACGGTATTGTAAGGGCACATTTACAGCTTTTTACCATTTGTTTCTCTACCAGAAATACATTCTAACTGAGAAATAACAAGCCAAAGAGAATAAATCTCTACCAAATAACATCTCTACCACTTGACAGCTCTACCATTTTACAAGCTTATCAGATTAGAAGCCTTCAGGTCTCTGATTCCCTACTTACCGACTGCCAGTCAACTGGGTTTGTTCATTGGGACAGGACCCAGCGTCGGTAAGTTACCGACCAAGTTGACGAGCCAGAAAATTATAATCTAGTAGGTTTGTAAAAAGGGAAAGCTGTTAACAGGGAGACTTGTTTTCTGGTGGACATATTATTCAAGGGAGTTATTATTTAATGAAGATTCATTCTGGTAGTCTCGTTACTTGGTACAGGTATTAAAACGCCTCTGTTTGGCAGAACTGTATTTCTGGTAGGTAAATAAGTAGTAAAACTAAATCTGCCGATTGGTCATGGCTATTTCCCTAAAAATTGATCATTTGTGTGGAAGAAGTGACTTTGAATTCCAATGTGGCCTCAGATAACTGATGACCTTGTGACAAGCTCTTGGACCGAGATGGACAATTGATATAGACGATTACACCGAGGGAGGAATAGTCAACGCTGAGAATGCAGTTTCACAATTATTACACCCAAAGTACGTAAATCATTGATGTGGTAATTGAGGCAAGAGGTTTGTGCCGAGGGAAGAGAAGGGGATGCATGAAATAGGGCTTACATGAACATCGGTGTACTGTACCAAATAATTGGTGGGCGAATATAGCTGAGCGTTCTGCCCGAAGGGGTTTTGTCCACGAAGCTCTATCGCACTTTACACACATATATACAGTGATATGTACGCATATGTTTATACGACTATTGCGCACATTGTGTTACACAAAGCTTTCCGTGAATTGCCCGTCGAAAAGCGATTATATTATGCGTTACGTTCAATTCAAAAACCCACGCAAAACGATTGCGCGAATTATTTCCCGTCAAAACGATATGATTTCATTTTTGATGTTTATTGAAAACGCGACAAAAATGTGGAAATCAACAATATAGAGGGCTTCGGAAATCTGCGAAAATTGGCAAATTTAGAATCAAAATGTAAATTTATAGTGTTGAAACCAGAGTTGTAAATAATGCATTACTTTGATAATGCAAGACTGTATTTATTACCTATTATACTGCATCGTGTGTAATGGATGCGTGTTCCATTACAAATAAAAAAAGTAATGTGTAATGGATGCGTGTTCCATTACAAATAAAAAAAGTAATGTCGTGTAATGGATGCATGTTCCATTACAAATAAAAAAGTAATGTGTAATGGATCCGTGTTCCATTAGAAATAAAAAAAGTAATGTGTAATTTATGCACGTTCCATTACAAATTACAATTTTTTTAAAAAGTAATTTGCAGTGGAGAATATTCCATTACAATTACTACACATAATTATAAGCAATCTAATAAAAATTACAAGTTACCGATGGAAAATCTGTCGCTTTATTGAATCCCTAAATAATGTCCATGTTCTTTTTTTTTAACTTTATGGATCATTTGTGATAATTGTGGATGAACTTTTGGTGAGCGAAATAAAATAATGAGACAGCGATGTGCAGGTTTCTAATACGAGCACGGCAATTTTTCTATTTGTAATGGAATATTCTCCACTGCAAATTACTTTTTTTCTAATTGTAATTTCTAATGAAACATGCATACATTATACATTACTTTTTTATTTGTAATGGAACACGCATTCATTACACATTACTTGTTTAATTTGTAATGGCACATGCATCCATTACACATTACGTTTTTTTATTTGTAATGGGACATCCATCGATTACACATTACTTTTTTTTATTTGTAATGGAACATGCATACATTACACATTACCTTTTTATTTGCAATGGAACACGCATCCATTACACATTACTTTTTTATTTGTAATGGCGCATGCATCCATTACACATTACTATTTTCATTTGTAATGTAACATGCATATATTAAATATTACTTTTTTATTTGTAATGGAACACCCATCCATTACACATTACTTTTGTAAATTGTAATGGAAAACTTGTCCAATACACATTGCTTAAAGTAATGGGTAATGCATTACTTTTACATTACTATTTTCACAACTCCGGTTGAAACCTACACTTACTTTTGGACTCGGATATTTAAGATAGACCGTCGCAATGTCAAATTTTTGAAAAATTTGAACTATAAGGTCTGGTTCCTTGATTGAAATGAAGATTCGTTTTAGCAGGAAGAGAGTGTCGAGTTTCGTGAAGTCATTCGTCATGTTCAGCGTCAATTTTGACAGTGTAGGGAATCAGGATTGACTGGATCAGGACAGAAGCAGGCGAGAGACAGAGGAAGGCAAAAAGAGGGATGGAGAGAGAGGTCAGCAGAGATTTTCTCGTCAAACTGTCGAGCGACGCGTATTACGTTTCAGCGCTATATGTGGCGCTTACGTTTGCACTATGTTGGCCGTTGGTTCGTAAATTCTCATCCATTATAGTGGCGGCGATGCCTGGCGAAGAGAGAGTGGAAACGGCTCTCTGGGCTTCAGCATCCCTCAAGCTCTCTCCTCGGCCTTTCAACCCCATCTTCACGGGGATTTGCTTCCGAAGGTTGATGGACGATTTCAGGACCGCCGAATACACAAGCGATGTGTACAAGCCCGCATGCGTATGGGAACGTGCATTAGTGTTTGTGTGCACATAGTTGCTACTATTGCCATCCTTCATCCCCGCAGAATACTCTCGCGATAACGATTTTACACCATTTTTCGAGACATACACGTACATCTTGCTTTCCTTCCAACACTATTCACCAGCGATGGGCATCAAGAGAGCCCATCATCGGTAGTACCCATCGGATTACTTCAGCAGAAAATTCTGATGACGTCCTCACGAAGAATCCTCCCAAACCCAAAGAATCCGACCGAATAATCAATTTTCCGCTGAACGTCGATGACTCGTAAATAAGGCGTAAAGTTATTCACCGTAATATCGGAAACAACACGCTTTATCTTCGTTTCATTCACTATTATCAAGTAGCCCGGAATGACAACTTCTTCCAGCATTTTCAATAACGACATATGGTTGATTTCATCACTCCGCAAATGAAGCAGGCCTTGTGCTGATAAGATAACAATCAAATTCACCCACAGATTCAAATGACGCGCGTGGAAGCCTTATCGAAATTTAAAAAAACGGCGAGAGCAAATGAGTGTTCGATGGAAACGGATCGTTCAGACTTTCGACACAACGGGTACCGTTGTTTCCCGTGTTGAACGAAGACTCGACTGTCGAGGTGGGCTTGAAGCAAAACAGAAACAAAACGTCGAGGAAATTCACGAGACTCCTGGTAGAAAAAAAATATAAGGATAAGCGATAACCGCAAATCCCCGAGACCCAAAAGTTACATGCGAGGGAGTTTGTGCGGGAGGGCGAGGCGAAATAAGCACTACACTCCTGGGGATTTCTCTCTACCAGCAGGGCCACACTTGGAACCCACTGAAGGAAGATCCAGTGAGTGGAAAATCTAAAAGCGAAGCTGCGGACCAAAATGGTGGATTTGGAGGCACATTTACAACTCTACTTGTTTCTCTAGCAGAAATACATCTTTACCACAATAAGGCACTACCGTATTGTTAGTGCTAATCAACAAGTCTATCGTATAACATATTTGCTAAGCCGAAGCGTTTTATTAACCCTACCAAATAACAAGTTCTACCACTTGACAGCTGTCTCATGAAATATAAGCCTACCAAATTACAAGACTTCGGCTTGTCAACTCGGTCGGTCACTTATCGACGTTGGAGCCCACCCCAATGAAAAGACACAATCGTCCTGCAGTCGGTAAGTAGGGAATCACATTAGGAATATCGGAAAAGTGGTGCGTTCGTGCCGGTAAGAGTTACAACAGAAGACCTCCCAATTTCGGTATAAGCCGTACGGCTAAATTCTGGGGAGATGGATGATGTTCTGGCTCCTCATTGGAACGCTAGACATAATCATTGGATTTCCTGAAGGGATTTTTGCTCTTACAATTGTTACCTGTAAGAGAACCTTTCGCCTAATTGGAAATCTCGAATTCGACGGATTGAATTCAAGCATTCCAACTATGCGTACAATTCCTCCAGAGCATTCAGCACGGTGCCGATTCGATGATCGTCGACCACGGCTTATGCCGGGTCACTCTCACGTTGAGGAGGACGCTAAGGGTGAGAAAAAGGGGTACGGGAGAGCGAAGTTCGACTTTTGGTCCCTCTCTCGCGGAGTTTTCAATTTAAGAGCACGTTGGACTTTTCCCACAGCGTTGTGGGTCACCTACCAGCTTTACAATATACGTGCATAGATGTATACCGATAAATATACATGTGTGTGTGTGTGGTACACTCGCAGTACTTAACCCCGTGGGAAGCACACCATTGTTGCAGCAGTGAGAGCACATCGAGCTTTCCTAGACTGCATGCGCTGTTGGAAATGGTTCTCTCACGAGAATTTGGGCTTTTCCCGTACGTCATCATAATTTTTCCTCCATGTTTATGTACGTTGCATATAGATCCGCTATGAATGAAGTAACGAGGTACATGGAACATTTGGCGACTTACCGCTGGAAAAGAGCACAAAACCCCAAACGTGCAAATTCCACATCGGGTCAGGTTGAAAAAAAAAAGATAAAGAAACATTCCGAGTCATACGTGGATTTACAAACTGGTGCAGGTACACGGTTAAGGGGGAAGGCAGACGAAAAGAGGAAAATAAGGGTGGGTTTGGCGTGCCGGGACAACGTTGGAAGGATTTTATTATAATGGAGGCTGACCGAGTTTATTTCCGCTTCGAAAAAAACTGCCCAAGTGGATTTCGCGTTTTGCACGATGAAATCTATCGTCGGAACATTATTTATGCGAACTCTACGAGCGCTCAGGAGAGAAGCAACGAGATTGTGGGGGATGAAGCGTGCGGAAGGGTCGTTAATAGAATTCTCGACAGAATCGTATTCCTTCGGGCCAATATGAGAAAGGAAACGTGCATACACGTATATAGCCCAACCATCGTGGGGAAATTCTCAAATTGCCCTCTCTCTCTCTTGCTCTCTTTCATTGACCGGTATACATATGTAACTTTTATATGGCTCCGGGTAATTCTATACGAGGCATAAAGGAGCTGTAACACAAATCGTGTGATTTCGGAACGGAAACCGCAAAGACCGGTGAAATTACAATTTGCATGTTCTCGCTTGTATGCGGATACAAGTTTTCCATGTACAACGAACAGAAAAGAAATAAAATTGACGTATGAACGAATCGGTACATTTTATTTCTCATCGTAGACGTTCAAAGGTCGTCTAGGAAATCAGCTGGAATTTGACAAAATATCGGACTACCGACCGTTTGGGGGAGGATCCTGCTTTAGAAGATTCGGAAAATAGGCTCTTTTTATTGCTCGAGTCGATGAATAAATTATCCAAGAATGAATGTTCAAAGTTACAGATTTCGATTGTAAGTATTTTCGAAGATACAAAGCCAAAAGCAGAGGAGCTCATTTTATTTGTATTCTTCAGTATTAAATTATACTCTGAGCC
This sequence comes from Alloplasta piceator, assembly GCA_946863875.1. NCBI lineage: Eukaryota > Metazoa > Arthropoda > Insecta > Hymenoptera > Ichneumonidae > Alloplasta > Alloplasta piceator. The sequence goes on from OX333074.1 coordinate 2,439,672, forward strand.
AACTAAAAAAGTGAGTCAAAAAAGTCCTTCAAATAACTTTAACAGCAGGTTCAAGTGTTTTTTTCTAGGACATTTTATTCCAACTCAAAAAGTTATAATTTTACAATTGAAGAATTTTCTGGTTTTTTCAAATTTGATTTTATTCGAGTTCGATCAAGGGAAAATCCAATTGAAGACGCAAAACGTGCGGAAAAACCGGAAAAACGCACTTATGGGGCAAATAATGGTTTTTACTTCGTGATCAGCTGATTGTCAAAATAGAAAACGAGGTTAAAACGAGTCAACATTGCAGAAGGGATTGAAATCGGTCGATGGAGAATGTTTTGTATGAAAAAAGTGTTCTCACCCCGATTCACTGTGTAGTGTGTATATTGCACTTACAGCGAAAATGACATTCATTTATTTTCCGGGCGAATAGGTGCGAAAAAAGCGAATCTATGCAAAATGCCTCGGAGATTCTTTTTTTTTCTTCCATCAGCGGTGAAATAGCCCGACGAAACAGTGTTACGTTATTTATTTATGCATTTATTATCACTTTTTCGCCGTATATGTAAATACTTGGCGTCGAGATCCCATCACCCCTCTTAATATATATATATATATATATAGAAAGCTTGTCAATCGATATTTCAGATTGCCTCTGAGAATCCAACCTTCCTTTTTCATCCAACAGAAGAAGTCACGCCTCGAGGACCACCCCGTGTATATGTTTATAATATATGGGGCATAATATATATGGGGCATTCCATCCCAAATCGGACAGTTTGAAATTTTTTTTTTTTTATTTCCTCAACTTTTTCATATTTTTGAGTACCCATCAAAAGACCCTTCGTGTTAAATTTTGAGATTTTTTTGATTACCCGTTCAAAAGATATTAAATTAATAAAAAAAACCGCTCTTTTTTTGGTATTTTGGTCATAACTTCTTTAATAATGGTCCAAATTAAAAGTTTTTTTTTCAAAAATTTTGTTTTTTCATGGCCTTTTCAGAAAAAAATACAACAAAAATATTCGACGTGATTTTGAATGAGTTTTTTAAGTTTTAAACTTTTAATCGCGTTTTTAAAAGTGATTTTCATTTTTGATTTTTTAAAAAATCTTTTCTTTCAAACATTTATCTATTCAACAATTTTTGAGACTAGTCCGATCGTGGGATCTCAATACTTACTATTTTTTTCGATTTTTGAAAATTAAATTTTTTTTTTTTTCAATAAATTATTATGAATACCAACTTTTGTTACTGTATAGTATTTTTTTCAATATTTAGAATTTATTTCGACACTTTTTTATTGTTAACAGGTTCTTAAAATTAATAATTAATCGAAGTCTGTTTGTGAACAATAATAACAACAGTTTTATTTATTCACATATTTTTTTGAAAACCTTACATATACGATTATTTCCTGAATTAGAATATTCCTTTGCCAATACGTTTCTGTTGCTCATTGGAATAATCGAATGAAATTTTTGTGTCCCCCTGTGATTGACTTCGCAGTATTTTATCGCAAGTAAAATCTTTCTTTTGCATCTGAATAATGTTTCTCACGTGAAAATTTGACAGCAATATTCGGTAGACTAATAGGTTCAATGCCCACTCATACAATTCTTGAACTGTTGTTATTTGCTCATCGATTCATTATTAATTTTAAAAATCTGTTAACAATGAAAAAGTGTCCAAATTAATTCAAAATGATTTTAAAAATACTATACAGTAACAAAAATTGGTATTCATAATAATTTATAACAAAAAAAAAATTTTTTAATTTTCAAAAATCGAATAAAAATAGTAGTTATTGAGATCCCACGATCGGACTAGTCTTAAAAATTGTTGAATAGATACAAAAATGACAATCACTTTTAAAAACGCGATTTAAAGTTTAAAACTCAAAAAACTCATTCAAAAATACGTCGAATATTTTTGTTGTATTTTTTTCTGAAAAGGCCATTGAAAAAAATGTTAGAAAAAAAAAACTTTTAATTTGGACAATTATTAAAGAAGTTATGACCAAAATACCAAAAAAAGAGCGGTTTTTTTGTTAATTTAATATCTTTGGAACGGATAATCAAAAAAATCTCAAAATTTAACAGGAAGGGTCTTTTGAAGGGTACTCAAAAGTATAAAAAAATTGAGGAAATAAAAAAAAAAAGTTTTTCAAACTGTCCGATTTGGGATGGAATGCCCCATATATATATATATATAGACGATTGAATATTCATACAGCAATTTTCAACGTTGTACATGAGAAGGACCTCGCGGCTTCACTCAGAATAACAATGACCTAATGGCCACTCGACTGTCGCACGATTCAGCACAAACTGGCGAATCCCGTTCACAAGCACACGGAAAAGCTTCGACGAGTAACAATCGGCTGCGGATCCACCGTTTTACACAATTCTCGTCCTATCTGAACAAAGGGCAAAGGGATTGGAATCATCCGAACAAAAAAAAAATCATTGTTCACTGCAAAATTGTAAAAACAATGTTTTAAAAAAGTTAACCCTCCACCGATCACACTGGGTCGAAAACGACCCGGTTTTCAACGTACGTGTTGAATGGCTCAAATCTGGAAAAAAATCATGGACACTCCTGAATCCACGATTATTCAAGTTCAAAAGTTATTATATTTCCTACTATAAATTGATATCTGAGCGAAAACACTAAAAAACGTGTTTTGGAGCCGAAATTTCGACAATTAACCCTCCGTCTGTACACTGGGTCTTTTAAGGCACAAGCCAAATTTTCAAATCGAATATTTCCGGAATTAGAAAAATTGTAAAAAATATTTGTTTACTATAAATGGTTAAATCAATGATTGGATCATGGAAAAAAATGTTGTAAAAGTAATTCAAAATTTGTTCAGATCTTGTTGACGTTTTTTTCTTAGAAAAAACATTAGCAGGACTTTAAAGACCCAGAGTACAGACAGTGTCAAAAAATTTAAGTGTACAGACGGAGGATTAAAAAATAACTCCATAATTAACGACGAATTACCATGGATTGTCTTCATGGATACCTTAATAATCAGGAAAAACTAGGTTTTGATATGTTTTACCCAAAAAAATATGATTGGATCGCGTGAAAATGCACAATTTTAAGAAAAGAGAAATCAAGCATTTTGATGACAAATAAATCATAATAAAATTTTATAAAATTTAAGAAAATATAATTTTTTAAATATGCTTTTGAAAATTATAATTTTTAATACTTTTATTTGGCCCAAAAAAATGAAAATATTTCTTTGCATGAATTGATGCACCATTCGGAGCCATTTGGTTCAAGGGTTAGTTGCCAAAGGGTGATATTTTCAATTCTGAAAATATTGAATTTCCATTAACGAGTAATTGGTCAATTATTTTGTCAAACAGTCGCCACTTGGATTACTTTATATTTGACGAAAAAATACGATAACGAGTCCACGAGTACATAATAAATGATGAGATAAAAAAAAACAAGGAACGAAGACACCTATTTTTTTTTTTCAGCATTGCGCATCTGAAATAAACCATCGTGGGTTTTCCATTTCCCTTCGAGAGTTCTACTTCTCGCGGGTGTGGATTCGCATTCTCTCGCGGAATAACTCAATGTAATTTGCATATCGGCTTTTCACGACGTTCAATTGAATGCAAAGACTCGTCTCTGTCGTTCTGGCTTCGAACATTCCTAATTATTCCTGCAGGCGACCGCATTATTATTACGAAACGGCGAAATGTCCTTCCAGTTGTCGCCAATCATAATTATAGCCCCGAGACATTTCAAGAATTTCCATAATTTCCAGAGTCGAAAAAAAGACGCATGCATTTACATCTCTACCGATTTAAACTCTGTCATGAAAACGTCGAAATCTAGATTTCATTTAGCGTGTTTTAGGTTTATCAGCGCTAATTGCAATGGCGATTCCCTTAACTACTAAATGTTCCTTTCTGATGTTTGAATTTGCATTTCATTTTGATAATTCTTGATGTTGTCCATTTTGCCTCCAGAAGAAATTTCGGGTTCGGATTGAGCCAATTGAGCAAACATGTTTTTGATGAAAATTCATAAAAAGTTTGATTTTTTGAGAAAACTATTGGTAAATTCGAGTTCGGGAGGACAAAATACATCGATGTAAGGTTCGAAAAAAAAATATTTTTTTTTGCACTCTGGCCAAAATTGAATCGGTTCACTAAAATGACTGTAATTTATTTTCTAGATAATATTTCGAGCTGAACTTGAGCTCATTCTCTTTGCGATCGTTGAAGCTTTCGAAATCCCGTTTGGTTTATCCGATTACGATCATATTTCGATTTTTGGCAGATTTTTAAAGCTCGGCTATTGATTTTTGCAATTTTTTGAAGGCGTTTTTTTTGGCGATTTTCAAAGTGCTCCCATTTCTACGCAAAAATAGTTATCAGGATGAACCAAACGGCATTCTCTAAGTTTACTCACCACGTTTGCGTTCGAAAAAGAAATTTTGAAATCAGTCAAAACAAAGCAAAGTTATGAGCACTTCGAATTTCGCTGTTTTGAGGTTTTTTAAAATGGGGAAAAAATGGAGCAAAAATGTTTTTGATGAAAATTTATAAAAATTTAGATTTTTTGAGAAAACTATTGGTAGATTCAAGTTCAGGGGGGCAAAATACATCGATATAAGGTTTGAAAAAAATAAATTAAAGCGTTTTTTCGCATTTTGGCCAAATTTGAATCGGTTTACTAAAATGACTGTAATTTTTTGTCTACATAATATTTCGAGCTGAATTTGAGCTTAATCTCTTTGCGATCGTTGAAGCTTCAAAACCCCGCATGGTTCTTCCGATTCCGATCATTTTTCGATTTTTCGCAGGATTTTAAAGTCGGGCCATCGATTTTTGCTAATTTTTGAAGTTTTTTAACGATTTTCAAAGCGCTCCCATATCTACACGAAAATAGTTATCAGGATGAACCAAACGGCATTCTCTAAGTTTATTCACCACGTTTGCGTCCGAAAAAGAAATTTTGAAATAGGTCAAACCGAAGTAAAGTTATGAACACTTGAAATTTCGCTGTTTCAGAGATTCTAAAAATCGGACCAAAAATGATTTTTTTTTAAATTAATACAAAAAACCATATTCCAATGGAAAATCAATCACTGATTTCAGATAACGCAAACTTTTTGCAGAAAAAAAATCGTTCGCGAGGAAAAACAAGAACAAACTAAAAATGTTTTTTTATGAAAATTTACAGAAATTTTGAATTTTTCCATAATTCTTCATGCTGTTCATTTTGCCTTCCCTGTCCATTTTGCCCCCTGATCTTCCATTTACGAACGTGAGGTAACAACAAAGATGTGGAGGCGAGAATGTACTCGGTACGTGAAGCGTTTATAGTGCTCAATATACAACCTCATATAAATAGAATCCAACGTCATCCGCGTAGAATGTACATACAATCTACGTACAATGTATATACAAGATGTAAATACAACATGGAACGACACGGGCGCATTAGTATACAGTCTATGCAGACACGTATTTGCGCATTCCGGCGGAACTCATCTTTTTCATTGCGCGCGGGTCTAACAAAGAAAGGGCTCAGAGATGGCGCCCCAATCCGTGCGTGCAATGGCGTCGCGCACTGCGACGCCATATGCACACCAAAATGGCGGCGCGGAAGCGTGCGTTACAAGCGACGCCTCTGAGTTTACCGACGCTTTTGATTGCCCGCACATTTCACAGGTTAAACCCAAACCTCATCTAATATTGTACCGAGCCATGAAATACATAATGTACACCCTGTAATACGTTATTCACATGCATATTGTACGTTTAATATGAAGAAGAGATTCCGAGTCAAAATGTGTTTGAAATGGCGAGGCATTCCAGCCAAAAGTGCAACAATTTGTCCAAAGTTAAGCGAAAACGCCAAAAAGTGGCCAATGAATATCTTTAAAATCGACATTCAACGAGGAAAGTTGTTTCAAGCCTTAAGATATTTTTAATTGCAAATTAAGCGTGCAAAATAAAATTCCACCGAGTTTTTCTTTGCTCGGTGGACGACGTCGTGCTCGGTGAGCTTTTCGTTTAAAAAACTACCACTTTGAACGCCGCTATTTCCAGAAGAGGGGTTGAATATGAGCGCCTGCAAGAGGATTATCCGATTAGAGGGAGATACTGCGAATTTTGTTTTTTTTTTTGTTTTATCTTCCTCGTTGACGGGAGATAAAAAGCACTCACGAGCTCGTGTATTATAAACTCTTTTCTCGTAATAGGAAGATTGTACGAAACACGAGCGTCGGAGAATTACTCGGCTACGAGCGAAAAGTCCATAAACATGGCCCTGTCGACGAGGGATGTATACACTCTGACAGAGACGAATGCGAAAGATGAGTGCCGTAATCTACTTTGCATTTGGATGTGTCTACGAAGGCTCCAGCAATAATATTACAATAATAATAATAATAATAATAAATTAATTACAAAACAATTTTTTAATTAACTGGAAACTTTTCATTCAATAATTAAAAGTTTCCAGTTTGTTGTAAGTTTTGAAAAGCTTTAAAAAAAAATTTATTCTTCAATTAATTCAATTAAAAAAGTTTTTGTTGTATCTTAAACAATGATAAAACTTTGTTTTTAATTTAAGTAAATTAATTTAATTATAATTGGTAATCAATAAAAATAATCAATTAATTAAATTAATGTAATTTACTTTTTCCCCTAATCTGTGAATGACATGAAAATTCCCCAAATATAGTTTTGTCATGGAGAAACCCAGACATTTCATAGTAGATGTTCCAGAAAAATTTATATATTTTTTTTTGGCCCATGAATATTCGAGATATTTATTCTTTCTTATATTCTATAGATTACAAAATGGATGGGAAAAATTGATTTTTTTTTTGACCGAATGAAATTACTGTAATTTTTTTATCATGTTTTGCAGATGTTGTTCAAATTTTTAAAAAAATCATGTAAATTTCTTAAAATTCTAGAATTTTTTATCAGCAAAATTGTCGAAACTTGAAACGGCTAATTTCCTCACGATAAAATGTTTAAAAAAAATTTTAATTCAAATTTTTTTTTACCGATCTTTAAATTTCAAATTAAATTCAATTAAAAAAAAATTAATTAAAAAAAATAAAAATAGATTCAAATTTTTCAATTTTTTACTTTTAAACAAATTAAATTTTGTTTTAAAATCTTTATGAAATTTCTGTGTCAGATTAAAATCTCTCTAGGCCCCATTATCAATACACAATGGGTTTCAATACCGAGCAAAAATATTGCCACTTTCATACGCAAAAAAATTCAGCAAAGTTTCGAGTTAAAATTTTTTTTGGATTGTTAAAGTGGCGAGGAGTTTCTCATATATACATATTTTACACGTTTATAGACACGCATATTTTCACATTACGTTGCACAGAGTGTGTATATATTTTCGTAAGATGCAAAAATGAGAAATCCCCAGAAAAAGGTGAACCACGATGGAAATTACCTTCAACACAAAAAGAGAGAGAGAGAGAGAGAGAGAGAGAGAGAGAGAGAGAGAGAGAGAGAGAGAGAGAGAGAGAGAGAGAGAGAGAGAGAGAGAGAGAGAGAGGCAATTGTAAGCCCTTTTCAGCAATATAAACCGGCTTTCCATCTTGTAATGGATTTTGTCTACGGGAAATTGCGAGATTCGCGATACACGAATGGAACAAAAGCAATCCAAAAGCTGCATCTCTCGGCCGTTGCCGTTTCCATTTGGAGAGTGCAACGAGCGAGGAGCGGTCAACCATTTTGGAAGTGGTCCAGTTTGTTCAGAATCGCAGATGTATCTGTGAATTAACGTCTATATTCGAGAACACGGGATATTTCCCCAAGGAACTTGGTCTGTGTACTATTTTCTCAAATTATGAGGAAGCGGTTTCCACGTCAACGATCTTTGAACTGACGGAAATTTAAAAACAGCCCTGTTAATTAATGTTTTCCCAAAAATATCGATTTTCAATGATCAATGGATTTTTGAACATATTTCAAAGGAACAATAAAATAATTTTCTAAAATATAAGCATAAGAATGAATTGCTTTTTAAGTGCTTTTGAACCATATTAAATTTAAAAAGAAAAATCTCAGTTATATTTAATATATATCGGCCACAATATAATAATAATATAATATAAAATATAAGTAGAATATAAATCCAATTTCAAATGCACTGGCATAATTTTCAGCACAATTGAAAGCTGTGAAGGATTTTTCAATTCCCACAAAAACAACAAAAATTGTTCCTCAACGTTCCAATTAATAAAACTCGAAAATTAAATAACAAAATAAATGTTATCATTGAAATACGTCAGAATTTAATATTTGAATCATCAATAAACAATTTTAGAAACGTTGACATATGCTTGAAAACCTCTCAAAATAGTAATCGTAAAAAAATCGTAACAGAGGAAAATTTATTATGCATGTAAATTCTTGGCTCTGAAAAGTCAATTTTCCTCTCTGTTTTACACGTACTTTAACGTTAACGAAAATCGAAACAGCCAACTGCAAACAAGGTGCGCGTATAATTTATATGCGCATGCAGTTGGTTATACGCGAAGGGCTATAAAGCTCCCTATATATTGTGTACAAAGTGTGTGCAGCGTGTGCACACAGCGAAGGGAAACAATGGAATCTTGTGTTTCGTCTGAGCTGATAAATCTTTTAGTGCGGGAAAACCGCGAGAGAGCGTCTGGCGTACGTGCTTTTTATCTCATAAAGTTGGGGCCCATTTTGTGGACGAGAAAAGGACCAAAATGAAACAGCGTTTTTCCTCTCTGTGTAAGTGTGTGCAATGTGCACACAGCAGAATGGAGGTACCTGACACACTTGTGACATTTCCATTATTTTAATTTCATAAGGCGCGTTACTAAATAACGGAGGCCTCAAAACAAGAAAAATGCCTTTTTAACCCTTTTTTCCCAAAAAATCGTAATAATCTCCAAAGAAGTTTGGTAAATCATAAAAGTTTGGTAAATCTCAAATTTTGCAAATTTGATTTTCTCTTTAAATCATTTTTTGCCAAAAAAGATCAATTGGAAGAAAGTATTGCTGATAGAATATCATTATTGGTGTTTTGAGGAGAGTCATTTTAAAAAAAACCAAAATTGTGGATTTTTTAATTTCTTAATTTTTTTATTCAATTTTTTCTTCTTTAATTTATTTTATTGCCTTTATTTATATTGCACTGAGAGAAAAAATTACTGAATTTGAGAACATGAATTTATTTATTAGATGAAAGTATTAATTCGATTATTTATTTGTTGAACCAAGAAAATCACTCTTCATTTAAAAAAATGAAGAGTGATGTTCACGGATCTATTACTCCATTATATTAAACTCTTATTTAATAGTAACAATTAAAGGCATGGTAGATTTGATTAAATTTGTATTCATTGGGTTAATTACATTGATCGCATCATAAACATGAGATTGTTTGGAACTAAAAAACGAATTCAATACGAAATTTTTTTTTTTTTTTTTGAAGAAAATTATTTGTAGCATCATAAACATGAGATTATTTGGATCTAAAAAATGACTTCAATACGAAATTATTTTTTTGAACAAAATTATTTCTTTGCAATAAATTCATCATTATTTTACTTCTAAAAATATTTCTGTAGTATTTTCAATATTTATCAGATATAAAATTGATTTTGATTATTTTAAAAGAAGCTGTAGTAAAATAAATAACACAATATTTTATTCCAATAGAATATTTGTTTGAAATGTTGAAATTTTTATTTCCTTCAAGCAAAGAACTATCATTTCTATAGTATACGTTAATAGTATACATAAGTTGTTAAAAATTAAAAAACTGGTTTTCTAAAAGATTTCTCATATTCGAATCTTCATGACTCCTAACTTTTTTCAAGTGCATAGTAATAGTCGATAGCGTAATAGGTAGCGTGTTAGGTAGTTAGGTAGGATAGGTATGATGGTAGGTAGGGTCGAGGGTTCGAATCTCGGTCGGACAGAGAAATTAGATCGGAGAATTGGCGCAGATTTGTCTTTTTCTCTATTTATCTCTTTTTGGGGTCACTGAACTATGCATGTTAAATTATTTGGCAAGGGCTATATATTTTTTATAAAATGTTTAGCAACAATTAATAAACACGCATTTGATTGAATCAATCATTTTTCCTGTTGATTGGACTAATTAATTTGTTGATTCAACACATTTTTTTTCTCAGTGCTTCCTGTTTTAAGAGACGCATCTTTTGAATGATAAAATGTGTTCTTGATTCAAACAACATATTACATATATGGTAATTGATAACATATTGTTAGATTCAAGTAAAATCGTTTATTGAAACAGAAATTTATGGAATTGACTGAAAAAAATGAACCAAGTAAATATATAAGGGAACCAATCTAATATGTTTTGGTAAATAATGAAAAAAACGATTTTTGCCTTGAAAACTTTATTTCATTGGTTCTAGGCATTTTCCTCTCAGTGAACTTTTAACTGAAGGTCATACTGTCAATTTTCTCTCTCTCTCTCTCTCTCTCTCTCTCTCTCTCTCTCTCTCTCTCTCTCTCTCTCTCTCTCTCTCTCTCTCTCTCTCTCTGTCTCTCTCTCTCTCTCTCTCTTCTCTCCCTCTCTCGTTCATCGTCCAATGGAAATTGCAATTAACTATATATTGGGGGAGAAGGAAGAGATGATTTTCCTCACTTTGGCCAATGATACTTAAAAAATGTTTGATGGATCAACGCGATAATTTGGTCTTTTATTAATCGATAGATATAGGACACATACGGACTACTCGATTAATGTCGAGCTGTTATAATGATCGATTACGTTTCGCGATTACACGATGGTTCACTCTCCGCTGGGGCGACCGTGGAAATACAGTGCTCCCGAATGAATAAATGGATGATTTAATTAGCAGGCAAATGTGAATGCTCATCGACTCGGTTGAGCGATGGCGAAAGCTCAAAGAGAGTGTAAATAATAAATATGACGGTACATAGCTGATCACGGTAGATCGATCATACTTTTGAAAGCGCCCGGGAAAGCTGAATTGATGAATTTTAACGAGAAATTCATTCGGCGAGGCGAATTCGGGTTACTGCGCCGTTAATTTATCGTACGACCAATTTATCAAGGACTCAATAATTATCTCTGCTAATTATGGAGATAATTGATTTTTCAATGAAAACATCGCAAACCTCGAGTCCTAGATTCCTCATGGCTCTATATAAATGATCGGAAAAAAATACTCGTTTTTTTTGTTCAGTTATTAGATGTCTAAAAAGTCCTTAAATTATGCTTAGCAAAAATGTCTGGCTGGGTAATTGACCTTTCAATGAAACCGGCACAACGCCTCTCAATTCAACAACGTTTTGTCGGCGATTTCCTTCAATTTTTTACTTTTTAATATGTTATTATTACTTACATTTAATATGTTATTATACACGCAAAAAGAAGTATCCATGTAAATTCTTAGCTCTCTATTCTTAAACCGTACCGAAGTTATTGATTTTTGAAAAAATATTCTTAAAATAATCATAACTTCTACAATAAGCAAGATATTCTAATTTGTTAATTACGGGGTCATTTTTTTTTCAATGTACTTTTTGAAAAAAATACCGAAAATTAGGAAAATATAATTTTTAAGGTCTTTTTGGCTGTTTTAAGCCACCAAATTTGATTTTCTTTCAATGTGATCCCTTCGATAACAAAAAATTATAAAATTCTACGTAAGAAAGTTTTTTTCGTAATTTTGATCTTTTTTCCTACTATGACTATAATAGTTGATTTCAATGATGTTAAAATAAATAATTTAACTTCTCTCACATATTTCCTTTGTAAATTACATAAATTAACATTAAGAATTACAATTCAAGTGCGTTTTGCACTTTATTCAATTTTTTTTACATAAAAATTGTTATTCTTAATGTTATTTATTATAATTTACAAAGGAAATATATGAGAGAAGTTAAATTATTTATTTTAACATAATTGAAATCAACTATTGTAGTCATAGAAAGAAAAAAGATCAAAATTACGAAAAAAAAATTTGAAAAAAATCGAAGAGGTCCCATTGAAAGAAAATCAAATTTGTTCGCTTAAAACAGTCAAAAAGACTTTTAAAAAAAAAAACACTGAAAAAAAATGAACTCTTAACAAGTTAGAATATCTTGGTTATTGTACAAGTTATAATTATTTTAAGAATATTATCTCAAAAATCAATAACTTCGGGATAAAGAGCTAAAAATTTACATGGATACTTCTTTTTGCATGTATAATAACACATGAAAAAATATAAAATATCTAAGGGAGTCACCCACAAAATGTCGTTGAATTGACATGGAATGACTCATAGATTTTCGACTGAAGAAGGATCTTTTCTCTTCTCGCCATTCGGAAATGGACTTGGGTCAGTTTGTAAGTAGTAAAAACCTGCGTTTGGTCAGACTCAATCTTTGAATGAGTAAATAAATTAGTTAAATAAACATGCATACGTTTACGACAAAACCGTATCATAGATACAAAGAACACCTTGAAACGATTTTTTCATTTCTAAAAAATTGATAAAAAAATAATTCATCGGTCACTTTGTTACATTGGGGATGGAAGGCCTAAATTTAGATTTAAGAAGATTTAGATATTCAAGATATATCTTCATGAAGTGGAGGAAATTATTCAGGCGTCCAAAAATAGTAGAGAGAGAGCGTCCAAAAATAGTAGAGAGCTTGAGAAATATGTGCACGACGAAGGGTTAGTCGTAAATAAGGGTGCATTGCCGGTATAAGGGGGAGGTTGTGCAAGTCCGTTGAAACGAAGGTGTAGGAAACGTACTTGACGTAAAGATGATATACCCTGGGCGGTGAACATTATATAGTAGATTTTATATCATACTCGCTGGTCTTGCAACTGTTGGGCACGTGCGAATGTATCTATGCGACGTAGATAACGGATTCGGAGGTCATATTATACGTACATTTGCCCATACATATAAATATAATATACGTACATAATATACCGAGAGGTTACGTATATCGCATGTACAAACGTGCCCGTGTATAGAGACGCATGCATGAATAACACGGATTGTGCATATTATAACTGAACTCATGTACATGTTGTGACAAAAGTCACGGGTCAGCTGAATATTTCTTCATTTACGAAAATTGATTAAAACTATTTGTTCAATTGATTTAAGAACTTGAAAATACAGTTTTCCATTGAAAAAAAAGTTGACCTTGAAATAACCTTGAAGGTCATCGTCAAGGTTATGATCAAGATCATTACCAAGTGCGCCTCGTTAATTTCAATAACTTTGCTTGTTACGAAAGAAAGTGAAAAGCTTCTATTTCCAGAGGTAGCCACACCTTGTTTGAGTTTGACCTTAGAGTGACCTTCGAGTTCAAAACGCACCTATGACTTGAGTACATATTGCACGTAAAATGTTGCAGTCTATCGATGCTGATGCCAAAAAAGGTTCCCGTTTAAAAAAAAATTTGACCTTGAAATGACCTTGGAAGTCATCGTCAAGGTCAAGGTCACCATTGAATTCAGCGTTGAACGTTACTACAAGAATGACATTGATCTTTTTGAAAAATATCTTACCTGAGGAAATATTAAGGAGACCCGTGACCTCTGTGACACCCTGTATATAGAGGACACTGTGCGCCTTGTTTATGTAGAGCATATAATATACGTGAATACAAAGAGCGTGGGATTGCTACTTTAGACTCAGGGGTGAGATAAAAGTTACGATGCTTGTTTACGTACAAAATGTAACTGAGTCCCGAACGTGACCCCCGTTCGTGTGAACTGGAAAAATCTACCTACATCTCTGCCAAATAAGTTTCCGGCTCTTCAATCCTGCGGTTTCCTACTTACCGACCTGAGGGCGCCTGAGTTTTCTGCGCGCTCCAATGTCGGTAAGTGTCCGACTGCGTAGACAAGCCAGAGTAATCTGGTTGGCTTGTAAATGGAAGAGGAATGAGTGGTAGGACTGTAAATGTGCCGTTCACGATGGACTTGTTGTTTGGTTACGATATGACGGTTTCATTGTGGTAGGGACATATTTCTGGCAGTTAAAGACGTAAGTGCCAGAGCTGTGAATGTGCTTTGACGAATGTGGCGAATGAGAAGATTCCAGGGTGGAATACGATAGATTATTCCCGTTCACCCCCCCCCCCCCCGCCGGGCTTGAGTTGAGTGCACATTGTACGAAGTAACGGTTGAAGATCACGTCTTACACAACAGGGGAGTTTCGGACCAGTACGATATGGTATCAAAACACAGGAGTGGAAGTTACGCCGGGGCGTTATACAAGCTCCTCGTAACAGGGTACTCGTGCCTGGTGCATATCTGAATTGTGTGCGAATTGCGCACCAACCTTAGTCCTTCCAACAACCTATAAATGTCTAAACACCCGGAGCCATACCTACTATAACTTGTTCCGACAATCGTAGATTTCTCGGAAGGGCCACATTTTAATGGTGTCGTTTGCATAGTTTCACGTATGCAGAGTATAACAATGTACGGATGATGACGATTGTAGGTTATGCCGATAATCTCTACATGACTCCCCCAACCGTTAGTTGTAGTGTAAAGTAAATTTTGCTTCCCTGGGCGCGCTTTGAGTAGTTTATCGATCAATGGCGTCATGGACAAGGAATCCATGAGGCCAGATTCTTGGCCCACGGCTGATTCTAGAACCCTTAGAACCAAACCTTATCTATGCATGATGCGATCCATGCCAATTTACCGTATAATCCTTCCACATCATAACTTGGGCAGAGAGGTAACGATCCTGCCTTAATGAGGTTTGGGTGGGTCATCGGTAATCCCCGCCAGGATCTTCCCCCAAATCCGCGTCCTACATCAAGATGGACGTCGATCTTCCAGGTGGACCAGAGCCCGAATTTTTAGTTCCAAGATCGGAAATGATCTCTAAATTGAACTTGAGACCAAACTTCTGATTAATCTTCGGAAAATTGTTCTTCAGATTAGGCCCTTGATATCAAGTTCAATCTGCAGATCTATCTTAAGGGGTTATATCTACTTGTGCTCGGAAGAATTCGAGGATTTTTATCATTTTTCTTTGTCCAATTATTCAACTAGTTTATCGAATACCGTCCTATACTAGACTCATCATCAAGTGAATTAGGAAACCTTCTTGGAATATATTGCAGATTCGAAACTTACGACTGTAAAAAGGATTTCGAATGACGTTAGAGGATTACTAATAAAGGGCACTTGGGTGGCAATGACAGGAAAAGTAGGTTAATTATTGAAGGGAATGCACTCACAGCCAAAAAGTTTTTTTTTTCAATGTCACCTTCAATCAGAGATTGGAAATCCCCAAAAAGTTAAAATAAATATATTTTCGTGTCCTCCCCTGTGTGAGTTTGAATATTCGTGGGTTAAAATGTACAAAATTAGAATCTCTGTTGGTCAACGATCCACCAAGTCTACATTTTGCATTAAATTCTGTTTTACGATGACGTTTATTTTCCATTAACGCGGCTTTTCATGATAACGTCATCCCGTCCAAAGGTAACCGTGACGAATTATTATCCACTCAACCAACGAGTAATGAAAAATTTTGCGAATGGACATGACTTTTTTTGTCCTAACAGAGACCAGAATATAGAGGGAATATGTGCAATGCCAGAGAGGCGTCTGGTTCCAATTATCAGACATTGTGTTAAGCCCTTTTCATTTTCAAAATTGATGCAGTGTTGCATGACACGGTTTTAATTCCAGTTTCCATCAGACACATTGAATATTATATCGTGGGCGAATTGGAGGCGTTTTTTCCATTCGTTGCCGAGTCCGCAGATCAAATTCGCTGCTATAATACGAATGGACGATTCTTTGGTTGAAAAATAAAAAAACGAGATCATGAGAAATCTACAAACTCCAAACATGAAATTCGTGGGTTGTACCAAAAAAAGCAGCCCCATTTAATTTTGAGGTTATCGAATGTGTTATCAAACTGATGAATATTTTGTGGGTCTATTCAGACATTACGGAAAGGCTATTTGCTGCTGGATCGAATATGCATATCAAATGAACCACTGCGTACTTTATCGAGTTTCATTTGTTCAACCCAATTCCCGTCGCGGTAATTAAAAACACAAAAAAACCTCTTTCATCCCTTCAACCCTTCCCGTTCATCCCGTAGCTGCAAACTCCCTTGATTCCGCCGTACACGTGTATCTATACCCTGACTCTGCTATATTCACCGCGGGAATTCGATATTTCCATGGCAATTTCCGGAGCGCACGTTGTTGCGGCTTTCAACCGGGAAAACCTCCCGCGATGCTTGACGAACATGTAAAATTTCGAACTTCCCATCTACCCTATGATCGCATATTTGTTCCTGAAAACAAAGGGGTGGGAGGGGGTCAAAATGGACCCCGTAAGAAGATAACGCAGTTCAATGTTTCTGGATCATTTTAAAGGGTAGGTTTTTGTTGATGCGATGAGGATGACAATTTAAAAAAAAATTAATTTTAATGTCATTACCTAGATCTGATTTAGCGTGGGGGAAGTCTACTTTGGAGTATTTACGCTCATTATGATAATAATAATTCCCTCATTTTTTTTGATTTTTCAATTTTCAGTATTTTTCCATCATTTTAGAGGGTGGCTATTTTGTCCCATTTTTCCTCGCCTTTCCCTACGAGCGGGAAAAGCTGCCACCGGCCTAATTTCCCGGGACTCACGAGAAAAGTCCCCCCACATCAGATTCTTTCCGATCGATTCAACCTTCGCCCGATGCACTATGCAGCAAAGAATGTATGTGTCTGTGTGTGTGTGTGAATCCTCCATCGAGAGACGGAAGATCACACTTAACTCTCGATTCATCGACGACGCGACGATTTTCAACGCCATCGCGCTCACTTTAGCGGGAAAATTTTTATCGAATCCTTTTAAAATTGAATCCCTTTTCATTTCATCCGCTTTATCACGGTGAACGGTTCTCCTTCAGAACTCTCGAACGTTTATTTATTTCGATATTTCTTCGATTTGTCAAGTTGAGAGTGTCAAAATTGAAATATTGAATTTGCGGCAACGAGCGCCATTTTTAAATATCCATCTTTGGACTTGTTTTTTTTATGTTTCAAATTCAAGATAAAGCCATCATTTGGATGTTTTGAATTGCCGATAAAGCCATGATTTCGGAATCTAAATAATTTTGGAATGAAAATTTTATAAAACATTGTTCAAATGTTGCTCTTGTATATGTATCATTCCATATCAATTCAACGACGTTTTAACGGTGACCCCTTTGATTTTTTATTTATTTTTTAATATGTTATTATACATGCAAAAAGCTCTCTATCTTAAACCATACCGAAGTTATTGATTTTTCAAGAATATACTTAAACTAATTATTACTTCTACATTAACCAAGATACTGTAGTTTGTCAAGAGGTCATTTTTTTTTGTTTTTCAAGGTACTTTTTGAAAAAAACATTTAAAATTAAGAAAAACAAATTTTTAATGACTTTTTAACTGTTTTAAGCTAAAAAATTGGATTTTCTTTCAATGGGACCCCTTCGATTTTTTTCAAAAAAAATTATAAAATTGTACGTAAAAAAACAAAATTTTTGAGATTTTACCGAAGAGGGAATTCAAATAACTTCTTATCGAAACTTTTTTTTTCGATTTTTTTTTCTCATAATGTTGATCTTTTTTCCTTCTATGACTACAATAGTTCATTTCAATTATGTTAAAATAAATAATCTAACTTGCCTCACATAATTCCATTGTAAATTACAATAATTAATATGAAGAATTACAATTCAAGAACGTTTTGCACTTTATTCAATTAATTTCATAAATTTTCCAATATATCGACAGTTACATTCTAAAATTTAGTTTATAGACTCTTGAGACTAATAAAAATTTTCATTGATTATACCTACTTCAATTATTGTAGTCATAGATGAAAAAAAGTTCAAAATTACGAAAAAAAAATCGAAACAAATTTGTTTGATAAGAAGTTATTTGAATCCCTTCTTCGGTAAAATCTCAAAAATTTTGTTTTTTTACGTTGAATTTTATGTTTTTTGAAAAAAATCGAAGGGGTCCCATTGAAAGAAAATCCAATTTTTTAGCTTAAAACAGTTAAAAAGACATTAAAAAATTGTTTTTCGCAATTTTAAATATTTTTTTCAAAAAGTACATTGAAAAACAAAAAAAATGACCTCTTGACCAATTACAATTTCTTGGTTAATGTAGAAGTTGGTAGAATGTAGAAGAATGTAGAAAAAAAAATTTCGATAAGAAGTTATTTGAATCCCCTCTTCGGTAAAATCTCAAAAATTTTGTTTTTTTACGTAGAATTTTATAATGTTTTTTGAAAAAAATCGAAGGGATCCCATTGAAAGAAAATCCAATTTTTTAGCTTAAAACAGTTAAAAAGACATTAAAAAATTGTATTTCTCAATTTTAAATATTTTTTTCAAAAAGCACCTTGAAAAACAAAAAAAATGACCTCTTGACAAATTACAGTATCTTAGTTAATGTAGAAGTTATGATTATTTTATGTATATTCTTGAAAAATCAATAACTTCGGTATGGTTTAAGATAGAGAGCTAAAAATTGGCATGGATACTTCTTTTTGCATGTATAATAACATATTAAAAAATAAAACAAATCGAAGGGGTCACCGTCAAAACTTCGTTGAATTGATATGGAATGACACATATGGTTAAAATTTTGAGTAACATAAATTATCTATTATATTAAAAAAATGGGGTGAACTTACTTTCTCTAACCTTTGAAACCGATCTAACCCCTTGAATTAAGGCGGTATTCTGGTCTAGAGACATTTATTTTGAGCGTTTTGTCGAGCTCGATAAAAAATAACAAAAAATATTTTTACCATTATTTTATTCATAGTTTTTAATTTTTTTGCGATAATAAAAATTTTAAGTATATCGATTGAGTAGAACTTGAGATATTATGTCAACCGTGTTGAGAAAAGCATTTTTCAGAAAAACGCATTTAAAGTTTTTGCTCCAACGTGACGAGGGTAGTTGCTGCGTCATTAAAATAGCCATAACTCCTTAAATTATTAAAATTAAAAAAATTTCTTTCAAGGATATATTTTTGAAGATCCAAACCTTAAGAATATGCAACAAAAAAATGATTTTTTCAAAATTCTAGACCAGAATACTCCTTTAAGCTCAAAGAGTTTGGAAGTGGCCATTTTGCCCCAGGCGGCCATTTTGCCACTCGCGTCACACCATTCGCGTCCCAAGATGCATGAGTCCCGTCGGCAAAGGCGACGTTTCACCCCCACGATGTGTACGTATATAATATGCAAGGAAGACGCGAAGGGGATGAAAGATAACATACGAAGTACACCACCAACGACAGGGTTTGTAATGGCTGCAACGCGTCCGCTCTTTCGCATATATAAACAGTGAAATGTATGGTTGTATGTGTAAAAATATGGCGGATGAATTAGAAGTAGTCTTCGCAAAAGAGTGCACAGAGGGTGGGAAAGAGGAATGGGGAGGAAGGGTGGAAGAAAGGGTAGATAGAATACTGCGCCCTGGGGAACGGATGGCTACTAGAACTTGCACTTCGCATTCTCTGATATATGCGTCGAGCAAAATGTATGTTGTGTTCGTATGTTCGTATGTGTGGGCGATATGTTGGGAAAGTCCTGGGTTTGGGTTCTCGCCATGGGGTTGAGGGAAAGCCCAACTTATCGCGCTCAGACGCAGCAGGTAACAGCGTTACATTGGCCGTTGATGGCAGACAAAAAGTCGTAACTAGCATTACCTCGACAAACGAATTGTAGGTGGGTCATTCCATGTCGAATCGACCAAGAGTTAGAATCGAGCCCTTTCAATTTCGATGAAATTTGGTCAGAATTTTTTGTTTTCAACAAAACGAAGTTCTACCGAAGGAAAAAAAATTAAAAATTTATTTTCGAAAGTTATCCAAAATTCAAAATTTCACAATTTTTCAAATCGTTCAAGTTTATTTTTTTAAATATCTCGGAAATTATTATAGTTACGAAAAATCGTTCTGAATTCGTCTTGAAGAGTATACTTGGGGCTACGAAAAAAAATATTCCGAAAAAAAATTTTGAATAATGATGAATTTGGAAAATTTTGAATTTTCAAAAATCGTGGGAATCCACGATCAACATAACATTTTTGGTTCGTTTTTTTTATATAATACCTTGTACTGATCTTAAAAGATCCTGAAACATTCAGAAAGGTGTTTTTTGTTTTTTTTTTAAATATGAATTTTTGAATTTTTGAAAATCGTGTAAATCCACAATCAACATTGAATATTTGGTTAATTTTTTTTTATATATTACCTTGGACCGGTCTCAGAAGATCCTAATTTTTTTTTTACCAAAATTAAAAGATCAGTACAAAATTAAAAGACCAGGTCCAAGGTATTATATAAAAAAAAATGTAACCAAAAATTTAATGTTGATCGTGGATTTACACGATTTTTAAAAATTCAAAAATTCATATTTCACAATTTCACAAATTTAATACGGAACTTGGATTTTCACGATTTTTGAAAATTCCGAATTCTCTAAATTCATCATTTTTCAAAAAATTTTTTCGGAATATTTTTTTTCATAGCCCTAAGTACACTCTTTAAGACTAATTCCAAACGATTTTGCGTAATTATAATAGTTTCCGAGATATTTAAAAAATAAACTTGTAAGATTTGAAAAATTGTGAAATTTTGAATTTTGGATAACTTTCGAAAAAAAAAAATTTAATTTTTTTCCATTGGTAGAACTTCGTTTTGTTAAAAACGAAAACTTCTGACCAAATTTCATCGAAATTGAAAGAGGTCGATTCCAACTCTTGGTCGATTTGACATAGAATGACCCAGGTGTCAAATGCCCGTACCTTCGTCACTACATAACCTCCATTTGGGTACATGGATTGTACACCCTCCAATGGCCAAAGAGACGACAATGTTTCCCGCCAACAAATTGAAACTCATCGTATTTCACAAAGTTTAGTCAATCAGAGAGAATTCCCTTCCCCAAGGGATGATTTTATATTCGAGTGATGGGGAAATTTGACCTACTCTAATACTTTAAGATATTTAGTAGTAATGTTTCTAAAATTACAGGTTTTAATGTAAAAAAAATATATGAGAGGAGGAGGGGGCAATTATAGTGATTAAATTAATTAATTAAACTGTGGCTTATCAAACTTAAGTTAATTAAACTTTTATTCTTCCTATTAAAATGTAATAATTGGTGGAATATATTTCAACAACGAAAAACGAGCTGTCTTTTATCAAGACCCTAACTATAGCTTTGACTTCGGAAAAACTGTGTAAACACGAGTCCAATGATAATATCAATATTTGTCGGCCGTGACAGTTATTGGAGACTATATCACTCGGTAGAAGGTTAAGTTCACTACAAAAAGTGAAACTTGAACCCGAAGTGGCGCCTCGAAACTTCGTTGAAGTTCAAGGACCAACAAATCGAGTCAGCATAACGAATTATATGAAAAAGGGAAACTTGAATCTTGTATTACGATGTACGTCTCTGATTATCGAACTAAATCCCTAGATTTCAACTTGACGCCATTTACTACCCTCAAGAGGGCGTCAAAAAATGGTAGATTATCTACAATTTTTTTTAAATTATTTTATAACTCAAATCCAGGACGAAAGGCACACCCAGAAAAAAGATCTAGTACATTTAACTAAATCCTAGTCAAGCAAAATAATTTTTTTTAGTTGTTGTAGGCCGGCCTAATACAACTCTATTCATGTCAACGATTTTTTTTTTTTTTAATGACCTACTAGGAAAATATATTGCGGTCTAATAAATTTTTTATTTAATATTAATAAATATTATTTCAAACTGAAAAATATGTATTTAAATGAAATAATTTTTTTTTTAAATATTTACACAATATATTAAACATTTCAATCTTTGAGTGTATATAGCTACACATATGAAGTCAACAATTTCGTAGAGCTTCATCTTTTCTTTAACAGAAGGGAAAAGAAAAAAGACCCTTTTTTATGGAAATCCTTTTCGGGGATTCGACCATCTTGCGTTTTGCCGCAATGTTCAATGTAATAAATATCCATACTGAAAAATAAGGATATCAAACATAGACGAGCTCGGAAAGGATATAGGCGTCGAGAGGCAGGTTCGCTTGTGCGAGAGGTAGCCACCTGGCGGATTTTTGGGGTACTGACAAATCTGCAGATATGATCGGATGAGATTACGGGTGAATAGGTATTTATTATTTATTTTATTATTTTATTATTATTAATTATTTATTTTATTTAGTAACATCGAATAGAATTTTTCTTCAACGCCTGTTTCTCGATGACAGGGAATTCAAATAAATAAATTTAGTTGAAGTAAATATCGCCCAAAATTGGATGGAAAGAAAATTTTCTTTAAAGTAACTAAAAAATAATCAAATAAACGATTATAGTCCCACATGGAAATAAAATATATCGGCAAATATTACGGAAAATATATTTTTGGATATATTAAGTATATTTTGTCCGAAAATGTATGTATTACAAATATGATTTTAGGTATATTTTTAATCTATTTAAAAATATTACAATATGAATATAAAAAATGTATTGAAGATATATACTAAATATATCAAACATATATATTGAGTGCATGTTCTATATATTTTAGATACATTTTTAATTGGTGTTTAAATATACACAATATATGTTTTTACATATATCAAAAAATATATTCTTATGCACAATAATCATGTATCTAAAATATATTTAATGTATATTTCAAAGAAATACTTTCTGCCGAAAATGTACTTATCACGAATATATTTTTGAGTATATTTCTTACACGGAATATACATATTATATATTTAATATATATCTGATATATATTTTAGATACATCTAAAATGTATTTAGAATATATAATGTATTCAAATATATTTTAAATATATTTTTACGTATATCGAAAAATATATTTTCCGGTATATTATATTTCCGTGTGGGGTACCTACGACTAGATCTTTTTTCTGGGTGCATGCGCAGGACCTTCATATAGAACTTGGAATCATTCACCCAGAAAAAAGATCTAGTCGTAGGTACTATAATCGTTTATTTTATTATTTTTTAGTTACTTTAAAGAAAATTTTCTTTTCATCCAATTTTGGGCGATATTTACTTCCACTATATTTATTTATTTGAATTCCCTGTCATCGAGAAACAAGCGTTGAAGAAAAATTCTATTCGTTGTTACTAAATACCTATTCACCCGTAATTTCATCCGATCATATCTGCAGATTTGTCAGTACCCCAAAAATCCGCCAGGTGGCTACCTCTCGCACAAGCGAACCTGCCTCTCGACGCCTATATCCTTTCCAAGCTCGTCTATGTTTGATATCCTTATTTTTCAGTATGGATATCTAATACATTGAACATTGCGGCAAAATGCAAGATGGTCGAATCCCCGAAAAGGATTCCCATAAAAAGGGTCTTTTTTCGTTTCCCTTCTGTTAAAGAAAAGACGAAGCTCAACGAAATTGTAGACTTCATATGTGTAGCTATACATTCAAAGATTGAAATGTTTAAAAATATATATTGTGTAAATATTAAACAAAAATTATTTCATTTAAATACATATTTGTTCAGTTTGAAATAATATTTATTAATATTAAATAAAAATTTATTAGATCGCAATATATTTTCCTAGTAGGTGATTCAAAAAAAAAATTTCGTTGACATGAATAGAGTTGTATAGGCCGGCCTACAACTAAAAAAATGTATTCGGCTCGACTAGGATTTAGTTAAATGTACTAGATTTTTTTTCTGGGTGTTTGGGTGTCTTCGAGAAAGGTAAACCACGACTGCATCGTCTTCTGGAATGTGTCTCCGGAAGACGATGCAGTCGTCTCAGAAACGCAGAATTTAATATCCACGACGACGACGAGCAAAAGAGAAGATAGAAACGAAGAAAAAAATGCTGGATGACAAGGATATGGAATGCGGGAGGGAGTTGATCCCGTAAAGCTTTTCCAGGGCAAGGACGAGACAGATATAAGGCAAGATGAGTGTATTGCCTCAACCTCTTCGTCTCGGGAAAAGCCTCTTTCGCGGAATATCGTGCGGAGATTCAAACGGGAAAGTCCATTCTTTTTCCCCAATTGTTCACGAAATGTCCTCGGTACTGAACATTGAATTATTCATAATGAAATTTATCATTGAAGAGCTGTGACGCATGAAACTGCAGTCCCGAAAGTGGCAAAGACATTTCACGTGCCAAGAAGAATTATGCGAGACCGTTCCTTCGTTCTTTTTCTTCCAGATCCCGCGATTGCCAAAGCCAAATCCGGGAGAAGAAAATTGTGTCGAGAGACGAGGTTCGTTAGCTCCTTCGTACCGTATTCGAGGTTTCGGAACCTCACGTATCAATCGAAGTTGGGCAAACGATCGATCGAAATATAAGAGTTATCCACTGGCTCTTTCCCAGTGCGGATTGCAGAGTAGATGTGTACAGGGAAATGTGGGGCAAAATGGTCACACGGACAAAAAAGTCCAGTGATTATTCATGAAAAGAAATTCAAAAAATTTGTTAATAATTATTTAATCGACTTGTCCCCCTGCTTCAATGGATGACATGTATTCTAGGAATATATATGGGTCATTCCATGTCAAATCGACCACTTTTGAACCCGGACCCTTTTCGATTTGGCTGAATTTTGTTTTCCTTTTCTACGCCATTAAAACAAAATTTCAGGAAATTTTCAAATTTTTTTACCCAACCCAAAAAAACTTTTTTTCATCTATAACTTCTTAAAAAATTTTAAGATATTACAATCTATGACATTTTTTACTTCTTCGATGAAAATCATTTTTTTCTCGAAGTTGGCCATTTTCAATTTTTTTTTTTGCCGAAGAAGTGAAAATACGTTGAGCCCCAGCATGAGGAATTCCGTTCAGGATTTGCACCCGCGTGGTATACGGTTTTGTTATCATGAGTGATAATCAGAACGTGATGGATCACGTTCGATCCCTTCTTCCTTTTTGGCTACAGAGGAAAATCCGACCATTCTCGTTTTCCCTCGTTTTGTCCCCTTTCTCCAGGCATTTCCTCGCAACTATCGCCTATAAATATATATATATATACAACCACCAAAAACATGCATTATAAACGATACGGGCTTCTCCTATCTGCGAAAAGGGATATGGTGAGGCATCGAATTCTGGGGGCAAGAGAGTTAACTATTTGCTATCTCCCAGAAATTCCTAAATGCAAGACTTACCCGTTTTTTCGGCAATCTAATAGTTTCTTGAAAAAAGTAAATTTAATCAAAAATCGGTTTTTGATAATATTACACTGTATAAAATAATTCATAAAAAAAATATGAAGTTTTTATGCATAAACAATTTTCGTTTTTAATAAAACGAAGTTTTATTAAATTTGAATTTTTTTTTTCGAAAGTTATGCAAAATTCAAAATTTCACAATTTTTTAAATCTTTCAAGTTCATTTTTTAAATATCTCGAAAACTAGTATAGTTACGAAAAATCATTCTGAATTTATCTTAAAGAGTATACTTGGGGCCACGACAAAAAATATTCCGAAAAAAAAACAAAAATTGAAAAATGATTAATTTGGAGAATTTCGAATTTTCAAAAATTGTGAAAATTCAAGTGCACTATTAAATTTTTGGTTCAATTTTTTTTATATGATACCTTGTACTGATCTTAATAGATCCTGAATTTTTCAGAAAGGTATTTTTTGTTTTTTTTTTAAATTAGAATTTTGGAATTTTTAAAAATCGTCTAAATCCACGATCAACATTAAATTTTAAGTTAAATTTTTTTAAATATAATACCTTGTACTAATCTTAGAAGATCCTGAAATTTTCGGGATGATGTTTTTTTTGTTTGAAAAATATAAATTTTTGAATTTCGGTAAAATTTTTTTTTTACCAAAATTGTTACTGTTACTTTTACTTTTTTTTTACTGCTCAAAATTACAAAACTACATGATTGCTCAACTTTACTTAACTGAGAGGAAAAAAAAAATTTCACTAAAATTCAAAAATGTATATTTTGAATATGCATAACTTTTGAAGAAAAAAAAATTTAATTTTTTTTCCTTTGGTAGAAGTTAGTTTTATTAAAAACCAAAACTTCTTAACAAAATTCATCGAAATTGAAAGGGATGGATTCCAACTCTTGGTCGATTTGACATGGAATGACCCATACGAATATTGAATTCAAGTCAAAATTGTTAATTTTCCAATCGATGTCTATTAATTTCGATTTTGTATACATGTTATTGAAATTTGATATACAAAAGAACATGGAATTTCAACAACAATTTAAAGACATTTTTTACAGTGTAACCTCCTAATAATTAAATCACCCTTAAAATTTTTTGCTCCCTATGTAGATAATATCCTTGCTTCACTATATATTCTACGTAGTAGATATGAGGCATTCTTCATTAACTGGGCCACTCTTTTCATCCTGTCTAATTTGTTTAAAAATCTGCCAATTTGAAATATTGCTCAAAAGGAACGTCTGTGATTTTTTTAAATATTTTTTAGGCGTCCGTTCAGGATTTTGAATTTTTCATTACGAACACTGTATCTCAAAAAATATTCACCAAACAAAAAAAAACATAAGAATAAGAACTTTTTTATTTTGTCCGCTTTATCGAAAAAAATCATAATTTTTCTGCATTGAGAAAATTGAAATTTGACCAAAAAAATGAATGCATTTTTTTTAAACCTAATAACACACTTTCGATTTCGGTACAAATTTTACAGGATGTCATTCATTGGGTAAAGAGTCTGCGAAAAAAAATTCAGAATGGTACCTGCAATGGTTACGATGAAATTTTTTTCGCAGACTCTTTACCTAAAGACAGACATCTTGTAACGTTTGTACCGAAATCGAAAGTGTGTTATTAGGTTTTAAAAAAAAAATTTCTCGTTTTTTTGCCAAATTTTAAATTTCTCAATGCAGAAAAATTATGATTTTGATTTTTTTCGTTAGAGCGGAAAAAATAAAAAAGGTTTTATTCTTATGTTTTTTTTGTTTGATGAATATTTTTTGAGGTACAGTGTTCATAATGAAAAATTCAAAATCCTGAACGGACGCCTAAAAAAATCTTGAAAAAATCACAGATCTTCCTTTTGACTAATACTTCATACTGGCAAATTTTGAAAAAAATTGGAGAGGTTCAAAAAAAAAAAGTGGTCCAGTTGATGAAGAATGCCTCATATATTAGTAAGAACGGGAGGGAAATAGAAAAAGAGAGAGAGAGAGAGATTAAAACAAAAACGAGTGGCTGGGTGACACGTCGATATTTGGAACGATTTCTCATTCGGGGGTGGCAAAATGTGTAACTTTCTCTTGCAAGCGCTGCAGCTGAGAGTGTCTGCTGCCTCATCGCTTTATGTATCGACCGACATCTGCGGTATATAATCAATCAGTGTCAGCGACATGCTTTTCCAAAGCGACTATACTGCAAGCGCAAGACGACCTCCAGGTTGAGCCCATCAGATGTAAGCTACTCTCTCGTCAACGGTTTGATGTAATGCATACATGTACGATTCTGAGTATTACATGAGCTCTTTGGATCACCACAGTCATGTAATCTGTAAACATGTGTAACATGTGTGATTCAAACAAGCGATGTGCCGCGAGATATTCCGCTGTAAAAATTTCCCACAATCAAATCGGTCCAGCAGTGTCTCATAGTCAAAATCACTCTGAAAAATGTTGTTTTTCACCTCATTTTCTTTATATTCGTCAATGACAATTTTGAAAAAAAATTCCAACTGTCCAAAAAAGTCCAAAATGTTGAACCTAGATTTAGGGTGGGTGAGTCTATTCAATGATAATTCTAATAATTTTAATTATAATGATGATAATTCCCTTATTTTAGAATTTTCATTTTTTTGCGTAATTTAATTTTTCAATTTTTTCGATTTTTTTTTAGTATGTTGTGGTTTTTTTTTCTAACGCGATGAGAATGACAATTTTTGGAAAAAAATGGCCAACTCTCGATAGACAATTGTCATGAAAGGGTTGAAGTTTTTTTTCGTGGGTGCACCCAGAAAAAAGATCTAGTCGTAGGTACACTGAGATAAAAAATGGTTGAATATGCAAAACCGTTAGTTGAATACGGGCAACTAAAAATTTATTTGGTCTAACTAAATAATTAGTTTCTTGAATATATCCGCGCTTCGGTTGACCAAAATATTGTTCAGGCAACAAAAATTTGGATTGTACAACTAAATATTTAGTTGCACGTATTCAACAAAACGATTTTGCATATTCAACCATTTTTTTTCTCAGTGTACTATAATCGTTTATTTGATTATTTTTTAGTTACTTCAAAGAAAAATTTCTTTCCATCCAATTTTGGGCGATATTTACTTCCACTATATTTATTTATTTGAATTCCCTGTCATCGAGAAACAGGCGTCGAAGAAAAATTCTATTCGTTGTTACTAAATACCTATTCACCCGTAATCTCATCCGATCATATTTGCAGATTTGTCAGTACCCCAAAAATCCGCCAGGTGGCTACCTCTCGCACAAGCGAACCTGCCTCTCGATGCCTATATCCTTTCCGAGCTCGTCTATGTTTGATGTCCTTATTTTTCAGTACGGATATTTAACACATTGAACATTGCGGTAAAACGCAAGATGGTCAAATCCCCAAAAAGGGTCCCATCAAAAAGAGTCTTTTTTCTTTTCCCTTCTGTTAAAGAAAAGACGAAGCTCAGCGAAATTGTAGACTTCAAACTTCAAACGTGTAGCATTCAAAGATTGAAATGTTAAAAAATATATATTGTGTAAATATTTTTAAAAAAATCATTTCATTTAAATACATATTTGTTCAGTTTGAAATAATATATCGCGTTACTAAAAACATAAGGGCGGATCTCAAAATATACGCCCTTGTGTTATTGCAATAACATAAGGGCGGATAAAAAATTTTTTTTTGCTCCAATCAATGAAAAAGTGTTGAAAACATAAAAATCTATGGAAAAAACCAAATTTTTTTTTTATATACGCCCTTCTTTTTTTAAATTTTGTTTTTTTTTAAGTCATAAGGGCGTATCCTGTTTTTTCAGTTTCTTATTATTTATAAGTCAAAATATGAAAAAAAATCACAAAGGTGAGAGAAATTATCACACCACAACTTGAAATGATTGAATAAATATTTATTTAAGTAACAAAACAAATGAAAAATGCATATTTTTATAATAAAATTAAATAAAGAAATTTGCTTTCTTACTCAAATAAATATTTATTTAAACAAATCAAATTGAGGCGTGGTAATTTTTCTTAGCCTTGCCGATGTTTTTTCATACTCTGACTTATAAATAATAAGAAACCGAAAAAACAGGATACGCCCTTATGACTTTAACATTTTTTTTTTTTTAAGAGAAGGGCGTATATGAAAAAAAAAAATTTCGTTTTTTCCATAGAATTTTATGTTTTCAACACTTTTTCATTGATTGGAGCAAAAAAAATTTTTTTATCCGCCCTTATGTTATTGCAATAACATAAGGGCGTATATTTTGAGATCCGCCCTTATGTTTTTAGTAACGCGATATATTAATATTAAATAAAAATTTATTAGATCGCAATATATTTTCCTAGTAGGTCATTCAAAAAAAAAATTTCGTTGACATGAATATAGTTGTATTAGGCCGGCCTACAGCTAAAAAAATTTATTTGGCTTGACTAGGATTTAGTGAAATGTACTAGATCTTTTTTCTGGGTGTGAGTCTATCAAGATATATCGACGCCAATTACAATGATAATTCCCTCATTCTAATTTTTATTTTTTTCAAAAATTTTTTATGATGTCCACTTAGCCTTCCCTTTCCCTATATACATGTATAATATTT
Source organism: Alloplasta piceator (assembly GCA_946863875.1). Classification (NCBI taxonomy): domain Eukaryota; kingdom Metazoa; phylum Arthropoda; class Insecta; order Hymenoptera; family Ichneumonidae; genus Alloplasta; species Alloplasta piceator. The sequence goes on from OX333074.1 coordinate 2,469,528, forward strand.
GTATGTACAAGCTTGACTGGAAGATTTTTGAAAGCTCGACCATACCTGTCGCCGTATTTAGAGTGCTCCAATTAAATTAAACGTGGCCAGAAGTATAGGCTGAAGGACGTTCCCCACAGCAGTTTTCCTTTGACGAGTTTTGCGTATTACCCTAACGGCGGAAAAGGGTCGACCGGTATTCCCACCGCAAACCACGATGTACCAAGCCTATATACGGGCCATTCCATGTCAAATCGAACAAGAGTAGGAATCGACCCTTTTCAATTTCGATGAAATTTGGTCAGACGTTTTCGTTTTCGATAAAACGAAGTTCTACCAAAGGAAAAAAATTAAAAAATTTTTTTCTTAAATTATGCAAGATTCAAAATTTCACCGATTTTTAAATGTCTCAAGTTTTAAATATCTTGAAAACTATTATAGTTACGAAAGAATCGTTCTGGGCTCGTCTTGAAGAGTGTACTTGCGGCTACGAAAAAAAAAAATATTCTGAAAAAAATTTTGAAAAATGCTGAATTTGGATAATCGTATAATTGTATTTGGTGAAGCGTTTTAAGCGTAAGCTAAAATAAAATAAATAAATAAATCAGTAAATAAAAACGCAAATTAAAATTATTTTTCTGTTTTTTACATTCTTATGCCATTAATTGAAATTCTTACTGCTCGAAATTACAAAACTACATGATTGCTCAACTTTACTTAACGGAGATAAAAAAAAAAATTTTTTACCAAAATTGTAAAATTTATATTTTTGAAACAAAAAAAAACCATCCTGAAAATTTCAGGATCTTCTAAGATCAGTACAAGGTATATTATATTTAAAAAAATTGAACCAAAAATTGAATGTGGATCGTAGATTCGCACGATGTAAAAAATTCAAAATTCATCATTATTGCAAAAAAAAAATTTGGAATATTTTTTGTTTTTCGTACACAAATATACTCATCAAGACGAATCCAGAACGATTATTTCGTAACTATAATAGTTTTCGAGATATGTAAAAAATAAACTTGAAAGATTTAACAAATTGTGAAATTTTGAATCTTGCATAACTTTCGAAAAAATTATAAAAAAAAATCTTCCTTTGGTAGAACTTCGTTTTATTAAAAACGAAAAGTCTGGCCAAATTTCATGGAAATTGAAAGGGGTCGATTCCAACTCTTGGTCGATTTGACATGGAATGACCCATATATATAAATTTGCGTATAATGCCGTATTTTACACACCACGCTCTGGTTTAATGAGAGAAAACGAGTTTCAACGTTTCCGGCAATTACGAGGCAGACATTTCTCCTCGAAAATATAACGAAATGAATTTTCCTGTCTTTGTACTTTGAATTATGAGAGAATAAAAGTGTGTATCCGCGTAATGTGTCAAGATGGAAATAAAATTGCGGAAATCGTGCAAACCTTGAATTAACGTTTTGCCAAACTGGTTCTAAAATTGCAAAATGTTGACCATAAGAAGATAATACAGTCAGGAAGCAACGCACATTGTAAAGTCGTTGCCTTTGATCTAAAAATAAGTTTTTCATCGATTTCTTTTCCTCCAAAATTCAAGTCAACGAGAAAAAATGTTGAAGAAACAATTTCCTTCGTTTCTCGAGTGAGATTGACGTCTTGTTCGAGCATTTAAAATCCCAAGTCCTCAATAAAGTCCCCAAAATACATTTTATCGATTTTTAATTTCGAAAAATTTCTCAAGATGAGCGTATTTTATTTAAAAAAATAAATTATTAACGTCGCATTAAAACGATGCAAAATTCAGCATTATCTGCCTCTGTGAAAATAGATCTTTGTTGTTAATCGTTGCAGGAAACTTTTTTTCTTATTTAATTCATTAACTTCTTCTAATGAACTGCCCCTCTGATTGCTAGTTAATTATCAATTAATATTTATTTTTGTTATTGTTACATGATATAATAATCAATAATCAATCGATTAATAATAATCAATCGACTTTAAGGGTAGTTTTTTAAAGCATTTTTCATGCACATAATAAAAACTTAAGCCCTTAAGGTTTTCTATATCAACCCAGTTGAAAGCTAATTAACCCTCATACAAATTTACTCCACCCTTCATTTTAATCTTGGATATTTTTAAGAAAGTATCTTTTCGCCCCAGAACTGCATAAAAAACGCGTCAGTGTGGGGCATGTTTGAAAAATAAATAATAAAAAAAAAACGAAAAACCACAAAACCTCATGCACGAAAGTTAATTTAATTCTTGCGAATTGGGCAAAGTTCTCGCTGTACGCGGTCTGCCGACCTCTGTTTTAGTTTGCATACATTTGCACACTTCGGGATTGGAATGTTGTGCAGTTTGGTTTGTATCCAGGTCTGTTTCGTCGTTGTAGGTTAATGCCTGTATATATTATAAACGTACAGTGCTACTTTAGTTGCGGGAAAAGGGAGAAGAAAAAAAAATTGAGCCGAAGGTAGGAGAGGAAAAAGGTAAAAGGGAAAGAAATTAGTGCGTCGAGAATTGTCGAGTCCGAAATGCAGCGACGACAGGAACTTGGAGAAAGAGGACATCCTGGTCCTGCAAATTTTCTAGTTTTTTTTTAGAAAGACAAAAAAGGAGACAGAGGAGTGGGAATAAGATTATGATGCGTTGAGAAGAATTGCAGCCTTCTGTATAATGCATGGATCATGCTTAAGGTTGTTTATAGAAGCAAATCACGTTTGATGAGAAAATCCTGAAAATTTGGTATGTTTTTCAACGAAGTATTTAAGAGGTCGTGTAAAAATTTCACGACGATTTGGAAGCTCGTTATCGAATAATTAAGATTAACAAATTAAATAAAATTAAATGTAGTCTTATGGAAACTGATATAACTTTGCGATAAGTTTTTTTTTGACCTCTCAATTTTTTAATATCCACAATATACCGGAAGCAACGGAAAGAAAACGAAGTTTATTGATAAATATATTTTTTTTGTTTAAAAAATTGTTTTTAACAAAACGTTAATTTCTTAATAACGATTTTCCTAATCGTCATGAAATTTTTACACGACCTCTTAAATACCTCATACAAAAACATACCAAATTTTCAGAATTTTCTCATTATTTTTTATTTTAACCCTTAAGGAGGTTGAAGTAATAATAATAGAATTCTGAAAACTTGGTATGTTCTTACATGAAGTATTCAGGAGGTCGTGTAAAAATTTCACTACGATTGAGATGCTGTTTATTGAAGAATTAACATTCAAAGGTTTCATAGCTTCTAAACAACCTTAAGGGTTAGAATGAAAAATGATGAGAAAATTCTGAAAATTTGGTATGTTTTTACATGAAGTATTCAGGAAGTCGTGTAAAAATTTCACGACGATTAAGAAGCTATTTATTGAACAATTGACATTTAAAAGTTTCATAGGGACTCAACATCCTTAAAAATGCCAAAAACCATTTTGGTCAGATTCGACCGAAAAACATGACAAAACCGATATTTCATCGGATCTGTGCAGAGTTGTAAATAATGCATTATTTTGATAATGCATTACTGTATTAATTACCCATTACACTGCATAATGTGAAATGGACAAGTGTATATCATTACAAAATACAAAAGTAATGTGTAATGAATGCGTGTTCCATTACAAATAAAAAAAAAGTAATGTGTAATGGATGCATGTGCCATTAAAAATAAAAAAAAAGTAATGTGTAATGGATGAGTGCTCCATTACAAATTACAATTGAAAAAAAAAGTAATTTGTAGTGGAGAATATTCCATTACAAATTAGTTTGTTTCTACCAGAATTTGGAACAGGTACTATTTTGCCCAAAGGTATGTCTATTAATTTTTCAATAAAAATAATTTGTATGTATCAAGTTTTTGTTAACTTTACTATCGTAGTGGTAAATGTATGAACAGTGATTTTTTTTAGTCATTTTTACTCCATTCTTGTAAAAATTGCAATTCAAGTGCAATTGCACTTGCAATCCACTCCACCACAAATTACTTTTTTTTTCATTGTCATTTGTAATTTAGCACTCATTGATTACACGTTATTTTTTTTTTATTTGTAATGGCACATGCATATGTTACACATTACTTTTATTATTTGTAAATGAGCATGCATACATTACACATTACTTTTTTTTATTTGTAATGGAAAACGCATCCATTACACATTACTAATTTAATTTGTATTGGAACTTTCATTCATTACACTTTACTTTCGTAATTTGTAATGGAAAACTTATCCAATGCACATATTGTTTAAAGTAATGTGTAATGCATTACTTTTACATTAGTATCTTCACAACTCTGGATCTGTGGTTTCCATAATCTGATCGGGAATTTCATTTTTTTAGTCGATAGTGCACGTGATAACGAAGAGAATGAAGGATCATCCCGATATCTTGAATTTTGGCGGCGCTAGAGAATTTTTAATGTCGAACGTTCGCATGTCGATAGGTCAATATATAATTCGTATCGACTTTCGTAAAATTTAATCAAATGAATGTACGTTCGGTTATCCAACTTTTGGGAGAAAAGGTTTTCGAATAAGTAATCCGTCGAAAAAAAAAATCGTGTAACTCATAATCTGGAGGTTCGAGATACGAAAATTTCCGTATGTGAACGATTTTTCGAATAATCGCACCAAGCCCGCGGAAGAATGATGCGAGATGAAAAAAGGAGGAATTAAAAAAGTAACGAAGGCGATTGGAGCTCAATCGATGAGCGATGGAATGCCCCATGCATGTACCCAGAAGCTATTTGTCATATGAACATATGGTCGTTCATCAACGACAAAAAATTCTAATTGAGGTGTCATTTTTAACAGTTTGATAAATTTGAATTTCAAATAGCCACAAAAGTGCCATTCGTATGATTTGATAAAAGACACGTGGCGTATCGCGGAGAGAAATAAGTATATATTTTCAACCTAACTATAGTGATAAGGAACGCCATTCTTGCTCATTACGATATCTAAATATCAGAATTTTCCACGGATCTCGTATCTCGTATTTCTCTAATATCCAATATTGTCCCAATATACGGAAGATTGGAGCTTGAAAATTCACGAATTTCGTGCAAATCATATTGAACACAGAGTTGTCAAAATGATTTCTTCTACGAACTTGTTAAAAAAACGTGTAATTTTTTTTTCAACAAATTGAACTTTAATCGAATAGCACCAAAACCCTGCAAATAATTACCAGAAAATAAATCTTGAAATAAGTATAACTCAAATTTGATTTTCAAAAATAATAAACGAAACGAGAGAGCGTAGTAATTTTGCCTTCGTCATGATTGAAGGTTAATCAAGGATGAATTTGAAAATCAAGCAAGTGCAATTCCATGATTCACAGTTTCATAAATTAAACGTAACTATATCGAAGTAAGAAGATGTGAGAAAATTATTTTGGACTAATTTTCTTCTAACTAAAAAATTTCGTAAAATCCAAAACTTTCGAGGAATTCCTTCCACCTTCGAAAGCAACCATCATGGTTACGAATGATATGGAATAAAATTAATAAAAGTTCATCAGCCTCGGACTAATTCTCAGCTATCGTCTTATCAGATTTATCTTTTTGAAAAAATAAAAAAATCGAATTTAAGTATATCTTGGCTCTGTTGGTTCTCCAGTTAAATTCGTTCGAATCTCTCAAGGCCAAACCGTCCAAGCACACGTACTCACACATTCACAAACGTAGGTAAGTATTGCAAAAAACTAAAATAGATAAAAAAAAAAAACAAGAACTAAAATTCGGTTAGCTGGAGGAAAGAAAGAGTATTTTAGAAATTATTGGTGACTCGTTTAAGGGGGTATTCTGGTCTAGAATTTTAAAAAAATCATTTTATTTTTGCATATTCTTAAAGTTTAGACCTTGAAGAATATATCCTCGAGAGGGCATTTTTTAAGCCCAATAATTTACAGAGTTATAGCTATTTTAGTGACACAGCGACTACGCCCTTCACGTCGGAGCGTAACTTCAAACGCGTTTTTCTCAAAAATACTCTTCTCAATACGATTGACATGATATTTCAAGTTTTACTCAACCGATTTACTTCAAATTTTTTACCAATCTTCACTGTATAACACTCTAACTGGATAACACTATTGTAAAAAAATTAAAAACTGTGAAACTACCGGCGAAAAGTTTTCGGACAAAACTTCAAAAAAAGTCTGGAACGTTTTTTTATGCCATTTCGCTTCGCCGGAAGTCAACGTAGACTGATTTAACAAGCGGCACTTTAAAGGCGAAGAATTCGGCTTCAATTCCTGATTTTTTAAAATCATATTTACAAATCGTTTTTAGATTTGGACGCATTTTTGAAAACAGCTGTTTTTCGCCTCTGCACTCAACAAAAACAGACGCAACTTTTTGCTATCTTCATGTTTTTCATGATCCTCTTTGTTTTCCTGTTATACGGGATTTTTCAAGTTTCCTTTTTGTCACAAACAACAGAATAACTTTGGAAAAAAAATCGTTCAAATTTAAGAAAAAAGGAAATTGAAGCTCAAACTTTCCCCTTTATGAATCCAATCGTAAAAATGTATTTAAAAAAATTCCTTTAGAAGATGGGTGCACTTACGTCTGTTTTTGTTGAGTTCAGAGGAATTTTTTGATGTTTTTTCTAAAATTTTGTTTTCTCATGTTGAAGCTGGAAAAAAAATGAGGGAAAAAAATTTAAAAAAAAATTCCAATGTGTTGAAAATGGTAAAATAAGGTATTTTCCCCTCTTGAAATTTTATCAATAATCCCATAGTTCTCGAATTATGGTAATTTAATGTTTTGAGCTCCAACCCAGAAAATGAGAAAAAAAAATATTGGGAAAAAAATCTGAAAAAATTCCTCCGCACTCAACAAAAACAGACGCAACTTTTTGCTATCTTCCTGTTTTTCATGATCCTCTTTGTTTTCATGTTGTCACAAAAAACAGAATGACTTTGGGAAAAAAAATCGCTCAAAGTTAAAAAAAAAAAGGAAATAGAAGCTCAAACTTTCCCCTTTATGAATCCAATCGTAAAAATGTATAAAAAAAAATTGCTCTCGAATATGGGTTTGCACCTGAAGAGAGGGGAAAAAAGGTGAAAACAACGGTTTTCAAAATAAAGTCCTAATCTAACAACAAATTGTAAAAATAATTAAAAAATCAGGAAATGAAGTCGAATTCTTCCTCTTTAAAATGCCGCTTGTTAATTCAGTCTACGTTGATTTCCGGCGAAATGGCATAAAAAAACGTTCCAGACCATTTTTGAAGTTTTGCCCGGAAACTTCAAAAATGCCTTTTAAATGTCCGGACATCCGGACATTTAAAAAAAAATTATTTTTCAATGTTTTACGACATGTTGAACAAACTGACATAAATATGGCGAAAAAAAAAATTTCACGAAAACAAAGCTTCCTCGATGAGGAAGCAAAAAATGAATGGTGAAATTTTTTTTTTTTATCGTGCACGACAAAACGCTGAAAATGTATGTCTCCATAGACCAGAATACCGCCTTAACCACGTTCACTTCTGTAAATGAGGCAGTTCACGAAAGATCCAGTGGGCAGAAAGTCAGACACAGCGTCGTCCCGCGCCAGATAGATAAGTTTGATCCTTTTCGTTAACTTTTAAAAAAGAAAAAATTCTATTTTCACCTGTACACACGATCGATATCGGGCAACGATAAGCCACACCCGCAATTGCCTATCGCGGGGTATAAAGACACGAATCGCGGTTGTCGCCAATTTAGTTGACTCCCGAAATATTGGGGCTACCAAAACGAAGGTTATGTGAATATTACGGCGAGGTAAGATCGTCGATTCCTTCAATAAGTGAACCCGTAAAAAAATCACTGCAATCGTTATCGCAAATTCCCACAAATAGGCGTCAAATCCTTCAATTTCTTTGCGAATGTTGGTGGATCGAAAGTTTTGGTTTTTTTTTGTCATCGAGATCCAATACACTAGACGCTCCCATAACTTAACCTCCCATAACTTTACCGCTCCCACAACTTTACCGCTCCCATAACTTTACCGCTCCCATAACTTTACCGCTCCCATAACTTAACGCGTTACCATAGCAACACGCTCCCATAACTTGACGACCCCTATCGCGCTTCTCACTCCAAACTCAGCTGCCGCGTTGCGAAAATTTTACACAAGGCAACATAACCTTAACTGTCAAATTTTTTTGGTCAATTACGTACGATCAATTATGTGTTAGTATTAGTCGTTCTCTCGAAAAAACAGAAATTTTTATTTTCGAGAAAGAACGAAATTTCTGTAGAATATTCGTATGCATACATGTATATTGTATATATATGCAACTTTGCATTACATTTTCTAGAAAAATGTATCTCGCGCGTTTCAACGATCGGATTAATGTATTTTCTGTTTAATTCTTTTCATGAAGAGTTATCAACATTAAATTCTAATCAATCTTTTAAAAATTTGCAAAATATATCGCTGCCAGATTTTTAAATGTATGTGTATAACGCGTGAGCACAAATTTCGGGTTGAATTTCGTGCGCTCACTCTTCTCATGGTTCGACAAAAAGGCAGTACGCATGCGTTAAAATACGAGAGTGAGAGAATGAGGGGAACGTCAAGTTATGGGAGCGTTTCCGGTCCTGACGCGTCAAGTTATGGGAGCGTCTAGTGTAAGTGCAGATTAAATTGGAATACTAGCGAATTTCGATGGGATTGGAAGGTGACAAAGTGCCGAGGGATGAATTGCACCGAAGGGGAGGGTTTGAGGAGCAAAAAGGGTGCAAGAATGCCGCGTCTCGAGACCTCGTGAAATTTTTGGAATCTGAAAAAAAGAATCAGTGGATATGTTCAATAATTTTAACGTGTTCCTCTAAAAATATCCTTCCGGAAGTGACTTTTTTTAAAACTGATGACTTTTCATCGAAATTGAAAGGAGTCGATTCCAACTCTTGGAATCAACGATAAAATGAACGAGACATATTCTTGTCGAGAATTGAACGCTCTACAAAAAAGAGTTCTTATGATTTTTCGATAAACTCACTCCTTTACAAGTTATTCACGTTCTAATATATATGTATATTAGACTGTGAATATGGGTGAACTACTGTTGGTCATTTCTTTAAAAATTAGGAAAATTATGTTAATGCAATGTAAACTTTTGTTTCAGGAAAGATTTTACGATATTTAGTAATAAGTTTCAACATTTTACCGGAAACTAAAACAAAAAGTGAAATTTAATCTATATTTAAATTTAACCTTGAATAACTTTTGAAGGAGTGAGTTTATTGAAAAATCATAAGAGATCTTTTTTGTAGAGCGTTCAATTCTCTACAAGAATATGTGTCGTTCACTTAGGTGCATTAACTTAAAGCCGAGGTATAAAATGTCAAAGTTTGCATTGTTATCAAATGTTATTTAAATGGGAAATAAAAATATACTATGAGGGACTTCTAAATATTTTTATTAAGAGCTCTAGTTTTAACCGGTATCTTTTTTCACCTCCCCGAAAGTATTTAATGCGTTTCTTCGAAAAACAAAAAATAGTCGCTTTTTCTGAATCAGTATAATATATATATATATATATATCAAAGCCGAAGCAAAGGGAAAAGTTTTCCGGCTTTTCAACAGAACACACATCTGCAGTCGATTGTTTTGAAAGTTTCCTTTTCTTCATCGATTCTACAAACGCAATTCTGCTGGAATTTATTACCAAACAGACTAATTTATAATCCAAAGTGCCGCATCAAAATTTCCAAAATGTTTTAAGGCTCTTTCCAAAAAACAAAATCTATTGATAAGGATTTTCAATAACAGGATCTTTAATTTGATCGAGGACGAGTGTCAAGTTCTTTCGTAAAAATCAAGATTAACTTTGGAAAATCATCGTTCTCCAAGGGTTAACCGACTGGACATTTTTCGTTTCCTCCCTTAGCTAATATTGATCTCTTGTCTTATTGAAAATTATCCTCGGACAACAAAGATTATCCCTATTTTTTGAACTAAATATTGATGTATATTACTCGGCGATTTTCAGAGAAATTGAGATGAGACGCGCTGTTATCCGTCCCCGAGAATATCGCATCGTCCCTTTGATCCTTTTGGGCCATCAATTTCGAGAGAGAGAGAGAGAGAGAGAGAGAGAGAGAGAGAGAGAAAGAGAGAAAGAGAGAGGGAGGGAGAGAGAGAAACTCCTGTAATGTTTGCTCATGACAAAATTGGGAAAAAACCGGCACGCGCAACAAACCCACGAATACTCTTTCGTTTTCCAGAGGGAAAAAAAACACATGGGTTACACAATTCACGAGGCCGTGAAATTTCGACGATTCGGATGCTCGAATCGGTAGCCTAACCCGTATGGCACTATATATGAGACTGGCCGTTATTTGGCGTTAAAATTAATTTGACCCTTTCCGCCCCCCAAATCGGTTCGAAATACGTAAAAAATAACTGTAATTTTTTCGGATTAAAAAAAAAAACGTTTAACCCTTGACCACGGAGGTTGAAGTTTTCCATTTAAAATACATGGGGTTTTCCTGCGTTTGCAGTGACTATTTTACTGTGGGCCTAAATATGTTTGTGAAATCTTGAAATTTTCAGAGATTAGTTTACAAGCATGTTGCTACATGGAAAAAAATTCCAAAACCCCTACCCTCAAAATGTTGTATAACATCACCATAATAAGTATAATTTTTTTTTTAATTTTTAAATTTTTTTCTTCCTCGTTTTTTTTATAAATGTATTTAAAATAAAATAATTTCGTCTGTTCACTGATTACAACGAAATACTCACACGTAACGAACAACAAAAACAGTTTATTTTACAAATTCTAAGTGAATATCAAAAAAATCATCCAGACGCAAAAAAGCAGATAATGCTAAAGAATTTGTAACTCATTTAGGAAATTATTCTATTTTAAATACATTTATAAAAAAAACTAGGAAGCAAAAAAAAAATTTTTTTTTCATTATAATTATTATGGTGATATTATACAACATTTTGAGGGTTTTGGAAATTTTTTCCATGTAGCAACATGCTTGTAAACTAATCTCTGAAAATTTCAAAATTTTACAAACATATTTAGGCCCACAGTAAAATAGTGACTGCAAACGCAGGAAAACCTCGTGTATTTTAAATGGAAAACTTCAACCTCCGTGGTCAAGGGTTAAACGTTTTTTTTTAATCTGAAAAAATTACAGCGTTACTTTTTACGTATTTCGAACCGATTTGGAGGGCGAAAGGGGTCAAATTAATTTTAACGCCAAATAACGGCCAGTCTACTATATATATTGGAGATAATTTTGAGATATTTTATAATTCTATAATTTAGTTATTATTTTTGAACATTTCTAAAATTAATTCTTTTTTAAATTACTTTTGAGCTTGAATAGAACTCTTTTTTTCTCTCCCTTATTTTTCCAATATATATATATATATATACAGATTAAGGCGATTTTTTTTTTCGAAAAAACGCTGAAAATGTATGTCTCTATAGAGCAGAATACCGCCTTAACCACGTTCACTTCTGTAAATGAGGCAGTTCAGGAAATATCTAGTAGGCAGAAAGTCAGACACAGCTTCGTCCCGCAGCAGATAGACAAGTTCGATCCTTTTCGTTCTGTTTTAAAAAAGAAAAAAATTCAGTTTCACCTGTACACACGATTGATATCGGGCAACGATAAGCCATTCCCGCAATTGCCTATCGCGGGGTATAAAGACACGAATCGTCGTTGGCGCCAATTCAGTTGACTCCCGATATATTGGGGCTACAAAAACGAAGGTTAGTCGCATAACCACGTGAATATTACGGCGAGGTAAGATCGTCGATTCCTTCAATAAGTGAACCCGTAAAAAAATCACTGCAATCGTTATCGCAAATTCACACAAATAGACGTAAATTCCTTAAGTTTCTTTGCGAATGTTGGTGGATCAAAAGTTGTGGTTTTTTTTTGTCATCGAGATCCAATAAGTGCAATTTAAATTGGAATACTAGCGAATTTCTATGGGATTGGAAGGTGACAAAGTGCCGAGGGATGAATTGCACCGAAGGAGAGGGTTTGAGGAGCAAAAAGGGTGCAAGAGTGCCGCGTCTCGAGGACTCGTGAAATTTTTGGAATCTGAAAAAAGTAGACAGTGGATCTGTTCAATAATTTTAACGTGTTCCTCTAAAAATATCCTTCCGGAAGTGACTTTTTTAAAAGTTATAAATTTGTGTAAATTCCTAATTTGCACAATATTTTAATTACTTTGAGGGTTTCGCACTTTGGAAGGAAAATTTGAATAAAAATCCAAATTTTGATATACCACGTTTTCAAAAAACGGACTATAGAGTATAAAATAATTGCTCCTAACTGAATACAGATTCCTAATATCATACAGATTGTCCTGAGAATTCGTGATTATGGATTTTTATTAGCTGTGGAAATATTTATAAGATTCAGAAAGAAAAACGTGGGGTGGGGAATTAGATAATTGATGCATGGAAAATGATACGAACTGTTGTGTGAGTTTACTCAACGAAAGCTACTCTCTACGATCCTTATTATTATCCATCGCATGCACCATTTTTTGCACCAAATTTGGAGAATTTTGAATTTTCAAAAATCGTGGAAATCCAAATTCCCTATTTTATTTTTGGTTCCATTTTTTTTTTTATATAATACCTTGTACTGATCTTAAAAGATCCTGAAATTTTTAGGATGGTGTATTTTTGTTTCGAAAATAAATTTTTTTGAATTTTGGTAAAAAAAAAAAATTTGTTTTTCCTCTAAGTTAAGTAAATTTGTGCATATATTTTGTAACTTTGAGCCGCAAAAATTTCAATTAATAACAACAAAAAAATTCACAAAAAATTCAAACATTTATATTTTTTAAATAAAAACACTAATTTCTAATTTTTTTGAAAAAATTAGAAATATTTTGTCACTAATTACTAATTTTTTAGAAAAATTACTAATATTTTTCCGCTAATTACGAGTTTGTATGAAAAATTAGTAATAATTGTTGACTAATTATTAATTTTTCGAAAAAATCATTAATAAAATCAATATCGTTGACGAAAAAATCTATACTGCCGATCACTGGTCTGTACGCTTACAAAAATAGCTATTGCGTGATAAAGTGGGGACCTCGGGTTGAATCAATTTGTGAAGTATATTGATAATTCGCATTTCAGTATCTTAAAGGGAGGGTAACCCCCCCCCCCTGCCCCCGCCTCTCCGCTCCCGTGAGTGCGAGAGAGATAGAGCTAAAACTTTTAACACCTTGTTCTCGAAGATGTCTCGATGGAATAAAAAAAGAATAGTCGGGCCACCTGTACACATTAATTACGCAGGGGATCTCACTCTTATTTTTTTTTCCATTCATTTCCGAGAAAATTGCGTTAAAATTTTTTTGCGGTTATGTTGACATTTAGACCCCCCTCAATCACTACATATGTATATAGACGGACGTAAACAAGGGTCTCGATCTTCGTTCACAACGTAAGTCGTGCAATGCTAAGTGGCGTTACCAACGTGTGAATATTGCGACGTTGCCAAATCGTGTGCCTACTTTATAGAGCCATTCGTTAGACGCGTTACTTTCCGCGATTTCGACAGTTGGTACTAGCCATATCGGCAATATGTTTTTCAATTATTTCTCTTTTATTCGACTAACTACACAATATTATGATACTTTTCTGGCGGCAATAATGCTACTTGAACTTGTAAATACCAAATTTGTATTTTTTTGAGATACATCGAATTTTTTTTTTTTCACGGACCCATGATTTGACTCAAATGGACCGCAGGAGTTACCTTAAAACGTTTTTCCTATTTTCGTTTCAGACGTGCCAATCCGGAGATTGTTTGTCCGTCATGGGAACACCTTTTTTTTGAGGACTCGACTTTGTTTGTCCGTCATGGGAACACCTTTTTTTTGAGGACTCGACATTGGCGCCCTCTGAAAATTGGACAAAAAACGCTAGACGAAGTAAACCATTTTTTTTTCTATTCTATGAGGATAACATTATGTCCTGGAAAAAGTTTTATTGTAATATCCAATAAAGAAGCTGAGAAAAACGTTTTCGAAAGTAAGCTTATTTTTTCGCTCTCTAGACCTAGACACCTACCTTAAATTAAAATCTTATCCGACAAAGTATTAATCTGGGTAAAACATTATAGTCCGTGCTCTTTAATTTTAGAAATTCCTCGCCGAGTCGACAACCGAATGTTCAACATGTACAAGCTTCTGATTTTTTCGATAATCGCACTTACGGCCGCATCCGTCGTCGTTGCCGTTCCAATCATAAACGATTTGTGGAAGGAATGCGTTGACAAATACGAAGAAGTGAGTACTTTTTTGAGGCCCAAGCAAACGCACAGACGAACACACAAACTTCACGTATTTCCTTCTCGGGTGATCGAGAAGATGAAATTTTGAAATTTTCGACCAATAATTGATCACTGCTAATGATAAATAATTAATTTCAGTGTTACGGTGATGGTGCCTGCTGCGAGAAGTTGTGGTGCGACGCTCATCACAAACAATGCGTTCCATATTGAGCGATTGAGCAGAGAGAGAGAGAGAGAGCGAGAGATACGAACACAAAAAAAAACAAATTTGTATTTATTCTTTAAGGTAGAGTCGCGCGACGGTACTATTGAAAAGTTTGTATCCCGTGTAGCCTGAAAACTTTTGGGTGGGTACAGGCAACTCGTGTACGGACACACGTCAAAGTGTATATACCGACACACCAACACTACCGCGCAATCACGCGCGCGCATGCGCACGCCAAGCGTGGTCGATCGTGGCAATGTTCACGTTGTTTTTCACACCAAATTTTACGCTTAAAAAGCCTATAGTTTTGGAATGAAACGGTCGACTCGACTTAATTTGGACTCTAAATTTTCACAAAAATCTATTCTGTCGCCTAGCCAAATTTTGTAAAAATCCGTCACGCCGTTTAGTTGATCAAGCTTAAAATTCAGATCCTCCCATAAGACTAACCCAAATAACAGCGTAACTGTAACAATAAATATTTCAGTTTCTACACGATGAACCTTTCTAAAATTTTGCACAGTGTTTTATGTGATATTAATAGAGCTCTACATAAATTTTAAAGAAAATCTGTCGCAAAAGTGTTTGACACGACTACTACCTTAATGTAATGCATCCACCCAGCCGAATTTCCGGTTGCTGGAGGTTCACTAAAAACGGATAAAAGAATAACCAACTGAATGAATCCACTAACTCACTTTCTTAATCGACCAGATATATATGTCCGGTCAACTATGCTAAGATCTGCCAAATTTAATCTCGAAATCAGCTTAAGTCGATAAGTGTTTTATTTTTTACATAAAATATATATTATAGAGTATATATTAAGGGTATCCGGACAAGCCTCAACGTCCAACCCTTACGAGCATCCTCCCCTTGGCCGTTCCAACCCCCTGCTCCTTGATCCTTTAACCTCCTCCTGCGCCGATCGTTTTATACAAAATGAACACCCGGTATATACGCCCACGATTCATATACACGGTAGCGGCAGCGAAATATTTATGTTATATCGAGGAATATATATTTATTTAATGTTAGAGTTTAAAATAAAATACAAATATTTTACGTAGCTCCGAGAGTAAACGTTTAGGTGATTTTTTTATTTATTCAATTGCTTCACCTTGTAGCAAGATCCCTCGCGTTCAATATTCCACAGAGAACAATCTAATAAAGCATCGTAACGTTGATTTTTTTTATTTAAATATCCGCAAGGGAAAATCCCCGAATTCGAATCAAATTCTGAATTCAATCGAAATTTACCAGATTACAAGTCTCTGAGTTGAAAATCATGCGATACCTTCCTTACCGACTGCAGGGCGACTGTGTTTTTTATCGGAGCGGGCTCCAGCGTCGGTAAGTGACCGGCCGAGTTGACAAGCCGGAGACTTGTAATCTGGTGAGCTTGTTATTTTGTAGGATTATTGACACGCTTTGGTTAGGCAGAAATGTTTTTCAACTTATTTCCAAAGTATTCTTCTCTTTTAGATAAAAAATGGTTTGCACTACCTCGTACAATTTATATGCAGGCTTTATCTTTCAAATACCGAATTTTTTAAACACGTATGTCAATGTGTTCTGCTCCAAGACTGAAATATCGATTTTTTCAGTATATATCTATAAAGGCACCGTGTTAAACTAATTTATAAAAGTTCCCTTTCATCGCTGAGCCCTTTTATCTCCGGTATATCTCACTTCTTCATTATTATTGTTGTTATTTTTTTCATTCAAAGCTCCCTCGCTGCTCGAGGTGTCTCACGAGGGAGCTTCTTACCGTCCCTTAAGCCTGGACGATACAGTGCTCAAAGACCGCACTTGATACACAAATTTTGCAGCGAAAACTTGAGGTTTAAAGAAAAAAAATCTACGTAGCCGAACAAATACGACACAATGTAACGAAATTCATAAAAATTTTGATTTTTTCAGAAAACTGTTGGTAGATTCGTGTTCAGGGGGACAAAATATATCGATATAAGATTCGAAAAAAAATATTAAAAAAAATTTTTTTTTTTGCATTTCAACAAAAATTCAATCCGTCCGCTAAAATGGGTGTAATTTTTTTTCTGCTGAAAACTTTGGCTCTAGACTGCGCTCATTCTCTCCGTAATCGTTGAAGCTTTAAAACGCCGCTTTGCTTATCCGATTCTGATGATCTTTCAATTTTTGGCAGATTTTTAAAGTTCGACCATTGATTTTTGCAAATTTTTTAAGGCATACTCAAAACTTTGGCTCCGGACTGCGCTCATTTGCTTCCTAATCGTTGAAGCTTCAAGATTTGTGCTTCGGAGGGAGTATTTCAGTAAAGGAACACACCCCACAAAGTCGCTATTCTCGCGTAAACCATTGCAGTTCAGTGAAGAAGAGAGCAAACTTTGAAGAGTCACGAGGAGTAAAAAAAAAAATGGTACTCGAAGGGGCTTCCTTATGAAGCGAGTGAGCCTACGAGGGATTATCACAGTTGAACTCGGGTGCATCGTTGCATCCAAGCGCAACGTGTGCATCGTCGTTATAGTTATGAGAGAGAGAGAGAGAGAGAGAGAGAGAGAGAGAGAGAGAGAGCGTGTGAGAGAGAGAGGGAGAATGAGAGGGGGGGGGGGCAGAGGGATTATACGTATGGCTGCCAACAGCACAGTGCTATACGCGTCGTAAAGCCATAATAGAATTTGCAATATTCTACGTGTCTGTCAACCCTGCATCGACTATTATAATATATATACAGGGGAAGGTGGGGCAAAATGGCCACTGCGAGAAAATAACGCAATTAGAACGCAACGGATAGCTAAAACTGGTTGCTTGAGTTCCAAAATCAAAGTTTTTATTTGCTATTTATTTTGACCGAGAAAAAAAGTTGTCGAGGGCAAAATGGCCACCGCTGTAATATTTTTTCGAAAATTTGAGTAAACGTTATTTAATATTTATTTAATATTATAATGACAATTACCCCCATTTTATAGGTTTTCGCATTGATAATTTTTTTTTTCCAACTCTCGATAGACAATTGTCATTAAAATGTCATTGTCCAGATCTGATTCAACGTGGGGTATCTATTTTGGAATGTTCTAACTCGTTATAATGATAATTCCGTAATTTTTTTACATCTTTCAATTTTCTATGTTTTTCGATTATTTTGGAGGGTGGCCATTTTGCCCCACCTTCCCCTATATACGTACCTAATGAGTTTAACATTGCGTTTATCCGTGTAATTTAATACACATGAACAGGAATTTCATGGGATTCACTATTTTGGATTTAGAATACCTCGCAGTGTTACCTCTGTGATAATAAACGCTCTTTTAATCACAAGTTTCGAAATGATTTCAAATGCTCTCTTTCGCTAATAATTGTAAAATTATTTTGGTTTTCCAATTGTGCATATACTTGAAGTTTGAAACATTCGAATGAACGGAAAATGATTTTTTTTTTTTTATGAACATTTAAAAAAACCCAGCCAACACTTGTAAATAATTAATAAAAATTATTTCATTATTTAAAAATTTATTAACCAATTTATTTATCAAATATTAGCAGCATTCTTTTCCTCAAAATTCTTTTCTTGAAAAAATAAATTTAAAGAAACTACTGCTTACTTATAATTCAATATTCAAAAAGGCCCACGAAAATTTTAATCCCTTGTTATAATTTGAAAATCGCCTCCTTTTTCCCTAATTCTGTCTGTGTTCCCCTCATCATCAATTAATTAATTAACTAATTAATTAAAAATAATAATGGCCCAAACCCTCGCCGACGGCATTAATAAAATTATTAATCCCGTGCAATTTTTATATTCACAACCAAAAAAAATGGCTCACGGTCCATAATTTCTTAAACAAAGCGTGGAATACAGGATGTTGAGCAATTAGATAACCTGACTAGGTTCGCCGTGTAGAGCGCATAAAGACAACAAATTTGCGTTTTTTTTAAATTTTGTACGATAAAAATTGGCTGAGTTATCAATGTTTTTAAAGTTGACCAATGACGGCTAGAATCTATGAGAAATGCCGCTGGTGGGGGGTTTTTACGCCACCCCCGCCGTTACCCCCACCACACGGCTAACCAGTAGCATTGCTTCTAGATTCAAGCCGTCATTGGTCAGCTTAAAACATCAATAACTAAGCCAATTTTTGTCGTATAACAATTTTAAAAAAAGCTAATTTTGCGTCCTGGCACGCTCTACACGGTGAACCTAGTCAGGTTATCTATTTACTTAACACCCTGTATATATGCTCTCTATAACAATCATCCCTTCCTAACGAGCCTTTCCCCCAGAAGAGCTAAACATTCATGCAAATTTGTTGAAAAATATTTGTGAATGAAAAAAGCCTCGAGTGGAGAATGGCGAGAATAAAAAATGATACGAAAAATCCGAGACTCGATATATAGCGGGAAAGCGATAATTAATTAACAAAGAGCCATTTAGAGGGGTGATCGCTGTCTATATATTCACGCTGTACAGCGACGCCGGGAAGTAATTAGCGACGAAGAGACAATGAGAGGCGCGAAGTATAGAAGAAGAAAAAAAACACTGCCCTGAGGACAATGACAGAGTCAAGCAGCCTGACGGAAAAATTATGCGCATAATAATCAAGAAGTTTGAACCATTAAGCAAAGATTCTACCCTTGCAAATATAAGACGCGAAGAATGTGATCAAATTTATATACAAATATACATACATATATATGGGTCATTCCATGTCAAATCGACCAAGAGTTGGAATCGACGCCTTTCAATTTTGATGAAATGTGGTCAAAAGTTTTCGTTTTTAATAAAACAAAGTTCTACCAAAGGAAAAGAAATAAAAAATTTTGTTTCGAAAATTATGCAAGATTCAAAATTTCACATTTTTTAAAAATCCTTTAAGTTTATTTTTTAAATTTCTCGAAAACTATTATAGTTATGGAAAAATCGTTCTGATTTCGTCTGAAAGAGTATACTTGTGGCTATGAAAAAAAAATATTCCGAAATTTTTTTTTGAAAAATGACGAGTTTGGAGATTTTGAATTTTAAAAAATCGTGTAAATCCACGATCAACATTAAATTTTTGGTTCAATTTTTTTAGATAATACCTTGCACTGTTCTTAAAAGATCCTGAATTTTTCAGAAATGTGTTTTTTGTTTATTCAAAGATGTGAATTTTTGAATTTTTTAAAATCATGTAAATCCACGATCAACATTACATTACATTTTTGGTTACATTTTTTTTATATAATACCTAGTACTGATCTTAAAAGAAAATTTCAGGATCTTTTAAGATCAGTTCAAGGTGTTTTATAAAAAAAATTTAACCAAAAATTTAATGTTAATCGTGGATATACTGCACGATTTTTAAAAATTCAAAAATTCATGTTTTTGAAAAAAAAAAAAACAAATAACATCGTTCTGAAAATTTCAGAATCTTTTAAGATCAGTACAAGGTATTATATTTAAACATTGAACCAAAAATTCAATGTCGATCGTGGATTTGCACGATTTAAAAAAATGCTCCAAATTCATCATTTTTCAAACATTTTTTTCGGAATATTTTTTTTGTTCGTAGCCACAAGTTCTTCAAGACGAACCGAGAAAAATTTTTCGTAACTAAAATAATTTTCGAGAAATTTAAAAAATAAAATTGAAAGATTTAAAAAATTGTGAAATTTTGAATCTTGCATAACTTTTGAAAAAAAAAAATTAAAATGTTGTTTCCATTGGTAGAACTTCGCTTTATTAAAAACGAAAACTTGTCACCAAATTTCATCGAAATTGAAAGGGGTCGATTCCAACTCTTGGCTTATTTGACATGGAATGACCCATATATATATATATATATATATATATATATATATATATATATATATATATATATATATAGGGAAAGGGGGAGGGCAAAATGGGCACCATAAAAAATTATAAGAAACAACTAAAATTTCAAAAAATTATAAAATGAAGGAATTATAATTATAATTGGCGTTGACATACCTCGATAGACTCACCCACATAACTTCAGATCTAGTTTCAACATATTCATGACGAGTTGGAAATTTTTCTCAAAAATTCATCAAGAGTTGGAATTTTTTTTCAAAAATTGTCATTCTCATCGCATTAGAAAAAAAACTCCACAACTTACTCCAATAATATTATGTTGACATTGTTAATCCACTTTAACCAAAATATTTAGATAATCCGAAGACCTGCGCAAAATGAGATACCAGGGCCAGGCCCACTTCCGTAATTGGAAAAAAAAAATTTAATAATGCATCTGCGATTAAAAGTGAACTTCGACAAAGAATTAATTGAAAAAATAAGCAAAGCAGATTGGTCCAAGTATCTTGAATATTAAGGTGATGTAAATAGTGAGGGAAATCGTTTTTTCAATGTTTTTCCTCGTATACTTGAATTTTCGAAAAAAAAAAACAATTTTTAAACGCGGTGTCCATTTTGCTCGTTTCCTCCTCTATATATATATATATATATATATATATATATATATATATATATATATATATATATAAATAAATATATCTATATCAAAATCGAAGCGAAGGGAAAAGTTTTCCGGCTTTTCAACAGAACACACATCTGCAGAGGATTGTTTTGGAAGTTTCCTTTTCTTCATCGATTCTACAGACAAGATTCTGCTGGAATTTATCACCAAACAGACTAATTTATAATCCAAAGCGCTGCATCAAAGTTTCCGAAATGTTTTAGAGCTCCTACCAAATAACAAAATCTATTGATAAGGATCTTCAATTTGATCTTAACTTTGAAGAATCATCCTTCTCCAAAGGTTAATCGACTGGACATTTTTCTCTTTGTCCCTTAATCAATATTGACCTCTTCTTATTGAAAATTATCCTCGGACAACAAAGATTATGCCTATTTTTTGAACTAAATATTGATGTATATTACTCGGCGATTTTCAGAGAAATTGAGATGAGACTGTTTTCCTCCCCCGAGAATATCGCATCAGTATCATCCCTTTGATCCTCCTGAGCCATCATTTTCGAGAGAGAGAGAGAGAGAGAGAGAGAGAGAGAGAGAGAGAGAGAAAGAGAGAGAGAGCTAGGGAAAGAGAGAGAGAGAGAGAGAGAGAGAGAGAGAGAGAGAGAGAGAGAGGGAAAGAGAGAAACTCCTGTGATATTTGCTCATGACAAAATTGGAAAAAACCGGCACGCGCAACAAACCCACGAATCCTCTTTCGTTTTCCAGAGGGAAAAAGAAACGCATGAGTTACACAATTCACCAGGCCGTGAAAATTCGATTGATTCGATTGCTCGAATGGGCAGCTTATACCCCATATAGCACTATATATATTGGAGATAATTTTGCGATATTTTATAATTCTCTAATTTAATTATAATTTTTTAAAATTTCTAAAATTAAAATTTTTTAAATAAAATTAAAATTTCTAAAATTAAAATTTTTTAAAATTACTTTTGAGCTTGAATATAACTCTTTTTTCTCTCCCTTATTTTCCCTTTCAGATATTGTGTATATTCTTCAAAATGCAAAAAGATTCATCCAGAAAATCGTCATCCCTTTTCTCGCCAAAAATATTTCAAAAAAAATTTTTTTCGACGTTCAATAATATTTACAAACGCCTAATTTATTAATTTATGCTGCTATTGCAAGTCAATTACCGAGCTCGGCGTTTGTGAATTTTATTTTTTGGAAAAAAAATCCTCGAAGTTTCAGACGCGAAAATAAGGCGCATAAGGTTCAACCCCCGAAGGCGATTTATGCGAAACTTTTTATCACATTTTCCGAGGAGAGCCAGTCGTTAAGTTGTGTATGAAAAAAAAAGAAAAAGGAAAAAATTCAATATGTATATCTATGGGAAAAGAGGAAAACGATGTCCGTCCGAAAGGGGATGGAGAGGAAAAGGAGAGGGGGGGGGGGAGGGTGAAAGGCGGGAGTATGAACGAAACGAGAGATAAACTACTTCTTCGTTCTTGGCAAGAGCTTTTTCACACTGCATTTCCCGAGCATGCTAACTGTGTATAGATTGATATATCGATATATCTATATATGTTCCATGCCAATCGAGAGCGACGACGAAGAAGCATTCCCGAACTTCCGGATCGAAGCTTTTCCCTGGCATCAACTTTCGTGGAAGCTCGTACTTCGCTTCCGTGTCCGGCAATGTATCTGCGCCTTCGAGGCACACACAAACACGTGTGTAAGAATTTTCCCACACTTTTACCCCGTCTGGAGCTTTTGGGGAAAGGGGAGGCAAAATGGACACCGCCCCTAAATTTTGTTTTTTTCGAAAATTCGAGTAAACGAGGAAAAACGTTGAAAAAGTGATTCCCCTCGCTTTTCACAACCCCTCAAGATACTTGGACCAAGCTACTTGGCCTGTTTTTCCAATTAAATTTTTGGCAACATTCAATTTTAATCGCAGTTGCATTATCTATTTTTTTTACGATGGGGATTTAAAAAATGACGATTTTTAAAAGTTGTCCCAACCCTTCATAGGAAATTGACGTGAAAATTAGGGAATGATAATTCCCTAATTTTCATTTCTTTTTTCATTTTCAATTTTTTTAAAATAATTTTGGGTGATGTCCATTTTGCCTCCAGTGTCCATTTTGCCCCAACTTCCTCTTTACGGCGGACAATAGCTACTATATGACGATAGAACGATTTTTCTTCGTCGACTCCGTCGTTGAAGGGGGATGAAAAAAAAAGGCAGGGTTGTCCGACAACCGAGAGGAGAGCGAGAAGAATTTTTCCTAGACAACTCGAAGGCATCGTGTCGCGCCAGATACGCCGACTAAAACGACCGTATCAACGAAAAAAATGTCGACGTTTTAGAAAAAAAACGACTCTTCTATCTATAAAACTATGACAATGGTGCCTGCAAGAGGCACAATCTCATCTATACCGCTCAAAACTTCACCGTCGAACAACTCTACCGAAAAACATTCCTGCTCATAAATATCTCTGCCATTTGTTCATAAAACGTCATCACTGAATATAAAATAACATCATGACCGGTAAACGAGCTTTCGGAAGCAACTCTACCGCAAAACATCCCTTCCGGGCAACGGAAGATCGAGAAAAAGTGAAATGAGTAACAAGTTCCCCGGGGAAAATTCCTAAATATCCTCCGAAAAGGAAAAATGACTCTGAGGCAAAAACGAGAAAAGTACTTTTACTCGGTAGAGATGTAATGGAGCGGACTTGTTATTCCAGGCAGTTATGTGCGGTAGAGTTGACCCCGGAAATTTTTTCGGTAGAGATGTTATTGAACGCAGTTTCTAAATGGTAGATATTGATCCTCGAACGTTGTATTCTGGTAGAGTTGATCGAGGATGAAGTTGTGACAGGTAGAGATGTAAATGCGCCGTAGCGAAGTTCAGAATGACGGAAACTGCGAGGGAAAATTCTGCAAACGAGGGAACAATTCACTGAGTCTATCAGCATAGTATGTGTACTTTTATGTGTACGGTACATTTTGCCAGTGCCAGTCATAAAAGTTTTCGACGAAGGGAAAGAGTAAAAATAATGACAACGTCATCAGACCACGATTGTCATCAGAGCGGAAAAGCACCGAGTAAAATTCCTCGTTCGCGCGTGCGCCATTCCTCGTTCACCAGGATGAAAAAAAAAAGTTTTTCATGCCTTGACGGTTTTCCTTACGGTGAAAAGTCATCCACACATAGCCACCATTTTTCTTTTCAAAACTCAACAGTTTTGTAAATCACGTTTTCATCAGTCTCATCTTTTTGGGAACGAAAGATAATTCAAATAATAAAAATCCATCTAGCATGCTTTTGAATCCAGTGTTTTCCGTGGATAATGAATCGAGGTAAAGTTCTCGTTACTCTTAAGGGGATTAAAAAGCAAAAATTTTCAATTTTTTCTTAATTTTTTTTTTCTAGTCCATTTGCACATCTCTTCCAAACATTTTGGCGCAAAGAAAACTGAAAAATTCGCAAAATTGAGCCCGGGAGAGCAATAAGACTCCGCTATCGAAAAACGGCTGGCGAAGGCGTTTATCGCGTTTTTCTCGAAATACCATTTTGTAGTAGTCTTTTCGCGATAACTCAAAAACGATTGAAGATATCGCCTTGATTTTTGTTCTTCAATGAAGCTATCGACTTTTTCTACAGACTGAAACGACGTTTATGTTAAAAAACAATTTATTATTATTGTTATTGCAAAAAATATCATCCGTTTTTGAATTTTTTTCGAATTTTAGCCGCGGTTTTTTCAATTTCCATGTTTTTTCGAAGATTTTTTCTCCAATCTGTGGAGGAATGTCCCCCGAAGAGAATGGAATTCGAAAATTGCCGAAAACTCAAACCACCCACTGGAAAGTAAAGAAAATCCATAACTATGCGTTTGCAGTTAAATCAGTCAATCAAAGAGCAAAAATAGAAAAATACAGCTAACATCGAACTTTCGCATGAGCTTGAGATATCCCCAGCACCGGTTTCCCAGACGGTAAAAAGTCATCCACACATGGGCACCATTTTTCTTTTCAAAACTCAACAGTTTTGTAAATCACGTTTTCATCAGTCTCATCTTTTTGGGAACGAAAGATAATTCAAATAATAAAAATCCATCTAGCATACTTTTGAATCCAATGTTTTCCGTGGATAATGAATTGAGGTACAGTTCTGGTTACTCTTAAGGGGATTAAAAAGCAAAAATTTTCAATTTTTTCTAAATTTTTTTCTTCTAGTCCATTTGCACATCTCTTCCGAACATTTTTGCGTAAAGAAAACTGAAAAACTCGCAAAATTGAGCCCAGGAGAGCAATAAGACTCCGCTATCGAAAAACGGCTGACGAATAACTTTAAACGCGTTTTTCTCGAAATACCATTTTGTAGTAGTCTTTTCGCGATAACTCAAAAACGATTGAAGATATCGCCTTGATTTTTGTTCTTAAATGAAGCTATCGACTTTTTGTACATACTGAAACGACGTTTATGTTAAAAAAACAATTTATTATTATTGTTATTGCAACAAATGTCATCCGTTTTTGGATTTTTTTTCGAATTTCATCCGCGGTTTTTTCAATTTCAATGTTTTTTCGAAGATTTTTGCTCTAATCCGTGGAGGAATGTCCCCCGAAGAGAATGGAATTCGAAAATTGCCGAAAACTCAAACCACCCACTGGAAATTAAAGAAAATCCATAACTATGCGTTTGCAGTTAAATCAGTCAATCAAAGAGCAAAAATAGAAAAATACAGCTAACATCAAACTTTCGCATGAGCTTGAGATATCCCCGCCAATTCGAAAATTCGCGGATTGAAATTTCGTCTATAGTGTATAGCGTATCCCAGAAGACCGAAATTTACTTCATCATCGACCGGACACGACGGTGGAACACAATATGATATTTCTATTGGAATAGTTGGTTGGCTGTTGGCGAGGCAAAGAGACGAGAGAATAATACATAGCTCGGTATAAATGAGATTGTATCCAAATACTCGAGGAGTTTCTCCAGCAACCGGACAGAGGTGTTTCCTAAAGTGCACGGTTACAAGTTACATCCATACAGAGAAATGTGGGGCATATGGTCATCAGGGCAAAATGGACACCTCCCAAAATTATCGACAAAAAATGAAAATTCAAAAATCTAAAAAATGAGGGAATTATTATCATCAGCGTAAATATTTCAAATTCCCCACGCTAAATCACATCGAAATTATGACATTTTCAGGACAATAGCATATAAAGAGTTGAAAATTAAAAAAAAATCATTCCAAACCAAAAATCATTCTATCAACCAAAAATCTAATTCTCCAAAAATCAGTCAAATGCAAAGAATAATGAACTTTAGGGGCTTAAAAAAATATCGCAATTAAAAATATCTGTAAAAGAACGAAATTCCCAATTGATTGTTCACAAAACGTATGTTCAAGGGGTAAAAACTACCCCCATGCAAAAACCAAAATTCTTATCAGAAAATCTACAACGTGTCACTTAGTTAGACAGGCATTTAATTTTTTTTCACATCAGTAGGTCTGAGATATAATTTCAAACAGCCGATTTTCTCAATTTTGGGCCTTGTGGGCCCAACATTTTACATATCAACACCTCTCAATGCGTAGATTAATATTTGAGAATGGTAGCGAAATTAAAATTTTAGCCCAATTAATTGGTCTATCTAATGTGGAACTTGCCACACACGTATAAATATACATTAATATATATGGGTCATTCCATGTCAAATCGACCAAGAATTGGAATCGACCCCTTTCAATTTCGATGAAATTTGGTCAAAAGTTTTCGTTTTTAACAAAACGAAGTTCTACCAAAAAAAAAAAAATTTTTAATTTTTTTTCGAAAGTTATCCAATATTCAAAATTGTACAATTTTGGAAATCTTACAAGTTTATTTTTTAAATATCTCGGAAACTATTATAGTTACGAAAAATCGTTCTGAGTTCGTCTTAAAGAGTATACTTGGGGCTATGAAAAAAAAAATCCGAAACAATTTTTTGAATAATGATGAATTTGGAGTATTTTGGATTTTCAAAAATCATGAAAATCTAAGTTGCACATCAAATTTTTGGTTTAATTTTTTTTCTATAATACCTTGTACTGATCTCAAATGATCCTGAATTGTTCAGAAAGGTGTTTTTTGTTTTTTCAAAAATATGAATTTTTGAATTTTAAAAAATCATGTAAATCCACGATCAATATTAAATTCTTTGTTAAAATTTTTTTATTCAATACCTTGGACTGATCTTAAAAGATCCTGAAATATTCAGGATGGTGTTGTTTTGTTTCAAGAACATAAATTTTTGAATTTTTTTAAACAAACTTTTTTTTTACCAAAATTCGAAAATTCATATTTTTGAAACAAAACAACACCATCCAAAACTTTCAGGATCTTTCAAGATCAGTCCAAGGTATTATATAAAAAAAAAAAAATCCAAAAATTTAATGTTGATCGTGGATTTACACGATTTTTAAAAATTCAAAAAGTTATATTTTTGAAAAACCAAAAAACACCGTTCTGAAAATTTCAGGATTTTCGAAGATCAGTACAAGGTATTATATAAAAACAATTTGAACCAAAAATTTAATGCGCAACTTGGATTTTCACGATTTTTGAAAATTCATCATTTAAAAAAAATTTTTTTCGGAATATTTTTTTTCCATAGCCCCAAGTATACTCTTTGAGAAGAATTCAGAACGATTTTTCGTAACTATAATAGTTTCAGAGATATTTAAAAAATGAATTTGAAAGATTTGAAAAATTGTGAAATATTAAATTTTGGATAACTTTCGAAAAAAATGTTGTTTATTTTTTTCCTTTGGTAGAACTTCGTTCTGTTAATAACGAAAACTTATGACCAAACTTCATCGAAATTGAAAGGGGTCGATTCCAACTCTTGGTCGATTTGACATGGAATGACCCATATATAGAATCATAGAGTCAAGTAATACGGTGTAGTAGTACTCTCGGGGCGTTTGCCGACGAGCCGGAAGTACCGGTTCAGTGTACCGGTATCGCGAATCGGGAGTTCTCCAACGAATATGCGCGCACATATAACTATATATGAGCAACAAGACCCAGTAAACGGAGAAACGAGGACCGTAGAGAGAAGCCTATGATATTGCTGCATCGTAGAGCACGATGGAATCTTGTAAACGCATTATATAGACTCTCGCAATTTACAATCTCCACCTCCGTTCCTCCCAAAGCCAGGGGAAACCACTAACGTAGTCTCCCGCCTCTCCCATCTGTGAGCTTGCACTGTCGCGTTTCCCAAACCCAAACTAACCTCGCTGGCGAAGTAACACAGCGCGACACCAGCATTCAAACACCTTAATACCCATTAAGGTACGAGAACAAGGTTAAGGGGGTATTCTGGTCTAGATTTTTGAAAAAAAAACTTATTTTTTTGCATATTCCCAAAATTTAGAACTTAAAGAATGTATCCTCGAAAGGAAATGTTCAAATTCCAATTATTTACGGAGTTACAACTATATTTTAGTGGCGCAGCAACTATGCCCGTCACGTCGGAGCGTAATTTTAAGGAAGTATTCTGGTCTAGAATTTTGAAAAAATCAATTTTTTTGCATATTCCCAAAGTTTAGAACTTCAAGAATGTATCCTCAAAAGGAAATTTTTAAATTCCAATAATTTACGGAGTTATAGCTATTTTAGTGATGCAGAAACTATGCTCGTCACGTCGGAGCTTAACTTTAAGGGAGTATTCTGGTCTAGATTTTGAAAAAACTAATGTTTTTTGCATATTCCCAAAGTTTAGAACTTCAAGAATGTATCGTTGAAAAGAAATTTTTAAATTCCAATAATTTATGGAGTTACAGCCATTTTAGTGCCGCAGCAACTATGCCCGTCACGTCGGAGCTTAACTTTAAGGGAGTATTCTGATCTAGATTTTGAAAAAACTAATTTTTTTTGCATATTCCCAAAGTTTAGAACTTCAAGAATGTATCGTTGAAAAGAAATTTTTAAGTTCCAATAATTTATGGAGTTACAGCCATTTTAGTGACGCAGCAACTATGCCCGTCACGTCGGAGCTAACTTTAAGGGAGTATTCTGGTCCAGATTTTGAAAAAACTAATTTTTTTTGCATATTCCCAAAGTTTAGAACTTCAAGAATGTATGCTCGAAAGGAAATTTTTAAATTCCAATAATTTACGGAGTTGCAACTATTTTAGTGACGCAGCAACTATGCCCGTCATGTCGGAGCGTAACTTTAAGGGAGTTTTCTGGTCTAAAATTTTTAAAAAATCAATTTGTTTGCATATTCCCAAAGTTTAGAACTTCAAGAATATATCGTTGAAAGAAAATGTTCAAATTCCAATAATTTACGGAGTTACAACTATTTTAGTGACGCAGCAACTATGCTCGTCACGTCAGAGCGTAACTTTAAGGGAGTTTTCTGGTCTAAAATTTTGAAAAAAAAAATTGTTGTTGTATTTGGCTCTTATACACGAAATTGGCTCTTATTTATTTTCGATTTAAAACGCAGGCTTCAACCTTGAAACGACGAAAAAAATTGTTTAGCTAAGAACAGACGAAATTCTAAATGTTTCGACGAGTTCCCCAACGTGTTCTCTTCCTCATGTACAACTGACACTGTTTTTACCTGGAAACTATGAATTTATTGATAAAAAAAATTGTTTAGATAAGGACCCGTCGAAATATTTAAAATTTCGTCTGTTCTTAGCTTCAAGTACGACCGAAAAATTCCGGTCGACAAATCCACTAGGTTCCGATTCACTTCAAATTTTTTACCAATCTTCTATGCATAACTCTCTATCGCCCATACCACTTTCGTATCAAAATTATTTTTTTTACTATTGTAAAAAAATTAAAAACCATCTAAAGAAGAGTCGAAAAATGCCTTTTTTGGTTCAGACAGTTGCCATTTTTGGACATTTTTTTTCCGTTTCCTCTGAAGTGTTCCTTTTCCTATTACGACATTCTTACTAATTAAGAATCTTTTTTAAAATTTTGTATCGGATGACTAGGAAGGTTCCAATCGTGTCAACCAGCGCACCCCTTTTTTTACCCCCAACTATAATTTATTGAATTTTCCTTTTCTTTTCTCGAAACTAAATCGCACGAAAATGTACATCGAAGTTAACTTCGAAGAATCGTTAATTCAATACAAAACTCTTTGTACACGAGATATTGGAGAAAAAAACAAAAGGACTGAGAGTAGGGACTCAACTCGTTTTGATCTTGAGAAGACACAGTTTCCGGGATTTTTAAGGGGGGAGCAAAGAGCTTTTGTGCGTACGTTTTCCAAGACGATGCGAGATAAGGAGTGAAAAGAAAAACCATGGAATGTAGAGAGAGGGGGAGGGAGAGGAAGAAATGGTTGAAAGAGTACACGAAAAAAATGAAGTAACGTGGAAACGGAGGAAGAAAGCATCAAAAGCTCCTGTGGGAACCGTCTATACGTGTATATGTACTTTAGGGAGCTTTGCTCTCCTCCTGATAAAGGCGAAAAGTCGAAAAGAAGGCACTTCGTTCTTTTCCTCTTTCTTTCCATAGGAAAAGTGTGACGACCGTGAGTATGATGAAAAACTCGTTGGCCAAACATCGTGTGTATATATATATATATATATATATATATATACACATACATTCCATCTGGTGCGGAGGGAAGCGACAACGGAGGCGCCCGACGGTCTGGCCAATATTTTACTATCCGCCAGGCGAATCGAGCTTTTCCTCCTCTTTCGTCGCTATTTCCGTCGCGCGGGGGCGCTCGCGCTTGTTGCGAATGTCCCTTTAGCCGATGAGACCGACCGAGAGGTCCGAGAGAGAATGAAACGCCGGAAGAAAAATCCCACCGCGGGAAGAGTGGGGGAAGCCGCGGGGAAGGGATGGAGAAAAGGAAAACGAGCAGCTCGATAAGATGTGCGGGCGATGAAATGAACGTATAGGGAAAGGCGAAATAGAACGTGGGAGGGGGGGAGAAAGTGCAAAGACAGAAGAGAAAGATTTGGAGGGTTGAGGATTCTCACCCCTTATTGGCGACGAGGGTATAACGCAGCCACAATTTCGACGGCGACGACGTCGACGATATCGTTCGCGCTTGCAGTCGATGAAAATGTATGTATGGGGTGCTTCGAGTTAAATCAAGGATTGCTGGTCATATTTTTTTTCACCATTTCAGAGCTCATTTGCAGTATTTTCATGAGAAATTTGTAGGATATATGAGAAGTAAATGAAACACGAGACAAGGCAAACTTGAAAATGACTTTTTTTTTCTTTTTCCTTCAAATTTCAACAATCTGAGACCAAACTAGATCTCGCACAACATATACACCGTGTTCTTTTTGATACGCCTTTTTTAAGGGTCGGCTCTACCCATCAATACGAACAACTTTTCCTATGGGGTCTCCTCTAAAATGGTGAAAAAAATTTCGGCTGTTCCATACATTTTGGATCGAGTAGATATCACATTTAGTATGAAACAGCTGAAATTTTTTTCACGATTTCAGAGGAATCCCTATAGGAAAAGTTGTTTGTATATTGATGGGTAGAACCACCCCTCAAAAAAAAAGCGTATCAAAAAGAACACGGTGTATTGAAATATATTTTTTTTAGTTTTTCCTTGCTTTTTCTCATGAATACATTTTTTTTCGACAAAAACTCTGCGTGATTCGCAATCAGCGGTGAATTTTCCATCGAAATAACGTTTGAAGACGAAAAAAATAAAAATACATTTTTTTGCTCAATTTTGGCCCTATTTTCAAAAACCTCAAAATAGCGAAATTTCAAGTGCTCGTAACTTTATTTCATTTTGACCGATTCCAAAAATTCTTTTTCGTACTAAAAGGCTGTCACTAAACTTAGAGAATAGCGTTTGGTTCATTTCGATAACTTAATTTTTGTAGAAATGAGAGCACTTTGAAAATCACCGAAAAAAATGGAAAGGGGTATGCCTTAAAAAATTGGCAAAAATCGATGGTCGAACTTAAAAAATCTGCCAAAAATTGAAAAATTATCCGAATTATATGAACAAAGCGTCATTTTGAAGCTTGAACGATCCCGAAGAGAATGCGCGCGTGTAGAACCCAAAATTCCGTCTAGAAAACAAATAACAGTCATTTTAGTGAACCGATTCAATTTTGACCAGAATGCGAGAAAAAAAAATTTTTTAATTTTTTTTTGTTCAGGCCCCATACCGATATATTTTGTCCCCCTCAACACGAATCTACCAATAGTTTTCTCAAAAAATCAAAATTTTCATGAATTTTCATCAAAACAATTTTTCTTCAATTTTCGCCTCATTCTCAGAAACCTCGAAATCGCGAAATTTCAAGTGCTCATAACTTTACTTCGGTTCGACTTATTCCAAAATTTCTTTTTCGTACGAAAAGGCTGTCACTAAACTTAGAGAATGGCATTTGGTTCATTCCGATAACTCAATTTTTGTAGAAATGAGAGCACTTTGAAAATCACCGAAAAGAATGGAAAGGGGTAAGCCTTAAAAAATTGGCAAAAATCGATGATCAAAGTTTAAAAATCTGCCAAAAATCAAAAAATGATCGCAACCGGACGAACCAAGCGGCATTTCGAAGCTTCAACGATCCCGAAAAGAATAGGTTCAAGTCGAAACCGGAATTTCCTCTAGAAAAAAAGCTACAGCTATTTTAGTGAACAGATCTTTTTGGCCAAAATGCGAAAAAAAAATTTTCAATGTTTTTCTTTTTAAAGCTTACATCGATGTATTTTTTTCTCCTGAACCCGAATTTACCAATTGTTTTCCCAAAAAATCATAATTTCTAAGAAATTTCATTATGAACCCTTTTCGTTAAATTTTTGCCCCATTTTCAAAAACCTGAAAACCGCGAAATTTCAAGTGCTCGCAACTCTACTTCCGATTCTAAAATTTCAGGTAGAACCACCTCTTTAAAAAAGGCACATCAAACGCAACACGGTGTATCGAAAGTGATTCCGTGCGGGTCAAATTTGTCCCCGACGCGAGTTAATCGTAGTGAGCGAGTCGAGGTACAAATTTGTCCCCTATTCTAACGGGCACCTCTATTCTAACCACTTGTGAGCTCCGAAATAGTGATAATAGTGGCCAAATTTCGAAAATAGTGAGATAAGTGACACGATTTTGAAATAGTACAATAGTGAAGTCGAAATTTTATCTAGAAAATAAATTAGTCATTTTAGCAAGCAGATCCAATTTTGGCCAAAATGCAAAGAAATTTTTTCCTTTAAATTTTCTTAAAAGAAACAAAACATTTTTTCCAGATATTTCTCATTGTCGGTTTGATGTGAACCAATTAAAATTTTAGCATCAACGATGTTTAATTGAATTTCTCTTCTCAGAGGAGTATTTTTCGATACACATATACATTCATATATATATATATATAGATGCATGTTAACGGATGAGACAGACAGGAACAGGGAGGCAAAAGTTTTTCTTCGAACGCGAATGTTCCGACAGTTTCGCGAACGTCCGCCGCCGCCACAGCCAATTTAAGGGTCGAGTCGTCGCGGAGAGCGGGAAAACTCGCTCGGCGTGAAGGATCGCGTGGAAAATCAAAGTGTGTATATAGTAATAGATAAAGGCTCCGAAATGCCCTTTTCTGCCGGAGGCGTCTGGACACGACTCCGTTCTCCTAGTTTCTCCATTCTGTCTCTTCTCTTTTGTAAAATATATACACGGAGGCAGGTATATATATACCTGCATATGCGGCATTTCTGACCAAACAAGTCATGTTGTGCAATCCTGGTTTTATCGCTTGCAAAATTTTTGCAAGTCAAACGGAAGACTTGTTAAAAATTTTTTTCAACATTTCTTAATATGCATTAAAAAATCTTATGACTTCTCAAAGACCCCTCAAAATAATTCACAGGCATTAAAAAAAAATTTCGACCTCCGAAAAATAAAAATAAAAATTCAGAACACTTTTAAATAGTCAAAAGCATTTTTTAGACATCCTTCCATGATTTTTTCAGAATTTTGAATTTGATCAACGGTTTCTGATTTAAAAAATTATAAAAATTATTATTCATAACAAAATATTCAAAATGTGCGCTAGACAAATTTAAAAACGACATAAAAAAAACAATCTGTGCGAAGAATGGGCCCTGTCAAGTTTTAGAGGTCACGCATCGAACTTTTGCCTTTTTTTTTATCTCATTAACACGTAAACAACGTATTTCCATAAATGAAACGTGAATTATTCTTGTTCTGAATTATGAATCATAATACGAATTTATATATGGGTCATTCCATGTCAAATTGGGCAAGACCTGGAATCGACCCCTTTCAATTTCGATGAAATTTGCTCAGAAGTTTTCGTTATTAACAAAACGAAAAAAAATTAAAAATTTTGTTTCGACAGTTATCTAAAATTTACAATTTCACAATTTTGTCAAATATTTCAAGTTTACTTTTTAAATATATCGGAAACTATTATAGTTACGAAAAATTATTCTGAATTCGTCTTAAAGAGTATACTTGGGGCTATGAAAAAAAATATATTGCGAAAAATTTTTTTGCAAAATGATAAATTTGGAGAATTTTGAATTTTCACAAATCGTGAAAATCCAAGTGGTACATTAAATTTTTTGTTCAATTTTTTTATACACGATCTTGTACTGATCTTAAAAGATCCTAACATTTTCGGAGAGGTGTTTTTTCTTTTTTCAAAAATATGAATTTTTGATTTTTTAAAAATCGTGTAAATCCACGATCAACATTAAATTTTTGGTTAAATTTTTTTTATATAATACCTTGGACTGATCTTAAAAGATTCTGAAATTTTCAGGATGATGTCGTTTTGTTTCAAAAAATTAAAAGATCCTGAAATTTCCTAGATGGTGTTTTTTTTGTTTCAAAAATATAAATTTTTGAATTTTGGTTAAAAAAAATGGTTTTTTACAACGATTCAAAAATTCATATTTTTAAGGTATTATATAAAACAAATTGAACCAAGAATTTAATGTTGATCGTGGATTTGCACGATTTTTTAAAATTCAGAAATTCATATTTTTGAAAAAATAAAAAACACTTTTCTGAAAATTTCAGGATCTTTCAAGATCAGTACAAGGTATTGTATAAAAAAAAATTGAACTAAAAATTTAATGTACAACTTGGATATTCACGATTTTTGAAAATTCAAAATTCTCCAAATTCATAATTTTTCAAATTTTTTTTTCGGAATTTTATTTTTTTCATAGCGAAATAATTAAAAATCATTTGGCTATGACAAAAAAAAATTGTAAAAAGTTGCTGTCCGCAAAAAGAGAGAGAATCCTTTCTCGCATGTTTGTGCACGTGAAAGAAATCCGATAATCCTTGTACGAGTTTCTACGTACTGTACCGAGTTCGCCCATATGTTTCCCCATATGTTTTACCGTGCTGTACAAGCACAATTATATACACGATAGATATATATGATAGGAAATTCCGTGAGAAAGGAGCAGAACTCTGGATAGGCATGAGAGCGCAGACACAGCGATAAAGAGACGTGCAGTTATTCGATACGCGGTTATATGGTTCTGTTTCTTCATACAGTCAACTCCCGCCTAACAAACACGTTCGGCACCGTCGAACGCCGCGTAACAGTGGTGGGGATTCCCCCCACCACCCCCGAATTATGGCTACCCAAGACCAAAGACTGATCATTAACAGGGGAAAACCTTTGTAAAAAATGGTCTCAGGTTTACAAGTGTTGATATTATCAGAAAACCTTGAATATAAGCTAAGGTTAACCCGCCTTAATATTTTTTTATTACACGGTCCCAAATTCGAGTAATTGAATTATAATAGAGTGGGAAATCGAAGAAGAAATCGAAGTAGCGATTTCCTCAAATATCTGGCGATAAAATAGAGGAGAATTGACTGTAGCTGATGTAACGCTTACGTTGCAGTACCGGTATGCGAGTATCGAATATATATGTTTATATACAATATATGACTATTGTTTTTACTATTATTGTTATATTAGACATCGAGAATCGGAATTTTTTTCAAATTTGTAATTTTGATGTAACTCCGCTCAAACATAAACATAAATAGGAGGGTAAAGTTTGGAACTGAGAATTTAACCCCAATGCGAATTCGTTATTATTTTTGTGGACTTTCACGATGATTGCGGCGCTTTTAAGGAGAAAAAGTCGTTTCTAACTCTCTGAAATTATAGCCTAACGTTCAGATGTATCACTTTATTATGTTTTTTTTAACATGACCGCATTTTAGTGTACAATCTAGCATTTTGTACAACTACGTTCATTTGGTGGAGTCAAAAATCGAAGATTACATTTTTCTTGTAATTTCATTGACAAAACCCTAGAGCACGCACGAGAAATTACATGAACATGTAAAAATGTGTATCTGAATGGAAAAACTAAATTTTTACATCAGACCCAATTTTTTTACATTTTTTTCGATTTACCAAAATACCCGGATCAAAAAATTTGTAGTAAATTACAAAAAACCGCAATTTCGTTTTAAATTTAAAACCCATATATATATGGGGTGTTCCATCCCAAATCGGACAGTTTAAAAACCTTTTTTTTTCATTTTTTCAAATTTTTTATTTTTTTTAGTACCCATCAAAGACCCTTGCTGATAAATTTTGAGATTTTTTTTATTACCCGTTCAAAACATATTAAATTAACAAAAAGACCGCTCTTTTTTCGGTACTTCGGTCATAACTTCTTTAATAATCGTCCACATTAAAAGTTTAAAAAAAATTTTTTTTTGTTCTTATGGGCTTTTCAGAAAAAAATACAATAAAAATATTCAACGTGTTTTTGAATGAGACTTTAAATCGCGTTTTTAAAAGCGAGTGTACATTTTGATTTAATTTTTTTTTTTGTTTTAAATATCTATTCAACTATTTTTGAGACTAGTCCGATCGTGGGATTTCCATAACTATTTTTTTTCGATTTTTGAAAATTAAAATTTTTGTTTTATTCAGAAAGTTTAATAAAAAAGTGTCAAAATGAATTCTAAATAATGGAAAAGAATACTGTACAGTAACGAAAATTGGTGTTCATAATAATTTATAGAAAGAAAAAAATTCTTAATTTGCAAAAAAAAAATACTAGTTATGGTAATCCCACGATCAGACAAGTCTTAAAAATTGTTGAATAGATGCATAATTAAAACGAAAAATTAAAAAAAAATCAAAATATACACTCACTTTTAAAAACGCGATTTAAAACTCAAAAAACTCATTCAAAAACATGTCGAATACATTTGTTGTATTTTTTCTAAAAAGGCCATAAAAAAACAAAAAAAAATTAAAAAACTTTTAATTTGGACTATTATTAAAGAAGTTATGACCAAAATACAGAAAAAAGTGGTTTATTGGTCTTTTGAACGAGTAATCAAAAAAATCTAAAAATTTCCCAGCAAGGGTCTTTTGACGGGCACTAAAAAATATCAAAAATTTGAGGACATGAGAAAAAAAAGTTTTTCAAATTGTCCGATTTGGGATGGAATGCCCCATATATAAGATTCTAGCTTTATAAATGTATTATAAAGTTAGAATGAGAAAAAGTTTCAAATTTTTTTCTACAATTACAAATGTGACTAATTTTGTCCATGATCAAAATTGGGCCTTCTTTGTTAAATGAAAATTTTCTCGTAACAAAGATTGGAGTGAAAACTAACAAAACTTGGGAATCTAAGAGATTTGGAAGGCTGGATAAATTTGTAGACAAAATCATAGACCAGATCGCCGTCAGTCCAAGAGTGAGTATAAGGGGGATGTTTGTTGAGTTAACACGGAATACCCCATGGATATATAAACCAAATGTGTTTAATCATGAGATTGCAGAAAAATGCCGTTTACCAACACTGGGAAAAAAAATTTCGGACGGGAAACACGATCCTCTAAGACCCCTCGAGAAATCGATCTCACCCTCTGCATACATGTATATAAAAACTGCGATTCGACGACACACCCGCCCTCGCAGTTCGATATACGTAAATGCCGAGGTCACTTCCACATCGATATTTAAAAAAAAAGTCATGTCGGCGCAATTTCCATTGCAGAGTCTGTGGAAATCGATACTGAGGGACTTTAAACCGCAAAGAAAAACAATTGTATTACATTCTCCAATTCTAAGGGATGGTGAGGAATTTTTTCACTGATAATTTTTTACTTTTCGAATTTTTTTCGTCTTGAGTTGCAGTTTCATAAAAAAAATACAAAAAACCATATGAAAATTAATTTTGATATTTTCTTAAATTTTTTTTATGAAACTATACTTCAAGACGAAAAAAATGATTTTTTATCTTATTTTGATGTCTATATTTTTTCAAAAGTTACGAGCATGTGAAAAAAAATTGTGTGAAATTTTGAAAAATTTATTGTGGTAAGAAGAGTTAAGACAAAAATCTAAAAAAAATCTGAAAGACTAGTACGTACAAATAGTAGAAAATTTTCAACAAAATAAATAATGTCGTAGTCACGGAATGGTCGGTCGTTTGGAATGCTTCATATGTATATGAGGCATTCCTTACGATCCGACCAATTCGTGATGACTCTGGCCATTTTTAATTTTTTTGAAAATTTTCTATTTCTCTGTGCATACTGAAAGCAGTCGTTCAGAATTTTTTTAGATTTTCTTCTCGACCCTTCTTACCACAATAAATTTTCCAAAATTTCACACAATTTTTCTAAAAATGTTCATAACTTTTTGAAAAACAGAGATATCAAAATAAAATAAGATTTATTTTTTTTTTCTTCTTGAGTTGTAGTTTCATAAAAAAAATACAAAAAAAATATCGAAATCCATTTTCATATGTTTTTTTCAGTTTTTAAACAACAACAAAAATATTTTGGGGTCAAAACTGAAAAAAACATATGAAAATTAATTTTGATTTTTTTTTTGTATTTTTTTCATTAAACTAGACTTCAAGACGAAAAAAGAGATCTCTTATCTTATTTTGATATCTTTGTTTTTTTTTAAGTTACGAGCATGTAAAAAAAATTGTGTGAAATTTTGAAAAATTTATTGTGGTAAGAAGAGTTGAGACAAAAATCTTAAAAAATTCCGAAAGACTGCTTTCAGTACGTACAAAAAATAGAAAACTTTCAACAAAATAAAAAATGCTCGAGGTCACGGAATGGTCGGTCGTATGGAATACTTCATATGTATATGAGGCATTCCTTACGATCCGACCAATTCGTGATGACTCTGGCCATTTTTAATTTTTTTGAAAATTTTCTATTTCTCTGTGCATACTGAAAGCAGTCGTTCAGAATTTTTTTAGATTTTCTTCTCGACCCTTCTTACCACAATAAATTTTCCAAAATTTCACACAATTTTTCTAAAAATGTTCATAACTTTTTAAACAACGGAGATATCAAAATAAAATAAGATTAATTTTTTCTTCTTCTTGAGTTGTAGTTTCATAAAAAAAATACAAAAAAAATATCAAAATCCATTTTCATGTTTTTTTTTAGTTTTAAACAGCAACAAACATATTTTGTTTTCAAAAGTGAAAAAAAACATATGAAAATTAATTTTGATTTTTTTTTGTATTTTTTTCATTAAACTATGCTCCAAGACGAAAAAAAATGATCTCTTATCTTATATTGATATCATTGTTTTTTTTTAAGTTACGAGCATGTAAAAAAAATGGTGTGAAATTTTGAAAAATTTATTGTGGTAAGAAGAATTGCGAAAAAAATCTAAAAAAAATTCTGATAGACTGCTTTCAGTGCGTACAAAAAAATAGATATTTTTAATTTTAATTCTCCATTGCAAAAACATTTGGTGCTTGTAGACAATTACTAAAAATGATTTTAGAGCAAAAAACAACTGAAATTCAGTAAAATGGTACGACCCTTTCAAATTGGCTCTTTTCCTTCCCTGATAAATTTCGTTCCTCATCCCCAAGAATGTAATCTGCATAAGAAAAAAAGTGCCTTCACCTATTAAAAAATAATTCGAAACAGAATGACAAGCGGAGTGAAAGAGGAAAAAGAGGGTTTGGATAAAAAATCGCGCGAAGGAAATCTCGAGAGTCGGATCACGGGGTCGTTGTCGAAGGGGGTGGAAGATTCATTGGTTAATTTCTTTCCCGTGCCATTTATACACGCCGGCAAAAGGGACTATGAAAAAAAAGGGAAAGAAAAAAAAAAGCGGGGTGGATGCGAAAGAGAGTCTGGGAGAGGAGAAAGGAATAATACACAACCGGAGAGACAGAAGAGGGTTGGAAGCGGAAAGAAGGCAAAAAAACAGACACACACACACACACACACACACAGACAGAAAGGGGGTGAAAGCTCCGCATGGGAGGGATGCTGAGGGAAATCGATAGGAAACCGACGAGCAGACTCCCTGCAATTTCCGTCCTTCTCACTCTCTTCATTTCCCTCCCTTCCCTCTCTCTCTCTCTCTCTTTTTCTCTTTCGTGGGCTTTTTCTGGCAGAGGGTTGAACGCACTATATACGTATCTATATGTATTTATCAATACGGGGGTGGCGAGCATATAAAACCCTCCCCTTCTCTTGGTCCCTTTCAACAACGCAAAAACAATCTAACCTCAGGGCCCCTCCGAGCACAAACACACGACCCAACCCCCTCCCCCCCCCCCCCAACCCATTCTATGTTTACCATCCTGTCCAATTCTTGCCATATCCTGTTACAGAATGATAAAGATTATTTCGGTCTCAACGTTTCTACATTTGCGACGTTTTTTTTCATTACATTTTTGCAATATCCGTCCGAATTATGAAGATTCAAGATAGGGATGTTCGATTCCGATTTGATTATTTTAAGGTTGTTTAGAAGCTATGAAACCTTTGAATGTTAATTGTTCAATAAATCGCTTCTTAATCGTAGTGAAATTTGTACACGACCTCCTTAATCCTTCATGTAAGAACATACCAAATTTTCAGAATTCCATCATCAATACTTCAACCTCCTTAAGGGTTAAAATAAAAAGTGATGAGAAAATTCTGAAAATTTGATATGTTTTTGTATGAGGTATTTAAGAGGTCGTGTAAAAATTTCACGACGATTATGAAGCTCGTTATTAAGAAATTAACGTTTTGTTAAAAACAATTTTTTAAACAAGTAAAAAAAATATTTATCAATAAACTTCGTTTTCTTTCCGTTGCTTTCAGTATATTGTGGATATTAAACAATTGAGAGGTCAAAAAAAAACTTATCGCAAAGTTATATCAGTTTCCATAAGACTAAATTTAATTTTATTTAATTTGTTAATCTTGATTATTCGATAACGAGCTTCCAAATCGTAGTGAAATTTTTACACGACCTCTTAAATACTTCATTGAAAAACATACCAAATTTTCAGAATTTTCTCATTAAACGTGATTCTTGACCTTAAAAATCGAAAATTCGATTTTTTATTAAATTCATTATCGATTAAAGGTTCCCCATTAAATAAAGATTGACAAAAGTCTATGAAACATCAACGTCAAGGTTAAAAGAAAAAAATATATGTGAAACTGCAAAAACATGAGGAAAAGAGTAAAAAAAATTAAAAGATGAAATATTGAAAACATGATCCAACGAAAAAAATAATCTAAAGTAAAAAATATACAAAATATCATAAAACAATAGAAACTTGTGTAATAGAAAAAAGTCTGATTTGTTAAATATATTCATAATATTTTTAAAAATATGTTAAAAAGTGCAAATGTCCAAAAGAATCGAATAATGTTTAGCCAGAATGCTGCTTTATATTTGTTATTTTGTATTCATCATTTTGTATTAAAAATAAATTAATCCAATTTAATCATTTTCCAATCAACTTAACAAACCTTTATGTAAGCTTTAATTAGCAATTTATTTTTTTTACGATTTTTAAAAATCGATTCTCTTGATTCGGTTTAAAATCGATTCTTTCCAAAGAATCGAACATCCCTGATTCAAGAATATGAGGAGCACACAAATTTACACAGAATATGAAATGATATTTCATATTTCAGGTTGGGCGAAATTCTCGATTTTTCAACTTTTATACAGGGTTAAATTTGGAACTGTAATAAATATTTATAATAAAATTTATAATTTATATATATATATATTATTTATTAGCCTGGCCTTAAGGCCAGGCTAAGGACCCTCTCTCTCGCTCTCACAGGACTCCTATAGGCGCTCTCTCTCGCACTGACAAGAACGGAAAGGCGGGGGGGGGGGAGCACAAAATGAGAAACGTCGAAACCAATGGTTTCGAGTAGTTCGCCGAATAAATCCCGAAACACCATCAAATCTATTTATTTGATAAAATTAGTTGTCGCAAACAATTTTTGGCACTAAAAGATCGTGTACTATCGTGGAATTATTTTACGGGGAGTGTAAAGGTCAACATAACCTCAAAATTTGTTTAACCCATTTTTCTCAGAGATGGCTTAATGGAATAAAAAAAGAAGAGTAGGGGCGCCTGAGTAATTAATGTGTACAGGTGGGCCAACTGTTCTTTTTTTATTTTATCAAGCTATCTCCGAGAAAAATGTGTTAAAAGCTCTAGCTCTGTCTCTCTCGCACTCGCGAGAACGGAAAGGCGGGGGGGTAGGAGTTTAGCCGGGCCTTAACATTACGACGTCACAAACAAGACGACCAATCATGGCGCGTTTGGAGTCACGTGATGATTTTTAAAATTTTATCACATTTAAATTGTTTATAATTAAATGAAAAACAAATTTTTTCAAATTTTTTTCGTCGTCTATCAAAATTATTTATAATAAAGTTTTAAAATACATTTAAAAAATCGATAATTTTTTTTTTTTTTCAAAAACCCAATTCTGAAAATTTAATATGTTTTTACATGAAGTATTCAGGAGGTCGTGTAAAAATTTCACGACGATTAAGAAGCTATCTATTGAACAATTAACATTAAAAGATTTCATAGGGACTCAACATCCTTAACATCGCCACATTTAACCTAACTCAGTTCCATATACATAATAATGTACCAGGTGTGTAAGTATGAAACCGGAATTTGCCCATAGGTGGCGCTAGATGTCGATGCAGTTACCGACACATCACGTCAGCGGTGTCTTGTTATTGTATTGATATCCGACAAAGATTTCCAACTCACAATAACACGAGTTTCATTCAGTAGCATTAGTTTATTAGATATAAACATGTCGAGTTTTGTGCCAACAAATTACGATTTGCGGACAGCCCTACTTTTCTGTTTTCATCTGAAGAAAACCGCAGCCGAATCGCATCGAATGCTTCTGGAGGCGTTTGGTGAGCATGCTCTCGGTAAAACACAGTGTTTCGAGTGGTTTAAACGGTTCAAAAGTGGCGATTTTGACGTGAGGAACGAAGAACGTGGAAGACCACCGAAAAAGTTTGAAGACGCTGACCTGCAAGCCTTGTTGGACGAAGACGACGCTCAAACACAACAACAACTGGCGGATCAGTTAAAGGTGACCCGAGAAGCCATCTCCCTTCGGTTAAAAGCCATGGGAAAGATACAAAAGGTGGGGAAATGGGTTTCATACTTTCGAAATTCCGGTTTCATACTTACACACCTGGTAACTCGTATACTTTTGCCGAGGCTCTGTTCTGTGCCACATTATTCGGAGCGAACCTTATAATTCTTGGTTATGCGATCGCGTGATTTCTATACGAGCTTTGATCGGACGTACACGGTCGAAATAAACGGCCTAGAAGTATTCTTTGCAAATTTAAGAGAGTTAGATAAAGTTAAATCGCAATCTGATAAGCCGAGGATTCATTTTCGAACAAACATGCCAAAGGTGCGTTTATTTTTACAAAAACTAAAAATCGATCGGTTTAACGACGCTCGTCGTAACTTATAAAATGTTACGTTGATTAAAGTTTAAAGGGTACCGCTTTCTCATCGAGGAAACTTTTATAATTAAATTTTTATCAATGTCCTCGGATATCAATTTTGGAAAAATCATTGAAACCAATTTTTTAAATATGTTTCGAAACGAAAAAATATTTTCAAAAAGCCAACATAAGCATCCATTTAAAAAGTCGAATTTAAAAAAAAATTTCCCGTACTTTCTTCAATTTATTTATAACTATTTATGATTATTTAATCACAACTATTTCATATTTTGTCATTATTTAAATATTAAAATTATTTATATACTTTTATCATTACTCTGAAACAAAATTATAATAAAATAGTGAGTAAATAGATAAACCAATAAATAATAATAAAATTGAAAGAGGCAAGAAAAAGTTTAATTGAAAAAAAATCACTTTTTCGAAGTGAAATACCATATTGCATATTTTTTTCCTACGCCAGATGAACATTTTCGATTTCAAATTTATATACATCACGTTTATTTATTCGCCTTTGTCGACTCTTTTATGTGATCCTCCGACTTCACACGTCAGATACAGAGTACAATCGCTCAACGAATGTGGAAAAAAAAACGTACATGGAAAAACACATCCGGAGATAGGATGGAGAAAAAATTCGAAAAAGATACACGCCGACTATTCAATTGAAAGTTTCCTTGCATTTTTCAACATTTCTCCTCCCCCTCCCTCTTTTCCTCTCTCGTTTTCTGTCTATTCGCGATATCTTATCACTCTGTATGGAGTCAAAGTATTGGAAAAAATAGTTTTGAAAAAAAAATGCTAGGAATAGAAAGAAGTCTGTTCATCCAACAAAAATCTGAAAGTGATGCTTGGCAAAAGTTCCATTATCTTCAAAAAAGAAGTATTTCATTCGAGTACATTATCGATATCCAATAAATCAACAATTATTACTATTTGAGTTAATGAAATATTAACTTTACCGTGATGGAGCAAAATCAAAAATT
Organism: Alloplasta piceator; assembly: GCA_946863875.1. Taxonomy (NCBI): domain Eukaryota; kingdom Metazoa; phylum Arthropoda; class Insecta; order Hymenoptera; family Ichneumonidae; genus Alloplasta; species Alloplasta piceator. Next base: position 2,514,196 of record OX333074.1, read on the forward strand.
TGCCCTCTTTGCATTTACAATTAACCAATTAATTATTAATTATAAGTAAAAGTTCTCAAATATTGACAATATTCTCACTCCTCCCCCCTTAAAGGTTGAAATAGCTTAAAAATGGTTTAGAAAAAATTTTGGGGTCAAGTCCAGCTTCGATAAAAACAAAAAAAGAACTGTTTTCCAAAATGAGCACTTTCTCAGGGTCAAAAAAAAATGTGCCACTTCGTTCATCATTTTATTTATAGTGATTGTCACGCACCCACGTAATTTAAAGAAAAAAAAATGCAATCTAAAGTGGTCGTCGATTGCGAGAATATGTAAATAAATCCATATATATACTGATAGAGAAAAAATGGGGGCAAAATGGACACCATGAGAAAATAACGTTGAAAAAACGATTTCCTTCGCTTCTCACTTCACCTTAATATCCAAGATACTTGGATCAAGCTGCTCGATTCATTTTTGCAATCCAAATTTTTGCGAAATTCAATTTTGATCGTATAGTTGCATTGTCAAATATTTTTTTTACGATTATGGAGGTGGACCATTTTGCCCCAGGTACATCATTTTGCTCAGATCCTCGGATTAACCAAGTATTTTGGTAAAAGTGGATTAAATACTGTTAGAGTATGTTGTGGAGTTTTTTTTTTCTAATGCGATGGGAATGACAATTTTGGAAAAAATTTCCAACAGTTGACAGACAGTTGTCATTAAAATGTTGAAGCTGGATCTAATTTTGCGTGGATGAGTCTATTTAAGTATTACAATGATAATTCCCTCATTTTCTAATTTATAGAATTTTTACTTTTTTAAAATTATTTTTCATACTGTCCATTTTGCCTCCATTGTCCATTTTGCCCCCCCCCCCTTTCCCTATTACAATGATAATTCCCTCATTTTCTAATTTATATAATTTTTACTTTTTTAAAATTATTTTTGATACTGTCCATTTTGCCTCCAGTGTCCATTTTGCCCCCCCCCCCTTTCCCTATATATGTATATAATTAAATATATATATATATGCGCTTCTATAAAAATGATGATTGTTACTTATAATCATGTTTGCATAACGACGGAGGTCGATCGGAAAATAAAACCTGCCTGCATTTTGTAATTATGCGACTGCAAGGCTGCGCACACGCAAAAATAGCAAAAGGACATCGAGAAGAGAGAAAGAAAAAAAAAGTGTGGGCGACAGGCTCGCCAACGCCCGTTAATTAATTAATTTATGGACAAACGTGTAATAGAGTCAATTATTTCGTTTGTCGAAATTAAAAAATTTTCAACTCCCTTCAAGAATTTTTTTATAGTCAACCAAAATTCATATTATTCATATTTTTATTTTGGTCATATTAAAAATTGAACATTGTTAAATTTCACCAAATTCAAAAGCAAACATCATTCAGTGATAATCTGGGCATGGACAAAAAATTAGGGGGCGAATTAATCAAAATTAAATTAGGGGGCGAATTAATCAAAATTAAGCCTTATCGAAATTGTACCAAATTTTTTTGGTGCAATCCGGGTACCTTTTTTTTATAAAGTAATTAGTCACGGAGGATAAATGATTTTTTTGCGAGCCCATGCCCAAAAAATTCACGTGGGGAATTCTTATGGCCTCAGGGCTGCTGCGAAAGAATGAGATGACCTTTGTTTTCCCAAGGAGGTATAAAATCATTCTCTGCACTCTCGCGCCTCCTTCGCCTGTCCCAATAAATATACAACACACACACACACACACACACACAAACAAAACAGGTCTTTCGGGCGTTCCAAGCTCAAAAGAATGTGTAGCCCCAGCGCATGCTTCGACTATTTTTTTTTTTTATATTTATTTTTTTGCCTTCCATATAAGTTCGTTGTTTCTCCCGGCCTTTCTATCAAGAGTTTTGTGGCCTCTCGCGTAAGTATTTTGCTCCACTACGCCCAAACTTAACCAACACAATCTCGAGAAGAGTCCAAAGGACCAATGCACCACAAATTCGATTCCAACGAAATCTCCATACGATATTCGAGAACAACTTTGTTGAAATTGTTTATTTGTGGCAAGCAAATTGTTCATTATTGGCGTCAATTGACAATAGAAAATTCTAAAAATTTCCCACTGACTTCCTAATTTTTTTTTCTAATTCCTTTCAGAGCTGGGCAGTACTTGAAAGTACTCGGTACTTGCAGGTACTTGATTTCACGTACTTGCAAGTACAAAGTACTTAAAAAGTATCAAGTACTTTGGAATGTGCCTTGCTGATGGTTGCATGTGCAAAGCCTTTGAATATGGGTCATTCCATGTCAAATCGGCCAATATTTCGAATCGACCCGTTTCAATTTCGATGAAATTTGGTCAGAAGTTTTCATTTATTATAAAGGAAAGCTCTGACAAAGGAAAAAAATTAAATTTTTTTTTCGAAAATTCAAAATTTCACCATTTCTTCAAGTTTATTTTTTAAATATTTCGAAAACTATTATAGTTACGAAAAAATCGTTCTGGGTTCGTCTTAAAGAGTATACGAAAAAAAAAAAATCCGAAACAAATTTTTGAGAAATGATGCATTTGGAGAATTTTCGAATTTTTCAAAATCGTGAAAATCCAAGTACCAGAATTTACGAGACGTACCCGAAAACTTGAAAAGTACTTGATTTTTTTCAAATACTTGTACTTCAAGTATCACCGATGCTTTGTACTTGATACTTCAAGTACTTTCAAGTACTTTGCCCAACTCTGATTCCTTCAATTAATTTCAAACCTCTATTTTCCACGGTTTTTCAAATTATAATTATAATTATCACAAATTATCCATTAATTATAACTTATAAACATTTCCAAAATGAAGGACAAAATTATGGCGGCAAAAAGCTAGATTTGGGTTGAAATTTCATCCTTGCAATTCTTATGTGGCGATTTTTCAATAATAATATTAAATTATTGTTATTGTTTTTATATATTTTCAGCCATATATTTATACATTCGGATATTATTTGTAGGATATTTTTGTCCTTAGATATTTTGGTATGATTATTTTTGTACATTAAAATTTGTTTTTAATATTTCGAGCAGACACTAAAATTGCAAAAATGAAAATGCAACGGACATAATTTATTTTTAAGGAAAAGTCATTCTTCTTGACAAGTTTCCAAAGTGGAAAATCGTTGAAAAGTATTTTCAGTAAATCTAACTAAATATAAACTTTTAAAAAATTATTTTGCATCAGTCGACTTATTTTGCTCAGTTGCATTGCAACGATGCAAACATCAAAATAATAAAAGAAAAAAAAGGATGCATGAGCAATGATAGAGCTATATTGTGATTTGAAAATTCGTCACGGCGACGATTTAACGACGAAAACGAAAAACGACAAAATCGCGTTTATTTTGGGAAAACGTTCGATTAAACGTTGGATCGGGAACACAATTTCAATGCAACGATTTTCCGGCGGTGCAACGATCCAAAGAGTCGTTTCGATATCGTCGCTTCATCGAGCATTCTTCGTTACAGAGTTTAACGCCATAACGAAAAAAGGAGGATATGGGGTTGTTTCGAAATACCCCATCAAAATTGTAATCGAATCGTAAAGTTTCCCTCGCGAATCATTGAGGTCGAGCTCTCGCGTTTTTCGATTGAAAAAAAGGGGAACGATTTATGCAAACGATTTCATTGATGATGGAAAAATGCATTAAAGTTGTTGAGTGAAGATTTTTCGTGAAAATGGATCAATCTAAAAAATCGTCTACATTTAGACCAAACGAGTTTCAGGCTGCTGAAATTGGCCATAAAACAGTTGATTTTTTTTTAAGAACCATCGTGATAAATTTTTTCCGATTTTAGCTAGCTAACTTTACAGGGATCGAGTCTCTGTTAACTCGGTCGGTCGCTTACCGACGCTGGAGCCCGCCCCAATGAAAAAGTTGACCGGCGGTCGGTAAGTAGGGAATCGCGGGATTTGGGCCCTAAAGACTTGTAATCTGGTGGGTTTGTTATTTGGTAAAGTTATTTAAACACTTCCATTTGACAGAGATGTATTTCTGGTACACGAATGAATGGTAGAGCTGTAAACGTGCCTTCACACATAAAAATCATGCATATTTAATATATGACGACTATACTTTATTTTCATGAGAACCGGAACACCACGAAACGAGGTAACGTGAATTTCACAACAAAAAAAAATCTACAAGTGTATGAGAGTGTATAAACCCTCGGAGAAGTTAAGATGCTCTTGAGGATGTTCCTGAGACGATATAAGTAAGAAGATCTTCGCGACATCATTATATCCCAGGAGAGATATTAGCATCTGAGTGAAAAGACCCAGAGGAAGAGAGAAAAATAAGAATAAGGAACCCTAAGAACGAGAGAGATGGATGGTTAGACTTTAAAGTGGTGTTAAGGGGGTATTCCAGTCTAGAATTCTGAAAAAATCAATTTCTTTTAAATATTATCAAGGTTAATTTTTAATATAATTTTTTGAATATTCTTAGACCCTTGAGAACACATCCTCGACAGGAAATTTTCTGACTCGAATAATCCACGCAGTTATAGCCATTTTAGTGACGCAGCAACTATGAAATCGGACTAGACATTTTTCTCAAAACTATTTTTCTCAAGACGGCTGACACATCTCAAATTCTACTCAACCGATCCACTTCAAATTTTTCACCAATCTTCAATGCATAACTCTATCGCCCCTATCACTTTTCTATCAAAATTATGTTTTTTATTATTGCAAAAAAATTAAAAACTATGAAAAAGAGTGGAAGACGCCTTTTTTGTTCAGACAGCGGCGATTTCGCGAAAAAAAAATGTTTTTCGTTTTTTCCAAGGTAGGGGCTATAAAATTTGTTTGTTTACTGTCAAAATATTAATACACTGAGAGAAAAAATTACTAAAACCAATGAAATAAAGTTTTGAAGGCAAAAAATCATTTTTTTTCATTATTTGCCAAAACATATATTTACTTGAGTCATTTTTTTCAGTCAATTCCATAAATTTCTGTTTCAATAAACGAATTTACTTGAATCTAACAATATGTTATCAATTATATGTAATATGTTGTTTGAATCAAAAACACATTTTATCATTAAAAACATGCACGTCTTTTAACAGAGGAAGCACTGAGAAAAAAAATTTGTCGAATCAACAAATTAATTAGTCCAATCGACAAGAAAAATGATTGATTCAATCAAGTGCGTGTTTATTAATTGTTGCTAAACATTTTATAAAAAATATATAGCTCTTGCCAAGTAATTTAATATGCATAGTTTAGTGACCCCAAAAAGAGATAAATAAAAAAAAAGACAAATCTGTGCGAATTCTTCGATCTAATTTCTCTGTCCGACCGAGATTCGAACCCTCGACCCTACCTACCATCATACCTATCCTACCTAACTACCTAACACGCTACCTATTACGCTATCGACGCCTACTATGCACTTGAAAAAATTTAGGAATTATGAAGATTCGAATATAAGAAAACATTTAAAAAACCAGTTTTTTAATTTTTAACAATTTATGTATACTATTAAAATATACTATAGAAATGATAGTTCTTTGCTTGAAGGAAATAAAAATTTAATCATTCCAAACAAATATTCTATTGGAATAAAATAATGTGTTCCTTATTTTACTTCTTTTAAGATAATCACAATCAAATTTATATCTAATAAATATTGAAAATACTACAGAAATATTTTTAGAAGTAAAATAATGATGAATTTATTGCAAAGGAATCATTTTGTTCGAAAAAAAAAAATTGATTTCGATGTTGTTTTTCAGACTGAAATAATCTCATGTTTATATGATGCAATAAATCTAATTAATCCAATGAATGCAAATTTATTAAAATCTATTTGAATAAAGATATTTTTAGGAGTAAAATAATGATGAATTTATTGCAAAGAAATAATTTTGTTAAAAAAAAATAATTTCGTATTGAAGTCATTTTTTAGATCCAAATAATCTCATGTTTACGATGCCATAAATAATTTTCTTCGAAAAAAATAATTTCGTATTGAAGTCGTTTTTTTTTATTCAAATAATCTAATGTTTATGATGCGATAAATGTAATTAATCTACTGAATACAAACTCAATCAAATCTATTTAAATAAAAATATTTTTTGAAGTAAAATAATAATGACTTTATTGCAAGAAAATAATTTTTTCGAAAAAAATAATATCGTATTGAATTCGTTTTTTAGATCCAAATAATCTTATTTTTATCATGCGATCAATGTAATTAATCCAATGAATACAAATTTAATCGAATCTATCATACATTTAATTGTTACTATAAATAAGAGTTTAATATAATGGAGTAATAGATCCATGAAAATATTTTTTAAAATGAAGAGCGATTTTCTTGGTTAAACAAATAAATAATCGAATTAATACTTTCATTTAATAAATAAATTCATGTTCTCAAATTCAATAATTCTTTCTCTCAGTGTACATATGTTATTAAAAAAAAATGGTAAACAAATTTTTTGTTTTTTTTTTATCGAGCTCGACAAAACGCTCAAAATGTAATGTCTCTAGACCAGAATACCGCCTTGAGAAAAAAAGGGCTTTGGTAAAAAAAGCTGGAAAAAAGTTTATAATGGACGTCGCGGGGCCATTTCGCTTATTTAGCATCAGGGAAATTTTTTGTGACCGCTCCAACTTAATAAAAATAATCTTGATACTCTTTGCCCTCTCTCGGGCGAACGAAGGAATAGAAAAGTCGAGAATAAGGGCAAAAGGGGTTGCGCAGAAGGGCGAATATTTCAGTAATCCGCTCAATCATCTTTCCTCATTTTCGAGGCTGGAGAGAGGAGTGAGAGAGAGAGAGAGAGAGAGAGAGAGAGAGAGAGAGAGAGAGAGAGAGAGAGGGAGAGAGAGAATGAGTGACGAAAACCCTGGAGAACAATTTACAAGTGACGTAAAATGTTCCAGAATATCTAGTACTTTAGAACGATCATAAAGTTGACTTTAATTATCATATAATATACTAATTTATCGGACAGCTATAATACCCAATTAAATAATTCGAGAAACCTCCTAACGTGTGAGTGCAGCCCCGAAGAGAGATCATTTCCGGTTACATAAAGTGAGAGCGATCTGAATTGCAATGGCAACTAAAATATTCTAAATGAAAATTTAATGATGGACGATTGAAACTGATGAAATTTCGGTTGTACGAAAATAGACCCTCCTAAGTGAATTCCTTCCAGATATTGCAAATGCAATTTTTAATATTTTATCAATTTATAATTTCGGTAATTTTATGTTATTATTTGTCCAAAATTGTTGAAAGTCACGTAAAACACAATTTTAAGAGAATATTGAGACAACATTAAAGTGTAGATCGTTGAAATAATCGGTAAAAATAAAAAACTAGAATTTCGTTGCATTTCTTCGAGGAATAAATTTTCAAAAAAATTTGGGTGAAATTCCAAATTAAAATTCTGAAAATTGACTGATGATTACTTTCACGGAGAAACCTCTTCAGAGGCCGAAAAATGAGCCATTTTTCATGAATTTTTTTGAAAGTCACGAAAATTGCATCATTTTGAAATTGTCTTATCTAAATTATCTCATTATATAAATGGAAAATCAAAAATAACCTCAAAACGATTGTTTAACAATTTAACAAAATTGTTTAACAAAAATGAATGATAACGTATCTGAAAAAAAAACCCAATAACGAGAGAATAAATTATTAACCTTAACATCTGATTTCTTCGATCCAACGAATCATCACTGTATGAAATAATTTTATCATAATTTGTGTGGAGACGCTGCCGCGTCACTTAATAATTTCCATATCAGATTCGATAATACGTCACCGATTGTCACGGATGTAATTGACGTTCTCTTGAAAATACATTATTTGCACCGCATCAGAATGACAGTTGTGAAATTTATCGGAGAAATAATTATCTCTTGGTAAGAAATACCAAACCGCGTCAAGCAATGAATCAGCCAATTATTGACGAACGTTCGTGAGATTAATTTGAACGGATCGTCGAAGTGTAATATTTTGCACTTGCGCGAATGCGCAATTAGCGATTTTTTTGCGGTATTAAAACTTCTCAGATTCACAGAAAAACGTAAAAGTAAAATCAGCCAATATAAAAATTAAAGGACATAGTAAATTACTTTAGAGTAAGTGCAAAATATATAAATTCGTCAATAAAAACAGACTACGATGAGACTCGTTATCATTTATCTTATTTATGCATTATGTACTCTGAGATTTTTGAGGTTACGAATTTATCGTAATGGCCGTCAAGAGCGCCATGTTTGATAATGGCGGAGTTTCGATCATCTGCACCAGAGATTCAAAAATCTCAATTATGATTGACGAAAATAAATTATTTAGACTAAATTTAATCCCCACAAAATTAGTTGATTACCAATCACGAAATAAGAGCTGCATTATAAACTACATTCCAATGCTTACCCTTAAATTGGTCAAAAATTCAGTTATGCTAATTTTGGATGGAGATTTCTGAACTGGAGGGACGTTTAATATTTATAAATATATTTTGACTAACGGAGAAGTGCAAAGAAAAACATTAAAAATATAATATAACGATATAATATATTATTATGTATCATTATTATTATATAAGCGAATTTCATAAACAAATTTATGCAATAAAATGATCTTCGGCAAAAATACTCAATTTTGGAATAACTAAAACTAATGATTAATTTTTGCATCCGTCAAAATCTTAATAATATATATTAATAAATATTGGGAGGGAATCTTAATTCGCCGAATAAATACCGAATCAATTTTGTCTCTGTATAAATAAATTCCCGTATAATCCAGTTTCCGATAAGCAATTGCATAACTAACGCAGTGGCTTAACAACCCTCTCTCTGCTCCATAAAAATGTAAGCCGGTCTGTTTTTGCAAATGAGAATATTCATAAGCGACGGAGCCACTTTCGTTGCGTCAAATTTCCACCAGCTTATTTCAACGAATAAATCATTCAAAAAATCCCCTCCGAAAAAGATAAACAAGCACGAATATTCGGAAAAATCCTAAACCGCAAGAAAGTCTCGTGTACAAATTTTGAAACACTATTTTGGCATTAGAAAAATTATATAAAGAAAAAAATCCCCCTTAAGAGTTTATTCTAAAAGCCAAAAATCCTTGCAACGTTTTTTGGGGTTAAGAAAAAAAAATCCTTTCCAACGATGCAGTCAACGTCACCCTCGTTCTAAGCCTTAAAAAAATTTAATCCCCAGCATGTTATTCGCAGAACAAGACGAAATACTGTTTTCGATAAACGGTGTCATCATAATGACCTTGAAAAAAAAACGGGCAGCGAGAAACAACGGGAAGAGGAAAGAAAAATTCACCCCGTTGGGGGAGGAATGTTTACTCACCTCTTCGGCAAATTCGAAATCACCTTCGAACTTTCTCTTGCATTCCACCACGGCGATAACGACGATTAACGCTGTGGCCAAAAACACCCACGAGAACCTCATCGCGCTGAAAGAAAATCCTTTCGCACACTTTTTTCCTCGCCGACGAAAAAAATATTCACGTGAAAGATAAAAATATTTCGCCGCGCACGACACCGAAGATATTGTACAATATATATGTATATATATTCGTATACCGGAAGTCCGAGTAGTCTAGTTTGTTTTCCTGTTATAAAAATAAATTTTCTATCCGTTTAAGATAGAATCCCCGATAAAGTCCGTGGGAATGCGGAAGTATCGAGAGCGCGATATTATGTCGCACTAATGAGGCTCGAACGATAAGATAGAGAGAAAACTACGATCAAGAGAGAAAAAAGAACGAAAAACCGACGGAAATCACAGCACACGCTTCGAAAAACAAAAGCGACGCCTACGCAAACAAATATATTCGCGCACTAGCGTTGCACGACGGGGGAAAGAAGCACAAAAAGACGGGGCGAAAAGAAAAAGGAAAACACACGCGAAAAAAAAATAGACGAAGAATCGCGCGAGATCAGTGTCAGGTGCTTCGAAAGCCGCGTTTATAACGCGCTAATCTGCTTTTTCTTTTATTTATTTATTCGTACGTCTCAAAGCACCACCACGTTCCCCGATATCTCGAGTATATTGTTATGCACGTATCCCGGTTTTTTGCGCTATTATTACGTGTATTCGTCCTGCTCGAAGAGTCGAACGAACAGTGACTGCGCGCGAGGTGAGAGCGCAAAGGGTAAGACACACACACACGACGTTGCCGCCGCGTTTCACTGACGTCCGTGATGGGAAAGAGTGGCGCTGCGAGCCACCGCCATTGGTACGACTTTCGCCGAGTCCGCGCGGAGAGGGACGAAGGGGAGCGCGCGGGTGGGGATCGAATGTACTGCTGTGTGTATTAAAAAAAAACCCTATTATATAAATATACCGCCGCTGCGGTATTTGAGCTTCGGAAAATTTGTATGAATAAATAAGGAAATTTATAAATAAATATTTATAAATACAGGGCGTTCGACCCCATGTAATTTAATAGACGCAATAATAAAATGAATGGAACTCCCAGACTCGCGTAATTTTATATTCAGAGACCGCGACACGCCACATTCGAGTCTGGGCCCTCTGATCCCCCCATAAGTTAATTAATAAATGGATGAATAAATTTTTGAATTAATTTTTATAAATCCACAACCCTGGACGCCATCATAATTTAATAGACGTAATAATAAGTTGAACCAGAGCTCCAAAACTCCCCGGTAAATTAATTAATAAATATAGATAAATAATTGAACAAACGAATTTATAAATAAATGTTTATAAATTCAGAATTCTTGACCCCGCAAAATTTAAAAGACGTAATAAAAAGTTGAACCAGAGCTCCCAAATTGTCATAAGTTAAATTCAGAGACCCCGATAACTTAAGTGGCTTTGCGAAAATTAAGTAACAATTTAAATCAAGACCTCTCAACCCTGCATAAGTTAAGTCACGAAAGTCTGACGTTTCATAAGTTCAATGACTCTTAAGTTGAATCCAGAGCCCTGGAATTCTAATAAATCAATACACCCTCCATAATTCAAGTCCAAGGCCCCTAGCCTTTCCTAATCCGAACGTCACCTCACGAGTTAAGTCCGAGGGTCTTCATAAAAGTGAGCCATAAGTTAATTCTCCTGATTTTGAATAAATCAAGAGACTCTTCATAAATTAAGGTCCACTGATGAACCCAGGAATCCCTGACCCCTCATTAGTTAAGTAAGCTCGTATAAACGACCTAACCCTTCGTAAGTTAAATCAAGGGCCCCAAAAAAATTGCTGAAAAAACTTTGAAGTAAATTGGTTGAGTAGTTGGTAGGTCACTAAAATAGCTATAACTCCGTAAATTATTGGAATTCAGAAATTTCCTTTCCAGGATATATTCTCAAAAGTCTAAACTTTGAGAATATGCAAAAAAATTGTTTTTTTGAAATTTCTAGACCAGACTACCCCCTTAAGACTCGCATAAGTTAAGATATATGTTGAAAATCATGAATTACGACTGTCTTGTTCGCATACTGTTGAAATACGTTTTCGGTACAAGGAAGAAAAATCTCACTCCCCCCCTCTGCCGCTCTTTCCCTCTCTCTCGCTTTCGCCCCTCTACACACATTTTCGCTGTCACGCGCGCGCACGTGCGCGTGGTCACTTATGTTGCTACTTATATGAGGCGTTCCACACCGATTCGACCTGGGTCTGACCCTTCACCTCTCCGATTTTGTCCGCAATTTTTTATGGGTTTGTAGTACCTCTGAAAAGCACTCAGGATTTTTTTCAGATTTTTTCGGAGCGATTCAGCTCAACTATGGTTTAGTTTTTTTTTCGAAAAAGCCTTTTATAGACAGAAGGAAACCCCAGCCCACTGTTGCTCAACGCTTGAAGTTTTCCATGTAACAAACGGGACTTTTATGATTTTTTTCGGATTTTTAATTTTGGGCTACAGGTAATTTGTTTATAAAATTAGAATTTTATAAACAAATTACTTTTTGCCCAAATTTAAAAATCTGAAAAAAATCGTAACCCAGTTTTTTATATTGAAAATTTCAAGCATTGAGCCAAAGTGGGCAAAGGGTTTCGTTCTGGTTATAACAAGCTTTTTCGAAAAATAAAATGTAAAAAAAATAGGAGGAACCTGAATTGAGTGAACCGTTATCCCAACATTTTTGTACGAATCAAAGGTGTTTAAAGAAATATTTCGTTAAGGGCCGACTCAATTCAGGTTTCTCCTTCTATTTAAACAAAAAATTCTTTTTTCGAAAAAGCTTGTTGACGGAAGGGCTAAAAGTCATTTATTTATAAAATTCTAATTTTATAAACAAATTACCTGTAGCCCAAGATAAAAAATCTGAAAAAAATCATAAAAATGCAGTTTTTCATATAGAAAGTTTCCTTCCGTCTGTAAGCTCTTTCGAAAAAAAAAATTTAACCGTCAAGTAAAATCGCTGCAAAAAAATCTGAAAAAAATCCTGAGTGCTTTTCGGAGGTCCTACAAAACCATAAAAAATCTTGGGCAAAATCGGGGAGGTAAAAGGTCGGACCCAGGTCGAATCGGTGTGGAATGCCTCATATATATTATATAGGTCCTATGCGTGGGCAATGCGCCAGTCGATATAACCGCACCTCGGCAACCCTCGGCGCAATTCAGGCAAAAGGCAATATCCACTCTCCCCAACTATCTCTATTGGTCTATGCTCTTTTCGGCACATTTGTACACACGTGTGACATCCGTCCGGATCATCCCCACCTCCTCCCGTTAAACAGTCCGCTGATTTACGTGACTTACTTTTTCAAAGCCTACTTCGTCGATCATGAGAATTGTCGTTAATTATTGTCCACCTCGATACGATGATCCCGACCGAGAGTCTCTTTTCCTCTGTTTATCCGACCAACGAGACGCGCAAACTTTTTCCATTATTCGTGCTCCTGCACGTTGCGAATGACACGCAAAGAGGAAACGGAGAATCGCAAATGATGTTCACATGTATATTAGGGCGTTTCAAAAAAATTTTTTTTTTGTTTCTTCTCCCAAACAGGCTCAAAAGTTTCATTTGGGTATAAGAAAAGGCCTGTAAAAATATGAGCTCTTAATATTAATATTAACATCGTCCTCATCGCACTTTTCCATTTTCCATAAGAATAACATGGGAAAAATTATTTTTACGTCTTCTGATTTTTATAACTAGCAAACGGGAAATCTAGAGACATATTTTTTTACATAATTGAACGCTCTACAAAAAAGGGACTGAGTAACTTTTTGATAAGTCCACTCGTTCAAAAGTTATTCAATGTTTGAGTTAAATTTTTCGTAAATTTTGCTGATTTTTGCATATTACACCGGAAATAGTTAGTTTTATCGACAAAATGTGGATGAGATTTGATGTGAAACATAAGTTAACCAATAGTTCTTATTAACATAATAAGAAAAATAGAACGCTTTAAGAAAATTGTGCAGCAGAAATTAGCTTCAAAATTTTGTTTTTCTTTTTTTTTTATTTAAAAATAAAAAAGAATAAAAATTTACTCATACACTACAATGAATTTCTTAATAGAAAAATAAATTTTTAAGCAAACTTCTGCTGCACAATTTTTTTAAAGCGTTGTATTTTTTTAATTATTATAGTGAGAACTATTGGTTAACATTTCTCGAAAGTTTAATTTCTGTTTCACATCAAATTTCATCCACATTTTGTCGATAAAACTAACTAGTTCCGGTGTAATATCCAAAAAACAGGAAAATTTACGAAAAATTGAACTGAGACATCGAGAAACTTTTGAACGAGTGGACTTATCAAAAAGTTACTCGGAACCTTTTTTGTAGAGCGTTCGATTCTGTACAAAGATCTGTCTATGGATTTCCCGTATGATGAATCGTTTGCTAGTTATAAAAATCAGAAGACGGAAAAATAATTTTTCCCATGTTGCTCTTATGGAAAATCGAAAAGTGCTATGAGGACGATGTTAATATTAATATTTAGAGCTCATATTTTCACAGGCCTTTTCTTATATCTAAATGAAACTTTTGAGCCTGTTTGGGAGAAGGAACAACATTTTTTTTTTTTAAACACCCTAATGTATATATATGTATGGGAGATCCTCGCTGCATTTTTCATCGTCTGACCCTCTGACCCTTTCCCATATCCAGCGAACTTTGCTCATTTTGTTGAGAGGCCAAAAGCATTTTGCAAATTTCTTCAAATTTCTCAAAGGACGGCAATTTTCAACGTCGAATATTTTCAATTTCTCGAATTTCCTTTTTTCCAATAAATCTCTGCCGTTCTTATTAATGTCAAAGTCTGTCTGAGGTATTTGTTTTTGTTCAAAATTCCCTTTTTTCAAAGTTGAAGAAAGTTCAGAGTTTTTAGAATAAATGGAAATTGTTGAAATAGTTTTCGAATTGAAAAATCAAAGTTCCCCAATTTTCCAATATCTTTGAAGAATATTCGGTAATGTTGGAAGTATTTTACTATTTTTTTAAATTATCCTTAAATTTGCATTCCTCTGTCTCTCTGTTTATTTCAATAAACTGAATAGACCAAGTCAAATTTAATTATTGAAAAATATGTATTATCCCCCCCCCCCTCTCAATAAAAGCTGCGCTTCCTAGAATTTTTTTCGAGCGTTTAATGCCAAAGTATTAAAAATATTCTGGAGCATCGAAACTACTTTAATTAAAACAAAAGTACTTCAATTAATTTGTGGACTAAGTTTTCAGGGGCTAATTTTCCCACAAGTCCAACGCTCGTGTCCATTTACTTTTTTCCATAATTCTTTTCCTCCGCAATTTTTCCATTATAACTTTTTTCCCATCGACTTTATGCTCGGTTTTTTTTCCTATTTCCACGCGTGCGTACATAATATTTGACGTTTAAAAATATTTCGAATACATTGAAATTTGATCCGCGAAAAAAATTGTTCACATCCATCAAAAGCATCGCTTCGTTGCATATAAAATATTTTTAAATAATTAATAATATGTTTATTGAGGCCTCAGATGGACAAATGGAAATTTACAGATAACCAAAATTAAAACAAGAATTATTATAAAATTGATGTCTGAAATTGATTCAAGTCTTTTGTTATAATTTGAGAATGGAGAATATTGTTTATTTCAAAAATTATTCTGACGATTTAATAAAAAAAATTATAAAGGGCCTTTTTTTGAATATAAGATTGGAAAACTATAATTTACAAAGTCGAAAATATTTGACATTAAGAATCTTCGAAATTCGTTCTCCGAGAAACTATTTAAAAAAATTACAAAGTCGTTTTTAACTCACAAAAAAATAAGTGAAATTTTGCTTAAATTTGAAAGAGTCAGAATCAAATAATCCCAAAATCAAAGAAAATCTCTCTTGTATATATTAAGGAGTATCGTTTTTAAGGGTAAAGGCGAATTTCTTTGTGGCCACCACCCGGAAAACCCATAATTAATTTTTTTTTAAAGGGCTAGCGGCCTTTTTTTGAAGCAACAGAGGTCAAATACAATATTCCGCAGTTTTTTAAAAATGTGTAACGGAAAATTTACGAATGCCGATGGAATGAGAAAAATGCAATATTCGCTTGTTTTTCAATGTATCGGAAATGAAATATTGACAGAGCGTGAAAGGTTTACGGGGAAATGCAATATTTGTGAATTTCGCGTACGTGTAACGGAAAAAAGCCGAAAGCGTGAGGGGAGAAAGCAATATTCTCCAGTTTTCTGAATAACTGTAAGGCAAAATATTTTTTCCTACACATACAGGCCACTTTTTTCCCACCACCTCGAATCTTGATTATTAAAAAAATTGTAAACAGTATCATCGAAAGTATTGTGGTAAAATTCGTAACGAACCAGGATTCGAAGAAAAAAAATTTGAAATTTTCATAAAAGGGACTTTCAAAATTGTGCCCATTCAAAATTTGCCCATTGCTTCCTGAATTCATTCTATCGTTCGCTAAACTTCACGGATTACTCATTTTTCTCAAAACTCTTCCCAAAATAGGGAGCCCTTATTTTTTCAACAATTTCTGAATTCAAAATCTCATATTTGATCTCGTTTTGATTTAAAATTAAAAAATGATTTTAATCGAGGCAATTCAGTAGTTGAACGAAAATGATGTTGAAATTATAAAATAATTAGGAGCATAAATTCTTCGACATTTTCAAAAAAAACCGATTTTTCAATATTTAGGGAAAATTGTGAGTGCTCCCGCGTGAAAAATCAAAAAAAAAATTTCCTCAAAGCAAAACTTGCTCTGAAGGGAAAAAATCTAATAATTTGTGAGAGGTATTTCCAACCAGCATTAAAAATCTACAGAAAAATCCCCCCGTGAACACTACATGCAGCATTCTGTAGATTGATGAACTTTTTGGAGAAAAATAATTCAAAGGGTTGTTTTTGCGCAGGTTCGATGCGATGGGAAATGTATGGATGGATCGGAACGACAGTTTTAACGGTAGGTAAAATTAAAGAGTTTTTCGTCCATCCTTTTTCATTTCTTCATCGTTTATCATCCAAATGTCATCCCTTTGACTTTGCGTGACACACATGTATATATATATGTTATGTATACTAGGGTGGGTCAAATAAAATGACTAATTTTTTTTTTCCTAGATATAATGAAAAATGCATTGTTTGGCATCTCAAAAAAACCCTCTGCAAGTATTAGCCCTTCATATTTAAATTAAGAGGTCCCTCATCGCACATTTTTATTTCCCATTTAAATAACAGGAAATTTTTTTTTTAACTTTGGAAGTTTATTAGGTTGTAACCGTTGAGGTTAGGAGAGTTTTTTTTAGCACATTTGATGCTCTGCAAAAAAAAGCTCTCTTGTGTCTAATCGATAAAACTAACCGTTCACAAAATAATCGGTGATAATTAATGATTATTATCACCGATTATTTTTCCTATGTTCTTTAAACGGGAAATAAAAATTTGCGACGAGGGACCTTTTAATTTAAATACGAAGGGCTAATACTTGCAGAGGGTTTATTTGAGATGCCAAACAATGAATTTTTCATTATATCGAGGGAAAAAAATTAGTCATTTTATTTGACCCACCCTAATGTATACGTCCATCCGAACTATCACAACCTTTTAGAATTAGCCCCAAAGCTACAAGCTGGTATCGCTAATTAGAAATTCTCGGAATTAAAATCGATGCGACGTCGAAGCGGCGGTGATTTTTCAGTTAATTATACTATGTTTTTTTTTTTCATTATGCTGTTTGGTGATTCCCTTCGTTCCAGAATTGCTGATCGCTGTGACTGAATCCATCGACGAAGCCACGAGTTGCAATTTCCATGGATCCGAAATATTCGCTACTTTTATAAGCAAAAGAGAATGATGTCGACCATTTTCCTCCCTCCCTGTTTTCCAACCTCCTTTTCCTTCTCTCTCTCTCTCTCCTCTTTCCTCTCTCTCTCTCTCTCTCTCTCCCTCTCTCTCTTGAGATTTTATTCCGTTACTCTGTCGGATGTCTTTTCCATTATGGGATCACTCTCTTTTTTCGATTCTTTTTTTTCAATTTCTCTTCCTACTTCAGATGCACGTAATGCCATTTATCCACTGAAACGACATTGAGATTATAATGGATTTGGACTTCATATGATTTTTTCGAATTTTTTTTTTTTCTACAACTTGTGGCGTGGAATCGGGAATTGCGGGAAGTACCAAATGTCAACTGCAAACGCGCGCAGACGAAAAGTTAGACGATTTTGTTTAAAATTAACGAACCGCGATGATGAATGCTCCACAAATAATTATTGGGGCATGTCAATGACCAGAGATAATTTTTTTAAGGATGTTGAGTCCCAAATCGCAAATGATGAGAAAATTCTAAAAATTTGGTATGTTTTTGGATGAATTATTGAAGAGGTCGTGTGAAAATTTCACGGCGATTGGGAAGCTCGTTATCGAACAATCAACATTAACAAATTAGATTAAATTAAATGTAGTCTTATGGAAACTGATATTACTTTGCGATAATTTTTTTTTACCTCTCAATTTTTTAATATCTACACTATATTGAAAGCAACGGAAACAAAACGAAGTTTATTGATAAATATTTTTGTTATTTGTTTAAAAAATTGTTCTTATCAAAACGTTAATATTTTAATAACGAGCTTCCTAATCGTCGTGAAATTTTTACACGACCTCTTAAATACTCCATACAAAAACATACCGAATTTTCAGAATTTTCTCATCATTTTTCATTTTAACCCTTGAGGAGGTTGAAGTAATGATGATAGAATTCTGAAAATTTAATATGTTTTTACATAAAGTATTCAGGAGGTCGTGTAAAAATTTCACGACGATTAAGAAGCTATTTATTGAACAATTAACATTATAAGATTTCATAGGGACTCAACATCTTTAAGGAGTTATGTCTGACACTTTTGCACGAATTTGTTTTTGGCGTTCTTGCGATTTCAAGGCCATCCGATAAAAATCAAAATTCAGACAAGCGGAAGCATCTCTATTCCCCAAATTGACAAGAAACGTCTAGCGCGACTTTTCTCGAAACGATTTTTCCGAAATTAATGACCCAAGTAGCCGAAAACGTGTGCTCAAAATTTCACAAACCTGTTTAAAATATCAAAAAGCTATACTCGAACAAAGAATTTTTTTTCATCGACGGAAATAGAATATTTTCAGCGCTGAAAATCGATACTTCAAAATTTCAAATTTGCAATCGAAATTTTCGGGAAATTCAATTTATCCAAAAGACTTTGGCACAAGAAAAAATAAATGATCGAACTCACCAATCGGATCGATCGGTTGTGGTTCACTCAACTCGGGCGATTTATTCAAAACCTCCTCAGCTGTCTCGGCATCGATTTTCGTCGGGCTATCTGCTACCGTCACGTTCATACTAAAACAAGAAAAATTTCTTTAATTTCTCGTGTTGATACATAGAGCGAAAAGTTTGCGGACAAAACTTCAAAAACGGTCTGGAATGTTTTTTCATGCCATTTCGCCGCAAGTCAACGTAAACTAATTTAACAAACGGCATTTCAAAGGGGAAGAATTCGGCGTAATTTCCTGTTTCTTTAATTATTTTTACAATTTGTTTTTAGATTTGGACTCTATTTTGAAAACAACTGTTTTTCGCCTTGTTTCCCTCCCTCAGGTGCACCCATTTTTCAGAGGAATTTTTTAAAATACATGTTTACGATTGGTTTCATAAAGGGGAAAGTTTGAGCTTCAATTTCGTTTTTTTTTTTTTAACTTTGAGCAATTTTTTTTTCCAAAGTTATTCTGTTTTTTGTGAAACAAGAGGAAATTTGAAAAATTCCGTACAACACGAAATAAAGAGGATTCATGATAAACTTCAAGATAGCAAAAAGTTGCGTCTGTTTTCGTTGAGTTCAGAGGAATTTTTTCAGATTTTTTTTTCCAACATTTTTTTCCCCCTTTTTCTGGGTCACAGCTCAGATTACTGTAACTTGAGAACTGGGGGATTATTAATAAAATTTCAAGATGGGAAAATACTTTATTTTACCATTCTATATTTTCTTTATTTTACCATTTATTTGCAAATTTTTTTCCCAAATTTTTTTTTCTATTCTCAACATCAGAAAAAAAATTTTGGAAAAAAAAATCTAAAAAAATTCCTCTGAACTCAACGGAAACAGACGCAACTTTTTGCTATCTTGAAGTTTTTCATAAATCCTTTTTGTTTTTGTGTTATACGGGATTTTTCAAATTTCCACTTTTTTCGGAAAAACCATAATAACTTTGAAGAAAAAAATCGCTCAAAGTTTTAAAAAACAGGAAATGAAGCCGAATTCTTCCCCTTTAAAATGCCGTTTGTTGAATTAGTTTACGTTGACTTCGAAATGGTATAAAAAAACGTTCCAGACCTTTATTGTAGTTTTGTTCGGAAACTTTTCGCCGGTAGTTATTCAGAGTTTTTTTTTTGTTTTAGGATTTCATTTACCACGAAATTCCCGTCGGCGAAGCTTCACGTTTCATGAGATTTCGCCAATGTTCGTGGACCTCGCTGATGACGTGTAGCGCAAAATCCTTGGGTTTTGGTTCACCGTTGAAGGCAAATTGATTTTCGGGTTTTCCATCGGGTATTTTGTAGATTTTGAACCACTCGATTGTGGCCTTCATCAAGCCGGGATATACATTATCGACGTCGGCGATATCTGTAAATATTTGAATATTCAAATTATTTCTTAGTCACGAATTGCTAAAGATAGTGGTGAAAAAAGAATCTATTAAAATCCCCAAAAGTAATGGGGACCTCAATTTTCCAAAAATAAGCGTAGGGCTAATTTTCATCGAATTTCGTTTCTCAACTATTCAGACCATTGAACGAAAAGTTAGCACTAAATACAAAGTTACTTTTTTTCCAGATATTTTTTACGCAATCCATTTTTTACACCGTTACACAGCCCTCTCTATGCGGAAGCAACAGCTGAATCACGTTATCATGAATCATCCGTCCTTGTTGAAAGGAATTACGCAACGTGGCTTTATCGAAGCAAGTACGTGAATAAATATATGTATATATTACGGAACCAATTTTCTCCAAGTTAATAGTGAAGGTTGCCGAAATAAAACAATTGAAATATCACGCTAATATTTCACAAACGCCAAATCAAATAAATCGAACTCACCATTCAACTGTTCGGCCAGTGGGTCATTAACATCGATTACTATTATCTTCCAGTCGGTCTCGCCTAAAATGGAATTCACACTTCCGTTTATCATGTGGCAATTAAAGAGATAAATGTTGCATAGTTATTACACACCATTCATGATAAGTTCCTGGCTTTTATAATTAAATATATGGGGTATTCCCGCTAAAATTTTCACATCCGAACCCGGACCCTCTTGACTAATTATGAAAATTTTTGTCCGAAAAGTATTCTGAAAAAGAAAAGATACGTATTTTTTTGTTAAGGCCGACAATTGATATTTTTCGTCGTACGATTTTAGTAAAAAATCCGAATTTTTCACTAACTCTCTACTCTAAACACGCAGTATCTTGATAATTCGAGATCCTATCGAAAAACGCTTCGGACAAAGTTTGTTCGTTATAAAACGAGTAAAACAATTGGTATTTTTAAAAAAAATTGTGGCACACCAAAGTTGTTTTTAATTCATAAAACACAAAAAAATGTTTTTTCAGCAAGTACGCCACCTCGAATTATAAAATAAAAAAGTTTTTAAAATTCTATGGGAAATCACGAAATTTTTAAGACTAGAATGAGAATGGCAAGATCAAAATCCGCAAAGCTACAGCCAATCGAAGTTTCGTTTTGATGTTATTTTTGAGCCAGATCTTGCAGAACTATATGTTCTCGAAAAATTATACACAGAAATACATTTGAATATTTATTTAATTATACATACGTAGATTATTTCATACAAGTATGAAATAATTTACGTAATATACGTAATATTTAATTATACATACGTATATTTTTTCATACTTGTATGAAATAATGTACGTATGTATAATTAAATAAATATTCAAATGTATTTC
This sequence comes from Alloplasta piceator, assembly GCA_946863875.1. Lineage (NCBI taxonomy): Eukaryota > Metazoa > Arthropoda > Insecta > Hymenoptera > Ichneumonidae > Alloplasta > Alloplasta piceator. Next base: position 2,535,643 of record OX333074.1, read on the forward strand.
TGTATCAGGGTTGCGAAATTTTTAATGAAAAAGTAATGCATTGACCATTACTTTTTTAATGGCTAATGAAAATAATTTCCATTCGCCATTAAAATTTAATGGTTAATGGAAATATTTTCCATTAACCATTGATATTTAATGGTTAATAGAAATAATTTTCATTAACCATTAACATTTAATAGTTAATGGAAATTATTTTCATTAACCATTAAATTTTAATGGTTATTGGAAATTATTTTCATTAACCATTGAATTTCAATGGTTAATGGAAACTATTTTCATTAACCAGTAAATTTTAATGGTTAATGGAAATTATTTTTATTGACCATTAAATTTTAATGGTTAATGGAAATGATTTTCATTCACCATTAAAATTTAATGGTTAATGAAAATGCAAATGCATTAAAAAAAGTAATGCATTATTTGCCTCACCAGGGTTGCGAAATTTTTAATGAAAAAGTAATGCATTAACCATTACTTTTTTAATTGCTAATGAAATTATTTTCATTAACCATTCAATTTTAATGGTTAAACGAAATTATTTTCATTAACCATTAAATGTTAATGGTTAATGAACATGCAAATGCATTAAAAAAAAGTAATGCATTCTTTGCAACCCTGATCTGTATATAATTTTTCGAGAATATATAGTTCTGCATGATCTGGCTCGAAATTAAGGTCAAGACGAAACTTTGATTGGTTGTAGCTTTGCGGATTTTAATCTTGCCATTCTCATCCTGGTCTCAAAAATATCGTGATTTCCTATAAAATTTTTACAATTTTTTTATTTTATAATTCGAGGTGGCGTACTTTCTGAAAAAACGTTTTTTTGTGTTTTATGAAGTAAAAACAAACTTTCGTGTGCCCAGAATTAAAAAAAAAAATATCAATTGTTTTACTCGTTTTATAACGAACAAGTTTTGTCTGAAGCGTTTTTCGATAGGATCTCGAATTATTACTACGTGTTTAGAGTAGAGAGTTTGTGAAAAATTTGGATTTTTTACTAAAATCGTACGACGAAAAATATCAATTCTCGGCCTTAACAAAAAAAATACTTGTCTTTTCTTTGTCAGAATACTTTTCGGACAAAATTTTGCATAATTATTCAGGAGGGTCCGGGTTCGGACGTAAAAATTTCAGCGGGAATACCCCATATATTATATATATATATATATATATATGGAGCATTCTATGTCAATTTAGCAGTTCCCATATTTTTATTTCTTTCAAGTACGGTTGTATGAGCTGAACCGATAAGGTCTTAAAATATTAAAAAGAAAAATAACTTTTCACGTTGGAACGCCTTCCACATCGGCTAATTAAGCACGCAACTTTAGACGGAATTGGTTTACTTTTATATAATATTGGAGCTCGATTTTGCGAATATTGCTCTTAATGAAAGCTTCAAAAATCGAAAGAAAATTATATTTGAATTAATATTTCTTTGATCTACAAAATGAACAATTTGTAGAATCGGTTGTCGTTTTTAACGTCAAACCACTCGATCAAAATACAAAAACCAACGATGAAAGTCGAAAACTCCGAGGATTGAAAATGAGCCGATTTAGTCAGGAATTTCTCATGTAAGAATACAATGCCTTATGTTCTTGTGCATTCTCGAACTCACCCTCGTCGATAAGCGCGACCGTCCCAAGAACCTTGACCTTGACTACCTCACCGCGTTTGGCTACCTGTGTACACAAAAAATCGTCAAATCACGCAACAATCGTACAATATTCTTATCTATTAAACTTCCGCGTGCAAATTTAGATTTCCTTCCACGATAAATGATTACTCACTCTGTAACCGATTTCCAGAACGTCTATGGGATCGTTGTCGCCTTTGAAACCCGTCGCCTCGTCCAAAACCTCAGGATTTTCCCACGTCTGAAAATTGTTCAAAAAAATGAATATTCAAATTTTTCCAGACCAGAAAAATTCGAGATGCTGTAATGTTTCTTGTAAATAGTTTTTTCTCAACGTTTGAATATGACACAGATATTATTTTCATAAAAACGTTTTGGGATTAGCAACAACTAAAAATCTACATTTTTTCGATTCTCGCATCGACTCTTCTTTTTATTTTTATCGATTCTTCAACCAGACCGTGCATTTATTTCCTGTTCTCTGTAAACTTTGATGTCTCCTCTAATTTGGCTTATTTTTCTCTTTGAGCTTCTGCATACAACGCATTTCTCGCGGTTTGTATCATTTTTTTTATCGACGCAGATTATCTGCATTAAAAACCAGCATGAAAGATTGTTGAATATTTTTCATCGATTGTAATGCGTTGATAATTTTCCTTCCTCATGGAAAGAGCTTTGTTCTAAGAAGAACCATATTTTTAAAGATTAATCTGCCTTTTTTGTCCCTCGTAAATTCAGACAAAAAAAATGTATGAGCCAAAATAGAAAAATTCACATGTAGAAATCTTGAGGCTCGACATTTTTTTAAATGTCAGCATGTTTGTTTGTGTGTATATATTTGCCAATGTTTGCAGATACGAGTGTGATCTTTAAACAGCTGTATCTCGAGAACAAGTTAAACAAAAAAGTGATAAAAGATTCTTTTGCAAAGTTAACATTTATTATCTTCCTTTTATGTTTTTATCCGAGTTCAATCGAGACTTAAAAAAAAAAGAAGACAAACAACGGAAGCAAACTCTTCCGATCATCGCGATTTTTTTTTTTTAATTATAAGATTTTTTATCAAGAGGGAAAAATCGGTTTCGCATAAATCGCGATCGATATCCCAATTGATAAATACTGATATAAAATTTGAGCATTATTGAGATACTAAATTTTCCCAAGATTATTTGTCACCAAACTTAAAGTTTCTTTACAACGTAAAATATGAGAAAGTGGTGCACAAAGTTTTTGGTTCGTAATTTTTTTTTTTTTTTAGATTTATGTGACCTCCAGTCAAATTGTCTAATTTTTGGGAATCTTTATTTTTATAAAATATGCAAAATTATCTGACAAATGCCTGACAATACTAGCCTGAAAAAATTCTCTATATGTATAGCAACTGTGATAACGAATACTCATCTTTGACAACGATTTCTCGGTTTAATTTGATTATGCAAGCACAATCTTCAAATAAGAGCAAAGAGGGGATTCAATGAGATCACACTTCGGAAAATAGAAAGGTCAAATGGTTTTTGCGTTCAACCGAAGCAACCGATTTCGATAGAAATAATTCTTTATCCTAATTATTTATTAATTAATTTAATTATTATTTGGTCAATTTAATTATTATTATCAACTGCATTTTTTATCCTTCAATCAATCCAATAATACCTGCGGCAGAGCTCCATAATTCCAAATATATCCGTGATGAGGAAAGCAATTGGCGACGAAGCGTATGTTCCCTTTTTTCACATCCTGTTTGATAGGATTCAGAGGCTCCTTGAGATTGATCTCCATCTTGGCGTTTGTCCATCGAGGCACCTCCACCACCATGTTGAATACTTTGTTGGCCTCATCGGCGTAGAGCGGTATGTCGTGCATAGGCGAAATTGGGCAATTGTCATTTCCTGCGATACAAAAAAAAGTGTGAAACATCCAAATTAAGAGTCGAAAGAAACAAAAATGAACATGTTGACCATTGAAAAGAGTAGAAAAAAATACCCGAAGCAGATTATATTTTTTTCTACTAAAAATTTGAACTTATAGCGCCGGTTCAACCGATTCATACTTTACTGTTTTTTACGAGTGACCAAAAACGTTTCTCAACATGTTATATTTTGTTCAATCCAAAATATCGATCTAGTAAACGACTTTTCTTTTATGGAATTATCTAATGTCATAAATTGTTCTCAGCAATGAAGCTTATTCAATTATTCAAATAATCAAAAATGTTTACGATGATGGTATGTTTTGTTGCATCGTTGCGATGCAACGAAAATGAGTTTTTCAATTCATTTTTAATAAGTTTTGCGTTTAGCTTGTGCATTTATAATTTCAAGACCTCAATGAAGACCTTGAAATGCATTCGAGCGATTTTTCACTTAAAAAATTCTCAAGAAGAATTAATTTCTTTAATAAATAAATTATTGCCGTTGCATTACAACGATGCAAACTTCAGCATCATAAATGTTTTGAGATTTAATCGCCAAGCATTAAGGGTCATTATCATCGACTATTGGCCCTTTTTTTTCAATACACTTGTCGATTTTCCATTCTGCTGAACAATCGGAATTTGAAAGTCTTTTTTTTTCCGTCGTCAAGCTTCTTTTGCAAAGAAACCAAAATTGTAAATATGCTAATGAGGCTCCAACAAAATGAAAGAGAGAAAGTGTATCAATTTCAGATTACGACTATGAAAAAGATGATACGCATTTTGCGATTCGAGAATAGCAAAGCATCAAGCATGGCAAAGTCATAGTCAGGGTTTTTCGAATATCTATTCGCCGTTAAGAATGTGTAATATTCTTGGGAAATTTTTTTTCAGGCACAGCAACTTTCTCTCTGCTCGGTGGAGTAAATGTCAAAGGTGGGTTGACATTTGAAAGGTTGCTTATTGAGAATTTTGTTGCATATCAGTTTCTACACCAAAGTTTCTACGCGCAACATTGTACACAGGAAAAGGTGACAAGGAACAGCATTCTACAAATTACAGCCTGTATCAAAACTCTGCATTCGACGTTTTTTATCCAACCCAAAAAACCGACAGAAACTCGGCAACGTGATCATCCATTTCGGTAGTAAATTCCTTTGCATTAAACTAAGAACTGGTTTCAAAAATTCTTGTTTTTTTTGGTTTGGATAAAAAACGTTGCATGCGGATTTTTGCTAAAGGCTGTAGGAAAATAATATGTAGGATAATGTGTAGAATAGAATCTTCCTCCCATATTCATCCGCAGTGCGAATTCTCCATGTTTGAAAAAAGGAAAAAAACCGTTGCGTTCGTGAGCATCGAAAAACGCAAACTTTGAATTTTCAAAGTAAAAAACATGGCGGTCGTCAATATTGTCGTGACACAATTTAACGTTGAACTTGACCGTACGTCGAAAGGCATGTCTGTATGCGTGAATATGTGTTTCGGAGCATATTTAATTCGGGATATTACGATCGACCGGTCTTTGTAGACACGCACATAGACGCACACGTGTAAAAACATAACGCGCTTCCCACGCCACCACGTTGAAAAATTCGACCTTTCGAACGCGCGATTGGCATGTACCGAGATAATAATGCACAAGTGAGATGATATGCGCAAAATTTACGAACACGAGGTTGCGAATACTCACGAAAGTATATTCTATAATCTGTGGTGTTCGGTGCACCTCGTTCCACCGTTGTGTACGTCATTTTTCGCCGTATCGTTGGACTCGTCGAAAAATACGTGAGGTTAAAACGCCGCGGTGAAGAACGAAGCAATCGCAACGGAATCAGCGATACGTTTGAACTGCAACGACGAAACACGTGCAGCGTCGCTTGCGCCATCTTGAGAGACATCTGACGGCGGCATTGCGAACCAACATCGCCCGTTACGATCAGAAAAGGAACTAACAGCACTGCAGTCGATAAGCCAGGAATCGCGTGTGAGTACTTCCGGCGCGGGATTTGAATATTTTTGCGCAATGGAAATGGCAAAATTCGAACTACAGTAGTGTTTATCAGCGATTCATCGAAGGTTATTCGTTGATTAATAGTAATAACATTTTTTCTAGCTTTAAAAAATAATCTTTGTACACGAATAATGCGACGACGATATTTTCATGTAAGGTAAATATATGTGACACATTAAAACATCTGATTCATAATAAAATATGTATTATATATATTTCAAACATAGTCCCTGAGAATAGCAAACATAAATATCGCACAAAAAACAAAGAAATCCGTCATAGATCGTCGAAATGTGAAATATCGTGTTACAAAATAAAATGATCAACCTGATGGAAAAGTGAATAAATTGAAAATCATTATTCACGTACAGCTCGAATATAAAGATTAATGTGGTCGAACCTCAATATGTTGATACTGAGATAATTATTTCAGGAGCGGCAGGATGAAATCGAGGAATGTGGAGGTCCTGGTATAAACCCCCGGATAGCCTGGAGTAGCACAACCACGACCGAACGAGACTACTCCGACGGAGTACCACGCATTTTTAAAGGGGAACATCATCGGTCCACCGCTGTCACCCTGTGAAACCATTGAGAGAGTTATGAGAGTTCACAGTGGGAATGAAAAGCTCGATGGGACAGTTTCTGACCTATCGCATGGAATACCTAAGCTATATTCCAGATACAGCTATAAATTTAGATATAGAAATCAATCTTGCACCATTTTCTAAGGCATCCAACAATTTTGAGAGACTCTGACGGATCTAATATCTTTCAAGGACTTTTTGCTCAAAGTACATCGTCTTTAGAGTACTTTTCTCAGCTCTATCGTAAAATACATAGGATCATTTTTTACCTGACAGGCGTCTTTTCCCTCCGATGCACCTGCGCACACAACACGATTGTCGATTGTCACAATTTTATCTGGTTTGAAAATCTCTTTGCAATCGTTCTGTGACCATACGGGCAAATTGATCTCCAGCAATTTACTGCTGGTGGGACCGCCTGAGAAAAAACGAAAAATCGTATTTTCAATTCGGCCACACTCTATTATATGAATCTAAATGAGTTCAAAATAATATGCATATTGATAATAATAAAATAAATAACAATTAAAATAATATCATTGCTAGTTTTTGCAAAGCTTTCAAAGATTCAGCTGTTATCTCACACAGAATTAATTTGGGTCATTCCATGTCAAATAGACCAAGAGTTGGAATCGACCCCTTTCAATTTCAACTCATAGCTTCTAAATTTTTCGAGCCATAATAACGTCGGAGAGGAAAATTGAAGAATTATGAACGAAAGGAGAAAGAGAAGAGAGAAAAGGGAATAGAGAAGAGAAAATAGGGAAGAGAGAACGGAGAAGGCAAAAGGGCAAAGAGACAAAAGGTAAAAGATAAGAGATAAAAGCGAAGAGTGAAGAGAAAGCAGGGAAAAATGAACAGAGAAGAGATAAGAGGAAAGAGCGATGAGAGAAGAGATGAGAGATAAGAAGGAAGAGAGAACAGAGAAATGAGAAGAAAAAATAGTGAAGCGGCAAGCGGGAAAAGGGAAAACCAGGAAAAGCAAAAGCGTTATGAAGAAAAAAAGGACAGATATGCGCTGCCCTCGAAATATCCCGAATGAAGCGGATATAGCATAATTAATATTATAAATCCTTACGAAATCTGATGGAGCCCCATCCAACGACGGATGGGTAAGCGCCGGTCAAATCCAAATTCCTTATGTTGTCAGCCAACGGCAGACAAAGTGGTCTTATCAAGTCTGACAGAACAGAGCAATGAAATTAGTTGGTCAAGTTTCGAGGAATGAAGACAAGTGTTAAGGATGTTGAGTCCCTATGAAATCTTTAAATGTTAATTGTTCAATAAATAGCTTCTTAATTGTCGTGAAATTTTTACACGACCTCCTGGAATACTTCATGTAAAAACATATTAAATTTTCAGAATTCTATCATCATTAATTCAACCTCCTTAAGGGTTAAAATGAAAAATGATGACAAAATTCTGAAAATTTCGTATGTTTTTGTATGAAGTATTTAAGAGGTCGTGTAAAAATTTCACGGCGATTAGAAAGCTCGTTATTAAAATACTAACATTTTGTTAAGAACAATTTTTTGAACAAATTCAAAAAATATTTATCAATAAACTTCGTTTTGTTTCCGTTGCTTTCAATATAGCGGAGATATTAAAAAATTGAGAGGTAGAAAAAAAAAATTATCGCAAAGTTATATCAGTTTTCATAAGACTACATTTAATTTAATTTAATTTGTTAATGTTTATTAATGTTAATTGTTCGATAACGAGTTTCCTAATCGTCGTTAAATTTTTACACGATCTCTTAAATAATTCGTCCAAAAACATACCAAATTTTCAAAATTTTCTCATCATTTGCGATTTGCGACTCAACATCCTTAAATAATCATTACAAATAATTACCGGTAAACCGAACATTTTTTTCGAGTCTGAGTACGGCAATGTCATTGATTATATTTTTCCGACTGTATTCCGGATGTACGGTGCGGGCTTCGATCAAAATATCGATCGGCGTAGCGCCCTCGTAATCGTCCTCGAGATCGAGTTCACCGAGGCGAACGACATAAAGCGCACTCTGCTGATGAACGCAGTGAGCGGCTGTTAAAACGTGCCGTGATGAGATTAAACTTCCGCCACATTTCCACTGGGGACTGGGAATACCTCGTGTTCCATGATAACCGAGGAGAACGGCCCAGGGCCACGATCCTGTTAAACATACAAAAATTTTCATTTTGAAATTTGTAACGATTTATTTACCACAATGTAAGAAAACAATTTATAAACCATATACGGTTTATAAATCCATTATTGATGGTATACCATCAATAATCGATTTGAGATGATTTTTTTGAAAATCCTGACTACTATCGACCTTTTAAATTGATTATTAATGGTATATCTTGATTTTCAAAAAGTCAGGATTTTCAAAAAATCAATTTTTTTAAATTTCATTTTGTAGAGTGTTGCAAAGTATAAAGTACTTTTGTAACTTTGAACGCTTTTTTCTCAAAACTGTGTTTTTGAAGTCTGTGAGCAAGATTTCTCAAAAATACTAAACCGATCAGTCTCAAATTTTTACACTAGCTTTATAAATATATTTTTTTTTAGTAACTAATCGAAAGTTTTTTTTTACCCATAAATATTTTCCATTTTATAAACAATGAGACAAAAATTGTCATCAAAAATCGATTTTTTTTGTTTGGGAAGCCTCTATTTTGTTGAAAATTGATATTTTGCTTATTCCTTCAATTAAATACTAGATTATTGCGGATATTAACGAAATCTTTTTAATTTTTTAATTTTGGATGATCCAATCAAAATTTTTAGAGGACCTCCCCAAAAATTTGCACGTAAATTTTTTCGTTGATAAATTTAAGGAAAAACACTTTTTCCGGCCTCCTGACTGCCGTTGAAACAATTTTTGTAAACATTTCAGACGAGAAACTGGTGCGCGCTAAAATATTGATACCCTAAAACCAATTTTTTCTCTTTCCAAAGAAGGATGATAAATGCATCCAAGTTTTTTTTGAATTATTAGGATCTATCCATGCAAAAAGCTTATGAATTCAGTAAGCGAACTCATCAATTCATTTTTAATTTCCAGCATGAAAAAAATTAAAATTAATTTAATTTGAAAAAAAGTATTTTTCGGATTAAACTAATATTTACTCTTATACAAAGTTGTAAATAATGCATTACTTTGATAATGCATTGCTGTATTTATTACCCATTACACTGCATAGTGTGAAATGGATAAGTGTACCATTACAAAATAAAAAACAAAATGCATGTGCCATTACAAATAAAAAAGTAATGTGTAATAGATGCATGTCCCATTACGAATAAAAAAGTAATGTGTAATGGATGCATGTGCCATTAAAAATAAAAAAAAAGTAATTTGCAGTGGAGAATATTCCATTACAAATAGAAAAATTGCCATGCTCGTATTAGAAACTTGCCCATTGCTGTCTCATTATTTTATTTCGCTCACTAAAAGTTCATCCAAATTATCACAAATGATCCATAAAGTTAAAAAATAGAAACAAAAAAACAGATAGTTCATCGTTAAATATGTAGTACGAAAATCTACTCAACCCCAAAAATTATCCAACTTTATATTGAACTTGCTTTCACACGCTGTTACCCATAATTATAAGCAATCTGATAAAAATTACAAGTTACTGATACAAAATTTGTCGCTTTATTGAATTCCTAAATAATGTGCATGTTCTTTTTTTTAACTTTATGGATCATTCGTGATAATTGTGGATGAACTTTTAGTGAGCGAAATAAAATAATGAGACAGCAATCCATGCACGGCAATTTTTCTATTTGTAATGGAATATTCACCACTGTAAATTACTTTTTTTTAAATTGTAATTCGAAATGGAACGTGCATACATTATACATTACTTTTTTATTTGTAATGGGACATGCATCCATTGCACATTACTGTTTTTTATTTGTAATGGAACAAGCATCCATTACACATTACTTTTGTAATTTGTAATGGAATACTTGTCCAATACACATTGTTTAAAGTAATGGGTAATGCATTACTTTTACATTACTATTTTCACAACTCTGCTCTTATATAATCTTTCCCAAGATTTGTTATTGAAAGATAGATACGTGAGAGAAGAAACAATTGATATTTTATATTTTTTAAACAAATTCTTCTGCAGAATCAAGTAAATTTTCCAAAAATTATGTTAACCAGGATCGAAAAGTCAAAACCAGAGAATAAACTACCAATCATCTCTTGATCGTTCTTCATCGGATTCTTGGCCGAATCGCAGCCGATGTTCCAAACATGAAGAAACAATAATGGTCACTCACCCAATTTGGCTGGCAATCCTCTCACGATTCTCGAATACGTGGAATTTGTTGTACCGCATTCAGGAGCGAAAAGAGGTCCGTAGCGTTCAGGTGCAATGTTACCATTGTTTTTATTGTTGTTCCTATTATTAGTGTTGCGATTATTGTTATTGTTGTTATTATTATTATTATTTATGCCTATAGGATTTCCTCCTGCATCTGGGCAGCAAACCAGTGGAGTTGAGCCGTCCCAACCGCACCAAGATTGTCGTACAAATTCATGAGCCGATGGGTCATACAAAAGTTTAGCAAGAGGCGGACAGGCCTTAATATTCCGACAATTGCCGTTTTGTCCTTTGGGATTCACGCAGCTCGTGTCGTCATCTGAAATACAGAGAAGAACACTTTTATTAACATTTGAAAAAAAATTTTAACCATAAATTAATCAATCCAAATTTAACTATAAATCAATATCAACCGAGTCTTGTAAAATTGATTTTTTTTTGTAGAAGAAAAAATAAATTCTTTCAAATAATCTCTCATTTTAACGTAAAATAATTTACTAAATCTCAAAATGATAAAATGGCGCAAGAAAAAAATATGAAAGTCCTTGAAAGAAGTGAAAATTATGATCCGACTAATCCGATCATCAATTTGCCGACAATTTTTTTCTTCAGTCCAGAATTCTCTTATATGGACAATTAAATTTTCATTGATTTACACACATGACCGAAGAAATTAGTAAATTAGTAGGAAATAAAGCCCGTTTTTTTGAAAATAATAATTGGCATTCGTTACTTTCAAATTGTATTTACAAGACTCAATAGATGATTCTTTCTATTCTTTTTTGTAGATCTGCTGTGGCGATGTCAGATTCAGAAAAAAGAACGTCACAAGACTTAAAGCTGAGAGACGAGCGAGAAAAAATCAGGAGTTGCGCAATTTTTTTTTACAAATACTACACGGACGTTGGTTTTCGAGATGATATTTTTGATTGTTGTGTCCTTGCGCCGGACATTCGCTGACATTGAGCCTGTTTTTTGGCGATTTACATACACGTAATACTCGTTTCGGGGAGATCATCGTTTCCCCATAAAGTTTTTATGCACGAAGAGATGTTTAAATGATACTTCACATTTTTTCATTGCTTACGAATTTATTGTGTGGAAATAAAAAATCAGATTCGCAAAAAATAAAATCATACAAATTACCAGAGTACTTTAGTATGGGAAGCAAATTTTGGTTTTATATTTTTAACTCAAAATTTTCGAGGTTTTTTTATGAGGGAATGAGAGAAATTAATCTATGGCTTTGGTTATCATTAAAATTACGCTGAGCAAGTATTTTCATTGAATTTTTTTTCCTTATCTCATCGTTTACAGATTTACATCTTTATATTTTGTAAAATGCATAAAAAATCGATTTTGTACGGCGCTGGACTAAAATCACTTTAAAACAAAATTTGTCTGGGGAATCAATTATAATTTTTAACCAATAATAATGATTATCAAATTGTAACATATTGAAGTAAATTTCTTCCGTCAATTATACTTACTTTCAGTCTGACCGGAAGCTTGATGATGCACCAAAATCAGCAGTGTTCCGAACAATATTGAATCCTTCAGCCACATTATTTTGTGAGTCTTCTAAAAACATAAAATTGAAGAAATATTTGTATTTTTTTTTTTTAATTCTGCAAATTGGAAATTTGCATATAGTTTCCTCAATCGGATAAATTTGCACATAGTTTCCAATTATGGGACCCTTCTTGAGGAAGCTATATCGAAACTACTCATTACAGAGGATCTCAAGACTTATAAGATATGAATTCTTTGGGGTCAATTATGTGGCCGATTCGTAGAATTAGTCAACGTTTAAAAATGGTGTAAATTTCCGCGGTCATCGTTTGGAATTCCCCCGTGCGTGGCCTTCGTGGCCTAAAATTAACACCTGTCGCAATAACATGGTAAAAGTTCACGGTCGGACGTTTCTTCCTTTTTCTTAATAATACCTATTTCCTGAGGATTTTATTTTGTTACAATAGTTGATGTATCAAATTTATATAGCTTTTTTCAAATTTCGAAAAATTATCGATTCAATTTTCTCAGCTGAGGATGCAGAAAATTTAACAACCAACTATCTTTGACTTTAATAAACAACTATTCGTTGATTCAAAATTAGCGAGAATTGAACGAGGCAGACTCGAGGAAAATACACATTTTCGATAAATGTAGGAATTATAAAGACTTTTGACGAAATTCCAAATAACGGAGCGAATTAATAATCTTATCGAACCGAACCGGTTGTTTCTGTCGAGTTTAGTCAACTCTACTACTTTGCATAATGCGTAACAGAATCCTTTTGCCCACTTTAACATATTTCAGTCTGAGAATCTGGATTATGAACAAAGCCCAGCACAAAAAGAAATATCTCGTAGATTTGATATTCGAGTTTTAAAGTTTAAAGATTCTCCTTTGCATAAACATTTATCTATTTCCTATTTCAAAAATTTTCAATCCTATTTGAATTTTGGAAAGCGGTATGAAAAAATAAAAATGCAAAAAAGGCTTTAAGCCAAGTGTATTCCGCAATGCACATAATTTCTTGTTTTTTTGCCCTGGAATGTTTGACCTACGTTTGTTTAGTATTTTTTATTTCTTTTATTCTTGTTGCCAAAAATACGTTTTATTGCTATCAGAAAACTTCTAAAATAATTAAGGGAAGGGAAAAAAATGATTTTCATTTTAAAAAAACCTTGGAAAAAATTAATTTTTTCAAACTTTCAAAAGTTTGTTAAAAATTAAGGGAGAATGCCAAACGGGAGGTGCATTGAAAATTGAAAAAAAAATTACCCATGTCCCTTTAATAATGCCTGATCGATTTTTAGATGGGCAAGAAATCAGAGACGAAATTGTACTAATGTTCAAGATAATTAGTCGTAAATATTTCAATATGCAGTCACTCACTTTTGAGTTGGTTTCAAAACGTTCGAAACGGCGACGTTAGTGTCCGTGAAAATATTAAAATCGCGATGAAGTGACGGGAATGACGGTTCGAGTACCGACTGGTCTAGGCTCGCCGTTGACTTTCTCTTTATACGCCCAAAAATCCTAGAGAACATCATTTCTGCATCCCCCTTAATTTCTGTAGATCATCAACTGGGCAGATTGGACATGCGTTGTGGATCGCAGGAAAATAATTGCTGGAGATTAGTCTCGTCATCGCCCCATTTTTGTGAGATGCGTTTCGATCCTTCCTTCCTTCCTTCCTTTTTTTCGGATTTATCCAAAAAAATCTCACGAAGCTTCTCATCCTCTTGTAATGATCCTCGATCACCGATCTGCCGTTGCTAAAAAAATTTAAACAAATATTATTGTTCGAAATTAATTTCTTAGTTAATGTTTTTCATTTATCATTCATCTTTTTCCATCCTGAAAAAAGAAAAATTTTCAGACTAAAAATTACTGTTTAAAAAAAAACAAGCCTCAAGAGATTCAATAGAAACCGATCCATGGATTCTTAAAATATCGATTTTTTATTATTTTTAAATATTCAAAAATAGTAAATCTATTTTTTCTTAATTTCACGAATATCGAGGCCTTAAACGATAAAAAATTGACCGCAGATTACGAGATAAGAAAACTCCAATCCCTTCAGGAAAATTGTTCAATGAGGAAAAAACACTTTTCTAATCAATAAAAAACAAACAATTTTTTTTTTTAAACAAGCTTTTATTAGTTGTTAATAAAAAATAATTAAAAACTTAAAAATAAAGCTTTTCCGATTGGAAATAAGTTTTCAAATAAAGGCGTGTTACACCCTCTTTTTTCTCTTGCTGTTAAAATGTAAGACGCTTTTATTTGAAAACTTATTTTCAATCGGAAAAGCTTTATTTTTAAGTTTTTAATTATTTTTTATTAACAACTAATAAAAGCTTGTTTTTGAAAAAAAAAAAATTTCGTTTGTTTATTTTTTACTTTTTAGTATTTATGATGTTAAATAACTAGTTCAGTAATGTATATCAAGTTTTGCATAATTTTTCGCAAAAAAAATGTTTCGCAAATTTTTTGCACAAAAATTATTTTGCAAAATTCGTTAGACAAAATCATTTCACACAATTAATTTGCAACATTTTTCTGCAAAATTTATGCAAAAAAATGTTTTCAGAAATTTTTTTGGAAAAAGACTGTTGCGCAAAATTTTCGTGGAGAAACATTTTTTGTTCCAAAACAATTTTCAAGCAAATTTGTAATAAACATTTTGCGAAACAGTTTTTTTTGTGATAATATTGCATCGTCATCCGATTTACATATGCATGACAAATTTTAACTCAATCGGAAACTGGGAAGTGGGTCAAATTTAACTTGTAAAATTTGATTACAGACAGACAGACACCGGGACAGGAGAAGCTAAATAAAAGCTTGTAAAAAACAAAGTTTCCCTCATTGTCCGAGATTTATTTTATCCAAGGCACGCTTTTTTCATATTATCTCGGATGAAAGAAGTTTCGCTGAATTATTCACGTAGACAGTCACTGCGAGAGCCCTAACGGCGAAACCAGGAAAAAACGGAAGTTATTAGAATCATGATAAAAAAGACATGACTCATCTCGAGTGTCCAGCCTCGATTGTCAAAATTAAAGTATAAAATAATTATCACACTCCGCGAATTACCGCTCTGACATATCACATCCTCGAAACTATTTCTACGGTCCGGAAACAATGAGTCGCTTTACGGATCCGTGACAATAATAAAAGCGCAAATATCGGGCGAACACATTTTCGAGAAATAAAAAATTGTGGTATTTAATAAATCTCATGCAGATATATTGCAAATTAGACGCTACTCCGCAAAAAGGCTCGGTCTGGCGCGTCGACTTCGGTATATAAATATATAAATATCTATCATGGGTGAGGATTCTATCAGTTCAGCAGTGGCAGGACAAAATCAAGGAACGCGATGGTCCTGGTGTAAATTCCCGGAAAGCCTGGCTCAGCGCATTTATAGCCAAATGATATGACCCCCACGCTGTACCACGTTTTATCAACCGGTAACATCAGAGCTCCGCCACTGTCACCCTGAAAACATATCAAGAATTAAAATTACATGGAAAACAATATTATGGAAATTCCATGGAATTTACGATGTATTCTCATTGCTCACCTGACAAGCGTCTTTTCCACCTGTGGCGTAACCTGCGCACAATATACGCTCATCTATCGTCACCATTTTGTAATTTCTAAAGGCATATTTGCACTGGTCATACTCGACTATTGGCACTTGCACCTGCTGCAATTTCGAGCTGCGAGGACCACCTGAGAGAAACGACACAAAAATTTACTATTTTTTGTTGAATAATTTTTCATTAAATGTTTGGAATAATACTCACGAAATTGGGTGTCACCCCATCCAGCGATGAATGGAAAAGAATTCGACAAATCTTTGTTTCTAATGTTGTCGGTCACCGGCAGACAAATTGGTTTGATCAAATCTAGAATAAAATAGGAATAATCAGACAAATTTAGTTCAAACTTGTGCGATCAGGATTTCCCACAGTTTGCAAATGAGTTTTTTGTATTATGTAGAAGAAAATTATTCTAAATCAGTGGTCGGCAAAATCGATATTTTCGTCTATGTAATTACCGCTAATTACTCTATGTTAGAAAATTTTATAATTGTTCCAATAAATATTACTCATTATTAAGGCACTCAGTGATTAGGCAGTAAGGTATTTCTAATATTCGAAAAATCGATAATTCATGTTCGATTATTATCCAATAAACCTATAACTTGTAATTTACATCAAATAATTACTCACTAACCAAAAAATTAAAATGTTGCTCTTTTGAATTATTGATTTTTTTATAAATTGGGTAATTGTTCTTTCTAAGTATTGATTATCGAAGTAATTAATTACTCCAGTACTCTAGTTACTAATTTTGTACGGAACTAGTTAATTATTCTTTCTAATTATTAATTATTCGAATAATTAGATAATTCATTCTTCTAATTACTAATTTTTCAAAAAATTAGTTAATTCTTCTTTCCAATTATTGATTATTCGAATAATTAGATAATTAGTTCTTCTAATTACTAATTTATCAAAAATTAGTGAATTATTCTTTGCAATTATTAATTTTTTGAATAATTAGAAACTTAATTATTCTAATTACCAATTAAACGCCAAAATGACTTTTTTCTTTGATCGATGTTAACTTAGCGATAAATCATTGGACAAAGCTTCAACTCCTTTCGAATTGAAGAAAGTAACATAATCTGAAAGATCTTTACGCTGAATTGACAACAAAAATTCACTACAGTCTAGAAAATTTTTCAAATTCAAGCTGAAGTGTAGAGTTTTCTTCTTTCTTACGATTACTCAAAACATGCTGACCCTGAAAAACTCAAGATCCCGATTTAAATACAAAAAGCTTGAAATTAATTACTCCAAACATTGATTATTAATATAATAAAATTACTAATTACTCAAAGAATTAGTAATTAAAATAGTTCAATTACTAATTAGTCGAATGATTAGCAATTTATATATCTAAATTATTAAATATTCAAATAATTGGTAATTGAAATAGTTCAGTTACTAATCAGTTTAATAATTAGTAATTTACATTTATACATTACTAATTATTCTAATAATCAATAATTGACATGATTCAATTATAAATTATTCTAATAATCAGTAATTAAAATAATTCTAGTAATAATGAATTCAATAATAAGTATTTTAAAGAGTACGATTACTAATTTTTCTAATAATAATGAATAATTCAAAGAATACACATATTCAATATCCAAATAATTCGTAGTATTGGTCTTTAAATTACTGACTATCGAAATACCTAAAAAATAATGGCTGATAATATTAATTTTGAAAATAACGATTAATTAAAAATCTAAAAAATTTGTTCTGCCGATCTCTGTTTTAAATAATGCGATGCTGATAATTTTGGTTTAATCTAGACCTCATCAATCGGTTTAATAATCTAGAAATTTGAAAAAATTGAGTTATGAATATATTACCGGTAAATTGAACATCCTGATTGAGTTTGAGGACGGCAATGTCGTTGACGTAGTTTTTCGTACTGTATTCCGGATGAATGGTGCGCGCCTCGATCATGATATCAATTGGTGTGGCGCCCTCGTTATCATCGTCGAGATCAAGTTCACCGAGTCGCACGATGTAGAGATTATCGTGTCCGTGAAGACAGTGAGCTGCTGTGAGAACGTGACGTGCTGAGATAAGGGTACCACCGCATCGCCATTGTGGACTGGGACGACCGTTTTCTCCATGATATCCCAATAACGCAGCCCAGGGCCATGCACCTATTTTACAAGTGAGAATTTAATTTCAAATCAGTAACGATAAAAATACATCTGGGTCAGCATCGACTCCTTTGACCCCTTTCAATTTCGATGAAATTTGGTCAGAAGTTTTCGTATTTAATAAAACGAAGTTCTACCAAAGGAAAAAAAGGTGAAATTTTTTTTTTTCGAAAGTGATGCAAGATTAAAAATTTCAGAATTTTTAAAATCTTTCAAATTTATTTTTTAAATATTTCGAAAACTATTATATTTGCCAAAAAATCGTTCTAGGTTCGTCTTGAAGTATACTTGTGGCTACGAAAAAAAAAAAATCCGAAAAAAAGATTTGAAAAATGATGAATTTGGAGAATTTTGAATTTTTTAAAATCGTGCAAATCCCCTTTCGACATTAAATTTAAATATTTTAAATTTAAATTTAAATATTTTAATTACTTTGAGGGTTTTGCGCCTTGGAAGGAAAATTTGAAATAAATCCAATTTTTGATGTACCACGTTTTTAAAAAACGGACTATAGAGTATAAAATAATTGCTCCTAACTGAATACAGATTCCTAATATCATACAGATTGTCCTGAGAATTCGTGATTATGGATTTTTGTTAGCTGTGAAAATATTTATAAGATTCAGAAAGAAAAACGTGGGGTGGGGAATTAGATAATTGATGCATGACAAATGATACAAACTGTTGTGTAAGTTTACTCAACGAAAGCTACTGTCTACGATCCTTACTATTATCCATCGCATGCACCATTTTTTGCACCAAATTTGGAGAATTTTGAATTTTCAAAAATCGTGAAAATCCAAGTTCCATATTTTATTTTTGGTTCAATTTTTTTTATATAATACCTTGTACTGATCTTAAAAGATCCTGAAATTTTTAAAGAGGTGTTTTTTTTGTTTCAAAAATATAAATTTTTGAATTTAATTTAAATTTAATTTGAATTTAAAATTAAAAGATCCTAAAATTTCCAGAATGGTGTTTTTTTGTTTCAAAAATTTATATCTTTTAAACAAAACAACACCATCCTGAAAATTTCAGGATCTTTTAAGATCAGTCCAAGATATTATATATAAAAAAAAATTTTACCAAAAATTTAACGTTGAAAATGGATTTGCACGATTTTTTAAAATTCAAAATTCTCCACATCCATCATTTTTCAAATTTTTTGTTCGAAATATTTTTTTTTTCGTAGCCACAAGTATACTTTTCAAGACGAACCCAGAATGATTTTTTCGTAAATACAATCGTTTTCGAGATATTTAAAAAATAAACTTGAAAGATCAAAAAAATTGTGAAATTTTGAATCTTGCATAACTTTCGAAATTTTTTTTTTTTTTCTTTGATAGAACTTCGTTTTATTAAAAACGAGAACTTCTGATCAAATGTCATCGAAATTGAAAGGGGTCGATTCCAACTCTTGGTCGATTGGACATGGAATGACATCTTCTACATTTTCGTAGTTCTATATTTTATTTGAAAAGAGATTATCTTTTACTGACCCAAACCGTTTTCTGATGATCTTGTAAAATTAAAGAATTACACCTTAAAATTTTTAAAAAATTTAATTTTATCATATTTTGAATTCTGTCGATTCTGAGAATATTCTGTCGAAATTTCGTATCAATACGATCAAAAATTCAATAAAATTTATGCAAAAACTTTACAATCTATAAATGTTTTAGAAAACATTGGAAAAATTCTCCTAAATTAGATTGTCGATTAAATAACAAATTGTAAAATAACGGCGTAAATTTTTCGGGTTTGTTTGTTAATAAATCCCACAGTAATTTTTTTAAATAAAATGACACTAATACTAAGATAATTCTGTACACAAAATCTCTAGAGATTTCTTGCTGTCAATGAAAACATTTTGCAAAGTTTCATTTCGAGTGAAATTTTTTCTCAATTTTTCTGAAAGTTTTACAGTTGCCCTTGAGAATAAATTGAATATTCTATTCCCAATTTACCCAATTTTGCGGGCACTCCATTGACGATTCTCGTGAATTTGGCATCGGTTGTACCGCATTGAGGAGCCAAAAGAGGTCCGTAGGTGTTGTTTTTTTGTGGTGTCCTTTGTTCCGTATCAGGACAGCAAACAAGGGGATCACGATTTTCGTAGCCACAAACGGACTGCCGTAAAAAATCACCAGCTTCATTGCCGTATGCCCTCAGAAGATTCAAAAGAGGTTCGCAAATTTTGATGTTTCGACATACGCCTCTTTGTCCTCGTGGATTGATGCACTCTTCGCCACCTAAAAAATACAAAATAAATAAACCCATTATTTTTCAGTTGCCACAGTGATTTTCACCCGTTACAATAATTACGTAGCCTGAGAATTACTTTTGTAGTGTAAACAATGATCGCCTGTTTTTAAACGCACATAGAGTATAAAAATAAACGCAATCGTCACTTTGTCCTTGTTAAAATTGTGCTGCGCTCTGATCGCGTCATTGGGAAATTTGTAATACACGATGCGGTCTGTGAATCCATCGAACATTTGATAATTACACTCTGACGTTTTACCTCACGTACCTTAGCATTTACATTTTTCACGGCACGTCATAAATGACGAGCCGCGAGAAACAGGAAACTCGAGAGAACACGCTAATTGTTTGAGGCGTGCTTAGCGTACTCGTTACAATGACTTCATCAAACGAACCTCCTCGTACTTCACAAACATGTATTTTTTAAGGGGCTAGACTGATTCTAAAAAAGGGACTATTTTTCGTTTTCCAAAATAACACATTAAATACTTTCGGGGAGGTGAAAAAAGATGCCTGTTAAAAGCAGAGCGATTAATAAAAATATTTACATATGTCTCATCGCAAATTTCTATTTCCCATTCAATTAACACAGGAAAAAAAAGGCATACTACTTAGAAATTTTGTAACTCGGCTTCGAGTCAATGTACCGTATCGAACAAAACATATTCTTGTTAGGAATTGAACGTGCTACAAAAATGGTCTCTTACGATTTTTCGATAAACTCACTCCTTCGAAAGTTATTCACGGTCTAATATATATGTATATTAGACTGTGAATATATGGGTGAACTACTGTTGGTCTTTTTTTTTTAAATTAAGTAATTTATTTTAATACAATTTAAACTTTTGTTTCAAGAAAGATTTTACGATATTTAGTAATAAGTTTCAACATTTTGCCGGAAAATAAAAAAAAACAGTGAAATTTACTCTAAATATAACTTTAACCTTGAATAACTTTTGAAGGAATGAGTTTATCGAAAAATCATAAAACATTTGCGATGAGACATATCTAAATATTTTTATTAAGGATGTTGAGTCCCAAATCGCAAATGATGAGAAAATTCCGAAAATTTGGTATGTTTTTGGATGACTTATTTAAGAGGTCGTGTAAAAATTTCACGACGATTAGGAAGCTCGTTACCGAACAATTAACATTAACAAATTAAATTAAATGTATTATTATGGAATGATGATAGAGTTCTGAAAATTTAATATGTTTTTACATGAAGTATTCAGGAGGTCGTGTACAAATTTCACGACGATTATGAAGCTATTTATTGGACAATTAACATTAAAAGATTTCATAGGGACTCAACATCCTTAAGAGCTCTGCTTTTAACAGGCACCTTTTTCACCTTCCCGAAAGTATTTAATATGTTATTTAGAAAAACACAAATAGTCGCTTTTTTTGAATCAGTCTATACGCAGTCAAGATTTTCAAAAAATCGATTTTTTTAAAGTTCATTTTCGTAATGTACATATATTTAAGTACTATGAACACAGGAAATTTCATGTAAATCCGACAAATATTTTCGTTATAGGTATATTTTTAAACCCGTAATTACTATGTGTAAAATGCTTTTGAAACTTTGAACGCGTTTTTCTCAAAACTGTGTTTTTAAAGTCGGTGAGCAAGATTTCTCAGAAACGACATAATCAACTAGTTTCAAATTTTTACACAAGCTTTATAAATACATTTTTTAGCAATTAATCGAAGGTTTTTTTACCGATAAATATTTTCCATTTTATAAACAATTTAAGGCAACAATTTTCATCAAAAATTGAATTTTTTTTTTTTGAAGCCGCAATTTTGTTAAAAATTGATATTTCACTTATTCATTCGATTAAATACTAGATTATACTTTATATTAACAAAATCTTTTTTATTTTGGATGATCCGATCCAGAAATTTTATGCTAGCGCAAGACGCCTTTTATAGAGGACCTTCCGGTTGCAAGAAACATCATTTTTTAAAAAGAAAAATTTCAAAATAAAGTTAAAAGTTACAAAAACATGTACATATATTTTTACGTTAATAAATTAGAAAAATTTTCCAAAAAAAATTCTTGAAAAATCAATTCGAACGAAGCAAATGTCGCAGCTTGTGCTTGTTTGCGGAATAAAATCCTTCTGAGAAAATCATCTTTACCAGATTTTCATGCTATTGTGTCAAGATTATTTTCGAACGTATTGGCAGCAACGTGCAAATTATACTTTGCATAATTTTTTCTCTCATTATCTCATCATTGGTAAGTAAGAGAATTTTGCAAATTTAAATTATGCCTTTAATCCAATAACTTCATTAAAAACTACGCATATCCGATTGAACCTCGGACGTCTGTCTAGAATAAGTAGGAAATACACAGGAAATTCCTTGGCGAATAGAATTTCGCGAGCTTACAAAATACTTTTGTCACGCGAACACGCAATTTTTGTATAATCGATTTTTCTCGCGTGTTTCTGCCTCTCATCGCGAATAATACATACGTATTTTCGTACACTAGTCATTTAAATTTATTCTCCGCAATCCAAGAAATTATATTTTCATCCTCGCTGAGAATGAGTAATTGACCAAAAATTACGTAGAAACTTCTGTTCTCGTGCAAATTTCAATGAACAGGGATTTTTTTTTGTGCCCTCGAACCAATGCGATAACGCATTCAGTGGAAAAAAATGAGAAATTAACAAGCGATTCAAGTGCGAGAAAAAAAAAAGAGTAAACAGATTTCTACATTCTTCTGTGAGTTGCGTTCGTGTATGGGGCATTCCAGATTAATTCCACCTGTGTCTAACGCTCGATTTTGGAATGCTTTGCAAAAAAATACATTCTGCTATTCCAACAAGAGTATTGAATGGTTGTTTGGGAGGAACATTTGTCACAATACATTAGATGATCCATTTAGGGGTTTGGACTATTCAAAATTGACCCCCGTGAACTGGACATTTTTTTTTTTAACTTCAGAACGATTTTTTCCAATCGAACAACCATTTCTTGCAAAACACTTCAAAATCGAAGAGGTAGAAGGTCAGAAGCTGGTCGAATTGACCTGGAATGCCCCGTATGTTGTATGTACATTGAATTGCAAGAGGATTTTTGCTTCGTCGCACAAAGTCCTTGTGATGGGCGTACGATCTAAGCGAGTGACTCGTCGGGAGCCTCTTTTTTTTTTAGGCGATTTAAATGCACGTAATACTTGTCCCAATTGATTTTCGCTCCCCGTTATATTTAGTCCTTGGCCCCTTTTTAACCAAGACTGGAATTTTTTTTAATCTCTAATTTACAGCTACGTGCACTTGGTACGAAGAGTGCGATTTTTCTTGGCTCACAATCATCCTGTGAAAACCATTGTTTCTCAATAAAATGTTTCAATCTTCGCTATTTTTAATCGCTTATTGCATATAATGTTTACCCACGCGTTGGAAAATTAACGTGATCCGACTAGTCCGACAGTTTGGATTATTCACTCGGAAAATCTGTAATTCTAATTACATAAATTACGTTTCGTCCTCGAGGTATTTGTATACTGACTCTGAGCTGAAGCTCGATCTTGTAACAACAGCAACAGCAGCGATCCGAGTATCGTTGAAGTTGGTGACCACATTGTCCTTTTATCCTGTGAAAAAAAAAGAAACCGTTATTTCGTACACATTAATCGTATCAAATAAAAAATGCCGACTCATTTGACTTTCAAATGCGGAATTTGCAGATTTTGACTTGAGCTCATGTTCTTTTTTTTCAAAATCAATTGTTGATCTTTTTTTCTCTCCACGGAACTATAAAATGCTTTCAACCGCGGTGTATTTATCCACGCTCCGAGTTATTGTCAACAATGCGTTTTTAATTATAAGGCATTTTGTCTCATTAGGCTGTGCTAACGAGATTTTACGATATTTGTAAAAAGAAAAAAAAGTGTGTATGTGTGTGTATGGTCAAGACTTGGATCGAGTAAATTGTAACAGTCGTCATCAGGGATTTCCTCACAGATGTCCTTGACAAAAGCGGTAATGAAATTTGCACTTTCCGGAAGTTCAGACTTTTTCTCATTGCTGTTTAAGATTTTTTTAATTTTCTTAACCACGAACGATGGTGAAAGGATTCCGGACCAGATCATTGAAGGATCATTATGCTTCACAACTCTAAAAAATCTCAATTTTTTTTTAATTTTTCCAAAGAAAAAGGATCAATAAGATAATGTAAAAATTGTTTGCGCAAAATCTCAAATATTTCGCCCATAATACTTTTTACTTCATCCAGTTAAATAAATTCTCAGTCCTTCGCATTGAAATTTCATTAGCATATTCTACACACAATTGACTCTCGAAACTATTATCAGAGTTTCGAAAATAGTGATGTAAAAGTAATGTATTACCCATTACTTTAAACAATGTGTATTGAACAAGTTTTCCATTACAAATTACAAAAGTAATGTGTAATGAATGGGTGTTCCATTACAAATAAAAAAGTAATGTGTAATGTATACACGTTCCATTACAAATTACAATTTTTAAAAAAAGTAATTTGCAGTGGAGAATATTCCATTACAAATAGAAAAATTGCCGTGCTCGTATTAGAAACTTGCACATTGCTATCTCATTATTTTATTTCGCTCACTAAAAGTTAATCCACAATTATCACAAATAATCCATAAAGTTAAAAAAAAAGAACATTCAATAAAGCGACAAATTTTGTATCAGTAACTTGTAATTTTTATTAGATTGCTTATAATTATGGGTAACAGCGTGTAAAAGCAAGTTCAATATAAAGTTGGATAATTTTTGGGGTTGAGTACATTTTTGTACTTCATATTTAACGGTGAACTGTCTGTTTTTTTATTTCTATTTTTTAACTTTATGGATCATTTGTGATAATTGTGGATGAACTTGTAGTGAGCGAAATAAAATAATGAGACAGCAATGTGCAAGTTTCTAATACGAGCACGGCAATTTTTTTATTTGTAATGGATTATTCTCCACTGCAAATTACTTTTTTTTTATATTGTAATGTGTAATGGAACGTGCATACATTACACATTACTTTTTTATTTGTAATGGAACACGCATCCATTACACATTACTTTTTTTTATTTATAATGGCACATGCATCCATTACACATTACTTTTTTATTTGTAATGGCACATGCATCCATTACACATTACTTTTTTTCATTTGTAATGGCACATGCATCTATTACACATTACTTTTTTATTTGTAATGGAACACGTATTCATTTCACATTATGCAGCGTAATGGGTAATAAATACAATAATGCATTATCAAAGTAATGCATTATTTACAACTCTGACTATGATCATACTATTCCTCTAGTCATTAATAATTTTTTATTTTTCAATGACGAAAGGTCAGAGAAAAATATCAAGTAATTTGCACACGTTGCCAAAGCGTACTCAGCATCACAAGAAATGGCGATGGTAAATATCATGTTTTGCAACATTGAAAACAGACGCGGAATATATACGACGAGACGATGCACATTTATCATTTTTCCATTGCAAATTAAATTCGCTTGAAAATCCACGTCTCACCTTCGCCAATAAAATAGCTTTTTATGGTAATATGTTTGAATTCGAAAAATTACGAGCAAATTAACCGCGGAAAGAATTGTTTAAAAAAAGCAATTGAAAAAATAAGTTACACGTTCGTAAAATTTAAATCCGGAAATTGACAAGAACTGCTCGATTCTAAGAACGAATACGATCGGGATATCATTTCTCGAATTTCCTCGCACGTGAATCTCAATATCATCGACCCGGCAAGTTTCATAAAACCTTGAAAGTCTTCATACACGTCATACATGAAAACATCAAGAAAAGCAAAAATCATTACGAGACGTAAACATCCCATTCACTTTTCAATTGCACCAAGAAATGGTTTTCTCGGTCGTGTATATCGGTCAAAAAAATTCGCGAGGACGACCGGTTAATAATTGGTACACCGGTGTACAAAAAAAAAACAAAAAAATGAGATAATAGAATAAAACTGGTTTTTCACGACTGAGCATTCAAAGTATTTGAAATATTAAAATATCATTGACATTGCTTGTTTCCAATTTTCATGACTGAAAATAATGATAAATTAAATAGTATTTTTCACAAAATCATCTCACATATTCACTCAGTCCTATTTCTAGGATAAAGTTTGATAAATGTGCCGAAAAATTAAGAGCAAGTCGAATACCAAAATCTCAAATTTTATCGAATACACTGATTTTGCCCAAGAAAACCGCAAAAAAAAATATTAGTTTGATGGAACAACAAAAATGATTCAAAATATTGTCAAATCGAACCGGTCGTCTCCGTCGAATTTTCTCGATATTTTCACTTGTGTTTTGTTTTTTTTTTTTCAACACGCGAACACTCACTTGTTGTAAGCCTCAAGACGACCGAAACGATGGCGATAAATTAAAATGCGCGAAAATATTGGAAAGCGCAACGAAGTGACGTGACTGACGGTTCAAGTAACCACTGGTCTGCGTTCGCCGTCGACATTCTCTTTATATCCGGAGAATCCAGAGTGAGAATATCGCTGTTGCAACTCTCTTGATCCCCGCCGTTGAATCCGTAGATGTTGATACATCAGTGAATCTGCACTTGTGTGAGATGCATTTTGTTGCATCCTTTTCTCCAAATTTCGTATCGGTCGCCTTTTTTGGATTCTGCTTCGCCGAACGAATCCCAAGAAGATTTTTCCGGGTTCTCGACTGCGAGGAGGACACTCTCGTCTCTAATCCCACGTCGAGACATCCCATTCTCGATAATCTGCATGATAAAACAAAATCATTAATCAAAGCTATTCCTGATTGCCTCAGAATCGTTGCAACAAAGTTTTGGTTGTGTTTAATATTTTTCCATGTCTTGATTTTGTTGAAACCAAAAAAATCTATTTCATGAAATAGAGATTTGTATAAAAAAAATTCAAGGACTCGACGATATCAGCAAAAATAGAAAGAAAAAAATTATTTTAAGAGAAATCACTTTTGAAACGACAATCTCCATTATTTTGATGTTTTTTTTTAGGTCCGCCGCATACGACCTTAAATTACATCGTTAATGACTCGTATAACGACCTCGGAACACTTTGGACGGGAAATCCCAAAAAATATCGCCACAGATTTAACGATGGCGGTTTACAACGAAGGTATCGATTCTATACAAAAATAAAAATCAAGTTTTTATAATCTGAATCAAACGAGTGTGTCATATTACCGCGAAACGTCGGAGAGATCGTTGTGGAGAAATGACGAGAGGTCAAGAGAATTATTTTTACTCCGAAATTTCGTGATGGAACATTTTGGTTTACCCGTGAGGAAAAACGAGCTGCAGATTAATTATAATGAGGTCTCGCGCGTGAACATTTTCGAATAACAAATATATGAGGCATTCCTTACCATTTCGACCTGGGTCTGACCCTTGAACTCTTGCATTAGGCCCCCGATTTTTCATATGATTGTTCTCACTTTGAAAGCCACTCCGTTTTTTTTTTAGATTTTTCAGATCCAATTTTAATTTTCTATAATTTTCTTAAACGATTTTATTGATCGACACAATTTAAAAATCTGAAAAATCGTTTGTCAAATATCAAAATTTTTAAGCTTAAGAGCCGGAGTGGGGAGATGTTTCCTTCTTACTATTTTCAAGCTTTTTCCGAAGAAAACGTTAAAAAAATAGAAGCGGGAGTTATTTTACTATGTATGGTTGCTGAAACATTTTCATGTCACACCGGATTTAAAAAAAAATATTCATATTTTTTTCAAGGGATTTTGTTTTTATTTATTTTGATAATAAATGGTTTCGAAAAATCTGCATTTTTTTTTCAAAAATCCGATATGACATATGAAAATGTTTCAGCAACCATCCATAGTAAAATGACTTGCGCTTCTAATTTTTTAAACGTTTTTTTTTTTTTTAAAGCTTGCAAATAGTAAGAAAGAGATCTTTCTACTCCGGCTGTACGCTTAAAAATTTTGATATCTGACACACGATTTTTTTTCAGGTTTTAAGTTGTGTCGATCAATAAAATCGTTTAAAAAAATTATCGAAAATTCAAATCGAGTCTAAAAAATCTAAAAACCTAAAAATCAGACCCAGGTCGAATTGGCAGGGAATGCCTCGTATAAACTCGAGTTTACACGGTTCGATCGTTTTCAATTTATGGCAGATGAAAGCCCGCGATACAATAATAACATTGACACCCGTAAATACAACGATCGGAAAACAGCTTCACAGTCTAAAGAATGCTGTAATAACAACGCATGAATGTATGTACAACATATAATTGATTCGCGAGATGACGCACAAGATGCTCGATAACTGCTGTTTCGTGTTTTTGCAATAATAATTATTATCATCGATATTAACGCAGATGTTTAGAGATCGCGAACTTTAAGCATTGAAAAAAAAAAATATTAGTTTTTATCGACGAATTTCCAGAAGCGGCAGATAAACAAAAACGGTGATCATCTCTAAATTGCGTGCGGATGATTTCGAAAAAGTTTCAACTCATTCCGTATGTTTTTTGATAATTTCAACACGATTCAAAGTTATTATTTTGCTTCGCTGATTTTTTATCAGAAGATACGAAAAAATAAATAAATAAATAAAAGATACATTTATATGAAAACCCGATGACTCGATATAATGTTGATTCTTTGATTAACGAAGTAATATGAACTTCCCATCGCGTGTGGAAAAGCCGTTTGTCGCACTCCACTTTATTACGAATCCGATTAATGTTTTTTTTTTATCAAGCACGAATCTTTAACGCGAGCGACCAATTTGTATTGCTACTAACGGGTAATTCCATTCTGCCCAACGATTTTTTTTCATGAATATGAAAGATATTTTTACATTGTTATGTCGTGATCTATTGAGAATGATTTTGCCTCACAGTCGGATTAAAAAGTTTTTATTAAAAAAAAAAAAACAAAGATGACGGAGTTTCTTCCAAATTTTCGACGGTAAATCTCATCGATAATCATCGGAGAAGGTGAAAGAAAAATCAAAATTTGAATACTCCAAAATCCTTCTGCCCGGAGATAATCTATGAGGAAATAAAGAACCAAATGACCTTGATTCTTTCTAAAACTCTTTATCAATCACGAGGAGCAAACGAAGGATTTCCCGGTACACGAATTTTTAATTTTTCATGACCTTTCGGCATTGATAATTACAACTGCACAGACTTTTGCTCGTGCGGGATCTATTTTTCAAGTATAAAGTGCAAAATCTCGATAAATCGATATTTCTCTTCCCCTGAACATACTAAAACGCATTACAAATTTCCAAATAAGAAAAGACCGAATGAAAAATTGGATTTCGGGCAAAACAGCAAGAAAATTAAGTTTATCTACTAACATTGCTGTCGAAAAGTCGGCAGAAACCCTTTATAAATAAAAAATGATTTTTTGTGCACGACTGTATGGCTGATATACTGTCAAGGTCAAGTTCAATTTCGCATCCTCCTTTACGAGGATTGACCTTCCGAGAATACATAGTCATTTTTCTATTTCCCGATCGCGAGGACATAATGAGGAATTAAAAATAAATATGGGACATTCCAGACCTAATCAACAAAATCCAGATGATTTTTTTTCCACAGCTTATTCAAGGATGACCTAAAAATCGATACGATGAGATTTTTCAGGCTCCCTTATAAAATAATGAATAGTGAAAAAGTGAAGATTTGTCAATTCGATTTGAAATGTCCCATCTACAATAACGTTTGAACCCTTATCGTTAATAATGCTTATCGCTGCACGTTAAAAAACAAAATCGACGGTAAAATATCATCTTTGAGACTCTGCGAGACACAAACTAAAAACAATGAAGCAACGTGAAAAAAAAAGTGCGTCACTCAATCGCAACGATATTTCGAATTCTCGGGATTCTATCGCAGAGTTGGATAACAATCGACGTATTTTGCATAACGTTTACTTCGAATACTCCACTTTAACAATAAACCAGTACAAGTAATCTTCACATTACAATTCGTAGCATCGTATTTACAGTATAAAGTTTTTTTGTTCCATAATTTACGAGAGTATATAAAATTATGTTTTTATTCCAAATTAGTTGATTATTATCGTACAAACGGGTACGAGAGCGCTCGATGTGTGTGTGTTCGTGTGTGTGTGTATTTTTTTTTTCGTCCCCGACTCGCGGGATGAAAAAAAAAGCGAAGACGAGAACGATGCGAGAGATACGATTGAAGCGTGACTCTTTCCGAACGTTGATGGAATATTAAAAGGCTCGACGCGAAAAGAGAGATGAAAAAAAAAGTGCGCTTGTGCGCGTTTTTATCGCGTATCTCTCACGATCGCTTCGTCATCTGTTCGTGTATTTTCATGCACGCGTTGATCCGTTTTACGATCTGATTTCCTCCTCGTTATTTCCGAACGTGAACGGCGAGGTCTTTTATCTCGTTTTATCTCGCTAAAACTCGCGAGGACTCGTGTGTCAGAATTCGAGAGAGGGCGGATTTTTTTTTTCTTTCTATTATCCGAAAACGACGCGCGAGTCCTCGAATATTGAAACGTCACCGATCGCTTTCCACGAGGTCGCGGTTAACATTTTTTTTCATTCGTTTCTTTTTTTTTACAAGATCGCGCGAAACTTTGAATTTTTCGTTAAAATTCGACCGCTTCGTTTTTCTCTATCGCTCGACGCTCTGCAAATCTTACAAACGATTTTCCATTCGTTCTCGTGTCGTACAATTCGTATCCATACATGACCATCATACAACTTTCGTGTAATTTGGTTTCCAGCGTTTGGCAGTAATTTAGAGAACCATTCGCGACGAGAGCACGATTTTCCGTGTGTATCTGTGATTATTTTTTAATTATCTTATCTTTTTATTCTTCTTCTTACTCGTTTATTTCATCGCAAATCCGTGAATCTGCGGTATTTTGCACTCCAACAGCAGAAGGCAGCCTTTTCATTAGTTTTTTTTTTCGTATGTTTATTCGCAATAGTTTATAACTCGTCGAGCTTATGATTTGACTCAAGTGTCAGGTGTAGCAATTGGTTAGGCATTCCGGTGAACACCAGAGATTCCTATTTATGGCCCAATTTATTCTTATTTATTTATTTATTTTTTTCCATTTTTTTATCCTCAAAGATCTATGTAGATTATTTATCGGTGGTTTTTCTTTTTTTTTTCTTTTATCTTTAAATAGAATATTAGGTAACTGGCGTCGGATATATAACGCGCGATAAATCCCACTACGTAGTCACTTTTTTTTTCTCACTCCTCATATTTTCCGATAGAGCCCGGATATTCGTATTCCCTAATCGTGTGATTTTGTCAACATTTTTTTCGTCGATCCTTTTCCCTTGAAAACAAAAAAATGTACATCTAATGAATAATAGGATCGACGGTGAGAGCTTCGAATTCGTAATCAATGCGAACGCTCGACGAAACGCGAATTTTCAATGTAAAATAAAAAAAATGGCGATAAAATAACGCGCTTCTGTCGCCTTTTTTTCAATTATTCAACGTCAGTAGATTAGATTATCGTGCATACGAAAAAAAAAAAATGTTTCGCCCGATTTACACTCACGTGTGGCTCATCTCTTTTTTTTCTCTCGGTTCTTCAAACCCTCGTCGAATGTATTCAACGCATTTTCTTGCGCGTGCCTTTTCACCGTAGCACCATTCGTAAAAACCTGATTAATTTAATGGAAACAAAAAATAATAATAATAATAATAATTCTCGTCCTCGAGTCCTTTGATCTCTGAATTCGTGTAAAACTACTCGATTTGTCGCGATTTTTTCGAGGGGATTCGAATGAGGAAAAATCAAATTTCTCTCACGAAACGTAAATATAACTTGCGCATTGCGAGCAACAGTCAATAATTTGTCAATTAAAAGCGCTCTGTCGTGAAAAACACGTCGCGCTGTGTCAGAGTCCCATCGATCTGTCCGCGGTCTATTTACAATTATCGATATCTACAGTGATTTAAAAGAAAAAATAGATTAAACAAAAAAAAACAATTCATCATCCGGTCAGAATGATGATTGACCGCGCCTGTATTCGCAACCAACGAGAGGCGAATGCAAAACGGCGATTTTCACGCAGGAACACTCGGGAGAAATTTTCGTATAGTCAAGGCGCAAAAACGAAAGATAAATAATAGATTTAAAGAAAAACCGTAAAGCTCACGATAACGAGGTTTGATTAGGCGGGGCCTTAAACTACGTGGCCGCGGTCAGTTCCTTGTGGAGGAAAGTTTCAATGTCGACGCGACATATTGGACACCGTTTGTTCGTGCACAGCCACTGATCGACGCAGTCTATGTGGAATAAATGCATACACGGCAGTCTCCTGTAAAAATAAACGAAAAACGCGTGGAAATAAGAACATCCAACATTCTATGAAAGTTACGAGCCCCCCAATGACCAAAACAATGGAAAAGTCATTTTTTAATGCATAGCGATTGGATATTCAGGGTTTATACTAATTTCTGACATTTTTTATTTTTTTTAATGCTGTACACAAAACTTCCTGATATTTGAATGAACTTGAATGAATTTCAAGGTCATTAGACATCCTGTATACATATAAATCCGTATATATAACTGGATGAGCCATTTATTCATAAACTTTAAATTTAAACATTTTTCAGAATTGCTTGTAATGAAGGATTTGTTCCAATGAGTAAATTTTTGTTTTGATAAAATCGACAATAAACACGCTCTTATAAAGTTTACTGCCGGTCAAAAGTTTGGATTTCACGCCGCACAAAAAGTTTCACTGCTCTTTTAAAAATGAAGATATTTTAATTCGCCAAATGGCATTTTAAAGGGTACATATTCAGGTTCATTTCGCTTTTTCCAAAAAATTTTTGCGATTTTTTTTGAACCCGGTACGCCCTTTGAAACATGATCGTTTTTCGGCTTTATTTTTATCATTGTAATTTTGGCGCACCACCCATGCAGATTTTTTTCAACTGTTTTTCCCACGGAAAACTTGTGGCGGAGAGTATTAGCTTCAAATTCGTTTTTTTTTCAGTTTCGTACGATTTTTTTTCGCAAAAAACGACCATATTGGTAAAGTGTAGCGTAACTCTAAAACTACTGGGTTTTCGTGAAATCACTGAGAGGGTAAAAAGTGCATACAATCATTCTGGATTTAATGGAATTTGTTCAGAATTTTTTGTCAAAATTTTTTTTTCGAAAATTTTTCCTGTCAACGAGATATTTTTTTACTTAAACAATCAGGTCTCTTACCTCATACGCACGGGTTTTTCAATGAAAAAGTTGTGTAGATGATGTTTTTCAGTCCAAAAGTTCCATACAATCATTCTGGATTCAATGCGATTTTTTTAGAATTTTGTTTCAAATTTTTCTTTTCGAAAATTTTTCCTCTCAACGAGATATTTTTTTATCTTAAACGATCGAGTCTCTTGCCTCATCTGCACGGGTTTTTCGATAAAAAAGCCATGTAGATGAGGTTTTTCGATTAAAAAGGCGGGTAGATAAGATAAGAGATTGTTTAAGATAAAAAATATCTCGTTTACAGGAAAAATAAGAATCCAAAAATTTGGAAAAAAAATCTGAAAAAATTGCATTGAATCCAGAAGGATTGTATGCAATTTTTTACCTTCTTAGTGATTTCACGAAAATCCAGTAGTTTCAGAGTTACGCTACATTTTATAAATATGCTCGTTTTTTGCGAAAAATTAAATATTTTTGCGAAAAAAAATCGTACGAAACTTTTTAAAAAAACGAAATTGAAGCTAATATTCCCCGCCACAAGTTTTAAACGCGAAAAACAGTCAAAAAAAATTTCATGGGTCGTGCGCCAAAATTGCAATGCCAAAAAAAAACGCCGAAAAACGACCATGTTTCAAAGGGCGTACCAAGTTAAAAAAAAATCGCAAATTTTTTTTTGGAAAAAGCAAGATGAAGCTGAATATGTCCCTTTTAAACCACCGCTTGGCGAATCAAGATATCTTCATTTTTAAAAGAGCAGTGAAACTTTTTGTTCGACGTGGAATCGGGGCGAGTGTTTCCAAACTTTTGGCCGGCAGTCCATTTTTTTTTTACATTTAATTTCACGTTTGATATTTATTAACTTCATTCAGTTCAGGCAATGTATAATCTAAACTTTTCATTTAAAATATTTGCGATCCTGAGCCAATTCAGAAAAATAGTACAAAATTAAATAAAAAATTAAATAAAAATAGTGCAATTAGTAACACGTTTGAAAATCGATGAATCAGTGTATCCTTACCTCACGCTTTCGCAATCCTCAAATTCCGACAAACAGATAGTGCACTTTTCCATGGCATCCTCGGCGTTTTCCACTTTTTTAACCTGTCAAACGATACAACGAATTGATATTTCAGGTATGAGAAAAAAAAATCGAAAAGAAAAAACGATTTTTTCGGAGAATAGCGGTACTTACTCGCTTGTACTTGTGTGGGAATGTGTGACTTTCGATAGATTCTTGGGTGGCTCCGCAGCTTATGTGAGTCATGCGTCGAAGGTCGACGATTCTCATGTAATTCTCCAAACGCGCTGACACAGGACGCGCCTGATGCATCACGAAATCCGGCACCGCAACCGGATATCTGTGTCCCTCCGTATTTTGCTATTTGAAATAAGAGCGGTTGAATCATGAAATGAAGGACCTTGGTAAACTTCGAGGCGATTTATGTCGAGAGCGAATAATGAGAAAACTTACGAGATACATGAGCGGATAGAAACTCAGACGGAAAGGCGACAAGTGAAGATGAGGAAAATGAGGATGCAGACCCTGTCCGGCCATCACGTTCTGCGGATACGAAGGATAGTGATACATGTGATGATGCACGTGCTGATGTACCGGCATCGATGGCATTCTTTCAACAGGAGTTGATTCCATCTCCTCGAGGCTCGTCAGTGGATTAACCTGAGAATGATTCACAAAATTTATTCAATATCGGACGAAGATTCCAAGACTTTACAGAAGTATTTTTGAAATTTACCTTCACGATATTTCAAAAAAACATTCAACCAAGCTCAAGTCAAAAAATTTTGATTTATATTTTTCACAGCCATGATGAAAAAAATCCTGCAAATTGAAATTTGCACATTGCTTCCTCATCTTTATCCATAGTTCACATATATTCCTTTAACACACAGTATGGCGATCAAATTTGGCTTCCTCATAAAGGAAGCTTTGTTAACTATTAAAAAATATTAGTAATCAATGTGCAAATTCAATCGATTTTCGCCAAATTTGATAGCGAATAACATTGATAGCTATACTGGCTCTTCGCAAAATTTCATTGCAATATCTAAACAATTTCAAAAGTTATAGCGTTTAGGCTTCTTTTATAAAAATTAAAAATTTGATAAAAATGTAATCATTTCATCGATTTTCGCCAAATTTAATAACGAACATCCTCGATAGCTGTATTAGCTCTGTGTACAGTTTCAGTGCAATATCTTAAAAATTGCACAAGTTAGAGCGTTTACGTTATTTTTCAAAAAATAAAAAAATTCATAAAATTTTAAACCCTCGATGGATTTTTGTCAAATTTAATAGCGAACAACCTCGATAGCTATATTAACTCTGTGCAAAGTTTCAGTACAATATCTTAAAAATTGCACAAGTTAGAGCGTTTAGGCTATTTTTCAAAAAATTCAAAGTTCATAAAATTTTAATCCCTCGATGGATTTTCGCCAAATTCAATACCAAACAACCTTAATAGCTATACTAATTCTGTACAAAGTTTGAGTGCGATATCTTGAAAATTTCAGAAGTTAGAGCGTTTACGCCATTCTTGTAAAAACTAAAAACGTCGATAAAATATGAACACCCGTTATAATTAAAATAAAATTTTTTTCATAATGAAGAGCAATTCGTGCTCGACAAGTGTGCCAAATTTTAACTTGATATCTCGAAGCGTTTTCGAGTTATTAATTATTTACATCTGAAACTCAGGCTACACACGCACGCACGCACGCACGCGCACACACACACACACACACACACACACACACACACACACACACACACACACACACACACGCACACACACATCCGGACATTTTTTCTAAATATGATTTCTCGATGTTTTAGGACATTTTGAACACATTGGCATAAAAATCGCGAAAAAAAATTTGTTCACGAAAACAAAGCTTCCTTTATGAGGAAGCAATAATTGCAAATATCAAGATCAGATTTTCTGAATGATATGTTTATGTACTTTCACTACTTTCAATATTTTTTCCATTTTCGTATCTGCCTAATATAATACCTAAAATTATGTGGAGCGTCCACTTATATTTATTTTTAGAATTTCCGCCTTCGTAAAAGAAACTTTGTTTTCGTTAAAAAATTTTTTTTCGAAATTTGGACCTGAGTTCTAGATGTAAAAAACTAATAACTCGAGAACGCTTCGAGATATCGAGCTAAAATTTAGCACACTTGTCGACCACGAATTGCTCTTTATTATGAAAAAAATTTGTTCTAATTCAAACGGGTGTTCAGATTTTATCGACGTTTTTCGTGTTTGCAAGAATGGCGTAAACGCTCTAACTTTTGCAATTTTCAAGATATCGCAGTCAAACTTTGTACAGAATTAGTATAGCTATTAAGGTTGTTTGGTATTGAATTTGGCGAAAATTCATCGAGGAATTAAAATTTTATGAAATCTTGAATTTTTTGAAAAATAGCGTAAACGCTCTAATTTGTGCAATTTTTAAGGTATTGTACTGAAACTTTGCACAGAGCTAATATAGCGATCGAGGTTGTTCGTTATTAAATTTGGCAAAAGTCCATCGAGGGATTAAAATTTTATGAAATTTCTAATTTTTTTTAAAATAGCGTGAACGCTCTGACTCGTGCAATTTTTAAGATATTGCACTGAAACTTAACACAGAGCTAAAATAGCTATCGAGGATGTTCGTTATCAAATTCGGCGAAGATCGCTCGAATGATTAAAATTTTATCAAATTATGTTTTTTTTCAAAATAGCGTACTCCAACTTCGGCTATTTGCGAGATACTGTACTGAAATTTAGTACACATTCAAAATAGTGATGAAGTTTGTTCGTTATTGAATTTGGTAAGAAATAAATTTGAAAGAATTTGGCAATTTCGCACGTTGGTTACTCATGTTTATCGATAGTTAACAAAGCTTCCTTTATGAGGAAGCCAAATTTGATTGCCATACTTTGTGATAAAGGAAGCTATATGATTGAGATGAGGAAGCAATGTGCAAATCGACGGCAGTATGGAAGAACGTGCTATCTCAAATTGTGCTAGGAGAACGTGCTATCTCAAATTGTGCTAAAAGAACGTGCTATCTCAAATTGTGCTAGAAGAACGTGCTATCTCAAATTGTGCTAGAAGAACGTGCTATCTCAAATTGTGCTAAAAGAACGTGCTATCTCAAATTGTGCTAGAAGAACGTGCTATCTCAAATTGTGCTAGAAGAACGTGCTATCTCAAATTGTGCTAAAAGAACGTGCTATCTCAAATTGTGTAATCAATTTGAGATAGCACGTTTTTCTAGCACAATTTGAAATAGCACGTTCTTCTAGCACAATTTGAGATAGCACGTTCTTCTAGCACAATTTGAGATAGCACGTTCTTCTAGCACAATTTGAAATAGCACGTTCTTCTAGCACAATTTGAGATAGCACGTTCTTCCATACTGCCGTCGAAATGTCCAATTTGCAGGATTTTGTAATATTCAAATATACTTCGGATATTTATGAAAATGTGGAAAAATTCTGTCCCAACCAAAATATTTATTTGTTTATCCAGAAAATTGGTATCGGAATTTGGTTTGTAGACTAGATCAGTACTTTAACGAAAATACCGGCTTTATCAGGGCTTCCAAATCAACACGATGAAAGAAGTCCTCTTACCGTCAATGGTTCCGGACCCGGTGGTGGATTTATATTCAGAGCGGCGGGTCCTCGTGCTTCGGGGTGACTGTAGACCGTGGGTTGTTGCGGAGGCGGTAAAACTGTTCCGGCAGTGCTCGGACTTCCGTTCGCCGGAAATCCACCCGGATTATACATGTGAGCGTTCGGCGGTGTGCAGCTAATGATGAAATACGAGAAAAAAATGGCATGAGAACAAAGTTATGTTCACGAGCAAGTGAAAGCGAGAAATTTATAAACTATAAAGGAGAAGAAAAAAATGTTTTTGGATCCATCTTACCCGCGATTGACCGACCTCACGACGAGTCCGCGACGATGAGATTCCTGGGTTCGTTGCTGATGCAACCACAAACGTTCGTGCACCGGATAAAGTCGTGGATGAGGCGTACCACTCGGTGCTTCTGAAGAATAAAATTGTGGATAAAATAAAAATGTTTGAACGATTAATCCACGAGAAACAAGGCTCACCTGTCGACGACGGATGCCCCTGAAACATATTTGGAGCTCTGCGATACATAGGAAGTTGAGAATTGAGCATATGAAGTCGGTACTCGGCGGAACGATGCATGCAAAACGAGGGATTGTTTCTGAAAAAACAAGTATCACGCATTGATGATTTTCGCGGTATTCCCGCAAAAGATATTGTAAAATCCTAATTTAAAGGGTTCTGTACTTTAATTCGTGTGATCCAACCGGATTACAATGTCAAGTTTGTTTACAAGTTTTATTTATTTTACCTGCGAACGTATTCTCCTGGATAGGGTGAAGTTGGTGGAGCACTTGGTAACGCTGCGGTATGTTCCTCGTCGGACTCGGCCGTTAAATCAACCACGGTCACCGTACGATCACTTTGTTCGCCGTCTTGTTCATTTGTCTGTGTGTTAAATGGATTTCAAAAATAATAAGTAACACATAAAAAACAAAAAAAAAAATTTTCACGAAAATACATAAAAATTTTGATTTTTTAATAAAACTATTGGTGGATTCGTGTTCAGGCGGACAAAATCCATCGATATAAGGTTTTAAAAACAAAATTTCTTTTCCTTTCGGTCAAAATTGAATCTGGTCACTAAAATGACTGTAATTTATTTTTTTGTGTTCAAGCGGACAAAATCCATCGATATAAGCTTTTAAAAAAATAGATTTAAAAACGAAATTTCTTTTCCTTTCGGTCGAAATTGAATCTGGTCACTAAAATTACTGTAATTTATTTTCTAGATAAGATTTCGAATTCGTTCAGAGCTCGTTCTTTTCGTCATCCTTAATCTTCCCCTTCAATCTTCAAAATACCGCTCGGTTCATTCGAATACGATCTTTTTTCAATTTTTGGCAGATTTTTCAAGTTCGACCATCGATTTTTGCAAATTGTTTAAGGCATACCCCTTTCCATTTTTTTCGGCGATTTTCTCATTTGCTCTCATTTCTACAAAAATTTAGTTGTCGAAATGAGCCAATCGCCATTCTCTGAGTTTAGCGACAGCTTTTAAGTACGAAAAAAAAAATCGAAATCGGTTAAACCGAAGTAAAGTTATGAGCACTTGAAATTTCGTTATTTTGAGTTTTCCGAAAAGTCGCCCGAAAATGAAAAAAAAAATTATTTTGTATTTTTATCGTTTCAAAACGTTATTTCGATGGGAAACTCGCCGCTGATTGCAAATTGCGCAGAGTTTTTGTCGAAAAAAAATTATTCATGAGAAAAAGCAAGGAAAAACTAGACGCAAAATATTTGTTTAATGAATTTAAATTTAAATCACTTCAAAGCTTATTTATTGACAATGTTTTGCCAATTTTAGTCCAAGCATCGAAAACAAACATACAATCCATATCTATTTATAATGTTTTGAGTGGCTAATCGAGATTAAACGGGATTGAAATAATGAACCTCTCTCAAGTATTGAAAACATCAGCATTTGGTTATCAAAATTTAATTATCTTCCAATTTCATTCGAAAAGTCGTTACTTATATTTCATACGAACTTTTCGTCGTTAATGAATTAACAGTTACATTGCCACCTTGTTCATTTGTCTATATGTTAAATGAATTTAAAAAAATAATAATCAACACATAAAAAACGAACAAAAATGTTTGTGACGAGTATTCATAAAAATTTTGATTTTTTTAGAAAACTATTGATAGATTCGTGTTCAGGGGAACAAAATCCCTCGATATAAGGTTTTTAAAAATTAGATTGAAAAACAAATTTTCTTTTCCTTTTGGCAAAAATTGAATCTGTTCACTAAAATGACTGTAATTTATTTTCTAGATAAAATTTCGACTTCGCTCAGAGCTCATTCTTTTCGTAATCGTTGAAACTTCAAAATGCTACTTGCTTCACTCGCAGCCGACCGTTTTTTTTATTTTTGGCGGATTTTTAACGGTCGACCATCGATTTTCGAAAAAAATACGGTACTTTTTATACCACTTTCGTAAACTTTACCCTATTGCTGTTGGTGACGGTTCCTAAAACTTCGACAGAGCCGTCTTCGTCGTCGCTCTCACTGCTCGAAGACCAATCTAGTTGTAAATCGGGAGCCATTGGAGTGTCATCGGTTTCTGACGAAAAAATGAAACATATGATAGCCATGGATAACCGGAAGTAACGTCCGAAACAAGATGAGAAGCAGTCAATGTAAAGTCTTTGACTTACTCGATATTTGATTGCGTAGGACTTGCGGTAAATTCGTCGTAGTCGTCGCAGTTGCTGTCGAGTGTAAAGCGTTCTCCGTTACAATTACATTTGGACCGTTGCTCATACCGGCGTCGAGGGAATCTCCAGAATGACCGGCTGTTCCGGTTATGCTACAGAATTTCGACAAATTATTATTGATTATTCGTAACAGTGATCGGCAAAATCGATATTTTCGTCAATTTAATTACCGCTAATTACTCTGAGTTAGAAAAATGTTCCAATAAATATTACTCATCATTAAAGCACTCAGTAATTAGGCAGTAAGGTATTTCTAATATTCGAAAATTCGATAATTCATGGTCGATTATTATTCAATAAACCTATAACTTGTAATTTGGATCAAATAATTACTCAATAACCGAGTAGTTGAAATTTGGCTCTTATGAATTACTTTTAATTAGGTAATTGTTCCTTCTAATTATTAATCATCCAAATAATTAAATACTTATGTACTCTACTTACTAATTTTTTATGAAATTAGTTTATTCTTCTTTCCAATTATTAATTATTCAAAATAATTAATTCTTTTAATTACTATTCTTTCAAAAAAATTAGTCAATTATTCTTTGCAATTATTAATTATTTAATACATAATGCATTATTTGATAATGCATATTTATGCTTGGAAATTTCTATAGTGAAGTTAAGCAGGAACCCTGATAGCCAGTCAATTTGACGTCAAGTTTACGGTAAGTTTTTGGTGAGCAACATTTGAATACAAGTTGATCGAAATCTAAGGCCGGTTATTGAATACAAGTTGTAAGCAAAATTGTACACAAAATTATACTCCAACTTTTGTACAAGGTCACTCCAATAACATCTACAATTATTTGCAGTCAAGTTGTACTTAAATTGTGAAGGAATTTATAATTAATTAGTAATTTATATATCTAAATTATTAATTATTCAAATAATCAATAATTGACATAATTCAATTTTAAATTATTCTAATAATTAGTAATTAAAATAATTCAATTACTCAATAATTTAATGATAAGTATTTTAAAGAATACCATTACTAATTTTTCTAATAATGAATAATTCAAAGAATACACATACTCAATATCCAACAAAATTTGTAGTATTGGTCTTTAAATTACTGATTATCGAAATACCTAAAAAAATAATGGATGATAATATTAATTTTGTAAATAACGATTAATTAAAAATCTAAATTTTTTTTGGCCGATCCCTGATTCATAATAACCCGTTCCAAAAGATCAGCTGAGCAAAAAATCGACGACTGTATTTATTTAAGGATGTTGAGTCCGTATGAAATCTTATAATGTTAATTGTTCAATAAATAGCTTCTTAATCGTCGTGAAATTTTTACACGACCTCTTGAATACTTCGTGTAAAAAAATATTAAATTTTCAGAATTCTATCATCATTACTTCAACCTCCTTAAGGGTTAAAATGACAAATGATGAGAAAATTCTGAAAATTTGGTATGTTTTTGTATGAAGTATTTAAGAGGTCGTGTAAAAATTTCACGACGATTAGGAAGCCCGTTATTAAAATATTAACATTTTGATAAGAACAATTTTTTAAACAAATAAAAAAAATCTTTATCAATAAACTTCGTTTTGTTTCTGTTGCTTTCAATATAGTGTAGATATTAAAAAATTGAGAGGTCAAAAAAAAAACTTATCGCAAAGTTATATCAGTTTCCATGAGACTACATTTAATTTAATTCAATTTGATAATGTTAATTGTTCGATAACGAGCTTCCTAATCGTCGTGAAATTTTTACACCTCTTAAATAATTCATCCAAAAACATAGTAAATTTTCAGAATTTTCCCATCAGTTGCGATTTGGAACTCAACATCCTTAACTAGAAAATTTAAAGAATTTCCAATGATTATTTACCAACTATTTACTATTATTTACCAACTATGAAAATGAAATTCTATACAATCATAAAAAGATCGTTGGATTTTGTTCATTCCGCAAAATCGATGAAAATGCGAAAACTTCCGATATTGTATTTTTATCCGCAATATGGAATTTTATTTGAAGCTCAATTATCCCGAAAACGAGTCAATTACCTGTAATCGACTGGACCGTCCACGAGTCTCGATGGTCCAGCAACGCTGAGATTGTCCGTTGCGTGTTGACTATTCAAGCGCTCGTTTCTCTTTTCCATAACACGATGACGCTTGCGGCGATAATTCTCATACTCGTTGTTTGTATTTTGCAAAGGCACGGGCATGTGCTCAGCCCTTCTCGCACTGCTGTTCTGGCAAAAATTACGATTCAGGCAACACGGCTCCCAACAAGCGCGCGAATGCATGAGCCTTTGAGGAGGTGACATGTAATGTCCGAATACGAAATTTCCCTCGTTCACCGAACGACGTGGCTGTATCGGAAACTGTGGCTCAGGACGCGGTTGCGATTCCGTCTCCTCTATGTCACTCTCGGCGAACAGATGCTCGTACTCCATCTCGTTACCTTGAGAAACAATTAAAGGTCGGATCTCGGTATTTTGCTTATTGATGTCCTTGAAATTCCGAACGTTCAACAGCATGGAATGTCAACAAACGTAAAACTTAAAAAAAAAAATTGAAAAGGCTCCGCCGATACTTGGTAAATAATTTGAAAGAATTATTCATCAATTATTGTAGCATGATCTTTGAATTTTTTTTAAAGACATTTATCGTTTTTCCATTTCGATCAACATTTAGAATTTCAAAAATATGATAATTCTGCATTTTTGTATGCTCAAAGTTCCAAACATTCAGATGATGCTAAAATCGAGAAATATATTCCATCAACGAAAAATCAAAAAACCCCGACAATACTTGGTAAATACGTTTTTCAAGTCAAGAAATGTTGCTTCCTCATAAAGGAAGCTTTGTTTACGTGAAAATTTTTTTTTTCGCGATTTTTATGCCTATATGTTCAAAATGTCCTAAAACATCGAGAAATTATATTAGAAAAAATGTCCGGGTGTGTGTGTGTGTGTGTGTGTATCCTGAGTTTCAGATGTAAATAATGAATAACTCAAAAACGCTTCGAGATATCAAGCTAAAATTTGGCACACTTGTCGAGCACGAATTGCTCTTCGTTATGAAAAAAATTTTGTTTTAATTATAACGGGTGTTGCGATTTTATCAACTTTTTTCGTTTTTGCAAGAATGGCGTAAACGCTCTAACCTCTGCAATTTTCAAGATATTACACTCAAACTTTGTACAGAATTAGTATAGATATTAAGGTTGTTTGGTATTGAATTTGGCGAAAATCCATCGAGGAATTAAAATTTTATGGAATTTTGATTTTTTTTTAAAAATAGCCTAATCGCTCTAACTTGTGCAATTTTTAAGATATTGTACTGAAACTTTGCACAGAGCTAATATAGCTATCAAGGTTGTTCGCTATCAAATTTGGCAAAAATCCATCGAGGGATTAAAATTTTTAATTTTTTGAAAAATGGCGTAAACTCTCTGACTTGTGCAATTTTTAAGATATTGCACTGAAACTTTACACAGAGCTAATTTTTTAATTTTTATAAAAGAAGCGTAAACGCTATAACTTTTGAAAATTTTAAGATATTGCAATGAAATTTTTTGAAGAGCCAGTATAGCCATCAATGTTATTCACTATCAAATTTGGCGAAAATCGATCGAATTTGCACATTGATTACTAATATTTTTCAATAGTTAACAAAGCTTCCTTTATGAGGAAGCTAAATTCGATCGCCATACTGTGTGTTAAAGGAAGCTATGTGAACTATGGATTTTACGAATTATTTACAAGTATTGACAGGGTCTTTTGATTCTTTGTCAAAATACCATATTTGTTATTTTTTCGCTCATTTGAACGTTCGGAAGTATATGCATTTTTGCAAATGCCGACTGATAATGTCGTTTCTCTTTTTTCTCGTCGATTTTTACCAACGGGACATCTCGGGGGTGAAGGATCGGGTGTCGATGTGAAAGCGGTGTCGAAAATATCAGCCAGAGATGTTGAATTTGCGTCTACCGAACCAGTCGCGGTATCTGCATTGAAAAGTTCGCTCCGATCCTCGGTTTTTTCTTTGCGCCAAACATCCTCGCTACTCTTGCCCGCCTCCATCCTGATACAGAATAATAAAAGTTGAAAAGTAAAACGAAAATACAGTTTCATGATCAACGATGAATATTCATTATTTCAGAGGACTTTTAGGCGCAAAATATTATTATTTTCATGATCTTTGGTAAAATTGCTACTAAATCTGCTATTGCTAAAAATCGCACAAAAAAGTGCGATTTTTGAACAAAAGTCCAAATGCTATGCTTGAAAAAAGCTCTTGGATA
Organism: Alloplasta piceator; assembly: GCA_946863875.1. Lineage (NCBI taxonomy): Eukaryota > Metazoa > Arthropoda > Insecta > Hymenoptera > Ichneumonidae > Alloplasta > Alloplasta piceator. The sequence continues at coordinate 2,580,564 of OX333074.1, forward strand.
AATATAGTGGAATACAAAAAAATGTTGAAATGAGTAAACAATCAAGATGAAACTTATTTTTGACTGATCAATTGAATCAATGATTTTCTGTATTCTTGGTTCCAAATTTCAGATAAACGAATAATTATCGTGCTATGATCAATTTTATAAATTATTCACTCAGACAGTTTACCTATAATTGTCATTTAATTCACAAGTATTTCAAAAAATCATTAAAATTTTTTTGCATAAACTAGAAGCCATAATTGTGTTAAACAGTATTCAATTACTGACTTTCAAAAAGGAAAAAAGGTACCAACATCATAATTTTGTTACCTATAACTGGTAAATAACTATCACAATACAATATCATTATTTGAAAGAATTATTTAGGAAGATCATTGACAAAGAACTTAGGGAATGACATTGAAAGTGACATTGGTGCAAACTCTTTTTACATATAACGAAAACAGTCTGTGTCCGATGTCTTAATGTTTTTTTCAATCGATTAAGTTTTTGAAAAACTCAAAAACAACGTTTTTCTTCTAATACAAATTACGTTTTTCCTGATACAAATGAAACTCTGTAAATGAGTGTCCGAGAGTTTCGACTCCAAATTTAAAATCCGAAAGGGGGAAAATCAAATTGGTCACTGTAAAAACATGGATATAAAAATGGATGGAAAATATGGACGCAAACATCTCCGAGTGTAAAAAAGTCTGGCTCTCAGAGAATTGCGAACAAAAATGTCTTCGATCGTACGACAATGTTAAACCGCAGCGTTGTATCATAAAACAGCTGACGCAAATTCTTAGAAAAGATAGAACGATTTTGCTGGATAGTCATAATATCTGGTGATTCCTCTTCTTCGTTGACAGAACGAAGGAAGTATGGAATTTTCGAATAATACGACCAAAGTATCAAGACTTTGTTTTCCATTGCTGAAATTTCGTGAACGTTTAGTTAAAAAAAAAAATATTTTTTTGTTGTAAATGTTATTGCACTTTAAAGCAGGATGCTACCGGAGTAAAATACGCACGTAATGGAGTTGCGGGGCCTCATCAAGGCCATCGATACACGCCTACAGTAATATCTATCGTCTATCTCGAATGATTGTTAATCTCGCCTTTTTATCATCGTAGCGGTTATTTTGCGAGTGTGAAAAAAGATGAAATAAAGCGAGACGAATGTTCGTCAATACGAAAACTCCGACATACCTCGCTGGGCTTCTCGACCCCCCCTCCCCGCCCCCGAGAGACTATCGCTCGACAAGGCTCAGTGTCTCTCGTTCTCTCTCTCTCTCGCCCTCCCTTCCTCTTCCGCACCGCTCTATCACTATCTCTCTCGCACTCGCGCTCTCTTCACCACGTCATTTTTCTTGTCCGAGAGATTTCGCGGATCGTCGACACATCGCTGTCAATTGCGTGTATCAGCGATTATCGAGGCATTATTTTCCTCGGAAACTCGTCGCGCTTCGTGAGAGCTTAACGCGGTCACTCGAGATTTACCAATTTTTTTTTTCCTATTCCGGTCTGCGTGTATAAAAAAATTTTGCTCCGAAACGTTTGTGTGTGCGCCAATGACAACAATAAAACACTGAAAAAGAACGTACGCACGGATCGTCACTGCGCAGAGTGTGCGCGCACACTGATGAAGACTCTGCAACCTTCGTGAAGTTTGCGCATTTAGCTGAGAATCTTCGAGCATCGCCATCTCTGCGCGTTACGCGGAAGCTGTGAGCCCGTTACCGCGAATTGCCCCGTCGATAAAACAGTGAGGATTCCTCAAGGGCATCGCAAAGAAATAATAAAAATTTGTTCTGCAATCACTGTATACGAGACAAAGTCTTACAATGTTTCTTTTTTTCATGTAACCGCTCGCCACGAATTCCATTCTTGTTCTCTCCGAGAGAATATATTATACAGCACTTCCCACCTTCTGCCAAGTCTCCGCGACTGTATCGACGTAGCAAAGAGAAAAAAGACAGGCCTCTCATCGGCCGAATGTGAGAGAGGGTGTGTGTGACTCGCCCCGTTGTATTTCTCGCAAATCTCTTCTGCCTTTTGCCCGTTCTCGCGATTCTCTTGGCCTCCCACTCACGGTAGATAGATAGGAACATTTTGATGGTGATAACTCGGACAGTTGAGCGAATTGAGAGAGTCTGAAGCGAACGAAACATTGGTTGTTCCGTGAAAGTTTTTTTAGAGGAAAAAAAATACTATAAAAAATAAAAATGGCTGTTGCTGCCAGGGCATTGTCAAAATTCACAGGTGAGTAATTTTCGCGTTGTACACCGCTGTTTTGTCACATAGATTTACAGAAATATCGGGGAAATTTTGCACGATTAAAATCCGACCGGGTGTCATTTATCACTCGACGATCATAACGATTTTAAGCCCTGTAAAACTCCCCCGAAAAAAGAGTGTGGTGAACAACTTCTTCTTTCTCTTTACTATCGAATATAAAAATTTAGCCTTTCATCGGACGTCCTAAATATAGGTCATTGTTGCGTTCGAATATCTACATATTTATCATTATATAAGAGAATAATAATCTGTAAATTTGCGTAAAGACTAACAGAAATTGGCTCTCAAAGACAACTCGACCTTCGGACCTTATTACAGTTCAATTGGTACGATCAATCGTGTTTTTGTACAGAGTACGCTTATATGCCTTTTTCATGGTTGATCCGATTGACAGTGCCTTTTCCATCGTTTAATGAGGTTGAATTTTGCTTGATTAGTTTCAATACTCTGTCCCGTTACCAAAAAGATATTTATAGCGTCCGTGACCTCGTTGCGACAGAAAGTCAGGCCTTGACCTCGAAATTCAAGGCCCCGCTCGAATCTGCGAACCAACGCTTGTTTAGGAAATTTTCATCCTTTTGTTTCATTCATAGAAAAATCATCGTTCGTTAATGAGAAATGACAAAAATTATCTTGAGCGTTAGAACAATTTGAAATTTGCAGTGAGGACACCGAGCAGCCTTCTTGCCAGTCAAATAAGATTCAATTATACTCAGACGAGAAAAAATTTGAAAATTGACTCAAATACGAAAGTCATATGCCAGGGATTCACGGGAAAGCAGGGAACGTTTCATTGCCAGCAGGCGATTGATTATGGCACCAAAATCGTCGGCGGTGTCAGCCCAAAAAAAGCAGGCACGGATCATCTTGGCAAGCCTGTATTCAAAACGGTCAAGGAGGCGAGTTAAATGACCTTTATCGTTATTGTCTTTAAACTTTTGCAGAAATTTTTCAAGATCCTGAATAATTTGCTTTATCCTCAATGATTCCTTCATTTTATGTGGGAATTCGATCTGAAATTTCGACTGACGATGTGAAATTATTATTATTATTTTTTTTTTTTTAAGGCAAAAGAGGCAACGGGAGCAACGGCCTCCGTCATCTATGTTCCTCCGCCAGCAGCGGCCGCTGCGATAATGGAGGCGCTAGATGCGGAAATGCCTCTTATCGTATGCATCACAGAGGGTATTCCTCAGCACGACATGGTCAAAGTCAAAAGGCGATTACTGGAACAAAACAAATCTCGTCTCATAGGGCCCAATTGTCCTGGAATTATTGCGCCCGAACAAGTAGGTCAATTTTTTTTTTCGAAGAATTGTAATTCTATCGAGATTTCTTATTTCTCTTGACGTTCCTGTTTGCAGTGTAAAATAGGCATAATGCCGGGACACATTCATCAAAAAGGAATAGTCGGTATCGTCTCGAGATCCGGAACCCTGACTTATGAGGCTGTGAATCAAACGACTTTGGTACGCATCCGATAAAATGGAAAAATGTATCTGGGCCATTCCATGTCAAATCGACCAAGAGTTAGAATCGACCCCTTCGAATTCCGATCAAATTTGGTCAGAAGTTTTCATTTTTAATAAAACGAAGTTCTACCAAAGGAAAAAAATTAAGATTTTTTTTTCGAAAGTTATGCAAAATTTAAAATTTCACAATTTTTCAAATTTTTCAAGTTTACTTTTTAAATATCTCGAAAACTATTATAGCTACGAAAAATTGTTCTGAATTCGTCTTAAAGAGTATACTTGAAGCTTCGAAAACAAAAAAGATTTCGAAACAAAAATTTGAAAAATGAATTTGGAGAATTTTCAATGTTCAAAAATCGTGAAAATCCAAGTTCGACATTAAATTTGTGGTTGAATTTTTTTATATAATACCTTGTACTGACCTTGAACGATCCTGAAATTTTCAGAATTGCCTTTTGTTTCTTCAAAAATATGAATTTTTGAATTTTTAAAAATCGTGTAAATCCACGACCAACATTAAATTTTTTGATTAATTTTTTTTTGTTTCAAAACAATAAAGTTTTGAATTTTTATTAAAAAAAAAAATTTTTTTCTTACCTGAGTTAAGTAAAGTTCAGCTATCATGTAGTTTTGTAATTTTGAGCAGTACAAAAAAGTAACAGTAACAGTATTTTGGTAAAAAAAAAAAATTATTTTTTACCAAAATTCAAAAATGCATATTTTTTAAACAAAAAAACACCATCCTGAAAATTTCAGGATCTTTTAAGATCAGTACAAGGTATATTTAAAAAAATTTCACCAAAAATTGAATGTTGATCGTGGATTAACATGATTTTGAACAATTCAAAAATTCATATTTTTGAAAAAACAAAAACCCCTTCTAAAAATTTCAGGATCTTTCAAGAACAGTAAAAGATCAGAAAAAAATTGAACCAAAAATTTAATGTCGAACTGGATTTAATTGGATTAATTAATTGGATTTTCACGATTGTTGAAAATTTTAAATTCTCCAAATTCATCATGTTTCAAAAATTTGTTTTTGTTTTTTTTTTCGTAGCCTCAAGTACACTCTTCAAGACGAATTCAGAACAATTTTTCGTAACTATAATAGTTTTCGAGATATTTAAAAAATAAATTTGAAAGATTTAAAAAATTGTTAAATTTTGAATTTTGCATAACTTTCGAAAAAAGATTTTAATTTTTTTCTTTTGATAGAATTTCGTTTTATTAAAAAGGAAAACTTCCGACCAAATTATATCGAAATTGAAAGGGGTCGATTCCAACTCTCGGTCGATTTGACATGGAATGACCAATCTACAGATATCTCGAAAAAGTTGCTTGTTACTTTTAGTCATTTTATAACTTATTTTTTCAATTAAATTTTTTTATTTATTCGCAGACCGGTCTTGGACAGACGCTGTGCGTCGGAATCGGCGGTGATCCGTTCAACGGTACCGATTTCATCGATTGTCTCGAAGTTTTTCTGCAAGATCCGGCTTGCCGCGGTATCATCATGATCGGCGAGATCGGTGGTAGCGCCGAGGAATCTGCTGCCGAATACCTCATCGAGCATAACACTGTTGGTTGCCTTACCGATTTATTTGGTATACCTAAATCCCGATCCATTCCTACATTTTGACAATCATCGCAACCTCCAATTTTAATTAACGCACAATATTAATGACCTTTATCCAAACAATATTCATGGATCGCAATTGAATATTTCATGGGAATTTTCTTTTCGTTTGGATTTCAGGGTGGAAAGGCAAAACCCGTGGTTTCGTTCATCGCCGGTATAACAGCTCCTCCCGGACGAAGAATGGGTCACGCGGGTGCCATCATTTCCGGAGGAAAAGGTGGAGCACAAGATAAAATACTTGCCCTTGAAAAGGTGAGATCCAGTCGAGAAATATTCAACGTTTTCAAAAGTTTTTATCTCACATATTTCTTATTTATTCTTCTTTCTGGTCGAGCAATTTTTTTTCAGAGGTTTATAGAGAAAAATTTGTACATCACCAATAATGATGTGCGGAATAAGACTGCGCGGAAAAAAAAGGATCCCCGAAAGAGAGCTCAAAAAAAAAAATTTCGAACGGCGCATTGCATTTGAATATTTTCCATAAGAATAACACAGGAAAATATTGGCACTTCTAAACGTCGTAGTAGAACTCTGGTCGTAGGAAAAAATCTCACAAAAAAGTCATTACGATATTCTGATAGAGAATTGAATTCCCTACAAAAAAAAGTCCTTACGAACAATTAGCTTAGAATAACCGTTCAAGTGGTATCGCTGTCTGAAATTGAATTGATAGAAAACAAAATTCAAAAGGCTGAAAAATCGAATTTTTCGCTTTACGAAAAAACTTTTTGGGGTTTTTTTGTAGAGAATTTGGTTTAATAAGATAAAATAATTTGTTTTTACATTATAATGCTTAATAATCATCGTTCCTTTTTTGAAGTCTGTTTTTTGCAATTGGGGTATTTCTGTCGATGATTTTGCACTATGCCCAATAAACAGCGATACCACTTGAACGGTTGTTCCAAGCTAATTGTTCGTAAGGACTTTTTTTGTAGGGGATTCAATTCTCTATCAGAATATCATAATGACATTTTTGTGAGATTTTTTTCTGAAGAGTTCTACTACGACGTTCAGAAGTGCCAATATTTTCCTGTGTTATTCTTATGGAAAATATTCGCCGTTCGAAATAATTTTTTTTTGAGCTCCCCTTCGGGGGTTCTGCATTTTTTTACCTTAATTCACCTTTATTGGTGGATGCAAGCGAAAAAAACATATCAATTTTTTTCCGCACGGAAAATGATGAAAATGATTCATACTAAAATGATTTTTTTCGTTTTATTTTAGGCCGGTGTTATCGTAACGCGGAGCCCCGCACAAATGGGTCGTGAATTGTTGAAGGAAATGACCCGTCTCGGACTCGTTTCCAAATAAACAGAAGCATGAATCCCTGTAAAACGATGTAGTTTCTCTCCGTGTCCGTGTATCTTCAGATATGATCATTAAACCTATAATCTGTACTGCGATGAGAAATCTACGATAAAAAAAGAGAGCAAAAAAACACTGAAGAGGACCTATGTTGAGATTATTAAAAATCCATACTAAATTATTCTAATCGAGGGAAAGTGTCGACGTGCAACGGCACGAAAAAAAAAAAAAACAAGAAGCGAAAATTGTCTCGGTCGAACCATCGCCGTAAACAGTTTTCGCTTTACAAGAATGTACGATAATTTGCGATTTATCGGTATCGCGTCCAAAGAGGATAAACTAAACGTTAAAGTCAATTTCAATCATTTTATCAGAGTCTCATACATACGAAGAAGCGTCTGTGGCTTGTAACCGTCCAGGACTCAAGCTTTTGCTTCACATTGCCAGAATTATTTTCTCTTTACCTTTTCTTTCATACTCTGACTCAGAGCATATTTCTATTCACAGTTATTTAAATACAATATCTACGCTTATTGTAAATCATGTTAATTATTGAATAAAGCCGTTATAGTCTAACTTGACAAATATTCAAGCCTTTTACTTGTGACTCACTGAATTTCTCGAAGGAGATTCCACGCAAATGTATTTCATTTTGACAATTTGCAGAAGTTGTGCAATTTTTTAATTTTACATTGCTTTTTCATCCTTTTCTATTAACAAACCTGCCTCTATAAGTATGTAGTCACATCTGGGTTATTCCATGTCAAATCGACCAAGAGTTGGAATCGACCCCTTTCAATTTCGATGAAATTTGGTCAGAAGTTTTCGTCTTCGATAAAACGAAGTTCCACCAAAGGAAAAAAAATTAAAAATCTTTTTTCGAAAGTTATGCAAAATTCAAAATTTCACAATTTTTCAAATCTTTCATTTTTATTTTTTAAATATCTTGAAAACGGTTATAGTTACGAAAAATCGTTCTAAATTCGTTTCGAAGCGTATACTTGGGGCTACGAAAAAAAAATATTCCGAAAAAAAAATTTCAAAAATGATGTATTTGGAGAATTTTGAAATTTCAAAAATCGTGAAAATCCAAGTTCCATATTTTTTATTTGGTTTAATTTTTTTTATATAATATCTTGTACTGATCTCAAAAGATCCTGAAATTTTCAGAGAGGTGTTTTTTTTGTTTCAAAAATATAAATTTTTTAATGTTTAAAAATCGTGCAAATCCACGATAAACATTAAATTTTTGGTTAAATTTTTTTAATATAATACCTTGTACTGATCTTGAAAGATCCTGAAATTTTCAGGATGGTGTTTTTGTTTCAAAAATATAAATTTTTGAATTTTGGTAAGAAAAGGTTTTTTTTTGTCATAAATTGAAATTTTTCCTGCTCACAATTACAGAATTACATGATCGCTCAACTTTACTTCACTTACAGGAAAAACACATTTTTTAAACAAAAACAAAATTTTTTACCAAAATTCAAAATTTTTTTTTTTGAATCAAAAACACACCATCCAAGGTATTATATAAAAAAAATTTAACCAAAAATTTAATGTTTATCGTGGATTTGCACGATGTTTAAAAATTAAAAAATTTATATTTTTGAAACAAAAAAAACACCTCTCTGAAAATTTCAGGATCTTTTAAGAGGAGTACAAGGTATTATATAAAAAAAATTGAACCAAAGAAAATATGGAACTTGGATTTTTACAATTTTTGAAAATTTTTGAAACAAAAATTATAAATTCGAATGAATCGTGGAATTGTGTCAACAATCGTTTTATATTGAAAAATATGCATATCCAACAATATTTACATCCCAATTGAAATATATGTACAACTCTGAATGAACGACCATTGAAGAAAGATCAAGTCAGCGCCGGGCCATGGATTTCACAAATAATTAGCTTCTGCAAATACCAATATTTTTTCCTCTTATAAAACCATGATTTAAGTAATGCAAAGTTTTCAGGTGAAATGCGGAAAATTCTTGCTGGAATGTGTTAAATAAAATTTCCAATTCCACAGGAAGTTGCAAAAGGATCAAAAACCCATTATTTCATCTATCAAGCGAGCAATCTTTTTGCTATTGTCGCAGTTCAGAGGTTTTAGCTTTGACAAATCCATTGTGCCGATAAGATCGCAAAGAGTCTGGCAGGTACAATAATACAAATGTCCATCCTGGTACAACTGTTCGGCGAGTTCCAATTGATGATTGTCCATCAGAAGTTCGTTAGTCACAACGATCAGTGGTTTACGTTCGGCGAGAGCTTCCAAGCAGCTGCCAGCTCCGGCATGACTTATGACTAAATCCGCAGCCTTCGTGTCCTCCTTTATGGATGGTTTCAATCGAAAGTATTCGATGACGTCGAAGCCTTCGCGCGGAGTGCAATCCGGCTCCAAAGTTGTATTACCAATTTGCAATGTCAAATGATCGTAGCCCCGCCTATTTAGCGCCTGAAACGTGACAAATTCTCACTCGCAGATTTATTTCGAGACTCCCAACGACATTACAATGTTATTTACTGTTGCAATAAATATGGAGCAGACGAAAAACATGGCATTATTCAAGAGACGTCAGAAGCAGAGAGTTTGCGGCCATTCATCTAAATTTGTTTATTTAATTTATTTGATCACCTTCAAAACAGATGTTTCTGTCACGGAATAAATTAAATTGTCGAATTTTGTTGTTCCTACTGTTACGAATACTTTCTTCGACATTGTTGTTGTCTAATTACACGATGCATAAAAATATAAGCAATAAAATTGGTCTTTAAAGGAATTGTCCTACAGCGCCATCGCGCGAGTAAAACTTGAACTACTCGTGCTAGTTATTTTTGCGCGCCAAGGTCGGTAACGATTGTACCGGAAGTAACGGATATGACACTAGAATTTTGTTCGCCCTTTCCCCCCCGGCGCGTCTCATACACGCCCGACGGAAACTTCCACTCTTCGTGCAAATGCGGTGAAATTTCACAAAGTCTACGAAATAAATATCGCGTTATAGATCGTTTTTTTTTCGTCCAGCGAGCTCAGCCCACAATCGTGTTTCGGGCTGCGGATAATCGCGTTTATCGTCGTGAATCAAGTCGTACAAAGGGCGAAGCGATCGTGGGAGATTGATAGGCGAGAAGACGTTGCCGGGATCGTAAAAATTTCGCCGTGTCGAGCGAGACTTTCGCTCACCGAGTCGAGAGAAATAATGGCCGATACGGAGGGCAAAAAGTTGACGGAACTACGGGTTATCGATCTCAAAACGGAGCTCGAACGACGTGGACTCGATAAAACCGGCAACAAAGCGGCTCTTCTCGAAAGATTGTCCAAGGTAATACGTTTATTAATATTTTCACGATAAGGCGTCACGTCCCCACCCAACACGGCCATTATTAGTACGGAGGAAACACGCATAACATTTTTACGTGGGCGTCGCGTTGTTTTCCCGACGCCATTTTAACCCTATCGATCCTTTTTCACGTATGATAAAATATCGCCGACTTTCGGACACGCGTCTTCCGGTTATCAAAGACGCGATTTGTACTGTCTCGATGATTTAAGAACGAAAAAATGTGCATGACGAATACTGCACGAATAGAGCGATTCACTTTATTACGTGTTTTTCCCTGGTAAACACTCTGCCAAATCTTGCATGCAAATTTTCATATTTATCCGTTCGTTTCCGGTTATATTCGATGACGAAATTCAACGGAATTGCCCTATCTTTCATCCGGATGATTAGATGACAAAACGGAGTGAATGGAGTAAAGACGTTCCTGGCTGATAGGTCAATGTTCAGTAAAGATAAAAATCAGCAAATACTCGAAAGGGAATTCATTGTTAGATTTTTTTAATAAAGTATCATTTTTCAATATTTTTTTTATATAAAATTTTTTTACTATACTTTAAAACGTACAAATTATACATTTTTCCAGATGTTGAAGTTTGATTACTTTCCAAATAGAGCAATGTACTTTTTTTATTATGTTTTTTTTCCTGGTAACCTGTCAGCCCACTCTTGAATGCAAATTCTCATATTTATCTGTTCGTTTCCAGTTATATTCGATGACGAAATTCACTGGAATTACATTATCTTTCGTCTGGTTGATTAGACGACAAAGTGGAGTGAATAGAGTACAAGCTGGTCAATGTTCGATAAAGATAAAAATCACTAATAAAATTGAAAGGGAATGAATTCATCAATAATTGTTAGATTTTTTCAACTAATCGAAATTCTTCAATATTTTTCTTGTGTGAGAAATTGTTGCCATACTTTTTAAAATCGTACAAATTAGAAATTTTTCCAGATGTTGAAGTCCGCATCGTGGAATCTCAATGAAAATAGGTTTTCCTTTTTATTTTTCGAACAAACACAAGTGTTTTGTCGTCCGCTCCATTTTCAAAAAATTTTTAAACAGCCCAGAAATTTATCTTTACGAGAGGATGTTTCGCGATATTGGCTTATCAAAAAGATTTTCAAAAACGTTCCCCAAAACTTCAATTATTTGAATTTTTATTATTCTCGTTGAAAGAACAAATCCGTCGATTTGCCGTTCGGTTGAACATTTGAAAGTACATACCGTGAATGTAATTAATGATTTCTTGGTAATACGAAAATTACGTATTTCAGGCTATAACGGAAGAGGGGGAGAATCCAGAGGAATTTCTCATTGTACCGTGCATAGGAGTCAACAAGATTAGCCCTCGTAAGAACAGTGGTAAAAATGCTTCTAAAACAGTCCTTCGATGCGTTCGTTTTGCTAGATACATAACTTTTTTTTTCTATGGCCCCCGTCGTTTGAATTATCGTCGAATAGCGACCGGGATAGTCAGTCAGGACGAGCCTATGGACACTCACGACAGTTCAAAGGAGGAAAGTAACGACACTCAGGATAACGCAGAGAATAAGTCCAAGGAAGAGTCTCTTACTTCTGCTCCGGAGGAAGATCATGCAACTATCAAAAGACGAGTATGCCTGATTGATCGCTTATCATTTTTTGCTATCCTAATTATAAATGAGAATAATTTTTATAAATGAGTAGCCAATTTTCGTTTCTTCATTGTAGAAGTTGCATAAACCGCAAAAAAAAAATTAGCAATGTACGAATTCCAGTTTTAGCAATGGTTAGCAATTATAAAATTCATGCGATATCCTTCCCCGTTAATTTGAAAAAATGTCATTTACAGGAACCCCAGATAATTCTGGAAGACGCCATGAAGAAAGTTACAAAGCCTCAAGAAGCCAAGTCAGAGTCCAATGACAAGTCAAATGACGAGGCTGAGGTAGACGAGAAGAAGAATGAGGCGGAAGCTCCGAAGGAGAGCGCCGAATCGAGCGAGTCTGCCGCACTTCCGGCACTGGCGCCACCCGCTGTTCCGGTGACGCCCGCGCCTTCCACTGCCGCGTCCATCGAGGCGAACGGCATTGACAACGAGGACTCGATAAATCTGACTATCGGAGAAGATGAGGAAAATCTCCTTGCCGAGGAGGTATTTGTCATTCGTTAATATTTTCTCCTGGAGGAAATACAATAGTTATTCCGATCTAACAGCCCGGTGTATTAATTTCGCTGGATTTACTATGTATAAAACTTCTGCACATCAGAAACTTGTACATTTCTTCCTCTTTCTTTTTCCATAATATCTTTTGAATGAGCAAAAACATTGATAAATTGGGGCACTTCAATCTAAACAGGATAGAGAAGTGATTTTCACGGTTTTCTACTTAAACTTGTCACTCTGCTGAAATTAGCGTCACTTAACATATCTCTGACATGAAAGTCAGCATAATTATACACTAGACTGATTTTAAAAAAACCGCCTATTTTTTGTTTTTCGAAATAACATATTATATACTTTCGGGGAGGTGAAAAAAATGCCCGTTAAGAGCAGAGCTCTTAATAAAAATATTTAGATATGTCTCATCGCAAATTTCTACTTCCCATTTAAATAACACAGGAAAAAAAAAATTCACACTTTGAAATTTTATATCTCTACTTCAACGGAATGTACCAAAATGAACGACACATATTCTTGTATAGAATTGAACGCTCTGCAAAAAAGATTTCTTATGATTTTTCGACAAACTCACTCCTTCAAAAGTTATTCAAGGTTAAAGTTAAATTTGGAGTAAATTTCACTTTTTTTGTTAGTTTCCGGCAAAATGTTGAAACTTATTACTAAATATCGTAAAATCTTTCTTGAAACAAAAGTTTTTGAAACCGTGAATAACTTTTGAAGGAGTGAGTTTATCGAAAAATCATAAAGACCTTTTTTAGAGCATTCAATTCCCTACAAGAATACATATCCTTCGATACTTTTTATTAAATTTTTATTTTTATTTAATTTTTATCAAATTTTTAATCTTTATAAAAGAAGCGTAAACGCTATAACTTTTGAATTTTTTTAGATATTGCAATGAAGTTATGTGAAGAGCCAGTATAGCTATCAATGTTATTCGCTATCAAATTTGGCGGAAATCGATCGAATTTGCACATTGATTACTAATATTTTTCAATAGGTAACAAAGCTTCCTTTATGAGGAAGCCAAATTTGATCGCCATATTGTGTGTTAAAGGAAGCTATGTGAACTATGGATAAAGATGAGGAAGCAATGTGCAAATTTCAATTTGCAGGATTTTTTTTTCCTGTGTTATTTAAATAGGAAGTAGAAATTTGCGATGAGACATATCTAAATATTTATATTAAGAGCGCTGCTTTTAACAGACATATTTTTTCACTTCCCCGAAAGTATTTGAAACGTTATTTCGAAAAACAAAAAATAGTCGCTTTTCTTTAATCAGTCTATTATACACCAAATGCCGAATTACAACAGCTTGTCACAACACGATATTCGCATTTTCCTTAAGGCGCCATCATTTATTTAATAGTGAGATCATTTTCTGGTTTAATGAATATTTCCGTTCGCCAGACATTTTTCTTTGGAAAGGTTATTTGAATAATGGACATTTCGACTGACGTTGCTAAATTTAACAGCAAACAACATTAATGATTTCTCAAACTGTCTGCAAAAATTCTTCTAACGCAAATTCTTAAAAGTCTCATAAAATTATTGTCCTACCCAATTTCTTGCTAAATTTGCTGGAAAAAATACGATAAACCGACAGTTTATTGCGAGACCTTTCAAAACCAGATTCCTAACGCGATGGTCATTTTGTTTTTCGTTCCAGACGGAGACCCACGTCAGGCAGAAGGGTAAGTCATTCATTGTTTCACTCGAGCGCGATCCGATACACTTAAGATTAGAGAAATAAGTATAAAAGTATAAAAAGCAAGCTCGTGAATTCGACATGCATAATATGTTGAAAATATCGTTTGGGCACGAATGCGGTAAGTAAAGCCCACGTAAAGTCGCAGCGAGATGAATGAAAATTCATTGTCAAGCGGTGGAAAAAAAAGTACAGAGAAACTTGAACCGAGAAGAGAAGAGAGAAAGAGAGAGCGAGAAAAAAGAAAAATCGGGAAAATCGATCCACGAGCGGCGTTGCGCTGTATCGCTGGTCGAGAATTTTGACAACCACGACTCCGAAGGGTTTCCACGGACGAAATCGTATCTTCATCAGCGGGGGCCGCATCAGCGACGTCCCCGTTCGAGTTACCAGAGAGAAAGCTTTTCAGCTTTCACCCGGTTCGAAGAGCGCGGGGGTGTGTCATTGGCCAGTCCGGTTGATCGCGGACAACCGATTCAACGCCGGTTATCAACGGAATCTGCAATCCGTAGGATAAGACTCGACTCATCAGAGTCAAGCATTTAAAAGCCACCTAGAAACCGTAAACAAACCAGAGCAAACAAAAAATACCAAAGAAATAGTCCGTAAGTTAGTTAACGATATATAATATCAATTGCAAATTACCTTAATTAATGCCTGCCGCATAGAGCGTCGATGGAATCGGTTAAGCTTCGAATCTATTAACAACGGATTTAACCGGAAGAGATATCAACGAGTTCGCTGGCACCGTCTTTTCTTCATCCATCGAGAGCACATCCGGGAGCGCACATACCCTTTGACCGAGTCATCGTCGCCGTCGTCGTCGTCATTTTGCGTCTTCATTTGCGTGTATGCGTTGCGCGTGCGTGTGTGTGAATGTATGGCGAATGTATGCGGGGGTTCATCGAACTCTCAACGCGGTACAACGATTCCGAATGGCTTCTCGTTCGGATCGATTGTCCTCGAAACAATGTGTGCACGTTGAACGCACGCACGCAAATTTTTTTAACCGAGGCGTTGTGACTCTGAGCTCCTTTCACCCGTCACTCGAACGCTTTCTATTAGCGGAATCGAGTGCTTTCCTACTATTGCAGGAATCATCATCGTCGTCAACGCATCCATCGTCGTCGTCGTCGTCGTCGTCAACGTCGTCAACGTCGTCCTGACAGCTCGCAAGAGCAGCGTTCCCCGACGTTTGGAACAAGGCTTATCTTCACGCTCGTCCACACAAACACAAGCTACACGCGTCTCGTTCGTTCTCCAAAAGCTCCGCCAACGGGCGAAGCTTTTTTATTAATCATTTTCCAGTTTTCTTCATCCTCAACGTGGGTGTGTGGATGGGCGCATCTGGAACAACGGTCATCGCGTTTTCCCGACCGATGCTCAGCGGGTTTCTCCATCAACGAGTCGCGTCGCACAGCCTCGTCTCGTAATCGACAAAAATAGGTTTTCTTGATCCTCTTCCTGTCCGTTGATGATGTGGAACTTTTTCCCCGTCGAACATCCAGGAATCGCATCGCATTCGCGAGAACCAGACATTCTGACCGGCGATATTAGCCGCAACGAAAAAATTTCCTTTCTAGGGCCGATTACTATAAATACCAACGGGAATTCGGGGAGGAGAGCGAATATTAAAACAAAACAAAAACAAAAAACAAAACAAAATTTAAAAAAAAAAAACAAACGTCTGACTCGTACAAAGAAGTGACCAACTGTTGCTACCTTGATTGTCTCCGCAGATGGAGGAGCTAAGAAGAGAAACGAAGATAACAAGAAGGCCGATGGCAAAGGGAGCAGCGGCAGAGCTGACGGCGGTTCCGGCATCAAGGACAGCGGCTACTCGTCCAACTCTAACGCGGGGATCAAGAGCAAGCTGGACGGTGGCGATGGTGGCAAGAGGTTGGTCTCACATTGCTAAACGGTTCACGGTGGTACGACGCAAAAAAAAACAAAAAAAAAATCCATAAAAAAAACAAAACAAAAATCACGTTACCCTCAACTAGCGATGCGCTTCCGTTGGATCACGTCTCACCCGACCTGGATGTAACACAGTTCTCGGACAACGCTTTGTATCCCCAAGATCGAATTAATTCGACAAGTCTCACACGCAAGATCACTCTCTTCCAACACTCCAGCCCATTCCTCTTTTTCCTATTATCCATCTTTGCTATTCGAACGAAATATTTATATACAAAGATTTATATATAGATATATATATATATATATATATATATATATCTCCACAAAAGCGCGGAAAAAAAAATCTTCCGCCTCGACACCTCGAGCTAAGGCTGCAATTCTTAACTCTGGGAACTATGTTAAAAAGTAAAGAAATTGGCTAGCAAACTTGTGCGCTAAAATGGACGGGAGAGAGAGAGAGAGGGAGTGTGAGAGAGATATTGGTGGACGTCAACCTGGTCGCGCAATTGTGTAACAAACAAAAAAATATATATATGCATACAAAGTTCGGTTATTCGACGGATTATCAACGAAACACGATGTTCCGGACTTGGAATTGTGAAGGATTCCCGTTTGCCCCTCTCTCTCTCCGTCTGTATCTTTAATCCTGCGAGCATCGTGAGGCGAGATTTCGGTATCCATGAATGTTCGTTGCATTGAACGAGAACGAGAGTTTAAATTAATGTAAAAGTAAATTGATGAACTAAAAAAAAAATTGAAGGGGCGAAGGGCATGATCGCGATGTTCTTGTGGCTTTGCGCGTTACCAGGACTATTTTCCTTCGTCGTCACTCGAGGAAAAATCCAAAAATCGTCATTCCGCGGTTTTACCTGTACAAAATATAGGGTAAAGAAAAAATACCGATGGGAAGATGTGCGAAATACGAGAAGGCGTTAATTTCATCCGCACGAGTGGCGAAAGAAACACCCAAACTTCTCGGCTCGAGATAAAATACGCAAAAAAAAAGACGTAACAAGCCAATGAAGACGTAAAAACCAAGCCCAGGAAAAATGAACTCTAATTCGTTATAAAAATTTGTGAAATCGGTGCAGCGAAGTGAAAAGCAGGTACGACGTGGGTGCCGATGAGAAAAAAAAACAGAAAAAAAAAACATAAACGTGTTGCTTAAATAGATTCAAAAGTTGCTAGCCAAATTTTGTGTACCCTTAACATAATTACGGAGATTACTTATTGAGCCTCGGTTACGATAACGATCCAAAGTTTGTACTTCTTATATATACATATATGAAAAATCCGACGAGAATCTTAATCATTTATATTTCTTGTGTAAAATTTCAACGTACTAACGAGACCTTATTTACAGTGGGGACTGCAACAATAAAGGACAGAAGAGAGACGACAAGGGTGAGAGAATACGACTCAAATAAAAGACACTGATAGAAAAAAAAATCATTGTGATTTTTCTTTTCTCTCAGTCATTGTAAAATCTGGAATTAACGAAACAAATGTTTGAAAAATATACTTATACTTGCAGACAAGAAAACAACACAGTCGAGTCCGGCGAACGCTAGCAGTCGAAATTTGTGGGTATCCGGACTTTCGTCAACGACTCGCGCCACCGACTTGAAGCAGATATTTTCCAAATATGGAAAAGTCATTGGTGCTAAAGTCGTAACCAACTCGAGAGCACCAGGCGCTCGCTGCTACGGTTACGTCACGATGTCGACTTCCGAGGATGCCGCAAAGTGTATTCAACACTTGCATCGCAACGAGCTTCACGGTCGCGTGATATCCGTGGAAAAGGTAACGAGAAAATTTTTCGTAACAAATCAATTCTATTATATTGAATCTTCAATTTTCAACTTTTTTGAAGATATTCAGAAATTTTGCACAACTGGAGACTTTGTTTCTTGAGTTTTTCGTGTCAAACTCAGAAACAGAGTTGTAAATAATGCATTACTTCGATAATGCATTACTGTATTTATTACCCATTACACTGCATAATGTGAAATGGTGAAGTGTACCATTACAAAATACAAAAGTAATGTGTAATAAATGCGTGTGCCATTACAAATAAAAAAGTAATGTGTAATGCATGCATGTGCCATTACAAATAAAAAAGTAACGTGTAATGGATGCATGCGCCATTACAAATAAAAAAGTAATGTGGAATGGATGCGTGTTCCATTACAAATAAAAAAGTAATGTGTAATGTACGCACGTTCCATTACTAATTACAATTTTTAAAAAACGTAATTTGCAGTGGAGAATATTCCATTACAAATAGAAAAATTGCCGTGCTCGTATTAGAAACTTGCACATTGCTGTCTCATTATTTTATTTCGCTCACTAAAAATTCATCCACTATTATCACAAATGATCCACAAAGTTAAAAAATAGAAACAAAAAAACAGACAGTTCATCGTTAAATATTAAGTACGAAAATGTACTCAACCCCAAAAATTATCCAACTTTATATTGAACTTGCTTTTACACGCTCTTACCCACAATTATAAGCAATCTAATAAAAATTACAAGTTACTGAGACAAAATTTGTCGCTTTATTGAATCCCTAAATAATGTGCATGTTCTTTTTTTTTTAACTTCATGGATCATTTGTGATAATTGTGGATGAACTTTTAGTGAGCGAAATAAAATAATGAGACAGCAATGTGCAAGTTTCTAATACGAGCACGGCAATTTTTCTATGTGTAATGGAACATTCTCCACTGCAAATTACTTTTTTTTAGTTTTAATTTGTAATGGAACGTGCATACATTACGCATTACTTTTTTATTTGTAATGGAACACGCATCCATTACACATTACTTTTTTTATTTTCAATGGCACATGCATCCATTACACATTACTTTTTTTTATTTTTAATGGAACATGCATACATTACACATTACTTTTTTATTTGTAATGGAACACGCACCCATTACACATTACTTTTTTTTTATTCGTAATAGAAGATGCATACATTACACATTTCTTTTTTTTATTTGTAATGGAACACGCATCCATTACACAGTACTTTTTTTATTTGTAATGGAACACGCATCCATTACCCATTACTTTTTTTATTTGTAATGGCACATGCATCCATTACACATTACTTTTTTTTATTTGTAATGGAAGATGCATACATTACACATAACTTTTTTATTTGTAATGGCACATGCATCCATTACATACTACTTTTTTATTTGTAATGGGACATGCATCCATTACACATTACTTTTTTTTATTTGTAATGGCACATGCATTCATTACACATTACTTTTTTATTTGTAATGGAACATGCATACATTACCCATTACTTTTTTTTATTTGTAATGGAATACGCATCCATTACACATTACTTTTTTATTTGTAATGGGACATGCATCCATTACACATTACTTTTTTTAATTGTAATGGAACACGCATCCATTACACATTACTATTTTCATTTGTAATGGAACATGCATACATTATACATTACTTTTTTTTATTTGTAATGGAAAACTTGTCCAATAGACATTGTTTAAAGTAATGGGTAATGCATTACTCTTACGTTACTATTTTCACAACTCTGCTCAGAAAGAACTATCAAGTCAAATTGCTTATAGGTTGATTCATTCGGTTTTCTAAAAAAATACTAAATAGTCAATAATTAAAACAGGCTACCTTGGTAATAAAAAGAGTGGTATTTCATTACCTCACCGCCTACGTTGATGCAAAATTACCCGGATTATCTGGATTCCCTCTAACCAATCTTTTTCGTTTCTCGATCAGGCAAAGGGTGATACTCAGCAAGGTCACATGCGCAAGAGGGAATCCAACAACGGTAAATCCGAGAAGAAAGATGAAAAGGATAGCAAAGGAAAGGATAGTCACGAGTCGCTTGATAAAAAGGACAAGGACGGGAAGAAGGAAATTGACGACAAGAGCATGGAGTCCGGTGAGTTACTTTTTTTTCCATTCCAAGTATCATTGCTCGTACACATTTGATGTAAAGTCCAGGCTTTTGAAAAAAAAAACTGTGTGTCTTTACTTCAATCGTAAAACAGCGAAAAAAATTGACGACAAAGGCGACGGCTTAACAGACGAGAAGAAGCTCGATGGTACGGAGAAGAAGGATGATCCAACCAAGGACGCGGACACACGTTCGACGAAATCAACGAGCAAGAAGCCCGAGAGCGAGAGAGGAAAACGCGACGACAAGCGTGTCAGACCTTGGGAACATCATCGTTCGCACTCGAGATCACGGAGCCGGGAACGCAGGAGACGCGATGACGTACTGACTTTTGCCAAAATAAGGGTTAGATATTTCTGTGTCGCTCCGTCGTTGACGATTAGGCTGGGCAATCTCGTGACAAACGAGGTCCCGAATCGCTCGTTTGTCCCGATGAAATTTAATTCCATTCCTTGCAACAACATGCGGAGCTAAAGCTGACTCGCGTAGAGAGACATTGCAAAAAATGACAAAGAAAAACAATCACGCGATCATCTTGTACACAAGACATAGTGCTAATTCTATATTAAACCAGAAATCGTCCATCTTTCCGTATACTAAAATCATGAATTTTTCAAACGAAAAAAAAAACTAAAACAGGAAGAACGCGAGCGCCAGAGACTGCGTCAGCGAGAATGGCTGCTGCGAGAGGAAGAGCGCAGACGTCGCGAAGACGTCGAGCGTCAGCGTGAGATCGAGCGTCGTCAGAGGGACGAGGCAGCGCGTTTGGAGCGGGAACGCGAGAAGCTTCGACGGGAGCGCGAGAAGATCGAGCAGGAGAAGGCCGAATTGCTGAGACTCGAGCGGGAGCGTCAGAAATTGGAGCGTGAAAAATTGGAACGCGAGAGGCTCGAACTGAAGAGACAACAGATGCGTCTGGAGGAGAGCAGACGAGCACCACCGCCGCCATCGATCAAGAGAACGTCCAGCGATCGCAGGGATCCGCGCGATTTGTACGTCGAGCCTGATCGCAAACGTATAACGACCGAACACAGCCGGAGGCACAGTCCCGAACGCGTCGCCGATCGACGTCCCGAAATATTGGAGCGAGTTTCGGATCGTCGATTGGACGCGTCGCCACCGTCGAGATACGACTCAACCAGGTACGAAGAAAAATCAGCTTGGATTCACGGACTCGATTCGTCTCGTATAATTTTTTTCTAAAAGAGTGATTCCACGTCTAACCAGCAGGTCAAAAAAATCCATGTCTCCGATCATACTCTCGATATTTTCCTGTGTTCTCTATCATGAGAAAACATTGCTGTTAAATCGCTAGCCCCAAAATAAAATTATTCGTACGAGTTATGATTTTTTGAAAATTGCACACTTTTAACGACTCGAAAAACAAATTTTTTGATTTTGCGTATAACTCCGCCGGATTTTGGAATTCGAGAATTGCACTTCGAGAAATCGAAACTGTATTCAAAACCCTTCAAAATGAGCACACATTAACCTCATTTGGTGCATCTATGACGTCACAATCGTAAAACTAAGTTTTTTCGGAAATCAAGAATAACTGAAAAACCTCATTTTTTAAAAATCTGAAAAAATCATATTAAGTTTTTACGACAATAATCTATATTTCTGTGGAGTTTGAATTAGTTCTGACCAATAGATTTTGAATCATTGATCAATTTCATCTTTCAGAACTCAGTTTCAGCTATTTTGGGACTTTCAGGTTCTAACTTTCCTGTTTTTCTGAGAATTTCGTCAATAAAATCGATAGTCATTGTTTCAAAAAATTATAAAATATTTCATTTACAATTCTTTGAGGTCGATCTTCTTCAAATGATGATAATATTAACGAATAATTGCTTTTTCTTCAACTTTAGGTCTAAAGTTGCAAAAAATAATTGCTTTTTCTGCAACTTTAGATCTGGAGTTGGAAAAAAGCAATTATTCATAAATATTATCATCATTTGATGGAGATGTGTCTGAAAGAATTATAAATAAATTGTTTTATAATTATTTATGACTTAAACAATCGTAACTTTAGATCTGAAGTTGCAGAAAAAACCATTATTCGTAAATATTATCATCATTTGATGGAGATGGATCTCAAAGAATTGTAAATCAATGGTTTTATAATTTTTTGAAACAATGTCTGTTGATATTATTAACGAAATTCTCAGAAAACCCAAAGTTAAAACCTGAATGTTCCAAAATAGCTAAAACTGATTTCTAAAATATGAAATTGATCAATAATTCAAATTCTATTGGTCAGAACTAGTTCAAACTACACAGAAATATATATTTTTTGTCGTAAAAATTTAAGATGATTTTTTCAGATTTTTAAAAAATGAGGTTTTTCAGTTATTGTTGATTTTCGAAAAAACGTAGTTTTACAATTGTGGCGTCATAAATGCACCAAATGAGGTTACTCTGTGCTCATTTTGAAGAGTTTTGAATACGGTTTCGATTTCTCGAAGTGAAATTCTCGAATTCCAAAATCCGGCGGAGCACAAAAGAAAAAAAGGTTTTTTTCGACTCGTTAAAAGTACACAATTTTCAAAAAATCATAACTCGTACGAATAATTCTATTTTGGACTAGCGATTTAACAGCAATGTTTCCTCATAACAGAGAACACAGGAAAATATCGGGAGTATGATCGGAGACATCAATTTTTTTTCTGCTGGTTTGACGTGGAATAATTCAAAAGCCAAATGGGATTGAAAGAAGAAAAAAAAACCAAAAATCGACTTTTGTCCACGTCAGATCGACCCAAGACCTGGCGCTGAAGAAGGATTTCAAACGGAGCACGGAATTTACATCGCGAAGCAGCCGACCCGAGGCTTTTCCCGAGGTATCGCGAGGACGCGAGGTCATCGTTCGCCGCGAGGCTCTGTCGACTCCCTCATCGTCGATCGACTCCCGCCAGGTCAAAGAACGGTCGGTACATCACAATTATTCATCGACAAATTGCAAATCCACTTTTTCACTGTTCGCGACTCCAATCGCACCAATGAAATACGGAAAAAATGAGTTTCGAGAGTGGAACTAAAGAAAATGGCATTTGTCCAACGCAGATACGAGCGTCCGACAACTGCGGCTTACGGTCGCGAGCGCGAGGTCCGAAGATCCGAGGCTGAGTCTCACAGAAGCAGCAGAGACGGTCACGCACGTTACACCGAGAGCTCGAAGCCACCCGGTTCCAGCGCACCTCGTAAGTACAGCGAACAAAATCAATTGGCGATCGAAAAGATTCGTATGTGCTCGAAATCTGGACGTCGTTTGCGCGAAATACGAACATAGTGATAATGTAACGATTATTATTGTTATTATTATTATTATTATTATTTTTTCTTTCTTTCGAACACCGATCCCTCCTTCCTTTCGTTAAAACGGTAAAAGCATTCCAGAAACACTCTAATCGCGTTACGGGACAGGCAAATGTTGGCAGTTTATAGTAGTATTAAAAAAAAAAACAGAAATGCTTTGATAACGTGAGACGTCGCTACGGTACAGATGTGATGTGGCCATAACGTTAGAGAATCTTTTATACGTTGACGAAATATATAGAAGAGAAAAAAAAACGCAAAAAATAAAAAATAACAACGGCAATATGTAATTCGCTATCCTTAATCGTGTATATTGTCACACATGAAAATTAAATAAAAAACAGACATTTGTCAATACCGAAAACGATTGAGTTTTTATTGTAGCAAGTTGAAACCCCGATCAATCGCGTTTTCATTTTTCCTTCCCCACCCCTCTTTTTCGTGGGAGGGTCGATCAACGCTAGAGTCTTTTTTTTCTTTCTTTTTCTTTATCTCTGACGCCGGTTATGTTTCAACAGGTGAGAGCCGATACGGCGAGAGTAATCGTGCACCTAGCGGATGGCACTCCGGTCCAACGTCCACGAAATCTTTCAATTCCGTGCCGAGCGGCGGACCCCGCGATCCGCGCAACGAACCCTCCAGCTGGAGCAGTCGTTCTTCGGACAACGTCAACAGGTAAGAAGTAAAAAATGCTTATCCATCAATCACCATTGATTCGTATAAATCATTTTTTAATTCTGTTTTACAATTTAGAAAATTAATTTCAAATCGATAATAAAAAGTCCAAATTGTAAATTGTATTGTTGTTGTTTCTTCCGAGAGACAGTTTAATTTTATGAAAATTTTTGTTCCAATGTCAGTACGTTCGAAATATTTAATAAAGGCAAGAAATAGCATTCAGAGAAAATGTCCTGAATATAAGGGTTTTTCTTTAAATTTCCCAGAGTGGCCACTGTCAGGGAAAACCTGGAAATGTCAGGGAATTTTTTCGTGGTCAGGGAAATCAGGGAAATGTCAGGGAATTAAATAATTAGTCAGGGAAAATTATCAAATGGAGAAAAAAGTGTATGATCGGATATTTTTTGTTCTGCGTATCGCTGAAAAAAAGTTATGGGTGGACATTTTCAACTTCAGCTTCTTCAGAAGGATCATTCTTCAGAAGGATCTTTTCAACTTCTGCTTCTATATCTCGTCACCTCTATTCTATTCATAATTTATTATTATGATTATTCATTTATTTATTATATTTTGTTCCTTCCAAGTATATAATGCAATAAACAATACCAAAGAATGAATAACAATAAACATATGCAATGTTCCTACGGTGTTACTTTCTTTCCCAAACCTGAATGGTTTGTGAGGGAAATTTTCGAAAATGTCAGGGAAAAGTCAGGGAAATGTCAGGGAATTTTTTTCGTCCGATTTAGTGGCCACCCTGTTTCCTATTTATTGGACATACCGCTCAAACATTTGAAAACGCCAGTCAATATTTCTTGCCGCACTAGAAGTTGCATAACTGCGTCGAAAATAAAGATAATGGAATTTTTTGAAAAGCGTTTCGACGGGAAGGAAATTAGCTTTATTTTGCTTTTTTTAAAAATATTTTTTACGATTTTTTTTTTGATCCGGTGCGCATTTTTGTACGCGACCGTTTTTTGGCCTTTTTTCGACAATCGCGAATTCGGCGCCTGGAAAAATCGCCTGGATTTTTTTTTTAATTTTCTTATGATTTTTTTTATTATTTTTGCTCGAAACTGTAATGACGTCCCAACGAAAAATTGTACCTGATTGAAATTTCCGTGATCCGTGATACAATAAAAATCTGAAAAAATTCAGCAACATTTGGCATGCTATAAACAATAATCGATAATAATATTATCCAAACGCCATTAACAAATTGTTTAAACAACTTATTAAACAATGATGAACTATGATCCATAATTATTATTGATCATTGTTGTTTATAGCATGCCAGATGTTGTTGAATTTTTTCACATTTTTATTGTATCACGAAGTACGAAAATTTCCATCAGATACAATTTTCTGAAATAATTCTGAAATAATTCCAGGCGATTCCTTGTACACGTACGCTACTTTTTTTATACTCAACGTTTTCTCTTAAACTCCATAATTTTTTAGTTACGTTGCATCTTTAAAAATCTGTCTTTTTAGCCAAAAGTAAAATAACTTTGCGAGAAAAAAATGTACGAAAATTAAAAAAAAAACAAAAATGGTTCGTCTGCTCACTCTTCCAAATGTATCGTAGATAAAAAAGACGAAAAAAATGTCCTTGAGTTATGCGCCCAGTTCGTACCGGATCGAAAAAAATCATAAAAGATATTTAAAAAAAAGCAAAATAAAGCTGAATTCCTGCCAGTTAAAATGTTTTTTTTTTTAAATTCGATTATCTTTTTTTTTTTTTTACGGAGTTGTGCAACTTGCGGCAAGAAATATAGACTGGTGTTTCCAAACTTCTGAGCGGCAGTGTATATACATTTTTCTTAGTATTCTCACTATTATATATTTTCTTGAATAACTTTAAACAATTTTGGTACCACTATAAAAATTTCCGGTGATATTTTGCTCAATCTTGCTCAGAATTTGCGAAATGACGAAAATACAAAAAGCAGTTTTTTTTATTAACTCTGTGTTATCTCTCAGCTCGGTACAAGTTATAATATTCTGATTTTTTCTTTAAAAAGTTGAAAATTAATTTGAGTGTAGAACAAGACTTGCAAATTCGTAAGATTTATAAGAAATAAATGAGGCATTCCACGTCAAGTCGGCCACTCCATTTTTTAAAATCACCAAAAATCCCATACAAATTTTTATAAAGTAGTTCCAACTGTCAAGAAAATACGTGATTTTTTCTGATTTTTATATTACATATTTTAGCTGGAAAAAAATACAAAAAAATTTGTTGTTCCATTTCGTAACTCGAAAATTATTCATCGTACGAAAAAAAAAGTACAACATGAAATTTAGGATTTTCAACGTACTTTTCATTGAAATTTTTTACGAACGCCTCCAAAAGCTCTATATGCCAGATTCGGAGTAAATAATGTTTTGATATTTCTTTTCTCAGTATTTACATCTTCGATTTGTCTGTAGTTTTAACAGTTTTTTACTTGATATATTTACAGACGATAGAAAAATTGGCTCAGTGGAATTTCTCTGTGCATTAACAGGCTTGAGACTATCTATAGATATTTTCTAAAGCCCGCATTTTTATTTATTTTTTGTACTTTTTCAATTTCTAAACTTTTTTCATTTTTATTTTTTTAAATATCCTTTTGTACATTTTAATAAACTTTATAAATGGACCCATGTACGGCGATAAAATCTATTCAAATTAAAGTCAAAGGCTACTCACGTCTCTCGATTGCAAAAAATAATTAATTTACCCTCTTTGGATACACCGACGTTTCTATGGCCAATGAGTACTTTTTTAGTTCGATTTGTGCATGATTTTTGGGAATGAAGCAATGATACTGCTTCGTTCCTGGAATCGTCTTCGCAGTATCAAAACGAGATTATTTTATTATTTCCCCTGTCTACGATTAATAATGATAAAATATCAATATCTACACTATTTCGTTAAATCACTCTATAATGATAGATTGTATCAATAAAAATGCATTTGAAATTTTTACCAATTTTTTTACAGTCTGTAAATATATCAAGTAAAAAACTGTTGAAACTACAGACGAATCGAAGATGGCAATTCTGAGAAAAAAAAATATCAAATCATTATTTGCTCCGAAAATGGCATACAGAGCTTTCGGAGGAGTTTGTGAAAAATTTCATTGAAAAGCACGTTGAAAATCCTAAATTTTATGTTGCACTTTTTTTTCCGTACGATGAACAATTTTCGAGTTACAAAATGGGATAAACAAACTTTTTGTATTTTTTTCCGGCCAAAAAACGTAATTTAAAAATCTGAAAAAAATCACAAATTTTCTTGATAGTTAGAACTACTTTCTAAAAATTTGTACGCGATTTTTGGCGATTTCAAAAAATGGGGTGGCTGTCCTGACGTGGAATGCCTCAAATGTAAGAAGCATTGACGTTGCGTCTGCGATGAATCTTTATTTCGTTAGATTATTTAACGTCATTTGGGGCATCTCGTTTTTGTATTTATTATTTTTTCACAGATGGAGTAACTCCAGTAGCATGGGAAGTGCACTGAGACATCCGGGTCCACCGATGTATCAAGGAGGACCGATACAATCGATAGGATTATCGGCGCCCGGAACAGCGCCCTCCTACGATCGTTTCGATCCTTACAAATCTTCCATACCAAGTCTAAGGAAGTACTAACTCAAACTTTCCATCGGAATCAATGAAGAATTAAAAAAAAAATAATAATAATAAAACGAAATTCAACACTACCGCTCTTGTGTTGGAGTGAAAGATGATCGTGTTGAAAACTTGGTTAAATAAGCCTTGCGAAAGAGACAGAAGTAAGAGTGTTTAAGGTTACATTTTTAAGTTTCATCGTGCAAAAAGAGCGAGATAATTTTTTTTTTTCGACAAACGTCATTTCGGCGACAAGCCGACGCGAATATCGATGATGGATTCGACGAAGGGGAAGAAGAAAAAAAAATAGACCAAACGAAGTCAGTCGAGTATTCTCGGACGAAACATTTTTACGAACTATTTTTTTCGAAGAATCGTGCGACGATTATCGTGTTTTTTTTCTCTTTTTTCTCCCAACTAACTTTCCATCGACCATGTAGTACCGTCGGGTATTTTACATTTGCGGAAAACTCGTTTTAATTGTACAATTAAATTCAATTTGCGTCTGGACTGTCCGAATTGATCGTCATACGAGACGATTATCGGCTGTTTGAATGATGTTGCTGCTGACGGCAAGACTTCGAGACCGTACGTAGATTATTTCGAGAAGGTGCGAACGGAAAAAAAGCCGAGTGACTGAATTTTACACGGTTTTCACGTTCTGTTCGCATCGAGTACGGTCGATGTGTTGTTTTTTTTCTTTCGGGAGTTCGCGTGTTGTGGAAAACAAAACAAACAACCAGCAAGTAAAAAAAAAAAATCTTAAAAAAAATACGTATAATGTGTACAGCATATAACTACTTATGATATACGGCGTTTATGTATATTTGTTAAATAGGCATTGTACGTTCTCTACGATCACGCTTCGACGCGTGTCACGTTCGATCTGGCTCGTTACATTCACCGTACACTAAGCTTTTCATTTTTTCTCCCCTCTCATTTTTAACTCTGTTCCATTTTGCAAAAATTGCCAACCGTTCAAGTTCTCTTCGAAAACTTCGTCCTCGCGACATTATCTCACGGATAAAAAAAAGTTTAAAAGTTCACGATCAACGCTGACGAATGAAAAACAAAAAGAAGCACTCCATTTACACCATATCGAATATATTTACGATTTAAATGTAAAATGAATTGTCAGTGTCGGTTGGATTTAATTTTTATTTTTGGCCCAAGGTGAGAGATTGGGCTTGCATTATTGTTCAAGATAATTCACACACATACAAACGGAGAGAAAACGTGTGAAAAGAAGAGGAGAAAGAAAGAATGGAAAAGAAGGAAACACAAAACAGATGGCCATGCAACTATGTAGTAAATAATAATTCCCATTATCGAAATAAATTTACAACATTAAAGATTTCGAATGAGTTATTCTCGAGCGAAGTATCCAAGTCCATATATATGAGGCAATCCACGCCATTTCGCTCGGCCCTGACCCTGACCATTTTTAATTTTTTCCATTTTTTTCTTATAAAATAGTATACTATGTAAGGAGTATTTTGACCAATTTTTAAATTTTTATCGCATGTATTTAAGAAGTTACAATTTTTCGAAAAATCTGGATTTCAGAAATTTCGGAAACGTTCTAGCGCCGATATCTCTTAAATTAATCGATATATCGAAAAATGTTTGGAGATCGATTTTTTTCATATTAGCTCACACTTTCATAAAAAAAAAGAACAAATTTCTAAATCATCGTTATTAACATTTTTTCAGCGTGTAAAGTGAAAATTATTTTTTTTAGAGATGATTTCCATTTTTTATTTTTTTCAAAAAATTCTCTAAAATAATATGATGAATTATATGAATTTTAACGCTAGTCCCATCGTGGGCCCATTTTTCCTTCTATTTTTAAAAAAATAAATTCATTTTTTTTCCATGAAAATTTTGAGTGTTTCGTATGAATTACTATAATAGTTTTTATTACTAATAATACACGTAAGTAATAATTATTGTACTCATTTACAATTAGTAATTGTCTTGATAATTTTACAATTAGTAGCCCGATCTAATGTGTTGAAGAATTATTTTTCCATTACTTTCCCATAGAAGAATATATTACAGGAGAATATATGAATGAAACACTTGCATATTTTTTATCTTGAGAGAGTTATAAATATTTATTCTCTCACTCGTTTAAAAAGTTTACACAATCGAGACTGATCGAATTTTGAAAAATCTTTTACTGGCACCATCATTATCAGGCGCAACACAGTGCAATTTTTTGGTACCCGTTATGGTTTTCACCCGTTTATACCGTTCGCTTAGTTTTTGTGCTACACATTTTGATATCTGATCAGTCTCGATTGTGTAAACTTTTTAAATGAGTGAGAAAATAAATATCTATAACTCTCAAGATAAAAAATATGTAAGTGTTTCATTCATATATTCTCCTATATGCATACATTTCTTCTATAGGAAAGTCATGGAAAAATAATTCTTCAACACATTAGATCGGGCTACTAATTGTAAAATTATCACTATAATTACTAATTATAAATAAATACAATAATTATTACTTACGAGTATAGTTAATAATAAAAATTATTATAGTAATTCACACGAAACGCTCAAAATTTTCGTGAAAAAAAATTGAATTTATTTTTTTTTAAATAGAAGAAAAAATGGGCCCACGATGGGACTAGCGTTAAAATTCATATAATTCATCATAATATTTTAGAGAATTTTTTGAAAAAAATAAAAAATGACAATCATCTTTAAAAAAAATAGTTTTCACTTTACGCGCTGAAAAATTGTTGACAACGATGATTTAAATTTTTTTTCTATTTTCTTATGAAAGTGTGAACTAATATGAAAAAATTGATCTCCAAACATTTTTCGATATATCGATTAATTTAAGAGATATCGGCGTTAGAACGGTTCCGAAATTTCTGAAATCCAGATTTTTCGAAAAATTATAACTTCTGAAATACATGCGATGCAAATTTAAAAATTGGTCAAGATACTCCTTGCATAGTATACTATTTTATTTAAAAAAAATTTTAAAAATGAAAAATGGTCAGAGTCACGAAATGGCGTGGATTGCCTCATATACATTCGTCCCACATTCAGAGTTTTTTGGAGAATGCGACAAATCGTCCGTTTTTTTCTCGACCATAAAAAAAATCGTACACGGCGCTTTTACTCTCTCCGGTGTATTTCGAATGATCGGGATGATTTTTTTTTACCAGCGATATATCCAGGGAGATGCGGTGGAAGGATGGAAGAACGAGACGAAAATTTGAGGATGATGGAGAATTCAACGCGAAATACGTTTGATCGAGCGGGGATTAGACTGACGAGCATCGCGAGGACGGAGCGCGCGGGTTTCCCATGACGAATCTTCGAAATGCTAACGTCAAGGAGAAAGAGAGGGAGAGAGTGAGAAGGAGCGGAAGAGAAAGAAAGGGTAACCACTTTCCCTTGACTCTGGCGCGGCGAGGTGAGGGATGACGCCTCTTCCGAGGAAAGGAGCGACAGAGAGAGAGAGTAAGAGGGCCTCACGAGGAAGTATGTCGAGGTCTTTTCACGGACAGTCGTGTCGTAGCCGGGTCTGTCCTGCGAGTACCCAGTTCTCGGCTTCACTTCCGTGCATTCGACAGTTGTTTTTTTTTTTCTATCGTTTTTTTTTCTTCAATTTCAAACACGTGTATCATGTGTCGCACTGTGAATCTCTGAGAGATTTGCCATCGACACGGCGTCTTGATTAATCTTCTCACATTTTTTTGTTTCTCTTTTTTTTTCAAAAATAACAAATTTCCCGGGTGTTGTGCGCGACGTGGTGGACCGTCGTTTGGAATGTCAGTGGACGAGGATCAGAGATATTTTCAATGAGGATGTCGTCGACGGTTTTTTTGGGCAAGTAACACCGACCCGCAAATTGTTTGCACTTTCTTCTTCAGAGATTTTAAATTTTAAATTCACTGGTTTGCGGAAAAACAAGTATCTCAAAATTTCTCTCCGGCAATGATTTTCAATTGACCCGCCAAAAATAATCAATCAATCATTGTTGATAAATGTGCTACATAAAAAAATAAATTAATTGCATTTTCAAATGGCACAAATATTTGAAAATATATTTTTGTGTACACAGAGTCCGAATATTTTTTTTTTACATTCTTCACAAAAGAATTTTGAGCAATTACTCTTTGGATCTGTCGTTGGAAAATTGTCAAAATTGAACGAGATATTTTTTTTTTCAATTTGAATCGCCTCTCCTTTGAATGAAGAAGAAAAAACGGAAACACCGAAACGTTCTCTTACGCGATCATCGAAGTGTGTAAATTGTGCATTACACACTTTGCTCACGAGTAACATCAATTACTATGTGCAAAGGCGAGCGATCGTGCCTCGTAATCACAGAGCAATCGAGAAAGAGGCACCTGCGACTCGAAAAGCTTCGGATAAAAAAAAAAAAAAAACGTTGCATTCAACGCTTCTACGAATGTTCTCGTTTTTTTCGCTTTTTCTTCTTCGTTTTTCTTCTTAATCACGACACGAATGTTTTTACAATTGCCCCGTCGCTTTGTGCATCGAATAACGTCGATACATGCAACGCCGGGGAAGCACAAACCGAGACTCTTTGTACTTGCAGAAACATAATATAACTGGGTTACGCGGCTCAGTAAATTCCTCAGAGAAACGAAAGAAGAAATCAGCGTTTCGTTACGGTCATCGAGCATCCAAGTTTCGACTTTAACAAAGAAACGTCTATGCATCGGACGTTCCGTGCATTGTCCAGGCTCGTTACGCATTTGGAAAAGAGAAAGAATCTGAAAACAGGAATTTGGATTTTTTTTCTTTATTCTTCTCACAATCAATGAGAATATCGTGCTACAAAAATTCTGCGCATTCAAGTGCGCTCATTATTTTGCATCGCGTATCGAAACGAACCGAAAGACTTCTCGGGCAATGGAGAAAAAAATGGTTCACATTAGTTTATTTTTAAATTTATTTTATTCGTAGCCATCTTATTTTTTGGCTCACTCAGAGAAAATGTTGGGCGAGTGAAAGAATTAATGTTGACTCGCGAGGAGTAACTTAGCGTTCGATAAACGCGGGTAAAAAAAAAAATAGAACAGTTTAGAAATATCATCTCTCGAGACTGTCGATTCGAAAAAAAAGATAAAATCTATTTGGCTCAGAGATGATTAACATGTGGAAAGCCAGATCTTAATGCCCACGATCAATCAATCCGACGGGTCATCAGATTTTACTTTTCTCCTCTTCAATCACTCTCAGATGCCGTTGAAAAAGTTTTCTAATTAAAATATTTCACAATATCGTAAATCTTATTAAATTAAAATATTGGATTTCTCTTTTTTCCTCTCCTTTTTTTTGAGGAGAACAATGTTGCAAAAATCTAAAAATGATAATATTTTTGAAAAATGCCAAGTCAAATTTAAATATCCTGTAAATTGCTTTATTGTTCTTTCTGATTGAAAAAATGCACAATTGACATAAATACGGAAAAAAAAGCTGATGCTGAAAATTGCTTTGATCCTTATAAAATATGGCTCGAGAAGAGTATTTTTCGCAGCGTATAAAACAGCTCGTATATCATGCACAAAACAAATAATATTCTTTCATTTAATTGTCCGGAACCGCCTACACAAGTTTTCGCTATCGAGGTCATCCCCAGGCTCTTTCGTCCATAGCGATTTTCGCTCGTTCCACGACCATTTCGCCGGTCTTCTCCGATAGACCTTTCAACGATTCCAAATATTCGCAGAAATGAAGAATGAGAGAAAAAAAAATCGGCAAACTTTCA
Source organism: Alloplasta piceator (assembly GCA_946863875.1). Lineage (NCBI taxonomy): Eukaryota > Metazoa > Arthropoda > Insecta > Hymenoptera > Ichneumonidae > Alloplasta > Alloplasta piceator. The sequence continues at coordinate 2,613,760 of OX333074.1, forward strand.
CCCAAACTGTGACTCGATTTTCACGTATCTCATGCCGAAAAATTGCCGTTTTTTTCTTCCATCTCCAAAGTTTACAAACGGAATTCCACGTTTTATCTTCGCTATCGTGCAAACGTTTTCACTTTAAGATTTTACAACCGATGCCAAGAGATACGAAAACGTATTTTTCTTTTTATTAACACTTCTTGTGTGTGTATTCTCTTCCAGATTACACGACGTTGTACAGCGGTAACCCAGATATCCTCGCGGTGATAGTAAACCATCACCTGGCGGTGTCTTTGCGCTCACAAACATTGCTGACCTCGATTGCATAAACTTGGGAAATTTTATCAATTGTGTTCGTCGAGCGCGAGATTAATGTCGAAGAGAGAAAAATTGAGGAAACAACGCACGAAAGAGGCTTTTGGAAATGAAATTGGTCGAAGGAAGATCTAGTTCACGCGCGATAAGAGACGGAATGGATCACGGATGCCAAAATAGAGATAGATTAGTTTTTTTTTTGTTATAAGACCGCTGAGAAGAAATTCAGCCGCGACGTTCCTACAATCCGCTGTAAATAGAGATATTGTACGAGCGGGATATAAATTGATGTATAGTCGAATCCTAAGTATATATGCGTGTATATACGAATGCCGTTTGGATAGAAGGTGAATCATTGAGTGGAAGAAAGGCACACTTTCTCGTCGGTTAACTTTCACCGTCGATGGCGCGTATAGAACTCGGCAAAGTCTTATTTACAATCGTAGTTATTTTGTATTGAAAAATCCTGTTTTCGTATCGCTTCCATTAGCACTTTTGTACAACTAACGATACACGTAACTCATTCGAGATTTGACGGTTTTCGATTCTCAAAGAAGAAGACAAACTCATTTTTCGGAATGTCTACTTTGCGATAGGGTTGCAAATAATGCATTACTTATTTTTAATGCATTTACATTTTCAATAACTATTAACCGTTAAACGTTAATGATTAATGGAAATCATTCCCATTGACCATTAACATTTAATGGTTCATGGGAATAATTTCCATTGACCATTAACACTTATTGATTAATGGAAGTACTTTCCATTAACCATTAACATTTAATGGTTAATGGAAAAAATGTCCATTAACCATTAACATTTGATGGTTAATGGGAATAATTTCCATTGACCATTACCATTTAATGGTTCAGGGAAAAAATTGCCATTAACCATTAACATTTAATAGTTCATGGGAATAATTTCCATTGACCATTAACACTTATTGATTAATGGAAGTACTTTCCATTAACCATTAACATTTAATGGTTAATGGAAAAAATGTCCATTAACCATTAACATTGAATGGTTCGTGGGAATAATTTCCATTGACCATTAACATTTAATGGTTAATGGAAGTACTTTCCATTAACCATCAACATTTAATGGTCAATGGAAATAAATTCCATTAACCATTAACGTTTAATGGTTAATGAAAATTATTTTCATTAGCCATTAAAAAAGTAATGATCAATGCATTACTTTTTCATTAAAAATGTCGCAACCCTGTTTTGCGAGGACATTTCTAATCATTTTCCAAACATTTATTTAATGTAACAAATCTAACGTTAACTGCAATTCAACGGCATTCTTGTAAGAAATAAGGAAAATATTTCATGCGAAAATTCTACTTTTTTCTGGACGAAATCATTCAATACTGGAAAAAAAAAGATGATCGAAAAAATGATCACGTCGTCGTCAAAGTCCTACCACAACGAAACTTTCTTTTCTCTCCGGAGAAAAATACGACACTCTCGAATACACCTACGGTAACATCAAGGTGATGAATATGCACATAAGTAATTTTTCCATGAATTTTGAGATAAATATTGTCTCGAAAAGATACGCTGCAGTCAGTCCCAAATGTGCAAACCACCTCCGACATTTCCCATAAAGATTCTCCGGTAAAACCCTCGGTGATAGATCATTTGGTGACGATAATTGGAAAGTGTAAATGCGGATTTGGCAATGAGCTGATTGCATAACAAGTCGCACGATTCCATTCATGACGTCACTGGAATTCCCCGTGTCATATGCTTTGTCCTGAGCCTCTATTTTCTGTACAGGGAGTCAAAAAGATAAAAAGATATTCGACTTGACCTCATTAGTCGTAAAAACTTGGTTTTTTCATTTTTTTCTGGTTTAAAAAAATTGGTCGTAACGAAAATAGCAGAGACAATACTTTTTTTGGCTAGAAAAAAATTTAAACAAATTAATCTTCAATCAAATGAATTTTCTACTTTTCTTATATTAAGAAATTCTGAATAACCCTAATGATTTATTTTTACAACAGAAAAAAGTAGACTGACTCAACGTGTCGACTAGTCAATAATATTTTTCTTTATCTTTTTCCAGGCATTTGCATCGTACTCAATTTATTCGGGATTGTAATTTCGTACGACGGTGGTTACACGCAATATTACACTCAGCGTGAGTACAATCCTTCTTCTTCGCCTTCGAATTACCTTTACCTGTTTTTTAAATTATTTTTACAATTTGTTTTTGGATTTGGACTCTATTTTGAAAACAACTGTTTTTCGCCCTTTTTCCCCTCTCTTCTGGTGCACTCATCTTCTAGGGGAATTTTCTTAATACATTTTTATGATTGGATTCATAAAGGGGAAAGTTTGAGCTTCAATTTCCTTTTTTTTAAACTTTAAGCGATTTTTTTTCAAAGTTATTCTGTTTTTTGTGAAAAAAAGAGGAAATTTGAAAAATTCCGGATAAGACGAAAATAAAGAGGATTCATGAAAAACTTTAAGATAGCAAAAAGTTGCGTCCGTTTTTGTTGAGTTCAAAGGAGATTTTTCAGATTTTTTTTTCCAAATATATATTTTTTTTTTCATTTTCTGGGTCGAAGCTCATCGTCAGATCATTTCATTATCATCTTCGAGAACTATGGGATTATTGATAAAATTTCAAGAGGGGAAAATACTTTATCTTACCGTTTTCAACACATTGGATTTTTGTCAAATTTTTTTCCCAAATGTTTTTTTCAGCCTTAACATGAAAGAAAAAAAAGGTTGGAAAAAAAATCTGAAAAAATTCCTCTGCACTCAACGAAAACAGAACCAAATTTTTGCTATCTTGAAGTTTTTCACGAATCCTCTTTGCTTTCGTGTTATAAGCAATTTTTCAAATTTCCTCTTCATAAAAAACAGAAAAAAAAAATTTTAAAAATCGCATACAGTTTTTAAAAAAGGAAGTTGACGCTCAAACTTTCCCTTTTATGAATCCAATTGTAAAAATATATTTAAAAAAATCCTCTAGAAGTTGGTTGCTACTGAAGAGAGGGAAAAGAAAGGGGAAAAACAGTTGTTTTCAAAATTGAGTCCAAATCTAAAAACAAATTGTAAAAATAATTTAGAAAACAGGAAACGAAGGCGAATTCTTGCCCTCCAAAATGCTCTTTGTTAAATTAGTTTACTTTGACTTCCGGCGAAATGGCATAAATAAACGTTCCAGACCTTTTTTGAAGTCTTGTCCGAAAACTTTTCACTGCTAGTATAAATATGGCTTCTGTATTTTGTTTTCACTGTGAAAATTCTGGAAATATCAATAAATTTAACGATTCAGATGACTAATATTCTTCTGACTCATTATATTTTTTTGTTTTCGAGTCGATGACCGTGACTAATTTTCTTCTGACTCATCGGTTTATTTGTTTATTTATTTTTTTAATTATCCATTCATCAGGCTACAATCCAAGATATCAACAACCGCAGTATGTGACACCGGTGAGAAGATGGACGGAGAATTGGGACGAACCACCGAGAAGAAGTCCTCTGTCTCGTCGAGATACTCAACATGGTATCGCTCATTACGTGAAAATCGTCCCGGAAGTGGAGAAAATCGATCCACTGATAACGATAAGCGAGACCCTTGGAGCGCTCAACACGGTCGGAAGTTACATCGTTAACATGACACGCGGTGTCGAGAATTCCGAGAGTCCGTCGAGGGAATTGCCATCGGCGATTTACACGATATCGAAGAATATACTCGGTCGGAATGTTACCGACAGTATCGCACCCCTCGTTCGTGGTGTCGGTATTCCACTGAGACCGAATCAGAGTGCGGTGTTGCAGGCTCAAAATTCGAGTATCCTCTCGCAAACGACCGAGAATCTCGTCAACAGGGACAAGGAATCGGCAAGCTCGTCGTGCACAACCGCCGATGGTGGATCAGGCAAGTGTCAGGATCTCAGCAATTGTCCACAATTGTTGCTCGATCTGACGAAACTTCGACAGTCACTGTGCTTCAAAAGCCTCTTTGTTCCCGGTGTTTGTTGTCCCATTGAGAAAACCGACTCTTACATATTGAGGTAATCACCTGTCTTGTACAAAATTTATTAACCCTCGTCGAGCTGAATAACAATTTTCGTTCATATGAAATTTCGAATCGAGGAAGGATAAAAAACGCTTTTGTGCAATTTCCTTTGCAATGAAACTATGAGTTGCTTAAGTTTTATTATTTTTTCATCATTATTAAAATCCGCTGACGTGGTTTCTGTAATTTTTCAATTTGAAATATGGGGAAATTTATATAAACAGCAAAACCCAAATCCCAAAAAAGCGAATATTTTTTGTTTTTCGAAGTAACATATTAAATACTTTCGAGGAGGTGAAAAAAGACGCCTGTTAAAAGCAGAGCTCTTAATATAAATATTTAGATACGTCTCGTCGCAAATTTCTATTTCCCATTTAAATAACACAGGAAAAACAAATTTCAAACTTTGAAATTTTATATCTCGGCCTCGAGTCAATGTACCAAAATGAACGATACATATTCTTGCAGAGAACTGAACGCTGTACAAAAAAGATCTCTTATGATTTTTCGATAAACTCACTCCTTCAAAAGTTATTCAAGGTTAAGTTAAATTTAGAGTAAATTTTACTTTTTTTTTAGTTTCCGGCAAAATATTGAATCTTATTACTCAATATCGTAAAATCTTTCATGAAACAAGAGTATAAATTGCATTAACATAAATTACCTAATGTTTAAAGAAATGGCCAACGGTAGTTCACTCATATTCACAGTCTAATATACATATGGGGCATTCCATACCAAGTCGACCTGAGTGCAACCTTCGACCTCGCAGATTTCGTTTACGATTTTTTATATGATTCTTCCAACTCCAAATGGCATTCAGAATTTTATTTTACATTTTTAAAACCAAATTTGAGTACGTTTTGATATTTTGAAATTTTTTTCGAAAACCTCGACGCCGTAATTTAAAAATCTGAAAAAATTCTAAAAAATCCGGTGTCAAAAATGAAAATGTTTGACCCAAAATTCATGATGTCCAGGCTTTCGCTTCCACCTCGATTTAGGTTTTCATGAAGAAAACGCAAAAAAAAAATAGTTGCAGAAATTAACCAACTATTTTTGGAAATTGTTGGTTAACGATTAAAATATTCAAGCCACTTTTCACGGCAGATCGATTTCTGCATCTATTTTTCTTTTACGTTTTCTTCATAAAAACCTAAAATCGAGGTGGAAGGAAAATCCCGGACATCATGAATTTTGGGTCAAAAATTTTCATTTTTGACCTTGGATTTTTGAGAATTTTTTCAGATTTTTAAATCACGGGCCTCGAGTTTTTTGAAAAAAATGTTCAAAAAATCATAGCGTACTCAAATTTGGTTTTAAAAATCTGAAAAAAATTCTGAATGCTATTTCGAGTTGGAAGAATCATATAAAAAATCCTAAACGAAATCAGCGAGGTCGTGGGTCACACTCAGGTCGACTCGGTATGGAATGCCCCATATTCAATTACTTGGACACAAAAACTCGGAAACTTGTTTTTCATCATCACGAAGCTTCCTCCTTAATAAAGCTATTGTCCAAATACTGATTAACTTAAATTCTAACTTCTGGAAATTTGGCTATTGAACAAGATTAAGTTTTTTGACTGAATTTTTGTTCTCTTTGATATTTCAGTTCTCCGGTTGCAACGAGTTCTTCACCGCTCGAAAATTATCCAACAAGACCGCCTTATCGTCCAACAAAACCAGCGACACCACGACCCATACCGTTATTCTCCGTTGCACCGTCGTCCAGTCCACGTCCAACGCTGACCGTGATTCCTGTGCCGGATTTCGCCGCCAATTCGACGAACAATTTCGAGACCATCGAGACGATAGACAATAATTTCATTACCGACGACGAAGGTACGAAGATCCGTGTCTAGCCGTGACGATTATGGAAGGGGATGAAAATATCATGTTTTCACTTTTCAATTGTCCGTTATATAATATAAACGTATATTACGAGTCGCAGCGACCCAAACTTTCTCTATCGGAAGCTGCACTTGTTCACGTTTTCCCATCAGTAGCAATGACTCATCTGTCGTCGGACGATTCTCTGCTCCGTCCTTTTTTGTATCTCTCTTTATTCTCAGAATGCGGCGTAAGGAACTCCGGCAAGTACCGCGTAGTAGGAGGCGAGGAAGCACTTCCGGGTCGTTGGCCCTGGATGGCGGCGATATTTCTTCATGGTTCTAAACGCACGGAATTTTGGTGCGGTGGTTCGCTAATTGGACCAAGGCATATTCTTACCGCGGCTCATTGTACTCGCGATCAACGACAACGATCGTGAGTCAATTGAGACACACCACATCCTGAGATTTTCAAAAAATCAATTTTTCGTTGCCTAGATTCATTGATTAAACTTTTGAGAATTATTAATTATAAGAAGTTATAAGCGATTTAGATTCTTCGTAATATTATCTTCGATGCAGCGTTGGATATTTTTGATGGGATGCCGAGTTTATTTTTTTTCAATTTTTCAAACTTCTAATTTGACTCAAAATCAGAGCTTTACATTTCTAAAAAAAAAAGTTATTTTAACTTGCATCTTTTTTTCTAAAATCGCTTGTAATGAAAGATCGCTTGTAATGAACATAATTGCAAATGGATTTGAATTATGTATCAATATCGTCAAAATAACTTCTGCCCATCTTCATTATCAAGTCTTCTACATCCGCTGAAGAGGAAAAAAATCAGCACAGATAGTGGAATCTTGGATTAATTGGGGCGCTCTTTGTTCCTACCTAAAATTGGAGACAAATTTACGGAACTTGCGAATTTCTAGGACGTCTGAGACGTCGATTTAAATCGGAGCTGGGCAGTACTTGAAAGTACTCGGTACTTGCAGGTACTTGAAGTACAGTACTTGCAAGTACAAAGTACTTAAAAAGTACTTCATGAATTGTACTTACATTTTTTAAGTACTTCCTGTACTTGAAGTACTGTACTTGAAAATTTCAAGTGCTTTTCTGTACTTGAAGTACTTTTTGCAAGTACAAGTATCAAGTACTTTTGAATGTGTCTCGCTGATGGTTTCATGTGCAAGGCCTTTGAATATGAGTCATTTCATGTCAAATCGACCAATATTTGGAATCGACCCATTTCAATTTCGATAAAATTTGGTCAGAAGTTTTCTTTTATCATAAAAAGAAGTTCTAACAAAGGAAAAAAGTTAAAAATTGTTTTCGAAAATTCAAAATTTCACCATTTTTTCAAGTTTTTTTTTTAATATTTAGAATACTATTATAGTTACGAAAAAATCTTTCTGGGTTCGTCTTAAAGAGTATACTTGGGGCTACGAAAAAAAAATATTCCGGAAAAAAATTTCAATAATGATGAATTTGGAGTGTTTCGAATTTTTCAAAATCGTGAAAATCCACGATCAACATTAAATTTTTGGTTTTATTTTTTTTTATATAACACCTTGTACTGATATTAAAAGATCCTAAAATTTTCAGAAATGTGTTTTTTTTTGTTTCAAAAATATGAATTTTTGAATTTTGGTGACACTTTTTTTTACCTCTAAGTTAAGTAAAGTTGATCAATCGTGTAATTTTAACTGCTCAAAATTACAAAATTACATGATTGCTCAACTTAATAAAATTCATATTTTTGAAACAAAAAAAAACTCCTTTCTGAAAATTTCAGGATCTCTTAAAATTACCACAAGGTATTATATTTAAAAAATTTAACAAAAAACATGATGTTAATTGTGGATTTTCACGATTTTAAAAAATTCAAAATTCTCAAAATTCATCATTTTTGAAATTTTTTTGTCGGAATATTTTTTTTTCGTAGCCCCAAGTATACTCTTCAAGACGAAACAAACGATTTTTTATAACTATCATTGTTTTCAAGATATTGAGAAAAAAAATTGAAAAATGGTTAAATTTTGAATTTCGCATAACTTTAGAAAAAAATAATAATTTTTTTTCCTTGATAGAACTTGGTTTTATGATAAAACAAAACTTCTGACTAAATTTCATCGAAATTGAAAGTGGTTGATTCCAACTCTTGGTCGATTTGACATGGCATGACCCAAGTACCAGAATTTACGAGACGTACCCGAAAACTTGAAAAGAATAATTGGTACTTGATTTTTTCAAGCATTTGTACTTCAAGTACCACTGGTACTTGATTTTTTCAAGCACTTGTACTTCAAGTACCACCGGTACTTGATACTTCAAGTACCTACGGTACTTTGTACTTGATACTTGAAGTACTTTCAGGTACTTTGCCCAACTCTGATTTAAATTGACCTGAAATAAAAATGAATGTTTCGTACTTTCGAAGGACAATAAATATTGAAAAGTGTAAAGCGTTTGAAATTGAGGATTATAAGACATATTGTTTGATTCTTTCGACAGATTCGCTGCGAGACAATTCACGGTTCGTCTTGGTGACATAGATCTTGAGAATGACGACGAGCCATCCTCGCCGGAGACTTACGCCGTCAAGGCCGTTCACGCACATCCGAAATTCTCACGTGTCGGTTTTTACAATGACATTGCCATTCTCGAGCTCAATAGGCCAGTCAGAAAGTCACCCTACGTCATACCGATATGTATGCCGCAGGCTCGTTATCGCGGCGAGGCTTTCGCCGGTGCCAGGCCAACCGTGGTCGGGTGGGGTACGACCTATTACGGTAAGTTCCTCTCTCTCTCTCCCTCGCATTTTGTCCTCTCCATTTCCGAATCAATTACCGTGAAACTAATAAAACGCGCGGAAATCTCGTCGTGCGTGCTGAGAGCGATTTCGCGTGATAACGCTCGCATTATTAAAGTCATTCGATCATGAAAGTACATTCAAGATATAGTTATAATTTTGTGACCTTCTCAGGACATTGCTGGAACTCGAATTTCTTGCACAAATTCATTGGACAATGGGGACCGTTAGTATGCAGATTTTCAAAAGTTCGGTATTAAATTTGGAAAGAATCGTTTGAGGACTTAAATTTTGATACAACTTTAAATCTAAAAAAAATCTGAATCTTGTAACTTTTATAATATTACTACTCACTTTTATTAAATTCACTGAGTGAGACGGAAAATGTTCGCAAATATTAATTTCATGACATGATTCAATTGAAAAAAAAAATCGTGCCAATTAGAATTCACGTAGTGTCGTGCTCATAATCGAAGATTTGAGAACAGCATGCGGAAATTTCAATTTTCACGATATTTTTTAAATTAGAATTACAAGCTTTTATTTTTAGTTTCACCTGTTCCCGTGTCTGTCTGTCTGTAATCAAATCTTGCAAGTTTTTGCAAAAAAATTGTTTCACAAAATGGTTTTAAGCAATTGATTTGCAACATTTCTCTACAAAAATTTTGTGCAACAGTCTTTTGCCAAAAAATGTTCTGAAAACATTTTTTTGCATAACTTTTGCAGAAAAATGTTGCAAATTAATTGTGTGAAACAATTTTGTCTAACAAATTATGCGAAACTAGATATAAATTACTAAACTAGTTATTTAACATCATAAATACTAAAAAGTAAAAAATAAATAAACGAAAAACAAAATTTTTTAAACAAGTTTTTATTAATTGTTAATAAAAACCCTGCAAATTGGACATTTGCACGTAGCTTCCTTATCTTAATCACATAGCTTCCTTTATCACAAAGTATGGCAATCAAATTTTCTTCCTCATAAAGGAAGCTTTGTTAACTAGCGAAAAACGTGAGAAATCAACGTCCAAATTTGCTAAATTCTTTCAAATTTACTTCTTGCTAAATTTGATTTTTGCCAAATTCAATAGCGAACAACCTTGATCACTATTTTGAATGTGTACAAAATTTCAGTCCAATATCTCGCAAATAGCCGAAGTTAGAGTACGCTATTTTTCAAATAAACCAAAATTTGACAAATTTTTAATCATTCGATCGATTTTCGCCAAATTTAATAACGAACATCCTCGATAGCTATATTAGCTCTGTGTAAAGTTTCAGTGCAGTATCTTAAAAATTGCACAAATCAGAACGTTTACGCTATTTTTCGAAAAATTCAAAGTTTCATAAAATTGTAATCCCTCGATGGATTTTTGCCAAATTGAATAGCAAATAATCTCGATAGCCGTATTAGCTCTGTGCAAAGTTTCAATACAATATTTTAAAAATTGCACAAGTTAGAGCGTTTACGCTCTTTTTCAAAAAATTCAAAATTTCATAAAATTTGAAACCCTCAATGGATTTTCGCCAAATTCGATACCAAACAACCTTAATAGCTGTACTAATTCTGTACAAAGTTTGAGTGCAATATCTTGAAAATTGCAGAAGTTAGAGCGTTTACGCCATTCTTGCAAAAACGAAAAAAGTCGATAAAATATGAAAACCCGTTAGAATTAAAACAAAATTTTTTCGTAATGAAGAGCAATTCGTGCTCGACAAGTGTGCCAAATTTTAGCTCGATATCTCGAAGCGTTTTCGAGTTATTAATTATTTTCATCTGAAACTCAGGATACACACACACACACACATCCATCCGGACATTTTTTCTAAATATGATTTCTCGATGTTTTAACACATTTTGAACACATTGGCATGAAAAACTCGAAAAAAGTTTTTTTCACGATAACAAAGCTTCCTTTATGAGGAAGCAAAAATAAATAAAAAGTTAAAAATAGTGTTATTTCGATTGAAAATATCATAATTATATATTTTCAAATCTTGAAACTTCATACTTTATATTAAATCTTTGTGTACTTATCACAGTACCAATTTTTCAAATAAAAGCGTGTTACATTTTAACAACAAGAGAAAAAAAGAGGGTGTAACACGCTTTTATTTGAAAACTTGATACTGTGATAAGTACACAAATATTTAATATATGGTATGAAGTTTCAAGATTTCAAAATATATAATTATTTTATTTCCAATCAGAATAACATTATTTTCAACTTTTTAGTTATTTTTTTATTAACAACTAATAAAAGCTTTTTAGTTATTTTTTTTATTAACAACTAATAAAAGCTTGTAAAAAAAAATTTGTTTACTTCTTATTCATTTGCCCGCAGGATAATTCTCAAAGAATAAATATAATTATAAACATTAATTTTTTTTTCTCTGTTCTCTTTTTAAGGTGGAAAAGAGAGCACGGTACAGCGTCAGGCGGTATTACCAGTTTGGAGAAACGAGGATTGCAACGCGGCTTATTTTCAACCGATAACGGGAAATTTCTTGTGCGCCGGTTACAGTCAAGGTGGCAAAGATGCCTGCCAGGGTGACTCCGGTGGACCGCTGATGTTAAGGGCAGAGGGGAAATGGATGCAAATTGGTATTGTATCGTTCGGCAATAAGTGCGGTGAGCCCGGTTATCCGGGAGTTTACACACGCGTCACCGAGTACACAGATTGGATAAAGAACAATTCCAAATGACGATGAAAACCGAGATTTTTTGTGAATCTCTGTGATTATGATGAAGCCTCAGGGAAATATTTGTCGAGAAAGAACAATCGAACAAAAGATCCACGCTTTCAAAAATACTTTTTCTCCGTCACAAATTTACGAAAAGAGCTTGGAAAGGAAGAAAAAAAATCAAGCTCGTTGCCAATGATTTGCACTTGTTCAATAACGGAGATATAATGTTAATTTCTCATAATTGGCGAAAGAAAATCACGATTTCCATTGACGGACAAAGAAATGCTGTTTTTAGTGGTCAATATGCGTGATTGTAAATACGGAATAATCGTTATATTGCGATGATGCAATAATAAGCTCGAGTATATTCATTGAATGAATAAATTATTTAAATTCGTTATACATATATTTTATATTCCGAGTATAGACAGTTCGTTAGTTGTACAATTATATTTTACTGACACGAACCAATATATTATGTGATAGTGTGACACGACCAAGAATAAACCTTTAATTCATGGAGCAAATGAAGATTCGATTTTTCTTCAAAAATTCGTAACCCTCGAGTTGTTCTCTGTTCATATTTTTTAAATTTAATGGTCATACTTTCCAATATGAACTAAAAATCTTTTAGAAAATTGGAAAAAATACGTTTTATGCAAAATCCACCGAAGGTTGAAAAGTCATTCAAGAATTAAAGTTACGAATGATTTTTTTATTATGTGACAATATTTACAAATCATGTCTTGCTTCATAGAGTGCATATTCCTATGACTAGAGTGCGTAAAATGATAAACTTTGGTTTTTCATACAGGATCTCATCGATCCTGGTTTCGATTTTTGGCGTTAAAATCAACGAACAAGGAAATTATTTATTTTTATCGTTCTCTTTTAAATTGAGCAACGCTTTTTCGACCAAATCTCCCAAATTCTTTGGTAAATCCGGCAAATCCAACGACAAACCGTACAAACTGTGTTTGCTTCTCGATGGCGGACATTCGACCGATTTTTCGATTATTCCGAGACCGTCTTCGCGCTTCTCGAGCCCATCCGAAGCGGTCGATTTGTTCTCGTCCTCAGGATCGTTTGAATCGCCATCGACTGAAACGAGAAAATTTCAAAAGTTCACTTTGTAAATGAGGCAATCCACGCCACTTCGACCGGTCAAAAAGTTGTCGCAGACAAAAAAGTTACAGTTTTACATGAACTTTGTGAAAAAATTTTGTTTTGAATTTTTCGAGTTCAAAAAATGCCTATTTTCTCCAAAATTATACAAAAATATTTTTTTCGGTCGGTATGTCACTTTCGATTTTTCTCAAAAAATTCCAGAAAATACTCCGAAGTGTGTACAGTAACACCTATTTTTTTCAGAATGGCTCGATTCGTTGTTCCAAAGCTATGCTTTATTTTATTAATAATATTTTTTTTGTTTTTGTTTCGATAAGCTCCGAAACATTGATATTATGATTGTAGATGTTCTTTTATCTACAAATTTGAGAGAAATAATTTGGGAGAGTATGATTTTCCATAATAATTGATTTTTTTTTTTTTTAACAAACGGTACTTAGCAAGTATCGTTATATCTTGAAAGCATACGATTAAACAGAAAAATGTTTCAGACAAAAAAGTTGCAGGTTTACAGAAACTTTGTGAAATTTTTTATTTTTTATTTCGAGAGTTTAAAAAATTCCCATTTTCATCAAAAATATACGAAAATAATTTTTTTCGATCGGTATGTCACTTTCGATTTATGTCAAAAAATTCCAGAAAATACTCTAAAGTGTGTACAATAGACACGTATTTTGTTTTGATGGTTCGCTTAGTTGTCCCAAAGCTATGCTCTGTTTTATTAATAACATTATTTTTTTTTTAGAAAAATCAATTATCATGGAAAATCATACTCTCCCAAATTATTTCTCTCAAATTTGTAGATAAAAGAACATCTACAATAATAATATTAATGTTTCGGAGCTTATCGGAGCAAAAACAAAAAAAATATTATTAATAAAATAAAGCATAGCTTTGGAACAACGAATCGAGCCATTCTGAAAAAATAGGTGTTACTGAACACACTTCAGAGTATTTTCTGGATTTTTTTGAGAAAAATTCAAAGTGACATACCGACCGAAAAAAAATATTTTTGTATAATTTTGGGGAAAATGGGCATTTTTTGAACTCAAAAAATTTGAAACGAAATTTTTTCACAAAGTTCCTGCAAAATTGCAACTTTTTTGTCTCGAACATTTTTCTGTTAAATCAAATGCTCACGAGATATAACGGTATTTTGAAAATTTTGAAATTTTGAAAAACTCGAGAAAATGCGATCCAAAAATTTTGAAAAAATTTACAATGTTTTTTTTCATATAATTAAATAATTTGACAAAATTTTCATTTTTTTTGAGGGTGGACAACTTTTTAACCGTTCGAAATGGCGTGGACTGTCTCAAATATTTTCAAAAGTTAACTTTTTTTGTTCGAACAACCAGAACTCACGAGTCGAATCGACGTCAGCACCGGTGTAACCTTCCAGCAACTTCATCGTTGGGGATTGCACCGCGCTATCCAATTCACTGATTCTCGATGCCAAAATTCTGAAACAGATTTTCTTTTTTTTTCATAATCGCGAAGATCGAGAAGCAGAAAAGTCGAGATTTCTCACTTGTTGGCTTTCTTTTGGTGAACAAGGGCCAGAGTTTTGTCGTTTAGCGCTTCGAGCAAGGCCGCGCAAAGACGGCGCAGATCGGATATAGCAGCCGCCGATTTTTGAGGTGGTATCTGCGTCGCTTGCTGCAACAGTTGTTCGACTATGTGCGGATTTCGATAAGTTTATTTTTCGTAAAAAGAAAGAAATTTTCTTTGACAATTATATTTTAATTCAGTTGCAAACCTTGCTTGTAGGTCATGACCGTTCCTGCAGCTGAATTACCACCCAATTTTATCGTTCCCTTTGTACGTTTACTGTCCAACATTCCCTGGAAATAAAGGTCACAATTATTTGTTTTGCCAACAAAAACAAATCGTTCACAGATGAAATTTAAAAATTCAAAATCAGATTCCACACACTTACCTTGTATTTGGAGAGTGATTGACGCGCGAGTTCCTTCTCTTCGACCAATTGTTGCAGGCGTTCCTGCAGAAATCTGTAATAAATGTATTCCTGTAAAAATCCATGATCCTTCATGTTCGATGGTCGAATTCTTACCGATTCTCGTTGATAAGAGAGTCCAAATCGACCGCCGTTGTTGCACTCAAAGCTTTTGACAATTCGTGATTGAGACGATGCGCTTTGCACTTGAACGCGTCGCGTTCAGTCTCCAATTCGTGTTTCTCGTCCAATATAGTTTGCAAATCCGTTTGCAACTGGGTACACTGTGAAATTTGTATCACAAGTATGTTAGTATTATTCAAAAATGAACGATTTTGTATGTAGCAAAAAAATTCGTAATCGATGTTTGTACCTTGATATTCAATTTTTCCAATTCCTCAAGCATTTCCTCTCTTTGATGTACATCTGGGGCAAATGGTACAATATGCTCGGCATTAGAATGATTACTGGCTCTGAGAACCTTTATATCAGCTTGAGCGTCGTTCAATTTTTGCCTCAAAGTTTCCACCTGTAGTCTCAGGCATTTGTTCTGCTCTCGCATTTCCATCAAGAGATCCATCGTTCTGAACTCATTGTCCAGTCCGGTGGGGCTATGAAAATTTTTTGCATTTTCGAAAGATTATGCTAATTTGTTTTTCACAGTGGACACGTGTAACTGGGTGAAAAATGAACTTCGAAAAATTCTTTACCGGCTCGTGTCTCTGCTATCGTGAGATTGTTTTTTCAATTGGGACAAGCGTTCTTGTATCTGTTCCGCCATCAGTTTGAATTGGTCTCGCTGTATTCTGCACTGATCCAGCTCTTGACTCAGTACATTCAGTGCTTCTGACTTGAGTTGCAATTTTTTTCTCAACATAGTGTTCTGTGCGGTGCAAAAAAATTAAGTACATGTATAGCTTTGTGTCTTTCGCAGTCGCAGGTGCAAATCGCCAGAGAAAAGACCTCAAGTTCGACTTAAAAAATCGATCATGTACAAATATACTAAAAAAAAATTATAAAATAATTAATTGCAATTTTGACTGAAACAAAATGCACACAAAATTCCGATCGCCTTAAGACAGTATTCTGGTCTAGAGCATTTTGCCGAGCTTGATAAGACAAAAAATATTTTTAGCATTATTTTTTTTAAAACATATTTATTAATATTTTGAAAATGAACGAAAATTTTTTCGAGAAAACAAAAATTAATATTAAATAAGTTATAGGATGGTAAAGTTAGGGCCAAAAAAAGGAGGATGTGCTAACATCAGATACAAAATTTAAAAAACAATTATTAATTAGTAAGAATCTCCCTACCTCTGTAAATTATTGGAATTTAAAAATTTCCTTTCGAGAATATATTCTTAATGGTCTAAACTTTGAAAATGTACAAGAAATTGATTTTTTCAAAATTCTAGACCATAATACTCCAAAGTTACGCTCTGACATGACGGGTATACTTGCTGCATCACTAAAATAGCTCGAACTTTGTAAATTATTGTAATTAGAAAATTGTCTTTCAAGGATATATTTTTAAACGTCTAAGACCTTAAGAATATGCAAATAAAATTGATTTTTTCAAAATTCTAGACTATAAAATCGTCTTAACCTACTTCCATATTGTAATTATCGTTGTAACCACAATTTCCATCAAAAGTCACGGACAAACGTTTTCCCTCGGAGGATTTCGCCATTATACGAATAACAATCGTCAAAAATTATTAATCTCGCGGAGAAAACTTATTTCCAAGAATTTTTGTTCTTCATTCAGCTGTCATTTTTCTTAGGTTATGTTGATTATTTTCGCGTCACAACGACAGTGCTGCTCCCCGTGTTCGCTTTTTTCGTCTCGGCAACTTCACTTCCTCCGCATTCGTTTTGGAAGTTTACGCGCTTGTGAGCGCCACTTTCTGTAGGATTTTGTATGTCGATGTATATCTATACATACGTGCTGAGAGCGCGTGAGCGCCCAAAACGAATGCGCGCTCTCGTGGCTGAATCTCGAAGCTTATCTGCATCCGCCTAAACGGCGTGCAGCCAACTTCATTCTAGTCGCATGATTCGCATAGTCTTTGCCTAATTATCATACGGGTTTTCTTGTTCGTGTTGTGCGTGCCTTTATTACTTCGCAAATGTTCAAGTAGCTGCGTCTTTTTTTTTCGTAATTTTCAATAAGAAAAGAGGTTACTCGTTGGGCTTCAACGACAGCACGCAATATTATCGCATTTACAAGAAAATCCTACGATAAAGCCTCATCGAATATCGTCGCCGGAACCTTCGCCCCGACACGGACAAGGGCCACGGGGATATATATTTCTTTGGTTGGAAGATACCAATTTATATATGTATGTATATATATATATATATATAAATAGATAAATATATATATATATATTTATATATATATATATATGTACACGCAAGACTGTATTTGACTGGGTGACGCCGGCCGCTTTGGGCCTTGGAGGCGCCTCTCTCGACTCGTATTATATCCTCGTAAGGCCCACGAGAGTCCGTACTGTTCAAGGTAAGAGACCCAAAACCAAGTACAGTCACTCATCAATCTCGTAATCGTAATGTAAAGAAAAAATTCTTGAAATTGAAGAATACGTATACATATGAATATTTGGATATATATAAATATGTACAGATATTCTCGATCATTTTTTTTTTCTATTTGTACACATAGTAGCTGAATTTGGTTATTCCCAGTTGGATACTTCCAGTAGATAAAAAAAGTGATCACATTACCAGTGACACTCCTGATTTCCTTGCTTTTCTCGAGGGGTGCAGAAATATTAGACTGATTCAAAAAAAGCGACTATTTTTTGTTTTTCAAAATAACATATTAAATACTTACGGGGAGGTGAAAAAAGATGCCCATTAAAAGCAGAGCTCGCGATATAAATATTTAGATACGGCTCATCGGAAATTTCTATTCCCCATTTAAATAATAGGAAAAAAAAATTTCAAACTTTGAAATTTTATATCTCGGCTTCGAGTCAATGTACCAAAATAAACGACACGTATTCTTGTAGAGAATTGAACGATCTACAAAAAAGATCTCTTGTGATTTTTCGATAAACTCACTCCGAAAGTTATTCAAGGTTAAAGTTAAATTTGGAGTAAACTTCACTTTTTTTTTTAGTTTCCGGTAAAATGTTGAAACTTATAATTAAATATCGTAAAATCTTTCTTGAAACAAAAGTTTAAATTGCATTAACATAAATTACCTAATCTTCGAAGAAATTACCAACAATAGTTCACCCAATATTCACAGTCCAATATACATATATATTAGACCGTGAATAACTTGAAGGAGTGAGTTTATGGAAAAATCATAAGAGACCGTTTTTGTAGAGCATTCAATTTTATACAAGAATGTGTATCGTTCGATTTGGTATATTGACTGGGAGCCGAGATATACAATTTTGAAGTATGAAATTTTTTTTTCCTGCGTTATTTAAATGGGAAATAGAAATTTGCGATGAGACGTATCTAAATATTTATATTAAGAGCTCTGCTTTTAACGGGCATCTTTTTTTACCCCCCCCAAAAGTATTTAATATGTTGTTTCAGAAACAAGAAATAGTCGCTTTTTTTTTACCGTCATTCATTTGTTAGCTCAGTTCTTCGGTATTACATCTTCTTGTTTCTTTGGATATCCAAATCCGATCAATTCCTAAAATCTATATTTTCAAAGCTAAAATCCATCTTACAAATGCATATGAAACTTGCCCCTGAAAAACTTGAAAAAAGTGGTACCTTCTCTTAAAATTTACAATTATCATAGTTGGAGAATCCTAAATTTTCCCAATTGGCTCTTATCGTAACATTCTTTACTTCTGTGTGGAATTAAAAAAAAATTGTCCATATCACGCATTGCACGAGACACAATTAAAGCTCTAAAATCTACTTTTTTCAATGACCGAGATCATAACTCGCCCGTTATCCTCTAATGATTCTCATTGAGTAAGAAATATATACACAGAACGCATATTTTGTTTCTCCGCATGTCCAAAACCATTCTTTCAGGTCGAAAGTTCGAACTTGCTCTATTATCCCAGTGCAGTATGAAAAACTAAATTGCAATTTAAAACAAAGAAACAAACAAGTTTAACGCGGTTCACGCGCTGTTTGGCCTTGCTTTGTGTTGTGTTCAAGTATGATCGAACAATGGGAGAGAAAGAGAGATGATACCTGCAACGAGTCTTTGTTCGAAGCAAACAAGAGAGCAAAGCAAAAAGAAAAGTATACTTTTTACCTGTGATGAAAGTTCAGTTTTAAGTATAAAGTATATAAAGTATAATGCGAGTAACGAGCAAAAAGTAACGAAAAAAGAAACGAGCGTAAAGTAAACAAGTTTAAGTTTGAAAAAAACAAAACAAAAAAATGTGGCGTAAAGTATCTAACGTGGTTTGGATAGTGCGCGTTGCACCGTCGAGAGCGAGTACTGCACAATCTCTTTTCGATACAGGTAAGCCCCATAAGTCGCTATTGTTGTAGCTATCGATGCTACATTCTCTAGGTATGTTTACAAGTTTAATGGAATATACATATATATTGATAATTAATACATACTCAAACGAGAAATACAACTCAAACAACTTCTTTGTGATGTTGCGATGTTCACGATGATAAAACACCTGTTTTTTTTTTTTAATTTTTGCCAAATATAATGTTTTTTTGCCCTGGAAATATTTTCAAAGTAAAATAAACTTTATTTCAAGATAGTCTAGATAAGCAAATATGACTTGATTGGCCACCACATTGGCCAAATATTAATTTTTTTTAACATACATCCACGTTGTAAAAGAAAATCTAAGGTCGTACTTGTAGTTAATTTTGATTCCAGTTGAGTAAACAATTTTCCAATTTTGCCTCATAATTGACTCGAGTCCAATCGTTGTTATGAATTTTTTATAAAATTAAAAAATAAAAACCAGAAAGCCCTTTGTCTCTATTTAATTTTAAATTAAAAGACTACTATAATTATTTCAAGATCTCTATAAGATTTTGAACTTCTGAAGAATTACTCGATTCGCAGTTGAGGAGAAGGAGCGAAGAATCGATTCTATATCGAAGACAAGCGCACGAAAATAACGGACAAAAAAGAGCAGCTGATAAGGCACAAAAACCAACCCATCGGAACCCTAAAAAAATGTATATTTGAACTATATTCAAACTTTAGATTTGAATATATTGGGCATTGCGACTCAAATATACATTTTTTGTTGTCCACCAAAATTTTTGCAACCCTGAATCGGAAAAGAAGAAATTGGCTTTTCGTTTTATTCTCATTGCCTTGATACACGTCGCCCGGGATGAGTCGCAATCTCATATCGGCGGAAAATTGTAGTGAAAAAAAAATTATAATCTCTTCACTTGTTCACAGGCTGAAAACGCACAAAATCCGCCGAAAAAACACGCGCATAATCACAGGAGTGAAAAACACGCGTCTCGACAATGGACTCTGGTTCGGAGAGTTCTTCGTCCGAGAGTTACAACGGTCATCGGGGACGAGCGAAGACACCGGACGAGTCGCCGTCGCGTTTCGACGCGCGTTCAGAAAGAAAATCATCGGAGAGTTGCGCATCGTCGCGCGATAAATCGCCACAATCCCCGGCTGCATCGCCACCTGGGTCCCCACCCGGGTCACCTCCAGGGTCACCACCCGGGTCACCAGCACCGGCTTCGCCGCATTCTTCAAGACCCGCCTCGCCGCGTTCATCAAGACCCGCCTCACCGCGTTCCTCGAGGCCGACCTCGCCGCACTCCTCGAGACCGGCCTCGCCAAAGTCACCGAGTGTGGGAGCTTCGACGCGTTCGCGCGACAGTTCACCAAAGTCACGAAGTGCCTCGCCAAAGTCATATCGTTCGGCGGCAAATTCGCTGTTGGATTCACCTCGATCGGATCGTAGCTCGCCCCAATCGCCGGCTTTCGATGATTTTCGAAATACCGCACGCTACAATTCGGGTCCGTGCTCGCCAAAATCACCGCCCGCCGACGGAGAAGCAACACCAAAATCGTACACATCAGGCCCGACGTCACCGGGCTCACGGAATCATTCACCAAAATCCTACAGAATCAGCGAGTCTCGTCGGAGTTGCTCGCCGAAATCGCCGACATCGGGACGAAGTACGCCACTTTTGTCCGGCAGAAGTTCCATCAAGTCGTTCAAATCGACGACTTCGCTGATCGACGAAAAAAATGATAAACCATCCTCACCACATTCATCCGTGGACAAGAACAATTCTTCACATGAACTCGACGGTGAACAAATATCCGACGGTGATATCGACGAGGAGCCCAAGGCAAAATCGAAAGAACCGGCGTTGACGCATGGTGAGGATTTATCCGATGTTTCGGATCTTGATAGCATGGACGGCGTCGAGGAGGCCGGAGCAACGAGGAAAACTACGCCGGTACGTGAATCTCCGAAACCGGTGCAGCCATCGTCACTTCCGCCGGAAGAAACAGTATCGAAAGTTGAAAAGGAAGAAAAAATCGTTACAGTTGGATTGGTCGAGGAAACCGAGCAATTAGACTTTGAGGCTGAAGGACAGTGGAAGGACGAACGGGAAGAAGGTAGCGGCAAGCTATTTGAATTCTTTTTTTTTTGACATTGTTCCTGCAAATTTGATTGGGCATATTTGCTTGCAGTCAGAGTTGTAAATAATGCATTACTTTGATAATGTGAAATGGATAAGTGTACCATTACAAATAAAAAAAAGTAATGTGTAATGGATGCGTGTTCCATTACAATTTAAAAAAGTAATGTGTAATGCATGCATGTCCGATTACAAATAAAAAAAGTAATGTGTAATGGATGCATGTGCCATTACAAATTAAAAAAAAAAAATGTACAGTGAATGCGTGTTCCATTACAAATAAAAAAGTAATGCGTAATGTATACACGTTCCATTACAAATTTCAATTTTTTGAAAAAGTACTTTGCAGTGGAGAATATTCCATTACAAATAGAAAAATGGCCGTGCTCGTATTAGAAACTTGCACATGGCTGTCTCATTATTTTATTTCGCTCACTAAAAGTTCATCCACAATTATCACAAATGATCCACAAAGTTAAAAAATAGAAACAAAAAAACAGACAGTTCATCGTCAAATATGAAGTACGAAAATGTACTCAACCCTAAAAATTATCCATTTTTATATTGAACTGGCTTTTACACGCTGTTTACACATAATTATAAGCAATATATTAAAAATTACAAGTTACAGATACAAAATTTGTCGCTTTATTGAATCCCTAAATAATGTGCATGTTCTTTTTTTTTAACTTCATGGATCATTTGTGATAATTGTGGATGAACTCTTAGTGAGCGAAATAAAATAATGAGACAGCAATGTGCAAGTTTCTAATACGAACACGGCAATTTTTCTATTTGTAATGGAACATGCATAAATTACACATTACTTTTTTATTTGTAATGGGACATGTATCCATTACACATTACTTTTTTTATTTGTAATGGAACACGCATCCATTACACATTCCTTTTTCATTTGTAATGGCACATGCATCCATTACACATTACTTTTTTATTTGTAATGGAAAACTTGTCCAATGTACATTGTTTAAAGTAATGGGTAATGCATAACTTTTACATTACTAATTTCACAACTCTGCTTGCAGCGAAGTAAAATCGTCCGTTAATGGCTGTTTTTTTTTATCCCACAGGTGAGACCGAGGTTCCACCGCCAAAAGAATGTAAAGAGACAACGGACAATGAGACCAACGACAAGGACGATGAAAACGACAAAGCCAAGGTAACGGAAGCGGGTGAGATCAACGACGATGAAGAGGAGGCGGAAGAGGGCGCTCAAGAAGACGGCGAGAAAGTTGAATCTGAACTGGAAGAGGGTGAACTCAGTGATGGTGAAGACGCGCGTCCCGAAGAAACTGAACCAAGACCAGTCTGTCGTTTTTACAATCGTGGACAATGCACATGGGGAGTTAGCTGTAGATTTTTACATCCCGGTGTAACCGACAAGGGTAATTACACGATGTTTGATATGGTTAGACCAATGGCTTATCCACCTCACGCGAGTGGACTCCACGAATTTCGACCGCACATCGAGAGACCGTCAATGGTAAGGCCCCTTTCGGGCTATCCATCGCATCCCCATCCACCAAAAGTCGAAGAACTACCCGCTGAATCGGCATGGGAACGAGGCTTGCGACACGCCAAAGAAGTGAGTTGACTCGTGATAAAAATGCTCCTGCTCGTAATTTATCCATTTTCACGATCTCTTATTTTCATTCGCGACTGAAAAGCTCGGTTGTGCGTGAACAGGTTGCTTCTTACTTTTGCGCTACTACATTTGATTATTATTTGTACCGTAAATATTTATATAATTATGGAGAATCGTCATGCAATCGACCTTTATTCTGCTCTTGAGAACTTCGCTGATGTTTATTCGGGTAGTAAACAAGAAGGT
The DNA here is from genome assembly GCA_946863875.1 of Alloplasta piceator. NCBI lineage: Eukaryota > Metazoa > Arthropoda > Insecta > Hymenoptera > Ichneumonidae > Alloplasta > Alloplasta piceator. The sequence continues at coordinate 2,636,993 of OX333074.1, forward strand.
ATTTTGTATTGAATGCAAAATATTGATTTCGGCACACAGTCATTATGGACCTAATATCTTTTTTCTTTGCTTCTCAAAGATGATGCGAAAAGCTAACAAACGCAAGGAATCAGATATGGACTTTGAGGAGAAGAAAATGAATCTTAGTCTGGGCCAAGATGAATTGGAACGCGAGGCAGGATACTACGTGAGACCCGCCAGCCCCGAACCACCAGTGGAAAGATGGCCACCAGCCAGAGAAGTGTCACGTAGACCACCACCGAGAATAACACCAGAACGCTACATCGAGGATCCCGAGTCTTACTATCCACCGGTTGCGCCTCCCGAGTACTACGGGTATAGATTTTATTATTTATATTCCCCGGATGCAGTGTTGCGAAATTTTTAATGAAAAAGTTATGCATTAACCATTACTTTTTTAATGGCTAATGAAATTAATTTCCATTAACCATTAACATTTAATGGTTAATGGAAATTATTTTCATTAACCATTAAAATTTAATGTTTAATGAAAAATACTTTCATTGACCATTAAAATTTAATGGTTAATGAAATTAACCATTAAAATGTAATTGCATTAAAAAAAGTAATGCATTATTTGCAACCCTGCCCATTACAATGTAGTGTGTAATAGAAAAAAATTCCATTACCCATTGCAATGTAATGTGTAATAGACAAAACTTTGATTGCAATTTTGGGTATGGAAAAATATAGATGAATAAATTATTGCAATTTTGCATTACATTTTATTGGCTTGGGACTTGGATTTTCACCTTAAATTCTAAAAAGCATCTATATTATAATTCTAAAAATTTAAGTCCTAAGTCAATAAAATGTATTCATCTATATTTTTCCATTCCCAAAATTACAATCAAAGTTTTGTCCATTACACATTAAATTGCAGTGGGTAATGGAAATTTTTTCTATTGCACACTACATTGTAATTGGCAGGGTTGCAAATAATGCATTACTTTTTTGAAAGCAATTGCATTTTCATTAACCATTAACATTTAATGGTTAATGGAAATAATTTCTATTAACCATTGAATTTTAATTGTTAATGAAAATAATCTCCATTAACCATTAAATTTTAATGAAAATAATCTCCATTGACCATTAAATTTTAATGATTAATGGTTAATGAAAATTCTTTCCAATAACCATTAAACGTTAATGGTTAATAAAAATGCAAATGCACTAAAAAAAGTAATGCATTATTTGCAACCCTGCCCGGATGATTGTGTTAAGAGCATTCTAAGCATCTCTTGTTTTTTTACACTCTCCCTCCGTCTCCTCTCGGTCGGTGATTGGGTTGATTGAGTTTTTTCAAAAACTCAGAATAGGTCTTGCGTAGCAATTTTTGTTCTAAACGTAAAATTTTTGAAGCGGTCGCGACAGGAGAGTTCAGTACAAACCGGAGCCACGTCCCGGACCCGATTATCGCGAACGCCTCGATTATCATGGAGGGCCACGTGGAGGGGCACCTCATTCTGTATCACCGACGCCACATTCCCGTGACCGCGAGAGAGATCGTGAACGCGAGCGCGACTATTACGAGAAGTACGAGAAGAAGCACAAGAGGCCTTCGAGGGAAGTTATCGTCGAGCGTATTCCACCGACGAAGCCTTGGAGGGAGGAAGAACAGATATCGGTCGAGCGTGGACGCGGTGACGAATGGGCGGATCCTTGGATGCGACGAAAGTCACCGACCGCCGTTAGACGAAATCCAAATGCCACGAGACGTTCACGAAGACAATCGTATTCGTCGGGATCGTCGTACTCTACCACGAGGTAACGTTACAAGGTCGTTCACTTTCATTTCATCGAGAATTCATTGCACTCGTGTACACGTATGAAATAACATCCAGGGAAAATGGGCGAACATTCGTAAATTCCTGAATATTTTTTATCCTATCGTTTATTTTTCTTGCATGAAAAACAATCAGCGTCACTTGATCAATGTAAACACCTTGTAAATTCTTCCAGTTCCAGGGAAAATGGGCGAACAATCGTAAATTCCTGAATATTTTTTATCCTATCGTTTATTTTTTTTGCATGAAAAACAATCAGCGTCACTTGATCAATGTAAACACCTTGTAAATTCTTCCAGTTCTAGCCGCAGCTCGAGCCGCTCTAGCACATCTTATGATTCTTTGTCCAGGTCCCGTTCCCCATCCCCTTCCTCACGACCCCAAAGGAGTAACAAGGGGAAACCTCCGTCCTCACCGCCACCACAAAATCCAACGATCGTGGCAGCGCCACCGCAACGTGGTGCTATGCTCATGAATCCTCCCGCTCCCTCGCCCCGTCCTCCAAAAGGATCGATCTCGCCGACTACCGGAACACTCCATCGTCGCGCCGGTCTCAATCCCCCGGCACCGAGTCCCCTGATAGCTCAACGGCATCACGAAAAATCCCGCGACAAAGCGGCTCTCGCTGCCGCAGCTGTGGCTAAAGTCATCAAAAGTAGATCGCGGTCGAGGTAATTGTATTTCCGTAGTTCTGTAAGGCATTCAATCCTCCCCCCTCGTCGTCGAGAGTAGTTTGTCTGATGTCACAAATCCCGGTATTTCAGATCTTCTCACAGTAGCTCCGGATCGGAAAGCAGCGGAAGCAGCAGCGATTCCAGCGGATCGACCGATTCGTCCTCATCGGTCGAGGTACGGCGACGAAAAGGCTCATCGCCGCCAGCGTCGCGAAAAGACACCTCAGGAGTGGACGCGCTCAAGCTCAGTGGCACAAAGCAACAGATAAAATTGACCTTCAAGTCCTCTTCGAACAATCCACCGCCGGTGAAAAAGGTCGATCGTAGCGCGACAATTGCAGGAAAAAAGAGACCTCACGAATCCTCCCCACCGTTGGTCGAGAGCAAAGCCAGCGTTGCCGCAGCAGCTGCGAAAGCGGCGAAAAAAGCTAGCTCACGACGCGAGGAGTTGCTCAAGCAGCTCAAAGCCGTGGAAGACGCGATCGCGCGTAAAAGATCAAAAGTATAAAAAGTTAACGGAACGTCAACGGAGATGGATGAGGAACGGAAATATCATGTCAAATGGCACATTTTAACATATGTGCGGCATAAACAAAAAGAACAAACGAATGCAAAATAAACGTGTACAACTTTAGATCATCGTTGCATATAACGAATCGCTTGACATAAGACTAATGTGACGTGGTAATAATAGGTTATAATTACAAGCTGAAATAAAACACTTTGTTTTTAAATTTGAGATAATCAATGATTTTTTAATGTTGCCCCGCTTTTTCGGATACGAAGCTTGAATACCAATATTTTAAGCTATTAGATTAAATACTAAAATAAGAAACAATTATCTAAAAAAAAGAATAAGAGCTCTTCAATTTCAATATCTCTGCGATGGGGAAAATAAGATGCAAAAAATTACGAATCAGAATCAAAAAAACCGCGCTGTCTCTTCATTAACCGTCCACTAGCGACAGCAGCGCCACTATCGGCCATCATCCCAAGGTCTTCGCTCGCACACTTTTGGGAACCAATTTTTTGAACATTGCGCGCGGAGTCTCAATTAATGTACTCCGTGTCGGTCGTCGTTGTCCTCCATTTTAAAGTCGATAAGCGTCGCAGGAAAAGCGAGAAACGTTTTGGTCGATACAATTCGCCTCGAGAAATCTCCCCCCCGTGGAAACGAAAACGATCATCATCATCAACGAGAAATTGAAGTTCGATATATCCCGCTCGATCGAAGCAAGGAAGAATAAAGTATAATCGCAGTATTGCGTATCGATGAAAAGTTGTCCGGTGTTTGGTAACGAGTGTAGAAAATAATCGCAGTAAAGGAGCGGTAAAATTCGTATTCTGGCTCGATGAAATATATTTCGACGGAAGAATCACATTTTACAAAATAATGTTTTCCCGCCGCGCGAGGATATAAATATCGATAATAATACAATTTTGAAAGATGAAAATCGTGTCGAATCTTCACGATCACACAAAACGAATGAACCGGTATTAATAATTTTTTATTCAAATTCCGAGGTTAAGAATTCGATAATTTTAATTTAACTATTTTTTTTTCTCCAGGTATTGTTGAAGGAAAATATAAAAAAAAGCTCGAATCTAGCCCTCGATGTTCATCATCAATATGGAGAGCAACAAACAATCGCACAGTGCCAATGGAACTATTCGACAATCCATATGCGAAGAGGTCAACAAGAATGACATTCAAGTATCGTTGATAGCAAAAATGATGGAGGAAAAGCACACTTATACTTACAAAAAGCTCGTAGTGCCTATATCCATGCGCAGTATATATTGGAAATTTTTTGGTTTTCCCGCCACCGACGACGGCGATATATTGACAAAGGTCAAGATAGTTTGTATCTTGTGCAAGACGCAAATTGCGTACAACAGAAATACGAGCAATTTGAGGATGCATCTGCAGAACAAGCATTCTCAAGAATTGTCGGAATTGGAGGCCGGCACGCCGCCTAAACGTCTCGTAGTGAGTCAAGAAGCCAAAGAAAAGAGAGCCAAGAAACGTATACTCAAGGCGAACATTAATGCGAATCAGCATATTTACACGACAAACGCCGATGGTACCGTACAGATTGAGGGAGATCTGCAATTTGTTACCGATCCCAGTATAAGTCTGTCCAGTATGGAGGATGAATTGGGTAAGAATATGTTAAAAAAAAAACAAATTATGTACACTACCAGCGAAAAGTTTCCAGGCAAAACTTCAAAAAAGGTCTGAAACGTTTTTTTATGCCATTTCGCCGGAAGTCAACGTAGACTAATTTAACAAGCGGCATTTTAGAGGGGAAGAATTCGGCTTCGTTTCCTGATTAAAAAAATTTTTTTTTACAAATTGTATTTAGATTTGGACTCTATTTTGAAAATAGCTGTTTTTCGCCTTTTTTCCCCCTCTCTTCAGGTGCACCAATCTTCTAGAGAAAATTTTTTAAATACATTTTTACGATTGGAATCATGAAGAGGAAAGTTTGAGCTTCAATTTCCTTTTTTTAGAAACTTTGAGCGTTTTTTTTTTTCAAAGTTATTCTATTTTCTGTAAAACGAGGAAATTTGAAAAATCCCGTATAACACGAAAACAAATAGGATTCATAAAAAGCTTTAAGATAGCAAAAAGTTGCGTCTGTTTTTGTTGAGTGCAGAGGAATTTTTTCAGATTTTTTTCCTCAAAATTTTGTTTTTCTCATATTCTGGGTCGGAGCTCGGATCATTCTATTACCATAACTCGAGAACTATGGGATTATTGATAAAATTTCAAGAGGGGAAAATACCTTATTTTTTTACCATTTTCAAAACATTGGAATTTTTTTTCAAAATTTTTTCCCTAATTTCGTTTCCAGCCTCAACATGCGAAAACAAAATTTTAGAAAAAAAATCTTAAAAAATTCCTCTGAACACAACAAAAACAGACGCAACTTTTTGCTTTCTTGAAGTTTTTCATGAATCCTCTTCGTTTTCGTGTTATACGGGATTTTTCGAATTTCCTCTTTTTTCACAAAAAACAGAATAACATTGGAAAAAAAAATCGCTCAAAGTTTAAAAAAAAAGGAATTTGAAGCTCAAACTTTCTCCTTTACGATGCCAATCGTAAAAGTGTATTGAAAAAAATTCCTCTGGAAGATGGGTGCACCTTTTTTCAAAATAGAGTCCAAATCTAAAAACAATTTGTAAAAATAATTAAAAAATCAGGAAATGAAGCCGAATTCTACCCCTTTAAAATGCCCCCTGTTAAATTAGTCTACGTTGACTTCCGGCGAAATGGCATAACAAGATTTTCGCCGGTAGTGTATATTATTATATTGAGTAAAATGTAAATGATTTAAACACAAGAACGGCTTTGAAAATGAAAAAAAAAAATTGACAGAAATCATTTCTACCGAAGATAATCCAATGAACTTATCGAGCGTCGATGGAAAAGTCGTTTCCGACGCAATCACGGAATTCATCGTGATGGATCTTCAATTACCGGAAATCGTTGAGGGACGAGGATTTCAGAGGCTCGTAGCGACGCTCCGTTCACCGTGTGAAATACCGAGCAAGAACAAACTCGAGGATGAGATAATACCAAAGGCGTGCGAGACGTTTCGCGAATCCGTCGCCGCTAATCTCGCCTGTGTTACCGGTGAATTCGGCCTTGCCGTTGAGGAATGGCGCTCGAATTCGGGCGAAAATTTCGTCACACTGTCGTTGTATTATCAAAATACGGACGAGGCGGTTCTCGAGTGCAAAGTATTGAGCACGATACACGCACCTGTCGATTGGAGCGAAGCACAGTGGGGTAGCGTTATCGACACGACATTGCTCGATTGGGATTTGAGAATAGACAGAATAACGGCCGCTATTGTCGCCACATCGAGACAAGAATTATTGTCATCATTGGCGAGTCGCGGTCTCGCGCTCGTACCGTGTTTATTGCACACGTTACAAATTTGCGCTCACGCTTGTTTCGAGAATGTCGACGTTGCATTTATATTGTCAAAGTGTCGGACGGCAATCGGCGTTATCGCGAATCACGGCGGCGCCTCGACGGATTTGAACGTTCAAGAACAATTGCTCGAGGTAATTGAAGTTGAGTCGTTTTATTTCTATATTCAAGATGTTTTATCAGCGTGGCAATCATAGTTGTGAAAATAGTAATGTAAAAGTAATGCGTTACCCATTACTTTAAACAATGTGTATTGGACAAGTTTTCCATTACAAATTACAAAAGTAATGTGTAATGTATGCATGTTCTATTACAAATAAAAAAAAGTAATATGTAATGGATGCATGTCCCATTACAAATAGAAGAAAGTAATTTGTAATGGATGCATGTGCCATTACAAATAAAAAAAAAGTAATTTGTAATGGATGCGTGTTTCATTACAAATAAAAAAGTAATGTGTAATGGATGCATATGCCATTAGAAATAAAAAAAAGTAATGTGTAATGGATGCGTGTTCCATTACAAATAATAAAGTAATGTGTAATGTATGCACGTTCCATTACAAATTACAATTTAAAGAAAAAGTAATTTGTAGTGGAGAATATTCCATTACAAATAGAAAAATTGCCGTGCTCGTATTAGAAACTTGCACATTGCTGTTTCATTATTTTATTTCGCTCACTAAAAGTTCATCCACATTATCCACAATTATCACAAATGATGCATAAAGTTAAAAAAGAAGAACATGCACATTATTCAGGGATTCAATAAAGCGACAAATTTTGTTTCAGTAACTTGTAATTCTTATTAGATTGCTTATAATTATGGGCAACAGCGTGTAAAAGCAAGTTCAATATAAAGTTGGATAATTTTTGGGGTTGAGTACATTTTCGTACTTCATTTTAAACGATGAACTGTCTTTTTTTTTTTTTTAACTTTGTGGATCATTTGTGATAATTGTGGATGAACTTTTAGTGAGCGAAATAAAATAATGAGACAGCAATGTACAAGTTTCTAATACGAGCACGGCAATTTTTCTATTTGTAATGGAATATTCTCCACTACAAATTACTTTTTTTTAAATTGTAATTTGTAATGGAACGTGCATACATTACACATTACTTGATTATTTGTAATGGAACACGCATCCATTACACATTACTTTTTTTTATTTATAATGGCATATGCATCCATTACACATTACTTTTTTTATTTGCAATGGAACACGCATCCATTACACATTACTTTTTTTATTTGTAATGGCACATGCATCCATTACACATTACTTTTTTTTATTCGTAATGGGACATGCATCCATTACACATTACTTTTTTAAATTGTAATGGAATATGCATCCATTACACATTACTTTTTTTATTTGTTATGGGACATGCATTCATTACATATTACTTTTTTTTGATTGAAACGGAATACTTATCCATTTCACATTATGCAGTGTAATGGGTAATAAATACAGTAATGCATTATTTACAATTCTGGTGGCAATATCTGATTTTTTTATCTGGTTGGACGAAAAATATTCAGAGCTTACTCAGATTGATATTCTTTCCAAAGATCGCTATAATTTATATTTTTGCTCCCATTCGGAACTTTAAAGGATAGATTTTTTTTAAGGGTCACGAATTTAGAGTCACGTTTGAGCATTCTTTAAAATTTGCACAAAATTAGACTTATGTAAACTTTACAACTTGAAATAAGAACTAGTATGAGTTACATTGACTATATCTACAAGGACAGAGTGAACTCTTTGAAACGCGACAACTCCAACTCGAATCGGTAAAGATACTTCTGTGTTACGACTCGCTGAAGGCCGAATGTGAGGCTAAATTTTGTTCCGATTGGTTTACGTTTGACGCGAATACTGCGCCATCCATGCACAAAGTTAGTTATCGAGTAACGGCTTCTTTCCTGTGAACAACGAAATTCATCCACATTGCAAAGATACAAGAGATTTTGCTATTTAATGTTTTCGTTACATATAGTTTTACCATCTCACCCCTTAATAGAACTAAAAGACGTTTCACGTTAATGGCATTTAAGAAAAAAATGATTTTATCTTGCAGTTGGACGAGAACGCGATGCTCATGGATTATCCAGCTGTTTGGACGTCGACGTACAATATGCTCGAGCAAATGGTCCTTCGACGGAACATAATAACGTCGATACTCGAGAGCATGGAGGGTATCGATCGTGATGCGATCGAGCTCACGGACGAACAGTGGAAAGTGATCGAGGATCTCGTTAATGTTCTCGAACCCTTCAAGGTCACGATAATGACACTGAGCGAGGAAAAAATGCCGATCATATCGCTGCTCAAGCCTCTACTGTGGCAACTCGTGTCCTCTCATCTCAAAGTCAAGGAGGATGATAGCGAAATTGCGAGATCATTCAAGGAATCATTGTCCGACATGCTCTGCGAACGTTACGCCGACAGCAGTGTAACGCTATTGTTACAAATCGCCACGACTCTTGATCCAAGGTAAAACATCCACTGTAAAATTTTTTATTAAATTTAATATACTTTTTATTGAAATTTCATTATTCTCTTGTATGTTAAATTTCAATAAAAAGTATACAAAGTCTAAATTGAGACATCGATTGGAAAATTATCAATTTTAACTTAAATTTAATATTTGTATTAGGGCGATTTTTTTTCGACTAATTTTTTTTCTTTCACTTTCCACCCGAAATTTTGTCGTATATGTGTGAAAGAAAATTCCCTGAAAGTTACAGCCCTTAATATTAATATTGAGTACTTTTCCTTCGCGTGATAAGTTTTTCCATCTAAAATACACGTAAATGAAAAACTTTTTTCGTCTAAATTTTACCACTCCGCGCTTTTTTATGCTATCACATTGATTTTAGTCGCAATTTACGTAGAATCGAACGATCTTTAAAAGTGTCCTGAACAGTGTAAGTGTAACTTACACTGGTGAGATGGTACGGGTCTCTAAAGTTGATTTTTACTCAAAATTCTCGATTTTTTACTGTTATCTCCGAAATGATCAAGTTAATCGAAAAATCGTAAAGAGACATTTTGTTGGAAATTTAATTTCCTACAAAAAAGGTCCTTTGGACCTAACTGCTAAAATCAATATTTCTTGAGATATTGAACGTTAACTTATTTATGGTATACAATTTGTATAGTTTTTCGAAACAAAAGTTTTTAATTGATGATATTCTATATCATATCACCATATCACATATATCACGAGTGGTGATATGATATGGAATATCAATAATTAGAACCAAAGTTCGATAATCCATAAAAATTTGCATATCGCAAATAAGTTAAGGATCAATATCTCAAGAAATATTGATTTTAGCAATTAGTTCTAAAGGACCTTTTTTGTAGGAAATTAAATTTCCGGAAAATTTTCCTTTACATTTTTTCGGTAAAGTTAATCATTTCGGAGATAACAGCGAAAAAACGAAAATTGTAGGTAAAAATCAACTTTAGTGACCTCGTACTATCTCACCAGTGTAAGTTACACTTACGCTGTTGAAGACACTTTCAAAGATCGTTCAATTCTGCGTAAATTCCGATCAAAGTCAATGCGGTAGCATAAAAAACCGCGGAGTGGTAAAATTTTGAAGAAAAAAGTTTTTGATTTACGTGTATTTTAGATGGGAAAATTTATCACACGAAGGGAAAGTACTTAATATTAATATTAAGAGCCGTAACTTTCAGGGATTTTTCTTTCAGACATATGCAACAAAATTTCAGGTGGGGAGTGAAAGAAATAAAAAAAGTAAAACAAAAATCACCCTAATTTGTATATTGAAATTAAGAGAATAAACCCTGAAATAAAAAATTTATATTAGAATATTACATTTATTTATAAAAACTTCATATTTTAAAACTTCATAATTTTTTAGTGTCATTAAACTCGGGATCTGCACTGTTTTCATTAGTTATTGTTTGAACATTTTTTGTATGCAAAAAAAAAAATACTACATTCATCGTGCAAGATATTTCGGTTTTCTATTTTCCCCGGAAAAATTCAAATATTTTCAAAGTTATGCTAATTACTTTTTTTTTTTACTTTGCAGATTCAAACAGCTCCCTTATGCGCCTGACGAGGACAAAAATATGGTAACGGGACCGATAAAGGAAATGCTGACAAAATTAATTGTCGAGGAAACGTGCGAGCCGATCGAGCGAAAAGTTGAGTGTGAACAAACGGCGAAGAAGAGCCGTTTGTCGGGAATGGCGATGCTTCTCGGTGGATTATGCCCAACGAAAAGTGGAATGCCGGCAGAGGAAAAAGCTGACCTCGAATTGGTGCAGTATCAGTCCGAGGCAACCGCCCCTCTCGATTGTTGTCCATTGCAGTGGTGGGCACGAATGTCCGCGAAATGCCCGAATCTCGGTAGATTAGCGAGACGCTATAATTGCGTCCCGGCTTGTTGCGCCCCGTCATCGCGGATTCCCGCAGACGCTCAAGTGCTCTACGACACGAGACGAGCCGCACTTCCCTCACACTTGGCCGATAAATTATTATTTCTTCACGGAAATTATGCAGTCTGAAATCCAAAAAATTCGATCCACGAGCGAGATCGTTTTTTCTCATGTATTCACAATTTTTTGTTCACCATAAAGCTATTCGTCGAAGGATGCTTACCATTTTTATAATTAGACCCCGAAAGTAGTTTCGCGAAGATTTGCGTAACTCAATCGTGCATTTCGCCAAAAAATTTCGAGAGGAAAATTCCTCTCGACGGGCACAGAATAGGGAATCGCGAGTTTTTCTCTCGATTGAAGCGAAAGTTCATTATTGCGCGATCAGGAAGGGTAAAATCAATCATTATAAATATTAAAATACCGCATGGGAACGTACATGTAGCTTGGAAAGCCATATTACGTTGTGTAAAAAGATACAATAAAATCACGATTTCACGCTACATCCAAAAATGTATCAATATTTTTAAATATACTTGAATAAGTACAACAATTGAAATTTAATACGTAGCATAATAATTATATTAGATATTAAGAAAGATGTACGAACGAGGAATGATCAATTTTCGTCGTTTCAATAAACTATCGAAAATATTGTATAGTTGTTCCGTTTAATCGCAGAATTTTCAAAAAAAATATTGATCCATTACATTTGGCAAATGTTCGTTATTTGAATTACACATTCTTCATAATTAACAAAAAAACTGATCATATTCGTTAAAATCTAATTGTCATATTCGTTACACTCTTTTACTCTCTGCAAAAATTTATTCTCACGATTTACACGAAAAAAAGTGTCGGTAGTATTTAGGGAATATTTAGTTGCTTTTGCATCCATCCGGAGCCCTCGTAAAATCTTGGATCGGCTATTCTCAGTGACGCGCGTTTGTAAAAGTAGTAGTACAAAACTGAAACTTAAAAAAAAAGATTTTCATTTAAAAGCAAAAAGGAAGCATGAAAATATTAAAGCAGTATCATAGTCTAAAACATAAATTTTTAAGCCATTTTTGTGAATTAAAAGGTATAAATTTTGCAACAGTTTTTTTTATTCCATATTCAAGAATTCAACCCCTCAAAAGACGAAAAAAATAAATCTGATTTCCTGCAGAGTTGTGAAAATAGTAATGTAAAAGTAATGCTTTACCCATTACTTTAAGCAATGTGTATTGGACAAGTTTTCCATTACAAATCAAAAAAGTAATGTGTAATGGATGCATGTGCCATTACAAATTAAAATAGTAATGTGAAATGAATGCGTGTTCTATTACAAATAAAAAAGTAATGTGTAATGTATGCACGTTCCATTACAAATTACAATTAAAAAAAAAAGTAATTTGCAGTGGAGAATATTCCATTACAAATAGAAAAATTGCCGTGCTCGAATTAGAAACTTGCACATTACTGTTTCATTATTTTATTTCGCTCACCAAAAGTTCATCGACAATTATCACAAATTATCCATAAAGTTAAAAAAAAGAACATGCACATTATTTATGGATTCAATAAAGCGACAAATTTTGTATCAGTAACTCGTAATTTTTATTAGATTGCTTATAATTATGACTAACAGCGTGTAAAAGCAAGTTCAATATAAAGTTGGATAATTTTTGGGGTACATTTTTGTCCTTCATATTTAACGATAAACTGTCTGTTTTTTTGTTTCTATTTTTTAACTTTATGGATCATTTGTGATCATTGTATATGAACTTTTAGTGAGCGAAATAAAATAATGAGACAGCAATGTGCAAGTTTCTAATACGAGCACGGCAATTTTTCTATTTGTAATGGAATATTCTCCACTGCAAATTACTTAAAAAAAATTGTAATTTGTAATGGAATGTGCATACATTACACATTATTTTTTTTATTTGTAATGGAACACGCATCCATTACACATTACTTTTTTTATTTGTAATGGCACATGCATCCTTTACACATTACTTTTTTATTTGTAATGGGACATGCATCCATTACACATTATGTATTTTTTTTATTTGTAGTGGGGCATGCATCCATTGCACATTACTTTTTTTATTTGTAATGGAACATGCATTCATTACACATTACTTTTGTATTTTGTAATGGTACACTTATCCATTTCACATTATGCAGTGTAATGGGTAATAAATACAGTAATGCATTATTTACAACTCTGATTTCCTGCTTGATTGAACTAGAATACTGCTCTAGATTATTTTCCATATCACCGATGTTTAATTGACGAAAAATTATATACCCGTTCTGTGAGTCGAATAGAGGCTGTGAAAACCTTTCGTCCAATAATTCTCGAGAGGATTGTACCAATGAAGAGTCATATGCCATGTGTGAAGACTTATGCTCAATATTATATAAACCACGCAAAGTACAAGAGTCGTGCGAAATCTCACATAGAGAAGTTGAATCAAACCAGCCTGAAGAGAAAAAAAATGTCATTATCTCTTTTTCGGATTTCAAGAAGTAGAAAAATTTATTTGCAAAAACTACCTGAAAAATGTACGTTGCAAAGAAATTGACGAGCAGTACGGTTAGAGCAATAATCAAGGAAAAATCTTGAACGCTGCAACAAATAAAAACAATCGAAGCATCGGGTGCGTCATCAAATGCATTTTTTAATCTGTTTATTTAGACAACAATGCAATCGAAATGAAAAAATGTCCTCTGAGATAGCGTCTCTACGTTGTGAGAAAGAAATATTTTACTTACATGTAAAGAGTGAGAAGATCGACTGGATTCGGTCTGGCGAAACTCGCGAAAGAATTAACGCAGATATCGAGAAGCAAAAGTGTGTATTGAATAAAAACGATCACGGGATATTGCCCGTAGCTCGGAATATTCATTTATCTCGCGTCCGATCCGCGAAATATGTTTACCGTTTACTTTTTATTTTTTGTTGTGACATTTGAAATGTCGTTGTCATGACGACGACCACGGACACTAGACTGAAGGCAGGAATAAAACGTTCTGGGGCTAACTTCACTCTAACTTCTCGACGACAGCGCTGCCAAGCGGCTATTTTACACACCATCTTAAAGTGATGGCGTTGATACAATAATACATTTGCAGGGAACGGTGTTGAGCAATTTTTTTCGCATTAATGCGCTTACTACGTTAAAGAAACTAACAATTAATGTGCCCATAACAAAGGAAAAGTGTAATTACACGTGTGAGAGATGAGAGAAGGAAAAGGTTTTCACGAATAACGTCGATAAGTCTTAAATTGCATTACGTGAAATCTTAACCTACAAATGTTTTCGCATATCAACAAAAGCAAAATAAAATTCTCATGAATCGCGACTAACATAGGGCAACATAAAAAGAGAAAATACATCAACATGTCCGCGACTACTGAAGAAATAACACCCATGGCTTCACCGAAAAGCAGTGTTGATCTTCAAAAGCAACAACCGAACGATGCGAGGGTCGATAAAACTTCGGAAAAGTGTAATCTCTCGTTCATGTTCAATTTCGATCTGAAAACAGTCATAAGCGACGATTCCTCGGATTCGGAAAAGACGGATTTGCAAATCGATGTTGCGGAGATCGACGAATATCAATCGCCGAAGAAACGTTCAAGAATCGAGATAGATGAAACATCAGCGCTGAACGAAATGGAGGAGGAGATCGAGAGGCAGCTTGACGCCAAAGCTGCCAAGACCAATCTAACGGCAACCAATGTCAAGAATATACTGAGGCATGTCATTACGAACGAGCACGTCATGGCTATGGTGCAGAATAGATTGCACAATACAGAGGACGGGACCGTTTTTGAGCCGAAGCTCACGAGAGCCAAAGCCAAGTTAGTGAATGAAGATATTCAACCTAAAATTATTCATTGTGGGTCGAAAAAAATCGATTTTTCAACAATTTTGTCTTGAAAGACATTTTAATTTATTAACGTAAAACTTTATATACATATTTTTGTAACTCTTAACTCTATTTTAAAATTTTTTTTTTCAAAAAATAACTATTCTCAAAACTGCTGTTGCCGATCTTCGGGAGATCGTCTATAAATTTTGATTCGATCATCCATAATCAAATTTTTTTAAAGATTTCGTTAATATAAGGTATAATCTATTATTTGAAGGAATAAACAAAATATCACATTTAAACAAAATTGAAGCTTTTCAACAATTTTTTTTTATATTCTTGATGAAAATTTTGGCCTCCAACTGTTTATAAAATAGAAAATATTTATCAGTAAAAAAAAACCTTTCATTAATTGCTAAAAAATATATTTATAAAGCTTGTGCAAAACTTTGAGACTGATTAATTATGACGTTTCTGAGAAATCTTTCTCACAGACTCAAAAAACAGTTTTGAGAAAAACGTGTTTAAAGTTCCACATAGTAATTACAGGTTTATAAATATGCCTATAAATTCGAAAATATTTGTGGGATTGACATGATTTTTTTTGTGTACATAGGGCGTTCCATCCCAAATCGGACAGTTTGAAAAACTTTTTTTTTTATTGTCTCAAATTTTTTATAGTTTTTAGTACCCATAAAAAGACCCTTGCTGTTAAATTTTTAGATTTTTTTGATTACCCGTTCAAAAGATATTAAATTAACAAAAAAACTGCTCTTTTTTCGGTATTTTGGTCATAACTTCTTTAATAATAGTACAAATTAAAAGTTTTTTTTTGAAATTTTTTCTTTTTTTATGGCCTTTTCAGAAAAAATACAACAAAGATTTTGATTTTTTTTTTTAAATTTTCTTTTAAACATCTATCAATTCAACCACTTTTAAGCCTAGTCCGATTGTGGGCTTTCCATAACTACTATTTTTTTTCGATTTTTGAAAACTGAAATTTTTTTTTATTTCAAAAGTTTTAAAAAAAAGCTGTCAAAATAAATTCTAAATAATGAAATAAAATACTATACAGTAACGAAAATTGGTATTCATAATAACTTATAGAAAAAAAAAATCGTATTTTCAAAAATCAAAAAAGAATAGTAGTTATGGAAGGCCCACGATCGGACTAGTTTTAAAAGTTGTTGAATAGACGTATAAAGCAAAAAATTAAAACAAAAATATATATACCCCCACTATTAAAAACGCGATTTAAAGTTTAAAACTCAAAAAACTCATTTGAAAACACGTCGAATATTTTTGTTGTATTTTTTTCTGAAAAGGTCATCAAAAACAAAAATAAAAAAAAACTTAATTTGGACCATTATTAAAGAAGTTATGACCAAAATACCGACAAAAACCGGTTTTTGGACTTTTGAAAGGGTTAATCACAGAAATCTCAAAATTTGCCAGCACGGGTCTTTTGATGGGTACTGAAAAATATAAAAAATTTGAGGACATAAAAAAAAAGTTTTTCAAACTGTCTGATTTGGGATGGAATGCCCCATATACTTAAATATATGTACCTCATGAGAATGAAATTAGAAAAATCGATTTTTTGAAAATCCTGACTGGATATAATCCCTTAAGATTTAGAAATTATGTGTACGAAATTGGCGCAAGAAAAAAATTAATCTAAAGTTCCTAGTTCTATAGTCAAGAAAATCAAGTACTAAATTTGGATAATTGGTTAGACATGTTTTTTATTCAAGATATTTTAGGGAAACCAAATTTTTCTAAAAAGTTCCAAAAGTCACATGGTTTTTTTTCCATCGTCTGTAACTATTATTCGATTTCAAACAGAGAATTGGCGATGCAGCAGCCAAACATGCCATGGCCAATGACGCCGATGAAGAAGACATCATCGTCCGAGGTCCAGGAGTTGATAGAGAAAGATTTGTCCGAGGATTCATCGGACGAGGAGTACAGTCCCGAGGAGGAGCCGCAGAGCGAGGATGAGATCGAGATTGAAAATATGACGGGCAGCGACGTTGAATTGCAGCAATCACCGATCGTTGATTCGTTGGAAAAGTCTCCCACGCCCGATAATCAAGAAATCACGGAAATTCATCACGACCACGATGGAGTATTTAAAATACCGGAAATTCCTCACGTTCCAACGGAAGATGAGAGTATAGGACAGAGAACACGTTCGAAATTGAGTCTGAGCGAGACTCCTCTGGAGCAGATCGAACAGGCATTCATACCGCCTGACATTACGATCGACATGTACGATGATTGGGATCACGACAAAGATCCAGATTGGAATAATTTTCTCAAAGAATTTACCCAACCTCTCTGTCATTTGACAGCGAACGAGGATGACCCTGAGGCCGATCCCGAGTACAATATACTCGAGGACAAGGAGACCGATTTGCTCGACAAGGAGGAATTGCGAATGGACAAAGCCGTTAAAGTAACGAAGAAGGAATTGAACGATTTGGTGGCGGAGCTCTTTGAATTCGAGGACATGTTCACGATGGATAAGGTCGAATCACCGAAAAAGCGCAATACACCGGAAACGACGATGACGATAACGCAAAATATAACAAGGAACAATTGCATGGTGGATCTAATACCGGCACTCGCCGAGCCTGAATTGCCAAAATTAGTAAGCAGCGGTCAATTGAATCTTCTCGCGACGCAATTGCGTCAACACGTACAATTATTGACTCAACACTTTGGCATGACTTACATGCATCCGGAATTGCACGTAAATTCAATAAAGTGCAAGGATAATCTGCGAAGTTTTAGTTTCCTCAAAGACGGCGCCGATTCGGCGTTCAACGTTGAAAATTTGTCCCACGCACTGAAGTTCATCGACGATTGGGAGGAAAAATTTCACGACACCGATTTTGCCGCACAGTACAAAAGTTTCATCGAAGAGGAAATACGAATGGATATACTTCAAAGCAAGAAAGGTCATAAGTACATACCGAAATTTCATCCTGAATTGGTGACGCTGTTCATAGAGTCACGAGCTCTCATGTATCCACAATTGTTGCCTCATACACCGTTCAGAACGTCCCTCCTGAACTCGACGAGGGCGCGTTACTTGAATTCAGAGGAATGCCTCATTGCTCTTGGTCTCGAGCAATTTAGCCCTTTCGTCGAGGCCAGAAAATCAAAATTCCTGAACAAAAAAATGCGTCTCATGGACACGGTTCAGCTTATATCGCAATATATGCTACCCTGTAGACCACCGAACGCAATGTTCAAGCACATTCTTCATAGTAAAGCATCGAAAATGGAAAATCCGATTAAGCATTATTTTAGAACGGGTTATGCACCGAGAACGATACACTGCATAATGCTTGAGTGCGTGCTCGTAGCGCCGATTGATCAACCCCGTGAATGTCTGCCGAGTATATGGCAGGAGTACGTTGCCCGTGTGGAATATCTGAAGAATCGAGAGCGTCGACAGAGAAAAGTTAAATTATTGAAAAAAGTGACTAAGGGCCAAGAAATTGAACTCACAAAGCCAACGGATTTCATGAGTATAGATCCGAGCTACGTTAATCCAATTGTCAATGCATTGCCGAATATCACGAAGTCGAGCTCGGAGTCGAAGAACGAGGCTGAAAAATCGTCGTGTCCCGTCGAAACGAATGACGAGAGTTCAGACATGACCGTCGTTGATGAAACTGTCAATACGAGAGTGCCGCAAATGAGAAAACGAAAGCCGCGTTTGGCGAAAATTCGTAGCGCTCAGAATATAAAAATGATGGCTAAGGTTTCAGTCTCACAGAGAATGGCGATTTGCAGGAAACGGAAGTCTCGCGCCAAGAGCGAATCTTCGAAGGACGAGTCTGAGGAATCTCGCGGTCCAACGAAAGGGGTCAGAATAATTTTATGAAATTAATGGATATTTCAGATGCCTCGAATTTTTGTTCCTTTCAATTTTCTGACAATGCTCTTGAACCCTTGTTTATCCTTGAAAATTACTGAAAGTTCATTTCAATTTTGTTTATGGGTCATTTCATGTCAAATCGACCCCTTTCAATTTCGATGAAATTTGGTCAGAAGTTTTCGTTTTTAATAAATCGAAGTTCCACCAAAGGAAAATAATTTTAAAAAATTGTTTGGAAAGTTATGAAAAATTAAAATTTTCGAGATGTTTCAAATCTTTTAAGTTTATTTTTTAAATATCTTGAAAACTGTTATGGTTACGAAAAATCGTTCTGAATTCGCCTTAGAGAGTATACTTGGGACTACGATTAAAATAATATTCCGAAAAAAAATTTGAAAAATAATGAATTTGGAGAATTTTGAATTTTCAAAAATCGTCAAAATCTAAGTTCCGTGTTAAATTTTTGGTTCAATTTTTTTTACATATTACCTTGTACTGATCTTAAAAGATCCTGAAATTTTCAGAAAAGTGTTTTTTGTTTATATGAAAAATATGAATTTTCTAATTTTTAAAAATCGTGTAAATCCACGATAAACATTAAATTTTTTGTTATATAATACCTTGTACTGATATCCTGAAATTTTCAGGATGGTGTTTTTTTGTTTCAATTATACGAATTTTTGAATTTTGGTAACAAAAATTGTTTTTTTTTTAACCAAAATACTGTTACGTTTCTTTTTTTACTGCTGAAAATTACAAAACAACATGATTGCTCAACTTTACTTAACTGAGAGGTAAAAGAAAACTTTTTTTTTTACCAAAATTCAAAAATTTATATTTTTGAATCAAAAAAACACCATCCTGCAAATTTCAGGATCTGTTAAGATCAGTACAAGGTATTACATTAAATAAAATTTGACCAAAAATTTAATGTTGATCGTGAATTTACACGATTTTTTAAAATCCAAAAATTCATATTTTCGAAAAAACAAAAAAAACCTTTCTAAAAATTTCAGGATCTTTTAAGATCTGTACAAGGTATTATATTTAAAAAATTGAGCCAAAAATTTAATACGGAACTTGGACTTTCACGATTTTCGAAAATTCAAGATTCTCCGAATTCATCGTTTTTCAAAAAAAAATTTCGGAATATTTTTTTTTTCGTAGCCCCAAGTATACTCTTTAAAACGAATTCAGACCGATTTTTCGTAACTATAATAGTTTTCGCGATATTTAAAAAAAAACTTGAAAGATTTGAAAAATTGTAAAATTTTGAATTTTGCATAACTTTCGAAAAAAAAATTTAATTTTTTTCCTTTGGTATAACTTCGTTTTATTAAAAACAAAAACTTCTGACCGAACTTCATCGAAATTGAAAGGGGTCGATTCCAACTCTTGGTCGCTTTGACATGGAATGACCCATGTACAAATCGTTTAATTTTTGATAACCCTTCAAATTTTACTCATTCTTGGAATATCCTGAAAATATCCTTGAGTTGTTGGGAAAGTATTGCTCGACCGATTTTTGTTAACTACTTTTATTAATTGCAGGATAACGAGGACGAAATTGCCGAGCTCATGCTCGCGAGTACGACAATCAAGAAAGAAACGGCGTCTCGGAAAAAAGCTAAACAGGCACGAGAATTGGAGAATATCAAACGTTTGCTGGATGCCGAGAGTGAATCTGCCCAAGATGAGAGAGCCTCGAGTAAGTTTTGTTCATAATAAACTTTATAATTTATCTTCAGAAGTAAATGTAATTGATATTTTTTTACAATGCGATTACAATTAATCGTGATTTCTAATATCTTTGCAGAATTCGCTGAATCGTATGTTCAAAAATTACACCGTACTTTGGAGTCCACGAGTCCGGAAACGCTGAAGTCAGTTTCCAAGATTTTCGTTGAATACAATGAACAGCTCGAGGCTATAAATCGAAAGGAATGTTTGAATGCGAGCTCGATCGATATCAATAACGATGCGACAATAACAACGAACGAAAGAAGAGAGAAGGAGCGCATGGAGAAAGATTTACTGGCGATAAATCTCTACAAGGATGTTTGCAACGAATTGCGCGACCATCCGGATTTGCGAACGGATTTTCTGTTATTTTTGAATCCGCATCAGGCAGCGATGATCGACGAATCCACGCAGCACACGATGTTACGAAAAATGAGCGAATTCATGAACGTTGCGCAGATATATTTCGCCAAACAACCGTCACGTTTGACGAAAGTTATGCGAGCAATCACACAATTGGCGTCCGATCGTTACGTCACAATGGCCGACGTTAATGCGGCCATGGAGCCGATCCTCAAAGGTCATCCGTTGGTAATGGACATGTTCCTTCAAGTATTTCCAATGGGAAAACCACCGGAAAGGTAAAGAGAAATTTTATATGGAATTATTTGGAATTATATTCGAAAAGAAATTAATTAACAATAGGTATAAAAAATAAAATAAACAATAAAAAAAATTTGTGGGTGCTGATGACCACACGGTAGAAGTGAAACTTCCTTTGGGATACTCTTTTCTCGACAAAATATTCTTTTTGGATCATCTATTCTTATCGGCAAGGAAAGCCAGTATATCAAATCAAACTTAGAATTAGCGAACGGCAAATTAAAAATTTAATTTGTAATTTAAAGTTTTCTCATTACAAATTACAAATGTAATTAGTAATTGAAAATTTTCTAATTACAAATTACAAATGTAATTAGTAATTTAAAATTTCCTAATTACAAATTACAAGTGTAATTGGTAATTAAACCTTTCCTAATTACAAAGTAGAAATGTAATTAGTAATTCAAAATTTCTTAATTACAAATTACAAACGTAATTAGTTTCAAATTTCGCACTAGTTACATTTTAATTTTTCAATGTAATTAGAGACAAATTTCACTCTAATTACATGTAATTAGGACCAAATTTTCGACTAATTACATGTTTCAATGTAACAAGAGTCAAATTTGACTCTAATTACACTGATAAAATGTAATTATTTCGAAATTTTAACCTAAGTACATTTGTAATTTGTAATTTGAATTTTTCTAATTACTAATAACATTTGTAATTTGTATTTAGAAAATTTTCAATTACTAATTACATTTGCAATTTGTAATGAGGGAATTTTCAATTACTGATTACATTTGTAATTTGTAATTAGAATGTAATTAATTACAAAAACGCCCAACTCTGTTAAGCAGACAACAAAGACACTATTTGTGCGAAAAACGTGACGCTCGGCCGTTCCATTTGTCCGTAACGCTCTCGCGCCGAAACGCGCCCATAGAAGTTTCACTTCAAAAATATAATTGAATTAACAAGTTTTTTAATTAGTTAATTAATTAACAAGTTTGTTAATTAGTTAATTAATTAACAAGTTTGTTAATTAGTTAATGAATTAACAAGTTTGTTAATTAGTTAATGAATTAACAAGTTTGTTAATTAGTTAATTGTTAATTAATCAATTCGGATCAATAAATTCAAATGGAATATCAGTTTATCACCCAAATTATAATAACTTTTTTTTTCTTCAATTCTAGTTTATTTTCGATGAATCTCTTTGAGAATCTAACTTGTCCAATGGGGCCTCACGACAAGCACAAAATATATTCTCAAGATTCGGCGGAACTGTACGAAAACATTGAATTGCCATTGCCAACGTTCCAAGACGATCCGTACGGCGGTGACAATTGTCATTGCGATTGTCACGATCCTCTTGATCCGAATTGCAAAATGGTAACAGTGCATTGTTTATCGTGCGGTATGAGATTCTTAAACGGTCGCATATATCTGCAAACGTCGGAGGGTTTGAGACCCGCGAAGATCACTTATCCCGGCAATGAGGAAGAAAAATTGGAGAATATCGCGAGGATATCATTGAAGACGAGCGATAGATTTGTGCCCGGTCCAACGACATCGCGTCGTCGTAAATCATCGAAAAACGAGACTACGAACGAGGAAGCGAGCGCGAAGCAGTGCGCCGCAAAATCATCGCCGACGAAGGAAAACGCCGATGACGCCGATCGAACGAAATCACGAAGAAGCGCCAAATCACCGCCGAAAATTTGTGATCAGAAAAAAAATGAATATTCACCGATTCCAAGTACAAGCAATTCCGGCTTGACTTACGAATCGACCTCGCCGTTGAAGAGCATGCGCGAAACGCGGGCCGTACGTCGCGAGGCAAAATTGGAATCTCAATTTACCGAAACAACGGATAATTGTCGAATTAACGACGATAATTATCCGGGCACGAGTGAATCCAACGTCGACAGTGATTCAGAGGATACGATCGATATCAAAGAGGAAATTATTGAGAACATGGATTGGGATTGCACGACGAAACCCTGGACCCGTAACGAGGATATGATACTTTTGCAAAATATGAAAGACGATTATTCCGACACGATGTTTGGCTCTGTTAGTTCAATGCTGGGCAACAGATCAACCGAAGAGGTAAATATGATTATCCTTAGATTGTTTTATTTTACGATAAGATAACACTTTTGAAGTGAAACTTCTATGGGCGCGTTTCGGCGCGAGAGCGTTACGTTTACAAATGGAACGGCCGAGCGTCACGTTTTTCGCACAAGAAGTGTCTTTGCCGTCTGCTTATCAGAGTTGGGCGTTTTTGTAATTAATTACATTGTAATTACAAATTACAAATGTGATTAGTAATTAAAACTTTCTAATTTTATATTACAAATGTAATTAGTAATTGACAAATTTTCAATTACAAATTACAAATGTAATCAGTAATTGAAAAATTTCTAATTACAAATGTAATTAGGTTCAAATTTCGCACTAATTACATTTTATCAATGTAATAAGAGTCAAATTTGACTCTAACTACATGTAATTAGTCGGAAATTTGGTACTACTTACATTAAAAAATGTAATTAATCGAAAATTTGGTTCTAATTACATTGAAAAATGTAATTAGTCGGAAATTCGATAGTAATTACATGTAATTAGAGTGAAATTTGACTCTAATTACATCGATAAAATGTAACTACATAGTACGAAATTTGAACCTAATTACAATTGTAATTAAGAAATTTTCAATTACTAATTACATTTGTACTTTGTAATTAGGACATTCTCAATTACTAATTACATTTGTAATTTGTGATTAGGAAATTTTCAATTACTGATTATATTTGTAATTTATAATTAAATTTTTTTCTATTAATAATTGAATTTGTAATTAGAAATTTTTCAATTACTAATTAAATGTGTTATTTGTTATTCGAATTTTTTCAATGACTAATAACATTTGTAATTTGTAATTATAAAACTTTGAATTACAAATTAAGTTTGTAATTTGCCGCTCGCCAATTCTGAGTTCGATTTGATGTACTTGTTTCCTTGCCGACAAGAATAGACGATCGCTAAACTCAATCAATCCCTAACTGATTCTTTCATGAAGTTCAACTCTGAGTAATAATTATTTATTATTATAGTTATTGATTAAAATGTGAAAAATTCACAATTTCTCCGATAAAAATTTCGTTACACCTCTTACTGGATTGAAAATTAACGTACTAACGAAAATCGATCTTATCATGTTTCAGGTCCAAGAGAGGTCCAAAATACTACTGTCTTTGCTGGAAAGAATGGCGTAGCTTAAATTTCCAAGAAGAACAATCTTGTTTTCCGAAACTAAATTTTTAATATTTTGTTTTTCGTTTCATTTCATCCCCAATTGATCCGTGAATAATTGTACAGCTTAAGTTTTATTTCTCGATTAGTGATAAAATCGTGCCTTGTTTTTCGTTCTTTTTTCTAGTAATTTTTCCTTTGATCATTTTCGCTTACTCAACAACACTGATGGATTATTCAAATGTGTCTTTTTTATACAAAAAAATAAACGACGAAAAAAAATATTCCTCAGTTGTTTCAATCGATGAAAATCCATAAGCATGAAGTTGGCTTTTTCTCGGTTAATATTTTTTGGTTTGTGAAGAAAAAAAGGAGAAAAAAAACTTACCAGGATGAACTTGGATGGAAGAGTTTTGTGACTTTACGGCCGGATGGGCAGCCGGTGAGTCCCATTTCCCGTCTAATAATAATGTGGAGAATGATTTATTGACTGATTATTAATAGTTGGTTAATAATGATCTATAATTGTTTTAGGTGCTATCGGTCTCGCGGTCGGACATCCAATGGACACCGTCAAGACAATCCAGCAGATGGACGATCGAAGTACGTCGAGCGTTAAAGTTGCCACTCGGATTATGAGGACCGAGGGTCTCATTGGATTTTACAGAGGCATGATGTTTCCTCTCATCAGCGCTGGCACATTGAATTCCGTATTTTTCGGTGTTTACGGAAATAGCCTGCGAGCGCTGAGAGAATCACGTGGCGACGATCCGGAACGTATAATTCCCGAAGGATTGACCGTCTACGAGGACACTTTTATCGCCGGTTGCATCGGCGGAGTCGTTCAAGCAATCATGGCTTGTCCGAGTGAATTCATAAAAGTTCGGGCGCAGACTGGTCAAGGTCAGAGATTCGTGAAAATAGAAAACCAGAAAATATTTGTTTTCCAAAGGAACCAAAAAATATTCCTCGCTGGAACAAGAAAGAACATTTCTCGCGAGGGGAAAAAGAGTAATAATCCTGTAAAATGAATTTTTCTTCGTAGAATATTTCGGCATAGAGGAACAGACTTTTGCGAGGAGCCGAAAACCCGGCGAGAGTGGTCGAAGTACCAGAAAAATGATCGCGGATGCATATCGCACTTTTGGAATTCGTGTCCTCTTCACGGGTTTCGTACCGATGTTCTGGAGGTTCGATTTTCATTTCTTATCACGAGATGTCTATTCTCAAAAATCCTGGCAAATATTGGCTCAATTGTTTTTCGAGGTTTCCCCGAAAATGCGACGCAGCTTAGGAAAATTGAATTTTCACTTCGTCAGTGTTTCCCATTAAATCGTCGTTTTATCCCCGAGGACAGAGATGTAACTTCGAGTGGATTGTACGTTTTGGCTTATTTTTACATGCGCCATCATATGCATGGTCATTTGGAGCTCAATCCGAGTCCTCTTGACACTCTCATGGCTGGCGGAATAGCTGGCAAGTGATTTTACATCTATTTGCTTTTCAAATTTAAATGGAGACACGAATTTTTGAGGCCCTTTACTCCTACTCGGATTGGCAGTTATTTTTTTTATCTTAAAAATGTACAATATTTGTTCTACAAATATTTTTGGATCAATTGATCATAAGAAATGATATTTTACACTTTCTTTATAACAGAAAATATTCATTGCAAGAATGAAAAAAAAATTCCAAGCGTTAAAAAATCAGAATAGTGTACTTTACAGAAGTACAGAATACTTTGAGAAACAAGTGTAAAATAAATTTTGTTACTGGTGATCCATGTAGAAAAAGTTTCCGAACAAAACTTCAAAAAAGGTCTGGAAGGTTTTTTCATGCCATTTCGCCGGAAGTCAACGTAAACTAATTTAACAAACGGCATTTTAAAGGGGAAGAATTCGGCTTCATTTCCGGTTTTTAAAATTATTTTTAAAAATTTGTTTTTACATTTGGACTCTTTTTTGAAAAAAACTGTTTTTCGCCTTTTTCCCCCTCCCTTCAGGTGTACCCATCTTCTGGAGGCATTTTTTTAAATACATTTTTACGATTGGATTAATAAAGGGAAAAGTTCGAGCTCTAATTTCCTTTTTTTTTTTTAACTTTGAGTCATTCTTTTTCTAAAGTTATTTCGTTTTTTGTGAAAAAAAGAGGAAGTTCTGAAAAATCTCGTATAACACGAAAACAAAGAGGATTCATGAAAAACTTCATGAGAGCAAAAAGTTGCGTCTGTTTTTGTTGAGTTCAGAGGAATTTTTTCAGATTTTTTTTTCTAAAATTTTGTTTTCTCATGTTGAGGCTGGAAAAAAAATTAGGGAAAAAAATTTGAAGAAAAATTCCAGTGTGTTAAAAATGGTAAAATAAAGTATTTTCCCCTCCTGAAAGTTTATCAATAATTCCATAGTTAGAGTTATGGTAATTGAATGATCTGAGCTCCGACACAGAAAATGAGAAAAAAAAAATGTTGAACAAAAATCTGAACAAATTCCTCTGAACTCAACGAAAACAGATGCAACTTTTTGTTATCATGAATTTTTTCATGAATCCTTTTTGTTTTCGTGTTGTACGGGATTTTTCAAATTTCCTCTTTTTTCACAAAAAACAGAATAATTTTGGAAAAAAAATCGCTCAAAGTTTTTAAAAAAAGTTAATTGAAGGTCAAACATCCCTTTTTATGAATCCAATCGTAAAAGTGTATTAAAAAAATTTCCTCTAGAAGATGGGCGCACCTGAATAGAGGGGAAAAGGCGAAAAACAGTTATTTTCAAAATAGAGTCCAAATCTAAAAACAAATTGTAACAAAAATTTTAAAAACAGGAAATGGAGCCGAAGGCTTGCCCTTTAAAATGCCGTTTGTTAAATTGAAGTTTTGCCCGGAAATCTTTCCCCGTCAGTGTATTTGTAGAGACACTTTATGAAGTTTAGTTTTAACATACAATTCTAACAATTTAGTTTGCTGTGCTACTTCAAAATTAAAAATTCTTTTAAATTGTAAAATGTTAACGATTGTGTCAGGTACGATATCGTGGATACCGGTTGTCCCATTGGACACGATAAAATCGAGGATGCAAGCTGACGATCTGCGAAACCCTTTTTACAAAGGAACGATCGATTGTGCCCTGAAGCTCTTCAGACTCGGTGGTATGCAGGTTCTCTTCAAGGGATTCGTTATGATAGCCCTTCGTTCTTTTCCCGTTAACGCAACAGTATTTCTCGGTTACGATACAATAATGAAGTGTTTAAAATACTGGGTCGGAAATTAGAAAAAAATGACGCCTGTCTCATTGTACGACGATTTTCATAATACCAAGATAGTATTTTTTTCTTTCAATTTAGTCCCTAATCAAATCGTCGACTTTTTTACTGCATTTATTAATCTTCTGTACAGCGAGCTTCTGCAAAAGAATATATATATATATATATATATATATATATATATATATATATATATATATATCTATATATATATATATATTCGTTAATAAGCTAAGTGACCACTAAACAAAAATGACAAGAATAAAAATAAATTGTACATTCGTTCATTCATGATGCTTATATACGTCTTTAGAAAAAAAAACCAAAAATAAATAAAAATAAACAAAGACAAAATGAAGGAAAGAAAGGAAAAAAGAATTTTGCTGCTCTGATTATCCAAACTTTCTGAGGCCAGTTACAACATTTACAAATTCCTCTCGCCTGAAGAATAAAGAGAAAAAAACGTGAATGATCATTCGCGCTTGGATAATCACCGTAACAAGCGAGGGAGAGAGAGTTAATTCCAATTAATCGTCCCGAAATTAGGAAAATTTGTGAGCAAACATTTGCGACTCTCGTTCCTCACTTCCAATCTATTTTTTCCGGTATTCTATTTGTTTTGTTTTTTTTTTCTTGTAGATATTACAACTATTTGTCATTTATTCAATTATTATTATGCAATTGTAAGAAATTTGTTAAAAACGTTCCCACGTTATACAGTTTCACGCTGACCGGTGGGAGAGCAAAGCTCCGAATTAAGGGATGATTTAGACCGGACCGGGAGCGGGTCTTGGCAAGTTCGAGGCACGGATTGGAAATTTAATGAATAATACGATGTAATTCATATTACAGCAGTCCAGGAGCAACTGTAGAAACGTCCTCACCCATCGAGCGCGAATCTAGAAAAAAATCTATCAATTAATCAATGTCGAGCCTTAAGCATTGCCCATAGCGGCTGAAACCTTCTTTGCTGAATAATAAAAATTCTTTCTTATCTCAAACGTGATGTAATTTTATGCTGATGGCCTTACTCCACATTATGTAAAAGGATAATGACGAAAGCTAAGGATTATTGACTATCCTTGAAATAAAATGAATAATTTCAACTTTTTAAAAAATGAATAATTTCAACTTTTTAAAAAATGAATAATTTCAACTTTTCTTCCCTCTCATGGAGAATACCTTTTTTTTAAACATACACTACCGGCGAAAAGTTTCCGGACAAAACTTCAAAAAAGGTCTGGAACGTTTTTTATGCCATTTCAGCGGAAGTCAACGTAAGCTAATTTAACAAACGACATTTTAATTAAAGGGAAAGAATTCGGCTTCATTTCCCGTTTTTTAAAAAATATTTTTACAATTTGTTTTTAGATTTGGACTCTATTTTGAAAAGAACTGCTTTTCGCCTTTTTTCCCTCTCTCCAGGTGCACCCACTTCTAGACGATTTTTTTTTTTAATACATTTTCACGATTCGATTCATAACGGGGAAAGTTTGAGCTTCAATTTCCTTTTTATAAAAACTTTGAGCAATTTTTTTTCCCAAACTTATTGCGTTTTTTGTGAAAAAAGAGAAAATTTGAACAATCCTGTATAACACGAAAACAAAGAGGATTCATGAAAAACTTCAAGATAGCAAAAAGTTGCGTCTGTTTTCGTTGAGTTCAGAGGAATTTTTTCAGATTTTTTTCCCAACCGAAAATAGACGAAAAGAAATTTGGGAAAAAAATGTGCAACAAATTTCAATGTGTTGAAAATGGTAAAATAAAGTATTTTACCCTCTTGAAATTCTATCAATAATCCCATAGTTCCTAAATTATGGTAATTAAATGATTTTAGCTCCGACTCACGAGATGAGAAAAAAAAATTTGGAAAAAAAAATCCTGAAAAAATTCCTCCGAGCTCAATGAAAACAGACGCAACTTTTTGCTATCTTGAAGTTTTTCATGAATCCTTTTTGTTTTAGTGTTACACAGGATTTTTCAAATTTCCTCTTTTTACACAAAAAACAGAATACCTTTGGAAAAAAAATCGCTCAAAGTTTTTAAAAAAAGTAAAAAACAAATTGTAAAAAAAATTTAAAAAAAAAATGCATCCGAATTCTTCCCCTTTAAAATGCCGTTTGTTAAATTAGTTTACGTTGACTTCCGGCGAAAAGGCATAAAAAACGTTCCCGACCTTTTTTGAAGTTTTGTCAGGAAACTTTTCGCCGGTAGTGTAAGTTTTTCTACATTCACAATACAATTTCTTTATGACATTCAAGAATAATAGTTAAGGCTCGACATTAGCTAATGAACAGAATCATTCTGGGCTCGAGCTCGATTGGAGAAGACTTCTACAGTGGATTATGAGAAAGGTTCTTCAAACTCGGACAGGGTCCGCCTCTGGCATGGTCTGATGTTTATCATCCCTAAATCTTTCGCCTCATATATAAACGTATAGATCTATATATATATATGTTTGTCTGTGTATGTATGTGAGTTATATATAAATAATATATATAATTCATAAGCAACCATGGATATTTTGGTACAATTAATTCATTTTATTAATCCTTTTTTTAAATTTTCATTTATTTAATTTATTGTATATCCGTCCCTCTCGCTATCGTTTCTCATATTTCTTCTTAAAATTTCATTTATTCATTTTTCGTATTCTTTTATTTAAAAAACAACATATATTTTTTTTCACGTTTCTCCTTTCTTCCCAATGGATGTCGTCTACCTTACGCATTAACGTTAATTGTTTTTTTCTTTATGCCATTCGCAAATCTACGATTTATTCGAAGTTTTTCTTCGTCCTTAAGTTTGCATTTTTTTGTTATATATAATTCTGGAGAAAATTAAACGGGCGGGGGAGCAGATTTTTTTGTTCACTTTTGGTTATTCGGCCAGTACGTTTGGGCTGGGTACGATTATAAATGTTTTTTTTTTTTTTTTATCGAAATTCATCCTGTTCTCGATCCTTTCTCGTGTATTTTGCGTCTGTGAGTTTTACAGTGCTCGTGTCGTGTTTGTTTCTTTTTCTCCTGTACTTAACGTACGTTGTGGTATGACTTTTTTCTCGTCTCCTTGCGAGACTTCTCGGTCGTATCATCAATATTCCTATAATTTTATTAAATATATATATATATATATATATATATATATATTTATATATATAAATATATATATAAATTTATTTATATATATATAAATACCTATTTTATTATGTTTTTGTTATATTTATCATTATCATTAATACGAATATATGATACATTTCAAACACCCCCTGCTGGCTCAACTGGGAGGCGATGATCAGAGTGGTGAGGCTCTTTTTTTATTATTTTTTTATCTCTCTCATTTTCTTTGATTCTTATTCCTTTTTTTCAAGTCCATGCGGGGGGGGGGGGGGGGGGGAAATAAAGAAAGAAACAATCTCCTTTTTTCCCCAGCGTCCTGGATGCAAAGGGCCTATTATATATCACGTTGAAAATAAAATATATGTGTGTGTGTTTTTTTGTTGTCTATGATAAAAAAAATATATATCAAAAAATTTTTTTTTTAATGAAGGGATTGCACCCAAAATGACGAGCAGCATAATTACAACGGCGCCTTAAAACGCCCGATTTTTGTCCTATTTAAAAATTTCTCTTCTCAATAATCGTCCTCGTTCTGTCCAACCATATTTTTTCTTTCTTCCCCATACTTTTCCCTCTCGCTCTCGTCCAACGAAACACGACTGAATCATTTCAATCAAGAGACCAACCCATCCACGTGTCACGTGCGCGACACTTGAGTTATGCAATAAAAAAAAAAAGAATTAAAAAAAATATATATTATTAATTCGTCGGATTAATAAAAATAATCATATATAAATATACACAAGTTAAAATTATCGTAGAAATCGTCGGTCGTAGCGCAGCTTCGAGAATGAGTTAAATACGAGAAAATATCGGAGAGAAAATAATAAAATTATTACGAATCGTTTTATCTCTCCACTTCCCCCCTCCCTGATTCTCTTTTTCTTTGCCTATTTTTCTTTTCTCTCTCTCTCTCTCTCTCTCTCTCTCTCTCTCTCTCTCTCTCTCTCTCAGGTCAGTCTCAAGCACGCGTGCGTCGAGATTATCTCTGGCACGACCATAATCGGTAGGTAGTTCTGTCACTCGCTGCTGTCGTTGTGTCCTTTTGTCCGATTTGTTTCGATTCACAAAAGAAAATTATATATATATATACATGATATACATGATATATATATAAAATCGCTCCACGGGCGCTATGATGTGAGGAATAAACTCATACGTCAAGTAAACGCTTTTGCATATATATGTATAATATATGTATAGAGACATTTGTTTTTTTTTTTTTTTTCATTTCGCTAACAACGATAATTTTTGTTATTTTCCTTTTTTTCTCCTTTCTTGTGTGATTTTTTGTTTTTCTTAAATTCTTTTCTTTCCTCTGCAATTCTCTTTGCCGTTTGTTTCCTTCAGTGTACGCGGGAGCAATTCGACGCAAACTAAGGACTAACGAATGGGCAGCGTGGTAGTGGTGTTTCCACCTGTAAAGGAAAGGACATGTGTTGTTTTGAATATTTTTTTTTGTTTTTTTTCTTTTCGTCGTTCACGTCGCACCAAATTGAGCTGGATCTCGGCTCGCATTGATTCTACTCGCGATATTACAATAAACACGCTCTCTCTCTCTCTCTTTTTCTCTCGTTATAATATCCGTTCTCTCTTATTCACGCTTCGTCAAGGATTTATTTCTTCGTTCTTTTTAAATTTTTTTTTTATTTATTTTTCTTTTTAGACGATTTCATCTCACCAGCTCAGGGGCGGGCACGCGTCGCCGGTGCAGTTATGGCAGGAACTGGAGTGTTGGTTGTTGCCGTTAAAGCACCGCGTCGCTCGATCTCCAACTCGTTCAGCTTCTTCCACAATTCGTCTCTCTCCTTCTCCCGTTTCTTCTCTCTGTGATTTTCGATTGTTTTTTTCCGAGCGACGAAAAAGACGAAACAATGATTAGTGAATGGGCGAGAGTAATTTTATACAAAATTCAATTTTTCTCTTTTTGAACGAGTGAAAACCCGATTTATAGGATCATTTGAGAATTTGATTCCAAGGATTTTCCAGATCATTTTTATAGACTCTAAATCTGTTTGCCTGTATCTATTCCAGGTTAAACAGGCTTAACAGGCTTAAACAGGCGGGTTGCCAGCGCTTCAGAGGGTAAAAAATAGTAGAATAGTGACTTTCACAGAAATAGTAACATAATAGTGACTTTTTCGTTTAAATAGTGACATTTTCCCTACCAATTTAGGGACTTTTGTCAAAGCCAGTCGTATTTTTTTCAACATTTCAGAGCTCATTTGCAGTATTTTCATGAGAAACTTGTAGGATATGGGAAGTAAATGAAGGACGAGACAAGACAAACTTGAAAGTGACTTTTTTTCTTCGTCCTTCAAATTTGTCATTTTAGTGATACCATATGAAAGAAAATTTATTACACACTTACCATAGATTTATAACAATCTAAGGCCATACTAGATCTCGCACCCCATTTACACCGTGTTCTTTTTGATATGCCTATTTTTAAGAGGTGGTTCTACCCATCGATACGATCAACTTTTTCTAAGGGGACTCCTCCGAAATCGTGACAAAAAATTCAGCTGTTCCATACATTTTGGATCGAGTAAGTATCACTTTTAGTATGAAAGAGCTGAAATTTTGTTCACGATTTCAGAGAAGTCCCCATAGGAAAAGTTGTATGCATTGATGGGTAGAACCACCTCTTTAAAAAAAGGCGTATCAAAAAGAACACGGTGTATTGAAACATATTTTTTTTAGTTTTTCCTTGTTTTTTCTCATAAATACATTTGTTTTCAATAGAAACTCTGCGTGATTCGCAATCAGCGGTGAATTTCCCATCGAAATAACGTTTGAAGACGACCAAAATAAAAATAAATTTGTTTGCTAAATTTTGGCCCCATTTTCAAAAACCTCAAAATAGCGAAATATCAAGTGCTCATAACTTTACTTCAGTTTGACCGATTTCAAAATTTTTATTTCGTACTAAAAGGCTCCCACTTAACTTACGAATAGCGTTTGGTTCATTCCGATAACTTAATTTTTGAATGCCTTAAAAAATTGGCAAAAAACGATGATCAAACTTTGAAAATCTGCCAAAAAATAGAAAAATTATTCAAATTATATGAAGCTTGAACGAACCCGAAGAGAATGAGCGCATGTAAAACCCAAAATTTTACCTAGAAAATAAATTACAGTCATTTTAGTGAATCGATTCAATTCTGAGTAAAAGGAAAAAAAAAAAATTTTTAATTTTTTTTCGGGCCCTATATCGATGTATTTTGTCCCCCTGAATATGAATCTACCAATCGTTTTCTCAAAAAATCAAAATTTTCATGATTTTTCATCAAAAACATTTTTCCTCAATTTCAACCCCATTCTCAGAAACCTCGAAATCGCGAAATTTCAAGTGCTCATAACTTTACTTCGGTTCAACCTATTCAAAAATTTGTTTTTCGTACTTAAAGGCTGTTACTGAACTTAGAGAATAGCGTTTGGTTCATTCCGATAACCTTATTTTTTGTAGAAATGAGAGCACTTTGAAAATAACCGAAAGAAATGGAAAGGGGTATGTTGCAAAAATTTGCAAAAATCGATGGTCGGACTTTAAAAATCTGCCAAAAATTGAAAAATTATTGGAATCGAACAGACCAAGCGGCATTTTGAAGCTTCAACGATCTCGAAAACCGGAATTTCATCTAGAAAAAAAGCTAAAGCTATTTTAGTGAAAAGATCTACTTTTGGCCAAAATGCGAAAAAAAAATTTCAATGTTTTTCTTTTTAAAGCTTACATCGATGTATTTTTTTACCCTGAACCCGAATTTACCAATAGTTTTCCCAAAAAATCAAAATTTCTAAGAAATTTCATCATGAACCTTTTTCGTTCAATTTTTGCCCCATTTGCAAAGACCTAAGAATCGCGAAGTTTCAAGTGCTCATAACTTTACTTCAGATTGGCCGATTCTAAAATTTCAGGTAGAACCACCTCTTTAAAAAAAGGCATATCAAACAGAACACGGTGTATCGAAAGTGATTCCGCGCGGGGCAAATTTGTCCCCGACGCGAGTTTGTCATAGTGAGCGAGTCGAGGTACAAATTTGTCCCCTATTCTAACCACGTCTGAGCTCTGAAATAGTGACAATAGTGGCCAAATTTCGAAAATAGTGAGATAGGTGACACGATTTTAAAATAGTGAAAAATAGTGATTCACTCGCAACCCTGAAGTCAAATAATGTCGGATTTTTTTATTTTTGTATGAAGTAGGATCCAAAATGGGTAAAAGGCTCGAGACTTCGTTTTTTCTTCTTTAAATTTTTGTCCCGAGAACAAAGTCTCAACTGTGCGTAAGGGGAAATATTCTGAGTTGAAAAATAACTCACTTTTGCCTCTCGGACTTGTAGCTGGCAGTAAGTTCATCAAAGAGCTTGCTGTTCATCTCCATAAAGGTTTTTAGAACATTATAGACAAGAGCAACGATCGTCTGATTCCAGTGCTCTTTGCTAATTCTGTACAACGCCGGGAACATTATTCCCATTATCACATGATTGTTCTCCTCAATCAGCGACATAATATATTCATTGTTCCAGAAGTACAATGCTCTCTCGGCGACCTGGAATTCACGGTAAAACGTTCGTATTAAAACGGAAATATGTTTCGAGACTTGGGAATAAAATTTCTCACCGATCTTTGAAGGATAAAAATTAATTAAAAAACAAATAAATTTTTTTTTTCAAATACCACGTTTTTAAAACGGACTAAAAAGTATAAAATAATTTGCCTAGGCTTCATGCAGAATTAAACAACATGGGCATTTCTAACCACTTACAGATTGTCCTGAAAATTTGTAATTGTACATTTTTAATAGCTATTAAAATAAATGTGAGATTTAAAACGAAAAACGTGGGGCGCATGGAATACATCGTCGCTATCAATGAGAGAACTTATTTATGAGTTCAAATGATTTGCGGTGCAATACCAATTGATAGCTGAACTATTAATGCATTAATTATCTGTCGCATGCGCCCCACGTTTTTCGTTTTAAATCTCACATTTATTTTAATAGCTATTAAAAATGTGCAATGACAAATTTTCAGGACAATCTGTAAGTAGTTAGAAATGTGTATGTTGTTTAATTCTGCATGAAGCCTAGGCAAATTATTTTATACTTTTTAGTCCGTTTTAAAAACGTGGTATTTGAAAAAAAAATTATTTGTTTAATTTATTTTCTGATTTTTAGAATTGTGTAAGTGAAATTTTTTTTTCAATACTTTGATGTTTTTTCCAAGCGTCGCTTGCGTTGGGTCGCTGTCTCGTTTACCATAAGAAATTTTACTCAATAAAGACTGTAAGAGACTTGAGATTCGATAACGATTTCCTTACAGGAATTGAAGAATTGATATGTTTGCATCTGTCAGCCAGATGTGGGTTATCAAGAAAATATAGCAAAAACAAAAACCCAAACCGTTGCTATGGTAACCGTTCCTGTACCGGTTTTTATTGAGAAAATGATGAAATTATTTTAAAAAAATTATAATGACAATTATGATTTTTCTTGCATTGTCATCCAATTCTGAGCTACGTTCAAAATTTCAAGTCTCTACTCATCGGGAAGTTAGTTTAAAATCAAATACAAAATTCCACCTAGCACAAGAAAGCGACCTAATAAAATAAAAATAAAATAATTTAAAAAATATTTAAAAAACGTGGTAACGTGGTAATAATAACAATTAATTCGACGATTGTGTAAACGGAGGAATGATCGAATACCTGAAAGTGCGGTGACGATACGCAACGGGCGATTTGCCTGAACAAGGGTTCCTGTATTTTAACAAATTGGCTAGGTTCTATGACGTCCAATATCTCCTCGATTTCGCCAAGAAACATGACCTCCTTCTGGCTACATGTCTTAGGCCAGAATTTAAGGAGACCCCGTACAACTGGCTCCGTTAGAGTAGCGTCTTTTTCCAAAAATTGAACGACGCAATAAGCGAGCTGCGCATGATAGAGCGACAGACATTTGACCTTGTGAAGTGGCAGCAGTACCTAAAAAAAAAGGGTAAAACAGGCCAAGAAAAGTAACAGATCGATTATTGAATGGCAAGAAACAAAAAAAAACAAAAATTCGGCAAGTCTTTGTACCCAATGGGCGAAATTGTTTCAACGTTGAGTTTTTCTTAAACGTATGCATAACTTTGCAGGTTGAAAAGCAGGTCGATTTACTATTTTTTTTCCCGACTCAGACAATCATTAGCGTTTATTATTTAATTCGATTCTTTACTCAAAACATTGTTTTGAAATTTGAAGTCTATGCATATCCTTTGAGGTATTATGAGCTCCGATTTTCCAGCTGAAAGGGTTCTTCGAAATCTGAATTTTCTTCCTTGCAAACTCAGCGACTCACCTTTACCAAGAACTGCTTGTGCTCGAGCTTCAGCGGAAGAGCGAAACCATTGATGATGCTGCCAAGAATTTCCAGCAATTCACCGACACCGTTGAAATGTTCCGTTTCGTACACAAACCTTGGAGCAAGAATACAATAAAAATACAATAAAAATTAATAGTTAAAATTTCATGATTTTGAAGAAAAAAAGGATTAATACCTGAGAAAGATATTATTTATCTGTTTGCGTATGAAGGCTCGAAGGCCGAGGAACTTTCCATAAATACGATGCAGGACTGTCTTCAAGAAATCTCTTTCCCGAGGGTCTTCCGAGTCGAACAAGTCCAACAACTATAAAACAAAAGGGTATATTTATTTTTATTATTTTTTATCAAAGGGTATTGAAATATTGGAAAATTATTCGCGCGTACCTGTAAAACAAATTTTTGGTCGATTACTCGCTTGCCGATCGTTGGTTGAAAATCCGACGACTCGAGAAAGCGTAGAAAGAACTCGTAGACCAGCTGTAGGTGGGGCCAGCTCGCCTCGAGGGTTGGGTCGTCCTCCTCAGGATCGAAATCCGGATTTTCACTAGGCGGCAACGTTCGAAACAAATTTGCCGAGATCTGTCGCAGAAAAAAAGGAACAGAAAATTAAGGTGTATCCAGTGAACTGCTTTAATTAAGGATGTTGAGTCCCAAATCGCAAATTATGAGAAAATTCTGAAAATTTCGTATGTTCTTGGATGAATTATTTAAGAGGTCGTGTAAAAATTTCACGTCGATTAGGAAGCTCGTTATCGAACAATTAACATTAACAAATTAAATTAAATAAAATGTAGTCTTATGGAAACTGATATAACTTTGCGATAAGTTTTTTTTTGACCTCTCAATTTTTTAATATCTACGCTATATTGAAAGCAACGGAAACAAAACGAAGTTTATTGATAAATATTTTTTTTATCTGTTTAAAAAATTGTTCTTATCAAAATGTTAATATTTTAATAACGAGCTTCCTAATCATCGTGAAATTTTTACACTACCTCTTAAATACTTCATACAAAAACATACCAAATTTTCAGAATTTTGTCATCATTTTTCATTTTAACCCTTAAGGAGGTTGAAGTAATGATGATAGAATTCTGAAAATTTGATATGTTTTTACATGAAGTATTCAGGAGGTCGTGTACAAATTTCACGACGATTAAGAAGCTATTTATTGAACAATTAACATTATAAGATTTCATAGGGACCCAACATCCTTAATTTTTTCCAAATTAATGTTTTGTTTCCTCAAAGGAAGCTTTGTTTTCGTAAAAATTTTGTTTTCGACATTTTTATGCCAATGTGTTCAAAATGTCCTAAAACATCGAGAAATCATATTTAGAACAAATGTCCGGATGGATGTGTGTGTGTGTGTGTCTGTGTGTCCTGAGTTTTTTATGGAAATAATTAATAACTCAAGAACGCTTCGAGATATCGAGCTAAAATTTGCCATACTTGTCGAGCACGAATTGCTCTCCATTATGAGAAAATTTAGGGAGGGATTAAAATTTTATGAAATTTTGCATTTTTTGAAAAATACCGTAAACGCTCGAACTTGTGCAATTTTTAAGATATTGTACTGAAACTTTGTGCAGAGCTAATATAGCTATCGAGGTTGTTCGCTATTAAATTTGGCACAAATCCATCGAGGCATTAAAATTTTATGAAATTATTAATGTTTTGAAAAATAGCGTAAACGCTCTAACTTCTGCAATTTTCAAGATATTGCACTCAAACTTTGTACAGAATTAGTATAGCTATTAAGGTTGTTTGGTATTGAATTTGGCAAAAATCCATCGAGGGATTAAAATTTTATGAAATTTTGAATTTTTTGAAAAATAGCGTAAACGCTCTAACTTGTGCAATTTTTAAGATATTGCACTGAAACTTTGCACAGAGCTAATATAGCTATCGAGGATGTTCGTTATTAAATTTGGCAAAAATCGATCGAATGATTAAAATTTTATCAAATTTTGGTTTTTTTTTAAATAGCGTACTCTAACTTCGGCTATTTGCGAGATATTGTACTGAAATTTTGTACACATTCAAAATAGTGATCAAGGTTGTTCGCTATTGAATTTGGTAAAAATCAAATTTAGCAAGAAGTAAATTTTAAAGAATTTGGCAAATTTGCACGTTGATTACTGATGTTTTTCGATAGCCAACAAAACTTTCTTTACGAGGAAGCCAAATTTGATTGCCATACTTTGTTATAAAGGAAGCTATGTGATTAAGATGAGGATGCAATGTGCAATTTGCACGGTGTTTTTTTATGGCGAGGTTTGAACAAATCTGAATGTTCACAAATTTTTTTTTTTCAATTTCAACGGAATTCAATTCTCTGATTCAAAAATTGCTCGCTTTCTTTACAATTAATCAATCAAATAGCCAATTAATTAGCTTTGAGGTGATTTAAGAAAGCAGTGGCTCCATTTTGAAATCAGGCAAGATTTCTCGCTTATCGTGTTTTATTTTTACTCAAAATGGTTAATTACACAAATACAACGATAATTTGCCTACCATCTTGATAATCTCGGGGTAAACGGGCTCGGTGAGAACACCCCGTCCCGCTGTGATGTACTCGACCAGTTCATTGAGAGTGCTGCGTTTGATCTCTTTGCCCTTGAGATCGGCAACGACGTCCATAAAATCGAAAGCTACGCAACACTGCTGTAGCTTCCTGATAAATAGATCCTCCTGTTCCGACGGCGTAACATCTGAAAGTTGAAAAAAAACCATCATTAGAATCAAATTTTCAAGCATTTTTCTGGAAACAATTAAACTTCCTCAAACGACTTATCATAAAATTAATTTATGATGAAAAATTTAATTTAACATAATTAATAATAAAAAATTGATAATGGAATAAAGGGATAAAAGAGGGAACGTAAATTCGCTCATCGTTTCTCACTCTCTGGATTTCTTGTACAGAGTTAAAAAAAAAAATGAGCCAACGCATTACGTAAAGTTACTTTCTAAGGTTTTCCTCGATGGATCCACATCAGTCGTCGCACCGTCATGAAAAATAAAGAGGCGGGGCACAACGATTACAATGAGACTAGGGCATTGATGCGGTATCCTTCCAAATTACAATTTTTTTTTCTCCACTTTCAACGACGAAACAAAAGTGTATAAACACTTTTTTACGACTTTTTGCGTTTTTTTTTCCAAGCAAAATCACTATTATTTTTTCAACTACGTTATAA
This sequence comes from Alloplasta piceator, assembly GCA_946863875.1. Taxonomy (NCBI): domain Eukaryota; kingdom Metazoa; phylum Arthropoda; class Insecta; order Hymenoptera; family Ichneumonidae; genus Alloplasta; species Alloplasta piceator. The sequence continues at coordinate 2,677,153 of OX333074.1, forward strand.
TTTCTTTGGAGTTTTTTAATTGATTTGCAACGGATGAGAAATTCATTGGGAATTTCCATATGCTTGAATAAATAAATTACCAATTCTTTCGAGATCTGTAATTGTTTGGAAAAATTATCAATATCGAAATGAATTAATATTCAGAAATTTGTTTCTCCATAAATTACACAGCAATACAATATTTTTTTAATATTTCGAAAACTATTATAGCTGCGATAAAATCGTTCTGAGTTCGTCTTGAAGAGTATACTTGTGGCTACGAAAAAAAAAAAAAAAATTCCGATTTTTTTTTGTTGAGAAATCATGAATTTGGAGAATTTTGAATTTTTTAAAATCGTGCAAATCTACGATCAACATTAAATTTTTGGTTCCATTTTTTTTATATAATACCTTGTACTGATCTCAAAAGATCCTGACATTTTTAGAAAGGTGTTTTTGTTTTTTCAAAAATTAGAATTTTAGAATTTTTAAAAATCGTGTAAATCCACGATCAACGTTAAATTTTTTGTTAAATTTTGTTTATATAATACCTTGGAGTGATCTTTAAAGATTCTGGAATCTTCAGGATCTTTTAATTTTTGAAACAAAAAAACACCATCCTGATCATATCAGGATCTTTTAAGATCAGTCCAAGGTATTATATAATAAAAATTTAAGCAAAAATTTAATGTTTATCGTGGATTTACACGATTTTTAAAAATTAAAAAATAAATGGTTTTGAAACATCAAAAAACACTTTTCTGAAAACTTCAGGATCTTCTAAAATCAGTACAAGGTAATATATAAAAAAAAAGATTTATAAAAATTCAAAATTCTCCACATTTGTCATTTTTCAAAAGTTTTTTCGGAATATTTTTTTTTTAGTAGCCACAAGTATACTCATCAAGACGAACCCAGAACGATTTTTTCGTAACTATAATAGTTTTAGAGAAATTTAAAAAACAACTTAATTTTTGAGTGTTTTTGAGGTTATGGCTAAACCCTGACGTGCTGGGGTTAAACCAACCTAGTATTCGGATTCAGCAAGAAATCAGTAATTTTAAATTCCATTTTTGTCAATCTCTGTTGCACTTTTTTTTGTATAGGTAATGACGATTATTGTTTGGTCAATTATTAAAAAAATTGTGAAAGAATTATTTTTAAAAAAATATCTTGTTCGGTACGTTTGGCGTGGAATATCCCATGCAAGTATACATCTGTAAACTGATGAGAGAAACTGGAACGAACTCGGTCGTAACGAGTACGTGCAGATATGACGATTTGTTCGGACTGATATTACGAGTGAGACAATGAATCAAAAAGATAGCGAGAGAGAGAGGGAGAGAGAGAGAGAGAGAGAGAGAGAGAGAGAATTATCGTTCAGTTTAGTGGAAACTCCCAAAAACCCAAAAAATGGCGTACAACAATTTTCCCCAAGTAAATCAACGAAAGTATCTGTAGTAATAAATAAATAACAAAAATTTCAGTAATAATAAAGCAATAAATAAATATTACTAAAAAATCTACCGAAATAAAAAAATGTTCAAATATCTTGACGGTAAATAATTGAAAAAATTCTTAAACCAACAGAAAATTGTTAATAAAAAAATATGAATGAATAAAAATAATAAAAAATGAATACTTGGGGAGGTCGTAATTCAAAAAACAAGTCGCAATGGCTTTTTAATACGGAGGAGGATATCACAGTGTCATATACTTACTGATAATATTCCTCAAGTACTTTTTATTTTTATGATTATTTTTTTTCAGTGATGATTATTATTTATTAACAATTCTCAACTGGTTTATCTACTTTCTTACGATTTTCTACTATTTTTAACTATTTTATCAATTATTTATTGTCAAGATATAGTTTTTTTTTTCTTCGACCCTGGCTCAAAAAATCCTGGCAGAATCCCGTTCAGAAATGCGATGGGACAATTATGTCTATATAGATATATATATTTTTCTGTGTATATATAATTCTGCCTACGTCATCCCACGTGTTATGCACGTATTTGTGATGATCGGGGCCAAGTCGCAGGCAACGTAATCACCGAGAGAGTCTGCGTTACAATATTTCAAGCAAAGAAAAAAACTCGAAACGGATATACCGGCGTTATATGGATCGAATCGATTGATCTCGATATCGATCGTTCGCCAGATAAACAAACACGACATTGATGTAGTGAAATTTCATTATACTCGACGAAAATTAAGCAATCATCATTTCGTCAGATTGTGACGTATTTGTCTAGATACTATTTTACCAGATATTTACACATATGGGGCTCTCTGTCTCGAATGGACCATTAAAGTGACAGTTATATAATTAATATATAATGATATAATTATTAGTTCAATATTTACGTTTTCTCGCGGAAAAGCGTTGAACAACATTACGCCTGTAAAAAGAAATTAGACGTCAAATAGACAATTATTATTTTTTTTTTTTTTAATAAGAGCAGTTGGAACAACTTTTGGAGCAACTTTTTGTAATACTAAAATATTCTTTCTCTAATTTGCAATGGTAACATTTTATTTTACATCGAATGTCTCGTATATATGTGTATTAATGCAGAAGAAAGAAAAACGATAAACAATGACTTATAGAGAAAAAAACAAATGAGCACAGAAGTGAGGATCAACATTAAAAAAACAATTTCTGCAAAGAATGGGGACGGAAGTGATAAAATAAAATGCCTAAAAAATAAACGAAACTGAAAATTGCCTTTAAAAAAATATATATATGGGCGATTCAACATAAAATCAGTCTTTGAAGCCCAACTTTATTTACTCAGTTCTTTAAAATCAAAATTCAGTTTAATAATTTTGGTTCAGTTTCTAGTAAAATGATCAATAAATTGATAAAAAGTTTGTCAATTTTCGCATTCAATAATTGAAGTCAAGTGTATGGCGAGAAATAATCACAAAAGTGCATTCAGATTTTGGCGAGGTCGATTTTATGCGAAATAGCCCATATAACGCATTTAATATTTATCAAAAAGTGTCGCGATGCTGCTTTCTATTAGCGGTCCTCAATCGTTATATATCTGAGAAAGAGGAAAGAGAAAGAGAGAGAAAAAGAGAGACAAAGCAGCGAGAACATGAGGGTCGTTTTCACAGGACTTTATAGTGGAGGGGGGAGGTCCGCGCAGTTCACAAGTTTTCATTCATATTATCGCTCCGTAGGACGGTGTTACACGCGATATTTGTACGAATATATAAAAAGAGAGGGAGAGAGACAGACAGACATATGGTATATGTGTATATACATATATATGAGGCATTCCACGTCAAGTCGACCACCCCATTTTTTGAAATCACCAAAAATCGCATACAAATTTTTATAAAGTAGTTCTAACTGTCACGAAAATTCGTGATTTTTTTTTAGATTTTTATATTACATATTTTAGCTGGAAAAAAATACAAAAAAATTTCTTGTCCCATTTCGTAACTCGAAAATTATTCATCGTACGAAAAAAAAAGTACAACATGAAATTTAGGATTTTCAACGTACTTTTCACCGAAATTTTTTACGAACTCCTCCAAAAGCTCTGTATGCCATTTTCGGAGCAAATAATGTTTTGATATTTTTTTTCTCAGAATTGACATATTCGATTTGTCTGTAGTTCAAACTGTTTTTTACTCGATATATTTACAGACTATAACAAAATTGACGCAGCGGAGAATCCATTCCTTCCCATGCGTTTTTCATCCCAAGTGAATACACAAATTTCTCTGTGCGTTAACAGGGTTGAGACTATCCATAGATATTTTCTAAAGCCCGCATTTTTGTTTATTTTTTGTACCTTTTCAATTTTTTAAACTGTTTTCATTTTGATTTTTTTAAATATCTTTTCGTACATTTTAATAAACTTTATCAATGGACCCATATACACCGGTAAAATCTATTCAAATTAGAGTCAAAGGCTACTCACGTCTCTCGATTGCAAAAAATAATTAATTTACCCTCTTTGGATACAAGGACGTTTCTATGGCCAATGAGTACTTTTTTAGTTCGATTTGGGTATGATTTTTGAGAATGAAACAATGATACTGCTTTGTTCCTGAAATCATCTTCGCAGTATCAAAACGAGATTATTTTATTATTTTTCCCTGTCTACGATTAATAATGATAAAATACTCTATAATGATAGATTGTATCAATAAAAATGCATTTGAAATAATGGATTCTCCACTACGCCAATTTTTTTATAGTCTGTAAATATATCAAGTAAAAAACTGTTAAAACTACAGATGAATCGAAGCTGTCAATTCTGAGAAAAGCGATATCAAAACATTATTTGCTCCGAAAATGGCATATAGAGCTTTCGGAGGAGTTTGTAAAAAATTTCAGTGAAAAGCACGTTGAAAATCCTAAATTTTATGTTGTACTTTTTTTTCGTACGATGAATAATTTTCGAGTTACAAAATGGACCAAACGAATTTTTTGTATTTTTTTCTGGCTAAAAAATGTAATTAAAAAATCTGAAAAAAATGACAAATTTTCTTGATAGTTGGAACTACTTTCTAAAAATTTGTATGTGATTTTTGGCGATTTTAAAAAATGGGGTGGCTGACTTGACGTGGAATGCCTCGTATTCAGGGTCTCGTTGAAAGGCAAAACGAAGGAGAATGAGAGAAGAGCGGAGAGGGGTGAAGGGAGGGGGTATACGAAAGGGGTAGCGACACAAAATCCTTCACAAGGCTTTTCTATAAGCAACGCCGGGCTTGGAGAGCTTTCGGCTCCTTCTCTCTTCCGTATTAGGCTGAACTTTGCGTACAAACGATATATGGGGCGTTTCAGACGTTATTTTTTTAATCAAATTTTTTTTACAAGCCTCGGGTTCCTTCTTTTTTGTATAAATTAAATTCAACGCAGAAACGATTAACAGAGCATTCTGTAATATTCCAAAATTTTTGAGAATTTTTTTTTTCGAATCTCAGATTTTAAAATCCATTTCAGAATTGATTGGAGATTTTTGAAAATGATTATAAGGAGACTGTTGAGCCTTCCAAATTTTTTTCTTATTAAAGCCTGTACGTTTCCATCTGCTGAAAATTTTTGAAAATTTTGAAAATCATCGCTTTTATTTTTTCTGCCATATTTATTGGATCTTGTGTCTGTGATTTGAGAAAGAAAAGTTTGAATGTAACGAAAATTAAGAGAATGCAATTAGTAAAATTCAAGCGCTACAAGGAAACCTCCCAAAGATTAATTGAAAAATTAATTTTTGTATTCTGAATTATTTGACAATATTAATTGTAGCAATGCAGATGATAAATCTATAATAAATTAGGAGGCAAAAGAAAGGTCGATAAATTGCGAAAAAATGATCCATATATTTTTTATCATAGTCTTTCTTCTCTCTCTCAGACTTCTCCCACTATTCTGCTCTTTGTCTTTCACGATCTTTTATGGAGCTTTTTTCAACCCTTGGTCCCTTCTTTTCACAGTCTCGACCCCTCTCGCCTCATCCCCCTCTTTGATCGTCATTTGCACCCTTTCTGATTTCTTCTCCCCCCCTCGTCACACTTCAACGTCTAAAAAAAAAAAAAATTATACCAACTCCTCAAATTTAGCTATTTTGAAATATATCATTTTTCCAAAAACATAACTAGACTGAGATTTAATTTGTAATTTCGATTCAAATGGGAATGAAAATTTTATTCTCGATATCAAGTTATCATCCCTCAATTCCTTATATATAATAATAATAATATTGTATAATTCCGTAATTTGGAAAAAAAGGTTACAAGAAATATTGAAGCTTATTGAATATTAAAATAATTCCTGAATGCATAAATTGAATATATAGACGGTGTTGTTTTTTTCCCCAATCTTTGCCTCATTATTTAGTCATTATTTATACATGATTTACTTTTTATATATACTTCATTATCGATTTGCTGCACAGGTGGCAAATGGATTTCGTCCGTATCTCGGATGCAGCGCGGGCTTTCTGCATCGTCACCTCGAACGTTGATATATCTCCCCCAAACCGTCGTGAATTCCTCGTCAAGATTATCTTACGTATATATCGACGACAACCGCGCTATAAGCGACCGCAAAATATCCATCAATTGAATTTGTGATTGCATCAAAATATCGACACTATATTGCACTTAAGGGGTCAAAAAAATCGATTTTTTGTAATTTAATTTTCAAAAATTGAAATTATTTTTCAGAAGCCGCCATTTTATCAAAAATTGATATTTTGCTTATTTCTTTGATCCACCGAGAGAAATGATCCATACACTTCTAATGAATTTAATAAAAATATATTGGCTCAATAGCCTCTTTAAATATTTATTATTACTTATTATCTAATCAAATCAAGAAACTATTTATTTGAGATAAATAATTTTATTTATAATTTTCATAAATTAAATTATTTATTTTTATTATTTACTATTATTAGAATTTATTTATTTTGAATGAGTAAATAAATTTTAATAAATATAAATATATTTAAACTAAGTAAATAATTGAATTATTGAATTTGAAAAATTATTTTGAAAATGAAAACGTAATGGCATAATTTATTTTCCTGTTAATCAACAGAGATTCGTAAAATGCAGAAGGATAGTAAAGAACTCATTTTTTAAACAAAAATTCGCATCTTTTCCTCCAACTAACCGATTCTTGAAATTCAAACGGGATTTTGAAAAGGACACTTCAGACTATTGGGAAAAAATTACTTTCACCATATTCCGTCCCAAGATTATATTTATTTGGGGCTATTAAAATGACCAAGATCAAAACATTTAAGTATGGAACGAGGCTAGGAAAAAGGTACAATAAATTCGAGGATAAATATGGGGCATTCCATACCAAGTCGACCTGAGTGTAAACTCGACCTCGCTGATTTCGTTTACGATTTTTTATATGATTCTTCAAACTCAAAATAGCATTCAGAATTTTTTTTCAGATTTTTAAAACTAAATTTGAGTACGTTATGATTTTTTAAATCCTGGACATAATGAATTTTGGGTCAAAAATTTTCTTTTTTGACATAAGATTTTTGAGATTTTTTTCAGATTTTTAAATAACGGCCCTCAAGGTTTTCAAAAAAAAATGTTCAAAAAATCATAACGTACTCAAATTTGGTTATAAAAATATGAAAAAAATTCTGAATGCTATTTCGAGTTGGAAGAATAATACGAAAAATCTTAAACAAAATCAGCGAGGTTGAGGGTCGCACTCAGATCGACTTGGTATGAAATGCCCCATATATATTTTATTTGATAATTGAAGTAAAAAATATAAAAGGAAAATGTGATATTGAAAAAAAATTAAGGGTTTTTCACCGAATTTGGAAGAAAATGAAGATTTCAAAAAAACTTCATTGCAAGACGAAACTGAGAAAAATCCTCTCTGTTGCAAGTCAGCTCCGCTTCTAACCCAAGAGGACTATTGATAATCAATTTCTTTTCAATTCCCCCTGGGTCTTCTATGGAATAAAGTAATTCTGGGATTTCTCGACTTCTCTCTTATTTGATTCCCGTGGGAAAGAGGTTAGGTCGCGCGTGAAAAGTGAAGGATGTATATATGAGAACTTCAGAAAATAGTGCAAGAAAGGCTTTATGGTTGAAAGAGATCGACTGAAAGACGAATGCGTCGAATTTAAGGCAGCGTATCACGTTATATTGAGCACGAACCAATTTCTCTTGCCTTCCCAGCTGAGTATTGCTAAACCTTCATTTTCTATTTTTATCCATAGATCTATATGTATACAAATATATTAATAATTGGAATATCGGATTCGATTCAGCCATTATCTAGATCCAATTTGTGTTGGAGATTTGTTCAATTTTTTTGGAAGATGCCCATTTTGCCCCACATTCCCTTATTCACTAATAATAATTAATATCACTATTAATTATTATAAACAATTGAAGAGCGAAGCCATTTGAGGATTAAAAAGGTACCACCAGAGACCATTCAGGACCAAGATCTTGAATGTGAGGTAAAATTAACGACAGTTGGAATTTTCCTGTTTTACCGACTGTCGATAATCCATATAGATCTTCGTGAATCGCTGAATCTCTGTTTCTCGTTAGCATTAACGTTACAAACCCTCCAGAAAACAAAAACAAGATGGCGTTCCTCAAACTGGCTTCAAGAAAATATCACCTCAAAAAATCTACCAACCATAAATTCTAAAAATTGCCACAATCGAGGGCTAAAGAATCGGAAGAGAAGGCACACCCTTTATATACGTTTATGATCTTTTCGAGCACGCGATGTATCGAGCGTGAGGGTTTACTATTTATAATTTTTCATTCATAACATCCTGATACACTTGAAGACTTTCTCGGGTCATTCGCTCAGACTTCTCACGTGGCAAAGTAGATTAAGTTTCATGATTTCCTGCATAGACCTGTTTTTGAATTGTTACACCCTGAACCCTTTTTTTAGATCTTATATTTTTTCAAATCCCCCACAAATTAGGTAAAAAGCTGTTGTATTTAAGAAAAAAAAAATGGCGTCACTGAAAGAAAAGAGGCGAATCTGCCATTCTCATTATCATTGAAGTGAATTCCTTTGATTTTGATGGACGCTGTTGGGAGACGGGCGAAATGGAACAAGACTGTGCGAAATGGCCTGTTCGTAGGATCGAGGCCGTCGTTGAGGACAAACGACGACGACGACGACGACAACGAGCTTGCGACGAATATACGGGGGTATTTTCGTAGAATATCCCTTCTCTGACCTCGCAGAGCGTCCACCCTCCGTTAGATATCACGGAAACAATTATATTAAGCACTGAGAACAAGAGAGCACTCAAAGGGATCGGTAAAGATCGTTCAAACAATTTTGTAACAACGATACCAACCCTGGAACAAATAAAATACATTTCATCGTGAAAGGTCAAAGATTGGCGATAAAATGGTAATTTCAACAAAAAAATGGTCTGTCATGATAAATTTAAAAATAAAAAAATCATTTTGTTTTCAAACTCTGAAATTCCCAGAAATTGTGGTTCATAACTAACTCTATCATTCACTGAGAGAAAAAATTACTGAATTTGAGAACATAAATTTATTTATTAAATGAAAGTATTAATTCGATTATTTATTTGTTGAACCAAGAAAATCACTCTTCATTTATTAAATATTTTCACGAATCTATTACTCCATTACATTAAACTCTTATTTAATAGTAACAATCAAATGCATGATAGATTTGATTAAATTTGTATTCATCGGATTAATTACATTGATCGCATCATAAACATGAGATTATTTGAATCTAAAATGATAATTATTTGAATCTAAAAAACGACTTCAATACGAAATTATTTTTTTTGAAGAAAATTATTTATGGCATCATAAACATGAGATTATTTGGATCTAAAAAATGACTTCAATACGAAATTATTTTTTTCGAACAAAATTATTTCTTTGCAATAAATTCATCATTATTTTACTTCTAAAAATATTTCTGTAGTATTTTCAATATTTATTAGATATAAAATTGATTGTGATTATTTGAAAAGAAGCTGTAGTAAAATAAATAACACATTATTTTATTCCAATAGAATATTTGTTTGGAATGATGAAATTTGTATTTTCTTCAAGCAAAGAACTGTCATTTCTATTGTATACTTTAATAGAATACATAAGTTGTTAAAAATAAAAAAACTGGTTTTTTAAATGTTTTCTCACATTCGAATCTTCATAACTCCTAACTTTTTTCAAGTGCATAGTAGTAGTCGATAGCTTAATAGGTAGCGTGTTAGGTAGTTAGGTAGGATACGTATGATGGTAGGTAGGGTCGAGGGTTCGAATCTCGGTCGGACAGAGAAATTAGATCGGGGAATTGGCGCAGATTTGTCTTTTTTCTATTTATCTCTTTTTGGGGGCACTGAACTATGCATATTAAATTATTTGGCAAGGGCTATATATTTTTTATAAAATGTTTAGCAACAATTAATAAACACGCATTTAATTGAATCAATCATTTTTCCTGTTGATTGGACTAATTAATTGATTGATTCAACAAATTTTTTTTTCTCAGTGCTTCCTGTATTAAAAGACATGCATGTTTTGAATGATAAAATGTGTTCTTGATTCAAACAACATATTACATATAATTGATAATTGTTAGATTCAAGTAAATTCGTTTATTGAAACAGAAATTTATGGAATTGACTGAAAAAAATGAACCAAGTAAATATATAAGGAACCCAATCTAATATGTTTTGGCAAATAATGAAAAAAATGATTTCTTGCCTTCAAAACTTTATTTCATTGGTTCTAGTAATTTTCGCTCTCAGTGTTGTTATTCAATTTTCATTTCCGGTCAAAATTTATTAAAATGCAAAAAAAGAGTACGACCAAACATCAGAACCAAGGGATACTTCATTTTGAATCATATTAGTCTCCAGAAGAATAAAAAAAATACAAAATTGAATACTCATGGACCTCCGAACGATTTTTGGCGGTCTGGTGTCAAAGAGAACGAGGGATGTTGTTGATGGAGGGAAAAAAATGAGCTAGAGGGTGGAAGAGACGAGAGTACCTATCTCGAGTAAAGATTGAAAACTAAAGTGGGCCCGTTTCTGTTGCTTTCATGGGCCAATTATAAAATGCAAATGCCATCAAAATTTAATTTTTCAACAATCTTCACCTGCACCATCTACCCTCAACTACGTCTATATTTGTCTGCACTCGTACGTTATTTATCCGTTTTGTCTCCTCGAAGCTCCGGTAAATTGCAACGACGAATAAATTTCAATCAGTACCTACATAAAACGTCGATAGATCCAATCGAAGGCAAAGCCACTTAGGATTGATTCAATTGGTACCAACTCGAAAGTTCCAATCAATGGGGAATCAATCACCTGGATCCAGTTAGGAGCAACAATTACTTGAATGGGCCCATGAAAGCTTCAATTAGGAGTAAGAACCATTCCGAAAGTTCCATTCAAGAGCTGAAACAACTTTGAAGGATTGTTACCAAGGACAGATTTAGAAGATTGCATCAGAGACCTAATCAGGAGCAATAAGCTAATAAGTTCCAAGAACTAATCCCGAACATAAATCTAATAAGTTTCAAGAACTAAATCCAAATCTAAACCGCATTACTCTAAAAATACTGGAATCGCTCTAAAAATACCAATCCGCAACCGGAAGCCACTTCGTAAGTCTAATAAGTTCCACGAACTACTTGGAAACTGTAAAACTTCCAATCAGGTCTAATGAAAGGCCTAATCAGAAATGGGAACCACTCAAAAACCATTTGCAATAGAAAGTTAGAACCTAACCAACTTCAACAGGCCTAATTATAAGGACCCATTTCTTATAGGAAACTCGACCCGGACTTTTGACTGAATGGAATAGTTAACTTACCATTATAGAATTAGGGTGTGTGAGTTTCGGGTGCTTTTTTAGACTCAGTATAAAAAACTGATGAAGACTGAACATCGAAAGTTCATACCACATTTGAAAGAATCGGTTGACCTTAAAGGTGGTCAGTTATTGTGCGCAGACTATTGTCCGATGCATTCCGGTGCAACGTAATTGCTCATCAAAAATAGTAATAACATCATAAATATTGGGCACTTGAAAATTAGAATATTGCCTCAAAAGTAAACGAGGTAGCTGCGCCTGCCTGCTGGCGCGGTTTCTACCGGTTCTCTTCAGCATACTCTCTCGACCTCTCTCACTCACATCGTGGCGATGATAGTGTGCGGTGTAGGGTCGAAGAGGAGAGTCGAGAGCGTTCTCGGCGCTAAGCAAAGGCGAGGGCGGTCGCCGACATTCTGGATCAATACTCCCACACCAAGAGAAGCGTATAAAACGACCGGGAACAGCGAAAGCGAAAGAGAGAGAAGCAAAGTCGCCCGCCCTATTACGTTCGCCGGTAGTCGTCGTCGTCGTCGTCGTTGTTTTGTTGCTTCACCTCTGACAGAATGTTGCGAATTTTGGTAACGGACGAGCAAACGTCACAGACATTTCAGAAAAGTCCGGACCACAGTAATCCCCGAATGAATATTGATTCATCAGGAACATCCTCCAACCTAGCATCTAACCATCCTCTAAGCCCATTCCCCAAACCAGTTCAAACGGTTAAAGAGTCCTAGTCAACATCATTTATGCCTTTTCCAGACCCGAGGACATTTTCCTACATACGCATGACGAATTGGTCGAAGAGAATCTGAAGAATGAACCTCGATTCTAAGTGGGAGGCATTAGTTTCGGGGAGGCAGATAGTCAGAGATTAAAGATAGAAGTTAAATTGGAATTTAGTAGAAGGGAGATCAGCTTTAACCGGTTGGACCTAATTCCAGGCAATGGGAAATGTTAGGGATGGGACAAGACCAACGAGGAAGAACTACCCGAATATCTAAGTCCTTCGAATTGACTAGGCAGTTAGTTTTGTGCGGTAAACTAGATAATTGGTTATGGCGCTTCCTCTGGGACCCACTTTATGCACCATTTGATATGATCCTTGAATTGGTAATCCTGCTGGCGGATTACTTCCTATTTTAATCAATATTTTTATATGGAACGTCCAACTTATATTCATCATTGTGAGTGCTACATTGGAACGACAAACCAGGGAGCCGGCAATGCACAATGCACGCTTCGGGGTTATGAATCCTTCGCACGTGGACTAGGGACAAGGAGCTTGAAGCCACGAGCCGGCATAGGAAGTTTCAAACCATTGAAGTGACTTGGCCCACATCCTCTCTCTATCCTCTTCCCAACATCTCTATGGCTTGCGGCCTGTGGGCACTTCGAAATCCAGCGAAACATCGACTGGTTATGATATACTACGGTCCTCTCATGACCGCAGGCTTTGCTGGAAGGTATGCGGTAAATTGTAGTGGCATTACTAATACAATAAGGCCCGGATCTCTCACGTGGCCACTCATCGAACGTACTGTCATGCAGCTCCCGGTTCCAATCACCCTCTCCATGTTTCAGGATTCAACTTGGAACTTTGTACGAAACAAGTCAAAGGGAAACTTAGCTGCCCTTCTCCAAATTGTAGTAATGCTGAGGGCATTACCAGGTTCAAGCAGAAGTAGGCATTACCTGGTTCAAGTCGAAGGGAAGCTTAACTGCCCTTGTCCAAATTCTGGTGCTGCTGAGGGAATTGCCAGGTTCAAGTGGAAGTAGGCATTACCTGGTTCAAGTCGAAGGGAAACTTAGCTGCCCCTGTCCAAATTCTGGTGCTACTGAGGGAATTGCCAGGTTCAAGCGGAAGTAGGCATTACCTGGTTCAAGTCGAAGCGAAACTTAGCTGCCCTTGTCCAAATTCTGGTACTGATGAGGATATTACCAGGTTCAAGCGCAAGTGGCTGCATCTGGGAATGTGAGAGACCTGATACGGTTGATGAAATTGAAGCTGTTATTTCGAAGAATCAGTCGTATTATGACTGATACACGACGAGAACGGGTGAATTTACGATCTCAACGTACGCGGGCCCCGGGTACATTGACGTCATACTCTGACCCTCTCACTATCTCGTCGACGCGACTCTGCGCGTATCGAACGATATCCCACGCGTTTTTGCTTATCGTTTAAAGCCAGATAAGTCCGCCGAAAAAAAATTAAAAAAAAAAGAAAAGAAATCGATGAAATTCCGATATGTTTGCAGTCAGTGTCAAGGCCAAGAATCGTCAGCTGTTTCGTTTCATTCTCTCGCAACCACTGGATCAAAAAAGGTCGATAAAGTTCGATGTCTCCTTAATGTAAATGATCGAAACAGCTGAGTTTGATATCAATAAGCTGTCGGATCTCAACAAGCATTTCTGTATCATGGTTTCGATGACCAGTCGAATAGCCAGTACAATTTACTTTACCAGTCCAGTAATAATTACTGGTAGAGTACTTATTACTGGAGAACTGGACTGGATGTGAATAACTGCTACAGCACTCCAGGTATTTTCACCAGACAAGGGACAAGGACAAATACAAGGAACAGGAGCAACAAACAAAGGCACCATTTCCCATGATTTTTAATCATCCGCAGGTCGTGTCATTACAATGAATTCATTCCGTTCAACGCACACGTGATTTCGTTATCGACAGTTTTGATGGTTCGAATCCCAGTCAATGAAAAATCCATCAAACTTCGACGTGACGATTCTTATTGCGGCAAAATTTAATGATTCGAGGCTTCGTCCATGAACAAAACCTAACTGAGCTCAATTGAGACCAGACGTATCGATAGGCATGAAAACTGTGACAAATTCTTTGCTCACCCTCAATTGATCGAGTGAAACTTGGCGACTCTCGATGACGGCACAATATGCGAATAACCGTGACTATAATTTTAGTTTTGCGGTGTTTGCTGCATTATGCGAGAACTCAAGGGTCAAGGGTGAAATGACGGTGAAACCAATATATTATATACGAGCATATTAGAGACCAGAGTTGATGAGTTGAGAAAATATTATGCTAAACATAGTCTTGAGAGCAGCGGACACGGGAAATGCTTGAATACCGACATTCTAACCTCAAATTGTCCTCGAGGATGACTGAGCAAACATGTCTAAAAGTTAAGGGTCGACTAGAAACAGCTTTACTGGAAATTCATCTGAATTAGAGCAAAGTAACTAACTTATCAGCACGGAACACTGAAATTATTCATTATTATTTCTAACTCAAACTTATGGCAACCCAACTGCAAAAACTGTAACTTCGATCATAAATAAAGAGGATTGCTGTTGATTTACACTATCGTAGTTACTATGATTCTAGTTGGGGTTACTATAAAAAGTAGTAATTCCAGGAATCACTATAAATATGATAAATCATTTTTTCTATATGAGAAGCTTTCACGTTCACTAACCACGATCTTGGCAATGACCGAGTCGATTAACGGGGCAAAGTCAATTAGGCACGTCCCATATGTGTATATATATGTATACATGTGTGCAACGCTCTCTCCGCAGTTCCGAGAGTACTATAATCAGTGATATCACGATACTATATTGCAAGCATGTACAAAGTGAAATTAGTGCAAAAATTAGATCACTTTCTGGACCACTTATTGGAACTTCAACCATCTTGGAAAAATCAATAAATGGAATCCTTCAACGAAAAATTGAAAGTCCCAGCTGAAACTCAATAATCAAGTCTTAAAAGTTTGTCCACTGTTCCAAAGAATCATTGAGTAATTATTGGCGGAGATTTTTTAATTTTTCGTGAATAAAATACATTTTTTGAGTTTTTGCTCCAAGGTTGGGGAATTCAAGTTCATTTTCGTGATTTTTTTCAATTGAAAAGATGGTAATTATATTTTTCTACAAACTTTACTAATCAATGTAACGCATCGTTACACTTGATACCTGAATAAGCGGGAAATACAGTCAAGACTCTCGTAATTCAACCCCTTCCATTCGATTCATTTTCGAGAAAATGTTGAGTTGGGGAAGTTTGACTGTAATGTTTAATGAGAATAGGTAAGAGCCACTATCTCGTTGCTTTGTTTATCATCGCTATGTTCTATTTCTCTCTTTGTTCTTCTCTCATCTCGATCGTTCTTGTTCCCTCGTCATCGCTAATTCGTCTCGCGGGCACCAGTCAACTTATATATATTTATATGTACACTCTCGTCCAAAAGTTTGGAAACACTCGCCCCGGTTCCACGCTGCACAAAAAGTTTCACTGCGCTTTTAAAAATGAATATATTTCAATTTAACAAGCGGCGTTCCAAAGGAAACATATTCAGCGTCATTTCGCTTTTTCCAAAACATTTTTTTGATTTTTTTTAACGCGGTACGCTCTTCCGAAACATGGGCGTTTTTTGGGTTTTTTTTTGGCGTTGAAATTTTTGTGCACGATCCATGAACATTTTTTTGAACTGTTTTTTTGTGCAAAAAACTTGTGGAGAGAGTATAAGCCTTAATTTCGTTTTTTTTTTAAATTTCGTACGATTTTTTTTCGCAAAAATATTCAATTTTTCACAAAAAACGACCTTATTTATAAAATGTAGTGTAACACTAAAAGTACTGGGTTTTCGTGAAATCACTGAGAAGGTAAAAAGTTGCATATAATTATTCCGGATTTGATGAAATTTTTTAAGAATTTTTTTCAAAATTTTTTTGTTCGAAAATTTTATCTGCCAACACAATATTTTTTTTATCTTAAACGATCGGGTCTCTGACTGCATCTACACGGCTTTTCATCGAAAAACCTTATTTACACGGCTTTTTCATTGAAAAACCCGTGTAAACGAAGTAAGAGATAAAAAAAAATATCTGGACGGGAAAATTTTCGAAATTTTTTTTTTTTTTAATTCTGAAAAAATGGTATCGAATCCAGAATAATTTTATGCAACTTTTTACCCTCTCAGTGATTTCACGAAAATCCAGTTGTTTTAGAGTTACGCTACATTTTATGAATATGGTCGTTTTTTCGAAAAATTAAATAATTTTGTAAAAAAAAATCGTACCAAACTTTAAAAAAAAACGAAATTGAAGCTTATACTCTCCCCCACAAGTTTTTCACCCGAAAAACAGTGAACAAAAATTTTCATGGACCGTGCACAAAAATTTCAAGGGCAAAAAAAAAAAGCCAAAAAACGACAATGTTTCAAAGGGCGTAACAGGTTCAAAAAAAATCGAAAATTTTTTTTGGAAAAGGCAGAATGAAGCTGAATATGTCCTCTTTGAAACGCCGCTTGTTGAACTGAAATATATTCATTTTTAAAAGAGCAATGAAACTTTTTGTGCGGTGCGGAATCGGGACGAGCGTTTCCAAACTTTTGAACGACAGTGTAATAGTATGTGTATGCATGTGGGTGTGTGTAAATATAAATATATAAATACGGCTGTTGTAACATAATCCCGCGGTGGCGCTTCGCGCTCTTTGACGAACGCGAGACACTAATCAGTGGCGATGTGACACGCGAAGCGTGCGGACGGTTACACGATGAAATTGAGAAGGAGACAGGGAGAGGGAAACCGAAGCACATTAACAGCTCTACAATTTATTTTTTTACCAGAAATACACCTCTACCCCAATAAAACACTATAACAATTGAAAAGTCTACCAAATAACATCTTTGCCTAACTGGGTCGGTAGCTTACCGACGTCGGAGCTCGCACTAATGAAAAGCAAAGTAGCCCTGCAGTCGGTAAAGAAGGTATCGCATGATTTCTGGTGGGTTTTTAAAATGAGAGAGGTGCCAAGACGTAAAAAGATTTTGCGGTAGAGACATTATTCAAGAGGGTTCTCTTCGAAGGGGATTAAATCTGGTAAATTTATTATTCGGTAGGATTAGTGAAACGCTTCGGATTCCCTGATTCAATATCAATTTTGTTTTACTGGGTTTCAATTTGCAAGGATTTTTCATTGAGACCCTTGAGATGTATGAAAAATTTAATTATTACAAATTTCACGTTAGGGAAGTTTGACTGTATCGCATGTATCAAGCTCATCTCTCATCTCTCAGAGGCGAGCTGCTCGTTATCACATGTATCGATCTCACACGTACAACGATGGTGGTATATCATTTTTTTCTTCATATTTTTAGGTGGAGAAAAAAAATAAGAAGAACGTTAACGGAGCGCGAATGAAAAATAAAAAGATGAACGTATGAAAATATTAATGAGTTTTTCTCAGCGTCCTGAATTAATATCTCTTCGTTAATTAATTAAACGCTGGCAATTAATGCCGGCGAATTCTGCGTAATTGCCTCATTATCCGCGTCCAATTCTGGGGAAAGGGAAGGATGGGCGCAGAAATATTTGTACAGTCGAATCTCCCTTTTTTTTTGAAATTTTTTAAATATCTCCCTTCTTACAACTTTTTATGCTATATCGAGCTGTAATTGTGTATATAACTTTTTGAAATACTAAATTTCCGCAAGAACATCCAATTACTTCATTAAAAAAATTGCAAAAATATAGGTTTTTTCAACGGTCTTCTAACCTTCACTTTAAACGCCAATTACAGAGCAATGGGAAGAATGTAACGCTGTAAATGTAACCACGTTTGCTCCTCTCGGCGAGCAAATGAGACTTCATCGCGTTGATTCAATGTAACCCGACGTGACCCACATTTATTCATTTTTTTCTCTCCATTTTCCCATGTCGTTTCCTTTATTTTCCACATAAATTATTAAATATTTAAAAAAAAAAATTGAAAGAATTCTCCAATCGCGTGTAATCCCTCTTATTCGAGTCTCGACGAGGAATTCACGAGATTTAGAAAGCTTCATGTAAAAAGGGAAAAAAGAAAATGACGGCGGAATGTGCGAATTTCTAATTTGCCAAATACGTCGGGTCACAAGATTTTAAAATTTGCATCGTCGCAATGCAACGCAAATAATTTTGTGTTAAAAAATTCATTTTTGCTTCCTCATGAAGGAAGCTTTGTTTTCGTGAAATTTTTTTTTTGCGATTTTTATGCCAATATGTTCAAAATGTCCTAAAATATCGAGAAATCATATTTAGAAAAAATGTCCGGATGAATGTGTGTGTGTGTGTGTGTGTCCTGAGTTTCAGATGTAAATAATTAATAACTCGAAAACGCTTCGATATATCAAGCTAAAATTTAATACACTTGTCAAGCACGAATTGCTCTTCATTATAAAAAAATTTGATTTAATTATAACGGGTGTTCAGATTTTATCGACTTTTTTCGTTTTTGCAAGAAATGGCGTAAACGGTCTAGCCTCTGCAATTTTCAAGATATTGCACTCAAAGTTTGTACAGAATTAGTATAGCTATTAAGGTTGTTTGTTATTGAATTTGGCGAAAATCCATCGAGGGATTTAAATTTTATGAAATTCTGAATTTTTTTGAAAAATAGCCTGAACGCTCTAACTTGTGCAATTTTTAAGATATTGTACTGAAACTTTGAACAGAGCTAATATAGCTATCGAGGTTGTTCGCTATTAAATTTGGCAAAAATCCATCGAGGGATTAAAATTTTAAGAAATGTTTAATTTTTTGAAAAATAGCGTAAACGCTCTGACTTGTGCAATTTTTAAGATATTGCACTGAAACTTAACACAGAGCTAATATAGCTATCGAGGATGTTCGTTATTAAATTTGGCGAAAATCAATAGAATGATTAAATTTTTATGAAATTTTTAATTTTTATAAAAGAAGCGTAAACGCTATAACTTTTGAAATTTTTTAGATATTGCAATGAAATTTTGTGAAGAGCCAGTATAGCTATCAATGTTATTCGCTATCATATTTGGCGAAAATCGATCGAATTTGCACATTGATTACTAATATTTTTCAATAGTTAACAAAGCTCCCTTTATGAGGAAGCCAAATTTTATCGCCATAATGTGTGTTAAAGGAAGCTATGTGAACTATGGATAAAGATGAGGGAGCAATGTGTTCATTATATCTACGCTTCGCTCGAGCATTTAGGACCCAAAATGTATTTCAACGATTTTTCACCTTGAACACTTTTTGGGAAGAATGAATTTTATCAAAAAATAAACTATTTCCGTTGCATTTGGACGATGCTGAATCCAGCGTCATTGAAAAAGCGTTGTGGGGCGTTGGAAATTATTTATTTATAAAAAAAAACGTCGCCATCGTATTTCAACGAATTTTGGCGAGTGATTTTTCGCTGCAGCGCTTTGAGATGATAAACGAGGAGGAAGAAATCTGTCGTACGACGTATCCTCGATTATGAGGCGTGAAAAGCAAGATATAGAATTGAAAAAAAAACAGGAGAGTGAGCGGGAGATTTGTTCGTTGATATTTTGTTCAGAATGGCGCAAAAAAAAGATTTTAGATCAAAATGGGAGACTATTCTGGTCCGAATAAAAAAAAAAAAAAAATTAATATAATAATTTAATTTTAATTAATATAATGTAAGGTATTATTTGAAAGAGTTTCTGAGGATTCTAAAAATAGTTTTTTTATAACTATCAGTCAAGTAGTCTTAAAGCACTGAAAAAAATGTGTGAATGAACGAAATCTGCAGTCAAATACGTTTAACTAAATATATATTTGGTCTAACTAAATATCCAGTTGAACGTATTTGACTGCAGACTTTGTTCATTCAAACTATTTTTTTTCTCAGTGTGAAACAGTTCAAAGTTTGCTAGAAAAGACGGTGCCTTTCCTTCTCCTGATTTTCAAGCTTTCCAAAACTAAAATTTAGATTTTAGCATTTAATAGATAAGTCACAGATAATCAGAAAACCGTCGCTTTTTTCGACATTGCGATAGTTGCTAAAAAAACAAGATGAACAATAAAAATAAATGTTTACTGTCGGTATTACATTATTTTAAACAATCTTCGCGATTTAAAAAAAAATTGTTTCAACCTCATTTCTGTCAAATGTCGAAGTACATGGACAATAATCCGTCGTGAATATTGTCATTGGCGTAAATAAACGTTTGTTTATTAACAACACGTAAAATAACGATGAGAAAGACATCTGCAATCAATTTGCGAATTTTATTACAAACATAATAGTGATGATAATGATACTGTTTGTAACAGAGTTGCGAAATTTTTAGTGGAAAAAGTAATGCATTAATCATTACTTTTTTAATGGCAAATGGACATAATTTTTATTTTTTTTTTAATTTTTTAAATTTTTAATTTTTTAATTTTATTAACATTCAATGGAAATTATTTCCATTAATCGTTAAATGTTAATGGTTAATGGAAATTATTTCCATTAAACATTAAATGTTAATGGTTAATATAAATTATTTCCATTAACCATTAAATGTTGATGATTAATGGTTAATATAATTTATTTCCAAGAGCCATCAACATTTTCATTATCCATTAAAAAAGTAATGATTAATGCATCACTTTTTCATTCAAAATTTCGCAACCCTGCAATAGGATGATGCAATCAAAATCGATATTTTTTTCTGATTGGTTTTGATAGCTGTTAGTACTTGTCAAAAAAGTAACTCTCAGAAAATTTCAGCTTTGAAAAAAAATTTGTAGAGGTCGCTCAAATGACTTGATATTATTTTCGATTTTGACCAACGATCATGATATAGGAATTAAGATTTTTCCGTGTCGCAAAATAAAAATATCAGTGTTTGATAAAGCAGTGATTTACCCAAAATTTAGGTCCTTGAAAAAAATAATTAATGGGCGTGCAGGCCACTTAGATTTTCATTATCATTTTTGTTTTCAAGGAGCCAAATTTTGGGTGAATTATTGCTTCACTAAATACTTATATTTTTTGTTGCGACAAGGAAAAATCGAAATTTCTATATCATGATCGTTAGTAAAAATCGAAAAAAAAATATCAAGACATTTGAGCGATCTCTAAAAAAATTTTTGTAAAGCTCAAATTTTGGGAGAGTTACTTTTTTGACAAATACCAACAGCTGTCAAACCCAATCGAGGAAAGAAAATTATTTAATGGTTAATGAAAATAATTTCCACGAACCATTATTATTTAATGGTTAATGCTTAATGGAAATAATCTCCATTAACCATTAACATTTAATGGTTAATGGCAATAATTTCCATTAACCATTAACATTTAATGGTTAGTGAAAATAAGAGTTAATGGTTATTGAAAGTGTAAATGCATTTTTAAAAAAGTAATGCATTATTTGCAACCCTGGTTTGTAATTGGGCTCGTGAAAAAAAAGGAAGGAATTGAACAACCGTCGATCCCTTTAGTTTGAAAAAAAAACTTGCAAATGGTATTGCAACCGTTATCAATTTGTCGCAATCGCAAAATTCGAGGAAGTTGCGGTGATAACATTCCATTATTACGAAATTTCAAACAATCCAAGCTCCCCAATCGAGTTTTGCAAAGATTTAATACCGAGTACTTTCATATTCCAAACTATCCCATGATTTTGGGCCTGATATTGCAAGATCTTACTTCAAAAATACTGGTATGAAAATATCAACAAAAAAAAATTTCACCAAAGGAAATGCGAAGGGAAATGCCGTCCAAGAGGAAACATGTCAAAGGAAGTTAATAAAGAGAGAGTGACCGAGACACAAGGACAGAAAAGGCCTGCATACTGGACGCAAGAATTGAGAAATATTCCTCTATTTATAGATTTACATTAATAACCATTTTGGCACGAGTTTTAAACATAAGTACGTTGCCGATGTTGGTTGGCTTAAATTATTGCGTTATAATTCGCTATAAACGATCACAAGTTTCCTGATGCAGGATATTTCTCACGAATAATTAAATTTGAAAAATATATACACAGAAAAATGTACTTCTTGAACGAAATATTGAACCCCGATCATATTCAATAATAACAAATATTATTATTAATTATTATAATATAAATATATTATTAATATAATATAATTAATAAAATATTATTATTATTAATATACTAATTATATTAATAATAATATAATAATAATGATTATATTATTTTAGAATTATTAATTAATATTAATAACAATGATAAAATAATAAATTTTTGCATTCACAGAAACATAATTCGTTTCTCAAATGTCGACGGGGTCTTTAAACTGATCAGCAAAGGAATGGATTTATTGATTTTCCTTTAAGCTGAATGTTCGAATTTTTAATTGGTTAAAAAAAAAGAACATTTACCTATCGTTAATTTTTCAAAGGGAAACTCAAGATCGCATAGTCAATATTAATACCGTTTCCTTATTATGAAGAAGGGTCAAAGTTCTTTGACAGCGCCTCTCTCTCTTTCTCTCTCTCTCTCTCTCTCTCTCTCTCTCTCTCTCTCTCTCTCTCTCTCTCTCTCTCGCTCTCTCTCTCTCTCTCTCTCTCTCTCTCTATGAACATCACACGTGCACCTTAAGAGGAGGCTAAATACCGACATTTTTCGTGCGAGTGCGAGAGAGAAAGGATGATAGGGGTCGTGTGAGAGCGAGAGAGAGGGTCTTTAGCCTGCCCTTAAGGCCAGGATAAACCCCTCCCCTCGCCGCCTTTCTGGGCTTGTGAGTGCAAGAGAGAGAGAGAGAGTTGAAAATTCTAACACACATTTCTCAAAAATAAAAATAAAATAAAAAAGTGGTGTCACCTGCACGCATTAATTGCTTAGGCAACGACACATTTCGTTTTTTTTTCGATTCGGCCATCTCCGAGAAAAATGTATTTAAGAAAATGTTGATGTTAACCCTCAATCCCTCCCTTGAACCAGGGATGGTCAATATTGAGAAGAGGATAAAGATACTCTCTCTCGCTCTCACACGTTCCCTATATAGCTATCTCTCTCGCACCGAGAAGCGCGGGAGGGGGTTAAACCTAATCCGAGGGAGGGGGGATGAAAGGTCGAAATAACCTCAAAGCTCGTTAAACCCTTTTTTCTCGAATATCATTTGATAGAATAAAAAACGAATAGCGAAGTAATTATTGAGAGTGAACCCTAGTCTTTGTTTATTAAAAAAATAATATTTGATGTTCAATGATCGATTATTTGAAAGATTATTAAGGAATTATGGTCTATCCCTTTTGGGCTCGCCAAAATATCGTTTTCATCCAAAGATATTCCCAAGCCGGATGAAATATTGGGGCATAAATGGAAATTACAAGAATTTCGACAATTAATCCGGAAGATATAACATAAAAATCGAAAAAAGATTCTTCCGTCAGTAATCCGGAAGTCCCCTTTCATTTACAAACATTATCCCCAAATTCTCATTATAAATGATTATTGCGAATTAATCTCAGCAAAACCTTAATTTTGTCATAATTTTTCATTAATTATCAAAATTTCAATGATTTTCATCAAACGGCATCCGAGAAAGTATAAATTGAAATTTTTGAGAATGGCGTTATTAAACCTCCCCTTAAGAAAGACGTCTATGTTCTCGACAAAAGCATCGACAATCCCCACCGCAAACAGTTTAATCTTCCAAAACATAAGAAAAGAAAAAAAGGAAATTTTTTTGAAAATATTAGTTCCGCAGAATTCCTTTATGGCAAAAAAAATATAGCTTTTCGCTGTAAAGTGGGCCACGTGCGTTAAATAGCCGATATTTATTGAAATTCTCAAGTACGACCATAATTTCCGTTTCCCAAGATTTTCCAATGACCTCGTTCTATCGGACATTTCGAATTCCCGCAGAGTTTTATCTTTGACTCGAACTATTTCATCCTCGCGAGGGGATGAAATAATTTTCGCAGAAACTGATTTTAACGGCCCATAAATTCTTCAATATCTGGCGATCGTAAAGCGGAGTTTCCCGTGAACGAAAAAAAAATTGACGTCGATGATTCATCGACGACGTTTGAGAAAACGACGAGTTTGGTGATAAAAAGTGAGGTTACGTTCGAGAAATACCGAAAGAAAACGTTTAATTTTCGTCTCGATTCGATAATCCTCAAATTGTCAACGTAAATTCCAAGCAAAAAGGCGATAAAATTGCATCGCTGAAAATAAAAGCGAGGTGAGAATTTTTATTTTCTTCGACGAACCTTTCAGCTGTGGCAATTGCTGTAACTCGACGTCCTGGGAATTTCGATATCTCGACGATCCTTGAGACTTTTTGGACTTCTTCTTGAGCGAACGCTTTGCGAATGGATCAATGCGATCTACAAAAGCTCCAGATGACATTTTGGGCAAGTTTGAGGATTTCAGCGGCGACGACAACGACGACGTCAACGCTGCTTCTTCGGTCGACTCTTTTCTTCCTTGTTTTTTTTCTGAATTTTCTGTCTTTTCTCGCAGTTTGAGAAGGCGTCTTGCCTCTCGCCTCTATATTATCCTCAATATCGCCGCAATGTACGAATTTTATCGCTGTTTCACGTTCGCAGAACGTTTCCCCCAAGGCTACAGAAGCTTCGCTGTGAAGACGAAGGTCTTGCGTCCGCGAGGAACCATTCCTTCACAGCGAGTATAAACCTCTCTCTCTCGGTTCCTTCTCCGTCCAAGAATCTTTCTATTCTTCGATATCTTCCCTCGATAACCTCAATGTTTTTTCTCTCCGTCCGAATCACCGACAGCGATATTCGACGTTTTAATTTCAGCGAAATTCCTCGTTCTTTCTTCTCGAGGATTATCCGGTCACTCGCAGCTTCTCTCCTTGAAGATAACAGACAAAAAATCCCAATGAAAAGCGAATCCTTGGTTCCACAATTTTTTCAAAACTATTGATGCACATTATCCGACAAAAAATCGAGCGTCTCGTCGAGCGAAAAGGGCCATAAAAACAGGGATCTTCACTCTCGCATCGAAACCTCGAATTATTTCTTCCTTCGCGCTGGGAAGCGTCGACGAGGAATTGATTGAAAGAAACAGAACAAATTCGCACGCAATTTTTTTTTATCCCGGAAATTAGGCGTTGTCGAGTCGGTGAAATTTAACGTTTGAGATGAAATTTATAAAACGTCGTGAAAAATCAAGAATCGGAAAGCACCATCGAAATTTTCACACCCGCAGTTTACACACCGAAAAAACACATATTTCGCAGTAAAAAAATGAAGAAAGAAAAAAAACCTCTTTCGAGCGTTTAACGACGTACGGAATATAGCGCTTGCTAAAGTGTCAAGCCTCAAAATTATCCGAAACGTATGCGATTTTTAATTTTCATTTTTTTCTCTGTAATTTCTTCCGGATTCCCGTCCGCCGATCGCCGAAGCGTTAGTGGGGAAGAGAGGAGGGAGGGGGGTTCGGAGGGTGTGGGGGGAGGGGGAGGGTTACGCACACTACGCGCACTCTCGCTATCCGGCGTTTCACGAAATTTTCTTGGGAGTGGGAGAGCAGCGAAACGTGATGGATTTTTATCCCTGTATATACGTATTACGTATACGCGTCCATAAAGGCGGATATACATGTATGTACATTGGTGAGCGATTATGAGAGAACATGGACGAAAGATGGAGCAACGGAGTGAGCGAGGAAAATAAGAGGATGCTTTGAAATAGGAAACATCGGGCTTTCACGGGACGCGCGCACGTTTTTCGCGCAAACACGCCCCACGCGCCTCTTCGACATTCTTCAATCAAATCGCTTATTATCTTTTTATTATCCTCGTATTATTTATTTCCGACGCGGAGAGAATTCGATAGTCGCGGCTCGACAAACGCGGAAAGGCTACGCGCCCGTCCGCCGGAGAAAGAGAGAGAGAGAGAGAGAAATGAAGAATAGCTACAAGCGGAGAAAGAGAGAAAGAAGAAATAAAATAAGAGAGACACCGTTATATCACGCCTCGTACGGGTACGGACGTGAGGCTAACCAGGGCTCTCTCGCGAAATACCGTCCCGTAATCGGGCGACTCTCTCCAAGTAAGGGAAGACTATTCTTCCTCTCTCTCTCTCTCTCTCTCTCTCTCTCTCTCTCACTCTCTCGGCTCAAATGCAGAGACACGCGCGACGCAGTGAAAACTCATTTATCCGCGAATCCTGCGTATAAGAACGAGGAAGAATTGAAAAAAAAACACAACGGAGACGCCTCACCTCCTTCGCTAAAAGTCCGTCGGCGCACGTTTGCGGGCCCTCAGACTCGGTAATTCTCGTAGATATAGACACGAAGTCACGACGAGAACTTGGCGGCCGCCATCAGCTGCTCGTAGCGCATACGTGCTTTGCTCATTTTCGCATCGTAATTCGTTCACCGAGACTCACCGAGACGCGCCTCGACATTTTTTCCTCCCCGATGTACACACACACACTCTCTCTTTTCCTCGCGCTATATTTTGTTTCCTCTCTCTCTCTCTGGGATAAAAAAAATATATCCCAGGCGTCCCACGACTCCCCCTGACGCACTCGCGCACAAACACACGCGCGAACGCACTTGCGGGACACGCGAGAAAGAGAGAAACTGGCAGAGAGAGAGAGAGAAAAGAAGACTACGAGAGACCCCTACTTTTCTTTTTGTTCAACACACGCGCCACGCTCTCTCTCTCTCTCGCTCGCTCGCACGACGGATTGACGAAAAATTTTCTAACGCGCGCGATCGACGAACACGGATTTTAGCGCATATCGAGAGAGAGAGAGAAGGGTGGGGGGAGAGGGCCGCCCGTACACACACGCACGAAATTTCGCGAGTCGCGGCGTTTTTTTTTCTTCCCCTCTTCGTTATCGTTGAGAAATTTTGTTCGCCGAGCTTCTCGATGACGCGAACGCGATAAAATGATCAAAAAAACGTTTATAATATAATGGAAAAAAAATTATATATCGTTATAGAGTCGCGGTAGCCCGTGTGTGTCGCTCTTCACTTATCGAAAAAAAACCCGTCAAGAGGTGCCTTGGTGTGCCTGAAAATAGTAATGCCGAGAGGGAGACTTCGGCTATCATCGGGATAATCGAGCGGAGTTTCACGAACGCTTGCGCCCGCCGCCCACGGAACATGCGCGATTACGGCGTAGATGGCGCCACTTTACGGGAGAATTAATGCCTACCCCCACCTCTCGCTGCGGATTGTCGCCATCAGTCGCCATCAGGGGGTCCAAGCACAGATGGGAAGGGCCGAGGCAAAGTTTTGCCTAGGCTGAATACTAGGAGCGCTAGTGTCGCTACCCATAAGCCATTGCATCGATTTTCTATCTCGCTCGCGCAGGCTGGCAGGTGTCCGCCATCTTAGATTGTTGCGTGCAGCGCGTCATCATAGTGAGTCAGGGTGTGTTTATCGCAGCGTTTTTTGGACTGTTTTTTGTTATTCTTTTGAAAATATATTGTTCAGTTTGCAGAAAAGTCAAGTATATCGTATCGGGCGATCGTTTTCATCATTATTTTTGATTTTCACCAAAGCAAGGTAAATATATCTCATTTTTTTATGAAACTAACCTCTTCTCGTATTTTGAAGTTGCGTTGAATTCTTAACAGAATATTTCTTTATTTGGCAAATATGTAGTATTGATAACAAACTGCAACATTTTTATGAGTATTAAGAATGTAAAAAAACATTTCTGTTTTTTGTTTGTAACAGCTATGTCGGGGAAGTGTTTCGTAGCGGGATGTTCGTCAGAAGCTAAACGCTTCTTCAGATTCCCAAACCCCATGATGGAGTTTGATCGGTTTTTGAAGTGGCTGGCTGCAAGCGGGAATCCTCAGCTGCTGAATGTTTCTCTGATACATATAACTTGTCGACGTTTGTGTTTGGCTCACTTTGAACAAAAATATGTGTTGGCAAAAAAACTGAGCACGACTGCAATTCCGACTCTGAATCTCCCAGGTAATTTCATGATCTTTGTTTAATACTTTAAACTAATATCAGAATGAAGGTTGGTGTTAGAAAAGGTTGGTGTTGGTTAAAATATTGAATGCTCCATTTCGACCAAAAATATTACTTTTAAAAGAACAGTGGAACTTAGCGCAGACAATTTTATTTGTGCGTACAATAAAATTATCTGTGCTAAGTTCCGCTGTCCTTTTAAAAGTAATATTTTTCTCATAAGAAGGATTCGACAAGATAACAGCAAAATTATTCTTCCATCAATAAAGTAATGAATCGATTTATTTAAAAACTGTTTTGAATTCTTTTCCAGAAAAACTTGACGTGTCAACATATGCAGACACTATTCTGCTCAATACTACTCCGAACCAGGATCCTCAAGCTGGAACGCTAAACACGCAATGGGAAGTGTTGCAAGGTAACTTACCACGAGTATATACACAATCTGTATACAATCTTCAATAATATCCGTGTTCCTAATGTGACCTCTCTTATAACGTATAATCGAAATATTTCAGAGCATCCATGCAGAATTGAAGAATCAGTGCAGAGCGACAATAGCGAAAAAGATGAGAGGCAACCATCCATATGCATTGAAGTTCAAGCGAATATTGGAGGAGATCCCATCGAAATTCCCGGAATGTCGTCTACAGGTATGTATTGAATGTAATGTATGAAGCTGGTTATGCCGTTCGAAAATTGTACAATTATAACTAATTATGGTTAAATATGTGATGTAAAAGCTGATTGTGCGGCTAAAACTTTGCAAAGTTATAACTGATTAATATCATGTGATACGCGAATAGCAAAAATTTGTTAAGTTTGGTTTTTTTTTATATATAAAAGCTCATTAAATATTTCATGTAAAAACTGATTATGCGGTTAAAACTTTGCAAATTTATAGCTAATTAATTTAATGTAAAACGCGAATAGTAAAAATTGGTCAACATAATTGTTTTATATATAAAACTCGTTAAATATTTCATGTGAAAACCGATTGTGCGGATAAAACTTTGCAAAGCTATAACTGATTACTTAAATGTGATACGCGAATCGTAGAAATTTATCAACTTTGTTTTATATATACAAGCTCGTTAAATATTTCATGTAAAAACCAATTGTGCGGTTAAAACTTTGTAAAGTTATAACTGATTAATATCATGTGATACGCGAATAGCAAGAACTTGTTAAGTTTGTTTTACATATAAAAGCTCTATAAATATTTTATGTAAAAACCAATTGTGCGGTTAAAACTTTGCAAAGTTATAACTGATTTCTTAAATGTGATACGCGAATCGTAAAAATTTGTTGTATGTTTTACATATAAAAGCTCTATAAATATTTCTTGTAAAAACCAATTGTGCGGTTAAAACTTTGCAAAGTTATAACTGATTA
Source organism: Alloplasta piceator (assembly GCA_946863875.1). Lineage (NCBI taxonomy): Eukaryota > Metazoa > Arthropoda > Insecta > Hymenoptera > Ichneumonidae > Alloplasta > Alloplasta piceator. Next base: position 2,706,576 of record OX333074.1, read on the forward strand.
ATATCATGTGATACGCGAATAGCAAAAACTTGTTAAGTTTGTTTTACATATAAAAGCTCTATAAATATTTTATGTAAAAACCAATTGTGCGGTTAAAACTTTGCAAAGTTATAACTGATTAATTTAATGTAAAACGCGAATAGTAGAAATTGATCAACTTTGTTTTATATATAAAAGCTCGTTAAATATTTCATGTCAAAACTTTTTGTGCGGTTAAAACTTTGCAAAGTTATAACTGATTTCTTAAATGTGATACGCGAATCGTAAAAATTTGTTGTATGTTTTATATATAAGAGCTCGTTAAATATTTCTTGTAAAAACCAATTGTGCGGTTAAAACTTTGCAAAGTTATAACTGATTAATATCATGTGATACGTGAATAGCAAAAATTTGTTAAGTTTGTTTTATATATAAAATCTCTATAAATATTTTATGTAAAAACCAATTGTGCGGTTAGAACTTTGCAAAGTTATAACTGATTAATTTAATGTGATACGCGAATAGAAAAACAAAGTTTAAGTTTGTCTTTTACATAGAAGCTTGTTAAATATGTGATGTGTAAAAATGAATATTGCAAATAAACATATATTAAGACGAATAAATATAAGAAATATTTTAAATATATTGAAATACAAAATACTGGCATTTTTATTATATTTTTATATCCTGGGACATTAAAAACGAAATAATAATAATAATAATAAACCTGCTTTGGGTCGTGGAGAGGGGGTAAGCCTATATATATGACATATGTATATATATATGTCATAGGCATTAGTTCCTAGGCTGTCTACTACGGCGCCACCAGCGCAACTTTGCCTCACCATTTACTACGGTGGCTTGTACCCCCTGGTCGCCATGTTGCGCTTGCATGACTCCGCAACGTTGTAGGCTCTCGTTCTTTTGAGAATGGGGACTGGATTACTGTACAAATTATATTATTCACGTATATGCTTCGCTTCTTGGTTCCTAATCCCAAAATTTACGATAAATCCCGATTTTTGTAAATGTTCCTCCAAAATTGCGTATTTGGCGCTTCGGGAGTTGCCCGTTTGTCGCGCTGTTGTCAAATTTATCTTTTCCGGAAATGCGCGTGCGCAACTCACCGTTCTTTTTCGTCCGTCAACGCCATCTTCCAATACGATTGAGAAGCTCGCATCGGACAGCTGTCAATTGACAGTTCTCGCACGAAATATCTTTTTTCGAGATTTTTACCCGGTTCCAATAAAAATGTTGTTTACGTCTGGCCAAAAAGTTCGAAAAACATCAGTGAACGGCGAAAATATCAATCGCTAATTTTCATGAACTTGCTGATCCTGTTTACGGAGATTTCGCAAAAAATGTTGTTACTAACCTCTCGCTTGTGAATGTATGTTATTTTTTTTCTAATTTTTGATTATTTTTCATCGTGAACGATGAACGCTCTTTTGCGCTGTCCGGGAATTTACTGCGGTCGCGAATTGCTCTCCGATGGAAATTGGACCGATTGCGGAGCCTGTCCACGAGGTTTCAGGAGCAACGTTTCTTCCGCCTGCGTTCCCTGCGACGACGCGCCGATGTTCTACGATTGGCTCTATCTCGGCTTCATGGCACTTCTCGCACTCGTACTTCACTGGTTCTTCATCGATATGGTTGGAATGAGTCGAAGCATACCAAAATCCATCATCGCGATGCACGCTTCGGCGTTCTTTGAAATTCTCGCCGCTTCCCTCGTTACCTTGCAACTGAGCGATCCTCTGGGCTCGTTCGCCATAAGATCGTGCAATATTCGACGTCTCTCAGATTGGTACACGCTTCTTCACAATCCAACGCCCAATTACGAAAGCCCTTTGCATTGTACGCAAGAGGCGGTATATCCACTGTTAGTATTGCTTTGATAAGAATTATTTTTCGATTACAAAAAAAATTTATATACCTTGGAGAAATTTCAAAGGGAAAAGTTTGCAAATTGAGAATCAGCATGTTGCTTTGTTATTTTTGCTATTTTCGCTTCTTCCTAAATCTTTGCAAATGCATGACCATGATGAGACAGCAATGTGCGCATTTTTAATCTTTTTTGAACTTCGACGCTCAATTTTCAGCACTGTAAAAAACGTATTTCGATAAAACTGCTAAAATTCATGATCTGCTCTATATTTCAGCTCGAAAAATTAGTCGATTATGAATGAAACAAATGGTTAGATTTAAAAAAAACATTATTTTTGTAAACAAAATGTCTCAAATCAATATGGTTTGTTTTCAAATAATAGTTCCACACTCTTGAATATGTCATTCCATGTCAAATCGACCAAAAGTTGGATCGACCCTTTTCAATTTCGATGAAATTTGGTCAGAAGTTTTCGTTTTTAACAAAACGAAGTTCTACCGAAAGAAAAAAAAATTAAATTTTTTTTTCCAAAGTTATCCAAAATTCAGAATTTCACAATTTTTCAAATCTCTCAAGTTTATTTTTCAAGTATCTCGGAAACTGCTATGAAATTTTTTTTTGAAAAATGATGAATTTGAAGAATTTTGAATTTTCAACAATCGTGAAAATCCACGATCAACATTAAATTATTGGTTTAATTTTTTTTAAATAACCTTGCACTGATCTTAAAAGATATTGAAATATACAAGATGGTGTTTTTTTGTTTAAAAAATTTATATTTTTGTTTCAAATATTTATATTTTTGGAACAAAACACCATCCTGAAAATTTATATTTTCAGGATGGTGTTGTTTAAATTGATATTTTATAAAATTTAAATTTATATTTTATAAAATTTATATTCAAAAATTTATATTTTTGAAACAAAACAACACCATCCTGAAAATTTCAGGATCTTTTAAGATCAGTCCAAGATATTATATTAAAAAAATGTAACCAAAAATTTAACGTTGATCGTGGATTAACACGATTTTTTAAAATTCAAAAATTCATATTTTTGAAAAAACAAAAAACACCTTTTTGAAAATTTCTGGTTCTTTTAAGATCAGTACAAGGTATTATATAAAAAAAATTGAACCATAAATTTAATGTCCCACTTGGATATTCACGATTTTTGAAAATTCAAAATTCTCAAAATTTATCATTTAAAAAAAAATCTGTACGGAATATTTTCTTTTCATAGCCTCAAATATAATTTTTCGTAACTATAGAAATTTCCGAGATATTTAAAAAATAAACTTGAAAGATTTGAAAAATTGTGAAATTTTTAATTTTGGATAACTTTCGAAAACAAAAATTGAATTTTAAGGGGTCGATTCCAACTGTTGGTCGACTGGACATGGAATGACCCATATACATTGGAAAATCCCTAAGTTCTAAAATTGGTTTTATCAAGGTTGAAAAAATCAATCGCCAAAGTCAACCGCCACGTTTCACTGTTCTGAATAAGATCCCCTCCTTAAGGCTCAATGATTTTCTTTATTTTTTATTTTACCAGATACACCATGGTCTTCATCTTCTATGCACTGGGAGTCTTGATCATGTTATTGGTGAGGCCGATAGTGGCACGAAAATTTTTACCCAGACAGGGAAAATTTTCCATCTACGCGGCTCTGTACTTTTTTCCGGTTCTCGCGTTATTGCACGCAATTGGCGGCGGATTAATATGTGAGTATGCATATTTTTCTGTACGAAAAAATGAAAAAACAAAATTCAATACTTGAAAAATGATTTTAAAAAAATTAACCACAGACTATGCCTTTCCGTACATAACGATAATACTGTCGGTACTTTCGAACGCCGCTCATTTCGCCTCCAAACTAAACCAGGTAATAAAGGAATTGTCTTTTGGGACGATCCCTTGCACAGTGTAAAATAAATACCGTGATACGGGATAGTCCCAATAGTTACAGTACCGGAAATGCATTTTTTGTTCACCGTCGAGAAAAAAAAGTGGATTTTCGGTGAAAAAAGATTTTCTTCTTTCCTCGCAGACTATGAAATCCCTACTGTTGAGTTCCGTATCCGACATAAAAAATGTCGTCGTGATTTTGGGCCATTGGTTATTACACGGATATGGTGTAATGGCGATCGCGACTCTCCGGGACGTTACCATACATCCGGCGATGCTCGTTCTCGTGCCACTTCCGGCTTTGTTCTACGTACTCACGGCGAGATTCACGGATCCTCACAAACTTCACATAGCATAGTTAAAACAGAAAATCACCTGAAATGATCGTAATGTATGATAAATCTGTAAATGTATATGTTGTCGAATTAATTTATCGATAAAGAGGATAAACATATTTTTCTTAACGTTCCTTGGTTGAATAATTTCACTGAATTATGCTTCACATTTATTTTCGCAGCCGAACGATTATAATTAATTCAGCTGAACACACAAAAATACACATTAAATGCAGTTTGGCCGCGTATATTCATTATTACTGTTATTATTGTTGTTTTATACGCCTCGTTTATGTCTGCTGGCGCTTTAATCTCTTTTTGGCACGAAAGTCACGACCAGCGTGCTTTTTGGCGATATGGGCAGTGCGGTGGATTGAAGTTTTTCTCTGGAAAAAAAAATGTTAGATGAGATTCGATATTTGTCGGATTTTCAGAAAAATATTTGAGACACAAAAGTATGGAATTTTGTTACAAAGCTTAATTGGGTTTTTGAACAAATTTTTTTTTCTTCCATAAATCGAAAGATCATATATAAGTTTTATAATAAAACTATTTTTTTTTCGTTGTAATTAAAAAGTTATAACAAATCGAAAATAAATTTTTGAACTCGGTACCGAAAACGTGCCGACAGTTCCCGAGCCGACCCGAGCGCGAGTGACGTCATAATGTTCATGTCTACTCCATCATTACATGCAGTTGATACGGCGTTTCAACGTTTCATCAATTAAATCTTGTTATTATCGTCCATATATACATAGAAATTTATTAGAAATGTCAAATCTTAAAAGTTATCGTGCTTGTTTCGTATCATTGTGTATGAATAATACAAAAACAACTCCCCAAAAAATGTTTTTAAGGCCAGGCTAAGGACCCTCTCTCTCGCTCTCACAGGACTCCTCCATATGCCTCCATAAGCGCTTTCTCTCGCACTCACAAGAGCGGTAAGGCGGGGGGGAGCAAAAAATGAGAAACGTCGAAACCAATGGTTTCAAGTAGTGCGCCGAATAAATCCCGAAACGCCATCAAATCAATTTACTTGACAAAATTAGTTGTCACAAACAATTTTTGGCACTAAAAGACCGTGTACTATCGTGGAATTATTTTACGGGGAGTGTAAAGGTCAACATAACCTCAAAATTTGTTTAACCCATTTTTCTCAGAGATGGCTTAATGGAATAAAAAAAAGAGTAGGGGCTGTGTAATTAATGTGTACAGGTAGCCCAACTGTTCTTTTTTTATTTTATCAAGCTATCTCCGAGAAAAATGTGTTAAAAGTTCTAGCTCTGTCTCTCTCGCACTCGCGAGATCGGAAAGGCGGAGGGTACGAGTTTAGCCGGGCCTTAACATTATGACGTCACAAACAAGACGACCAATCATGGCGCGTTTGGAGTCGCGTTATTATTTTTAAAATTTTATCACTTTTAAATTGTTTATAATTAAATGAGAAACTAATTTTTTCAAATTTTTTGCGTCGTCTATCAAAATTATTTATAATAAAGTTTTAAAATACATTTAAAAAAATCGATAATTTTTTTTTTCAAAAACCCAATTCCCAAGAGAAAGAGAGAGAGAGATTGGATTTTAGGAATAATTTGACGCAATTGGATTCTGAAGTTTCTAACGGAAATTAATTAATTTTTTTTGGAAACTTACGTCATTTCATCGCCTTCCTGAATGTAATTCGGGCTGTGAGCGAATACGTTGACTTCCGCGGATACCGAGCGTAATTTTGAAACGTCGATAATTGCCGGCTGATCCGAGCTCTGATAAGCTACGAGATAGCCGGGATGGCCGCTTTTTAGCCTGGTCAAAATATTTTATTTTTCGTTAAAAACAATTTAAAATCGTAATAAAAATTACAAATTGCAAATATATTTCGTTATTAAATGACGAAAAAATTGCGCCAGCGACTGTGTAAAATTCTACTTTGCAGGATTTTTTTAATATCTTGAAGCACGGGCTAAATTAGGCGAAAGGCTTAAGTTAAATGTTAAATGAGCAATTTTTGGAAAATTATCGGGAGGGAAAAATGGCCGAATTCCAAAATTTTTTGCTAAAGAAATCTTGAAATAAAAAGCATTCCTTGAGTAAGACTCACCAATGTCTATTGATGCACACAGAGAGAAGCGTGAAAAATTAATAATTTGTTAGTTGACATTTTCACCATCCCACACACCAACACACACATTGATAAATAAATAAATTTGACTTGTAGGGAACTCAGTTTTGTTAAGATACATAAAAACGAGCAAGTGTCGCGCTGCTTGCGCGTCAAATAATAACCAGGATGAGATTAATTTAGAACACAAATTGATTCGACTTTCGCGTAGCTCAAAGATCAAAGGAAAACTCCGATTCTCATCCGGTTTTTTTTTCTATTACTCCTCAACGTCCGCCGATTAGAGATGATTTATTTTTGTTATTTGTTATATCAAAAAAGTCCACCACCGAGAATTAATATGAATTGGAAATGTAAATGATATATTCGAAAAATGGGTTATTTTCAAAATAAACTCAAAATTTTCAATATTAAAGACGGACAAAAAGTTTTTTAGATTTTTAAAAAATGCGTACCTCGTATAGACGAAAACAGTTTCATTGATCAATGCCAATTCTGTATCACCGTACAAAAATGCTTGAGCGCTTCGTGACTTTGCGATTTTCGCAAACGCTTCTTTCGCCGATAGAGTGTCGTTGATCTTGAATATCGGCGTGCCCGGAAGTAAGAGTGTCATAAGCGTCAGACTGTCGGCGATATCGCGCGGCATTCGTTTTCTCAGACTGCGCTCGTTGCCATTCAGCTGAAAGACAAAAAAAAGTCTTGTAATTTTTACCAAAATTTTGGACCAATGGCAATATTTTGCCTAGTTCCCGAGATTTTTTCATAAAAAAATTTATAAATATGTACTAATCGATGGAGTATCGATTAGTATATGAGGCAATCCCACGCCATTTCGCTCGGCCGTGACCCTGACCATTTTTTATTTTTTTAAAAATAAAATAGTATACTATGCAAGGAGTATTTTTACCAATTTTTAAATTTGTATCGCATGTATTTCAGAAGTTACAATTTTTCGAAAAATCTGGATTTTCGAAATTTCGAAACCGTTCCAGCGCTGATATCTTTTAAATTAAATCGATATATCGAAAAATGTTTGGAGATCGATTTTTTTCATATTAGTTCACACTTTCATAAAAAAAAGGGGAGCAAATTTTTAATCATCGTTGTCAACAATTTTTCAGCGTGTAAAGTGAAAATTATTTTTTAAAAAGATGATTGCCATTTTTCATTTTTTTTCAAAAAATTCTCTAAAATAATATGATGAATTATATGAATTTTAACGCTAGTCCCATCGTGGGCCGATTTTTCCTTCTATTTTTTTGAAAATAAATTCAATTTTTTTTCACGAAAATTTTGAGTGTTTCGTGTGAATTACTATAATAATTTTTATTATGAATAATACTCGTAAGTAATAATTATTGTACTTATTTAGAATTAGTAATTATAGTGATCATTTTCCATTACTTTCCCATAGAAGAAATGTATGCATTATAGGAGAATATATGAATTAAACACTTACATATTTTTTATCTTGAGTTATAGATATTTATTATCTCACTCATTTAAAAAGTTTACACAATCGAGACTGATCAGATATCAAAATGTATAGCACAAAAACTAAGCGACCGGTATAAACGGGTGAAAACCATAACGGGTATCCAAAAATTGCACTGTGTTGTGCCTGATAATGATGATGCCTTAAGGTTGTTTAGAAGCTATGAAACCTTTGAATGTTAATTGTTCAATAAATAGCTTCTCAATCGTAGTGAATTTTTTACACGACCTCCTGAATACTTCATGCAAGAACATACCAAATTTTCAGAATTCTATCATCATTACTTCAACCTCCTTAAGGGGTAAAATAAAAAATGAGAAAATTCTGAAAATTTGGTATGTTTTTGTATGAGGTATTTAAGAGGTCGTGTAAAAATTTCACGACGATTAGGAAGCTCGTTATTAAGAAATTAACGTTTTGTTAAAAACAATTTTTTAAACAAATAAAAAAAATATTTATCAATAAACTTCGTTTTCTTTCCGTTGCTTCCTGCATATTGTGGATATTAAAAAATTGAGAGGTAAAAAAAAAAAAACTTATCGCAAAGTTATATCAGTTTCCATAAGACTACATTTAATTTTGTTCAATTTGTTAATCTTAATTATTCGATAACGAGCTTCCAAATCGTCGTGAAATTTTTACACGACCTCTTAAATACTTCATTGAAAAACATACCACAATTTTCAGAATTTTCTCATTAAACGTGATTTGCTTCGAAACAACCTTAAGAATAAAAGATTTTTCAAAATCTGATCAGTCTCGATTGTGTAAACTTTTTAAACGAGTGAGAGAGTAAATATCTATAACTCACAAGATAAAAAAAATGCGTTTCATTCATATATTCTCCTATAATGCATACGTTTCTTCTGTGGGAAAGTGATGGAAAAATAATTCTTCAGCATATTAGATCGTGCTACTAATTGTAAAATTATCACTACAATTATCAATTGTAAATAAGTACAATAATTATTACTTACGAGTATTATTAATAATAAAAATTATTATCGTAATTCCCACGAAACACTCAAAATTTTCGTGAAAAAAAATAGAATTTATTTTTCTAAAAATAAAAGGAAAAATGAGCCCACGATGGGTCTAGCGTTAAAATTCATATAATTTATCATATTATCTTAGAGAATTTTTTGAAAAAAACAAAAAAATGGCAATCATCTTTAAAAAAAATAATTTTCACTTTACACGCTGAAAATATGTTGATAACGATGATTTAAAAATTTGTTCCCTTTGTTTTATGAAAGTGTGAACTAATATGAAAAAAATCGATCTCCAAACATTTTTCGATATATCGATTAATTTAAGAGATATCGGCGTTAGAGCGTTTCCGAAATTTCTGAAATCCAGATTTTTCGAAAAATTGTAACTTCAGAAATACATGCGATAAAAATTTAAAAATTGGTCAAAATACTCCTCGCATAGTGTACTATTTTATAAGAAAAAGTTGAAAAAATTAAAAATGGTCAGGGTCAGGGCCGAGTGAAATGGCGTGGATTGCCTCATATATTTCGATAAAATGTTAATTATGGCTAAAAAAAATTATGAAAATGTCTTAATTTTTCCGGGCGCGAGTTCATACAATCCTTCGAACCTCTCCTTAAAGTAAATCGTTTTTTCAAGACTGTAGTTTGACTCCGATTGAATCTATCCCCATCTACTTACATCCCAGCATGGCCAAGCGTCGCTCGGATTTATCGACCTTGAGACGCCCTTGAGAATCGCCTCGCCGGTTATTTCCGAGTCCGCGGTCTCGAGGAAACGCAAGCTGTGCGGCAAATCTATCAGTGTCTTATTCTCGTTGTAAACAGCGAGAACATCGGCTCCGATATTGTCACGCAGAGTGAAGAGACAATCGTCATTCGTGAGATTAACGACGATGTCGCGCCATTTACGGAGTATTTGACCGTTCTCGGGACGATCGTACGTGTGAACGTGAAATAGATACTGATAATCATCGGGATTTGCCGCCAATGGACCGTGCGACTCGTCACGAAGATCCGGATCCTCGGTCAAATATTGCGTATTGCTGAGACGAAAACCGCTGACGCCGCGTTTAATCCAGTGGTCAAAGATTTCCTGAAATATGACGAAATTTAAGAAGGGGTGAACATCTCGGTGAGTCAAAAAATTGCATCGTATATTCCTGCAAATTTCAATTTATGCGACAGAAAATCTGTTTTAAATTTAAACAAAAAAAATTGCTCACTCCAAATTCCGCCACGACCGCCGGATTATTGAAATTCAGATCTGGCTGAGTTTTGTTGAATTGATGAAGATAGAATTGGCCCCTCTCAGGTTGCCATTCCCAGGCGGAACCGCCGTTGACACTGAGCTAAAAATCGCACAGAAATAAAAATGATTAAACAGAGTTGCATGTTTTTTAATATTGAGGAATGAAAATAAAAATGTTGGATGAACATTGAAAAATTTTAATTCCTTCTATAAGAAATAAAATATGTACGATGTGTATAAAAAATATATTTCCAAATCGATTTTCAAGCAGGGTTACAAATAATGCATTACCTTTTTTAATGCATTTGCATTTTCATTAACCATTAAAATTTAATGGTTCATGGAAATTATTTTCATTAACCATTAAAATTTAATGATTAATGGAAATTATTTCCATTAAGTTTTAATGTTTAATGGAAATTATTTTCATTAACCATTAAATGTGAATGGTTAATGAAAATGCAATTGCCTTAAAAAAAGTAATGCATTATTTGCAACCCTGCCCATTACAATGTATTGTGTATTAGAAAAAATTTCCATTACCCATTGCAATGTAATGTGTAATGGACAAAACTTTGATTGCAATTTTTGGAATGGAAAAATATAGATGAATAAATTATTGCAGTTTTGCATTACATTTTATTGACTTAGGACTTAGATTTTTAGAATTATAATATAGATGCTTTTTAGAATTTAAGGTGAAAATCCAAGTCCTAAGTCAATAAAATGTAATGCAAAATTCCAATAATTTATTCATCTAATTTTTCCATTCCCAAAATTGCAATCAAAGTTTTGTCCATTACACATTACATTGCAATAATAATATAGATGCTTTTTATAATTATTATATAGATGCTTTTTAGAATTAAAGGTACCTGAAAATCTAAGTCCTAAGTCAATAAAATGTAATGCAAAATTGCAATAATTTTTTCATCTATATTTTTCTTATCCCAGAATGGCAATAAAAGTTTTGTCCATTACACATTACATTGCAATGGGTAATGGAAATTTTTTCTATTACACACTACATTGTAATGGGCAGGGTTGCATATAATGCATTACTTTTTTTAATGCAATTGCATTTTCATTAACCATTAAATTTTAATGGTTAATGGTTAATGGAATTTATTTTTATTAACCATTAAAATTTAATGATCAATGAAAATAATTTCTATTAACCATTAAATTTTAATGGTTGATGAAAATAATTTCTATTAACCATTAAATTTTAATGCTTAATGAAAATAAATTCCATTAGCCATTAAAAAAGTAATGGTTAATGCATTACTTTTTCATTAAAAATTTCGCAACCCTGTTTTCAAGTAGAAATAATTACCCAATTATTCGGAGGTTTTCGTGGTTCGCCCGATTTTCCATCGGCCCAGACGTAATAATCCTTGTAGGGTTCCTCGCGTTTTACGGAGCTAACGAACCAAGGATGTTCCAGCGACGAATGATTAGGATCGATTTCGAGGACGACGCGCTGTTCATTCTCCTTCGCGGCTTTTACAAAGTCATCGAATTGCGCGATCGTCCCGACTCGCGATTGCACATCACGGAAGTCCTTGACGTGACCTTGAAGAAAAAAAAAACGATTTTTGCCGAACGTTAAACAAAATTTACGGTTTTATGGCAAAGAAAAAAAATGAAAATGTCAATTTTTCGGTACCTTCGTCTTCGACGAAGTCGGACAATGACAAAACTTTGATTTGCTGCTCATCGAGGGTTTTCAAAAGCGTCGCTATAGCACCTTTGTCGCGACCGGCGACGTCTCGCGCATCGATCTGCACGATTGGACTCTCCTGCCACCACTTTCTTGGCGGCGGAGCCGAACACTTTGGCGCCATCACTATAATCGCTATCGCACCTGCGAGCATTCCGACCCACAATACCCAAAAACCGATGAACAGAAACCATCTCAGACGTATCCAGAAAGGATCGTTCGCGTATTTCATCAATTCCTCTTTGCCCATTCCCGAAAGAGTCTTCTTCACCGTCTCGATGTCGATCTTTGCATCCCCATTTTCAGGAATGAATTTCACCTGGAACGGTAAAATGAATATTATTATTTTTATAACCTGCTGGTGAAGATAAAAATTTTTAGATATGTGTTTTCTTATATATTTTAATATTACGGAAAAATTATTTTTTAACCGCTATGCGGAGTCAGGATTTTCGAAATTTTTTTTATACTGCATTTTCGTGATGTACATATATTTAAATGTATACCAGTCATTCCATGTCAAATCGACCAAGAGTTGGAATTGACCCCCTTCAATTTCGATGAAATTTGGTCAGAAGTTTACGTTTTTAATGAATCGAAGTTCTAACAAAGGAAAAAAATTTAAAAATTCTTTTTCGACAGTTATGCAAGATTCAAAATTTCACAATTTTTTAAATCTTTCAAGTTTATAATTTGAATATCTCGAAAACTATTATAGTTACGAAAAAATCGTTCTGAATTCGTCTTGAAGAGTGTACTTGTGGCTACGGAAAAAAATGTTCCGAATTTTTTTTTTTAATGATGAATTTGGAGAATTTTGAATTTTCAAAAATCGTCCATCATCAGCATTAAATTTTTTGTTAAATTTTTTTTTATATAATACATTGTACTGATCTGAAAGAGCTTGGAAATTTTAGGATCTTTTCATTTTGGTAAACAAAGATTTTCTTTACAAAAATTTTTATTTTTGAAACAAAAAAACACCATCCTAAAAAATTCAGGATCTTTTAAGATTAGTACAAGGTATTATATAAAAAAAATTTAACCAAAAATTTAATGTTGATCGTGGATTTACACGATTTTTAAGAATTCAAAAATTCACATTTCTGAAAAGACAAAAAACACCTCTCTGAAAATTTCAAGATCTTTTAAGATCAGTACAAGGTAATATATAAAAAAAATCGAACCGAAAATGTAATGTTGATCGTGGATTTGCACGATTTTCAAAAATTCAAAATTCTCCAAATTCAGCATTTTTCTAAATTTTTTTCGGAATATATTTTTTTTTCGTAGCCACAAGTATACTCTTCAAGGCGAACCCAAAACGATTTTTTCGTAACTATAATAGTTTTCGAGATATTTAAAAAATAAACTTGAAAGATTGAAAAAATTGTGAATCTTGCATAACTTTTAAAAAAAAAATTTCCTTTGGTAGAACTACGTTTTATTAAAAACAAAAGTGTCTGACTAAATTTCATTGAAATTAAAAGGGCTGGATTTTAACTCTTGGTCGATTTGACATGGAATGACCCATACACAGAACATTTCACGACAATTCGACAAATATTTTCCAAGTTATAGGAATATTTGTAAACCCGTCATTACAAGAATAGTTATTCTCATCAACTTGAAATTATAGAATTTTTATGAAGATTATGTTCAAAGTGAATTCAAGGGGATTTAACGAAATTAAATTCAACAATGTAAACAATGAATTGTAGAAAAAATTAAGAAATTCTACGGTGCTCCGTTTCAGACCAAAAATCATTTCAGAATATTCTGTACAAAAAATCAATATATAAGCATTAAAATATCAATATTTCCTCATTTATATAATTGATATCGTCCTTCATTAGGCTCAGTCGTGCATGAGCGTAATTTGTTTTTTCAAAAAGTGAATTCAGCGCGAATAATACGCGATTCATTTGAATCACTTAAAATCCGGGGACAACGCGAGTAAAATCACGAGCGAAAGAGCCTGACGCAATCTCAAGGGATCTTTGCACGGATTTTGCAATCCGGCGATCGATTGATCGTTCCGAAACAAACGCTCTTCACGGGAGAGGATCGTGCATATATTTAACGCATCGGTCTCAATAAACCGTGAGAATAAGATCAATGAATCCGCTCTGCGCGTTTCGCGTGGCGTCGTCGGGCGGCCATATTGGCTCTTTCGCGTTCAATATGGCCGTAATCTTCGGGCACATCGCGATAAATTGCCGTTGCACAAATTGAAGAAAGTTGAAATTTGTAAAAGAGAAAAAGAAAACCGACTTTACCTCAGCGGGATCCTTGACTGGCGTGATTTTGCTCTCGTCGTTGAGCATTTTTTCCTGCGCTCCATCATCGACCCCAGCGTCCTCGTTCTGTTTTCCCATGCCGGCTGCAACGTTATTCTCGGCTTTCGCGTTATTTTTATGCCAATTCGAATCGTCGTCCGGCAGTGGCTTGTACGACGGTACTACTGGCTGTTCTTTCGTGCCGTTAACCTCGGCTGTAACTCCTTCCGTAGCGCTCTCCAAATCGAGTCTCCCACTCTCCATCTTGCGTTTTTTCTCTTCTCGTTGCACACAATCACACTCCAAGGACGCAGAATCTATCCTCGTCTATGGAACGAGTAAATCGAGTTTCCGTACTTTCTCTCCCCTTCTAAACATATACTACACATACGTGTCTGTCTCTCTTTTCTTATGCAACTTTCTATCTCACTCGCGAGTCTCCCTCTCCTAAAAGACGAATCTATAGAGAAGCCAACACAGACAAACTCTCCCCATCTGCTGCTATGTGCAGCGAAGCGACGGCTAAGCAATCAAATCGTTCCGTTGATCCGTTCGTACTTTCAGATACAAAGCTGGCTGCTTTATATCCGTGGTTTTAACGCTAATATGATCACTCGATCGCGTGACGGCCTCGCGCTCGGGACTTCTCTCGAAGAGAAAAGATCAACGCACGGTATATATATATATGTAGATATATATGTGTGAGATTTTATGGCTCTTCGGAAGCACTCGGGACGTCCGTGCGCCTCGACGATCGTCACGGGAGTGACGAACGGCCCTTTTGTAGGTATATATTACAATATAGCGGATGTGTGAAGCACACGGGAACCAAAACGCGAATGCGATGACTCGATAAATTTTCCATAGATGCGTGCGCCTCTTTGCTCCAATTTCAGGCAAAAAAACGCCCGTAGCGTTGTATCCTCGCGGGGGAGATTATGGAACGACAGAGACGAAGTGTCTTTCTGTACAAACAGCGAAGAATTATTGAGGGAATAAAGGCTTACAGATCGAGACGTTCGTCTGAATGAATAATCGTCCCAGATATAATCATGTATTTAGTTATACGCAGTCTCGGAAAAAAATCGATTTTGAAGAATTTAACGTAAAAATTTATATACATATTTTTGCAATTTTTAACTCTATTGTGGAATTTTTCTTTTTAAAAAATAATTATTCTATATGTAATATTTGTCGGATTGACATGAAATTTTCTGTGTATATACTTAAATATATGTGGGTCATTCCATGTCAAATCGACCAAGAGTTGGAATCGACGCCTTTCAATTTCAATGTAATTTGGTTAGAAGTTTTCGTTATTAACGAAACGAAGTTCTACCAAAGGAAAAGAATTAAACTTTTTTTTTTCGAAAGTTATCCGAAATTTACGATTTCACAATTTTTCAAATCTTTTAGATTTATTTTTTAAATATCTCGGAAACTATTATAGTTACGAAAAATTGTTCTGAATTCGTCTTGAAGAGTATACTTGGGGCTGTGAAAAAAAAATGTTCCGAAAAAAAATTTTGAAAAATGATGAATTTGGAGAATTTTCAAAAATCGTGAGAATCCAAGTTCTACATTAAATTTTTGGTTCCATTTTTTTTATATAATACCTTGGACTGATCTTAAAAGATCCTGTAGTTTTCAGGATGGTGTCGTTTTGTTTTAAAAATAGAAATTATTCAATTTTTGTAAAAAAAAAAAAAAAAATTTTACCAAAATTAAAAGATCCTGAAATTTATAAGATGATGTTTTTTTGTTCCAAAAATATAAATTTTTGAATTTTGGCAAAAAAAAATTTTTTCTTACAAAATTGAAAAATTTATATTTTTTAAACAAAACGACATCATCCTGAAAATTTCAGAATCTTTTGAGATCAATCCAAGGTATTATATAAAAAAAAATTTAACCAAAAATTTAATGTCGATCGTGGATTTACATTAAATTTAAAAATTTAAGAATTCATATTTTTGAAAAAACAAAAACCACCTCTCTGAAAATTTTAGGATCTTTGAAAATCAGTACAAAGTATTATATAAAAAAAATTGAATCAAAATTTTAATGGTCAACTTGGATTTTTACGATTTTTGAAAGTTCAAAATTCTCCAAATTCATCATTTTTCAAAATTATTTTTTGGGAATATTTTTTCATTTCATAGCCCCAAGTATACTCTTCAAGACAAATTCACAACTATTTTTCGTACCTCTAATAGTTTTCGAGATATTTAAAAAATAAACTTGAAAGATTTGAAAAATTGTGAAATTGTAAATTTTGGATAACTTTTGAAAAAAAAATTTGTTCAATTTTTTTTCCTTTGGTAGAACTTCGTTTTGTTAATAACGAAAACTTCTGACCAAATTTCATCGAAATTGAAAGGGTTCGATTCCAACTCTTGGTTGATTTGACATGGAATGACCCATGTACATTACGAAAATAAAACAATTTTTTGTAAACCCTGACTGCGTATAAACCCTTAAAAAAAATGCAAAACCAAGTTTTTTAAGTATTATTCTTCACTGGGAAATTTCTTTTTTTATTCTATAAAATTAAAACATAGGAAATAATTTTTCAAAAATGATGGCGAATGCTTCATAAATACATCCGCAATATTTTTGATAAACGTGCACGTGCTTCGTGACGAACGAATCCATTATAAATTCCTTTATAATACAGAAGAAGGGTATTTATAGAAAAGATAACGCGCCTTTTTTTTCAATACTAACATATACTTATAAATATATATATATACATTTGCACAGTTCATAAGTGATACAATCCTGATTGACGTTTTCTTACATTAATTTACAATAGCTAGACTAATAAATATGATTTTTTAAATTTCATAAAATATGTCATTGGGACGCTATTTTCATGCTGCGGGCTCATTTCGCGAACCTTTATCATTTTATTTACGGAATGTCCCAATCATTGGGGAAAAAAAAACACACAAAAAAACGCAAGATATCGGGAGAAGAACAAACAATGACGCGCACGCAAACGACCGTAAAAGTGAAGTTATTTGTCGTGCGTCAATTGCAGATTAAAGAGGGTCGATAACAAATGAAAGAGTCATCGCCGAATGTCTAGAATTCCATAACATTCTTTTATCACAGACTCATCTGACGCCGGAGCTTTTTTTTTTCCAAAGAGTATATGTAATTGACTCTGGGAATAACGTTCCCCGTTATCTCTGTGCGTTTTCAACGCACAAATTATATACGCAGCGCCATCTCGTGTTGTCATGATCGTCGAAACGTGAATAATGATGTGGCGCTGTCGTTTGTTTTTTTTTTCTTCGAAGAACGCCAAAAATTTGTGGCGCTATTCTTCAGACCGAATAATCGTTGTTCGTGCACAGAGCCGGCAAAATGCACCAATGAATCAGTACGAAGATGATGATGACGGTCACAAAAGCTCCCCAAAATAGCCAAAACAAACACAGACGAGTTTTGATCCACAGCGGTCTTGCCTCGTAATACTGGTAATATCCGTCATTTAACGTCGCTGTAAATAATTTAAAAAATCATTTAAAAAAGCGATTCTGAAAAAGTGAGGTTAATATTCGGAAGTGTAACTCCTGTCAGAATCGAGCTGATTTTTTTTGTGCCGCTTCCTACAGTTAAAAAACCATCATATTTAATATTATTATGGCGGCGCACAATATTTTTACCCAACTTTTAAATTTTTTTAAATTTTATTTTTTAAAAATAAAATTAAGGAATTTAGCTCCTAGAATATTTTTTTGGGTTTGATAAAAAACCAAGTTTTTATAATTTAATTTTTTTTATCAAACCCAAAAAAACAACAGAAACTCTGCAACGGGGATATCTATTCTAGTGGCGAAATTTCATTTTATTTTATTAAAAAAAAAAATGCATTAAAATATAACTTAATATTTTTATGTTTTATGTATATGGTTTTATGATCACAAAGAATTGATTAAAAAATTTACAGCCTCTTTTTAGCGGGAGTTACATTTCCGAATAATTACCAAAAGCGAAGATTGCCGATCTTTTAATACTTGAAAATTGTCAAAATATTATTTTCAATCCACCTCGATCGTTTGTTTATGCAATATCTTGTTTCTCCATTGACGAGTCATAATAAAAATAAAAAAACATTGGAAATAATAATTGTAATCGACAAGCGGTTCGGCAAATATTTATCGACAAATTGAAATTATGAAGTATATGAATAAATTTTTCTGAATTATTATTTTTTTAAATATTTAATGATAGAATTATATCAAGGGGTTATACGCAGTCAGAATTAAAAAAAAATCGATTTTTTTAATTTGATTTCTGTAATTTACACATATTTAAGTAAATATACAGAAAATTTGATATTTGATATGAAGAAGAGGTTATTTTCTTCAGATTTTTATCACTTGTTTTACCCCATTACACAATTTTTTTCCCATAACTTTTGAGTAAATATGAGCTTGGACCAGGTTTAAAATTCTGATTTTTTTCATAAAATCTATAACTAAAAACAAGTATTTTCATAATTTTTTTTCGAGTGGGCCGAGAATAATTTATATATTTTTTTTAATTAAAGAACAAAAATTTGTAAACAAATTTTGAAAATTAAATATTTTAATGATGGTTTTATTTTTCCCTATAGGAAAAAAATGAAAAATAAATCGTATCTTGGCAACAAAATTTTTTTTCCTATTTTTTGATAATAGATTTCATCAAATCAATTACTTATGGCGTTAAACAAATGTATTATCCAACTTTATCCAACTATTATTTAAAAAAAAAACGATTAAAATATGGAAAATGAAAATGTAGGAAATTTATTATCGAAATACAGAAAATATATTATCAAAACATAGGAAAACAAATTTCTTACCAAGACAGGTTTATTTTCCTTTTTTTTTATCCTACAGGGAACCATCATTGAAATATTTAATTTACCAAATTTGTAAACAAACTTTTTTTATTTAATTTAAAAAAATATATATATAAATTATTCTCAAACTATGATGAAAATACTAATTTTTAGTTATAGAATTTATGAAAACAATTTGAGAATTTTGAAACTGGTCCAAATTCATTATTACTCAACAGCTACGGAAAAAAAATTATTTTATGGGGTAAAACAAGTGATAAAAATCTAAAAAATAACCACTTTTTTAAAATCAAAATATACTCGCAAAAAAAATCGTCAACTAAATCCGAGGAGGTCAGGCCGATGACCACGTGATTTGACCTGGAGTGCCCCATATGTAAATATGATATTATATATTATATTATTATATGTAAATATTATGTGTAAAGTGCTTTTGAAGAGGATCTCCGTAGAAAATAATAATTTTTTCAAAAGCAAAATTCCAAAATAGAGTTAAAAGTTACAAAAATATGTACATAAATTTTCACATTGATAAATTAATTTTTCTTTCCGGAAAAAAATTTTGAAAAATCGGTTTTTACGCGGCCTCCTGACTGCGTATAGCCCCTTAATTATATTACATAATGAAGTTCATCAAACAAGACTTGTTTCTCGTTTTACCAAATTTTGAAAACTCGTTATTCTTGCGAATAAATGAGAAAAAAAAAGACTCACCGGTTTTTCCATATTTATTGAAATCGTATAAATCGACGCTCACAAAATCCTTAGAAGCGACATTACCGAGAAGATAAGTGTTCTCTCTTGGTGTCATTTTGCCACGTGTTGAATAATCACGACGTCCTCCCTTTACAAAATCACTGACAAACTGAAACACAAATTCTGTTCACACGGAATAAACGACCTATCTCTCTGCTCGTGTAAAACTATTTTTGGCGTCGCGCACAGAGAGACAATAAAAGAGAAAGAGGGAGCCAAAGAGAAAGAGACAAGACTCACGAAGTTATAAACAGAAGTAGGAACGATGTTTATTTTTTTTTTCTTTCGACAGCTCCGAGAACGAGATTCGTAAAAACTCACTATTGATATGCACGGCTACATCTTTGGATCGTGAATGAAGTATTTTCCGATATCAAACAGCTTTGTCGATACCTTCGACGCCACGCTTCTGTGTAAATATATATATATGAGGCGTTCCATCCCAAATCGGACAGTTTGAAAAACTTTTTTTTCATTTCCTCAATTTTTTTATATTTTTTAGTACCCATCAAAAGACCCTTCCTGTTAAATTTTGAGCTTTTTTTGATAACCCGTTCAAAAGATATTAAATTAACAAAAAAAAACCACTCTTTTTTTGGTATTTTGGTCATAACTTCTTTAATAATGGTCAAAATTTAAAGTTTTTTTTTTCAAAATTTTTGTTTTTCATGGCCTTTTCAGAAAAAAATACAACAAAAATATTCGACGAGTTTTTGAATGAGTCTTTTGAGTTTTAAACTTTAAATCGCGTTTTTAAGAGTGTCATTTTTTATTTTTTTTTTTAATTTTTCGTTTTAAATATCTATCTATTCAACAATTTTTGAGACTAGTCCGATCGTGGGATTTCAATAACTACTATTTTTTTCGATTTTTGAAAATTATAAATTTTTTTTTTTTCATAAATTATTATGAATACGAATTTTTGTTACTGTATTGTTTTTTTTTTATTCATTCATTGTTAACAGATTTTTAAAATTAATAATTGATCGATGAGCAAGTAGAAACAGTTTAAGAATTGTATGAGTGGGCATTGAACCTAAATAGTCTACCGAATATTGTTGTCAAATTTTCACCTGAGAAACATTATTTAGATGCAAAAGAAAGATTTTATTTGCGATACAATATTGCGAAGTCAATCACAGGGGGACACAAAAATTTCATTCAATTATTCCAATGAGCAACGGAAACGTATTGTGCAAAAGAATATTCTAATTCGTACATCTAAGGTTTTCAAAAAAATACGTGGCTAAATAAAAACTGTTGTTATTATTGTTCATAAACAGACTTAACGATTAATTATTAATTTTACGAACCTGTTAACAATAAAAATGTCAAAATAAATTCCAAATATTGAAAAAAATACTATACAGTAACAAAAATTGGTATTCATAATAATTTATAAAAATTAAAAAAAAATTTAATTTTCAAAAATCGAAAAAAAATAGTAGTTATGGAAATCCCGCGATCGGACTGGTCTTGAAAATTGTCAAATAGATAGATGTTTAAAGCAAAAAATTTATTAAAAAAATAAAAAATGACACTTTTAAAAACGCGATTTAAAGTTTAAAACTCAAAAAACTCATTCAAAAACTCGTCGAATATTTTTGTTGTATTTTTTTCTGAAAAGGCCATAAAAAAACAAAAATGTTGAAAAAAAACTTTTAATTTGGATCATTATCAAAGAAGTTATGACCGAAATACCAAAAAGAGAGCGGTTTTTTTCGTTAATTTAATATTTTTTGAACGGGTAATCAAAAAAATCTTAAAATTTAACAGGAAGGGCCTTTTGATGGGTACTAAAAAATATAAAAAAATCGAGGAAATAAAAAAAAAAAATTTCAAACTGTCCGATTTGGGATGGAACGCCCCATATATATATATATATTTACGAATATAAAATGTCCGACTCGGTTTACTTTCGATACGAGATATCATTGCAATGTAAAAAGACGAGGAAAAAAATTTGGTTTTGTCACGAGACTGTGGAGGGTAATGCGGGTCACTCAATATTTTGCGTATCTACCTGAAAAGATAAAGCTTCTTGTTTCCTCGAGATTTGTGATAAAAGATGAAAGAACGGAGAGGATAAGCAAGATTACGTCAAAGGTGACAATATTTCGACCCTTATTTTTGTTATTTTTAATCCAGATGTTATTTATTTTAAAGTAAAAGAAAAATCCTTCCGAAATCGGTAAAAAGAATGTTCAGATGACGCCTCGAGCGTCTCAAAATTGACATTGCGGGAAATCGATTTTCCAAAATAGTCTTCTGAAATTTGGGAGGATTTTTCCTCACTTTGAAAAAGAAATCGATTTTCCAAAATAATCTTCTGACATTTGGGAGGATTTTTCCTCACTTTGAAAAAGAAATCGATTTTCCAAAATAGTCTTCTGACATTTGGGAGGATTTTTTCTCACTTTGAAAAATTGATAGTTACGATAATCAATAAAGAAGAAATTACCAAATACGTCTCGGTGACGATTGCTGATTATGAAACTATCGATTTTTTTATGTGGAAGAAATAAATTTTGCGAATGAAAGAATAAAATGTGAGAAATTTAATTTTTCATCTGCCTAAATGGTTATAAAAAATCTCGAATGTACGTGCGAGTCTCGTGAAGCCCCAAAATAAACTAATCGACGCCTATCGCTGTGCAGTTATTATGGAAGAATATTAAATCCTATAATCCAGAGAAACGACATGTGGTCTTTGGCTATTTTTAGCATCTCGTGTGAATGATTAAATTATTCGTCTGTATAAAAAACGAACGAATTATGAAAAAACAAAATGTAAATCGAGTTTTAAGGTCGAGATTTTTTTTTTTCAATTCCCATTTTTCATTGTAAATGCGTTAATTACATTTTTGCGGTGATTTTACGTTGCACCAGTCTCAACGATGTATTAAAATTGTAATAGCATTATAATTCTTCATAATTCTCACTCAATGTCGAATTTTATCGCTTCCGAGTTGATTTACCGCAATAATTTGCATATTTAAATGCACCATTTAATGCCGTTACGTTCAAGAAGGATTGACAATAAATTCTATTATTATTCTAACGCGTTAAGGGTTATACGCAGCCCGGATTTTCAAAAAATCGATTTTTTTGAAATTTCAATATTTAAGTATATGCAAAAATTCTTGAAAAATCGATGACAATTGCGTGACAATAGTTTCCAAAAAGTGTGTGGTGAACGATTACATTTAACGAATGATTTATCAAAAGCTAATATCGAAAATTATATGTAATTTCGAATTTCAAGTGTTTGGAAGCTTTGCCAACAATTTTTGGTACAGTTTGACCGCTCGAACAATTCTTATCACTGATCATAAAAATTAACTCGTCCGAATAATTGACTTCTCCGTCAAAAATTGAGATATCGGGATCAATCATGTATTATTGTGCGCTCTGACGAAAAAAAAAAAAAATTCCCCTGCAAGATTTTTTTGATCCATATCCATATCTGAATTATTATTCCGTCATCAGCTTGGATTCACGCTCGAAACTAAGTGATCAACAAATGGAGTTTCTTATCACCATTGAATTATTTTTATTTGTCAAAGGTTTCTCTACTCCCAACAAAAACATGTCCCAAAGCATTTCTGACTGACTTATAAATTATTTTGTCAAGAAATATCAATTTCTCTGAGCGCCCATATAAATAAACAAATATAGGTGTATATTAGGGTGGGTCAAACAAAATGACTAATTTTTTGTTCCCTCGATATAACAAAAAATGTATTGTTTGGCATCTCAAAAAAAAAAACTCTGCAAGTATTAGCCCTTCATATTTAAATTAAGAGGTCCCTCATCGCAAATTTTTATTTCCCATTTAACATAGGAATTTTTTTTTTCAACTTTGAAATTTTATTAGTCTTTAACCGTTGAGGTTAGGAGAGTTTTTTTAGCACATTTTTATAGAACATTTGATGCTCTTCAAAAAAGCTCTCTTGTGTCTAATCGATAAAAGTAACCGTTCAAAAAATAATCGGTGACAATTATTTTTTGATCGGTTAGTTTTTTCGATTAAACACAAGAGAGCTTTTTTTGCAGAGCATCAAATCTACAAAAATGTGCTAAAAAACTCCCCTAACCTCAACGGTTAAAGTCTAATAAAATTCCAAAGTTAAAAAAAAAATTTCCTATGTTATTTAAATGGGAAATGAAAATTTGCGATGTGGGACCTCTTAATTTAAATATGAAGGGCTGATATTTGCAGAGGGTGTTTTTTGAGATGCCAAAGAATACATTTTTTATTATATCGAGGAAAAAAAAATTAGTCATTTTATTTGACCCACCCTAGTGTATACATATACGTATAATTTTTTCCCTAATCCACCTCGAATCTTATTGAACTTTACGTTCGATTCGCGATATTCCTAGGATTATTGCACTTTCTTTGTCCTCGTATTTGTCACAAAGCTCTGCTGCAACTTTGGCATTATTTCCGTGAATATAATTGTACCGGCAAAAACGAGAAACGTGCCGATCCAGTGATAAATCGTGAACGGATTTTGAAAATATATTATGGAAAATATCAGCGATGCGAATTTTCGCAGTGTCACGACTAGTGTAACAGTGAGGGAGGCGCATTCGGTTGTCAGCACGTAAACTGAACTTATGCACATGTATCTGATTTTTTTTTAAGGAAATTTTTTTTTCTTCAATATACGTTAATAATAATAATAATAATAATAATATATATATATGGGTCAGGGTGAATTATCAGACTTTGTAAAATCACCGAAAAATAGCTTTGTCATTCTCATTGCATCGCCTTAGAAACGCACCGCGTGTCATCGCGAATAATTTTTTTTTTTTTCATCTAGTCATGGTCTTGCGCAACTGCGTGTTGTATATGGGGCGTTCCACACCAAACCGGACACCATTTAGCTTTTGCATCTCCGATCTTTTTCAAAATTTTTTATGTTTTGGTATTGATTGAAAGAGGTCTTCATGATTTTTTTCAATTTTTTTTGTCGAGCCGTTTTCAAGATATCGATTTTTCAAAAATGAGGCTACTTTTTTTTCAAACGCCCATAACTTTGCGAAAAATGGGCCTAATGGGACGTTTTTTTTTTTCAAACTTTTTGTTTTTAAACGTACTTTTGATAAAAAAATATCGAAACAAAATTTCAAACCGTATTTCTATGAGATTTTCAAGTTTTAAGAATAAATTGTTGATTTACAAAAAATACGTACTGATCGATTTTCTTAAAATTTTTTTGTAAAAAACTGTCATCCATTCCACAGCTTTTAAGCCTAACGAGATATCGGCCAAACGATGGGATCTATTTTTTTCGATTTTAAATTTAGCACTATTTAGCTTTTGTATCTCCGATCTTTTTAAAAAATTTTTATGTTTTAGTATTGGTTGAAAGAGGCCTCTATGATTTTTTTCAATTTTTTTTTCGATCCGTTTTCAAGATATAGATTTTTCAAAAAATATGTTTCTTTTTTTTTTTGTAAACGTCCATAACTTCGCGAAAAATGGGCCAACTAGGACATTTTTTTTTTTGCAAAATTTTCGTTTTTGAACGTACTCTTTATAAAAAATATTGAAAAAAAATTTCAAACCGTATTTCAAAAATAATCAAATAGCAATTAATGCGGTAATCATATATTGTGGTATATTCAAATAAAAATTATCGGTCATCGTTCATTTAATGATTAAGATATATCTATTTTGTTAAAAAAAAGATAAATATTCATTTCCAACAAGGATAACTAAAATGTGGAAATTGAAAAATCGAAAAAAAATAGATCCCATCGTTATCCCATTACCTACTTAGGCATAAAAGTTGTAAAATAAGTGACAGTTTTTCACAAAAAGATTTTAAGAAAATCGATCGGTACGTGTTTTTTGTAAATCAACAATTTATATTTAAAACTTAAAAATCTTATGGAAATACGTATTGCAATTTTTTTTCAATATTTTTTATAAAAAGTACGTTCAAAAACAAAAATTCTGAAAAAAAACGTCCTATTTTGCTCATTTTTCGCGAATTTATGGACGTTTACAAAAACATATTTTTTGAAAAACCTATATCTTGAAAATGGATCGACAAAAAAAGTTGAAAAAAATCATAGAGGCCTCTTTCAACCAATACTAAAACATAAAAAATTTTGAAAAAGATTGGGGATGCAAAAACTAAATGGTGTCCAGTTTGGTGTGGAACGCCCCATATATTGTACGATTAAAAAAAGTAAGAAATTATCCGAAATTGAAAATTTCTCATGCTTGATGCTCGATAAACTCAAAACTTCTTTCGTTCCTTGAACGAATTATTAATTCAGTATTTTGTCATTTTTTTCTTCCAATGAAGTATATGATTTTTTTAAAATTAATTTTCGAGACTAGAGACTTTTAATTTAGAGGTTTTATTTTTATAGTGCGGAAATGTTTCAACGAATTCTGAGGAATTCATACGACTCTCTCTGAATTCGAAATTTCTAAGATTCGATGAAATTCCCATTTGCAAAATTCTTTTTTTTTGCATTGTCAACAGTTTTCAAATTTTCGTTTAATGACATATATATATATTCTCTTCTCAAGAAAAAGGATACTGCGTTAGAACGTTGCCGATGAGATAGGCGAGAGTTTTCGGCATGAAAATACCAATCACCGGAATCTCGATGGGCGCCGAATTCAATGCCAGAATCGCGTGATCCCATATATTTGGCAACAGTGTTAGAAAAAACGGCAGAGGTAATAAATGCTAAAATAGAAAAAGAAAAAATATAATACAGTCGGGAATTGCGATAAGCCTATTGAATAATAATCAATATGATTGTAGGAGTTGTTATCAGTGGAATGTTCATTCTGCTTCTTTGCAAAGGAAACTCTATTTTCAAAAGAAAAAAAATTATCTCTGCCATTGTCCATTTTAATGGGAGAAATTCCTTCAAAAAATTATAAAGTAAATTCGCGAATAATAAATTTCTCGTTTTTTTGCCAATAACGGACCTGGAGAATGGTGCAAATAATTGAGGTTTTTCTTCTGGGATTTATCAGGAAATTTTTTTGTAATTGTGAATTTTGAATTCTCCGGGGTTTCCCCTCAAACTCACCGTATAATAAAGCGCCTCTTTGGGATGTTTTCCGTAACGGACGTAAAGAACTTCTTGATAGAGTCCCATTCTCGCCGATATGAAGAGAGCGACGGTGAGCAGCGCTATTCCCAAAGACCACCAAAAAAAATCATCCCAAGCATTCGTAGGCTCGGAGTTTCCCTTTGCAGGCTGAGTCGACTTAACATCTTGTCCGCTGATCACCGTGCAAATGACTATACCCATTGTGATAAAAAAGACAGCTAGATACTTGCTAAAAACGTATTTTTTCTTCAGAATAATAATGCCCATGATCATATTCGCTATCAGAGAACCCTGCAAATGTAAATTTCACTCTCAACTTGATGAAAAGGACAAAACGAAGAATGTTTTTTTTTGCAAATCAAAATATCTCGCTCACCGCTCTGAATATCATGTGAAGCGGCATCGGTATATTAAAGTCAAAGGCATAATTGTTGCAGACGCTGGTGACGAAGAACATGAATACCAATATCATGTAATCCTTGATGCCGATTTTTGGTTTGACAGTGCCGAATTTCGAAGTAAATATAAAACCTTCCAGCGATATTAGCAAGAATTGCGAAAAGGTAATGAGATTTCCGCTTCCAGGATCCTCTCTGCGGAAATTCGAAAGAAAATGACGCGATGAGAGGACGTGAAGTTTGGACAGAAAAAAGAACATGATAAAAGGAAAATGATAACGTTATGAAAATTTCAGACAAATGAAATTTCGAAAAATGGGAAAAGTTAACTTACTTGACGAGCAACTCGAGGAAGATAACGTTGGTGCAGCATCCCAAGAAAACAAGACAAATCGCGAGTGGAGCTTTCATATTTACGTTATGAATGAAAAACAAAAATTACAAATATTTACGTGAATTGATATAACCTAGAAATCGTCACCGCGCAATTTTTCACCGAGACTCTGCGAACTCGAGAGACGAATTCGAATTAAGCATGATTTATCCTCACTGAGGCTTGCAGCGCGTGCGATAATATTTCTATCACTGATTTACGAGACAATTCATCTTCTGTTCACCGCATATTTTTTTTAATCGTCGAACGTTTCACGGAACACGCGAACATCGAGTGTGCCGCTGTCGAGCTGCGCGCGGAGCTGCGCGTGACGTGTGAAACCGGAAACCACGTGCGATGAAAAGCCAAGTTCTTACATAACAAGCGTCGGAGAGGGGGAAAAAATCATGCGCACTCAGTAGAGCGCAGTGGCGGGAAATCTCTTGAACATTTGAATCCCTATATGAAAAATCGTTGTTTAAGAGAGTATTTTGGTTTAGAATTTTGGAAAAATCAATTTCTTTTTGCATATTTTTAAAGTTTAGACCCTTAAGAATATATCCTCAAAAGGAAATTTTTAACGTTCAATCATTTACGACGTCATAGCTATTTTAGTGACGCAGCATCTACGTTAATTGGTTCAACCTTCGGTGATCTTGAAAAACAATTCAAATCAGACACATTTTCATATTATTTGTAGTTTTTTCTTCGAAACAAATAAATCACATTAGCGAATGTGTAATTATGTTTGTGTGTCTGTGAATAGAATTGTCTATCAAACAATTTATTCACATATATCAAGGATAGTAATTTAATTTGCAGTTTGGCAGTTTGAGAAAACATTTGTAAGTATATATTATACGTGATAGGGAAGGTACCTCCTTTAAAAGATTATATCGGTAAAATATATACGAAAAAAATAGCTCATATATTTTTTGCACAACTTTTCGAGGTTATATTTTCTCAACATCGCGCAAAAAATACTGACAGCTTTCATTTTTCTTCTTACCGTTTACCATATTCCCGGGATCAATTGTGTATCTGGATAAACACTGAAGCTGCACTTTCTTAATTGTTAGAGTATTTTATTCGCGAGAAATAAAATATCACGAAGAAAAGGCGCGAGACGCGTCACTCTATTGTTCCTACTGTGTAAGCAAAATTTTCGGAAAGACGCGACTCTCATTGTCGCAATATTCGGTAACTGGTTTGTTCGACGTCACATAGTTAATTAGAGCACTAAAAAACAGGGAATATCGGAAAACAATGTGTCGAAAAACACGTTTAAACTTGTCGAACATAGGTCCGTGAATAACTGCAGACGCTATGACGCGGCCGGCGTGAGGCGTCAGCTGTTCAGTGAAAGCAAGTGAGCGTAGCGTGCGCGCACGCACGATCTAGTCGATGGGCAGAGCAAAATATTGCATCGTGGCGCGCTCTGTCGGACTGAGAGCTAACTTTCGTTATGTAGGTCAGTGGAGTGGGTGAGCAGTTGTTGTTGTCGAACGCACGAGGCAGACAGTGCTCCAGACGGGATTCTCAGAAAAAATTCCCCCGTATATTCCACGAATAGCTTCCAAGGAATTCTGTGTACTGACGTCACAGAGGAATTCCCTCATAAAGGAGCGACAAGTGCGGTAAAAAAGAATGCGATAATGAACAAGCCATAACTCCCGTGTTTTTGAACATACAGACTTCTTTCAGACGTCATTTTCTTCGTTTTCAAATTCTCAAGTTACTTTTTTGAGGTTTTATTTTTTTTTCAAAATCCTTAAGGGGGTGCGCAGGGAATCAATTTTTGAACAGCTATAACTCCCGTGTTTTTGATCCTACAGACTCCTTTCAGGCGTCATTTTCTTCCTGTTCAAATTTTCAAAGTGTCCTTTTTTAATTTTATTTTTTTCAAAATCCTTAAGGGGGTATACAGAAAAGAAATGTTTAAACAGCTATAATTCCCGTTATTTTGATCCTACAGACTTCTTTCAGGCGTCATATTCTTTCTGTCCAAATTCTCCAAGTGTCCTTTTTTAATTTTATTTTTTTCAAAATCCTTAAGGGGTTATGCAGAAAAGAAATCTTTGAACAGCCATAACTCCCGTGTTTTTGATCCTACAGAATCCTTTCAGGCGTCATTTTCTTCGTGTTCAAATTCTCTATATGTTCTTTTTTAATTATATTTTTTTTTCAAAATCCTTAAGGGGGTATGTAGAAAATAAATTTTTGAACAGCCGTAACTCCCGTGTTTTTTATCCTACAGACTCCTTTCAGGCGTGATTTTCTTCGTGTTCAAATTCTCTGTCCTTTTTTTTAATTTGATTTTTTCGCAATTCTTAAGGGGTTACGCGGAGAATAAATTTTGAAACAGCCATAACTCCCGTGTTTGTGATCGTACAGACTTCTTTCAGGCGTGATTTTCTTCCTTTTCAAGTTCAAGTGTGTATGTGCTTTTTTTAAGTTTTATTTTTTTTTCGAAATCCTTAAGGGGGTGCGCAGAGAATAAATAAAGTAGATATGTAGGCAATTTTAATAGGCACTTTTTGTCATAATTGAGTGCTTGAAAAACGCAGAAAAGCAAATACAGCTCGTATTCTCAGTATCTCTCCTTTCAGTACAAATTACTTAACAATTGGATATTCATGAATTACCTAAGATATGTATCTACGTTATTGATAATACATTTATTAATATTAATTAATTATATTATTAATATTATTATTATTAGTCTCTACGTGATATCAAATAAACGTAAATTCGCGAAATAACTTTTATAAAAATTTATCACAATTTTCCATCGTCGTTCCGGCCAGATCAGTCGAGGATGATGTTTGCATGAGAATTCTCTCTTCTTTTGTTCTTTAGTTTCAATGAGAAATGCGAATTGATTTTCAATGAATGAATTGAGGATGAATCTGAGGTGAAGAAAATCGGGAAATACGACAAATCTCACGACAAACACACATATAAATATATACTTGTCTCTTTGTGTATGTATGTTTAAGTCGCGGAGCGTTTTGTTAGTTTTCTTTCGATTTTTCTAAATACCTTCGTCGTTCTTTCTTTGCATTGTTCACCACACTTGTGTATAATAAATATACGAAAATCTGATGAGTTTTAGATGTTTGCGCGTGTCAGAATTGGGCTCGAAATATAATTAATTACAAATTAAAAATGTTAATATTAATTTGTAACATTGATGTGTCTTGTTTGAATTTCGCCTTCTCATTGTCTCGGCGTTATTTTCAAACGTATGCCATTCGCATTGATGAGAACGATCGAGGATACAAGTTGGAGTTTATCCGGCGGATCGATCGATTGTATCCGATACGATTTTATGATCGAAAGTATCGCCATTTTCGTTTCCATAACCGCGAATTTGAAGCCAACGCAATTTCGCGAACCCGCGCTGAACGGTATGTATGAAAATGGCGGTAATTTCGGGCTCGTTGGTAAGAATCTCTCGGGCCTGTAAACTTCCGGTTGTGGAAAATATCGTGGATCTCGATGCAGAAGAAACGCGTTCACCAGAACCGTCGATCCAACCGGTACGTCGTGATTCACTGTGAAAAAAAAAAAAAAAAAAAAACATTTTCGTAAGATTCGAGAGAGTTTTGGAAAACGTCGAAACGCCTATATGAGGCGTTTTTTTTCAACCAGGCCACTTCTTTCTTTCACCCTCTCCAATTTTTTTCAAAATCTGCCGGTTTGAAATATTAGTCAAAAGGAACGTCTGTAATTTTTTTTCAATTTTTTTAGGCGTCCGTTCAGGATTTTCAATTTTTCATTATGAACACTGTATCTCAAAAAATATTCATCAAACAAAAAAAACATGAGAATAAAAACTTTTTTATTTTTTCCACTTTATCGAAAAAAATTAAAATCATAATTTTTCTGCATTGAGAAAATTGAAATTCCGCAAAAAAATGAGAATAAAATTTTTTTAAACCTAATAACACACTTTCGATTTCGGTACAAATTTTACAGGATGTCCATCATTGGGTAAAGAATCTGCGACAAAAATTTCAGAATGCCCCTGCAATGGTTACGATGAAAAAAAATAAAAACCCTGCGAAATCTTTATGCGGTTATGAGATTTTGCAGGGTTTTTATTTTTTTTCATCGTAACCATTGCAGGTGCCATTCTGAATTTTTTTTTGCAGCCTCTTTCCCCAATGACAGATATCCTGTAAAATTTGTACCGAAATTGAAAGTGTGTTATTACGTTTAAAAAAATGTTATTCTCATTTTTTTGCCAAATTTCAATTTTCTCAATGCAGAAAAATTATGATTTCAATTTTTTTCGATAAAGTGGAACAAATAAAAAAGTTTTTATTCTGATGTTTGTTTTTGTTTGATGAATATTTTTTGAGATATAGTGTTCGTAATAAAAAATTGAAAATCCTGAACGGACGCCTAAAAAAATCTTTAAAAAATCACAGACGTTCCTTTTGACTAATATTTTAAATTGGCAGATTTTGAAAAAAATTGGAGAGGGTGAAAAAAGTGGCCTAGTTTCAAAAGAACTCATATACAAAAAGGGCCATAACTCGGATTCCTTTTATGCGATCGGAGATTTCTTTTCTTTAATCGATGGAGCGCGTGATAACGAAGAGAATGGAGCAAGGATCACCCGGATATCTTGTTCTTTAGCGGCGCTAGAGAATTTTTAAAATCACCCGAAATCGAACGCAAGGGGTCAACATTTTTTTTTCGTCATTCAGAGGTTCATAGCGTGTGTTTTGGATCGGAAATTTCCCGGGCAACACGAATATGCTATTTGCGATTCACAAATGCCTCACGGATTACGCTTAAAAGTGCCAAAAATAATTTTGGTCAGATTCGACCGAAAAACGTCGAACAGCTGACATTTAAAAGGGCCATATCTTCGGTATCCTTTATCCGATCGGGGATTTCTTTTTTTCAATCGATAGGGCGCGTGATAACGAAGGGAACGGAGCAAGGATCAACGGGATATCTTGTTTTTTGACGGTGCTAGAGCATTTTTAAAATCACCCAAAATCGAACGCAAGAGGTCAAGATTTTTTTTCGTCATTCAGAGGTTCATAGCGCGTGTTTTGGATCGGAAATTTCTTAGGCAACACGAATATGCTATTTGCGATTGACAAATGCCTCACGGATTACGCTTAAAAGTGCCAAAAATAATTTTGGTCAGATTCGACCGAAAAACGTCGAACAGTTGACATTTAAAAGGGCCGTATCTTCGGTCTCCTTTATCCGATCGGGGATTTCTTTTTTTCAATCGATAGGGCGCGTGATAACGAAGGGAACGGAGCAAGGATCACCCGGATATCTTATTTTTTGGCGGTGCTAGAGCATTTTTAAAATCACCCCAAATCGAACGCAAGAGGTCAAGATTTTTTTTTCGTCATTCAGAGGTTCATAGCGTGTGTTTTGGATCGGAAATTTCTTAGGCAACACGAATATGCTATTTGCGATACACAAATGCCTCACGGATCACCCTTAAAAGTGCAAAAAACAGTTTTGGTCAGATTCGACCGAAAAACGTCGAACAGCTGACATTTAAAAGGGCCGTATCTTCGGTCTCCTTTATCCGATCGGGGATTTCTTTTTTTCAATCGATAGGGCGCGTGGTAACGAAGGGAACGGAGCAAGGATCACCCGGATATCTTATTTTTTGGCGGTGCTAGAGCATTTTTAAAATCACCCCAAATCGAACGCAAGAGGTCAAGATTTTTTTTTTCGTCATTCAGAGGTTCATAGCGTGTGTTTTGGATCGGAAATTTCCTGGGTAACACGAATATGCTATTTGCGATGCATAAATTCGTAAAAAAGAATTATACTCACTCAAGTTAATCGGTTTGTATATCTGTCGGGCGATCAGAGGAACGACCGGATATATGCGCCAGGTTTCTTTTATGCACGCGTCCAACCAAACAAGTTTGTTCAATGAATCCATTGTAACTTCATCGTCACCGATGAGCTCGTTGAACTCGTCAACGATCTTCGTCTGATAATCCGGATATGCACCGAGCGCGTAAAGTATCCACGAGATGCTCATTGCCAGTGTATCGTGTCCGGCGAACATAAAAGTATTAACTTCCTCTCGAATGTCCTCGTCGGTGAGAACGTCACCATTTTGTGAAAATTCGAGTAGCATGTCCAGCAGAGCCAGACGTTTTCTCGATGGCTCATTGAAGTTGCCGTCGTGCTTCAATTTCCATTCGGCTTTTCGCTCAGCAATGACCTTTCAATAAACAATTTGATCGATTAATTCGATTCGAATAATCGATTTCACAAATCTACTCCATCGCAATCGATTCTCGAACCATTTGAACAATTTTCCAAAATGCAAATCCCAATTTTTCACAAATACATTTTTTTTAAATGGGACTTGTCGATGCTTCAACTTTTAAACCTTCTGATACGAAAATTTTGAAAAAAATACAATGTTTTGATGAAAGCTTATGTCTTATGAGGAAGGTGAATAATGAAGCGTGGGGAAAAAGGAAAATATAAAAAAATGCGCCTACTTCATCGACGAAGCCGTGAATGACGTCGAGAGATTGTTGATGCACTTTTCCCAAGGACGTCCTTCGGAATATCGGATCCAGCGACATCCAGATATTCGTGAATCTCGTTTGTACGATTGCCGTCATTCTGCGAGCAAAATATTGTTCAATTTAATTAATTAATTACCGTGTTAATTAGAGATTCAAAGCGTTCTATATTAATGGCGACATTTATACCTAAAAATATGATTTGTTTTATCCAAATTGATTTTTTTTTTCATCTGCTAAGGCCTAATAAATGTCCGACATTGGAATGAAATTTTAATTAATTTTTTATTAATTTTTTAAAATAAAATAAATCGTTTCTCTCACGATTGAAGAAGATTTTTCAAACAGTTGTGAAAGGCAATTTGTTCGTTTTTCCTCTAAACTCTGAAGATTCTCCACAAAGAGAACGATTTTGTTATTTTTTGGCCGAATTTAGACTTTTTGAAATATACGCATTTTTTAATAATAATATAAAATGTAAAATCTTACTTCTCAACGGCAGCGACATATTCGTTTTTCAAATTTGTCTGCGCGTTTATATGATATCCCATGCTGCTTGCTGCAAAATAAAAATTATTCATAACATAAGAAATAACCTTTTCAAAGATATTATGTTCTTCTATATTCATCTTTTCATCGCTCTGTCTCGATTAAGGGGGGAGACCCATATAAATGGTCGAAGATGACGAGGAATTTCGGGATTTTTTTCCAACGCAACTACCGGACCAATCGTTTTCAACTTTGGAGGCTATTTTATTCTACATTCGAAGACTTGAGAAACATTTTTTTAAATCGAAAATAAGTATTCATCAGCTGCAGCCTGCAACCAATCGTTGCTGAACGAATTTTTTCCGCGATCTCGAATTGCGGCAGCTGTAGTTTTTTTGTTTTTCATCCGAAATAAAAAAAATCAGAAACTGTTACGTTCTATATGAAAGTACGCTGTCGATGAACCAAGAAAAAGTTTCAAAAGTTGAATATTCTAATAATGGCGGCACTCAGATAAAAAAGATCGAATTTTCACCGAACATTTTTATGCAAAAAATGATTGTTAAATTATTTTTTTTTTTTTTAATGGAGGATTATCGATGAGGGTTTGCAATGATGTGTCTAAAAATATTTGGTTGAAATGAATCGAATGAATGTAGTTTTTTTTTATCGCTGCCGCAAATTGCGAAAATGAAGTTTCGAGTAAATTGCGTTTTAAGGTTGCTCAAAGTCCGTGGTACCTAAAAAAAAAATGTTTTTCAAGTCTTCGAATGTACAATAAAGTAGCCTCCAAAGTTGGAAACGATTGGTCCGGTAGTTGCGTTGTAAAAAAATCCCGAAATTCCTCGTCATCTTCGACCATTTATATGGGTTTCCCCCCTTAAACACGTTCAAATAAGAAGATGATGGATGGAGAAGGCTAAAAAGATGAATTAATAAACGCACTCGAATGATCATTTTGAGGTCAACCCTGCGGCATATTTCGCAGTGTATAAAAATCGTGAATAACGGGAGACCGATGGGTGGAAGTGAAGTTTAAAAAAATTATTTACGTAAAAAATAAAACGTTAAAAAAAATATTTCATCTTCATCGATAATCAAGTTTCATTTCCGTCGACCAAATGTCGATGCCAAGAGATGGGAAGTCCAAAAGTCCTTCGGCGGATCTGCAGCAAACGCGTTCGACATGCGATACCGATTTTATAACCTCTTGGAAATGGTCAAGTGACAAAAAAGCACGGCCAGTTTCTTCACCTTTGGATAACTTGATCCCATAGATATTTTATAAGACTTGACAGGATGTCTGGTGGATAAAGTTATCCGCCAGATAACCTAAAGTTGAACCTAACCTAAATTTGAGTCTTTAAAATACATTTTTTCCATTCCAAATAACTCATTGAATGAGTAATCGCTCAATTCCGAATGTGGCGCTCGGAAAAGCGCGGTTTCTCGAGGTTTTCCCTGATTAATTTACGATCGATGCTCATTATTCATTCATTGGTCGAAGAATAATTGGCGATAGCCGTTAAATAGCAATAAAAGTTTATTCTTGGCGCACCAATATCGCAAATACGTTAACCACAACGAGGCTTTTTGTGTTTATATCGCTGCTTTTGAGTGTGTACAATCGTGCGTGTAAACTATGAGACGAGAATGACATATTTCTTATTATTGAAGCACGTCCTCTGGCCCCGTAATAAACGACTCTCTGAGACAACCTTGAGGGAGAATACGCCGACGATGAAGTCAATGGGACAGACGGCTTTGAAACTTCCGACCTCCGAATTAAACAGGGTAAAAACTTCACACTGTCGATTTAAATATTTGAGAAGGAATCGGATGACGCCTAGATTTTCTTCAAACATGGGGACGTAGGAAATGTCCTCTAATTTTCGAATTTATGATCGGAAAATAAATGGACCGTGTTTCAACAAGGGAGGACTTTGAAAAAAAATGATTATGCCCTCCTCAAACGCTTAAGAATAATAAAATATTGAAAGAATACTAATTGAAACATTTAAGAGAGAATCAGGTGACGCCGCGATTCGATTCAAACACGGGGGCCCAGGAAAAGTCCCCTAATTTTTATATTTATGAGTTGAAAACAAATAGGTTGTATTTCAGTAAGGAAGGACATTGAAAAAAAAGAATTAAGCCAACCTTAAGGGGTTGTCAATGATAGAATATTTGAGAAAACGTCGAGGAGTGATCTTCGGCGTTAGAAGGCAAGAGTAATTTTTATCACCATCTTGTTGGTGATTACCATTTTATATTGGCAAATTTTTAGTTTTGTTTGATGGGTTAAAGAAAATTGCTCAGTTATCTCGGTAGTCAATGATTATACGACAGGTTAAACGTCCGGCTCTTCTCTGCAAGACAACCGAACGAACGGAAGAACTTGCCCGGTCAAGATGCAACACTCAACGTTGCGTCGATGAAATTTACGATCAAGTTTACAACACCCACGAAATCGGAGATCAAAAAGTTGTGGCGCAATCCGTTGATGAGAAAAATCTCAAATCTTTCAAGCTCAGTCAGCGAATCGTTCAGCTCTCACGTCCCAAAGTCGTTTTCGATAGTAAACCGAAGACATCAATTTTTGGCTACGTTTCTCCTGGCGCCCTGAAAGCTGTAGGTTAGTTTTGCACGAATTTAAATCTCCGTCTTTATATTCGTTATTTTCCAAATTAATTATTAAATTTTGTTAATAACCCGTTCATCATCAGCGACCCAGAGAATAGTCGAGCTTTCGACGCCAAAGAAACAGCAGATTCAGCCTCCACCGCAAAAAAATAAAAATTCCTACTCGATGCCTTGTCACGCTCGGATTTTAACCCTCGCCAAACCTAAAAAGTCTTATCTGAGGGCTTCCGGTAATCGTGGGGCCAAAAATGCTCGTCGACGACCCACAAGATTCAACTCTCATTCGCGGTAATCAAGTCTTACGTAATACATTTCACTACTAACGTGTAATGCGATTCAAAAATTCCCGCCAAAACTGGCGCCATCTTAGAAAGGGGTCTACAGCACTACTGGCAGGGGCGAAACCTTATTTTCCATCTATTCCCTTTCAATCTTTGAAGATATCGCTTTACTATTACAAATCGACGATTGTCTTTGAACAAAAACATGATTTCCACCTTGGGCAAGCAAAAAATCGGTTCTGAAGTCGTTTTTTTAAATATTCTCAGTCGCAATAACGACAAGGCACCGCGGAAGCAGCAAGGTTACGATCGACGCTTCAAATAATGCGAAGCGAGCGAGACAAAAAAGGAGAAGAAAAAAAATAACGAGTCCCGAGTATAAATAAAAATGATCCCTATCGGGAAAATTAGCAATTCGCGGTGAAGTTTAAACGTTGGAAGCGAAGGTGACTTTAGATCGATAGCTATAAGAAGCAACAATTTATTATGGATGAGAAGAATGGGTGCGCAAAGTAAAATAAATATTTGTATATTATAAATTAACTTACCGCAAATAATGTCGAGTGCGGCGCGTTTAGCGTAAGGCACAACGTCGAATCCGGGCTTGCCGATTTCCGATTGTAAACAAAAAACCATTACCGCGGTTTCTCGAACTGCCGACCGGAAATACTCCCCGAGAAGTCCACTGTGAAAGGTCGGGGTCAATAGTTTCCTGCGGAAGTGCCATTTGTCGCCTGGAAATGAGAAGAAAGATAGAATTTCAAAATGGCGTCGTTCTCGCGTCCAATCTAACACCGCCATCTTGCCTTTTCCTCACATTTTCCCTCTAAAACATATGCTCTGCCTTTCTAAAGTATCCAAAGCTTTTCTAAAACACTATTTCAATAAAGACGATTTTTTTTGGCCTCTGGGGGATTTCTGCAATATTCATTCGCGACGATTGCCAAGAGTGACGTTATTTGCATAATTCAATTTAATCGTCAGAGACTGCGAGTGAATATATTCTCGAGTATTTACTTCGTTCGGAGTTGCTATTCTCGCCTGCTCGGGCCTTGAAAGTGAAGTTTGCCGAGTGAAAAATACAGCGCGTGCTTCGAAATCCGTATTAGTCTAGGAAAAATTTTCCATCGGATTTGCGGCCTCGTGGAGGCTAAAAAAATTTTTGCTTCCAAATCGTCGGCTGTTCTTCCCTCTTTAAGTAATTTTTAGTAATAGTCCTCCGAAGGACACTGTCTGAAGGACCCTCGGAAGGACGAAATTTGCAGAAGGACGAAGGAAGGGTCGTGGACCTTGCAAGTTTCAAAGAATTGGTAAATTGCGATCCGAACGCTTTTCTGACTCATTTGACCTCTAAAATGTTGCTAATGGCGTCGAGTCTTCAATACTCCTGAAAAATTGTTTTTCAACAATTTTCATGACTAATGCGATTTGGATTATCATTTGCAATCTGGTATCCAACACATTCTGGCACAATGTTGAGTTGCTCGTTGAATAATTCAAGAATTGATTAAACATGGCGCCGATCACTGGACCGAGATAAATGGAGGGGATATACCCGTGTAGAAATGTGATGGGGCAACCATTAGTTGATTCTTGCCCCTGATCCGCCCTGCCTGATCCGATTTTCCTGGCAGGGCCCTGACATGGAACTTAACGACCTAGTCCCTAGTTATTACATTGAAATAATCACTTATTACCAGTGCCCG
The DNA here is from genome assembly GCA_946863875.1 of Alloplasta piceator. Taxonomy (NCBI): domain Eukaryota; kingdom Metazoa; phylum Arthropoda; class Insecta; order Hymenoptera; family Ichneumonidae; genus Alloplasta; species Alloplasta piceator. Next base: position 2,745,690 of record OX333074.1, read on the forward strand.
GCATGATCAGAATATGAACAGTTTCCGACGATGTTATTTTTACACTTTTAAGCCAAACATATTTTTGTTTTATTACCCTGGCAGGGCTCTGATGTGAAAACTATTAGATTGCGCTGATTATTTATTAAAATAAAATTATTTGTATATCGGCTTTCAGTAGTATAATAATAATAATAATAATAATAATAATAATAATAATAATAAATGACAATAATAGTAATAACAATAATAATAAATTAACAATCATTGCCTCGTTTATTATTATTATTATTATTTAATTATTATTTACATTATCACTTTTATCCCGCGAGAATAACAAGCAATTGTGCGCCTGTCACAAGTTCATTACGTAGGCAGAGGATTATTATTATTATCACCACGAACCGCATCGCGTTAGTTCCGAGATTTGGCGCGAGATGTCGCAGGACAGCAACCGTTGAACTCCCATACGGATAATGTGTTCGGTATGCTTATATAGACGGGTGTGAGCACGGATGTTAGCAGAAGTCGGTGTCGGAAGAATCGATACAAGGAGTTCCTGCCGTCTTATGTAATTGTACTTATTTATTTAATTCTCGTAGAGAATTTCCGTTCACTCGGAATCTAATATTCTCTTCGAGGATTGCCAAAAGAAAAGTGTACCCTAAGAAAGGGTTGCCTTGAAATAAATAATAAGATGCATACATTGAAAAAGGAGTACCTCGTAAAAACGAATTGTTCAAAAAGCGCTTCGGTGTATGATCGTGACCGTGATCAGGGCCTTTAAGGGCATGATTCTAAAAATCTTAAGGCCCTGATCAGGATCTGCTAGGGCCGGATCATATCGTCATAGGGGCCTGATCATGATCGCCGGATCCGAAAATGGCCAGCCAGGTGTTACATGGCATAACAGGGCCTGTTAGGATGAGCGGATCATTTCCCTACATTAGTTAGGGAGGGCAAGTCAGGGGCAGAAGTTTTTCCCTACCAAAATTTCTACACGGGTATTTTATCGTGTTGATAATTATATCTCCGCACTGAGAGAAAAAATTACTAAAACCAATGAAATAAAGTTTTGAAGGCAAAAAATCATTTTTTTCATTATTTGCCAAAACATATTAGATTGGTTCCCTTATATATTTACTTGGTTCATTTTTTTCAGTCAATTCCATAAATTTCTGTTTGAATAAACGAATTTACTTGAATCTAACAATATGTTATCAATTATATGTAATATGTTGTTTGAATCAAGAACACATTTTATCATTCAAAACATGAATGTCTTTTAACACAGGAAGCACTGAAAAATGAATCAACAAATTAATTAGTCCAATCAACAGGAAAAATGATTGATTCAATCAAATGCGTGTTTATTAATTGTTGCTAATCATTTTATAAAAAATATATAACCCTAGCCAAATAATGTAATATGCATAGTTTAGTGACCCCAAAAAGAGATAAATAGAAAAAAAAGACAAATCTGCGCCAATTCTCCGATCTAATTTCTCTGTCCGACCGAGATTCAAAATACCTACCATCATACCTATCCTACCTAACTACCTAACACGCTACCTATTACGCTATCGACTACTATGCACTTGAAAAAAGTTAGGGGTTATGAAGATTCGAATATAAGAAAACATTTGAAAAACCAGTTTTTTTAATTTTTAACAACTTATGTATACTATTAAAGTATACTAAAGAAATGATAGTTCTTTCCTTGAAGGAAATAAAAATTTCATCATTCCAAACAAATATTCTGTTGGAATAAAATAATGTGTTATTTATTTTACCACAGCTTCTTTTTACATAATCACAATCAATTTTATATCCAATAAATATTGAAAATACTACAGAAATATTTTTAGAAGTAAAATAATGATGAATTTATTGCAAAGAAATAATTTTGTTCGAAAAAAATAATTTCGTATTGAAGTCGTTTTTTAGATTCAAATAATCTAATGTTTATGATGCGATAAATGTAATTAATCCAATGAATACAAATTTAATCAAATCTATCATGCACTTAATTGTTACTATTAAATGAGAGTTTAATATAATGGAGTAATAGATTCGTGAAAATATTTTTTTAAATGAAGAGTGATTTTCTTGGTTCAACAAATAAATAATCGAATTAATACTTTCATTTAATAAATAAATGCATGTTCTCAAATTCAGTAATTTTTTCTCTCAGTGCGTAATAATCGTTGAATATCCGATTTTCAAAATCTAAATTTATTCACATATTCCACTTGTAATAAAAATAATGAAAAATTAATTAATTCTAACTAATTAACTACTAATTAGTTATTTAACGTGGTATAAAATTTTAATGAATTCAAAAATCCTGTGAATACAATTAATTTATGGCAATTGATTGAACAATGCCCATGTTAATTTTTATTGTATTAAATAATATTAATTATTAGTGATTTTTAAGATTGATTATTTTAATGAGTAATCACGTTAATTAATGAATCAAATTATATTCAAATGGGCGATAATATTTATTCGCGGACGATAAACTTTGCTCGTTGGAAAAAAAAACAATACCGGATTCACATCCAATAGACGTTTTTTTTTTTAAATGCAGTCATCGTTAAAGTGAATATTCGAATCTAGCCGGCTCGATCCAGCTTCGTCAACGACGTCATCGAGGACAAACTTGGCGTTACGAGTTAAACATTTGTACGGAGATAAACAACGCGATGAAGAGCAAAAAAAAGCATGAGAAAAAAATTGCGAGATCGTTGAATGCGCGATTGAAAGGAAAAAAGTGATCATTAAGCATTCATAGTGGATTTACGACGAATTTTCTTGCGGCGAACGTAATATATCTTCATAATCAATTTTACATCTCATTTGCACTTCAGAAATAAAATGTCTTTTGGAAAAAATGAACATTTGCATCAGCAATTGATGAAACTCAGGCATTAAAAAAAGTAATAATCACTCATTTTTTGTATTACAATTACAGAATTAAAAAATTCAATTATTGTAATTGAATTTTGTTTAGAAATAATTTTTTTGCCTTATTGCATGAAAATTCAATTTGAAATTTTTTTTCAGTGAAATTATACTATTATTTTGGAATGGAACTTTACTATTTTTGTATTTTTTTTTTTTGAGAATCGAGTCAGAATGGATGTACAATAAATTTTTATGAAAAATGAAAATACAATGCAGGTTGATCATTAAAAAACTCAAAGTTTTCACGGTTTTTCAAAAATTGAATCAGAATGGAAATATGATGAATTTATTTTTTCAAAATAATTGCACGATCAAAACAGAATGAATTTCCATTCCAAAATGGCCAACAAAGTGCAATGTGACGATGTTGTCGCCCGAAAAGGCCCAAAATGACTATAAAATGGATTTCTCCCTAAATTTTTGTTCGAGATTTTTTTTTTTTACAAACCTGTGCTCGTGACGAGTCCTGTGCCGAGCCATGGTTTGAGATACTGATATTCGAGGCTCTTGTCAATGTGAACGCTGCTGCTGAGCAATGGCTGCACGCCTTCGACCCGATAGACAAAAATCAATGGTCTCGGTCCCAACCATATCAGATAAATATCCCCAAATTCGCGACTCCACACAACGAGCTTCCTGAAGAATTCTGCAAAATTCCCAAATCCGATAAAAAACCTAAATTAACAAAAATTTGTCAAAAAAAAAAAAATCAAAACAGGCCCAATTTTTTCGCCGCCAAAATTTTTTTTTTGCAAAAAAAAAGCACCGTCTTTTATTTGCAGGCAAAAATATGGGAAACATTTGTGCGAAGCAGGTCATTGCTCTCTAGCGTCCGTTTCGCCAAGGCTGAACAACTTGAGTATATAGTTGCTCCCCTCCTGTTCGCACCCCTCCCCTCCCCTCTCAGCCCCCCCCTCCATCCCTCTCTAGGCATCTGTAGTCTATCGTTTGCACAATTATTGAGCTCTTTGGCTCCGTCTGACTTCTCTGTCCTTTCATCTGGGGCCTCTAAAAAGCGAGAACGCCATCGAGAGCTTTTAGAGAGGGGGGGAGGTGCCAGGGGAGGGGGTTGGTGCATTGTGATGGGAATAACATGAAACGAGGACCAAGAAAGTGCATCGAAAAAAAAAGAAAAAAAACTACCCATCAGAGAGCTCGTTGTGGCGAGGAGAAGGGAGGGACGGGAGATTTAGAGGGAGAGAGAGTGTGTGTGTGTGTGTGTGTGTGTGTGTGAGAGAGAGAGAGAGAAGCTGCAGTTGATGGCCATAAAGATGCACGCGTGGCCTCCGCTCCGGCGGACGTTGACCGTATAATATATGTTACGCATTTTTGCAGTCTGCTCTAGTTGTTGCAAGGCCACGTGCAGATCTCGCCTCTTTGTGTTTATATACGAATATATATAAGTAAAGAGAGGTATATGAACCGTTTCGTGAAAAAATCACAAAATTCATTAGGAATCGCAGGATCTATGTTTATAAAACTCTCAGGACTCTTTCTGGACTTAATAATCTGGTATTTGACCGAAGGATTTTTTTTTTGGACCGATACTTTGGATTTTATTCATGAAAAAGTGCAATTTCTAGTGCCAAAATCAAAATTCTCACTTTCAACAGCCGCCATTTTGTTTTGATTGAATAGATCGGAAATTCCTTTGGTCAATTAATGGGTAAAGGTATGTACCAACGAAATTCGGTTTTGATTTTCGATTAACTGGTATCGAATGGCACAACCTAAAGGACTTTATAGGGGAGTCCTTTCCGGACATCGGCTCCGGTTCCGGTAACTCCGTTGTAATTATATATTTTTGGACGAAAAAATTACCAAGCATTCTTTGGATGTTACTTTCCGAAATACCAAATGTCTCGGTGGAAATATATAATCCCGATTGCGAAAAAAAAATTGGTGAAAAATCGCTGTTTTCCCGGTGCCCGGTTGGGAGTAATTAGCAACAAAATTGATGTAATTAAGGGGTTAAATGGAAATTAAGGTTATCAGCAAAATTTGTGATCAAGGATTACGACTGCTAGAAAGTGCCTGTAAAGTTCCATCGAGTTTCACTGGAAAGTTTCGGCTATAAATCGTCGTGAAGATAGCTCGCATAACATTGCGAAGGGATACCTCGGGTCATTATTTTGTAGAATTTTTGATTTTTGGGATAGAAAGAACGACTGAAAATTCATGCACACGTTGCAATGAACCTTCCGAATGATGCTGTTGAAAATTCAGGAAGCTTGGTCGTTCGATATGGCAATGAGATGGCGCGAGAGATCGGCAAACGGAACGCGCACGTGCATAACCTTAAAAAATGCGACGGCGAAGCGATTTAATTTGAAGGTGAAAATAGACGCTCGACTCGCAAACTCTGGATAAACAAGCTCAAGAGAAAGGTGTATATGCATATGCATGTACATCAGTGGGGAGGGGACTATCGTAGGAGCAATCAACCCTGCGAGGTCATAAATGCGCGACGAGAGAGAGAGAAATGGCGGAGTTTAATGGCTGCGTTCTTGCGGCGATGGTGTCGCTCCTGTGCCAATGACCGCAAGCTCGATGCCTTCACATTCTTGCGCCTTTCTCCCACCATCCCCGATCGCTGCCTTGTTTTCTAGTCACGATTTCTAGACCTTGATCGCTGCAGTACGTTTATAATGCATATATATAATCAAAAAATGCGCAAATAAAAGAAATTCGAAATTTCGAAATCGTTTAAATCTTGAATTTGCAGATTACTGATGTTTAATTAGAAAATTTTTTCCAAATTGCAAATTCAATAATAATAATTATTATTATTGAATTTGCAGGGTAACTTTATGTTTTTTTTCCATTTGAAAATACGTTATATACACAATATTTTATCCGTTATGCAGCTCTCATTGTCAGAGTCATATTATGCAATGGCAAGAATTGAAAAAAAAATCCAACAGCACCAATTTCGTTGTCACTGGCTTTCACTTTAAAATTAGTACACCCTCTGCCACGCTATCTCTTCTCTGCCTCTTCTCACTTTCCCGCTTCTGCTTTTTTCGCTCTCTCTCTCTCTCTTCGTTTCTCCCACTACTTACTGCTCATTGACCATGGGAGAGAAAAAAAAGTGCCAAACATTTTATTGCCTCCACGAGGCAACATTGAGATTGCAACGGAGACGCGCGTGCAGTCTCGAAATCCTTGGACCCTCGTGGACGCTCCAGAGGTGGGCAATGACGTCATCATTGCAGGCAATAAATATTAATTTGGAAGAATCTTTGGTAGCTATCGGTAGATTCATGTTCAGTGAGAAAAGATACATCGACAGAAGGCTTTAAAAAAAATTGAGAAAATTTTCTTTTTCGCATTTTGGCCAAAAATGAATCTTATTACTAAAATGACTGTGTATAATTTTCTAGATAAAGTTTCGACTTTCTTGATAGCTCATTCTCTTTCTAATCGTTGAAGCTTCAAAATGCCGCTTGTTTCATGCGATTCCGATCGTTTTTCAATTTTTGGCAGTTTTTTAAAGTTCGATCCTCCATTTTCACAAATTTTTGAAGGCAAAGTTATGAGCGGTTGAAATTTCGCTATTGTGAGATTTTCGAAAAGTTGCCCAAAATGAGCAAAAAAAATAAATTTTCTATTTTTATCGTTTTCATACGTTATTTCGATGGGAAATTCACCGCTGAAAATCAGCGGCGAATATATGAAACACGTGTATATATTACATCTACGCTGCACCAGTCGTCCGAGTTCTGCAAACGTTCACGACTCTTTGTTTCGATCCGCACGTGGCGTCTCCAATTCGGCTTCGAGAGTGCAGTCTGTCCCTTCCCCCATCATATTTACATATGGGGCATTCCAAGTGAAAACGTGGGGTAATTTCCCTCGGCTCATCAGATCCTTGCATAACTTTTTTTTCGCACTGATTCCACTTCAAAAACAGTCTAATTTTTTTTAAAGATTTTTCTTCCCACGCCTTCAGGTGGCGCAACGATCAATTTTGTGTAAAAAAGGGATAAACTGAAAAAACACCATTCTTAAAACTCTGCAATTTTTTCCACAGATTCTGGGTCAAAAATAAGTAATATCTATCATGATTAGAAAGTGGGCCACGGTTGCCCCATATTTTTTTAATAATTTTCTTTTTTTCAGTCTCTAAAATAAAATAAAAAATTGTTTCCTAATACCCCTCACATGAGTAAAAAAATAAAATAAAATATGTCCTGGAAAAGTTTGATATTTTGCATATTTTTCAAAATAAATGAGAAAAATCTTTTTTTTTCAATAAAATATTTTTGGGATGCCCCATATATTATATATATATAATATAAATATATATGCATCCGCTGCATGACTGGCTCTCTCTCTCTCTCTCTCTCTCTCTCTCTCTCTCTTTCCACGAGACATAATCTTTTTCGTCTCACGCGAGGCGAATCTCGTTCCACGTGGCGAGAAATAAAAAAAAACCACGGTCATATCTCCAAAACACTTTCTCCCTGTTACATATCCTATGTACTCGTATATATCTGTATCTCGGTGCATTACATTCATCGACGTCAGTTACATGAGTTTGTGAACGAAAGATCGCGAATAATGCGGTGAATATCCACCCAATTGCGTTCAAAGTGCTCAAGGATAGGCCTCAATTATGCTTAAAAACCGAGTGAGCACACGTTTCTGCAAGAAGTTTGATAATTCTCAATTAAACGCGAATCGCGCCCCGAACACTCGTAAACCGACGATTGGAGAGAATTTTAGAACATTTACTCATTTATATTGGAGAAATTTATGTCATGGGACAATTATGTCAGAACAAGTCATCTCAAGACATTGGATAAAAAGTCTTTGAACGAAGGATTTTTAAAATTACTATAATAATTGAAGAAATAATTATTATAGGAATAAATTTTGTTAATATCTTTAAAAAAATTCTTATATATTATATTAGTATATTAGACTGACCCAAAATAAAACGTTCACAAAATCAAATGGCAAATAGACAATTCCATTGCGTTACCTCAAAAAAACAAAAATAGTACCTTTCCTTTCACGGCGTTTAATAGTACCCTTAAAACTATGATTCCATCAAATAAGAAATAAAAAAGTTTTATTTTGGGCCAGCCTAATATATAGATATAATATATATACATACATTGACGTTCAAAAGCTTGGAAATGCTCGACCCGATTCCGCGCCGCACAAAAAGTTGCACTGCTCTTTTAAAAATGAAGATATGGCAATTCGACGAGCGGCGTTTTAAAGGGGACATATTCAGCTTCATTTCGCTTTCTTCAAAAATTTTTTTCTTTTTTTTTTTGAACCCGGTACATTCTTTGAAACATCATAGTTTTCTGGCTGTTTTCTTGGGTTTAAATTTTGGCACACGACCCATGACATTTTTTTTAAACTGTTTTTCGCATGAAAAACTTGTGGGCGGGAGTATAAGCTTCAATTTCGTTTTTTAAAAAAATTTGTCCGATTTTTTTTCGCAAAGATTAAGATTTTGACAAAAAACGACCATATTCATAAAATGTAGTGTAACTCCAAAACTACTGGGTTTTCGTGAAATCACCAAGAGGGTAAAAAGTTGCATACAATTATTCTAAATTCAATGAAATTTTTTCACAATTTTTTTCCAACATTTTTTTTTTTCAACATTTTTCCTGTTAACGAGATATTTTTTTATCTAAGCAATCGGGTCTCTTACCTCATCCACACGGTTTTTTTTATCGAAAAACCTCATCTACACGGCTTTTTTGATCAAAAAACCCGTGCAGATGAGGTAAGAGACCCGATTGTTCAAGGTAAAAAAATATCTCGTTGACGAGAAAAGTTGAAAAAAAATTTTGAAAAAAAATTCTGAAAAAATTGCCCTGAATCCAGAATGATTTTATGCAACTTTTTCCCTCCCAAGTGATTTCACGAAAACCCAGTAGTTTTAGAGTTACATGACATTTTGTAAATATGGTCGTTTTTTTGCGAAAAATTGTATATTTTTGGGAGAAAAAATCGTATGTAACTTTTTAAAAATCGAAATTGAAAACAGTACAAAAAAAAATGTCATGGGTCGTGCGCCAAAATTTCGACGCCAAAAAAAAGCCAAAAGGTATTCCGGGTTCAAAAAAAATCGAAATTTTTTTTTTGAAAAAAGCTAAATGAAGCTGAATCTTTTGGACGGCAGTGTATGTGCAACGGCTGTGCACATTATTACTGTATATTACTGCACGAGGCCTGCTCGTCCGTCGGCCTGATGCTGTGGCCGACCTCGACCCGCTTCCCCCCATCCCAATTCTTTTATTTCTCACTCTTATATTCCACGCGATTTCATTTTTTTACTCTTTTCCCTCGTCTCCCCCCTGCCACTAACCCCACCCCCTCTCTACTCTTGGCCAGCACTGTCGTCTTCGATAATCGAATGCACGAGAGACAAAACACACGCGCCTATTTATCGGCACCGATTTCCTCTCTCCTCTTGCGGCGTGTGAGGATTCATTTGCGCTTGATTACCTCCCGCGCCCCCCCCCCCCCTCCTCCGCGGGCCAACACGCGCCACTCTTCCAGCCGATCGATTCGGCACGTGCGATCTTTCGTTGCCCTTGTCTCGCGACACACATACACAATTTCGGGCTAAAAGTCATCGAAGATTCCGTCTCCTTTGATTCGAGGAGCTCGAATAACCGACAGGCGGCGCGGAGGGGCCAATATGGCGGACCGCGACGCCATATTGGGATCCCTTTTCCACCGCCGTAAGCTGCATTTGAGGTTAATTTTCACCCAAAATGTTGATCATAATTTAGAAAAAGTTACCGTGCGATTATTATTTCTCACGAGGGAAACTTTGGGCGGGAAAAAGGAAGGAAAAACAGACTGTGCTTGCGATTTTTTTGGCAAACGCAATGTTCGAGGTTAGGATTGAATTTTCTTCGGGCATCGATGGAATCTTTGAATCAAGATGTTTTCGTAATTCATAATCGAGGATAATTCGAGTGTTCGAACAATCGACAAAGCTTCTTCGAGTTTCTCCAAAATTCTTGCCTCTCATCGCATCGTCAAGCTCATGTCTCTTGGCATTAATAGTCGAAAATGGTTTTAACTCTCGAGACTCCTTTCATTTGCTCTCTTTTGTATCTCTCTCTCTCTCTCTCTCTCTCTCTCTCTCTCTCTCTCTCTCTCTTTCTTCGCTTTCGTTTCTTCGCTAATTCCCTAATATTTCGCCAGGCACGACTTCTTCACGCTGTCGGACCCCCAGACCCCCTCCCGCCCCCTGCCCCCACTATTTTGCAGACTGCTCTCTCCGTCTGGGAATTCGAAATATTTCGTAGCATTAAGTATCCGTATTTTTTTATGGTGACAAAGTGTCATTTAAAAGTGATGCGCTATGTTCTCAAATTAAATTTAAAAGGCGAGAAAGATGGAAGTGCATTTTGGGCATTCATTTTCAAAGACACTTTCCATCTTTGAATGTATCTTGGAATGATCAAAGTCTCTTTTTTTCCTTTTCATTTCAAATGCAATGGGAATTCGTCGAATCCAGAATATAACACTTAAATACGAAAAATATATTTTTGATATATTTTTGTTATGTCTGAAATATATTTTTCTATACTTAATATATACCCATTTCCAAATATACAGGAAATATCGAATTTTTGGGAGGAAATATATTTAATAATAATGATACATTTTTCATGGACGCCCCATAGATTTTGAGGAGCTGTCGTCATGCTCGAATATGCGTGGCCGGATATTGTTTTTGTGATGTTATCGTACACGTGTCGAACATTATTACGACTCATATTAAACTCCATCGGATTATAGATTTTTATCAATCGCGTTTGGTTCTCATCGCTGAATCGTGTCGAAGATTTTCTGTATCACGATCAAGGTTTCTATGTCAGGGTATATTATATATATATATATACACTAGTGGAAAAAAATTTCCCAATTTTTTAGTGGTTTTTAACAATGCTGTATCTCAGTGAAAAATGGTCGTATCGAGGTCTAAAAAAAAGGATTTTGGAACTTCAAGTTTCTAGTTTTCAGATCTTTCAGCAAAAAAAAATTACAAAGCTACAGGTTTCACGCAATCCTGAGAAATACTGAGAAAAAAAAATGTGGCAAATTTGTATCACTTTTCTTTTGGCTGCAATTACTTGGACAAAATTTTTCCAGTTAAACCATTACATGGACCGTATAGCTTGTTTATTTAGCTTCAATTTTTTTTTTTCGAGACCTCGCTGCGACCATTTTTCGCGGAGATATCGGACTTTTAATGAAAAAAGATCCTTTTGTGTTTGACCATTGATATATCAGCAACCAATGATCGCACAGAAATCAGAAGGGGCGTTTCACAAACTTGAATTAATGCTCTACAAGGATTGATGATGGTTTTTTGAAAAAAAAACTTTTTCCGTCCTTGCCATGAATTTGAAAAAACAGGAGAATAAAAGCTATTTATGGTTTTTTAGAAAATCAACGGCCAAATTAAAAATATTGACAAAACGACTAATGTTGAGCGTGACTTTTACAGCTCAATATACCCACAAAAACCTTGTAAAGTTCCAATTTGATCTATCGAACGGTTTTTTTCTTTCAAGCAATCAAATTTTTGAAAAAAATTAAATGATCATGTTTATTGCCCTTTAACACTTCATAATCATTATCGAAATGAAAAAAAAAAAAATTTCGCGCATTTTCCCCATTTTTATCGCAAACAGCGTTTAAGTTTATGGACAAAAAATTAAAAAATGATTAAAGTGGAAAAAAGATTTTTGTCCACTTTAACAATGATTATAACGTTTAGGGACAGAAACATGATTCTTTAATTTTTTCAAAAACTTGATTGCTTGAAAAAAAAAACCGTTCGCTAGATCAAATTGAAACTTTACAGGGATTTTGTGGGTATATTGAGCTGTAATCCAAGTAATTGCAGCCAAAAGAAAATTGATACAAGTTTGCCACATTTTTTTTCTCAGTATTTCTCAGGATTTCGTGATACCTGTAGCTTTGCAATTTTTTTTGCTGAAAGATCTGAAAACTAGAAACTTAAAGCTTCAAAATGCTTTTTTTTAGACCTCGATACGACCATTTTTCACTGAGATACAGCATTGGTAAAAACCACTAAAAATTTGGGAAATTTGTTTGATCTCTTAATTTTTTCCACTAGTATATATATATATATATATATAAACCATATGTGCAAATAATATATTTTTCAGGATGTAAACAAATATATATTTCACCTCAGCTGTCAGAAGGTCCTGCAGTAAAATTTAAGGGATGTTTATCGAAAAAAATATTTAAAAATCAATATATTGCCAAAATCATTTTCCTAAGATTGATATAAATTTTCAATTACTTTTTCAATTACTTTCAACAATTTTCAATTACTTTTTCTCACGAACCAACGAGAATGCAATTGGTTATTCTTGCAACGAAATCTAACGTTTCCTGATAAAATCATTGCAAAAAATATTGATCACAAAAAAGCCACGACACCGATAAAAGATACGAGGAAAATGCGTCGTAAGTTTTTTTTTCATCAGGCGTGGGAAAATATAAAGGATCGATTAAATTGAAAAAATTTACATAATTAATTTCACAACATGGGTATTATTATAAACAATGTAGGTTTGCAAACGCGGTCGGTTATTCTTGCAGCAAATTTAAACGATTTTCAATAAAATCATTGCAAAAAAATGTTTCTTAATATTTGTATTTATAATATTTATTATTTATTTTAATTTACACCCTTAAAAAAATGTCGAATAGTTGATAACAATTAAGAAAATATTTTATAGAAGAAAAGGTAGGTGAGGTAAAATAATAAAAAAATTCTTCCATCTTGAATGATTTTTATTCAAGAGAAACGAAAAAAGGACGATTATTGTGAAATGCTCGATTACCATTTTTTTTGTTCTCAATAATCGTAAATAAATATGTTCATACCTTGGAGGCTGCAATTGAGTTGCCAGGCGTTCCCGATAATCGGGAATGCCCTAGGTGACGGTACGTTTCTCAGGCTGTAAAGGAACTTCGTCCTTCTGATGAATAAGGCGACGATGATGCCAAATATGCTCAGCGATAATGCCAATGTCAGCCAAGAGCCGCCGAATCCACCGTTTTCTATGTTCATCGTTGAAATTTCAATTTTCGTCTGCATCGAATTCCCTTCAATTCCCTCGTCCTTTGTTTACCTTCACTTTCGTTAACTTCTCGTCAAAAGAAAACAATTAACAGATACAAAAAAAACGAATCACGATTTGCGAAATTTCAAAATTTCACTTGAGTCCAAAAATTCGGCGCCGAATCGCCGAATCGTCGAGAGATCAGGACGAAACCAGGATTCACTCAAAAAATCGGATTTTTCGCGGTTTTCCGTTCGTGGGAAATTTTCAAACGCGTCAAAGTCCCTCCCTCTGTCACCCGCTTCAGAAGACTGCTCGCAGCACACTCTATGAAGTTGCTTGTATTATGGTCGACGTTCTTACTCCCAAGAGTCCAGCAATACATGCTATATATATATATATATATATACACATATATCTATATAAGTACGCAAACGTGAAAGCGAAGAGGAAGAAATGTCCAGGCACGCGTCACTTTGAACAAGTTTATGGTGCAACTTGCATCGAAGCCGTACAATATTTGTTCACATTCTTCCCTCGAAACTGCAGGTCAAGGATCGCCTCATCTGACGAGATAAAAACGGTATTACAGAACGCAATGGTATATGCGGCGTGATACAGCGAGTCAAAAGATGTCTCTCGTAAGGTGGCAGATTGAGAATAGTAGAGGGAAACCTGAGGGAGAGAGAGAGAGAGAGAGAATTTCGCGACGGTTTGCGATCTGCGAAGCGCCCGCAGCGCTCTACTAGCTTCGTAGCTTCGCCAATCGTTACCGTAAGTCACTCTTTCCCGTCGTTCGTTTCGCGATCGAAGCAAAAAATAAAAATAAAAGACCCATTCCCAAGGGTGGGGAATGCCTCCAGAGTCCGATCCTGGCGTTGAAATTTCTCAAAACGATCGCGAACCACCGTTTCGGCGCTTATCTTCGATGTGACCTCACGCGATCATCAGCTGTTCGATCGGTTAATGGCGTCTTCGGCTGACGCGCGAGTGCTCGAGTTGCGCTGTGCGCCGTCAGAGGCGCTGCGACGATTACTTCAAATTTGAAATATCGAATGTTTTGCGAATCGAACGGAGGACAAGACAGATCGTTAATTACGATTTAATCGGTGAACGATTCTGTCGATGAAATTCGACGCGTCCGAAGCGTCCTGCTTGCTCGCTCCTTTTGACGTTAAACACGTTGACGCGATGCCCTTATATACTCCCATAAGTATCCGAGAGTTTGTACACGCGTATATGAATTTTACGATGTAAGTCGGCTTTACACCAGAAAGAGAGAGAGAGAGAGTTGCTTTTGCGCGCGTGTTAAAGCTCCCTGCTTCACGTAAAACAGATAGTAAGACCCTACCTCCACCGATAGAAGGAGGAGGAGACTCAAACGCACGTGCTGTTCGCGTTTGTCTTTCGTTGCGGTACAACAGTGAATAAGAGGGACAGAGAGAGAGAGAGAGAGAGGGAGCGAGAGAGAGAGAGAGAGAGAGAGAGAGAGAGAGAGAGGGAGTGAGAGAGAGAGAGGAGGGACATGAGCAAAGAGAGAGGGAAGATATATGTAGTATATAGTATTTTGTTATTAAGAGGAAGGGAGGAAGAGAGAGAGAGAGAGAGAGAGAGCGTGGAGAGTTTGTATATCGGCGGGGATGCACTTTCAGAGGATGGGAGAGTTTTCCCTCCCTCCTCTCACTCCTCGTCGTTTTTTATACCCTCTCATCTCCTCATTGTGTTCTCATTTTTTTGTTATTGCTATTTATCTCTTTTGGCCTCTCTCTCTCTCTCTTTGTCGTAAATGCATTTCGTAATCGAGCTCTAAGGATTCAATGGCCGTGCCTCGCAGACTTCGTGTGTGCCCCAGATAGGGGAGACCCGGTTAACCCTCGTGGCTACACGTGTCAATTAAGCTGCGTGCGAGTTTTAACACTTGAAACTCAATCGTTGATAACGTTAAGATATCGTTGAGGAGATTTTATCCAATTGGCGAGACGACGACTTTTTTTTTTTAGAAGTTTCATTGAACTAACGAACCAGCCATTTTGTAAAAACAATCTTCATTTTGATGGGAAGGTCCAGCATTTTTTTGAGGAACCTCAATTTCATCGACAAGATACGGGATTTTTGGCAAGGAGGTTCCATTTAATCGACAAAAACATTGAATTTCTTGAGACCTCACTCGAATTAGGAAAATCCATTCTGGTGACAATATCGAATTGATGAAATCACCATTTTATTGAAGACTAAATGAATCACCAATGGCAGAATTTTTTTGAGGAAAATTTATTAAGGCGGTGTTCCGGTCTCGAGTCTCTTTTCACAACAAAAAAATTAACAATACTGTAGTAATCTTGCTCGGGAAATCGTCGAGGATCTTCAAATTTCGAACTCTACAGTTTTGGGTGATTCATCGGAATGTAACTGAGTGAGAAAGTGCATTTCACATTTTCGTCATAGTTTCATGACTCACCCAATTCCCGTAATCTTATATTGTGAAATTTGCTACCCAAATTTTGTGTTCCAATGAGTCATCGTCCATTAATACAAAAAATGAAAATAAATCATCGCGCGACGCTCAAAAAAGAAAATATGCTTTTTTTCGTTAAAAATTATTTCCCAAATCACTGACCCCAGGTCAGACATTCTTAATTGTGAATTTCTTTTTTGGATTTTCTAATGCAGCGTCCATTGACCCGCGATCCTTCTATTTCTCCGGGTTAACAAGGGTTAACATGGGTTAACATACACCTTAAGATGAATTTCCGTGTATAAAATATATTTTGTAATTTTTATATTTATTAAAAAAAAAAACAGTGGAGAAGGAGGAAGAGATAGCAAGGTCGTTGGGTAAGAAATGCCGGGCGATCCTCTCCCAATCGAATGAAATATCGCGCGCTCGCGCTTGAATTCGAGTGTCTCTCCTTCGTCGTTCTCCATTTATACGTCAGCGTGCGTCTAGACGATTTTTTTCCGCTATCCACCTGTCAGAAAGGATGATATCGGTCTATTCCACTACGTAAAAACGAGAATCGGATATAATGGCGACACTCGGACGCAGTCACGTGTTAAAAATGTATGTTAAGGGGTTATACATAATCGTAAAAGTCGAAAAATCAGGTTTTTGTTTTTCAAAAACGATTATCGAAAAAATATAGACCAGAAAAGGCTAAAACATTCTCGGGCAATTGGATCGAAATAAAGTGGTAATATCGAGGTCTAATAATTTGCACGTAAGGGGCCTATAAACTCCAAACAACAAAATTGCGGTTATTTCGGCGTGAAGTAAAAATTAAGCAACAATAGAAAAGCGTAACGGCCCCGAAACCGTTACTTCAATAATCTAAACAAAGACCGCAACGTCCTGTTTTTTGAATTTTCGCAATGCATCAATGCGAAGGGGCGCGTAACTGCCGCAAGATGGCGTCCGCCGCGCGACAAGAAGATGACCGCCACGCGCGTAAATCGACTCGAAACGAATCGAGGAATATCGCATTGACATCCTGTTGCTATCTTCGATACAACGACTGATATTTATTCGTAATCGTCGTCGCTAACTGAATCGACAAGAAAATCCACGGAAAAGTGGCGAATTCACCAAAAAATTCGACTTGTTTCAATCGGTTGTTCCGCACTTTCAATATGCCAGTGTACGCCAATGCACGGGGTCAATATACTCGTGAGGATTTAACGGTATATACTTTCGAACTTTTGACGGACAAATCACAAAATTATAGTTGATTATAAAGTCGCTACGTTCATTCGAATCGTTGCAGTGAAAAAAGTTGTTTTTCACGTGAATTTTTTTTTTACAGAATAACGAGGGTCGAGTTTACAAGTTTTGAATCACGAAGGCCGAAGCAATAATGAGTTTAATTGATGACCTCGAAGCCTCCATGTCTTGTGCAAAAAAATGCGTATAAAAGGACATGCGCATGGTTCAAAAGGACATGCGAAATCTATAAAAACTAAACGTTCACGTAATCTTGATTGATTCGACTCTGATATTAAGGAAGACGTCACCTGATCAATGTTGAGAAAAAAGTAATTAGCTATTACTATTTGTAACGATAATCTCAATTGAAGATTACAATTACAAAAAGTTACAGGAATCATATTTATCCTGAAATTATTTTAATCATGAAAATACGAAATTATTACTCTATTTACATCTTTAATCACTGAATTACCGAATAAAACCACCCACAATAAAAATAATTACTTCTTATAATTCAAATCCATAGCAATAATAAAACGTAGCTATTATTGAATTCAAATCATGATGATAATTATCAATGGGCCGAAATAATCGCGATTGAGGGAATTCAATTGAGGGAATTACTTTCAATCTTTGTTTACTTTGATTACTTTCAAAGATTGAAAGTAATTCTCTCAATTGAATTCTTTCGATAATAATCCCGACCTTCAATTGAATTAAGGGAATTATTTTCAATCTTTGATCGAAAGTAATTCCCTTAATTCAACCATACACGTAATAATTATCGCACAACGCTGATCCTGTCAGGTCCTGTATGATTTTCGGACTGAAAAATTGTGATTTCTCAATGCAGAAACAAAAAAAAATGCCACGCGTTATGCGTATGACTTCGGCGCCCCTTATGGCGTCTCCCGCGTGACCTCTTCGACCTCTTTGAACGCGCTCCAGCGAAACGCCAATAGAAATGGAAACTTCTTCTTTCTCGTCTTTGGACTTGTATCTGGCGATTTTGCATTATCCATGCAAAACGCCGTTGCAACCATTCTCATTGACAATTGACATTTGACTAAAGGAACAATGATCTTGCGTTCCATGCACACGATGTCGTATTGACAATGGAAGAAAATGGATCAGTTCGATGAACTTTGCTGTACTTTTGATAGTTTGAGCAATAGGATCTCTACAGGAAGAGCCTCCGGTGTAAATGAACTCCATCGTCATCCTCCTCCTCCTCCTCCTCCTCCTCCTTCTCTCTCTCTCTCTCTCTCTCTCTCTCTCGCTCTCTCGCTCTCTCTCTCTCTCTCTCTCGCTCTCCCTCTCTCTCTC
Organism: Alloplasta piceator; assembly: GCA_946863875.1. NCBI lineage: Eukaryota > Metazoa > Arthropoda > Insecta > Hymenoptera > Ichneumonidae > Alloplasta > Alloplasta piceator. The sequence goes on from OX333074.1 coordinate 2,763,765, forward strand.
TCTCGCTCTCTCTCTCTCTCTTATGAATGATCATGAGCCACCTGAGACGGTCCCCGTCAATGCTCAAGCAACCTGAGAACCACCAATGACTCCTCGTCTCACTGTTTCGTTCTTTATCGCACCCTTTCCCCCTTTTTGCCACCTCCGTCTCTGCGTTAACAGTTTTTAACTTTTTTTTTAGCCTCACGAGCGAGACATGCAGTCGTGATTCTTGAAATACGAGATGCCATCTCCACTCACTTGAAAAATTAGCTCGATAATCAAGGATTGAGGATCGAGATTCCGATCTCTCTTGGCTTCTGTCTCTTCTATCAATCCTAAGTGGGGTAATGAGGGTCGGAATTGTTATTGAAAGTTTTGGATCTTCGTAAATCAATTTTCCTCCCCTTCACGTTTCTTTTTTAACACGATCTCTTATTTAAAATCTTTTCAAGATATTTTATAGATCAATAATGATCTTTTTTTAATTCTACAGTCAAAATAATTTTATTTGAATATAATTTGGAATAAATCGTCAAATTGAGCCCACAATATGGAAATTTATGTATTCAAAATATATATAGAAAATTTTCAAGACATCTATGTATCATGAAATTTATCTATTTTTTATTTTCTTAGCTTAAAAAAAACCTGTATTAATTTACTGGATGATTTTAAGGAGGCGTTTGGAGAATTCCGTTTTTCCAGCGAATAATGAAACTGATCGAATGAAAAATATGATTTTCTCTAATGAGGAGCAATTAATTAACGCCATTGGCAATTGAAGGACCCTTAGAAGGACCTCCTTTGTTCCTTCTTACTTATTTTTTTAACTTTAAAACGCTTGAGTTGCAAATGAAGCGAGATTTGCCATGAGAATTTTTAGGGGAAAAAAAGAAGAAAAATTACCAATGAGACAATCGATGAAAATACACAGGACGATATCTCTCGTGTGATCGAAATAGATCCACGTGGCAAATAATCGACGCGTGACAAACCACTCAAATTTTTTTCTCTTTTAGAATCAACCTCACGAGAATTTCTGAACGCTTATCTTATCGGCAAGGACTTATCTCTGAAGTTTTAGTGAAATCAGACACTTTCCCGTCTATATATATTAGACTGGTCGTTAAGAATTTAATTTTTTGCGACGCCCCCTAAAAAGCTTCCGTTTGATAAAAAACGCGAGGTAATTTTTTTTTTTAATTAAACGCAAAACGATCCAAGTTGATTTTTATCGAAGAACAATTTTTTTTCACCAACGGCTAGACCGATTTGAATAAAATTTGGACAGGTTACAAACGTATATAAAGGCTATTTTTAGAAAAAATAACAGCTCATAATCTTCATAATAACTAATAAAAAAAGTTAATTTTTTCGGTAATTATTTCTTTTTCTTCAGGATACTTTTTCTTCTGGCACAATTATGAAAATAATTTTTTTTGTGTGTTTTACTATTCCATATAATGTCTCCAAATTTCAAATCGATCGGAGAGGTACTTCATTTTCAAAAAAATAAAAAAATTTACATAAAAAAATAGGTTTTTATTTTTTTTTAATATGAAGCACCTCTTCGATCAATTTGAAATTTGGAGACTTTATATGAGATAGTAAAGGACACAAAAAAAAATTATTTTCATAATTGTGCCAGAACGTTATTCTGGAGAAAAAAAAATAATTACTGAAAAAATTAACTGTTTTTATTAGTTATTATGAAGATTATGAGCTGTTATTTTTTCTAAAAATAGCCTTTGTATACCTTTGTAACGGATCCAAATTTCATTCAGCGGAAGCTTTTTAGGGGGCGTCGCAAAAAATTTAATTTTTAACGACCAGTCTAATATATATAATATTTTAGTATTTGTTAAATACGAAGGGATTCTTATCGCCGCTTCAACTACCACATGTTATAAAAACCACAATATATTATAATTAATATATTAATATATTAAAATATTATGACTATCGATATAATTATTAATATAGTATAATAAATATTATTATAAAAGCTTCAAAAATATTAGATTTGTGCGGTCACATTTAGTCATGTCCAGGAATGTTTGGAGCAATTTTCAGGAATGCCTCCCTTCTTTTTTTTAATTATTAATTATCGCATCAGATTTTTCAGGAAGAAAAATCTGGGATCGATGAAAATGATAACAGAGATTTTTCAATCTTTTAGGATGCATTGAGAGAAATGATTCATTTTGGTTTAATTTAAGGAAATTGGAAATTGATTGAAAATAAATAAAATGTTATCCATAATCCATAATTAAATAAATCTGAAAAATTCCTTCAAATCAAATAAATCTTTTTTTGGATTATGATTTTATGACTTGTAAAATCAAGGCAATAATTTTAATAAGTCCAATTTTCGCAATATTTAAAGCATGGATTTTTTATTTGATTGATTTCAATCATTCTGATAATTAAAAATTACTTATTAATTAATTTTGCGTAGTTGCAGCGTCACTAAAATAGGTACAACTCCGTAAATTATTGGAATTAAAAAATTTCCTTTCGAGGACATACGTTCTTAAAGGCGTAAACTTTAAGAATATGCAAAAAAAATGATTCTTCAAAAATTCTAAACCAGAATTCTCCCTTAAAGCCCGAAAACTTAAAATCGCTAAATACTTTAAAACTTAAAGATACGACAGTATATTTATATTAGAGCCAGGGTAGATGATGAAATGGAAACCGGAGCGCAAGTGGAGACAAGAATGAAAGTACAAGAGTGTGAGATGAACTTTTGCGAAATCGTTTTCGTATCGCGCATCGAAAAACGATCCCATATCTCTTTCTCTCTAGATCTCATTTCTCTCCCTTCTCTCTCTCTCTCTCTCTCTCCCTTCTCTCTCTCTCTCTCTCTCTCTCTCTCTCTCTCTCTCTCTCTCTCTCTCTCTCTCTCTCTCTCTCTCGGGAATTCACTTTCGAATTGACTGAAATTATTTTGGCCTTTAAAATGCACTTTGCCTGTGACCATGTAAAATCCTTCGGACGAACAGACGCGAAATCCGTGAGAAAATGGGCAAAAACGACGCCAGGAATAATCCTCATGGGCCCTTAAATGTAACCTGCATTTTGGGAAATAAATTACAGCTGGACCGAGAAAATAAAATCTCTCTCTATCTCTCTTATTTGATCGCAGAGTTCAAACGAGAAAGTTGCAACGTCGAAATAACAGTCAACCTTCTTTTAACAAAAAATAAGTTATAAATAAAGGCTTAAAATGTAAGAAAAATTAATTGATTAATGAAAATTAACTAATCAATTAATTTTATTTAATTAATTGATTAATAAATAAAATTGAATAAATAAATTGAAAATAAATTACTTAAATTAAGGGAGAAAAATGCTCAGCTCTGAAAATATTTTAGTGACGCAAAAACATTAATTTTTTGCTATTTTTGGTACTTTAAATCAATGTAAATCGCGTTGTGACGCGTGTGAGCTCATCGATCAGTAAAATTTCATGCAAATCAAGATCGTTGGATTGTGGGGGAAAAAAATATGTTTTGTTTGACGCCATTAAGGAGATTCGTTGACAGACTGTTTTTCTCGTTATGTTGTTTACTTCTCGCACGAGTTGTACAAAAAATACAATGTCGAATTCAAGACGCCACGTGTCTACGAAGGCCGTCAATTTTTTGTCCCAATAAAGTTTTAATAAACATCGATTTTACGAAGAATATGCCGGGGAACGTTACGAAACAGCGCACAGTTTTCTTCAAAACGAAAACAAGATTTCAGATAAGTTTGTTTTTGTTGATAATTTCTCGTTGAAAAGTAGTACAGAGTTTTTTTCTATTTTATCTAGGGTTATTTTTTAATTTTTTTAATAATTTTTAATAATTTAATAATTTATAGGGGAATGTGGGACAAAGTGGACTCGCGAAAATTTTCAGATTTGGGGGCAAAGTGGACACGAGCTGAAACTGAAAATAATGTCAAGGTCATAAAATTATTACTTCGAATTCAGACTATATCTGCACAATTCCCGTAATGTTTCATACACTGATGAACAGTATATTCAAAATAAAAAGCACAAAACACGGAAATCGTAGAATAAAAAAAAAATTACACAAATTTAAAAAACAATCATGGCAAATGAATTTCACGGCTCAAAAGTCGATGAATATGTGAAAATGATTTGTTCACTAGCAAAGTGAATTCATAGTACATTTTCCACATGGCGAAAATTGGAGCAAAGTGAATCTGAAGATTTACCTCGTTTTTTTTTTAAATCTCATTCGAGGAACGATTCTATTGGTTTATTTCTCTGTTTATATTGTTAAGTTAATATTTTATTAGGACATAGTCGATTACATTGTCTCTATTTTCGAGAATCACCAAGTATAGATTTTTCTGCATCTGAGAAGGCGTGTCCATTTTGCCCCCAAATTTTGTTTTTTATAAAATTCAAAAAACAAGAATGGGAAATGAATTTTACGACTCAAAAGTCGATGAATATATGAAAATACCATGATTTATTCACTAACAAAGTGAATTCATAGTATATTTTCCACATGGAAAAAATTGGAGCAAAGTGGATCTGAAGAATTACCACGTTTTTTTAAATTTCATTCGAGGAACGGTTCTATTGACTTTATTTCTTTGTTTATATTGTCAAGTTAATATTTTATTCGGGCATAGTCGATTACAGCGTCTCTATTTTTGAGAATCACCAAGTATATATTTTTCTGCACTCGAGAAGGCGTGACCATTTTGCCCCCAAATTTTTTTTTTTCAAAATCAGGGAAATTCGGTTCGGGAATCAATTTTGGGACATAAAAGTAATTAAAAGACCGTGTGCTTACCGACGAAAATCGTTAAATTCCTTAAATGTCCACATTCCCTTATATTTTATAATAATTTTTAATAATCATTTTTGAAGGATCAAAAAAATGGCAACAAAAATTTCGAATCAATGGAAACTTTTGGTTTCCATTTATCTTCCCTTAGAGAAAGCAAACTTGAATTTTAGGGAATTCCTCCTTTCGTTGCTAAAATTTTGAGAAGAAAATCTCGCTTATATTTGTAAGTACAGGATAATCCAGCTTAAAACTGTCGAACGAGCAATTAAATTTGCAAAAAATTGCAAATTTTATGGAATCCCTCTGATGTTGACTGAAATTCTACGAAAAAATATTTGCCCAAATTCCCTTTTACCGGAAAATACAACTCAAAAAACGTTAAATGGTGGGGGTAGATGAAAAGCTGACACGTGGCGACGAAAAATTAAATTTGGAATAGAACGTAAATTTCATGGAATCCCTCCCTCCTTGGCTAAAATTCTAAGAAGCAATTGTTTTGCCCAATTGCCTTTCTACTGAAAAATACAGCTCAAAACTGTTTAATGGAGAGGAGAGGATAAAAGTATGGAAGGGAGAAGAGAAAGGGGGAACTGACACGAGGCAGCGGAAAATTAATTAAGAATTGACGTACAAACGAGACACGGGGAAAACATCGGTCGAAATATCTGTCGCGTACAATATTATTTAGATTTGAGTGTGGCACGTGGCACGAAAATTCTCGTCTTAAGGCCATTGGAATGTGTCACTGTTATTGTAAAGTTTTCGTATTTATTTCCCTATCATTTTATTTACATGGGCCAAGGCAACGTTTACGAAATACGTCATCGTCGATCGATCAAAGCAGACCGAAAATCGACTCACAAACAGCTATTTCGCAATCACAATGACACTGAAATAACAATGACCAACGATACTATGAAATTTTCTATTTTCTTAAATTGAAAAAATATTCACCAAATCGTTCGTTCAATCTCTCGTTGGATTAATAGCAAAAAAATAAATCTATATGTACATATATATAAATATTAATAATTTACCTCATCGTTCGAAATCTCCGATCGATCATTCTCACATTTCAAATAATATTTTCTCCGGATGAAGAAGGAACCACCGCGAATTGAGGTAGATCTGAATTAAACAATTTTTACTTAATTTGGGAAACATTATGTAAGAATGATTTTGGAAAAATTAAAATATTGAACCTCGAGATTTCTACATCCGCATTTTTCGCGCTACTTTGAGCGATACACTCCAAATGACTATTTTAGAGAGTTCAAAAAATTTTCACTTTTTGAACTTTCATAAATTTTTCTAAATATGAATTTAAAATATAATTAAGCTTAAAATTCTGGAGTCGATTCAAACTGCTTGACGTTTCCTCATTTAATTTTTTTCCTTCTGATATTTATTTGTAACTTACTTCATCTTTTCATTATCTAGATGCAGATTTTATCAATTTTTAAAAAAATGATCGATAAGTCCCTTTGATGGATTTTGATAAAATTCAATACCAATGATTTTATAGTGACAATCTATAAAAATAAAAAAATTCCCGTAAATATTGAAAATTATTCGAGTTACGCTCTTTACAGATACAGAAAATGTTCAAATTTTGGTAAAATTGAAGCAAGTAGTAGAAATTTCAAAAAAATGATAATATTGAGTAAAAGGGGATTACCTGAAACCTTTTTTTCTGATTGAAAAAAAAAGGAGCATTCGAAAGTATCTTTTAGATAATTAAATCTTTACTCAACAAAAACTGTCCAAATATAAATTCTTTAATTTTTTGAATTTAATTTTCTATAATTTTTTTCTATATTTTATCTACGTTTTTCTCTTTTTTGTTTTTTGTATTCCTTTTTAATTGTTTCTTTTTTAAATTACATCATATTTCATTCGTACAAGTCACGCACTTTTTTTCAACGATTAAGTCTCTTTCCGAAACTTATACTTTTCCCTTTCATTAATCGAATTTGATAAAAATCAATCAAAGAGATTTGGCAAGCGGAAAAAAATGTTCAAATCTGAAGATACCAAAAGAAGGAAAAAATTCTCTTCGAAAGATTTTCCTTGCACTTAATTCTGGGAGTCAAGCAGTCGCAATTCCTTTAAAATACTTTCTAAATGCAACTTAATTTTTTGTTTTTGAAAAAATCCTCATATCCAGGCAATTCTCAAGATACAAAAGGTCAAAGAAAAATGCAGATTTAATTTCAATTCAATCTGGACAAACGAGAGTTCACTTTTTTTCTCGAAGAATATTTTACAAATTGATCGAAAAATATTCACGATAATAACCGTCATTTAAACGTCGTTTGAATTAGAGCGATTTGTTTGAGAAAAAAAGGGCGTTGATGGGTTAACGAAATTGCTGATAAATACCCCTTTACTTAGCACATCACTTTTTACACACACACTGCATCGCTGAACAATTATTTACGTTGTTTAAAAAAAAACATTATTTTATCAGTCGAGGAATAACGAGGTTGTGTTTTTGTTTTGATAATATATTGTTCAACGAATACTATGATTCAAGACACGAGAAAAAAATCTTTGCCACGCACATGGCCCGTTTTTTTCGCTCTATTTATTTCTTTCAATTCCGATCGCCGACCGTTTCTCAATGAAATTCCACAAGAAATCGAACAGAGTCCCGATACCGAGTAATTTTTAATGACAAAAGGAAGAATAACGCTGCCTCGTTCGTCTTGACATTTCGCGATTGTCGATATCTCGCGGTCTACTTTTCACACGATTTCTCACAGAGTTTATTTTTGCAAATTATATTATTCCGCTCTTTTCCCTCTCTTCTTCTTTATCATCGAAGATGTACCCTCGTTCGTAATGCCACATGCTGATTAATCGGTGATAAGCTCTGTATGCGAAAACCGAATGTGTGAAGAAAAAAGATTGTCTCTATCAGAGCAAAAAAGAGATTTCCTCTTATCGAAGACTCTTTTCTCTCTCTCGCACTCTCTTTCTTTTTTTCCCTCCATTTCTCCAACAATGTTTCAATGACAATTTATATAATATCAAAAGCTCTCTACTTTCTGGGTTAATTGGGTACGAAGATTATCGCACGCGAAGTGATAATCTTTCTCAAAAATCCTTTGATTAGCGCGAGTTACAATGCTCATGAAAGTACAATTTTTATTTTAACAATCGTTTATTTTCTCCTGTCGAGCGAAAGTTTGCCGATGATTACGATTATCACGGGAATTAATCGATAAGAACGAATCTCGTTCGAGCAATTAATTTTTCATTCCTTCTCAAATTGGTTGATTGATTTTTTATTTTATTTATTTTACCAATAATCTTATGTCTAGTGCACAAGATGTTGGACGAGCATTTTACAGAAATTCATGGATTTGAATTTTGGCTCTTTTCAAGAACAATTTCTATTTTTTTTTTTTTTATTAATCATTAATTTTGTTAATTTGGGCAATGGTCTAATATTTCGTTGACAGTAGTTTATTAATTGTCATAGGACATTTATTAATTGACATTATGACATTTATTAATTGTCATAGGAATATATTGAACGATCCTGCGTCGATAAATATAAAAATAATAAAAATAAATAAATATAATTTTAACTGACTTTACTTATTTCTTTAATATTCTATAATTAACTTTAAGAATCGAGCGACGCGTGTTTTATGTATTTTATACGAGCAAGCACGTGCGTTGAACGGCAACCCGTCATACACGCGCGTATGCGCCGTAGCCTTTTATCAGGCGCCTTGAAAGGCAACCCGTCGAACACGCATGCCCGCACCGTAGCAGCTCACTAGACGCCTTGGAAGGCAACCCGTCGTACACAAGTGCATGCATCGTAGAAGCTCACCAGGCGCATTGACAGGCAACCCGTCGTACACGCGTGCATGCGCCGTAGCAGCTCGCCAGGCGCCTTGCAAGACAACCCGTCGTACATGGGCGCATGCGCCGGAGCAGCTCGCCAGGCGCCTTGCAAGACAACCCGTCGTACACGCGTGCATGCGTCGTAGCAGCCCACCAGGCGCCAAAAAATCCTCACTGCTCGGTCAGTAACGGATAAAAACCGAAGACCGGAAACACCTTTATTCTTAAAAATAAAAATACGCAATTAACTCGGAGTTCCGAGTTGGGAGTAACGAGTTTTGCGAGACCCTATAATGACGATGTGAGCATGTAAACGAGACTGTGAGACACAATGACGCGAGGGTTTGCGTGCAGAATTCGTCGAGTCACGACAATGCAATTGTGTAAAATGAGGACGATGAAAAAATAATTTATTAAATTTGATACGTACTATACGAAATATTCAGTGCAAATATTACATAAATATATATATATAGGCATATTCATGTTTGTACTAAAATTTAAATATAATCTAGTGTAGCAAACGTCGTATTAGTTGGAGGACCACTATCACACTTATCAGGGTAGTGAAATTTGAGACTCTGGTTTCCACACCTCCAGCCAGATATTTCCCTGAGAAATAAGAAAAATTTGGAAATTGCAAGAAAATTTGAAAAATTGAAATTCAACGAAATTGTTGACAGCTGTCAATTTTCATCAAAATGTCATTTAAATGAAATCATCCAATAAAATTAAAATAAAAATTAAGTTATTTTTAAATATGAAGTTATTTTGGAAAAAGTAAATAAATAAATAAATTATCTTACAGCGCGAGGCCAGATACGAATGGCAGCAGCATTCTCGCAATCTCGTATATTCGGCGCAATCACCGGCAAGTACTTTGCAAGGCTGTCGACTTACTCGGCAAGTATGCTCCACGAATGGAAAAACCTCTGAAAACAAAAAAAAATTAATTACTAACACTGACAATAATTGCTCTCGATCAAAATGTATTTTCAATCTATTGATTCATTCATTCAGTTTCTAATCCGGTAAAAGGAAGATGGCGGCTTTAAAAACGAGCATGGCGGGTGTTCGCATATTGCAAGCCGCCATATTGCGTCTGCAAAATTTCACGCTTCAATCTTTTCTCAATTATCAACGCGCAGAAAATTAATGATGCGAATTTCGTTCGAAGAGTAATGGCAAGAAGAATATTGCATGATTGAAAATCAAAACAAATTATAAGTGATTAAAATGTAAAACAAATTTCACGAGAAGAATAGCTATCAAGTAGCTTTACTTTATTTGAGGTTATGTGAGGATTTCATCGACTCGGTTTCGTTTCATTGCGCCAGTCTTCGGGGCACATCTAGTCCGGGATTTTTAGACATTCGCAAAGCAAAAATCCTAATAATTGATTTTTCGATTGGATTATGTCAGAGAGTGAAACCGCGAGCGTTAGCCGCCATCTTGAAAAACGTCTTTTTGCAAATATCTCGGAAACGGTGAGGTTTACGTTAAAAATCGTAAGGACCTTTTTTGTAGAGGATTAAATTTCCCATCTTTTTTATTTGAAACTTTTTTCTCTATTGTTAGTATATGCCGGGATAACAAATTATGGAACATTTCAAGCCACTCTTTCGGCATCCGCAGGCAGCTCCGCAATTTGTCTTGCATCTGCAAGATATTATTTGCAGCAAACTTTGCGGCGCGGGAGCTTTTTTCATTCTAATTGGTGATAAGCGATTCGCAGCGCGCTTCCAGTCCCATTTTTCCGGGTCACCCGTAGTAAAAAACTCCATTCGTCGCCATTGAAAAATCCCCATTCATTCCCCATTGCCAAAATAACCAACGGAGATGAATGCCGAATTGCCTAAGGGGATTTTCGCCATTGAATTCCCCATTTGAAATCGAATGAGGATTTTCTAATGAGGATTGACTTCCCCATTTGAAACGGAATGGGGATTATCCTATGGGGATTCAATGAAGAAAATTCCCATAGGCAACTCGGCATTCATCTCCATTGGTTTTTGTAGGCAATGGGGAATGAATGGCGATAATCAATGGCGATTCTTTCATATAGTAAAAAACTCCATTCGTCACCATTGAAAAATCGCCATTCATTCCCCATTGCCAAAATAACTAATGGAGATGAATGCCCAATTGCCCAAGGACATTTTCGCCATTGAATTCCCCATTTGAAATCGAATAGGGATTTTCCAATGAGGATTGACTTCCCCATTTCAAACGAAATAGGGATTATCCCATGGGCATCAGTCGGCAAGAACTCCTTGCATGGATTTTCTGGACACCGACTTCTGCTAATATTCCGTGCTCACACTCGTCTAGATAAGCATACTCTTCGCATAATCCGTATGGGAGTTCAGCGGGTTGCCGTCCTGCGACATCTCGCGCCAAGTCTCGGAACTAACGCGACGCGGTTTCCAATGGACATCTTTGGGTAATGCTGATCATTCAGTGCATCCGCATTTACTTCCCAATGGACATCATTGGGTAAAGCTGATCGTTTCGTTCATCAGCATTTGCCTTCCAATGGACACCATTGGGCAATGCTGATGGCTCGGTCCACCAGCATTTGCTTTCCAATGGGCATCATTGAGTAATGGTGATCATTCGGTTCATCCCCATTTGCTGTCCAATGGACGTCATTGGGCAATGGCGACTTTTCAATGGATATCCATTCACTGATCAATGGTCGTTCCTATACGCCATTGAAAAATGCGGAAATCTCAATGGGTCCCCATTCATTGTCCAATGGAGTCGTATGGGGACTATTGGTTGCCATTGGCGATTCAATGGAGTTTTTTACTACGGGCATGGTGAAATCCCAGTCAACTTTGGACTTGATGACATACTCTGAAGGAATAGTAACGGGCTGCATCCTGCGTCGGTGGTAGAATTGTCAAGTTGAGCTTGGAGTTCCGAGCTAATTTGCCAAAGCTCTTGTATCGACGAGAGTCAATGGACAGTTCGGTCTTATTACCTCCGTACAAAGGAATAAAAAAAATGCTCGCCAGCTTGAGCAATCATGTTGGGATCGCTCCTCTTGTCTTTGAACAATGCCACAGCCGTCGGCAATTTTTCGTGGTTCTTTAATGTCGTCAGAGCTTTGGATTTTCCAATTTTAAACGGAGCTGACGTTGCGTCACAACCACTGAATGCATGTAAAAATAGAATATTTCCTCTTACGTTTTCACCATACTCCGGCTTCAGACAACGTGGGCTGAAGAGGGATTCTGGAGTGCGTCCTTTTCCGGGCTTGCGGAAATAGATATTTTTTTTTTCTTGTGCAAATCGACGTCCTCACCGACGACGATGACTGTCTCGTAATCCGAAGAAAAATCCACAGCTGTGTGGATAATCAGCGTGTCTGCATCTTCCACAGCTTCTTCGACACGAATTCCAGATTTTCGAAGTTCCTTCGATAACATTGCTATCATGCGAAATTTATCGCTGTCGTTGGCTAAGAACTTTTCTTGAGGAGAACGTATTACCACTAATCGCTGTTTTTCTTTACCTGACGGCAACTTTCATTGCGCTAGAACTCAGCAACTATGGATTTTACAAAAAAAAGTTTTATACAAAAATTGTAGACAATTGTATGCTCTACAACTTTGATAATAACATTTTTTTTCGTATTTCCAAAAATTATCGAAATATTTTCCAAAAACGAAAATTTGGTTTTTTTAACGACTATATCTCGGCAAATATTAACTACAGAGAAAAAAGTTTTCAATAAAAAATATGGAAAATTTAATTTTCTGCAAAAAAAGGTCCTTACAATTTTTAACGTAAAATTCACCGTTACCGAGATATTTGCATCAATGTGAAATTAAAAAAAATTTCTGATGGGATAAATTGACAAAAATTTCGATCTGGTTGAAATTAATCCACGCTTTTCTCGTTCTAATCCGTGGGTTAAAATCTTTTCACTGGGACGTATAAACGTTCGATCGTGCTTCAGTGCGATCATTGGCATTTTCACGACTCTTGCATTCTGCTCACACTCATCGAGTTCGTGCAAACACGCACCTCCAATGCACTCCTCGCGATTCATTGCGCTCTTTGCGTTCGTCTAACCTGCTAATACAGCTTCGATATAACATTTTGTTTTTCTGTGCCGTTTAAAAAATGTACAACCGCGTGAAAGATTTGGAAAAGAATCTTCATTCCATTTTTCTATCAACATACACTGAGAAAAATGTATGGCGACGTCAACCATATTTCAATTATAAAATATGTTTCCCTGAAGCAACGTCTATAATTTATGGTTAACCTAATATGAAAAAACATTGTAAAATAAACCATATTTTCGTAATCACACCGATCATCTCCGTATGGCAATTGCAACAATTTGTCTCCTTACCATGCATGAAGTGCCAGAAACTATTAAAAGCATTGCATTCTCATTACTTGCATGGTTATACTTTCTATTATGCATCAAATTCTGAATCGTTTTGCATATTAGCGACAGAAAGCAATGATTCTCATTTTATTTAAAGCATATAGTTTTACTCAGTAATAGTGTATAAGATAATCATTACTGTTGTATAGTTGACGGTAATATATGAAATATAAATTAGCGGTTAGTTAATAGTTGACGTTGAGCACTGATGTCTCAACTTCGTTTCACTGGGAAAGAATCATATTGTTGAAATTCCATACAGACACGCGTCAATGCCAGTTTCTATGCTGCACGGAAAAAACGAGTTGGTTGTGACAACCATATGGTGTGTAACATATGCTTCAAGTAACTAGTTGGTTGGGGCAACCATTCTCGTGGTTCCCACAACCAACTTTTTATTGGTTGGGTATTTCGCAACCAAAAATATAGTTACGGTAACCAAGAAAATGGTTGCCCCAACCAACTAGTTGCTTGAAGTATATCTTACAAACTAGTTGGTTGCCACTGGCCACACCAACTCTTTTTTCTGTGCGAGTCGTTTTTTCAGTGTAAAGGAAAAAATACTCTTTTGATGGGAATCCTTTTCGGATTCGACCATCTTGCGTTTTGCCGCAAAGTATTAAATATCCATACATAAGTAAGGATATCAAACATAGACGAACTTGGAGACTTTATAGACGTCGAGGGGAAAGTTCGTTTGTGCGAGAGGAAGCCACCTACCGGACTTTTGGTGAACTGACAAATCTGCAAATGAGATCGTATGAGATTACGGGTGAATAGGTATTTCAGCAACCTGAGTGCAGAATGTAGCCGCTTTTATAGTGTACCGATAACCATTAATTGATTTTGTCACACACATCTCCTATGCTCATTTTAATTTACCACAGCAATATGTTGTTTAGTTTTTATAAACATGTAACATGTTTCTGTAACGCGACGTCTATATTTTATAGTGGAATGCATTCAAAAATAACAGTAGACAAAGAACTACAATTGTCCTCGCCAATTCAGGCCATGCCTGCATTTAACATACATTTTGGCGGCTAAAATTGTTGAACTCAACCTTACCGCTGTGGTAAAGTTGAATGAGCAAGAATTAGAAGTGACTATAAGAATAGTAGCGTCACGAAACAAGATTAAGAAGGTTTACACGAAACAAATAATAATAAATGCGACGATTGTTATATATTATTAACAATTAAATGAATGTGTTCAATGAATTATGTACTTATCTTTGCGGGTTTAACAATAATAATTGTAGCCTCGCGCATATTAGATATTTATACACACCTTCAAAATTGCATGTTTGATGTTATTTCACGCTTATAGTAAACTCAACCATATTATGGCTAATCTAACCATGGAATATGTTCTCTGTTATTATAATCGGTTTTACCATAGTCGTTTCTAGTAATTACCACGGGTTTTTCTCTCAGTGTACTTTAGCACTTGCGGTCAGAATTTTTGAAAGTACAATTTTTGTTTACATCAGTTAACAGGGTCAAAGTGGAAGGTTATAATAAAGCAAAGATACAAATTTTTTATTATACCTTTAAAAATTCTGAAAATATTTTTTTAATGATTTTTGGTTCAGTGGTCTCGACAATAAAGTTCAAAATTTGTTAACATTCCTCGCCTAATCTCCCAAGTTTTAGCTAAAATTTAAATTTTAATAAATTTTTAAGCCATAGATTACTATAATTTTTATTTTTAATAAAAATAAAATAAATAAATAAATATAATAAAAATAAAATAAATAAATACTCAGGTACAGATTGTCTCATAATTCATCGGGATTTTTTTATTCTATTTTTCTTTCTTTGTATTTCAAGAATAGAGTCTGGAAAAGAACGATGTACGTTCTCTAAAGAGGACGATTTTTTTTTTGAATTCACAAAAGGACGAAATCCGCAAATGAGCTTCGGATAAAAAAATTAACCTAGTTTCATAGAGAAATCATTGCATCATTGTGTTCGCAGCCTTGATCGAAGATAAAATATGGATGACAAAAATCGGTGAATCGGCTCGAGCTACAAAAACATACACGAAACTCGATTTTCTTTTTTTCTTCTCATCCGTCGAGTTCGTTGTCGCGCATGAATCGTTTTCCTTCGAGAAAAGCGAGGTTTACTTTTTATCGACAATTGCGTTTTTCACGGATCAACGAGAAAGGACGCGTGATCAAGAGAAATCAATTTTTTGTTGGCTTCCACTCTCGAATTTATTAGTAAATTATTTTAATTGAGGCCAAATTTGTAGAAAATAGAATCCAAAGAGAATTTGAATTTGGTTTTATTTCAGCAATTGCTGTAGTTTTGTGAATCCTTCTTATATCCGTATTTTTCAAATGAATATAAATTTTTCTTAATTCGAGAAATATCGATCATACAAAATTACAACTAGAATTGAAAAAATTGTGTAAATTAGAATTTGAAAAAAAAAAATACGTACTATTGTAACCACCTTCGCAACAACAATGGTCATTCAGGACACTTTCGTCCTTGCAATATGTCATCTCGGCGCTCGTGCATTTTTTGCATCCTGGAATGGGCCCTAAAAAAAAATTACAACGTAAAAAATGCGATTAAGAGTAATAATTTAAGGGTCGATTTGGGCGTTAAAGAAACTATGCTAAAAATAATAATAAAACAATTATATCGTTGAATGACGATTATAAATTATTATTGATAAATACTGAGTCATTGGTAATCGATTGTTTATTAATAATAATTTGTTATCAATTATTTTTAAATATTTTTTGAATTAGCATTAATTATTCTCGATTTTTTTTAATTAATTTGAAAATTACCATAAATAAATCACACAAAAAATTAAATATTCATGCATTTCATGGATATTTGTTGCAAAAAGAAATCAGGATCATGCTCGACCTTCGAGAATCGCGTATCTCACGCAAAAGTGGGATACAATGAAAAATGGACAACGTCGAATAAGCGGTCTTCAATTCACAGTCAAATTACAAGTACCAGAGGCTAAATGCAGACCGCTTATAATTCTCATTAATTAGTGTCTCTCTTGAAGGAGTTTACGCAATTTTTCTACAACGTCAATCGCTATCAGAATCGTCAACCGTACGTAAAAAGTTATATAAATTGATCAAACGCAAACGATAACATTATTTTTTTGAACTAAATAAATAAAAAAATATTTCTAAAAATTCACAGACATTAAAATTTTTTAATTATATGAAATGATTAAAGATGCTTGAAAATTGTTTTCCCCAATCAACAAGTCGTTGATAATTTAATAATATTATAATTTAATAATAATATAATAAAATAAAATTATAATAATAAATATTTCTGAAAGTTTAGGTAAATTGAAAATTTCTCATTATTATTTCAAAACAAAGCTAAAAAAAAATCTGCGAAAGTAAATAAAAAATTCCTTGTGGACCTTCGATAAAAAATTTAAAAAAAAAACGCCAGGTGTCCAAGAAAAGTGTGCAAAACTTTCAATAACTCCATTCATGAGACTTCCCTTTTGGACAAACAGTTGTAAATACTTTTATTTACTATTATTATTATTATTATCATATTCGCGAAGAGATAAGAAAGTCGGGATAGAGAGATAAAAGAGAGCGGATGTGCGAGTCGAGTTTTCGTTTTTTTACCTCGTGATCCGCGTACCTTTTCTGTCCATGCCAGCTGTCCAATTTAACATTTAAAAAATTGTCGTTTTTTCAATTACGTATTTTTATGTAATTTTTCTTATTTTGTTCATTGAATTTTTTTGAATTTTTTTTTCCCGCCGAAATCTATAATGAAGCAGTTTTCTGCATTACCTGGATAAAGTATGAGGTTTTTGGCTTCGGCGATGGCATCCTCGTAGGTGACTCGATGCTCGAGAACGTTGTCGCCGTCAGGATAATGATCGACTATCGTGACAGCAACGTTAACGCCGATAAACGACAGTAGAAACAATACCAGGATCGTCCTATTGACGGATTCAATCATGCTAGCCGCGACAGGACTCTCCTTCTCGTCATCCTCACTCGCCGTGAGTCCACTTCCTCCGGATTTCCGGTTTCTCTCAAATTTTACGAATCTTCATTCGTGGTATTGTTTTTAAATCAAATTTCCTGCGTCAAAAAATGAAAGAGTAAATTAAGATAAACTGTAGTTAACCCTCCGTCTGTACACTGGGTCTTTCAAGGCACAAGCCAAATTTTCAAATCTAATATCTCTGGAATTAGAAAAATGGTAAACAAATGTTTGTTTACTATAAATGGTTAAATAAATGATTGGATTTTGTTTGAGGTTTTTTTCTTAGAAAAAACATTAGCAGGACTTTAACGACCCAGAGTACAGACGGAAGGTTAAATATTACCAAGTTTAGCTAGTTAAAAGACGTTTTAAAGAGGGTTATCATTGATAAGTTATTTTAAAAAAATTATTTAGTATCAATTTATTAAGTATGAAAAAGGTTGATGAAAAAAACCCAATAATAAATAGTGTTTCAAGTAGATCAATTCTGACAACGCCACTCGCTCATGAGGGAAGTGGAAATTGTCTTTCTGGGGTCTAAAAGTACCCCAGTAACAAATTAAAGGCCCACAATAAGAGATATCGTGACGCATGTGCGCGCATTTACCGAGAAGTTCGGGCAAACTATGCGCCATATCGATCCGTTACTTTGGCTTTTATATCAAGGGATGATTCATCCCTCTCAGGATGTGTATATTCCAGCCCTGTGATTCAAGCCGGACATTGAATCGCCATCAGGAATTAACCCTCGAGGGGTGTGCGCAATGACGAATCAACATCGCCTTCGCGATCAACATGAAAACAGGAACTCGACGATCGAAAACGCGTGAAGCGGAATTACTTTTCACAAAAACAACCCTCAAAAGGACGAAAAAACAGCCCCCAAGTATCTTAACAATAATTTCGCATCCGTTTCATTGAAAATAACTCTGTAAAATCCACGCGGGTTTTTTAAATGACCCAAAAAACGTAATTCCAATGAAACAGTGATATTTTTTGAGGTTAGAATAAACGCTTCAGCGCCTCAAGATGGCGTCTTCCGGGATGAGTCGACGGCGGCCATTTTCAAGCTTTTTTGAGCCGGAAGAAATGTCATGTTCACAGAGAAAAAGATTTTCAAAATGAAGCTTTTTGGACTGTGGAATACCGTCGAAAAAAAGTTGTTTATTGTTTTTTGAGATTATAATGGCGGCGAGGAACTGTTACTGATAATAATAAAGGGTTTCCCGACTTTTATATCTCAAAAACTACTCTGAAAAGGACGAAAAAAGCCCCCAATTATGTGTAAAACAATTTTGCGTCCGCTTCATCGAAAATGATCCCAAGAAACTTCACTACAACGAAACAATAATTTTTTTGAGGTTAGAATAGACGCTTCGGCGTCTCAAGATGGCGTCTTCCGAGACGAGGCGACAGCGGTCATTTGCAAGCTTTTTGAGCAGGAAAAAATCTCAAGTAACTTTCTTTTTTCACAGAGGAAGAGATTTTCAAAATGGAGCATTTTGGACTGTATAATACCGTCGAAAAAAATTGTTTCCTGTTTTATGAGATTATAATGGCGTCGGGGAGCTCTCATTGACGATAATAGGGGTATCTCGAGGCTTTCGTCGTTGAATTAGTGTCAAAAGTGTCTCGTGGAGAGTCAAAAGGAAACTTTAGATGGGTAAAATTTCCCGGAGAATTGTGGAGTGAGATTAAAGAGCCTCCATGAGTCTCAAGTGCCCGCGTGCGTTTTTAGATGACTCACAAAACGTCAACGAAGCGCAGGCGATCGCTAATTAAGCTCAATTAAACGCCCCAAATCGTCAAACTCCTCTTCGCCTTCAATGGCCAGGAAAAATATTAAATGGAGTAAAGTAAAGATCCTACGAAGGAAGAAATAACCGAGAGGAACGGAAATGGTTTTCTTCAACAATATGCGAAGCTCTGGCGAATGATTTTCTTCGCGATTGTCGTCGCGAAGGTTTGCGAAGACGGAGAGAAAGACGGGGAGAAGAAGAGAAGGAGAAAAACTTAATTAAAGTCTTGGCGAAGATATGCATATAGCGAAACGCAAACTTAATTAGGATATTAGACGGTATCTGTAACGTGAATTCTAGGCTCATCCGCTTTGAAAAAGTTACGTCAGGTAAGTCCCCATCTCTCTTTTTCTCTCTCTTCGCGAACAATGTACATCGAGTGACAATGCATTTATCGAGCTAACAATCGTTTTCGACAATCAAGGAAAAAAATCTTAATGTTGTGAAATTTTTCTTCTTCAAGATTTTGTCATTCAAACTCAAGGAGAGATAACGCTGATATTTTTTCTTTAAACAAATGGCATTGTAGTTGAGGAATGTTCATCCCTTGGCGGATTGAACAAAAAATTCAAAAAGGGTAGTTAAAAAAAAATTAATTATATTTTTTGTTTAAAAAATTGCATAATTTTAATCATTTCAATTTAATTATTATCATTGGGTTTCTGGATGTCCCCATCGATTTTTCTATCTTTTGGATTTTATTACACGTTTTCCCTGAATAAAATTTCATTATTAAAATTAAAATGATGGAATTCACGATGGAGAACAAATTTGAAAGATATGGGATTTGGAAAAAAACAGTATTTCATTTTTTTTAACTGTATAATTCGATTTATATTAAATTGTTAAAATTCGTTTGAATTATTGTAGAAGGGTGGACAATTCAACAAGTGCCTCGCAGATATTTCTACCTATCTATGGGGCTTTCGGAGCAAAGTAAACCTTTTTAGGTTTTTAAAAATATTGATTTCAAATATTTTTTCGAAATAAAATCGTTTCCCTTAAATTAAACAATGAGACCCAGTGAATTGTGATAAATGATCAAAAATACTACAAATAAGATTTACTTCAAATCAATTTCTGTTAAATAAAGAAATAATTTCTCCACATATAAAAATGGACCTTGAAGAATTCTAAACAATTTTTTCTTTGTCAAAAAAAAAAGAAATAAATAGAAAATTAAATCCAGTTGTTTATGAAATTTCTTGTTCGAGTTGTGAAGTGAACATAAATTTTTTTTTAATTCGTCTTGTCCCCTCAAACTAAACTATAACTTTTGAGAATAAACGCGAAGCAAAATGGAAATTATTCCTTATCTCCTGCTCTCCGGTTTAACCTTCTGAACTCCACCGGCTTATTTCGAAGACACATGCGGTCGAAAAAAATCATAAGCTCATTTTTCATCGTCTTCTCGTGAGATTATCAGGGTAAAAAAAATGGTTACGTAGAAACTTTTATCATTGAACTCCGACTTATCATAATCGGTCACGCTGCGTTCTCGTGGAGGGCTTTCGAGCGAATGAAAATTTAAAGTAGCCATTATAATGCAAAGACAATTGACGCTCGTTTGCAAATGACAAGTTGTCAAACGACGGTAATCATATTATTAAGTGATTAAATAAAAATAAAAAAACAACGGTGACAATCCAACATATATCTCACCCAATCTGCATCCAAAGATCCAATTGTTGGAACTAATAATTCCTCATCAATGTGACGGAAATTTCACCCCTTTTTTTGCACGTTTTTCACATTTTTCAAAAATTCTTCAGCGCGGATTGGTTTGAAAAAAATTGGAAAATTCGCTCGTTGATGGAAGATTAAGGTGACGTTTTTTTCTTCTTTAATTGGGATTTTCAAGTTACGACAATAAAAAGGAACAACCGGCGGGTTCTACGGACTGCGTGCAACTGAAAGTGCTCAACGAGGGGGCTGAAAAAGAGTCGCGTCGTTTCTACGCGACGCCCGACGTGTATCCCGCGACTTATATATATATATATAATGCCTTTGTAATACCACTATGCTTTAAGTATCCCGGTCGTGTCACGTACAGTTGAAAAAAGAGGGAAAAAACGTTTGAGCTCCACGCGTGTTCGCTGCCCAAGTTTCCTGCAGGTATCATTTTTTGACCAAGTCCACAAGAAGCATTTCTCTCCCCTCCCTCATTTTCCCTCCCCCCCCCCCCTCTCTCTCCTTCTCTCTCTCTCCTTCTCTCTCTCTCTCGCTCTCTCTCTCTCTCTCCCTCTCTCTCTCTCGCCACTTCCTGTTTATTTTCCCGCGTTATCATTGATACGTCGCCAAGAAAATTATGCGAGGGTAAACAGAGTCACGCGGATAGTGGATAAGCATTGAGAGAGAAAGACAAACAATTTTGAAAAATTGTACAAATTTTGTAAATTTTAAATTGTGCTCTTGTTCTTTATTATTGAAATTTTTAAAGCTCAAAGCAGTTGGAAATTATTGCTTGGAACGACTTTTCGTGCTCCTTGATGAATTTCTAGTTTCGTTTTAATTTTTATAGTTATAATTAAATATATACACTAGAGTGGTCGTTAAAAATTAAATTTTGTGCGACGCCCCCTTAAAAACTTCCGTTTGATGAAAAAACGCGAGGTAATTTTATTTTATTTTTTAAATTAAAAATAACACGTGCCGTGAGACGATTTAAGTTTATTTTTATCGAAGAACAATTGTTCTTTACAAACGGCTAGACCGATTTGAATGAAATTTTGACACGTTACAAAGGTATATAAAGGCTATTTTTATAAATAATAACAGCTCATAATCTTTATAATAACTAATTAAAACAGTTAATTTTTTCGGTAATTATTTTTTTTTTTCAGGATGACGTTCTGGCACAATTGTGAAAATAATTTTTTTTTGTGTGTTTTACTATACCATATAATGTCTCCAAATTTCAAATTGATCGGAGAGGTACTTCATATTTGAAACAATAAAAAAAATGTATATTAAAAATAGGTTTTTTTTTTTTTATTATGAAGTACCTCTTCGATCAATTTGAAATTTGGAGACATCAAATGGGATAGTAAAACACAACAAAAAAAATTATTTTTATAATTGTGCCAGAACGTTATCCTGGAGAAAAAATAATAATTTCCGAAAAAATTAACTGTTTTTATTAGTTATTATGAAGATTATGAGCTGTTATTTTTTCTAAAAATAGTCTTTATATACCTTCGTAACGTGTCCAAATTTCATTCAAATCGGTCCAGCCGTTTGTAAAAAAAAATTGTTTTTCGATGAAAATCAACTTAGATCGTCTTGCGGCACGTGCTATTTTTAATTGAAAAAAAAAAACTTACCTCGCATTTTTTCATTAAACAGAAGCTTTTTAGGGGGCGTCGCAAAAAATTTAATTTTTAACGACCAGTCTAATATACACTAGTGGAAAAAATTAAAGGATCAAAAAAAATTTCCGAATTTTTAGTGGTTGTTAACAATGCTGTATCTCAGTGAAAAATGGTCGTATCGAGATCTAGAAAAAAGCATTTTGAAGCTTTAAGTTTCTAGTTTTCAGATCTTTCAGCAAACAAATTTTCGAAGCAACAGGTTTCACGCAATCCTGAGAAATACAAAAAAAAAAAAATTTACTAAATTTGTATCACTTTTTTTTTGCTGTAATTACTTGGAATTTTTTTTTTCAGCTAAACCATTATATGGACCGGATAGCTTGATTATTTAGCTTTGATTTGATTTTTTTGAAACCTCGTTGCGACCATTTTTCGCTGAGATATCGGACTTTTAATGAAAAAGGATCCTTTTGGGTTTGACCATTGATATCTCAGCAACCAATGATCGCACAAAAATCAGAAGAGGTGTTTCACAAACTTGAATTAATGATCTACAAGGATTGACGATGGTTTTTTGAAAAAAAAAAATTTTCCATCCTTGGCATCAATTTGAAAAAACATGAGAGAAAGGGCTATTTATGGTTTTTTAGAAAATCAACGGCCAAATTAAAAATATTGACAAAACGACTAATGTTGAGCGTGACTTTTACAGCTTAATATACCCAAAAAATCCCTGTAAAGTTTTTATTTGATCTATCGAACGGTTTTTTTGTTTCACGCAATCAAATATTTGAAAAAAATTAAAGAATCATGTTTCTGCTCATCTTCATAAAAATAAATATAGTTATCACAGTCATTTCTTGACCAAAATGATATAACATTTTTTTTTTGTGGTCCATTTTGCCCCAGGGTTTCCAGTAAGTACGTTAATACGCTACGACGCACCTAGGTAATACGCATACACGCATTTTTTTGTGCAATGAAAGGACACGTCAGCTGCTGAATGCAGAGAAACGAAGAAGGGTCGACGAGGGCTCGCGGTTCTCGTTCGTTCGTTGATTTTTCGTCTCCCATAGAGAACTCACCCATATACAACCCGCGTTTCTCTCATCCAGGACTTTGCATGTCTTCAATGGAACATAAAGTCACGCTTTAAACCCCATCCCCATCTCCCCCAGCTAACCTTTTTTCCCCATCACCTGGTAAACCATAAAAGCGACGGATATCACAAAACAAAAGTAAAAAATTTTGTTGTACTCAAATTGAAAAAAAAAATCGTCAATTTTTTAAAAATTTCTTTCAATTTTATTTAAAAAAATTTTTAATTAAAAAAAAATTTCTTCTGGATCTTTGATCAATAATAAGTGCAAAAATCGACACGAAAAATCATCTCTCGATTTGGAAAAGAAATTGCCAATTATAATTAAAAAATTAATAATAATAAAGATAAATATCAGATTAATGAAATTTGGACAAAGTTTTTTGGCAGGAGACAAAATTTCGAATTAAAGCAAAACAACGAGATCAAATGGCACAGTGAATTTTAAATAACGAACATTGTTCACTAGAATTAGATCAAAGGGGAAAAATCGACATAAAATGTGTTCATTGGTGGAGGAAAAAAAAATTGCTCTCGCAGACAAAACACGAAGATCGGTAAATAGAAAAATAGAATTGTTCGCATCACAATCGGGGATACATTTGCCATATGAAACATTGGCATTGTTGCGTGTCCGTTCTTCTTGGTCAGAGAAGAGAAGAAAAGAATAAAATAAAAATACAGCATCGACGCGCAATAAATTTGTATTACGATCACATTTGCTCTTTGAGCAAGAGAGAGGGATCGGTTTTGTTAACTTCCTGAATTCGAGAAATTGCTCTGAATGTGTGCAGCAACAAAAAACTACTTCGGACAATAAAACGTAAATTATTTATTTTTAATTTATTATTTATTATTATTTTAATTAATTGCTTTATCATTTTTTAAATTTATTTAAAGCAAGGAAAATCTGGAAAATGTCCCTTTCCATTTGTATTGATGCGAATAAATTAATCAACGATGATGATTGATAAATATTAATTCGAATAAAAAATAAATCGGAAAAATATTCAAAATAATTCAGAGTGAAAAAAAATCATTCTCAGCTTTTATTTTTGGCAAGCGCGGAAAAAACAACTATCGCAACGAATGGACGATTTCTTATATATCAAATGGACAAGCGGAAATCTTGCATACTTCGTTTAAGTGGATAAAGTAAACGAAAAAAGATAATAATAGTACACGAAAAATTTCGTTTACATTTTCGCTCATGGCTACTCAAGCTCATGCACTTTAGCGAGAACGATGAGTTGAAAATAGAAAAGCGATTTATGTGTAACATTGCGCCAAGGCCAAGCGCATAACAAGTCAAGCTCGACTGGTATAGCATTTCCGAACTGCATTATATTCGCGGCATGTCGATGCATTTTGCCCTAATCCTGACAAATGACGTCGAGATAATGATCAATCATCGAGTAATAAGGATATTTGAGCCGGGATACCTCAGGAATTTATCGAGGAACAGGATCTGCTGCAAGGAACGTTGGTCGATGGGATTAGACAAAAGTTCCAGAGATTGGAGTCATTCAGGGTTGCGAAATTTTTAATGAAAAAGTAATGCATTAACCATTACTTTTTTAATTTCATTAACCATTAACCATTAACCATTAAAATTCAATGGCTAATGAAGTTGATTTCTATTGACCATTAAAATTTAATAGTTAATGGAAATTATTTTCATTAACCATTAAGATTTAATGGTTAATGGAAATTATTTTCATTAACCATTAAAATTTAATGGTAAATGGATATTATGTTCATTACCCATTTAAATTATTTCTATTAACCATTAAATGTTAATGGTTAATGAAAATGCAATTGCATTAAAAAAAGTAATGCATTATTTGCAACCCTGCCCATTACAATGTAGTGTGTAATGGAAAAAATTTCCATTACCCATTGCAATGTAATGTGTAATGGACAAAACTTTGATTGCAATTTTGGGAATGGAAAAATATAGATGAATAAATTATTGCAATTTTGCATTACATTTTATTGACTTAGGACTTAGATTTTGAGATACCTTAAATTCTAAAAAGCATCTATATTATAATTATAAAAAGCATTTATATTATTATTGCAATGTAATGTGTAAAGGACAAAACTTTGATTGCCATTTTGGGAATGGAAAAATATAGATGAATAAATTATTACAATTTTGCATTACATTTTATTGACGTAGGACTTAGATTTTCACCTTAAATTCTAAAAAGCATCTATATTATAATTCTAAAAATCTAAGTCCTAAGTCAATAAAATGTAGGGCAAAACTGCAATAATGTATTCATCTATATTTTTCCTTTTCCAAAATTGCAATCAAAGTTTTATCCATTACACATTACATTGCAGTGGGTAATGGAGATTTGTTCTATTACACACTACATTGTAATTGGCAGGGTTGCAAATAATGCATTACTTTTTTGAAAGCAATTGTATTTTCATTAACTATTGAATTTTAATGGTTAATGGAAATAATTTCTATTAACCATTGAATTTTAATGGTTAATGGAAATAATTTCTATTAACCATTGAATTTTAATGGTTAATGGTTAATGGTTAATGAAAATGCAAATGCACTAAAAAAAGTAATGCATTATTTGCAACTCTGGAGACATTGCATAAAATAAAATTTACAAATCACTTCTGCTCTTCAGCAATAAATTATTTCAGTTGATCAGTATTTCAAGTAGAATAATTACAACGAGAACTCAGTTGAAATCTGTTAAAATATTTTACATCGAATTGTATTCTTCATCCAATTGTCCTCAAGAGTCTATTTTATCACGGGAATTCATATTGCCCCACATTCCTCTATTTTCTCTCTTATCATCGCAAATTCTAGCATTTAAACCTTCTTTTTCAGGCGAAAACTAAAAATACTCATTATTCCATGTCTTTATCAACGCCACAAAAACATTTTCCTGTTTATCTCGACTGTTCCATTTTGCCCCAGTGTTTCTCGTGGACACTTCAATCCAAACGGAACCCAAGATATTTTTATAAACGAGCGGTGAAATGTTTTTAAAAACTGCACAGTTGTCACAATTATTTCAACCATTTCTGTACAATTTTTTAAAAAATAACATCTTGATCCTCGATAATTTGTCATGTCTGTGAAAAATGTTCTTAAACATTGACAATTTTTTCATCCCTTACAGGGGCTTCGAAAAGGCCACCATTTTGGTCCTACATTCTGTTGGAGTACGAAGACTAGAGGTGAATTTTTCTTGAAAAGCAAGGCAAGGACTCAAGGACCCTCGTCCCAGGATCAATAGCCCACGTAACCAGACCCTCCTTAGAGAAATCTACCACCTCCCTTCTCGCCCTTCTCGCTTTCTTTCTCCACCCAACAACGGATTTCATCGTACTACGCAACAGGACAATTCGCACACAAAGGAAACGCCAACAAATCGATTGAATTCTCCCACAAAAGTATAACGTAAAATGGACGCGCACATTCGTACGAGAGAAGAAATGAATGAGTCCAACGGGCTCTTACGACCCTCGAAGATCTTCCTTCTTTCCTTTCATCACTCAGGTATAAATTGTATTGCGTAAACCGAAGACTGGGGGCAAGATGAATCAATTATGAAAGAGGATCAACTATTTATTTTTAATAAAATATCAATTTTATCAAGTTGATTTTCATTTGCAAAGATATAAATAATTTTATCATTCACCAAATCAAAATTCAAGAAAAATTATAAATTTCTCGAAGGTTTTGTAAGTTCTTCCGTAAATAATTGATTTCTCACCGTCATTAGAAGAGGATTTTGATAAATTTTTGTATTTCGGGATATAATATTTAAATATTTAAAAATCAATTTTTTGTCTATTTAATTTTGGTATAGAATATCTACTTCTTGTTATATCTTGATTATTTTTTAATTTTTATCTGAAACAAAAAAAAACTTGCTAAAAAAATATTTTTAAAAAATTCTAAATTCTCCGCTTCTTCAGATTAGACTTTTTGTTGTTAACGATTCATGAACAAATATTCTCGGTGACGCGATTTCTACAATTCAGCGCTGATTTCGTCGGCTGTAAAGCACCTCGACTTTCTTAACATATTCGATATAAATAATAAGGCAGCCCGCATATCGACCCTCATTAAGCGAACACGCGTAATTCTTTTGCACGAGGCTATTCGGGTTTCGTTATCGCGAGAAGCGACAGGAAGAAGAAAAAAGACACCGGCACGTTTGCGCTAGAAATCGAGGAATCGATTAACTCTCCGGAAAAAAATAAAAAATCAAACAAAAAAAAAGTAAATAAAAAATAAATAAATAAAAAATTTAATTAAAAATGAAGTATTCCCAATGGAAACGTTTTTAAAAGTGATCCATTTCACCCCAAAATTATGACTAGAGCACCTTCTTCGACCTTTAATGGATAATTAATTGCACGAAATTAATCATGCAATTTTTTGGGTGGTCCATTTTACCCCAACATTTATTTTTTAATGCAAAAAAACGCGCCGATTGATGATGAGGCTCACCGATGATTCTATATCGTCACGATCGAGTTTTTCTATTCATCAATATATCCTGGGTGCGTCCTGGGCTCGGCCCTTTGCAACGCTCCATTTAATTTTCATTGTCCCATATTATACAGCAATTTTGTTCCCTCATTGACTCAAGCCCAAAAAGCCCCGGAGTCTGTTACTCTCTACCAACTCGATATGATCTTTTTTTATATTCAAAAGATACACGCATTCTTCAACAATTTTTGTAGAAAGAAAATTTATTGATATGATTTTTTTCAAGAAAATAATTTGAACATAAATTCTCACGAATTCATATTTCGCTAGAGGCAATTCTTAGCGTGGTCCATTTTCACCTTCTTCGTATTTTTAATAATTATCGATTATTAAGCATTTTTAATTTATGACTTCGTCACTTAAAAAATTGTTAAAACTTACATTTCCGTCGCAAAGATTCTCAGGGTGGTCCATTTTACCTCACTTTTCTCGTTTCAAGGCCATTTTCCTCCACCTTACTTATATTTTTAATAACCATTAATAACTACCTCATATTTTTTAATAAAACTTATCCCGAGTATATCTTCACGTGGCTATTGGCCATTTAAGAGTGGCATAACCCCTTAAGAAGTTATAAAATTTGCGTTAAAATCCTCGTGGGTGTAATTCTCCGTCACACGGCGCCATAAAACCGAAGAAATACGGAAAGAATAATCTTCCATTTCAACAAGCTCCAATTACAGAGATGTGTATCGTCGATTAAACGATATACGAAAAATTTGTACACGACGAAACATTAGACCCTCGGGAATAACGCGTGAAACCATCAACGAGATTATAATCGATCATTATCGTATCGAGGAAGATAATTTCGATTCAAATTTGCGGGTGATTCCCGCCATTTCCGTCGCGCTGCCCGGTCGGTAATGTCGATAATGTCTCGTTTACTTATTAACCGTTTATCCGTCAGATGACGCTGTCAGTCCGCTTTGAGAGACGAATGCGTCTTCTTTTACAAACGTCATCACTGTAAATAGCACTCGAAGAGGAATCGTCTGTAACGGTCAGACGAGAGGCACACTTTGTCGCAGTAGGTTACAAACCCTCAACTCAGATTGTTTTTATTTCATTCTCGATTCACAAAAACGCGCAAGAAATTTTCGTCGTATCTCGGTATATTCTCAACTCTAATATCTGTGCGTAATAAACAAAAATGGCTTCGTCGCCGGTGCTGAATCCGGTAAGTAAATTTCTCTTTCGTATTCGCCGCACGTCATATGTGGAATTTTACGTGATCTAGCATCTTTCCCGATATATCTGCAATGCCGTTGATCGCTATACCGTTAAATTCTTACCAGCTATATAACGGAAGATTCTACAAATACACAAATTCCTCACAAAACCGGACCACGCTTCAACAATGTTTTTTTTTATATTTTTCAATAATACCATTTTCAAAAAACAAAATTTTGGAGCAGTCGTTAATGCGCGAATTATTTTTATGGCGTTTAAAATTCGAACGTTATTTCTCAATTTTTAATGCATCTCGGAATTATCATGAGATTAAGACAATCTGAAGGAACACGAAATAAGTTTATTCAACTTTTGCGTTATTGTTGAGCGCTGCTTTTTTTTCAAAAGAAAAATGGCTTCCATGTTCGATGCCGAATTCATCTTTGCATGATGTCATTTGAATTTCGAGCTTTTTTTTTTTTTATCATTAACGGATCGCGATTTTATTTCGTCTTATTAATTAAATATCGAGGAAGATAACTTTTTTTTTTTAAATTAAATTTGTGAATGCCCGTTGAATAATTGCCATAGTTTTTTTTTAATCTATAGGTACGGGATCGTGCAAATTATTTCATTATTATTTAAATGAAATGTGAATTGAGTTTTTGACTTAAATTCAATTTTTATTATTAGTAAATAATAACAGGTGATTGTTTATTTTCAACATTTATTGTTGACTAAAAATCATAAAATTCGAAAATCTCGATAAGCTACAAATTTTATGAAATTCATGCTATACTTTTTTTATCGTTTTTTCTTAAATACAGGAAATTCCTTATGTGGGACCGGTCGAGGGTGGTTTGATGCCCGGAAAGATGTTAAAAATTCAGGGCAAGGTGCCTGCAGGTGCAGTTCGATTTGCTGTGAATTATCAACTTGGACCGAATATAAATCCACGCGACGACATAGCTATACACGTATCGCCTCGTTTTCCGGAGGGTTTTGTAACGAGGAATCACATCGAATCGATGAATTGGGGTCCGGAGGAAAATGGAGGACCAATGTGGTTGCAGCCGGGCGAGGATTTCGAAATGATTTTACTCTGCGAACAGCTTCAGTACAAGATCGCCATAAATGGCCGACACTTTACGGAATTTGCTCATCGTTTACCGTATCAGAGAGTAACGCATTTGATTATCGACGGTGATGTCGAAGTAAAATCTATAAATTACGAGATAATAAACAGCGGACCACCTCGTTCGCCACGTTCCGTTTCGGCACCGGATGTTCCAGCAGCAAATTTTGGACCTCCTGGTAAATAAATTAAAAAAACATTCAGCTAAATTTCGTATGTTATTCAAAATTATATCGAAAGAAAAAAATCTATTCGATTTCTATGAAGGTAGCCAGAAATTAAAGTATAAAAAAAAAAAATAACAACGATTCCTTTTAACGTCTCTAAAATAGCGAAAAACGACTTCTTCTTGTTCGTGATTTCATTCAAAAAAAAAATTAATTTGTTTTTTATAAGTTTAAGATACTGATAAAAAACAATTTTTTTAAATTTAAACAAGTTTCATCGATTTCCGAATTTAATACCAAGTAATCGCTGAAAAATAGCTGTCGTTTTTATTCTCATTTATGAATCATTTTTTCTTTTATTCATAGAAACACGACGATCGATAAACAGGAATGTCTCATGATAGATTGCCTCATTCCGTGTTGAACAATTCATAAATCGTCGGCATAGACTGATTCAAAAAAAGCGACTATTTTTTGTTTTTCGAAATAACATATTAAATACTTTCAGGGAGGTGAAAAAAGGTGCCTGTTAAAAGCAGAGCCCTCAATATAAATATTGAGATACGTCTCATCGCAAATTTCTATTTCCCATTTAAATAACACAGAAAAAAAAATTCAAACTTTGAAATTTTATATCATGGCTTCAAGCCAATGGACCAAAATGAACGACACATATTCTCGTAGAGAACCGAACGCTTTACAAAAAAGGTCTCTTATGATTTTTCGATAAACTCACTCCTTCAAAAGTTATTCAAGGTTAAAGTTAAATTTAGAGTAAATTTCACGTTTTTTTTTTTAGTTCGTACAAGTTAAATCATACAAGACCTTTTTTGTAGAGCGTTCAATTTCTCACAAGAATACGCATCTTTCGATTCGGCACATTGACTTGAAGCCGAGGTATAAAATTTCAAAGTTTGAAATTTTTTTTTCCTGTGTCATTTAAATGGGAGATAGAAATTTGCGATGAGACATATCTAAATATTTGTATTAAGAGCTCTGCTTTAAAAAGGCATCTTTTTTTACCTCCCCGAAAGTACTTAATATGTTATTTCAAAAAACAACAAATAGCTTTTTTTGAACAGGGTGGTCACTGTCAGAGAAAACCTGGAAATGTCAGGGAATTTTTTGAGTGTCAGGGAAATTAAATGTTAGGGAAAAAACCGAAATATCAAGTTGAGAAAAAAAAGTGTCTGGGTGAACTTTTTTTTTCTGTGCAAAGCTGAAAAAAATTATGGGTGAATATTTTTTTTCTACGCAATGTTGAAAAAAAAAATATGGGTGAACATTTTTTTCTGTTTTTTTTTCCATGGAAAATGCAATATTCCTACCTTGTCAAATCCTCCAGAGAAATTTTGGAAAATATCAGGGAAATTTCAGGGAAATGTCAGGGAATTTTTTTCGTTTAATTTAGTGGCCACCTTGTTGAATCAGTCCATCGTCGGCATAATGCCTTTTCCCCTTTGTCATTGATTTTATAATTTTGTTTCTATTTTCAGCTCCCGGTGGCCTCTATCCGACCTTAGGGCCTCAAGGTCTCGGACCAGTGGGTGGTTATGGTCCACCCCCCGATGCGTATGGTGGCCCAGGTGGTGGTTATAATCCACCGAGAGCCTACGGTTATCAGCCAGGTTATGAGAAGGCCGAGGAGGAAGACGCTTTTGGGGGTTGCCTCGATAAAGTTGGTCTTGCCGTTGGCGGTCTTATCGCAGCTGGTGGCGTTGCCGCTGCTATGCACGCCTATAACGTGAGTTTCGTGACCTCTCATTTGATTCGCCGATTTTTCTTTTCAACGTCTACGATTAAATCGACGTATTTTTTGTTCGCAGAAAAATAAGAAGGAGCCCGAGGTCCAGGACGGCGAGAAAGCCGACGTTGCGAAAACTGCGTCGGAGAACGAGGGTGGCTTGAATCTCGGTGCTCTCGGCGCAGCTCTTGCGAGCACTTTAGCATCGAACGCGCTGCAGGACACGAGACAACAATCGGCCGGATATCCGGCTCCCGATTCGGGATCCGGTGGTGTCCTTGGATCGATATTCGGAGCGCTAAGTAAATTGAGAAAAAAATATGGTCAAAGCCAGGGTTGCAAATAATGCATTACATTTTTTTAAAGCATTTACATTTTCAATAACCATTAACACGTATTGATTAATGAAAATAATTTACACTAACCATTAACATTTAATGGTTAATGAAAATAATTATCATTGACCATTAAAATTATTCCCTTTGACCATTAACCATTAACTTTTAATGGTAAATGGAAATAAATTCCATTAACCATTAAAAGTTAATGTTTCATGGAAATTATTTTCATTAGCCATTAAAAAAGTAATGATTAATGCATTATTTTATCATTCAAAATTTCGCAACTCTGGTCAAACCACTAAAAAAAACTAAAAAACGAATCATAAAAAAAGAAGATTGCGATGAATTTTTACGAGAACCTTTTTCACGAAACTACGTTTTAAATCGCTATTATAGAGTGATTTTTCGTTCATTATCACTCATCAGGCGGCTATATTTCATTCTAATCCTGGCGTTTATATCGAAACTACTGTTGAAGTGGAAAAAAATATATAAGCGAATTAGAAAATTGCTCAGTGCGTTGTAAGATGCAATGATTGGCGTGACATCATCATTAGGAATGCATCATGCAATTCTTTCAAGGACAACGCGAGCTTCTATATATGGGTCATTCCATATCAAATCGACCAAGAGTTGAAATCGATCCCTTTCAATTTCGATGAAAATTGGTCAGAAGTTTTCGTTTTTAATAAAACGAAGTTCTACCAAAGGCAAATTTTTTTTTTCGAAAGTTATGCAAAATTCAAAATTTCACAATTTTTCAAATCTTTCAAGTTTATTTCTTAAATATCTCGAAAACTATTATAGTTACGAAAAATCGTTCTGAATTCATCTCATAGAATATACTTGGGGCTACAAAAAAAAAAAAAATATTTCGAAAAAAAAATTGAAAAATGCTTAATTTGGAGAATTTTGAATTTTCAAAAATCGTAAAAATCTAAGTTCAGTATTAAATTTTTAGTTCAATTTTTTAAAATATAATACCTTGCACTAATCTTAAAAGATCCTGAAATTTTCAGGGTTGTGTTTTTTTGTTTTAAATATTTTTCTTTAAAATTTCAGGATATTTAAAGATCAGTACAAGGTATTATATAAAAAAATTGTACCAAAATTTTAATACTGACTTGGATTTACACGGTTTTTTAAAATTAAAAATTCTCCAAATTTATCATTTTTCAAAATTTTTTTTGGAATATCTTTTTTTTTTCGTAGCCCCAAGTATACTTTTTCAGACGAATTCAGAACCATTATTCGTAACTATAATAATTTTCGAGATATTTAAAACATAAACTTAAAAGATTTGAAAAATTGTGAAATTTTTAATTTCGCATAACTTTCGAACAAAATTTTTTAATTTTTTTTCCCTTGGTAGAACTTCGTTTTATTAAAAACGAAATTTGACCGAATGTCATCGAAATTGAAAGGGTTCGATTCCAACTCTTGGTCGATTTGACATGGAACGACCCATATATATGACTAGATGTATCGCGAGAATCGTAAGACGTTATTAATTTCGGTGTGATTTCATTTTCGTTATTCACACCTTTCTCCCGCTCAGTCATGGCACGCAATTCTATTTTCTCTGATTTTCACCAATGTTAAAATTGTCGTGTGAAATGAAAGAACATGAATTGGCCGTTGATTTTGAACTAAACACAAGGATTTTATTCTGAATATTTTCGTAAAAAAAAAAGATCTTTGTTTCGCAATTTTATAGATACGAATTTGCTATACTTGCAGGAAGTTATTTTAAAAAATTGAATATTCAAAATCAATAGTTTAATGATACAATTCTCAGTCACAAAAATTTAAAATTCAATGAAAGCATTTCCTTAGGAGAATTTGCTCCAATTTTCTGAAATATTATTCTCGCTGCGTATTATAATTTCGGGATGTTTTTTTTTTTAGGTGGTGGTGGTGGTTCCCACCAACCTCAAGGTTATCCCCAAGGTTATCCGCAACAACCTCCACCTTCGGATCCACTTGGAGGTGCTCTGGGCTCGATTCTCGGTGGTGTTCTTGGCGGTGGTGGCGGTGGACATCAACAATCCGGTGGTTACGGCGGTTATCAGCCTTCCGGAGGTTATCAACCATCCGGCGGTTATGGCTCTCAGCAGCCGCAGGGTGGAGGTGATTTATTCAGCGGTCTTGGCTCAGCGATCGGTTCTTCGCTTCTGAGCTCCGCTCTCGATGGCTTGTCGAAGCACGTGAGTAAAAAAAGAAAACCCGCTTGATCGCTTCCGCTCGATATTCCATTTGAGCGTGTATCTCGTTAAACTGCAAAAAAATATTCGCTTATCGCATTAAATTTCTAAACTTCCAATTTTTTTTCAAGACTGCGGCGATGACTTTCAGGCATTTTTAGAATAGAACTTTTGTCAATGAGAAGCTTTATTATTATTGCGGTGATAAAAAGGAGGTGAAAATAGGCTTTTGGGAGAACATCCAACGAGCTTCCTTATTTTTTAATATACCTTCGCTGAGCGAAATTATCTTCTTTATATATATTTAATATTTTCTCCAACGTGGATTGTAGCATGTTTTGCGGCGTTAGTTTTTAATTTTAGCAATGAACGCAATATTTTTATACATCGCTGATTTAAAAAAAATTGTAATTCATATAATTTTAGGGATCAATGAGTATTTGCACGATTTGCGTAAAAATTCTGGCAAATAAATCCATCTTTGCTATGAGACCGTGTGAGGTCACAAATATTTTTATAAAATTGCATGACCCTCATTTTCCGCTTCCTCTAAATACGTCGCTTTTCTCGTAGTGGAAATAGTCTGAGCTTTCTTATTATTATTCTTTTTTTTCACTTTTAAATAGGCGAATTTTTCTATTAACCATTAACGAGTTTTGGTACGAAATATTTTTAATACTTCATCGATAACCATATATGGGTCATTCCATGTCAAATCGACCAAGAGTTGGAATCGACCCCTTTGAATTTCGATGAAATTTTGTCAGAAGTTTTCGTTTTCAATAAGACGAAGTTCCACCAAAGGAAAACAATTAAAAAAATTATCTTCGAAAGTTATGCAAAATTCAAAATTTCACAATTTTTCAAATCTTCCAATTTTATTTTTTAAATATCTCGAAAACTATTATAGTTACAAAAAATCGTTCTAAATTCATCTCAAAGGGGCTACGAAAAAAAAATATTCCGAATAAAATTTTGAAAAGTGATGAATTTGGAGAATTTTGAATTTTCAAAAATTGTGAAAATCCAAGTTCTGTATTGAATTTTTGGTTCAATTTTTTTCTATATAATACCTTGTACTGATCTTAAAAGATCCTGACATTTTCAAGATGGTGTTTTTTTGTTTCAAAAATATAAATTGTTGAATTTGGGGAAACAAATTTTTTTTTCTTTTACCAAAATACTGTTACTTTTACTTTTTTTACTGCTCAAAATTACAAAACTACATGATCCCTCAACTTTACCTAACTGAGAGGTAAACAAAATTTTTTTTTTACGACAATTGAAAAATTTATATTTTTGAAAAAAAAAAACAATCCGGAAAATTTCAGGATCTTTTAAGATCAGTACAGGGTATTATATTTAAAAAAATTTAACAAAAATTAAATGTTGATCGTGGATTTACACAATTTTTAAAAGTTCAAAAATTCATATTTTTTAAAAAACAAAAAACACCTTTCTGAAAATTTCAGGATCTTCTACGATCAGTACAAGGTATTATATTTAAAAAATTAAACCAAAAATTCAATACGGAACTGGGATTTTCACGATTTTTGAAAATTCAAAATTTTCCAAATCCATCATTTTATCAACAAAAAAATTTTCGAAATTTTTTTTTTCGTAGCCCCAAGTATACTCTTTAAGGCGAATTCAGAACGATTTTCCGTAACTATAAAAGTTTTTGAGATATTTAAAAAATAAACTTGGAAGATTTGAAGAATTGTGAAATATTGAATTTTGCATAACTTTGGAAGAAAATTTTTTTAATTTTTTTCCTTTGGTGTAACTTCGTATTATTAAAAACGAAAACTTCTGACCAAATTTCATCGAAATTGAAAGGGGTCGATTCCAAGTCTTGGTCGATTTGACATGGAATGACCCATACATATATTTTTTTTCCATAAAAATAACTCACCACTAGCAACACTTCACTGTCAAGGGAATTTTTCTCTCAATATAAATTGAAAAATATTCGCCACTCGCAAGATTGCTTCTTCTTTTTGCTGAAAACACGATGCCTGATTAAAAATCGAGGTAAACAAAGAAAGCGTGTCCTTGAACAGAAATCTCACGGTGACGACGATCGTCGTAATTCGGGACCGCCGCCCAGTTATGGAAATTACGGTGGTCGAAACGATCCTCCGCCGCAGTCGCAACAACCGGCTCAACGTCCGCCAAGTCCACCGGCACCAGGAGGCGGAAAATTGTCAGCTGCCGATATATCCAAAGGTCTTGGTCTCGGCGACGATGAGGATTAGTCCGAATATCGTTCGCTGTACAACGCATTTTCATCACGCGATATTTTAAGGGGAGGCTAAGGATCCTCTCTCGCTTTCACAAGGTCATCCGTTTATCTCTCTCGCACTTGCCGCCGCAGCCGGCTTCCGCCTATGAATTCGAGAGAGATGGAGCCACTTTCTAACATTCTAACTCATTTTCCTCAAAAATGAATCAAGAAACTGAAAAAAAAATAATACTGGGGCTCGCACCAGGCTTTATTTTTTTTCCATTGAATCAGTGTCGAGAAAAATGCGTTAAAAAGAATTTGAGATTATGTTGACCATTGTCTCCCCTCAATTGTTAATTTTCGCTCTCTCTCCCTCTCTTTTCGCGCACACAACGAAGCTACGGGATAAAAATCGTGAATCTCATAATTTTTTATCGTTAGGGGTGGGTTTTTCCATCTGATACACACACATTGAAGTAGAGCACACATTTTATAGTGTTTTTTTTATTGAGTTCGCTTCCATGTCGTTTTTTTTGTTTAAAGAAAAAAAAACGCAAGCTTCCCTGTACTCAAGATTTTGAAAGTTAAAATTCTGCTGAAAGAATTTCATAGAGATTCTTGGGGAATTAAAAGAACGAAATGAAGAAAATAGAAACGTCGTTGCGGAGCCTATTTTAGACAACGTTATTTTGTACAAATTTAATTATGTTTTTATGAACGTTTTTGCGTGGCCTTGAAACGAAAAAGTAAAAATTTATCAATGGTTGTTTTATATATTTATTATCGATATCATAGTTTATTGAAAAAAATATATATAATTAGCATAGTGTATGGCATAAATATTATGAGATACGAAAAACAATATATTATGAAAAATATGACGATGATTTTGATTCGTTGCTTGGGAATTTCGAGATTATCAATCTTGATCCAAAGCTTCCTTCGACGAGGACGTTTCCAGTACGAAACCGTGCTTTTTCTGCTACGAAAAAGAATATTTCGACAATTTTATTTAGGCAAAATTTGAATTAAAAAAAATTAAATTTTAATTTTTTCAAAATCAACACTCCATAAAAAAAATTGCAATTATTTTGGATAATCACAATTGAATAAATTTCAAATTACTCGGAAAAATTGAAAATATCCTTCAGATACTCACGTCACTTTCGGCTTTGAGCGCTTCGAGTTCTTCCCTCTTTTTGCGATGAAAAAAGCCAAATTTGAGTAGACCGAGGGTCAGTAAAATCAAAAGTAGTATACCGAGAAGAACGGACAGTACAATTATCCAAATGGCAATTCGAGTGGCGATCGGTGAGCCGACAAAAGTCGTTCCTACGATAACGCTGTCGGGCTTATTTTCGTCACGCTGAACAATTCCATCTGGCTGTTTTATAACGACGCTACCGTTCGTCACGAAAAAAATGATATCTCTGGTCTCCGTAATTTCGGCTGTAAAAAAATTTAAAAAAATAAATCAGTCTTAAGAAAAATTAAATAGCAAAATTAGACAGCGTGATTGTCTGATTTTAAAATCCAGTCGCATTAAACTCATAAATAGAATAGAACATATAGAATGATTTGAAAAAGCAGCTTTCCACATTTCAATTATTTT
This sequence comes from Alloplasta piceator, assembly GCA_946863875.1. Lineage (NCBI taxonomy): Eukaryota > Metazoa > Arthropoda > Insecta > Hymenoptera > Ichneumonidae > Alloplasta > Alloplasta piceator. The sequence goes on from OX333074.1 coordinate 2,802,189, forward strand.
TATCCATTAAAAAAATTTTCATGTAGATTTTGATTAAACTCACGTGGAAAATTTTTTAATTGAAGATCAAGCGTTAACGTGAGTTTGGCGACGATCAGTGAATTCGCAAAAGTGCCCAATTTGCACGTGACACGCGTGCAAATTATCGCCGAATTAGTGCAATTCAGATAAATCGTTCGATTTTCCGGTGGTACGTTAAAAATTGAATTTTCCTCAATGCTGAATCTCTCGAGGGTGCGATTTTCGTTGATCGATTTGATCGTTTGATTTTTCATCATCATCGAGTCCGAAAATATCGTCTCATCGATTATATCGTCGTCGTCGCTCGTTTGACCAATTTGTCCACAGAATAATTGTCGTCCTTCCATCAGACCCAATGTTTTATTTATTCGTACGATCTCTATGTCATTGCCATTGTCGTTCCATCGAACGGGCACGAGTAACGTTAAAATCGATTCTTCGATCGGACTCTCGCCGAATTTTTGTACCTCGTAGATATGCTGGAATCTTATCGTTTCCAATCTTTTTTCCTCCTCCTTGTTGTAATACGAATACAATACTTCCTGTGATTTTCTGCAGTAAGAAGAAAATTCGAATTACGGTTAAAATTTTGTAAAATGAAAAATGCTCGCTAATTAGGAATATCCATTCTCGTTTCGAAATGTCAGGGAAAACCTGGAAATGTCAGGGAATTTTTTGAGTGTCAGGGAAAATACGAAATATCAAATTGAAAAAAAAGTGTATGGGCAAACATTTTTTTTCTGTGCACCGCTGAAAAAAAAAATTATGGGTGAACATTTTTTTCTGTTTTTTTTTTCATGGAAAATGCAATGTTCCTATCAGAGTTGTAAATAATGCATTATTTTGATAATGCATTACTGTATTCATTAACCATTACTGCATAATGTGAAATGGACAAGTGTATCATTACAAAATACAAGAGTAATGTGTAATGAATGCGTGTTCCATTACAACTAACAAAGTAATGTGTAATGGATGAGTGCTGGATTACAAATTATAATTGAAAAAAAGTAATTGGTAGTGGAGAATATTCCATTACAAATTAGTGTGTTTCTATGAAAATTTGGAGCAGGTACTATTTTGCTCAAAGGTAAGTCTATTAATTTTTCAATGAAAATAATTTGTGTATCAAGTTTTTGTTAACTTTACTATCGTATTGGTAAATGTATGAACAGCAACTTTTTCGAGTAATTTTTACTCCATTCTTGTAAAAATTACAATTCAAGAAAAACTTACAAAACTTACAAAGTTACAAACTTACAATTTTTACTCCATTGTTGTAAAAATTACAATTCAAGAATGGACTAAAAATTACTCCAAACAATCACTGTTCATAAATTTACCACTACGATAGTAAAGTTAACAAAAACTTGATACGCACAAATTCTTTTCAATGAAAAATTAATAGACTTACCTTTGAGAAAAATAGTACCTGCTCCAAATTGTCGTAGAAACACACTATTTAATTTGTAATGAAATATTCTCCACTACAAATACTTTTTTCTCAATTGTAATTTGTAATGGAGCACTCATTCATTACATATTATTTTTTTTATTTGTAGTGGAACATTTATTCATTACACGTTACTTTTGTAATTTGTAACGGAAAACTTATCCAATACACATTGTTTAATGTAATGGGTAATGCATTACTTTGGCATTACTATTTTCACAACTCTGGTTCCTACCTTGTCACTTTTTTCCCGTCAGGGAAATTTTCGAAAATGTCAAGAAATTTGTTTCGTTTGATTCAGTGGCTGAAATGTGGAAAAAGAAAAATTGTACTCACCCAGCGATGGCGATGTCGACATCGACGTCGAAATAAATAGTGAAATTTCTCATGCAACTTTCCAAATTTAAATTAACACTTTGCGTTGTCAAATTAGCTATCAAATGCACGTATCTCGTGTCGCTCCGGATTTTGCTCATGTCAAGCTCGATGATGGAATTTTTTTGGTCTCTCAATGGATTACCGAGCTCGCAAGTGACTTCGAGAATTCCATCGATTCGCGAATTTTCCGTACACTCTCTCGACAAACTGCCCAACGATATTGGCATTGGTACGTATATGTGAGCCTGAGCCTTGTAAGCAGGCTCACCTCGATTTGCGACATTGACAAAAAAATTAACCGTTGGTTTTGATCCGAGTGTATAACGATTGCCACTTTTCAGATCACTCGTTATCGATAGATCCAGGATCGATGTGCACGTATTGTCAGGACCACAATCAACCGCAAAAGGCAGCGTCAACGTGTCCGTTAATTTCGACAGAATTTCATTGACCACCGGACAAGTGGAACAAAATTGTGATGAGCTTTCGTTGATGTCAGGCGTTGAGTTCCAATGGGCTTTCGAAGGATCAGACAATTTCAGAGTTACACTCACTTCTATCGGATCGATGACGTTCTGAATGCCACTCTGCAATAATTGAAAAACAGGTCAGTATTTTCCAATTTATTTTAAAGAAATTTTTTGATACTCAATCAGAAAGCAGTTTCATTCATTTCAAAAAGTTTTTTTTTTCAAATATGTTTGCAGAGAATCCTTCCACCAGGGTTGCATGTAATGCATTACTTTTTGCAATGCATTGCCATTTTCATTACCCATTACAATGTAGTGTGTATGGAAAACATTTCCATTACTCATTACAATGTAGGATGTAGTGGAAACAAAATTTCATTACCCATTACAATGTAGTGTAATGGAAAAAATTTCCATTACCCATTACAATCTAGTGTTTAATGAAAAAAAATCCATTACCCATTACAATGTAGTGTGTAATGGAAAAAAATTTCATCACCCATTACAATGTAGTGTATAACGGAAAAAAAATCCATTACCCATTACAATGTAGTGTGTACTGTACAAAAAATCCATTACCCATTACAATTTAGTATATAATGAAAAAAAATCCATTACCCATTACAATGTAGTGTGTAATAGAAAAAAATTTCATTACCCATTACAATGTGGTGTGTAATGGAAAAAAATTTCATCACGCATTACAATGTAGTGTATAACGGAAAAAATTCCATTACCCATTACAATGTAGTATGTAATGAAAAAAAAATCAATTACCCATTACAATGTAGTATGTAATGGAAAAAAATTTCATGACGCATCACAATATAGTGTGTAATAGAAAAAATTTCCATTACCCATTGCAATGTAATGTATAATGGACAAAACTTTGATTGCAATTTTGGAAATGAAAAAATATAGATGAATAAATTATTGCAATTTTGCATTACATTTTAATGTTTTAGGTACCTTAAATTCCAAAAAGCATCTATATGCATACAAAAAGTTGAACGTTGAACTGCACTTCTGAATATACCTTTTTTCAACGTTTGTTTTGGCCAATATCCTTTGCTCAAAGTGATTTTCTGTGGGCCTATTGAATTTAGGAGCGTTCATCATCGTTGACGTATTATATCGACGTTCAACTTTTTGTATGCATATAGAAGCTTATTAGAATTTAAGGTACCTAAGTCATTAAAATGTAATGCATAATTGCAATAATTTATTCATCGATATTTTTCCATTCCCAAAATTGCAGTCAAAGTTTTGTCCATTACACATTACATTGCAATGGGTAATGGAAATTTTTTCTATTACACACTACATTGTAATGGGTCATCAAATTTTCTTCCATTAGACACTACATTATAACGAGTAATACAACATTTTTCCATTACATACTACATTGTAATGAGTAATGATTTTTTTCTTTACATTACACACCATTTTAATGGGTAATGCAAATTTCTTCTATTACACACTACATTGTAATGGGTAATGAAATTTTTTTCCATTACACATTCTAAAAGTAATGAATAATGCATTACTTTTACATAAAAAAATTCGAAACCCTGCCTTCCACTTACTGGAAACAGTATTTAATTTATTTTTAAAAAACACCTTTCGAATACTCCCAAATAATTGAAAAAAAATTATATTTCGAATGGAATCTCACCGCAAGATTTATTCTAATCTGTTCGCACGTATTTTCTCCACGTCTCAAAGTGTCGGGAACGCTGTACGTTCCATCGATGGTCTCATCGTTGCCATAAAAAGCTCTCCCTCGTAGCGAATCAATTTGAATAATCCTGTCAACATCTTTCAATAAATTGATTACATGCATGATCGTATATACAAAAAAAATGAAAATAAAATAATAGGATAGGATGAAATAAAATAGGAAAAGAAAATATGAAATGGGGAAAGAAAATATACTGTACAAGTATCTCAAGTCAACTCACTCAATTTTTCAGGTACGCGATGACCGTCGTAGAACGAGCAAACGTTGATCACGAAAAAAGTGGAATTACTCTGCAATTCTTTGACACTTTCGTGGGTGACGCTCGCACGAAGTGTAACGACAGGCTGCGAGCGAAATAGGACAACGTGACCGGAGAGATAAGCGCCGATTGCCAAATCCGCATAATCGTTGGCGTCGATGTCACGCGGTTTCGAAATCGCCGCGCCGAAACCACGAATACCGGATGACAAAGTTTGTGCCTCGATACGTTGACTGTACTTGTTGGATAGACCATTGAAATTTCCATTGTAAATGTAAATTGCACCGTGATCATTCTCGTAAGGTGCACCCACGGCAATGTCACCGTAACCGTCGTGATCAAGGTCACCCAAGCAAGTTACAACCGTACCGAATCTTCCGCCGATTATCTCACCCTCGAGATAATGCGGTTCAAATTCACCCTGGGAAAAAAATTTCAATTTAAATTGAATTTTTTGTTCAATAATTACAACGATATATCGGTATTTTTCACGAAATTCAATATATCGTTATATTTTTCACATTACAATATATATCACATAATATTGATATATTTCACGATATTTGATATATTATACACTACCGGCGAAAAATTTCCGGACAAAATTTCAAAAAAGGTCTCGAACGTTTTTTTATGCCATTTTGCCGGAAGTCAACGTAAACTAATTTAACAAGCGGTATTTTAATAGGGAAGAATTCGGCTTCATTTCTTGTATTTTTAATGATTTTTACAATTTGTTTTTCGATTTGGACTCTATTTTGAAAACAACTGTTTTTTGCCTTTTCCCCCTCTCTTCAGGTGCACTCATCTTCTAGAGGAAATTTTTGTTATATATTTTTACGATTTTTTTTCCAAAGTTATTCTGTTTTTTGTGAAAAAAGAGGAAATTTTAAAAATCCCGTATAACGGGATAACAAAGAGGATTCATCGAAAAACTTCTAGCAAGCAAAAAGTTACGTCTGTTTTCGTTGATTTCAGAGGCATTTTTTCGAAATTTTTTTCCAAAGTTTTGGGGAAAAAATCTGAAAAAACGCTTCTGTACTCAACAAAAACAGACGAAACTTTTTGCTATATTGAAGTTTTTCACGAATCTTCTTTGTTTTCATGTTATACAGGATTATTCAAATTTCCTCTTTTTTTTACAAAAAACAGAATAATTTTGGAAAAAAAATCGCTCAAAGTTAAAAAAAAAATGAAATTTAAGTTCAAGTTTCCTTTATGAATCATATCGGAAAAATTTATTTAAAAAATTCTTCTAGAAGATGGGTGAACCTGAAGAGAGGAGAAAAAAGGGGAAAAACAAAGAGGATTTATAAAAAACTTCAAGATAGCAAAAAGTTGCGTCTATTTTTGTTGAGTTCAGAGAAGTTATTTCAGAGTTTTTTTCCAAAATTTTGAAAAAAAAATTGGAAAAATTCGTCTGAACTCAACAAAAACAGACGCTACTTTTTGCTATCTTGAAGTTTTTCATGAATCCTCTTTGTTTTCGTGTTATAGAGGATTTTTCAAAAAAAAAGAGGAAATTTTAAAAATGCCGTATAGCACGAAAACCAGGAGGATTCATGAAAAACTTCAGGATAGCAAACAGTTGCGTCTGTTTTTGTTGAGTTCAGACGAATTTTTTCAATTTTTTTTTCCGAAATTTTGTTTTCTCATGTTGAGGCTGGAAAAGAAAAATTAAGGAAATAAAATTCCAATGTGTTGAAAATGGTAAAATAAAGTATTTTTGCCTCTTGAAATTTTATCAATAATCCCATAGTTCTCGAGTTATGGTAATTGAATGATCCGAGCTCGCGACCCAGAAAATGAGAAAACAAAAATTTTGGGGGAAAAAATCTGAAAAAATTCTTCTGCACTCAACAAAAACAGACGCAACTTTTTGCTATCTTGAAGTTTTTCACGAATCCTCTTTGTTTTCATGTTATACAGGATTTTTCAAATTTCCTCTTTATTCACAAAAAACAGAATAACTTTGGAAAAAAAATCGTTCAAGGTTTAAAAAAAAAAAAATTAAAGCTCAAACTTCCGCCTTTATGAATCCAATGGTAAAAAATTATTTAAAAAATTCTTCCAGATGATGGATGCACCTGAAGAGAGGAAAAAAAAGGCGAAAAACAGTTGTTTTAAAAATCAAGTCCAAATCGAAAAACAAATTGTACATTAAAAATACAGGAAATGAAGCCGAATTCTTCGCTTTTAAAATGCCGATTGTTAAATTAGTTTATGTTGACTTCCGGAGAAATTGCATAAAAAAACGTTCGAGACCTTTTTTGAACTTTTGATATAAGTCGACGATATATCATAATTGTCATGCAATGATATTTGAAAAAAAGAAAAAATGCCAATAGAACTAACGTTTTCTTTTACGATGTAGATGTAAACGCGGCCCTCGTCCATGTTCTTCGACCACTGTGGAGCACCGACGACAATCTCATCCCTACCGTCGTTGTTTACGTCGCACGATGCAAGACTCGAGCCGAAATATTCGCCGTGCTGTTCACCATCCAGTACTTTGCTCACCACGAGTCTCTTGTCAGCGAGCGCGGAAAAACGAAAGATCAAGACTCTACCAGCTATATCGGCAGCGCGAGGAGCACCAGCGGCGTACCAACGTTCGCCCTTGACAAAATACTCGCCCGAGGTCACGGAGTATCCTGAAGGACGAATATACAAACGATTCTTCGTGATCGCGATACGCAATTAAAAAAGGAAAACTCGTATTTTCACAATTCTGCACCTACCGAAATAATCGCCGCTTCTTATCAACGGTTCGTGGCCGATCGACGGTATCGTCTGACGATCTGTTCGATCACGAGAATGCGTCAACAACAATGGGACCCCCTTCCAATTGTAGACACCGGGATTCCCGAGCATTATACTCGTTTCGGTGTTACTCGAGTGCATGTGCAACGAGAATCCCGTCTGTCCCATTCCGTAATTGTACAATCTGATGCTGCCCGATGACGTTATTTGCAACGGTATTCCCAGCAACGGAATAATCCGTTTTTCCGCTTGTCTATTGAAAGTTTCGGCATTGCGAGCTTGACTCCAGTAACAAATACCGTTCATGAACCAATTTGGAATATTCGCATTGATGATATCGTTTTTCCAACGTGGTCCGCAAACCTGATGGATGCAGAAACATATTTTTTGTTTAATCTCTTATTTGCAAATCATTATAGTAGATTCGCATAGCTGTGTTTACTTCAGAGTTGGGCAAAGTACTTGCAAGTACTTCAAGTATCAAGTACAAAGTACCGTAGGTACTTGAAGTACAAGTACCAGTATCAAGTACTTTTCTAGTTTTCGGGTACGTGGGTCATTCCATGTCAAATCGACCAAGAGTTGGAATCGACCGCTTTCACTTTCGATGAAATTTGGTCAGAAGTTTTGTTTTATCATAAAACCAAGTTATACCAAGGAAAAAAAATTAATTTTTTTTTCAAAAGTTATGCAAAATTCCAAATTTAACCATTTTTCAATTTTTTTTCTAAATATCTTGAAAACTATGATAGTTATGAAAAATCATTTGTTTCGTCTTGAAGAGTAGACTTGGGGCTACGAAAAAAAAATATTCCGACAAAAAGTTTTGAAAAATGATGAATTTGGAGAATTTTGAATTGTTTAAAATCGTGAAAATCCACAATTAATATCGAATTTTTTGTTCAATTTTTTTAATATAATACCTTGTACTGATTTGAAAACATCCTGAAAGATTTTCAGAAAGGTGTTTTTTTTTTCAAAAATATGAATTTTTTTAAGTTGAGCAATCATATAATTTTGTAATTTTCAGCAATCAAAATTACACGATTGATCAACTTCACTTAACTTAGGGGTAAACAAAAGATTTTACCAAAATTCAAAAATTCATATTTTTGAAACAAAAAAAAACACATTTCTGAAAATTTCAGGATCTTTTAATATCAGTACAAGGTGTTATATAAAAAAATAAAACCAAAAATTTATTGTTGACCATGAATTTTCACGATTTTGAAAAATTCTCCAAATTCTTCATTTTTCAAAAATTTGTTTTGGAATATTTTTTTGTAGCTCCAAGTATACTCTTTAAGACAAACCCAGAACGATTTTTTCATAAGTATAATAGTTTTCGAAATATTTAAAAAATAAACTTGAAAAAATGGTGAAATTTTGAATTCTCGACAAATTTTTTTCCTTTGTTAGTCCTTTGTTTTATGATAAAATAAAACTTCTGACCAAATTTCTGACCCCCAAAGGGGTCAATTCCAAATATTTGTCGATTTGACATGGAATGACCCATATTCAAAAGCATTGCACGTGCAACCATCAGCAAGACACATTCAAAAGTACTTGATACTTGTACTTGAAAAAAGTACTTCAAGTACAAAGGGACTTGAAACTTTCCAGTACATGAAGTACTTGAAAAATTTAAGTACAATACTTGAAGTACTTTTGAAGGACTTTGTACTTGCAAGTACTGTACTTCAAGTACCTGCAAGTACCGAGTACTTTCAAGTACTGCCCAGCTCTGGTTTACTTCCTGATATTTATTCTCGTAGCAATGTTTAAATTTGAAAAAAGTCGTTATATTCAAATTGGAGTTATATTCAATTGCTGTTAATCAAAGTCTTTAACTACAGATTTAAAAAGTATTGAAGTACTTGAATTTGCATTTCTTACTAAGAGTATTAAAATACAGGCATTGCTCGTCCAAAAAAAGTGTATTTTAAGTGTGAAATTTTTTTTTTCAGACACTTACCACGACTTCAGGCTGTGTTTTATCCTCAACGCCGATCGTAGCGCCGATCCAAGCGTTGTCCTTTATCTGATTGACGTTTGGATTTTTGTTGATTCGACCGTTATTAGTCGGATCGATATTCCACTCGCGGCATTCTCCGTTAACGCGACAATTGTAAATCGTTCCGGGCTCGATCACCGATGGAATGGCACTCACGTTTGACCTTGGAGCACCAACGAGAATCGAGGAATCGTAAAAATCGTCACTCGTGTAAAGAGCCACCGAGAAACCGAAATAACTGTTTCGCGAATTTTTCGTACTCGTTGGATCGACGAAAATTCTCGGATTTCTCGTATGGAGATTGTATCCTCTCGTCAGAATCACCAGAGTCGAGAAAAACAGAGTGAGAAGACATTTTTTCAATTTTTTCATAGCTCCAAAATCATTCTGAGACATTTTGCAATGTTGAACGACTGATTGTGGAAGTATTTTTGATTTGAAAAAAAAATAGAAAATTTCACTTGTTTCTGTGAGAACGATTCGAGAGACGAATAAATGACGAATTCGTGAGACTCGGTACAACGAGTCTCGTTCGCGTTTGTGTCGCAGGAAGGATGTGGTTTTCACGGAGAACCGCCGTTTGCTTACATCATTTCTCGTCACTCTCGGGACTCGCCCTCTCTGTTTGCCCAGGCAACACGGAATAACGCTCGTCAAATGTAAAATAATCGCAGAACGCAGCTATGATTCCTCGGCACGTTTTTTTTTCTTCAAATAAATTTGTCATCGATAATCACGTATTAACGACGCGAGTCCTTCGTTTCGCATGACGCAGCCTTCGACAATCGGAATGCATAATTTTTCATGCATCACACACTATCGATCGATCGATGAACGTCCGCTAGGTTTTCTCATGGAGGAAGAGCTTGTTTTCCCACGAGAGCGAAAAAAGGAAAAAATCTGCTTGGGGTTTGCAAAAAAAATTGGAAGTTTCAAAAAGTGCACTTTTTATCTTTTGGATTTTTTACTATCTGCGAATTTTCAATAGTGCAAAGCATTTGGCATCAAATTCGAAAAAACTTGTTTGGGGAAGCCAGTGTGAAAAAAGAAATCTTGAAATTTTCAAAAAATGCCCGTAATCGTTATTTATCATTATGAAATAATATTAAACGATCCCATTCTTTTCTTCTTGAAAAAGCATCTCCGAACGCGGGAAGAAAAATATAACTTTCGATTTGATAAAAATATCAAATCTTGAATTTTGGGAATTATTGTCAACTTATTATTTATTCGTAATCAATTAATAAGGACGTATAAATGTAAGATTAAATAACGTGTTAGCCACGAGAAATCACGAGTATGAATTCATCACTTACATTAATAATTAATGAATTAATAATAATAATAATAATAATAATAATATCTCCATCATGCTTTTAAGCCCTTCTGATTGAAACCAGTCGCAGCGTAATCATCGCGATAATTCGCAAGTTTTGTATTTTCCGTCGTGTCACGAATGGTTCAAAATTTGACCACCAGGTTCGCTGAATTCGTACAAATTAAAGAAAAATTGTAATTATTCCATTATACACGAAAATTCGACGCACATTTTAATTGTTTTGTTCCTCCGACTCACTATCACTTGATTTTTTATAGTTTACTTTTTCCGCACACGTTTTTCCGCAAAAAGTTTGCATTGGATTGTAGATTAATACGCAAATACACACACACACACACACGCACACGGGACAAGGGAAGGATCGAAAAACGAAAAAGGGTAGCGCGGATGAAACGAAAAAAGTGCTCGCGCTGAGAGAACGATCGCCGAAATCATTCTCTCTAATCAGTCGAGGGGGAAAAAAATAACTCAAAAAATCTCGGTACAAAAAGTCTCGAATAAGAATGATTAAAAAAAAAAAAGTGTATGTATATATCCGAAGACGACGAACGAAAACTCATTGAGTTATAAAAATATTTTTCAAGGAATCACAGATTCGTTATGTACAGGGAAGGGACGCATTATTATATGATGGGATCGCGCGGGCTTAGATTTTTCAAACAACAGTCGAGGCGACAAGTTCCATTTGCGTTAAATTTGTGTAACTACGATACTCGATTTTTTTCATGGCAGAATTTGCGATTCACATAAATTTCCTTTAATTAATAAAAATTCATACGAATTACCGCTTTTCGGATATAATACGACTGACTTCTCTCCTACGAATATTTTGAAACCACAAATTCGCCAAAAATTCTCATGTAAGAAAGCCGGAAGAGAAACTGCACCAAAATTATTTTATTTCTCCCAAAAGTATCGGCTCTGTCGATATGAACAAGAAATTTCCTTTTCCGCAGTACAAGAACGAAGAATGAAAACAAATCTACTACTCAGCCTTTCTCTCTGACGCACATAAATATTCTCACATTATTCCCGGAAAAACATTGGCATTAAAAAAAAGTGAATAATAATAATAAAACAAATAATCGATTTCTCATAAATTCAGGAACAAGTCGCTCTCGCCTATTGTTCGAAAAACGCAACAAAAAAAAACAATCTCACGAAAATTGGGCCTAATCTGATGAATCGGTGGCGGTCGTTTGAATTTTAGCCTGTGGCACGGATCTCTTGCGATAACCGCGCCTCGCGACGTCAACTTTTTTCTTGAAACACTCGAGATTCTTCGCTCTCGTTTCGTGATCCGAATTTTCGATACCATTACGATTATTGCTGGGACGTTCGTCGCACTTCTCGATCGTCGATAAACCGGAAGTGATACCGCTGTCCGACGTTGTACGTGGCAATTTGTCGTTGGTCGATTTTTTCGGCGGTGTCGCGACAACGACGAAGCTACGACGCGAATTTTTCTCAAACGCTAAACTATTGCTCGTATCGTCACTGTGATTGCGCCGTTTTATCTTCGCGGCGCGTCGTTCCTGACCGTTAGTCTCTGTTTTACAATGATTCTTCGTTTTGCATTGTCTACGACGATTCGTTCTCGTGAGATTTTCCTTGTCGTTGCGCTTGCGGCGTTTGCGCTTTATCGACGACGAAACATCGTCCTCCTCGTTGTCCGTGTCCGCGCTACTTTTGCTCGATTCATCGTGATCATTCGCCATCGTGGCAACCGCGTAACGCGATCTTCTCGAGCTCAAACCGGAACTCGTGCTCGGTTGCGTCGAATCAACGAGTACCAAATCGCTCTCGGAATCGCTCGAACGTTCGTGGCGATTATTATTCTTCGTTTCATCATCCGTGTCCGAGTCACTCGGAATTTTCATATTGTAAACGACGCATTTCCTTCGGGCGCGACTTCGACGACCGGATACCGAGCCGTGTTTCCGCTTCAGTTGCCTCGAGCGTGATTTACATTTTGTTTTGTATCTCAACGACAAAATATCGTCCTCGTTTTCTTCACCTCCTTCTTCCTCGTCTTCTTCTTCTTCGTCGTCGTCGTCGTCGTCGACGTTCTCCGCGGACGATTTTTTACGCTCGGATGAATCCGATTCCGGCGAATTCGCACCGGAAATCAAGGAATTCATCACTTGCGCACCCGCCTCGAGAGCCGCCAATCTCATTAATTTCTCACGACGATTTCCTATCAATCGAGTTATACGGTTCGGCGAATCCACCGATCTTTCCGGTGCAACACCACCTCCGGATCCTGTTCGAGCGCTGTTGCGCGCTGTCGCACCGAGCACCGAACGCATCAGCTGAGCAGCTGACGCTATGGAATCTGCAAATGTTGAAAAAGGATACATTTAAAAACCCCGCAAATTGGACATTTGCAATTTGCTTCCTCATTTTTATCCATAGTTCACACAGCTTCCTTTATCACAAAGTATGACGATCAAATTTGGCTTCCTCATAAATGAAGCTTTAACTATCGAAAAACATGAGTAATCAATGTGCAAATTTGCCAAATTTTTTCAAATTTACTGCTTGCCAAATTTGATTTTTGCCAAATTCAATAACGAACAACCTTGTTAACTATTTTGAATGTATACAAAATTTCAGTACATCTTGCAAATAGCCGAAGTACGCTATTAAAAAAAAAAAAAACACCAAAATTGGATAAAATATTAATCATTCGATCGATTTTCGCCAAATTTAATAACGAACAACCTCGATAGCTATATTAGCTCTGTGCAAAATTTCAGTGGAACATCTTAAAATTTGCACAAGTTTACACTATTTTTTTTTTTTAATTTCATAAAATTTTAATCTCTCGATGGATTTTCGCCAAATTTAACAGCGAACAACCTCGATAGCTATACTAGTTCCTTACAAAGTTTCACTGCGATATCTTGAAAATTGTGCAAGTTAGAGCGTTTACGCTATTTTTCGAAAAATTCAAAATTTGATAAAAATTCAATCTTTCGATCGATTTTTGTCAAATTCAATACCAAACAACCTTAATAGCTATACTAATTCTGTACAAAGTTTGAGTGCGATATCTTGAAAATTACAGAAGTTGGAGCGTTTACGCCATTGTTGCAGAAACGAAAAAAGTTGATAAAATCTGAACACCCCTTAGAATTGAAACAAAAAATTATCATAGTGAAGGGCAATTCGTAGTGGACAAGTGTGCCAAATTTCGGCTCGATGTCTCAAAGCGTTCTTGAGTTATCAATTATTTACATCAGAAACTCAGGATACATACATATACACTAGGGTGGGTCAAATAAAATGACTAATTTTTTTTTCCTCGATATAATGAAAAATGTATTGTTTGGCATCTCAACCCAACTCAAAAAAACCCTCTGCAAGTATTAGCCCTTCATATTTAAATTAAGAGGTCCCTCAACGCAAATTTTTATTTCCCATTTAAATAACAGGAATTTTTTTTTAACTTTGGAATTTTATTAGACTTTAACCGCTGAGGTTAGGAGAGTTTTTTTTAGCACATTTTTGTAGAACATTTGATGCTCTACAAAAAAGCTCTCTTGTGTTTAATCGATAAAACTAACCGTTCAAAAAATAATCGGTGATAATTAGTGATTATTAATTTGCCGCAGATATTAATCAAAAATGGCTCTCCATTAAAAAAAAAAATTGTTATTCTATAAAATTTAAATTGAATAAAAATTTGACAAAATTGGCAATTACCGTCAGAATCAGTTGCGCTCTGAGTCTGTCCCGATGTTGATGTATTTTTTGATTCGTCGAGGCTCTTTTGACTCGTCGGCGTGTCCTCGGATTCCCAACCTTCGATTTCGCGCTGAACGAGAGAATCGAAAAATGCCATCATTCGAGGATCCTCCCTCATTGATTGATGACTGTAATCGTGAGTCATGAATTGACCGCTTCTGAGAATGATACTTATGTACTCGTCGTGGGTGAAAACCCGTCGTTGTCGCTCCTGCTTTCCCGAGTCTCTCTGGAAAATGTAAAATAATTTTGTACAATCCGAGATGTGTCGTTTAAAAAAATAGTTGGAATTAATTGTTTAAAAAAATTTTTTTATTCGATTACTCGAAAATTACAAAAGTTGGAGCTATTTTGAAAAAATAGTGAAATCAATTGAAAATTGTTAACAAATCTAAATTATTAATGAAAAAAATTATTCAAAAAGATTAAAAGTACTTTCGAAGAAAAAAAATCGATATGTCCCAAAAGAGTAAATGTAAAAAAAAGTTATCGCGAATTACCTTTAAGCCACCGAGGAAAGAGTTGCAGACCGGAAATGGACTCCAAATCTTGATGATTTTTTCCACTCCCGATGAAGCAAGGATGCAACTAGCTTTGTTGTATCGCACTTGATTCACGATCGAGCGATGACCTCGTAAAATCATGTGCGCCGAGTCCACCCATTTTACGTCGTCGCTCGGTATTTTCCACATGTAGAGATTAAAGTCATCCGATCCTGCGTTAAAAAAGAGTCACGAATTTTTAATGACATCTAACTTTATTACCGAAACGCAAATTTTATTTTTCCAACGTTTTCTTTTCAAATCAGCAAAAGTTGTAAAATAAATATGATTAATATTCCATCCTCCATTTCAAAAAAGCATCGTCAAAAATAGAGCATCGTTAGAAAATAGATAATTACCCGATAAAACGTATTCGTCGTCGTCTCCAGCGAAGCAGCAAGACTTCATCGTGCAACTGTTGTAATATCCGGGCTGATCGAAATGGCATAAATGATTCGGCGAATCAACGGCATAGAGAACCGGCGGCAAACGTCTTCGAAGTGCGAGAAGTCTCGTTCCCGCAGAGTTGAAACGTACGTTCATGCAAGCCTGTGGAGGTCCCTCGCTGCCGTAATGTAGAACGGGTCTGTCGAATGAATAAGAATATTTTTTCATTTTTTATTTCATTTTTAAAAATGTTTTATTTCCGGAACGAAAATTTGCTGAATCAAAGGATCAATGAATTACAGGAATAATTTATGAATACGAGGAGAACGAGATACTTCATTCGAGTATTTCGAATTAAAAGTAATTCATAAGTACTTTCTGATAACCGCTATTTAAATTTTGTTTATCTCAACTTGAATAACAAACTCAAACGTGTGGAAATTTTTTTTGATGCTTGAATAGCTTTAATCAAAGATTTAAATAATTTTATTGGGTATTTGAATACTGTACTGCATTTTTTTGCATTGGTTCTCAAGTACCGCGATAGAAGGTCTATGTTCGAATGAACTTAATTCGGAATTTTCTGGTGTGATTAATTCCTATTTGGAATATTTACACAGCACTTGAACTTTTTCATTTGGTGCGAAAGAATATTAGATGGAAAATCATACTTTTTTTGTTTCTTGGCAGCAGAGTTGCAAATAATGCATTACTTTGATAATGCATTACTGTATTTTTACCCATTACACTGCATAATGGGAGATAGATAAGTGTACCATTACAAAATACAAAAGTAATGTGTAATGGATGCATGTCCCATTACAAATATAAAAAATAATGTGTAATGGATGCATGTCCCTTTAGAAATAAAAAAAATTAATGTGTAATGGATGCATGTCCCATTACAAATAAAAAAGTAATGTGTAATGGAATGTCCCATTACAAGTAAAAGAAAGTAACGTGTAATGGATGCATGTGCCATTATAAATAAAAAAAGTAATGTGTAATGGATGCGTGTTCCATTACAAATAAAAAAGTAATGTGTAATGGATGCACGTTCCATTACAAATTACAATTAAAAAAAAAAGTAATTTGCAGTGGAGAATATTCCATTACAAATAGAAAAATTGCTGTGCTCATATTAGAAACTTGCACATTGCTGTCTCGTTAAATATGAAGTACAAAAATGTACTCAACCCCAAAAATTATCCAACTTTATATTGACCTTGCTTTTACACGCCGTTACCCATAATTATAAACATTCTAATAAAAATGAAAAGTTACTGATACAAAATTTGTCGATTTATTGAATCCCTAAATAATGTGCATGTTCTTTTTTTTTTAACTTTATGGATCATTTGTGATTATTGTGGATGAACTTTTAGTGAGCGAAATAGAAAAATGAAACAGCAATGTGCAAGTTTCTAATACGAGCACTGCAATTTTCCCATTTGTAATGGAGCACTCCATCCATCACACATTACTTTTTTTTAAAAATTGTAATTTGTAATGGAACGTGCATACATTACACATTACTTTTTTTATTTGTAATGGGACATGCATCCATTACACATTACTTTTTTTTATTTGTAATGGGACATGTATCCATTACACATTACTTTTTGTATTTGTAATGGCACATGCATCCATACACATTACTTTTTTTTATTTGTAATGGGGCATGCTACCATTACACAATACTTGTTTAATTTGTAATTGAGCACGCCTCCATTACACATTACTTTTTTTAATTGTAATGGAGCACGCATCCATTACACATTACTTTTGTAATGTATAATGGAAAACTTATCCAATACACATTATTTAAAGTAATGGGTAATGCGTTACTTTTCCATTACTATTTTCACAACTCTGCTTAGCAGGTATTATTGAGTTAACTCACGTCAAGGGTTTTCTAACGTCCCACAAGCTTATGCCTTCCTGGGCATTTGCAGTTGCGAGTGTTCTCGGTTCCATGGGATTGAACATTACAGAGTGAAAAGCTGTTTTGTACTGAGCCAGACAAAATGTTTCTTTGCTGCTGGAATCTCGAATGTCGAAGATTAGGACTCTGCCATCGTCGCACGCGCTCGAGAAGACATTGTCGTTGTGCGGATGCACCGAGAGACCGTACACGGGTTTCTCGTACAAAAAATAGTTGAGTGGATCCCCGCTTTATAAACATGAATTATTTTTTTTTTTTTCATTCGTTGAATATAGAAAATTGATGATTCGGATAAATTTGCGGAAAATTTTTCTCATCGTTTCTCACGTTCTAAGATTGTGTACAATGACTTGATCGTCGTTGCCAGCTGAGAATATCTTTGTCCTGCCGCTATCGTATCCCAGACAAAAAATATTACTTCCATGCTGGGCCCTCATGGCCATGGGCTTTCCGATGCCCTGAATGGCCTGCTCCACCTTCCATAGGAGAACTCTCTTGTCGTCTCCGCCTTTAAGAATAAAAAAATGAGCTTATCAAACATTTTTAAAGCACATTACATTTTTTCATTGCAATTTGAACGATGCAGCAACTTCATCGTAATGGACAATCGGCAAAACGATTTTTAATTAAATTTTTTGTCCTAATCAATAATTTTCTTTTTGTAATTCGGAAAAATTTGAAAAAAAACACGGACTTAACCATTCATCGATAATTAAAAATTCAAATTTAAATAGCCTGCTCGACCTTCCATAAGAGAACTCTGTTGTTGTTGTTGTTGTTGTTGTTGTTGTTGTTGCTGTATACAAAATCAGATTATCAAACATTTTTAAGGCATATTACAATTTTTCATTGCAATTAAAACTATTCAGCAATTTCATCAGAATGGACAGTCAGCGAAAAGATTTTTAATTAAATTTTTTGCGTTGTTAATTTTCTTTTTATACTTTGGAAAAATTTGAAAAAATCGCCGACTTAGGCATTTATCGATAATTAAAAATTTAAATAATGTAAAGAGTCTGGCAAAATAATGTAAAGAATTGAAAAGTCACAGAATTAAACATTGGTTGATAATTCGTCGACAGACCGGTACTCTGGTGTAGTGGCTAGCGTGCTCGCCTCTAAACCAGAGCATCGGGAGGTCCTGGGTTCAATTCCCTGTGCCGTAGTTTCGTCGAGAAATAAAAATATGGGCGTGACAAGCTCCAGATATATATATGTGACATACACAAGTACTCGTACAGGTGTGAGTCACATGTATATAGCTGTAGTCCATGTTTATAATTTCTCGACGAAATGTGACGTAGCTCCGGCATCGGAAAGCGAACTCAGGACCGGCTATAGTGACACAGGTTTTCCGCAGTTTCCCTGTGGCTATGGAAATTAATTTCCATAGCAAATGCGCTATAGAGCGGGAAGTCGGATGAGGCCGCATGGGGATCTGGTTACTGATCCGGACCAGATCCTCAGGGGGGACTGGCTACTGACCCGGGCCGACCCTGTAATAGGCGTAAGCCTCTAGACAGGGGGAAATGCACAATAAAAAAAAATAAAAAAAATTAAAAAAAAATTCGTCGACAGAATAAAAATTGGTTTAAAAAAAAATTCAAAATAGCCACTGAACTAAACATTTTTGAATAATTTTCTTTTTGATATTCGTGAAATAAATTTGTTTATTCAAAGAAAATTTCGAAATTGGTTATAAACCAATATATATTTTTTCAGATTTTGAGAAGTCTATTGTTGTCTCCGCCTTTAGGAATAAAAAATCATCTTATAAAACTTTTTTAAAGCAAATTAAAAATTTTCATTGCAATTTAAGCAATGCAGCAATTTCATCGAAATGGACATTTAGCGAAAAGATTCATAGTTAAATTTTTTGCCCTAATCAATCATTTTCTTTTTGGAAAAATTTGGAAAAATTTGAAAAAATCACAGACTTAAGCATTCATTGGTAAATAAAAATTTATATTTAAATAGCCTGCCTAAATTTAAATAACCTTTAAGAAAAATCTATTATTGTCGTTCTTGTTGTATAAAAGATCAGCTTATCAAACATTTTTAAGGCACATTACAATTTTCCATTGCAATTTAAACGATGCAGCAATTTCATCGAAATGGTCAGTCAACAAGAAGATTTTTAATGAAATTTTTTGCACTGTTAATTTTCTTTTTATACTTTAGAAAAATTTGAAAAAATCGCGGACTTGGGCATTTATCGATGATTTAAAATTCAAACAATGAAAGAGTCTAGAAAAATAATGTAAAAAATTGGAAAATCAGAGGATTAAACATCGATTGATAATTCGTCGACAGAATAAAAAATGGTTTTAAAAAAAATTCAAAATAGCCACCGAACTAAAGATTTTGAATAATTTTCGTTTTGATATTCGTGAAATAAATTTGTTCATTCAAAGAAAATTTCGAAGTTAGTTATAAACCACCAATTTATATTTTTTCAGATTTTCGGAGCCCAAAAAAAAATTCCAATCATCGAATAGCGAATGTAAACAAAGGAGAATGACATTTGCAAATCCAGCAAGGACTCTTTAAAAATGAGAATAAAAAAACAAATTTTTGTTTCCAATCGGAAAATACTAAAAATCAATGACAGCACGTGGGGCTCACCTGAGACGAGAAGGTCGCCTTGGGGTGAGAATTCGATGGCATTTACACATCCGTAATGTGACAATAAATCCTTGCGATAAAGATTTTCGGAATCGTTTATTCTCGCTCTGACGAGACGCTTGCAGTGATTTGAACGATCGTCGATTTGTCTGCGTAGAAAACAATCGAGTGGATTTCGCGTCGACGGACGAGCCATTTTTTTCCACGATAAATTAAGACAACTCAATGTTTTTCCTCGCTCCTTCCTCCGCTTACCACCGCCCCGCGCCCCTCTCTCCAACCGAATAAACGCAGTATATTTATTTCGGCTTGAATTATCACTTTTCACACACAACTTTCTCTCTCTCTCCGTCTATTTTGCCCCATCGACGTTTGTTTTTCTTCTCTCCTTATTTCCACCCGCAATCGTTTTTCACTTTAATCTACGCTTTTCTAATCTTCATATCGGACCAAATGCAGCCATATATCACGATATTTCGACACGATAAAATAAACAAGTCGCCCATTGCGGATTTCGCCTCGAGCTGGGACAGAGAAAAATCACGAGAAAGGAGATTATTGTTCTCTCCTGTTTCTCTCTCTCTCTCTCTCTTTCTCTCGATTTTGCCCCCTCTCCACTGCGCGAGATTGTGGAGAAAAATCGCCCGATCTTTTCACTTTTCGTGCAAACGTCGAAAATACGAAATTTTTCGGAATCCGAGAAACTCGACGGATGCTCAGAGCTATTTTCGGTGATAAGTAATAACGGAAATGAATCAGACAAAGATGATAAACTGTCTTGTAGATATATTGAAAAATAATGCACGGAGCTCGCCTGTCGATCAGCTGATTGTGGCTCTAGAGTCCCGTCTTTTGTCTCTCTCTCTCTATCGCTTCTCGCGCTCACTTTTTGGACGTTCTTTCCCGAGCAACACGTATCGCTATATGGGCTGACTCACGCGGCGATGTGACATCTGGTGGGGAATTTTTGTATACAATTTTTGTTTTTTTTATTTTTAGTATGGACAACAAATTTTGGGAATTTTTTATTTCTCATTTTGGGGACATAAAAAAAAAGTGTAAATAAACGATGAAAATATATAATTGAACTTTGTGGCTTGTTTGTAGGCGGAATTATTTATAGTGTCGAATTCCGTATATCATGGCCACGTAATCGTTGACAGCTCGAATTTCCAAGGAAATGGAAATACGATCGTGGATTATCGCGCCGCGTCACGGCTCACGCGATAATTTCCGAGGACTGCCGGAAATAAAACGACACACATCCGAAGAACTTCCGGTTTCCGCTTTTAATTTCGTTCTTCAAAGTTGATAAACTTGAGTTTTTGTAGAGTCAAATTACTCGTACGGATTCGATAATTTTGAAAAATTCAAATATTCCCGCGTAATTTTAGATGTACGGAAACTTCCGGTTTCTGCTTTTGATTTCGTTTTTCAAAGTTTATAAAGTTGTGTATGTGTGTAATCAAATTATTCGTACGGATTCGATAATTTTAAAGATTCAAATATTCCCGCGTCATTTTAGAAGTACGTTATTTTTTAAAAAGAATTTAAAAGAACTTCTAGAAGAAATTTTAAAAAGCCGCGACGCAATGAAAACTTGTTTCAACCCCAAAATAGAGGATCCGTGGATTTTCCATCTTAAATCGGGATGCAATGAATTACATTATAAACATTGTTTATTATTAACAAAAAAAAAATAAAACGTCGAATCTTCTTGTATAAAAGTACACACAACGCGAGCTGTTACATTGTTTACTTATGTTTTTCTCCTCTTCGAATGGTTCTTACAATGATTCAAAAACGGAGCAGGATATTTGCTTCGGTTTGCAAAAAATTTCGCTCGGAGAAACAAAAATCATCGATGAGTAAAAAACAAAAAGGAAAAAAATGCGAACCACAAGGCAGTTGCGCTGACTAATTGTTCCTCGGCGTTTGAATTATCACGATTCTCGCGCGAAATGACAATTTCATCTTTCATCGTTTTTTGGAACAAATTCCAAAAGGGCGAAGAAAAAAGATTTTTTTTTTCAAGCACACGCGTGCTTCTTACGTGTAATTTCTTTGCTTTTTTCCGTCGAATCTCACGTGACCGTAGTATTTACAGTAGACTTCATTCGTACGACGTGATTATTTTGAGGATACAAATTGATTTTCTCCTAAATTACAATAATGATAACGATCATTATGATTTTCTTCTTATTTTTTCATGACGATATTTGCCCGGAGCTCTTGATCGCTTTCTCGTCGTATCTTCATTTTGCGTTCGTATCAAATATATTCATAACGCTCACACGCTTCTCTGTTTATTCGACTAACTCGATATCGTATTATCGTTAATCATGTTTCTTTTCTTCTTTGCATCATTTTTCTTTTTCAATTATTTATATCAATTATTGTATCTCTAGGCGGTTTCCACTAGCACATGAACTTTAGTAGAGCATTGGCATACGCCATTGGCCTTATGTTCGGATGGGGCTGTGAAACAATAAAAAAATTGATTTATCATTTTTTGTATGATTATTCGAGACCTCAAAGACCGATTTTTAAATACTTAATAAGGTAAGAAAAATTTAGTCAAGTGAAAAAACTTGGTAAAAAACTTCACGCTTTTCCAAATTCTGATCTTTGAAAATTTTTCCATTTTTCAAAAAGTGCAAAGGGTACAGTTTTTTTTTGGATTTCAAAAATCGTGAGCTTCTCCTTCTCTTTGATTCAAATTTTAATAAATGTATTCCCAACTATGTTAAGATGAAAAATCAAAGATTTTCCAGGAAATTTGAGATCGGTGGAGATTCATGGAAAAAAATTTGTAGACAATTGTGATAATTTATTATCGTAAAATTTCTGTATACTCACAACTGCATCGTACGTCGTGATATTGGGTCTCATATCCTTGCCATTGAGTCTTATAAAGGCGCCTCGATTGCCCATCGTATCGCTAAAAAAAAAAAATAATATAAAAAATCAAAAAATCTTCCCAGTCTTCATTCACATTGAAAAGTAAATTTTTACGACCATATATTACAGAGTTAAATACTTATTGTGTGAAAAATGGTTATATATGGGGGAAAACGCGTGTCTTTTTCATGGCGTGAAGCTGACCATTTTTTATTTGGCCAAAACTTTGCTTATTTCATCGTCTTATCCCAAAAAAACAACTCTCAAATTTTATTAGATTTTTTGGAGTCACCATAGCGGAATACGAGACCATAGAATATTTTCGACTTTGGAAAATATTTAATTTTCAATCGACAATATCTCTGTAGCGGTTAATCGTATCGAAAAGTATATAGGGAGCTTTGTTTTTCGTTTTGAGTCCATCTTTTAATAAAAAAAATTATCCAATTTTTTTAAAGCAAATTTAAGACGTCAAAATAATTTTCAAAAATTAAAATCACGATACCCAAACCCCCCCCCTTTCTAATTTTAAACACAAATTCTTAAAAATACTAGAATTCATTAACAACAGTTAAACAAAAAATCACGATGGAATCTCTAGCGGTTTGCGAGATATTCATTTTTTAGTATTTTATTCATTTGTTGTTCATCAATTTTAGTCTATCTGTTAATTAATTTGAGATTCGAATAGTGTAAAAAAATAGTAAAAAAGAATAATGTAAATTAATAACCCATACACGTGTTTTGGTAGAATATTTTACTCGTATATTCAATTTAATACTTGTATAAAACACTGGTTACATTTTTTTTTCAATTTCAATTTCTAATATGTTAAAAGTATTTTATACTCGGATACACGTTTTTTATTCCCGTTTTTTCTCGGATATTTAATTTTTTTAATTATGCTATGCATCTCGCTTTCGACAGAATTTGATCACCTTTTAGCAACAATGTGGCTAAAAACCTATAAATATCCGAGAAAAAAACGAGAATAAAAAACGTGTGTACGAGTATAAAATACTTTTAACATATTAGAAATTGAAATGGAAAAAAAATTAAACGAGTGTTTTAAACATGTGTAAGGGTTATTGATTTACATAATTTTTTTTACACTATTCGAATCTCAAATTAATTAACAGATAGACAAAAATTGATGAACAACAAATAAATAAAATACTAAAAAATTAATATCTCGCAAACCACTAGAGATCCCATCGTGATTTTTTTTAAATGATGGTAATGAATTCTAGTATTTTTGGGAATTTTTGTTTGAAATTCGAAGGGGGGGGGGGGGGTTGGGTATCATGATTTTAATTTTTGAAAATTATTTTGGCGGCTTAAATTTGCTTTAAAAAAATTGGACAGTTTTTTTTATTAAAAGATGGACTCAAAACGAAACACAAGGCCCCCTATATACTTTTCGATACGATTAACCGCTACAGAGATATCGTCGATTGAAAATTAAATATTTTCCAAAGTCGAAAATATTCTATGGTCTAGTATTCCGCTATGGTGGCTCCAAAAAATCTAATAAAATTTGAGTTGTTTTTGGGATCAGATGATGAAATAAGCAAAGATTCGGCCAAATAAAAAATGGTCAGGTTCACGCCCTGAAAAAGACACGCGTTTTCCCCCATATATTTTTTTAGATCTGAAATATAAAGTGTACCAGTAATTCGGCGCAGAAAATACGGTGATGCATTTTCCATCGTGACCAATCTCGTAACCGTCGTTCTTGACCTCGTGGCTCCTGACGACGTAATCGAGCTCGTTTGATTTCAAAAATGCATGCGTCACATCCGGACCAAATTGCACACCAACGCCGCGTTTGCTCGGCGCTCTTCCCGGCTGTGGCTGAGGATCGGACCACAAAAGTTCGCACATCACACCCTCGTCGGGTGGTTGACGATTTCTATTTATGTCACGAATCTCTTTGAGCGTGACGTCGTCCCTCGAGAACAAACCACCGTGCATCACCTGTTTGAGAGGAAGAGAAAAAAAAATGAGATTTCAGAGTTCAATAATTTTTTCGCCGAATTATCGTGGTGGCAAAAATATATATGTCAACCCTCCGTCTGAACACTGGGTCTTTTAAGGCACAAGCCAAATTTTTAAATCGAATATCTCTGAAATTGTAAGAATTGTAAAACAAATTTGTTTACTATAAATGGTTAAATAAGTGATTGGATCATGGAAAACAATGTTGTAAAAGTAATTCAGGATTTTTTCAGATTTTTCTGACGTTTTTTCCTTAGAAAAAACATCAACAGGACTTTAACGACCCAGAGTACAGACGGAGTACCAAAATTTAAGTGTACAGACGGAGGGTTAATTCGATCGATTCAAGATCTATATTTTTAAAATCGAGATTTTTTCAATATTCATTTCGCTGAATTATTTGAAATATACTAACGAGAACTCGATGATTGATACAATGGGCGAGTGGCAACCAATTGTAGACTTCGGTAAACAACTCGGACATTTGACCCGTGTACTTTGCCTTGACTTCACCATCGAAACCGTACATATGATTCATCGTCGCGGATTCGTGATTTCCTGTAATGTGTTATTCGTTATTTTTTTTTTTCTATCGGGATAGCCAATTTTTCTCGTAAATTTACCGATTGTTCGATGCGAGTAAAAAATTTTTTTTTTCAGTAATTTAAAAATTAAATTGACTGACCTCTCGACATGAAGAAGTGTTCGGGATATAACAATTTGAAACCAAATAACGTGAATATACATTCTACGGAAAAGGAGCCTCGATCAACGAAATCTCCATTGAATAACTGTCGTTGCTCGTTAAGAATTATAAAATTTATGTGATTCTCATTAAGATTTATAATATCATTTTTATAAATCTACTATTAAAGAAATGTTGAAATCAGTAGAAATGGTAGAAATGTGGTCAAATGATTAAGTATTGAGCTCTTGAGGTTCTAAATATAGTTAACGATTTAAAGATTCGTTCATCTTCAAACTTCCGAATCTCTAAATATTGTTGGTTCGATCTTTTAGAATTTTTTCCACGTTAAAGGAAATACAACTAACGCGATGAGACGTGAAATAAAAATAATCAAGTTCTAGAAACTATCGTGTGATTTTTATATGGCAGGAAATTCTCCGAAATTGAATAACAGATATTTTTGAAAAATAAAAAAAAGGATACATAAGGATTGGTCTCTGAGGGCAATCCGTTGAGCTTGAATATGTTGAGCAGATCGTAAAATTGTCCGTGAATGTCGCCGCAAATTGTGAATTCCTTATCGTCTTGCACTTGAATGTCGACTAAACTCGGCTGTTCCATAAACCACGTTTTTACATCGAGTAAAATTTTGTAAGCGTACTTTCGATGCAATTTTTTTTCTTCCTTGTACCATTGTAACAAATCCTGCATGAATTTGACCGTCACTTTGCCATCCTCGAGTTTCGGACCGGTATATTCTTCCTCGATGGCTGAAAAAAAAATTATACAGATTTCTGAAAATTTTCAATAACCGGTAATGAAATAATTTGAAGAAAAAAAATTCATACTCATTGCATCTAAATTAATAGTATCGGCGATATTTTTTTTATTCTCCTCTACACATATGGCCTTCTCGAAGGCTAATTTCTTGACGATCTTGTTGCACTCCTGATACTTCATTTTCGCGTCTTTGTCATTGGGACGAGCTTTCGTCACGGTCTCGAAATCCTTGAGTGCCATTTTGAATTTCCCGAGTGACATATGAGCCGCCGCTCGTCTGTAGTAACCCTTCACGTAATTTTTATCCAGATCGATCGCTTGAGACGCGTCCGACAGTGCATAACCGAACAATTCAGTTTTGAGGTAGGCAAAACTTCGATTTCCATAGTAAACGGCTACCGTCGGATTCAACGCTATGGCTTGAGTATATAATTCTATGGCTTTGTTGTAATCTTGATCTGTGATGGAAAAAAATCTGATCAAGTAAAGTTTTGCATGCTTCTTCTATGAAATTACATTTTTATTATCTATTTTATTCAAAGAAATGTTTTATTTTCAAGATGGGATTTTTAAATTTACAATCAGAAATGAGGAAAAAGAAAATTGAAATCTATGAAGAAAAATCCAAGTAGAAAACTAGTAACGGATTAAATTTCAATAATTTTTTTTCAAACTGCCATTTCTGAGGAACTGACAATTTTATCATCAAATGAAAATTTCCCCAAAAACGATAATTCACGAAAGATCAAGGACTTTTGACGCTGCAAAAAAAACGAAAACACATTAGTGCGAAAACTCAGGGAGAGGATGAGGATCAACATAACCTCCAAAAAAGGTTGACCACATATTTCTCGAAAGTGTCTCGATGAAGTAAAAAATAAATGGCGGAGCCACTTGCATAATTAAGGAGTGAAAACTGCTGCTTTATTCTATTTTCAATCCATTGCGTAGTTTTCCCGAGGAATGTTGAAAGATTCAAGTCTCCCCGTAAGGCTAAAATTTGTCGGAAATTGATAGAAGATGCAACATGACTAAAGTAAGATGGGAAGCTCGTAAAAGTGATTTTATCCAATGGACATTTGATTCGTGCAATGATACAGCATTTTTTCGCCGCGTACAGCGTCCTTCGATCATTTCAATCACCCACAAGATACCGCGTGAGTTTTTTTTCAATATAAAAAGAAAAAAAAATCCCGATAGACGTCAAGAGTCAGGTTAGCACGAAGCGCACGTGACAACGCTGAAGAGACGCTACGAACGTCCCGAAAAATGAGTGCACAATGCGAGGAAGAGGAGCGACGAATTCCGAGCTCTTTTTTCACGTTGAAGAGAAAAAAAATCACTATAAGAATAATACAGAACGTACTTTTGAAGTATTCATTAGCGACTTCTTTGAGTACTTCCGCCTCTTTGGCATTCTCCTCTGTCGGTCCTCCTGTTATTTCGACGTTCAAGCTCATGTCAGCCCGGTTAAATTTCCTCGTTATTCTTAAACTTTGTAACGACCGATTGGTCAAACGACAATCGTAATGCTGCCAATAAACAAGGCATTAAATATATTCTAACGAGCAGTTTTTTCTTCACTCTGTGCACACGGTTTATCTAACTTTGGCAAATATTTCGTGCGCGTGTGCGTGTATTATATATTTTAGTGCAACCCCGATGACAAAAGTACGTGTCTGTGTGTGTGTGTGTGTGTGCTGTGTTACACAGGTTACACAGGTTACACTTCCCCGCAGAGCTGCTGCAGTCGCCGTACACTCACACACACACACGACTGAGGAGGAGGAAAAATTGAACTGCTGCGTGTCGCTGCAATCGCGACAATAGTACGAAAAACAGCCGCGTGTCGTTGCGATCGCGACAATAGTACGAAGAATCGTCGCGAGGCAGCGCGCCTCACCAAAGGCGGGAATTTTGCACGCCAAAAGATTTCACGCGCCATTCGAATTAAATTGGTAATGAATTTCCACGGTTTTTACTTCGTTCAAGGTAAAATATCTTCGTAATATTTCTCGCAGTATTTTTTACGATTGATCGCAATTTGTTTAGATCAGCGGCGCGTACTCAAAACAACACTGTCAAAATGAGTAAAACGCATCATTTTTTGTATTTATTTTCTTTTAAAATTACAATTATATTCTCGAATAATTGTATTTAAAATTTATACATCTAAATTCTTATAAACTGAACGAAATATATATAAATAAATATTTATATAGCCGACAATGTGCAAAACATTGGAGTCTCGATGTCCGCAAGTGAAAACCTTTCGCACTGAGGAAATAAAGTCTTCTTCGCGCAATCATTCTAAGGGTATCTCCT
This sequence comes from Alloplasta piceator, assembly GCA_946863875.1. Taxonomy (NCBI): domain Eukaryota; kingdom Metazoa; phylum Arthropoda; class Insecta; order Hymenoptera; family Ichneumonidae; genus Alloplasta; species Alloplasta piceator. The sequence goes on from OX333074.1 coordinate 2,830,568, forward strand.
TTTGCACCACCTGAAGATGAAAAGTTTTTATTCTTAATTTGAAAGTATCTGGGGACGTTTTTCGAGCCAAAGAAAAGATGTTAATTTTTTTACATTGACAATATTATGTTCATATTATATTATGATATAATGAATCATATATTAGACATGAAAATATAAAAATAATTTTTTATATTTTCAAAATTTCAATTGACACATTATACACAGGGAAAGCGTACATTGAAGTGAAAATCATGTATTTTTTTAATTTTTTTCTCATGTTAATCACCTGAATGCACGCCCTGAGATAATCCTGCTCGGACATTTCCTGGCTCTTAGCAGGGGGAACTTTTCCCCGTCGGCGCAACTCTTGCTTGGCGTCGTTCAAATCAAAGATTGCCACCGGGTCCAGTTTTCCCTTGAGGACCAGGCCCGCCAAGTACTCAATGTAGTGCTGCCTGCGGGGAAAAGTACCCAAATACTTTAATTTTGAAAAATATCCGCTCAACAGAATCAACGTTTACCTCGACGAGATCACGACGATAGTCCTCCTGTTCGCGTTTGTACCAATTTGGTGGACAAGCAATTCCCGCCCTTTTAACGCAAGTCTCGAGATCATCAACGTTCAACAATGACAATGGCTCCAATCTCGATGTGCGAATTTTTCTCACAAGATATTCTACGTAATGAATCCTGAGCGTGAAAATTATAATTTTACACTTATAACTTCCTTCATTATAATTATCGTCATTTCTGTCCTTTTACAATCATAATTTTCCATAAATTTTCAATATCGTCCATTTAAAGGGATATTCTGGTCTAGAATTTTGAAAAAAATAATTTTTGCATACTAAGTTTAGACCTTTATAAATATATCCTCGAGAGGAAATTTTTAAATTCCAATAATTCACGAAGTTAAAATGAATATAAAGTCAATATCGTCGTTTGTTCCGTCAAAAAATCATTAAATAGTAGAAAGGGTGGTTTTTCCAGTTTTGGTGGTAAAAAATATACAAACCCAAAATTTAACAGCCGCAAATTTTAGTCTGCACATTTTTCTTATGTAATTTTGTAATCCGCGTGTTAATTCCAGCCAAACAAATATTTTGCCACTTTTCAGCTCATGTTAATGAAATTAAATTGGATATCGCATTTTTTCATAGAATAATGAATATTTTTTCTTAATAAATTACAAATGGCCGAATTAAAATGGCCGGTTCATATTAAAATAAATAAATAAATAAAACCATTTCACAGCCTATATTTTCTTAATCGATTTTCCGTACTAAAAAAAAAATATTTAGATATTGGACGATTGCTGTCCGAGATTTTTAATATTTTTTTACCTGCAAAATCCAGCGTGATCCTCGAGAATCTCGGAATTGCAAATAGCGTCGACGACCCCGGTTGGCGTTTCCTTTTGCAATTGCACTTTGCACTTTCTCTCGGACGTGAGATTTTTCGTGTCATAATCGATGCCATTGTCGCGCAGTAATTGTTGCAATTGCGTTGGCTCCTTGTCGCGCAAATAAAACAAACAATTTCTCGGATGATGAGCGTGAAGACCGAGTTTTGCGCAATAAGGGCTGACCGAGCATTTCGCCCCCATCACGAATGACTTGCCGCAACCGCAGCAAAATTCGTATTTGCACTGATTGCAAGTGAAGTGCATGCAGCCTGAAGATTAAAAATGCAAGAAATAATCGTAATTAAGCACCTTGCAAATAATTAATTAATTTATCCAAAATCTCTAACATTCAGAAACGAAAATCCGAGATATTTTGATAAATTGCGAATGGGGCCATTCAATAATTTATCTGATTTTCATTGCAATATAATAATTCTACAAATAATAAAATAATCAATGCCAAAAATAAATCATAACTCCTAAACTCTTAATTTCAAAAAAAATCCAAAAAAGAAGAAAACCTTTTTTGCGGAAGTTTGTCTATTTCAAATGCATTTGCTCCACAAATTTCAAAAGTCTCAGACCAATTTGCGAGATATTTGAGGCACGAATTTTTGAATTAAGGCAAATCCGAAGTTTTCTGAGAGCTCGCCTAAATTCTTTCTGGATCCTTTTTCAAATCCCAGATTTTCATCTCAAGTTATCCTTTTTTTTTTTTCAAATAACTCACCACCGCGGGACAATGAATAACGAAATTTGCACTTGGGACAATCAATTCCATGGTCGTCCATGTGTTTGGCAAGAGCAGCTGCCTGATTGTCAGGATCATTTTCGTCCTTCCAAGCGACAAACTGTTCGCAAGTTATACCTTCGTGTTGTTTTTCCCACTAGATTGTAAAATAGAATTATTAATTGATTATAAAATTGCGTTAAATTCAATTCAACCAGATTTCATTTTCTATACGATTCAATATTTTCGTTTTGTCAATTAAATTAATTAATATTGAATTAGTAAGAGACGGGACAAAATGGCCACCATAAGAAGATAATGCAGCTATTAAATTTTTGTTTTCGACCATTTTTATCCCGACTATTTTATCCCGTCTCCCCTACATTAAATTCTTCAAATCGCATTCAAGTCTGAATTATCATCGATCAATCGACAAAAGCTCAAAGCCTCTTTTTTTCATTCGGGCCAAGTCCGTCGAATCGGACGATTTGCCGTGTTTTAATTTTCGAAAAAAAAAGAAAAACATGTTTTTTTTTCATACCGGTCTTCTGCAAAATGCACAGGTCACGGACTGGCAATCGGGACAGATTAAACGCTTCTGATTTGGATTCGCGTAAAATCCGCTTGAGCACTGAGAGGAGAGGAAACAAAAAAGTGAAATACCAAAAATTGTGCAGGATATCGTACTGAGAAAAAAAATGGTTGAATATGCAAAATCGTTTAGTTGACTACGTGCAACTAAATATTTAGTTGTACAATCCAAATTTTTGTTGCCTGAACAATATTTTGGTCAACCGAAGCGCGGAATTATTCAAGAAACTAATTATTTAGTTAGACCAAATAAATATTTAGTTGCCCGTATTCAACTAACGATTTTGCATATTCAACCATTTTTTTTTCTCAGTGCGATAGTGGAAAACTGGATTTTGTAAGGCTTCGATAATCACCTGAGCGCACCACTTGAAATTTGGATCTCGCATGAGAGTTCTGTCGCGTAATTTCCTCTGAAAGAGCTCGTGAATCGGCGGATCCAGCAACGTTTTCAGCTGAATATCGAGGATACTGAAATACTCGAGTATTTCGTCCTCATTGTCGTCCTTCAGATCGGGCTCTTTGCAAAATGGACAAACGGCGTCCATTATATTGCGATCGCTGATCTGTATCGTGAAGTAATTCTTCGCGCAATCGTTGCAACAGCGATGAACGCATCTCAGCATCGAAGTCATCTGTGGGTGATAAAATTTCATTTTATTCAATTAAAAAAATTTTAAAATTCAAAAAAAAAATGGCCGGAAAAGAAAACATCCAAAAGTAAAAGTTACCAACCTTATTAACGGGGAATCGTCCTGTGCAAAGTTCGCATTCTTGTTGCAAAAACGAAATGGCAGATTCGACGCTGGGACACTCTTTTGCCGCGTGTATGGCCTCGTTATCCTCGAAATTTAAGATCATTAGACCGGCGGCAATTTCGGCCTCGTCGTAACTCGAGACGCGTCCTTCAGCGAGCAAACGTCTCGCCGTTCTCTGCACGAAATTAGAACGAATCCTGCATGAATTTTCGAATCCCGATTTGTCGATTAATCGACGTCTCATAAAAAGGGTTGTTTTTCTTTCATATGCAAAAAAACGAATATTTTACCTTCACAGTCGAGTCAGATCAATTTTATCATTAAATAGAATTCCTTGATTGAAAATTGATCATTAAAGACACAATTTGTTTTTGTAAAATTTGAAAAATTGATCAGACGCGACTGCACTGAGCGAAAAAATTACTGAATTTGAGAACATGAATTTATTTATTAAATGAAAGTATTAATTCGATTATTTATTTGTTGAACCAAGCAAATCACTCTTCATTTAAAAAAATATTTTCACGAATCTAGGACGCCATTATATTAAACTCTTATTTAATAGTGACAATTAAATGCATGATAGATTTGATTAAATTTGTATTCATTGGATTAATTACATTGATCGCATCATAAACATGGAATTATTTGAATCTAAAAAACGAATTCAATACAAAATTATTTTTTTCGAAAAAATTATTTTCTTGCAATAAAGGCATTATTATCTTACTTCAAAAAATATTTTTATTTAAATAGATTTGATTGAATTTGTATTCATTAGATTAATTACATTTATCGCATCATAAACATTAGATTATTTGAATCTAAAAAACGACTTCAATACGAAATTATTTTTTTCGAACAAAATTATTTCTTTGTAATAAATTCATCATTATTTTACTTCTAAAAATATTTCTGTAGTTATTTTCAATATTTATTAGATATAAAATTGATTGTGATTATTTGAAAAGAAGCTGTAGTAAAATAAATACCACATTATTTTATTCCAATAAAATATTTGTTTGGAATGATGAAATTTTTATTTTCTTCAAGCAAAGAACTATCATTTCTATAGTATACTTTAATAGTATACATAAGTTATTAAAAATTTAAAAACTGGTTTTTTAAATGTTTTCTTATATTCGAATCTTCATGACTCCTAATTTTTTTTCAAGTGCATAGTAGTAGTCAATAGCGTAATAGGTAGCGTGTTAGGTAGTTAGGTAGGATAGGTATGATGGTAGGTAGGGTCGGGGGTTCGAATCTCGGTCGGACAGAGAAATTAGATCGGAGAATTGGCGCAGATTTGTCTTTTTTTTCTATTTATCTCTTTTTGGGGTCACTAAACTATGCATATTAAATTATTTGGCAAGGGCTATATATTTTTTATAAAATGTTTAGCAACAATTAATAAACACGCATTTGATTGAATCAATCATTTTTCCTGTTGATTGGACTAATTAATTTGTTGATTCAACAAAATTTTTTTCTCAGTGCTTCCTGTATTAAAAGACATGCATGTTTTGAATGATAAAATATGTTTTTGATTCAAACAACATATTACATATAATTGATAACATATTGTTAGATTCAAGTAAATTCGTTTATTGAAACAGAAATTTATGGAATTGACTGAAAAAAATGAACCAAGTAAATATATAAGGGAACCAATGTAATATGTTTTGGCAAATGATGAAAAAAATGATTTTTTGCCTTCAAATTTTCATTGGTTCTAGTAATTTTTTCTCTCAGTGTGGGTCGGTGACTTCGCCATTTAATTTATGTGACGACTTCAATAATGAATAATTAAAAATAAAAATGCCAATAAAAGTCATGCGGATTGAAAGAAAAAATTGTCACACCAACGTCTAGAAACGAGCTCCCTTTTTAAAATGAAAATCAATAGATTTCATTGAATGATGGAAAAAAGAAATAATTAAACAATGTAATGACAACGTTTGTTAGTGATAAAAAAAAACCTATACTTACGTCAAGCCGATCCTTCTTCGCTTTGTTAATTCTTGTAATTACAGAATACTTAAAAAAACACGCTGATTAATTTACGTATTTTTTCTCAAACAGAAAGGTGTGCCCGTAAAAAAAAATCCATTTTCATTATCCTGGGCAAAATTTTTGGAGGATTTTCTATCGAGCTTCGTTTGTAGACATTGGTAGCTCGTTTTTTTTTTCGAACAGTCGACATTTTCGGACGGGCCTCGTGCTGAACGAATATTCTACTGACCTCCCGCTCGTTTTTGGGAGCAGAATCTTCCGGCTTCTTCTCAATCGCCAACGTTTTGTTTTTCGTCGTGACGTTCGGTAATTCGCCCTCAAATTGTTGAACGTAACTCGCGACGATCGAGAAGCGTTTCTTCGGTAACTCGACGATTTCCGGTTCGGAATTCCTCATTTTTCCAATTGGCTTTGATCTGTTACTCGTGACTTGCTCTTTCTTAGCAACGAGCCAGGATTTTTCCGGCGTTTTGTCGATTTTCGCCGATTTTCTCGCATTCGCTTCCCGCCTCTCGTTTATCCGCTCCATTATTGCCGATTCCCCGTTTGAATCGTCATTATTCTTTTCACGAGGATTTTCATCAGGTTTTACTTCAGAATTTACTTTCTCCTTCGAACGATCCGATATTAATATCTCAATGACCGACGGCTCTTCTTCATCCTCCTCCGAATCGGTTTCTTCACTTCCGGAATCGTCCTCTTTCGCTTCTTCGTTTCCTGATTCGACCTCTTCGTCCTCATCGATTTCATGGTCGGAATTCTCGTCTCCAATCTCTTCATCGCTCTCTGAAGAATCTTCGATGTCATCGGATTTTTCATTGTCCTCGGATTCTTCATTCTCTTCGCTACTTTCAGTGACTTCACTGTCAGACAATACCGATTTTATACCATCGAGAGTCTTTTGCAGCAACAGCTCCGCATCCGTAACATCCTCGTCCGAATTTCCCTCCCTCGGTCCGAAAATTTCAGATTTCTGATCAACACTCTCCGAATCCGAAGAATCGAGAACCTCGCCACTTTCTTGGGCCTCTGAAGAGTCGCGTTCTTCCGAATTATTCAAGGAATCATCATCATCTTCGGACTCTTTGGATGCTGAAGACACTGAGATTTTCAATTCCTTCGACGAATCTTTCATTTCAATTTTCGGATCTTCTATTTGCACACCGACGGTCTCAATTTTTTCGACTCCATTAACATTCTGATGAATAATTATCTTCCTAATTGCCATTGGCTGTGGTTTTTTGAGGGATAAATGTTTGACCTTCTCAAATTTTGGCGGATTTACCGTCATCGGTTTCGAGACTCTAAATTCAAGGTTTTTTTCCGTCGAAATTGACAAATTTTGTGCTGTGATGCGTGGTTTACCCTTGAAGATTGGAATTCGTGAGGGTGTTTTGGTCTTCGTGAATTGTCCCACCGGAAGTGCCTTTTTCGATGCTTCGTCAGGAAGCTTCCCAGTCTTCATTGTCAACTCTTTCTCTCTCGAGATTTTTTTGGGAATACTGGTGGGTTTTTTTTCTTTAACGATCGGAGCTATTTTGCTCCTGGAAATTGATTCTATTTTCTTGTTCCTGGGCACAATTGTCGCAGTTTTGCTCCTGATAATCGGATTATTGATAACCGATTTGACAACTTCATTCGGTTTCTTGACGATCTTCGCGCTTTCCGCCATTTCGTGACTCCTCGATGGCGGACATTTTGTTTCCAATGGTTTCGCCGCTTGAATCGCGAGGCTCGAATTGCCATTGATGAATTTCCCATCAGTTGAATTTGCCCAATCTGCTGGATTTTTCCCATCAATTGATTTTTTGCGATCAGTTGAATTCTGCCCATCAGCTGAATTCTTCCCTTCGGTTGAATTCTTCCCATCGGTTGAATTCTTCCCATCGGTTGAATTCTTCCCATCAGTTGAAGTTTTCCCATCCGTAGAATTTTTCGCAACTTGCTCGGCGACCTCTTTGGCTTTTGACATCGTTGTCATCTTCGGCACACTGCCAAACATGATGGCGGTCTTTCTCGTGCCAGTGTTACATTTTTTAATTGGTCGTATCGATATTTTTTTGGCGAAGGGTCTCTTGATCGGTGATCTGGGACGTGTTCTCTGGCCCAGAGATCTGGGCATCACGTTTGTCTGAACATGTCCGAGTGTCATCTTGTTTAATGATGTTTTAAGGGTTTTGTCGATATTTCGCCCAAAAGTCTTTTCGACAGCCAAAGAAGTCTTGTGATCGGAGGCGTTGCTTTCAGGATTTTTGATCCGTCTGTTTGGATCCGAAATTTTGGTATTTTGGGATTCTTGTGAAGGGGCGCAATCATTCACTACTGTAGCTGGCAAACCGGTAACTTTTAATTCAAAAGTGTCAGTAAGATTTGGAAAAATTAATGGAGGATCGTGTGACGCTTTTTCAGAGGGAGAGATCTCAACTTTCGATGGGAGTTTTTCAATGAAAGCGTTTGAAATAGCAACCAACTGGATTTTTGATCCAATTTCTTCAACCTTTGGAACGACAATTGAGACTTCTCTTTCTGTAGGTGAATTGTCCATTGTTATGTTTTTGGTAAAGGAAATCGGAACATTGGAAGGAGTCGCTTCAGCGCTTGAAGGATCAAGATTTTTTGATTCCAGATTTTCGATGGCAGGATCAACGATCAGAGATTTTGCTTCCAGAAGTGTATTATTTATAGTCTTTACAAGCAATTCGTTAGCAACATTTGAAGGAGTAGCTTCAAACTTGGGGCTCGCAAAATCAGGTACTAAAATTTGTGATTCGAGTCTTTGATTGATCAATGCAACAATCGGAGATTCCGCTTCCGGAAGTGAATTTATCATAGTCTTTTCGGACGATTGGTCAGCAATATTTGGGAGTGTAGCTTCAGCCTTGGGTTTTATCAAATCAGACATTAAAATTTCGGATTCATTTTGATTTTTGTTGGGAGAAACAACAATTAGGGATTCCGTTCTCGGAAGTGCTCTAATTGTAGTCTCTTCAGAAGAAGGACTCGCAATAATTGAAGGAATATTTTCAACCTCATCCCTCGGAAAATCAGGTACCAAAATTTCTGATTTTAGTTTTTGATCAACGGCAACGACAACCAGAGATTTCGCTACCGGACTCCCTATATTCGTATTTTCAATCCCAGTTCCAGAAACATCAGGCACTAAAACTTCGGATTCAATCTTTCTAATCCCAGAAACGACTATCACAGATTCTACTTCCGGAAGTGACTTCCTCTCATCGCTCAAAGCAGTCCCATCGATCAATGGAATTCCTCTGTCCTCGGTCAAATCAGGGAGTAAAATTTTTGATTCGATTTGAGAATCAGGGGCAACAATCTGGGATTCCGCCTCCGGAAGTGACTTCATCGCGGTCTTTGCAGAATTATCAGTGAACCCGATATTCTGTGAATGAACTACAATCTGATGGGCAAACGTTTGGACAAAAGCATTTTGCATCAAAGGATCTACTTTGATTTGGGGAATCGATGGTTCTATGTAGATCTCGCTACGTTTTGTGCCTCTCGTTGGCTCGATCCTCGTCTGCAATAAGATTGATGATTTCGCGGACATTCCCAAGCCCATTTCACTATTGTCATTAGCTTCGACAATCTCGGAGGATTTTTTATCTTCGATCGTGTCCTTTGCGCCAGATCGATTGTTACAGGACACATCAGTATTATTATCGTTCAACAAAACACTATCAGACTTGACTAAATTCGCTAATTTATCGCTAACTGATGGGACAATCGCAGAACAAGCATCGGTTAAAGGATCCTTCGAACGAATATCCCGATCACAATTTTTTTCCCGGCTGATTTCGGGATTTTCAGGTTTTCGTGAGTTCAAGGATTCAGGATTCTGCACGCTCGTTCTCAAGGATGTTAAACTAGCCCTTGACAACGGTAATTTTGCCATCATCGTTGTAAATTTACTTCTCAGAGATCGTAAATTCAAGCGAGACTGAGGAACATCCGTGATCGGATTTTTGTCCAATATGGCGGCTGTCTTATCGTTAATGTCGGGCTGCGAATGAGGTTTATCGATTGCTGCGACCTTCGAGATGATTTCGTCTTGCGCGTGATCGCATGGAATAATTTTTTCATCGTTCGATCGGACGATCGAAGTTTCGAGCTTCGAGGCTTCGCTGTCGGTCGAATTGATGACTAAATCATGATCTTTATGAGCGACAATGACGTTAGTTTTGATGATATCTTCAGACACGATTTTACGTACCGTTTTTACAGCCGTCCTTTCCTCAACCTCCATTTTTGTCGCCATTTCACCATTTCCACGACCATTACATTCAGACTCACTCTCTCTCGGCTCCTCTCGAGTCGCATCATTTGCAATTTTCCGCTCAGCGATTGGAAAATCCGATTTCATCGTGATTTCAGGGTTCTCCTTCGTTGAGGGCATCAGGGACGTTTCGACGATACTTCTCGATGACAATCCTTGCAGTGCCGCGGTCAAGGGTCCAAAAAGTTCTTCCGGAAGTCCCTTGACAGCCGACAATAATTGTTCAACGGCCACGCGATCGTTGGAATTTATTTCACGATTGGTCGTTCGCATCGACGATGAATCAATCTCACATTTCTCTCTCGTCGGCTCTGTAATTGAAATATCTTTTTCACCCGCATCGATCATCCTCGATACTTTTTCTCTTACAGATGATTCGATATTGGTCGAATTGTCATTAAGGATGAATTTCCCATCACTTGAAATTTTCCCATCACTTGAAATTTTCCCATCACTTGAATTTGTCGAATCAATTGCAATTTTCCCATCAGTTAAAATTTTCTCATCGCTTGAGATTTTTCTATCACCATCCTTTCTTGATTCTCCTTCCTTCTGACTTTTAACGCTTATACTCGTGCCATCATAATTCATAGCGGAAATTCCGTCGTTGTTCGTCATCGAGATCGAAATATCGCTCGTCCGATCGACCCTCTCAGAACTGCCGGATAAACCGATGGGATTATTATCGACATTGTTTCTCGACTCAACGACCTCTCCAATATGCCGAATCTCGTCGTTCCTCGACGTTTTTCCTTGCTGTTGAAAATTCTCCTGCAACGCTGCGAAATCATCAACTACGTGAGACATTACCTGCTTCTTTGCTTCCTTCTCCTTATCGTCCGCTGCATCTTCCCCAATTGCTATTAAACCACCGATCGCATCAGCCGCATCTTTAGAGAAAAAAAATCCCATCAAATCGATACAAAGAGTAGTTCCCTCGAAAAACTTTTGTCAGTGAGATGAATAATTTACTAACCCACATTTGGTGCGGCCTCTTCATTCTCCAACCCCGACGGTGGACCCCAAATTCTCATCAAAAAAGGCTTCAACTGATTTTTCTGAAGCTCCAACAACGCGGCATCTTCGTTACCCGCATTGTCATTAAGGGCCTTCACAGTCTCGATCAGTGTGAAATTACCCTTCGCTATTATATCTGCGCACTATTTAAATAAAAAAGTCAAATCTCAACAATCTATTCTAATTTCTGTAATATTGAATTCAACCGGTGGGAAAAATTCAAGTGATGGGAAAATCAACTGATGTCGAATAAACTGATTGGAAAAATTAAGTCGTGGGATATTCGTCATCAATGACATACAAAATTTCAATGATTTCAACTGATGGAAAAATTCAAGTGACGGGAAAATCAGCTGATGTGTAAAATCAACGGATGGGAAAAATTCAAGTGGTGGCATATTCTTCATTAATGAAATAAAAAAGTTAAATCTCAACAATCGATTCTCCTTTTTGTCATATTGATTTCAACCGATGGGAAAAATTCAAGTGATGGAAAAATCAACTGATCTGTAAAATAAGCTGATGGGAAAAATTCAAATGGTGGGATATTTGTCGTCAATGACAATATGAAATCTTCCTCAATTTTCAAAAATTAAATCGTGGTGGTTTTTTTTAAATAATTTTTTTGGAGGATGGTGATTGCTAGGATGGGAATAATCGAGCACATACGAACTTTTTTCTGTCTCTGACGAATAGCCTGAGCAACGGCCGACCAAACATCGCCCTTCGACGACCTCAGAGCTTCTTTGGCCTCGCTCGGGCTCAGAATACCGACGTCGTCGATGCTGTCGGGTGTCTCTTTACCGCGAGTTTGCGACAAAACTTGAACTGTCTCGATGAGATGCGGCCAATGTTTGTTAAGCCAGTCAACGGGATCGGCGGCACCCTGTGCGAGGGCCACTTGTATATCGTCGGCGGAGAAACCATATTTTTCAGCGTCCCTCAGGAGCTCAACGAGCTCGAGACCCTGACGAGTCAATGTCGACTGACCCGGATGGAGGCCCGATAAAGCTTCCGGCGCGTATCTGGTCTGGCTCGGTTCCTAAAAAAAAAAAAACCAAGAGAAATCCAATATTAAGTAGAGAAGGCGAAATAACTTCTTTTGAATTTATCGTGAAATTCAAAGCACTGGAAAAAAAAATTTTATCATACATTATTACAATATTATTATTATTATTATTATAAAATAATATTTTAAATGATATTTATTAAAAATAATATTTACTATAATAATGTATAATAAAGATAACGTATATTTGTTGTATTAAAAAAATAATAAATCATTAATTAAGCATGATAAGCATGCGTCGTATTTCGAGATACTTTTTTTGTTTTTTTTTGGGGGTGGGTGTTTTTTTTTAGATTCATCTAATTATGCATACTTTCACACCGAGGCTACATAAATTAAAAAAAGAAACCATGTTGTATTAACCAGACAAGCGTTAATTACACGATGAATAAGGACGAATAATTACACGATGATGGAAAAACGATGATTATTCAGAGGAAAGAAAAACCGGGAAAAATCACAACGCTGACAATTGGGAAATGATTTTTGTTTTGCTCTTTTTTCGAGTTTACCCTGGAACGAAAATACAGCTGCGAATCGATGGAACTTCTTCTCGTGCAATGCGAGGAATTTGTCGACGTCGGATAATTATGTTGATCATTTAGTTGCTGCTGATGATGATGGATATTCCCCGGATAAAGATCCGGACTGTTCACGTATCTGGTTTCATCCTGAAAAAACAAAAAAACAAAGACAAATCTTCTCGATCGAGCTCGCAGTGTCGAAAAATTCGTCAATTTTCGACGTATTACCTCGGAATCGCCGCTGTCGTCGCGATTAAGAAAAAGATTAGATCTTTTGATGTTTCTGCTTGGTTTCGATGGCAATACGTCGTACGTCTGCGAAAAAAAACTATCGATCGAGTAATCGATTTTCCAAAAATTGTTGAAAAGCAATGACTTTATAAAATGATTGGTTTTGTAGTGGATCTATCGAGGAAAAGTTTTAAGGATCTATTAAGGATCTGTTTGATCCATTAAAAATTTACGATGGAGAATATGAAGGAGGTGTCTGAGAGCCTAATTTTGCGAATTTAGCTCTGACCTGCGTCGAAATGCTCTGAGGCGGTGGAGAAGTTCCTCTCTCGATGGAAATCGCGTTTGGGCTGACCATCGATGTTTTCCGTTGGACAACGTCGTTTATCCTCGTCGACGGAGAAACGGACGATGCAGTTTCCACGACGATCGACGATAATGGCGGATTATCGATCATCGATGAAGCGATTTCTCTGATCGGCGAGGTCGAAGTCGACGTCGTCATCGTCACGATTTTATGCGACGAAATCGGTGAAGTCGAGGAAGATTCGTTGGCTTTCGTCGTCGCTGAACTGGATCCACTTTTCTCATCGCGATCCCAAATCTCATCGATCTCGGGATCTTCGATATATTCCGGAAGATCCTCTGGAAATCGGTAAATATCTCGTTTAAAAACTGACCGCATTGAAGAAACGAATGAATCAAAATAAAACTTCATTCATGAAGAAACAAAGATTAAGGAAACAACGTTCAAACGAATATAATAATTAAAAACTTCACAAGGAAATACGATAAATAAGAAACCATGAAAATGAATGGAAGCCCAAATAAAAATAAGAAATGAAAAAATAAAGATAGAAAATTTATCAATTCAGAAAATTGGAAATAAGGAAAAAAAATGTATAAATTGAAAGTAAAATGAATTAGGAGTGTGCGAAATGATGCAACGAGACACGAATGAATAATAATGAGCGTAATTTGAGTTTTACCGAATAATAATACGTTAAAACTCAAATTCATCATCGCATTTTTAATAATGATGGCAACGATGTGTTATCTTTTGACAAATGTCTCTTTATTATTCATTCATTTCGACGAGTATACATTGCAAACGAGAAAAAAGGTCCCATTTTGTTGAATATTAAAGTAATCGTAAATAGAGTCGCTTGTAAAAAAAACTGCACGGAGAAGCGAAAAATTTAGCGATAGAGACGCGCTAATACAGAATCGATGATTAACGAAAAAAAATGTAGATTTTGTGAATTTCGCTACGTGGCACAAGGAAGAAATTAATCTACGCTTCTAATCGAGCAATTGTGGAAAAAAAGTATAATTTTCCTCAAAGCGATCTAAAATCCTCGATTAAAGTGGAAAATTCGAGAAATCCGCTACTTTGGCATTTTCGTGCCGAAGGAAAAACTAATTTTTCTTCTCATTCTACCTTTGCCATTTCCCGCATTGGCACTGTCACCGCTCTCCTCGCTGTTGGATATTCTCACACTTCCGGTAGTCTTATCAAGATTTTCCGTCCTCGAATTATCAGCGACACTCGTCAATATCTCGCTCGAATCGTCCTCGTCGTTTGTCGCACTCGTTGGTAATGCGCTGCTCCTGGTTTTGCAACAAACGACGCAAATTTTTTCCCTCGCTTCGTTGATGAAAGTGCAATGTTCGCAGGACCATTCCTCAACGAGGTTATCGCCATTTTTCTCATTCTTCACCTCCATTGTCGCCTTTTTCCCATCATCCTCCGGACGTTCGCCATCTCTCGGCGTTTCTTCCGCGGCTTTCTGACCTTTTGACCTTGAATCGGTGGATCGCGTTTCAAGCCTCGATTGAGCGTTCAATCGTGAATTCTTCCTCCCATCAACTTCATCGCGATTGGACATTCTCGATGGACTCAACGGTGGTATTTGGCGTCTGGCTGCAACGGGTTTTTGAGAATTTTCACATTTTCCTTTGTTCTCACGGTCGGAACTCTTCAGCGAGTCGCGCCTCGCGGAATCCGCCATTTTGTGCAGCGCGGGACTCGGACTGCGCGGCGATTCCGCCATTTTGTTCGGCTGAGCTCTGCGCGTCGTCTCCGCCATTTTGTGCAGCGATGGACTCGGACTGCGCGGCGATTCCACCATTTTGTTCGGCTGAGCTCGGCGCGTCGTCTCCGCCATTTTGCGCAGCGATGGACTCGGACTGCGCGGCGATTCCGCCATTTTGTTCGGCAGAGCTCGGCGCGTCGTATCCGCCATTTTGTGCAGCGCGGGACTCGGACTGCGCGTCGAATTCCCCATTTTGTTGTTCATCGAGACGACGTTCGTCCTTTCCGCATAATCCTCCGACGAGCTGTTGACTCTCTGACGGGACAAAGCGACGGATCTACGATCGGACGAGTCATCCTCGATGCTGCTTGTTCTTCTTCGATCTCGAGCATTTCCGTTCTGACTTTTCAGCGAATTCCTTCGTGCGCTCGTTCTGCTCGAGGAATCTCTTGGATTCAATGTTCCGCCTCGTTCTTCCTCGTTCTCGGATTGTTGTCTCGACGAGCGACCGTTGTTTCTCGGGTTTATCTTGTCGTTGTATCGTCGCCCATCGCCGATTCCCAACGAATCGCGTTGAAAGGACGAAACTTTGAGATGCTCGTGAAAGGACGACGCGCGATTGCGCGCTCTTCGATCATCGTCCGATTGCTGACGCGACGTTATTCCACGAACTTCAAGGTCCTCGTAATCGTAATTCCTCGACGAAGAAACGCTCGAATCACGTTTGTTCTTGTCGCTTGTAATTCCCGACCACCTTTTCGTCTCCGAAGAGCCATTTATCCGATCGTCGGATCGCCATTTTCTGCGAATAAGATGACAACAAGATAAAAATCAACCAAATCATTCCCATCCGATTTCGGCTGTGATAGAATTGGACTTTCCGATCAATTGAAGGCTCAGACACATCGCAAGAAGCATTAAATTGAATGAGGAGTGCAAAAATCAGCACACTTACCCATCGCGACTCTTCGACAGGGTCGATCTGTTGTCATCGTCATCCTGATAAATTCTGTGACGACTCTTCGAGACGCTGCTGCGCCTGAGATTTCTCGAGCTTCTCGACAAACGATCGTCAAAGTCCGACGATTCGTCGGATTCCTCGGAACTCGCGTCAACCGGTGAATCCGGCGATCTTCGTGATCGTGAACGCGATGCGACGGATTTTCGTGACTTCAAACTCGGCGATGGGGACGGTGCGCGACTTCGTCGGCTCGATTTTACACTTCTCGCTGGACTTGGCCCGCGTGACAACGTTCCGGGATAATGTTGTTGCAACATTTGTTGGGGATTGTAACCCATCGGATAGGACCACATCGCCGGATGATTCAGGCTTATTGTCGAACCACCGATGGGAACGTCCCAAGGATTCATCGGTGGATACCAAATCATTGGCATTCCTCTGGGTCCCAAATGTGCTACTGATTGGGCCTGAAAAAGCACGAGTTCCGTTCATTAATTCGTTGCAAACGTCTCATTTCGTTGCTTTATGATGTTGATACTGCTATTAGCTGATTTATGTTGTTTCCTGTGGGCGTTGTTTTTTACGGGTTTTCTGCATGCTTAAATTTTAGGTGTTTTCTTGTTTGCTGTTGTTGTCTCGACGTTATATTGGTGTATGTCATTGTTGTTTGTTGTTTTTTGTGTTGTATGTGGGTCATTCTATGTCAAATCGACCTAGAGTCGGCATCGACCCCTTTATATTTCGATGAAATTTGGTCAGAAGTTTTCGTTTTTAATAAAACGAAGTTCTGCCAATGGAGAAAAATTTTTAAAAAATTTTTTGAAAGTTATCCAAGATTTAATAATTTTTCAAATCTTCTAAGTTTATTTTTTTAAATATCTCGAAAACTATTACAGTTACGAAAAAAATATTCTGGGTTCGTATTGAAGAGTATACTTGTGGCTAGGAAAAAAAAAATATTCCGAAAAAAAAATTTGAAAAATGATGAATGTGGAGAATTTTCAAAAATCGTGAAAATCCAAGTTCCGTATTACATTTTTGGTCCAATTTTTTTTATATAATACCTTGTACTGATCTTGAAAGATCCTGAAATTTTCAAAAAGGTGTTTTTTGTCTTTTCAAAAATATGAATTTTTAATAATCGTGTAAATCCCCGATCAACATTAAATTTTTGGTTACATTTTTTTTTATACATTACCCCTTGTACGGATCTTGAAAGATCCTGAAATTTTCAGGATGGTTTTTTTTTTAATATAAATTTTTAAATTTTGGTAAAAACAAAAATTTGTTTTTTTTTACCTCTCAGTCAAGTAAAGTTGAGCAATCGTGTAGTTTTGTTATTTTGAGCAGTAAAAAAAGTAACAGTAATTTAGTAAAAAAGAAAAGAAATTTTTTACAAAAATTCAAAAATGTATGTTTTTGAAATAAAAACACACCATCCTGAAAATTTCAGGATCTTTTAAGATCGGCACAAGGTATTATAGAAAAAAAAACTTCAACAAACATTTAATGTTGATCGCGGATTTACACGATTTTTAAATATTCGAAAATTCATATTTTTGGAAATACACCTTTCTGAAAATTTCAGGATCTTTTAAGATCAGTACAAGGTATTATATTTAAAAAATTGAACCAAAAATTAAGTACGGAACTTGGATCTTCAAGATTTTTGAAAATTCTAAATTCTCCAAATTCATGATTTTTCAAAATTGTTTTCCGGAATTTTTTTTTCCGTAGCTACAAGTATACTTTGCCAGACGAACCCAGAACGATTTTTTCGTAACTATAATAGTTTTCGAGATATTTAAAAAATAAAGTTGAGAGATTTTAAAAATTATGAAATTTTGAATCTTGCATAACTTTCGAAAAAAAATTTTTTAATTTTTTTCTTTTGGTAGAACTTCGTTTTATTAAAAACGAAAACTTCTGACCACATTCCATCGAAATTGAAAACGGTCGATTCCAACTCTTGGTCGATTTGATATGTAATGACCTATGTAGTATTTTAAATGTTGCAGTTAGTTGTATGTTGCTTCTTTCACGTCGTTTCTTGTATGCGTTGATTTTAGATGTTTTCTTTTTCCCCCAATGTTGTCTTGAGATGATATGTTATTGGTCTATGTCTATGTTGTTATTGTATCCATTGTATTTTATATATTGTTGTTTCGTTGTTGTATATTGCATGTTTTGTGTTTTCTGTATCCATTATTTTTTAGACATTTTATTGTGCGCTATCATTATTTTTGACTTTTTGATGAGCTGTGTTTGTTGGCTGTTATTGTCTCAATGTTGTATGTTGGTTATATCGTACCTTGTCTGTTGTTTCTTCTGTGCGTTGTTTTTGCATGTTTTTGTATGTCTTTCCTCTAAGTTTTTTCAGTATTTTTTGTTTTGGGTGTTGTTATTGTTGTATGGTAAACAGTATGTTGTATCGAATGAAAAGTTACCTGTTGCATTCCTGGATTCCACAAATGAGGCGACGAGAGGTCGCAGACGCTTGTCGATTGCATCATATTTCTAATTGGCGGAGGTGGAGGAGTTGTCGGTGACGGGGAACCGGTAAAACTGTGCCTCGGATTGGTCATGCTCGATGGTCTTTGACCGGTCAAAGTGTCCTTTGTCTCGGGACCACCTGGAGACGTCAACCTTCTTCTGTTCGCGTCTTGGGCCCTCATTGCTTCCTGGTACCTTCGATATCTCTCCTTTGAAGGACAACAGATCATCAACATCAACAACAATAACAACAACAACAACAACAACATATTATCGTCAATTGCGATTCGCGATGAGACAATAATGATGGGTTCTTCATAATTACCTGAAGAGTCGACATCTTGTCGAGACCCGATGGGGAAACATCCTGCGAGGATGCGGTATACGCGATCGACGATCTCGCGATTGTCGACGATGAATCGGGCGTCGTTGGCAATGGCCGAGTCCGAAGATTTTGACCATTTCTTTTCACACTCCCGTGATTATCGCTCGACGAAACCTGCTTCGTAATCTCTCGATTAATTCCATCCCTCTCACGAGCTTCGTTAGTTTTTATTGTTTGTGGATATTCATATCGAGCTTTTTTTCATTCACTACATGTGATGGAATTGTTGGTGATTTTTTTTTTTCAATTTGGTTACCAAAAATTGCAATTACGATCCCAAATTGCATGATGGAAGGATTTCTCATGTACACGTATCTCGTTAATTATATTAATTCATGTACAATTAATATAACGATGTTTGGAGGATTTGCTCGGGTTGGAGGAGATTTGTTGTTGTTTTTTTACGCCGCAATGTAAATGTGCCTGTAATATCGTTTTCCCATACGCCTTATTTTTTTTTTTTTCGTACATCGTGCCAGACATTTGAAGGATGTATATGGAGGTTCGTAATTACTCACTAGACAGTAATTGATATCATATAGCGCTATATTTTTTTTATGTTGATGATTTTCCTTTCGTATCATATATATATATCTAAATAGTTGTATTTCGTGGCCTCGGTGTGACGCATAATTTATAAGATTACACCCAAATCATTGTTTTTTAGCTTCTCTACTCGAGGGACCAGGTTATCCTTTACTTCAGTCGAATATAAAAAACTTAATAAAAAATAATAATGTATAAAAGATCAATTATGAATTAGAGAAATATAATTTTTTTGAGAATTTTTGATAACCTCGTTCCTCTCGAATTCTTTCTAAAAGAATTCGTTGATTACTCGATTCATGCACTCTCCATTTTTATTTTATTTTTATTTTTGGGACGTGGGATCTCTTCGTCGACGCTAATCACGATGATAAATCACGCGAGAGCGCAGCCTACCTGAGTGTTTCTACGATTTCTTCTCGGCGGTGGAACAGGCGGTGGATTGCCCTGCGCTTCGCCTTTCGGCGGCAATGGCGGCCTCGTTCTACAGCTGTTCCCGCTAACGCCGCCATTGTCGTTCGCCTCGCGCGTCGTCTGCTGTATCGCAACTCTACGGCGCGCGTGACCGCGTCTCTTCGGATGTTTGTGATTAACGTCGTCGCATGTCTCGCAGTAAGTCTCGTTGCAAGTGTCGCATCTCGCGAACAAATTTTTCGTACCGCAAAGTGCGCATTTTTGGCCGATGACATTATTGTTATCAGCCGCGTTCGATTGATTCTTGTTGTTCGTCGATGAGATTGGGTTCGATTGATTTTTCGGGGTTGGTGAACTCTGCGATCGGCATGGAAATTCGATGACCTCGTAATCGGGATCGCCGCAATCACCGGTCAAGGACGGCGGCGGTGACCTTGGAGGCGTCGGTGGTCGTCGGGATCCTGGAGAACCCTCCGATAACGGACGGCCTGGCTGCTGTTGTTGTTGTTGCTGCTGCTGTGTGACAAAGAGATTACATCATTTTTGTTTAAGCCATGAATTTTTTATTTCTGATGCCTGATTCTTGTGATTCTGGATTCTTCATTTTTTATTATTGATTTTGCTTCCTCATAAAGGATGCTTTGTTTTCGTGAAAAAAAATTTTTCGCGATTTTTATGCCAATATGTTCAAAATGTCCTAAAACATCGAGAAATTATATTTAGAAAAAAATGTTCGGATGGATGTGTTCGTGTGTGTGTATCCTGAGTTTCAGATGTAAATAATTAATAACTCGAAAACGCTTCGAGTTATCAAGCTAAAATTTGGCCCACTTGTCAAGCACGAATTACTCTTCGTTATGAAAAATTTTTTGTTTTAATTATAACGGGTGTTCAGATTTTATCGACTTTTTCGTTTTTGCAAGAATGGCGTAAACGTTCTAGCCTCTGCAATTTTCAAGATATTGCACTCAAACTTTGTACAGAATAAGTGTAGCTATTAAGGTTGTTTGGTATTGAATTTGGCGAAAATCCATCGAGGGATTAAAATTTTATGAAATTTTGAATTTTTTGAAAAATAGCCTAAACGCTCTAATTTGTGCAATTTTTAAGATATTGTACTGAAACTTTGCACAGAGCTAATATAGCTATCGAGGTTGTTCGCTATTAAATTTGGCAAAAATCCATCGAGGGATAAAAATTTTATGAAATTTTTAATTTTTTGAAAAATATAATTTAAATTTTCAAGATATTGCATTGAAACTTTACACAGAGCTAATATAGCTATCGAGGATGTTCGTTATTAAATTTGGAGAAAATCGATTGAATGGTTAAATTTTTATCAAATTTTTAATTTTTATAAAAGAAGCGTAAACGCTATAACTTTTAAAATTTTTTAGATATTGCAATTAAATTTTGTGAAGAGCCAGTATAGCTATCAATGTTATTCGCTATCAAATTTGGCGAAAATCGATCGAATTTGCACATTGATTACTAATATTTTTCAATAGTTAACAAAGCTTCCTTTACGAGGAAGCCAAATTTGATTGCCATACTTTGTTATAAAGGAAGCTATGTGATTAAGATGAGGATGCAATGTGCAATTTGCACGGTGTTTTTTTATGGCGAGGTTTCAACAAATCTGAATGTTCACAATTTTTTTTTTCAATTTCAACGGAATTCAATTCTCCGATTCAAAAATTGCTCGCTTTTTTTGCAATTAATCAATCAAATAGCCAATTAATTAGCTTTGAGGTGATTTAAGAAAGCAGTGGCTCCATTTACATTGATTACTAATATTTTTCAATAGTTAACAAAGCTTCCTTTACGAGGAAGCCAAATTTGATCGCCATACTGTGTGTTGAAGGAAGCTATGTGAACTATGGATAAAGATGAGAAAGCAATGTGCAAATTTCAATTTGCAGGGTTTTTTCTGAGCCATGAATTCTTTATTCCGCCTGATTCTTGTGATTCTGGATTCTTCATTTTCTATTATTGATTTTTTATTCTTAATCGTAAATTCTCAATTCTTAATCCTTGATTCTTGTTTTTTGATTATTTTTAATCGTGAATTCTGAATTCTTAATTTTTTATTTATAATGAAGATCGTCTTGTCTTATCAGCTTTCCGCTTGTAAGATAACAAAATTACATTTTTTATGATTGATTTTTGATTCTTAATAGCAAATTTTTAATTCTTGTGATCTTTCATATTTGATTCATAATACTTAATTTTTAATTCTTGATTTTTAATTTCAATGACGGTCACTCTGTGTTCCAGCTTGTAAAATTGCAAGGTATCATTTCCGGCACAATCAACGAATGTTTTAGGAAAAAAATCTGAAATTCATAGAATTTTTTGATGACTCACCAAGACCCAATGGGGCATTGTACGAGCCATTCTCAGACGCGTTGAGGGATTCGATATGGCCATCGGCCGCCATCTTTCTGCTCCCGAATTCTGTTGAAAAAAATTTACAAAGAAAAGGAAAAGCAAAAAGTGCATTAGGCCCAGCAGTTATTTTTCTGAACAATAATTGGAAAATTATTGTTCACTGTTACACATTATTCCTCTACACGATCCTTGATTAGGAATTCTGCATTTTCAAGAGTGGTTCACAAAAAATTGTAAACATTGTTGCATTAAGCTGCATCTTTCACTCCTGCATTTCTTCGAATGTTATTCGAGGCGTCTTTCAATGTGCGAATAAAAATTCTATCATGTTTATATCCATAGTATACGCGCAAAATCGTTAGTTCTATTAATAAAGTGAAAGATACGAAAACGTTGGCTTGTCTAAAACTTGAGAGACGCTTTCAGCCGGCATTCTAGAGCAATCCTGTCTATGTTATGTCTCAATTTGTCTATTTGTATCGAGAGTGACTGATATTCACCCGCTCTCTGCCTTCGGAATAAAAAACGCCAAATAGCAAAGTGAAAAATTTTGAAAAAAGTTAAAATCGCAAATTTTGATAAATTCATCTATTTTTCGCAAATAAAGACACCGTTATATTTTGCTGTACCCATCAGTTGGGATTTTTTGTAATTCTTCTGAAATATTGATTTCCTCTTGTGAGCCAAACTTTTTGTGTGCTTTTTGTACCGCAAGATCCCCAAAACTATCTGGTAAAATTATTCCAATTTTCCAATTGATGGAACTGCTTTAAATTACATTGAGAAAAAAAATGTTTGAGAAGGGTTTTTTCGATTTCGTGGGGGAAGAGAAGGGAGGAAGAAGCTTTCACCGAAAATATAAGCACGTTAGAGTCGACCGATGACGATCTATTTGTGAAACTAAGGAAAAGCAATTCTCCCTCTCTGTCGCGCTTAAAATCCAAGAATAGACCTTAAGAGTCTCTTCGATCTAGCGAACTCGGCAAATGCACGTAAAAAATCATGCGGCATCAAATTCGTTAGTAGATTTTTCCCCCTTGAATTTTGCCGTTAATTAACTCTAAAAAAAATTAGGGGTGCAAATAAACATCAGCCAACTTTTTCCCAATTTAGAGCTTAAAAAGGAAAACACCAGAAATCTCTGAAAGAGTATTCCTTCGTGGTTTTCTTTTTACGTCAAAAGGTTTAAAAGTGTGTTTGCATGTGGGTGAACGCGGAAGTCCGCAAATAGTGCCAAAAAATAAGAAACTCTCAAAACAAAAAAAACCGTTGTGGAGAATTTTCTTGTGCTTTCGGACAAAATCAAAGGAATCTAAAATTGCGAAAAAACAAAAATCAAGATTTCGAGACAAATGACAAAAATTGAGATATATGAGTGAATGGAAGGTTAAGCAAATCTCATAGGAAAGTTGCCATTAAGAGCGCTTTATTTAGACGAGGTGGCAAAAGAGGAGCCCGGCTCATTTCATACTAAATCTATATATATATATACACTATAAACTATAAATATATAAAAATGAATATGACGTTTGTGCAACTAAAAATAATGTACTAAAAAATTGTCGGCATCAAAAAGGTCGTTGAACTCCGCAAAACGCTTTTTTTGTTCTCGAACCAAAATGGAGGATCAACGTTTGTATTTATTTCTGCAATTTCTGCGAATCAGAGGGGAATCCATTTACTCACGCGACGTCAAAATTCCAATTTTTTTTGGCCCATGAGATTCCCAAAGTTTTTCACTAATTTTAGTTAATATTAGGCGATTATGTTGTAATTAACGAAAAAAATCAATCTTGATGAATTATCACAGTGGATCTATAGATCCACACTCACACTCATGTGACCTCGAGGAGGTCTCTTCGACGTCGTTGCCCTCGCTGATTTTTCCTGATTATTTTATTATTCGTCGTTGAAAAAAAATTAATTAATTCTCCTCTCCGCAACTTTTTTTTTAATCGTTATTTTTGTTTTTCAAACGCGTCGATTCGGGAAGAACCTCCGATTGTATTATAAAGAGTGCAACTGACGGGAATATACGAGTTGAGGAAGAGCGAAAATTTGAAATACATCTATAGTTGCTTTTCTATTTTCGTAACGGCGGAGGCTGGATTTGTGCCCATCGCCATCACCAAGGCGCGTCCTCGAAGCGTCGCTTTTTCCTTTCCCACTTTCGCATAAATATAAACGTTCGGAACGACTAAAGAGGCACGATTTTCAAATTGCAGTCTCCAAAATGAACGATTTGAATATCAAAGAAACAAGTGAAAATCCAGTTTTTTCATAATTTTTTTCGATTTTACAAATTTTAATTAACGCTGTGATAATTCTAAACAATTTTTAATTCCTTCCGATGAAAAATTCAAAAACAATGATGAAATTTATGAATTGTTATTTCAATTTGCTCCGAAAATTCTCAAATAATGAAATAATTGATAATTTCAAGTATTAATTTTCCCGTATTATCCCTGAAAAACAAAGGAGGAAAAACCGATACCATGTCAAATGGTACCAATTTCTTTAAAACCTTAATTCTCAATTTTCAAACAAAATTCAGGATTAAAATTGAAGATGTAAAAAAAGGAACCTTAATCCTTAACAATTTCTAGGGGTCCGATAGACCCCAACGATTTTCAAAAGTCTGTAACTCACGATGAGTCAAAAATAGAGAAATTCACGTTTTTGTTCTTATATTATAATTTTTATTTTCGTTAAAAAACCAATTGGTCCTTTTTGATGTCTAGTAGTATTTTTTTTATTCAAATATTAGCGTTAGTATTTGAATTATAGACAATTTTTCTCGTGAATTTTAATGGACCATATGGGACCGCTATGAAATTCCTAGATAGTGGGACCGTTAAGGGTTAAAAATTAAAAGTTGTCAAATCCAGGAATCAACTTCCTCAAAATCCAACTATAATGACCAATAGCTTAAGATTCAACGAATAAATGTCAAGTTATTGTCACAAATAGTAATTTAATTGAATATTCATCTTTAACAAGCGTTAATAAAGCTGTAAAGTATACGTAAATAAATAAATCACGATTTCAATTTGTTCAAAAACTTCTACCGTATGAAATAATTGATAATTCGAAGTATCAATATCCAAGTATTATCTCTGAAAACCCAAGATCTTAAAGATGGTGAAAAACAGATGGCATGTCAAATGGTACCTATTTTTTTCAAACCTTAATTCTGAATTTTCAAATAAAACCGAAGATTTACAAAAAAATAACCTCAAAAACTCCAAATTGAGAAATTCAAGAATTCGCTTACTCAAAATTCAACAATATAATGACCAATAGGTGAAAGTTCTATGATAAATATCAATTATTACCACAAATAATAATTTTATTCAATATTTACCTTTAATAAGCCTTAATAAAGCTGTAAAGTATGCGTAAATAAATAAATAATGATTTCAATTTGCTCAAAAACGTCTAAGTAAGGGTTGGTTTCTTCACACAGGGTTATCTGGCGGATAACATATATTATCCGCCAGATATCCTGTGCTTATGAGGCATAGAATATCTGCCGGATAAAGTTATCCAGAGGTGAAGAAACCGGGCATAAATAAATTATCCTTGAAAACCAAAGATCGTAAGAAAATGTGAAAAACAGATGCCTCGTCAAATGATACCAATTTTTTTCAAACCTTTCACTCTGAACTTTCAAATAAAATCGAAGATTTAAAAAAAAGAACCTCAAAAACTGAAAATTGAGAAACCCAAGAATATACTTCCTCAAAATCCAACAATAATGTCTCATAGATCAACATTCAATAAATAAACATCAAGTTACTGTTACAAGTAATAATAATTTGATTTAATACTCACATTTAATAAGCCTCAATAAATAGAGGGGTGACACGGACCGCTAGAATCTTCTTCTGTTCTTCTTTTTACCTTCTTCTCTCAATCTGGACGCCACAGGCCACAGGTTTTCCGTGTCAGCTAGAGTCTGACCGTTAGCATCGCAACACAGGATGTCCGTCTTTTTTGACGTCAAACTTCGTCACTCGTGGCGCTAGTAGTCTTCGCTCTTCATAGAGGATTTATAAGACACGACAACTAGCGCCACGTATACAGAGTAAAAGAGAACTAAAAAATGCGGACAGAATGCGTACACTTTGAAGAACAGGGACGCGACGATCGCAGCGTTCGTCGGGCGGAAATATTCGAAAGCTTTCCGCTCGCGCATGCGTGCTGTGGGTGTTCAATCTCGGCAACCACCTGCGCGCTCCCGATATTCGGTTCTCCTTTATTTTCCTCTCGCGGCTCGCCCCACTCACTTGCACTCGCTCACACGCACACATGCACGCGCGCGCGCGCGAGCTCCTTTCGTGCGACTCCGTTTCCGTGTGTGAAAATTAACGTTCTACGCGCGCAGTTGTATCGGACTTTCCAGGGTGGGGATAGAAAAAGTCGTTCTTCAATACAGCGGCGCATCCATTGTGGATTCGTAGCGTGTCTCGAGAGTGCGCGTTTTCTATTCTACGAGTAAAAAAGGTTTTTACGCGCGTTTGTAAACCCGTTTTTTTCGCGACATCCCCGTAAAATATCGATTATTCCGCGATAATCGTTGGGCGTTGTTACAAACAATATATCCGTGACAAATCGGTAAAATACATAAATTCGCGAATACATCGCGGTATTCACAACGAAGCGCCCCTCGCACGAAACCCGTACGCAGAAGCCACCAAAGATTTCTTCACGCGTCATCTCTTAGATCATCGTTGTGACATTATATATATATATACGGGCATTGTACGAGGATTTCGCCGATTTTCTTCACTCTGCTTCGCCCTCGTGAGTAGCTGGAACTCTTTCTTATTTCCATAACCGTACAGTCTTCGATTGAAGAAAAAAAAACGTTCCAACGTTTGGTAAACAAACGCCGACTCCCCCGGGCAAGTCTGTGCGAATTTTTTTCGAGACGCTCCTGTGTGTACGCTCCTTTACCGGCAATATTTTTTTTACATATATGCATGTTTAATGACGATTTCGATGCGATAACATTGAAATATAATCGAACTCCCGGTCCACCCCTCTCTGGTCGATGTATGAAAACATTTTCTGCATTGATTCGTGCGATATATATGCCCATAGATCTATATATATGTAGCAAGAAAGCGAGAACGCCCCGTGAGATTATCGAACGGCGACAAAAATAATGTATAAAAGCACGAAATTCTGTGCTGAGTTCAGTGACACAATTTCGCGTACGTGGCACGTATTATCCTTCTCAATCGCGAATATTTATTCTACATTATGGATTCTTCGAAATTACGCCACTGAAGGCTCAATTTGCATCGTGAATATTCATATTTCTTTCTAAAAAAAAATTCACGTCAACCGGTTTCGTTTTTATTTGCATGATAATTGTTCAAATTCGTATCTTTTACTCTTGGATGAAAAACAAAATTCCATACAATAATCGTATATCCTTAATGTCACATTTTGCGCGCAAACGCTCGGATACAGAGTGGGTAGGTCGCAAAAAAAAGATTAACGCGATATTGCTGATTCTTTGATTGACATTTGAAATCACTTGTTCTGTGAGATAAAAAAAAATCGTCGCGGGTGGGCGTACACCCGGCAGATGTTTAGGCCGTATTTGGTGCTGGAACATTTTCTCCTGACGGTCATAGAAATATTGTTGAAATTTCTATAAAAACTTGAATTTAAAAAAAAAGAAAAAATTCAAATTTTCAAAACCGGCTATATGGTACCATCTCTAACGTGAAATTATTTCGTATGGAGACCTTTTTTAAAAACTACGACAGGATATCTACTGTACCGACGATCGACAATGAAAATGTTATTCTACGTCTTTTTAGCGCGATCTGGGGGAAATTAAAGATACTTTTTTTGTTTTTATCGATTCTAGAGCATGGCAAACATGTTTTTTTTACAAAACATTGCATCTCTCTTGTATAGAGACTGTTTTTTAAAAGTACTACAGGATTTCTACTATACCGACGGTCGACAACGAAAATTTGATTCTAGCTGTTTTTAGCGCGATTTCGAGGAAATGAAAGATTCTTTTTTTCTTTTCATCGATTCCAGAGCTTGGTATTTTTATTCTTCATAAAACCTTGAGGTATTTGTCACGAAAAATAGACGGAAATATTATAACATGCTGCCAACGCCTCTCGCCCACGCGTCATTCTCTATTTCCAGCGATTATCTTTGAACTATGACGCTATTATTGAGAGTCTTTATGGCACAATTTATGCGAACTTTCAATGATCTCTCGGATAATTTTTTTGCCGTTCCACGAGATTTATGATACGATGCATTCCCAACGGCCATCTCAGAATCATTTATAGAAGACCTTTCACGCTGCATGTGCTATGTTTTTTTTATTTATTTACTTCGAATCCTTCTTAATGAATACTTCGAGCCACGTTTTCGTTAGACGTGTATTTACAGCAATTAAAATAATTATAATGAGAAAAAGTCTTCATATAAAGTGACGAAAAAAAAATTGATAGAAAATTAATTATCGCCATTTTTTCTTCGATCAGTATCCGTGCTCTTGATATCCTCCTCCGTGACTACCATGATGACCTCCATGTTGACCTTGACTCTCGGAACCGTAACCTTGCTGACTGTGACCTCCGGTACCGTATCCTTGCTGACCTTGACCTTGACCTCCGGTACTGTATCCTTGCTGGGGTTGACCTCCAGTACCGTATCCCTGACCGTGACCCTTAACGCCGAATCCTTCCTGACCTTGATCTTGAGTGCCGAACCCTCGTTGACCGTGTCCTCCAACTCCGAGCTGACCGTGTCCCTGACCTCCAAAATTCGACTGACCCTGCCCGTGACTTCCAAAATCAGATTGGCCGTGTCCGTGACCTGATTGACCGTGTCCTTGACCCCCGAAATCTGATTGGCCGTGTCCTTGACCCCCGAAATCCGATTGACCGTGTCCTTGACCCCCAGCATTTGATGAACCGTGTCCTTGACCATGACCTTGACCACCGAGATCAGATTGACCGTATCCTTGACCACCGTAACCTCCTCCGTGACCGGATCCTGGACCATACGGGGAAGCCATCACGGCTATTGACGATGCCGACGCTAAAATTACTAACAACTGTGGTAACCACAATTCTTTAGGTTAATAATAGCAACCCTCTTAAAATTAATTTAGAAATAGAAGATTCATTCAATTAGTTAAAATTATCTATCTATCTATTATTATTATTATTATTATTATTATTATTATTATTATTGGACAATTTAAAGTAAAAACTGTTTTAGGTTAAAATTTAAAAAATTGTTTGTTCATGCAAATGTTCTACGTCCAGAAATTTTTTACATCCATTTATGATGAAAAAAAAATGTAGCAAGCAACAATTTGATCGTTACTTAATTTTTGGGCATTCAATTCAAAACAAAAAACAAAAACTACAATTATTATGGAATTATTTAACATAATATGAACACTAGACTGATTCAAAAAAAGTCGATATTTTTTCAGCTTTCAACAATCTCAAACTCTACTTTGACATAAAAAAATCATCTACGCGAAGATTCAAGATTTAGAGGTCACGCATCGAACTTTTGTCTTTTTTTAAATTTCATTAACACGTAAATAACGAATTGGCATCAATGAAACGTGTGTTATTCTTGTTCAAAATGATGAATCACAATCTAAATTTTTATATATATTGTGGTAAACAATCTTGGTTGTCGCAACAAGAATTTTATCAAAAATAGTTTTTAAAAAATTCATAGGAAAATTCTGAAATAATTCCAGGCGATTCCGTGTATATCTACGGTACTTTTTTCATATTTGACATTTTCTTTTAAATTCTATAGTTTTTGAGTTACGTTGCATTTTTCAAAATTTGTCTTTTTTAGCCAAAATCGAAATAACTTTGCGAGAAAAAACGTAAGAAATTTTTTTAAAAACGAACAATGGAGCATCTGCTAACCCTTTCAAATGTACTGTAAATAAAAAAGACAAAAAAATGTCTTTAAGCTGTGCGCCCAATTCGCGAGGGTTGAAAAAACGCCAAAAAAATCATTAAAAAATATTTTAAACAAGGGAAACAAAGCTGAATTCCTTCCCGTCAATATGCTTTTTTTTTAAATTCGATTATTCCTTTTTTTGACTGAGTTATGCAATTTCTAGTGCAGTAAGAAATATCGACAGGTGTATCAAACTTTTGAGCGAGGAATCGATAATTGTTGTTGCGATAATCAAGACTGTTTACCACAGTATATTTCGTATATATATTAGGGCGATTTTTTTTAAACTTATTTTTTTTTCACTCCCTATCCGAAATTAAAGAAAATTCCCTGAAAGTTACAGCCCTTAATATTAATATTAAGTACTTCCCCTTCGCGTGATAAGTTTTTCCATCTAAAATACACGTAAATTAAAAACTTTTTCCGTCAAAATTTTACCACTCCGCGGTTTTTCATGCTATCACATTGATTTTGGTCGCAATTTACGTACAATCGAATGATCTTTAAAAGTGTTCAGAACACCGTAAGTGTAACTTACACTGGTGAGTCGGTACGGGTCCCTAAATTTGATCTTCACTCAAAACTCTTGATTTTTTGCTGTTATCTCCGAAATGATTAAGTTAACCGAAAAATCGTAAAAGGAAATATTGTTGGAAATTTAATTTCCTACAAAAAAGGTCCTTTAGACCTAACTGCTAAAATTAATATTTCTTGAGATATTGAACCTTAACTTATTTATGGTATAACATTTGTATAGTTTTTCGAACCAAAAGTTTCAAATTGTTGATATTCTATATCATATCACTATATCACATATCATATCACGAGTGGTGATATGATGTGGAATATCAACGATTTGAAACTTTTGGTTCGATAATCCATAAAAATGTTCATATCACAAATAAGTCAAGGTTCAATATCTCAAGAAATACTGATTTTAGCAATTAGTTCTAAAGGACCTTTTTTGTAGCAGATTAAATTTCCAGAAAAATTTTCCTTTAAATTTTTTCGGTAAAGTTAATCATTTCGGAGATAACAGCGAAAAAGCGAGAATTGTAGGTAAAAATCAACTTTCGTGACCTCTTACCATCTCGCCAGTGTAAGTTACACGTACGCTGTTGAAGACACTTTCAAAGATCGTTCAATTCTGCGTAAATTGCGACCAAAATCAATGCGATAGCATAAAAAACCGCGGAGTGGTAAAATTTTGAAGAAAAAAGTCTTTGATTTACGTGCATTTTAGATGGAAAAACTTATCACGCGAAGGGAAAGTACTTAACATTAATATTAAGGGCCGTAACTTTCAGGGAATTTTCTTTCAGATATATGCAACAAAATTTCGGGTGGGGAGTGAAAGAAATAAAAAAATGTAAACAAAAAAAACGCCCTAATATATATATAATATATAAATTTAGATTATGATTCATCATTTTGAACAAGAATAATTCACGTTTCATTGATGCAAATTCGTTATTTACGTGTTAATGAGATAAAAAAAAGACAAAAGTTCGATGCGTGACCTCTAAATCTTGAGCGACAGGGCCCAGTCTTCGCACAGATTATTTTTTTATGTCAAAGTAGAGTTTGAGATTGTTTAGAGCTGAAAAAAAAATATCGACATTTTTTGAATCAGTTTAATGAACATATGAAATATATTAATATTATTTATATCATTACCACGAATGATGTAATTACATAATGATTAATATTTTATTACATTAACCACATTAACAAAATAATAAATATTAATATTAAGATATAATATGACAGAAATGTGAAGATGAATATCAACGAAATCTTTACTCACCGTGAAGAAGTTCGACATGTTGAGTCTGTATATAATTCCGAAGTAATATAATATAATCTCCTGAACTCGCAAATTTTCCGGTGATCGGTCTCTCTCGTCTGCGAAATATCGAATGGTTAATGGACCCGAAGATCGATCGAGTTTTATAGTCACGAATTCTGGATCAAAGGCTATCTTGAGCTACGTATAATGTTGGTCGAGATAAATTGATATCGCCATCGTTGGTCAGTTGGAAAAACCAACATTTTGCCACTGGCGGAATTTTTTTTTTTCACATTCAGCAAATTAAAGATGTTGCTTATCGATTATCCAATTTTTTGCGACCTCATTTTCCAATTTGCCATAAACATTGAGTGAGATTACTCAACGAGGTATTTTCGTTCCAGTGACGATTGCATTTTTCATCTGTTCCGTAGTAGGTCAAGGCAAATGGAGCTTTTTTTTTTTCATGCAAATTAATTTTGTCGCGTCATTTCTAGCGACGTTCGTGACAATAATTTTTCCATCTATTTCCAGTGTCGAATTGAGGAACCTAAAAAAAGATGGATCAGGGATTTCCGGGTCAGCATACGACGACGACCGTCACAACGAGCACAACAACGCAACAACGAGAAATAAGATTCGATCGTTCTTACGTAAGGTCGATACCTGGTATCCTTAAGGTGGTTCAAATGGTGAGTTTCGCCACAATTGGACAATAATATTGATATTTACAATCCAAAAACATTTTTAGTAATTTTATGTCAATGGATATTGTACCAATTGCAAATTATATTGTATTTAGAGATGTTCGATTCTTTGGAAAGAATTGATTCTTTGGGAGGAATCGATTCCTTTATCGATTCTGAATCGAATCAAGAAAATCGATAGTCTTGAAAAATCGATTTTTAAAAATTGTAAAACAAATCAATTGCTGATTAAAGCTTACGTAAGTGTTCATTAAGTTTTTGCTATGGAAGCTGATTAAATTGGATTAATTTATTTTGAATACAAAATAACAAATATAAAGCAGTTTTTATTCTGGCTAAACCAGTGTTGCAAAAAATGCACTATTTTAATAATGCATTATCGATTTCATTAATGATTATTTTTTCACTTAATAATGGAACAACTTCCATTATACATTATTCATTCAATGAATAATGTGATAAAAAAAATATCGCATTATTTTTTTAGTTAGTAATGCAAATGTCAGACTGTTAAACATTACGTTAGTACTGGAAAATGAAAAAATGAGACATGATGCATTACGTTATTAATGAGTACTTGGAAAAGCATTACATTATCCGTTGCTGAAGTAATGGATAATGTGGAAAGAGTTACATTACTCATTGCTGAAATAATGAATAATGCAAAAATGTTCCATTATCCATTATTAAAGTAATAGATATTGCAAAGTAGCGTTAATTTTTCATTACTACAATACTGAATATTTTGAATAATGCATTATTCGGAATAAAAATATTTTATGCATTCGTAGTCCAATAGGACAATGCGATTAAAACTTTCTTTTATTCACGAAACTGGAAAATATGGATTGATGAAACCGGTTCATGCTGTAGGTTAAAATCTAGTCTAACAAATAAAAAAACAAAACAAAATACCGAATTCTATTTTCGAAGTAAATAATTAGGAATCTAAACAAACGAATTTCCCTGTAAAAAATTTGAGAGAATATTGAGGGAATTTGAGACATTGCTCTCTACATACAGAAATTATTTTTATTCCTTTAAACCATTACTCAAAGTAATACATTATTTATAGATGTAATGCGTTATTTTGAAGTAATGCACTGCTCGATGTAATGTGTTCCTCAAAGTAATGAATTGCTCAATGTAATGCATTACTAAAAGTAATGCATTGCTCAATGTAATGCATTACTCAAAGTAATGTATTGCTCAATGTAATGCATTACTCAAAGTAATGCAATGTTCAATGTAATGCATTACACAAAGTAATGCATTATTATTCGGTTTTGTACCATTCATTACTATAATAAAGAAATTTTTTTCTACTTTGAATTACCCATTACTGTAATAATGGACAATGGCAGCGTTTAGCATTATCCATTACGTTCTTTGCATTATTCATTATTAATTTAATGCATAATCGTTGGGTTTCACATTTTCCATTAGAAAAATAATGCTTAATGTTTCTATCATAGAATTTTCATTATTTCTAAAATAAACAATGCATTATTTTTACATTATAATTTCGGCAACTCTGGGCTAAACATAGTTTGATTCTTTTACACATTTGCAGTTTTTAATATATTCTTAAAAATGTATGAATATATTTAACAAATAAGACTTTAGACTTTTCGTTGGACCATGTTTTCAATATTTTAACTTTAAATTTTTTTTTACTCTTCTCGCGATTTTACATTTTCACGTACTTTTTTTTCTTTTAACCTTGACGTTGATGTTTCATAGACCTTTGTCAATCTTTATTTAATTGTCAATCTTTAATAGATAATGAATTTAATAAAAAATCGAATTTTCGATTTTAAACGTCAAAAATCGATACACCTAAAGATCGTAAAGGAAAGAATCGATTCAAAAGATCGATTTCTTGAATAAAAGAATCGATTTTTTAAAAAATCGAATCGGAATCGAGCATCCCCAATTGTATTGATTATTTATTGATTTATATTTTGTCAAAATCGATTTTATAATTGATATGGAATGGTGGAAAAAAGTATTGAGAAAAATGTCTCGTTTCAGGTTTTGGATCTTCTGGGATTCATATGCATTTCAGTGTCAAAAGGGAGCGATCATAGCCGAGCTGGCTGGTTCAATACCGTTGCAATGGGTGGATTTTGGGCAACTGGCTTTTTGCTCACTTTCTATCTATTTCACGTCGTCGAGAAGTTCAACAGGATACCTTGGCTGAAATGCGTAAGGATAACCTAATGAAACATCGTGAAATACGTGTTGTTTTTTTATTTATTTTTATGAACAACGAAATATCACGACAGAATTTCATCGTTTCACAGCCACTCTTCAGTCTTCAGAATTTATTTATCGCGAGCTATTACGATTTTATAAATTATTTTTATCTTCAATCTATACACTTTTTGAAATTCCACAGAGATAATTTGCCAAAAACAGATGTTGGAAATTGCTAGGAGAAACATTTATTATTTATCAATCTTCTTGAGTCGATAAGGAAGAAAATTTCTTAGAAATTTTGCTCCTTCGAGTTTTTTACATTCTTGAGTGGCGATGGACTTTCGTATTTCATCACAATGGTCTGATATTGAGAAACGGATTTATCTGGCGAAGCCGCTGAATAAGCGCAAATTTTCTTCATGAAAATTTATGCGAGTTAAACGGATGACGTCTTGCACGTATAAACCGATAAACCAGCACTTCCGAGTGAATAACATTTTTTGAGGTAACTTTGAAGATCATGAAAAATGCTATTTTATGCAACTTTTATAGTCAATTACTTTGGCCAGAAATAAATTGGACGAGCCAAAAATTCATTTCTCAATCAATCACAATCACACTTCTACTATTACTGTTTTCCTTTCCGTCAAATTCGACGTTTCAAAACAGTTATGGAAACGTAACACGAAAAAAAACGTCAGGTATGTATATCCATCGAAATATACAAAGCAGCTTCGGCACTGTGCCACGTAAATTGCAAAGCACAACCAATAATTCCATAGAAAATGGAAAAAAATCCATAGTCGAAACTTAGCCTCGATAAAACAATATGCCATAATTGTAATGGCAATTTACGATAAAAAAAAGGTACAATTTTCTAAATTGAAGCATAATGTTTTTGATTAATCATATAAAAAATACTGGAAAAAATATTTTTCGCAATAATTTCTTCGATTCCAAATTAAATAATAGTTAAAATTTCGTACAAAATATGAAGTAAAGTTGAAGGTAAACTTTTTTCTTCGATTCTAAACTAAATAATCGTTAAAATTTTGTACAAAATATGAAGTAAAGTTGAAGGTAAACTTTTTTTTTTACATCGATGACATAGGCTAGTTTTGGTATTTTATTCTATGATCTCTTGTCTCATAGGATTTTTTTTTTTTAATTTATCACTGAATAATCACTAGCTAGATTATTTGAAGCGCTCGAATATGCTTGAAAGCCTGAATTTCTTCGATTTTTGTATATTCTCGATACTCTTAGATTCGAGTTTTTCGTAATTATTGTTAAAAACACGATTTTCCCTTGCAGGAATTTATATACTGCTCTATCTGGACTATTTTCTATTTACTGGCGGCCGCGCTCGCCGCCGATTGGGCACGATACAGCGAAGGCTTCGGAGTTGCAGCGGTGAGTTTTCATCCCTTCTGATAAATTGATTTTGTTTATCCTCGACTCGATAAAAAAAATTTAATTAATTAGAGAGATTCCACGTCAAACCAGCAGGTCAAAAAAATCGATGTCTCAGATCATACTCACGATATTTTCCTGTGTTCTCTATCATGAGAAAACATTGCTGTTAAATCGCTGGCCCAAAATAAAATTATTTGTACGAGTTATGATTTTTTGCAAATTGCGTACTTTGAACGACTCGAAAAACAATTTTTTTGCTTTTGTGTATAACTCCGCCGGATTTTGTAATTCGAGAACTTCACTTCGAGAAATCGAAACTGTATTCAAAACCCTTCAAAATGAGCACAAGTAACCTCATTTGGTGCATCTATGACGTCACAATCGTAAAACTACGTTTTTTCGAAAATCAAGAATAACTGAAAACCCTCATTTTTTAAAATCTGAAAAAATCATATTAAGTTTTTACGACGAGAAATCTGTATTTCTGTGGAGTTTGAACTAGTTCTGACGAATAGATTTTGAATCATTGATCAATTTCATCTTTCAGAAATTAGTTTCAGCTATTTTGGGACTTTCAGGTTTTGACTTTGGGTTTTCTGAGAATTTCGTCAATAAAATCGATAGTCATTGTTTCAAAAAATTATAAACCATTTTATTTACAATTCTTTGAGATCCATCTCCTTCAAATGATGATAATATTTACGAATAATTGATTTTTCTGCAACTTTAGGTCTAAAGTTGCGATTGTTTAAATTGTAAAAAATTATAAAACAATTTATTTACAATTTTTGAGATCCATCTTTATTGTAATTATAGAATTGTAAACAAATTGTTTTCTAATTTTTTACCATTTAAACAATCGCAACATTAGACCCAAAGTTGCAAAAAATAATTGCTTTTTACGCAACTTTAGATCTAAAGTTGGAAAAAAGTAATTATTCGTAAATATTATCATCATTTGATGAAGATGTACCTCAAAGAATTGTAAATGAATTGTTTTGTAATTTTTAATGATTTCAACAATCGCAACTTTAGACCTGAAGTTGTAGAAAAAGCAGATATTCGTAAATATTATCATCATTTGATGGAGATACATCTCAAAGAATTGTAAATAAATTGTTTTATAATTTTTTAAAACTATTTCTATCGATTTTATTGACGAAATTCTCAGAAAACCTAAAGTCAAAACCTGAATATTCCAAAATAGCTGAAACCGATTTCTAGAAGATAAAATTGATCAATAATTCAAAATCTATTGGTCAGAACTAGTTCAAACTCCACAGAAATATAGATTTTTTATCGTAAAAATTTAATACGATTTTTTCAGATTTCTTAAAAATGAGGTTTTTCATTTATTCTTGATTTTCGAAAAAACGTAGTTTTACAATTGTGGCGTCATAGATGCACCAAATGAGGTTACTCTGTGCTCATTTTGAAGGGTTTTGAATACAGTTTCGATTTCTCGAAGTGAAATTCTCGAATTCCAAAATCCGGCGGAGTTATACACAAATACAAAGAAGTTGTTTTTGGAGTCGTTAAAAGTACGCAATTTTCAAAAAATCATAACTTGTACAAATAATTTTATTTTGGGCTACTGATTTAAGAGCAATGTTTTCTCATGATAGAGAACACAGGAAAATATCGAGAGTATGATCGGAGACATCGAATTTTTCGACTTGCTGGTTTGACGTGGAATCATTCATTATGTAAATATTTTTTCCTATTAAAATTCCATATCGTAATTATCGGCGTTTCAAATTTTTCTTCATTCATTCGCAGTTTTTCGGATTTTGTGCTATGGTCGTGTACGGCTATGACGCCTGGTTGAAATTCAAAGCTGTAAAGAGTGGCGCACCGGCTCAGGGCCAGCATCACGAGACTGTCAAACAAGTCTCGACGGTCACAAGTCCCGCCTACTAAATCACGAGAGATCGGCTTCATCAAGAAATCGCAACGACGAAGAGAGAACGAAGAGAAAAAAAACGATAAGCCTGATTGAATTTTTTTTTCAATTTTTTTTTCTCTTATTCAAAGACGATGAAATATCGATTTGAATCTAAGTCACGCGCGCGTCTACACATCTCTCACTACCTCCGACAAAATCCTTGCATAATCGAACACACGCCATTGTTATTCTAAAAAAAAAGAACAGAAAATCGCCAAAATTGGATTTTCAGTCTTTGACCCGTCGTCGAATTGCATTGAGACAAGAAAAAGGGAAAATCGCCAATTTTCTTTGAAAATTTCCCAAATCTGGAGAACCATTGCTTTTCAACCGCAAATTAAAATTGTGCGAAACTTCATTTGGTTAAAAATCTTTTGGAAAAGCTATTTTTTCTTTTCCAGCACAAATATCGATTAATTTTGTCAATGGCCGAAAATTAAATACGAAAGGGGTCTGCTGAGACATGTAGAGATAGGAATTTCGATTCACGGGAAGGGGAAAAAACTCTGAACTAAAGACTGTACATATCCGTATTCATTTTTATGCACGAATGCATATCGTTTTTCCCTCTGCGTTATGTAAAATGCACGTACGTACGTTTATATATGTGTACATATATATTAGACTGATTCAAAAAAGCGACTATTTTTTGTTTTTCGCAGTAACATATTAAATACTTTTAGGAAGGTGAAAAAAGATTCCTGTTAAAATTAAAGCTCTTAATAAAAATATTTGGCGGTGGCACATCGCATATTTTGATTTCCCATTTAAATAACACGGGAAAAAAAATTCAAACTTTGAAATTTTATATCTCGGCTTCAAGTCAATGTGCCAAAATGAAAGCCACATATTCTTGTAGAGAATTGAACGCGCTATAAAAAATATCTCATGATTGTTCGATAAACTCACTCCTTCAAAAGTTATTCAAGGTTACAGTGAAATTTAGAGTAAGTTTCACTTTTTTTTTTTTAATTTCCGGCAAAATGTTGAAACTTATTACTTCACCCATATTCACAGTCTAATATACATATATATTAGAACGTGAATAACTTTTGAAGGAGTGAATTTATCGAAAAATCACAAGAGATCTTTTTTGTAGATCGTTCAATTCTCTACAAGAATATGTATTCTCCATTTTGCTACATTGACTTGAAGCCGGGATATAAATTTTCAAAGTTTGAATTTTTTTTTCCTGTGTTATTTAAATGGGAAATCAAATTATGCGATGTGCCACCGCTAAATATTTTTATTAAGAGCTCTAATTTTAACAGGCACCTTTTTTCACCTTCCCGAAAGTATTTAATATGTAACTGTAAAAAAACAAAAAAAAAAGCGACTATTTTTTGTTTTTCGAAGAAACGCATTAAATACTTTCAGAAAGGTGAAAAAAGATGCCTGTTAAAATAGGAGCTCTTAATAAAAATATTTAGAGGTCCCTCATTGCATATTTTTATTTCCCATTAAAAAAATTTTGAAACTTTGACATTTTATATCTCGGCTTCAAGTCAATGCACAAAAATGAACGACACATATTCTTGTAGGGAATTGAACGCCCTACAAAAAAAGATCTCTTATAGTTTTCCGATAATCTCACTCCTTCATAAGTTATTCACGTTCTAATATATATGTATATTAGACTGTGAATATGGGTGAACTATTGTTGGTCATTTCTTTAAAAATTAGAACATTTAAGTTAATGCAATTTAAACTTGCTTCAGGAAAGATTTTACGATATTTAGTAATAAGTTTCAACATTTTGCCGGAAACTAAAAAGTGAAATTTACTCTATATTTAAATTTAACCTTGAATAACTTTTGAAGTGGTGAGTTTATCGAAAAATCATAAGAGATCTTTTTTGTAGAGCGTTCAATTCTCTACAAGAATATGTGTCGTTTATTTTGGTGCATTGACTTGAAGCCGAGATATAAAATGTCAAAGTTTGAAAAAAAATGTTCCCGTGTTATTTAAATGGGAAATAAAAATATGCGATGAGGGGACCTCTAAATATTTTTATTAAGAGCTCTAATTTTAACAGGGGTCTTTTTCCACCTTCGCGAAAGTATTTAATGCGTTTCTTCGAAAAACAAAAAATAGTCGCTTTTTTTTTTAATCACTCTAATATATATAATATATGCATCTGAGTAACGATAGAGCATGTTAAAGTGTCACGTGAACGCATTTTTTTCCCAAAGAGTGGGGAGGCCACGTGATTGATCTATATATAATATATTGATTAATAAAATATATATTTTATGTATAATATATTTATATGATATAATAAATTAATATATAAAATATATATTACATTTTTTATATATAATATATTATACATATTATGTATCCTCTACATAATCAATATCTTTGTTGGATCCCCTTCTTTCCATGAACGTTCTCGAATCGTGTCTATAATGAAAAAATGAACCCCCCACCCCTCCCGATTGCCGCTCGTCATTTAAAAAAATCACAAATTTTCTTAATATCACTTACATCTTTCTCTTAAAGATATTTCCAGAGGTAATATATATGAATATATATATATGTATAATGCAAATTTCATTAGAGCGATCTTTCTCGTATTATTATTATTATTATTATTATTATTATTATTATTGAATTAGTAATGGCATAAATAAGAATTTCTGATGATATTACTAATAATTAATTTATCTTAATTGACGAATGGAGAACAAAAAGTACCGAGACTTCTCGAGGCTTATCTGCGATATTTTGCACGTTCGATTAATTTATTATAACTCTAATGCTTGGCTATAATTTTTTGAACTTTTTTTTCCACTCCTATTCTGTCTTTTGTATTAATTTTTCAATCTTATGCACTCTTTTGTCTTTCTTGTACAACAATTTCGTGAACGCCAGAAAGTATTACACGTATTTGAGCGTTTTTTTTCTCGATTGTCAATAAGTGATCCTTTTTTATTCATAATTATCATTGCATTTTTTTCATCGGTCACGACGATTTGGGATTAACGAATTAATATGAAAATCGATTTCTCAAAATCGCACATGAGTCAACTTTTCGAATTTCACTTCTTACTCTCGCTTTTGTAATTTTCGCAACTAAATAGCTTTTTATTTATTCAGCGAGACCTTTCAATTGTTTATTTTGTCGTTTGCGTCTCACTTTTTTTTTCTTAAAGTGATTAATACTCTGCTGCATCTTTTAAATTATATGTTTTGATATTTTGATCGTTGATAGAGTGATCGAGATTGAAACATTTTGGGCAAATTTTTCGATTGCGACAACCTGCACGTTAAAAAAAAATACCTACATGCTTTTTCCAAACTCTCCATGTATAATCTGTTCTCATACAGATGTTTAAACAAATTGATCGTTACAATTGACAGTTCACGCATTTTTTTCAAATTTTTCTATCCTGAAATCATTAATTAAAAAAATCTAAAAAATGCATCTATCTATCTAAAAATCTTAAATTAATTTTTCCAATCTTTATAATCACATTTTTTATTTTGACATAGAAAAAAACGCAGGTTTGTATTCATCGATGTCTCTTTCAATATTTAAATACCCAAAAATCACGCTATCATTTTTTTACGAAATTTAATTTCTCAATTTTTTCTTCCATCTTTCCTTTCTTCTACTTTCATATCTATACATATTTTTTTTCAATCGCAACTTCTCAAAGGTAAGTTCATTTCTCTTTCGTCTATGTAAAATTTTTCTAATTGTTTTTCCTTTCACGTGAACGACTATGAAGACTTGTGGGCTCGTTTAGGAGTTTCGAAATATCGTGACAATAATTTGTTCATGCGCCGTTTGCAGTATTTGAGCACGCCCACGAATTAATAAATGGACCAATATTTATGTGAAATTATCAAACGAGCAATACATTATATAACGAGTAACAGCTATGTGTAAATAATTAACATGGTGTGCGTAAAAAAAAGTCTTTGCAATTTTGCTCCTCGACTGGAGAGTAATTGAAGGAGTCAAATTCCGAGGACTTTATAAATGTTTACATATGAGATATTATAGTTCTCGTTGCCTAAACGGAGTTTAACAGGAGGGAATGAGAAAAACTACGAACAAACGCTTTATATACATATATATTAATCGAAAAAATTATTGTTAAAGTTTTTTTTATCACGTTGGAAAACAAAATAATAAGAGATCGGTTATACATCTTTATATTGCTATCAATTTTACAGACGAATGTTCCAATATTTGAGTCGTTGCTTGTTACAATCTTCTCCCACCTCGGCGAATAGTGTCAAAAAAAAAAAAAAAAAGGAAAATCGATTTGTATATCAATGATGGAAGAATGAAATTTAAGAGATCTAGAAAAATATAACAAGTGTATGTTAAAGTAGATCGCGAAAGCTTTGTAGACTCTCGTGGTAGTTTATTGAACTTATAAACAATGTGTAGTAGTACGAAAAAATTTCATTGTTGCCAGACATTGTTTCAATTGAATTGAATAATTAAATTGAATGATCAATTCAATGCTTAAAAAAAATGTACAACAATATAATGCGTTATCGAAACGATTAATAAAATGAGACTGTAACTGAAAGTTCGAATAAACGTCAGATTTTTGTCCCGATCCATTCCTTTTTTCTTCCTCCTGAGAAACCTCTTGAGCGATCTAAGCTTAACCCATACCTAGTGAAATAAAAACTCAATATCGTGATACACGTGTTTATTAAACAAAACAAAAAAAGTAAGAAGAATACACAGAAAAATTTACAAGCTTAACGTAACGCACATGTCATCAATGTGCTTTGATTTAATTATTATATATAGGTTGTGGGCGTCTAGTCTGTTTTTTGCCCATGCTCGACAAATCGATGGTCTTGCCATTCGGAAAAACGAGCTTGTTTTCCTGATAATCGACAAAACCATTGTCCCGTTCGTCCTGCTGCTCTTCCTCGTCGCACTTTATTCCCGTTTCGTAACTGTATTCACGACGAAAACCATCGAGATCAATGTAACCGTATTTTCCGCGTGTGATGCAGTCAATGCCGATCAATTCCTCCTTGAAGGAACCGTCATCGTTTTCGAAGCCCCAGGTTATCGAACCATCGGCATTGTCCTCTCGCCATCGTCGTATTATCTTTGGAAACAAGCGTAAAGTCTCATTAACGAATCATCAGAAGACAAAACAAGAGAATTACGGATCTACGAGTGTTGGGAAAAATGTGGTTAGTGCGAAATCTCAAAGTTAAAGAAGTACAATCATCGACCGCGAGTGGCGCCACCGAAACTGATTCCGATTGGCCGGCTGAAAAATGGGGAACCAATCGCGAGGCTTGACGAAAAATAATGATCATTTATGAGGCTCCACATCAGGGCAAACGCACTTTGTGTCCCTTACGCCTAAAAATTGTCTAGCCAAAAGTAGGAGGAATGTGACAGTGAAATTTGACTACCAAACTACGCTTCTTCTGACACTCTATACTGGGAAATACTGTTGGA
Source organism: Alloplasta piceator (assembly GCA_946863875.1). Taxonomy (NCBI): domain Eukaryota; kingdom Metazoa; phylum Arthropoda; class Insecta; order Hymenoptera; family Ichneumonidae; genus Alloplasta; species Alloplasta piceator. The sequence continues at coordinate 2,873,902 of OX333074.1, forward strand.
CTGCAATTAATAAAATAACTATGAATAGAATAAAATTGATTAAGCCAACCTGAGCAACTGGCTTCTTCTCCCGAGATCCCGAATGATATTTGTCCCGTGATTCCGTGTATTTCTCTCGCGAATCCGTATATTTCTCACGATTATCAGAGTATTTGTCGCGCGGTTCGGAATATCTTTCCCTCGTATCCGCGATTTTTGGTTGAGCCGGCTTCAGCGATGGTTGCTGTTGTCTTGGAGTAACGCGTATCTCTGGTGCCTCCTCGATAATGGGTTTTCGTATTTTGAGGGGTTTCTGTGCTGGCCTGTATTGAACCGGGGCGATATTTTGTTCGGGCAACGGTGCAGGCCTAGCGAGTTGGGGCGTGGGTGATCCACCCCGAAAAGTTGCGTATCCAAGCTCGGGTTTTGGCGTCAATGGTCCGGAAACGAGATTTCCCGATTGCGGAGAGAAACTCGATACAGCACCGAGATTAACTATCGCCTGTGCAACGTCCTCTTCTTCCTCGGTGTCTTCGCTCACCGGTTTCACTGACGGCAGTTCTGATTGTTGTTGTTTCTCCTGCTGTTGCTGTTGTTGTTGCTTGTGTTCTTGCTGTACATTCTGCTGCTCCTTTGCAGCAGTTGGGACATGGGCAGTCTTCACGGCCAAGGGCGAAACGTAAACGGGTCGTGGTCTGGCATTGTTGAAACTGATGGGATATTGAGGACCATCGGTTGTAGGCGATGGACGTGGTCGACTACTTGGATTAAAAAATCAAGCAAATCGGTCAATAAAGTGACTTATTATCTTGGGATTTGAATTATCTGAGCGATTTAATAAAGGTATCGGGGCTAGGTGGAAGATGGGATAGGGCGATGTTAGAACGTGGTGGTCCAATAATCGATTATTTAACGGAAGGACGCCAAAAATCCGGAAATACTGCAGATATAATGTACTGACTTGGTTCAGGGGTTAGTTTTATATATTTTTTCATTCGATCAATCGTTATACCTCAATGGTATCAAAGGACGTCGTGGACGTGCAGCGCCTCCGGCAGTTTGAAGCTGATGAGGTCCGGGTCCGGGTGCAGGTCGAGGATTCTGAAGCCTGTAACGAGGCTTTGGATTACCTCCTGTTCTCTTGGGCAGATTCTCCGTCTCCGAATATTGTGCACCGACGTATCCGAGGATACAAATTAAAACCTAGAGAAAGAAGAGAGAAATTACAATAATAACAAGAGCGATTAGGCATCAGAGAGTAATTGGAAAGAAGCAAGGCTCTGCCAATTATGCGAGGTATTAAAAAAATAGCACGTTGTGACGGATTGAGAATGTTTTACGAGCGGTGTACATGTAATTTTTTAATTGGACGTGTACAGATTTGTTTTCTCGGATCGTTAATTCCACGTAATGAGAGCCTTCACGAGGATAGCAAAAAAGTAATCATTGAACCGAAAAACCTATGGTCTTAACTTAAGGGAAGAAGGATTCTCGAAGGTTCGTGACATCGGTGCGATAATGAAAATTACCCAAAAAATAATTTTAAAAATGTCTCCAGCTGAATTAAAATGTTTTTGAAGCAATCGCTCGACCACATTTACGTTTTCTCGTATTTTCCGTATGTAAAGGTCTGCCTACTTTCCTTATGTATATGAGCTGGAGAGCCGCTCTACATTTCCGCACACACCAAAAAAAAACTTCGTGCCCGCGTTCACTTTACATCGACTTGGCACACACGTGCAAAAGTCGCAACGCGTAGAACAGAGTTTTCAATCACTTTCTCTTTTCTCTGCTGTACACACGATTATTGGCTGCTGCGGTTACCTTGTTTACGATATATTTCGATCGCTGAATAACAGAAGGCCGCCAAGAGCATTTAATTCGTGTCTCACAACGGTCTCGAGTTCCCTTTTGTTTTTCAACGGTCGTTTGAATGGTTGGATGCCAAGCAATTCAGTTTAGTAACCAAACCACATTCCATTATTCTACATGCATGTGGCGTTTTCATCGAGTATGTTAAAACAGTTTATGCGACCAATCGACCGTTTAACTTACACGTACCTATATTTGAAATAATGCCTTTCCCAAAACCAAAATCTGTCATTTTTCTTCAATTGTTTTCCATTATCCTGTTTCAATAAAGATTCCCCGAAGCTCAATAGCTTGAGAGAAGAATTTACGTTTCATTGACCTCTCTATGGAAACATATCCCACCACAAATTTATGATAGAATGACTCAAGCGAGATATTGACGGGATAATGAAAAATATTATAGCATTCCAGATACGAAAGAGATCATGCTCTCTGATGCAAGATAAAACAAACCGCCCAAACGGGGCCTCCCACCGGTTTAAATGATATATTATATTTTTTTTGATTCACGAGATGAACCACTTTCTCTTTCAGACCCTACACGCTCATTGGGACCGACCCGGGCCTGTACTTACACGCGTGTTACACAATATCATTATATCTCGGGCGTTACTACATTCCTCAGCTATAAGCGCGGGTATTCGCGAGACGGTTAATTTTGAAGAGAAAATTGTGCAAAATGGGACCGTAAAAATAGCGACTTGCATTATATGCAAAATTTGTTTTTAAATTTCTCACAGAACTCCGGTAAAATTACACATAATAATTAATTATACGTTCGAATATATATCATAACACTAGTAATAAACATAAATAATTGTAATAACAAATACGAATAAACTTCTGAAGCATTTAGCTAATTTACAACCCACAAGTTAGTTACTTTGCTGATTTCGTTTAGCTAATCAGTCATGATGGTTTCTCCCTTGCCTATTTTGTCAACATAGGTTGAGTAGATCGGTTGAGTAGAACTTGAGATATCATGTCAACCCTGAGAAAAGTAGTTTTGAGAAAAACGTCTTAGTCAGATTTATTTCGACGTGACGAGCGTAGTTGCAGTCACTAAAATAGCTATAACTCCGTATATTATTCGAATTGAAATATTTCCTCTCGAGGATAAATTCTTAAACTTTTAGAATATGCAAAAAAGACAATGATTTTTTCAAAATTCTATACCAAAATATCTCCTTAATCGTTCTAGATCAGGATGTGCTGATAACAGTCCACTTGATTATATTTTCACCGATCAGTTGAAATGCTTAACCGCAGGATTTTTACGGTAAAATGAGTTTTTAGCGTGGAATTCGGGCGAGTTGTGCGAGACAATCACCGCACCTTTACTGTATCAGCTCCCACCTGTATTGCGTCTCATACTGGGGTGTTCTTAATCGTCACGCTATATAGGATAAAATATTATACGTGCGTAAGTGGTGTTTATATAGTATAATAATCTTGCGAGACCTTCGAGGTGGTATCGGGAAAAACGAGAGACCCACACGTACAGGAACTCCCAAGTAGTTTTGTGAAAGCCTCAGGTTATAAATTGTCGAATCACTCTCTCGTTCGACCGAGCTCAATTGCTTCTCGCATTGTAAATTTTACATCGATAAAATGATTAACGTCGCCGCAAAATCCGACGGGGAAATTTTAATCTCTCGCTCATACTCATCGTAACCTAGTTTTCTGGCTTTACGGCGCGCGTCACCTCGAAATATAAAATGCCATTTTCTCCAACATTCCTGCTGCGAAGTCAATGAAATTTGGATGATCGATGCAGAACAATGGCACGAATAAAGCTGTACCAATTTTTTTGGTTAACTCTTCAGCCTGTCTCGTAATTTATCTTTGTTTCACGAAGCCAGCTGGAAGTTAACCTCACTTTTGAGCAACGCTCTAAAATTACAAAGGGACGACTCGAAAGAGTTTATTTCATACCATTCCGCCATGGAAGGAAGCAAAATATCCATAATAACCAAGCAGAAAATACATTCTGAATAATAAATTCCGTAAGATTTAAAAATGATAATCTAACGGTACAAAAATTAATCGTATTCAAGGACTCATTTGCAAACGCGCTGCTCTTGATACTCGTCATCTTGAAATACGATACAGCGTCATCGGTATAATGTCGTTCATATAAAACCCGATGTTATTTCCCCTTCGGCGATATATTGCGCAAAAATTGTTGCGGTCTCGACGTTCGAAATTCTAACGAGAAAACGCGTACATACGGATTTTTTCTATTAGCCTCGAGACTCGTCGTGACGATTCAATGAAAAATAATTATATCTAAGCGTTAATTTACAGGTCAATGAATCAATCACGTATTCCGCACAAATTTCCGCCGCGTGAAATGGAGTAAGAAATATCCCTTTTATCCGTGGCACAGCATTCAGAACTCGTTTCGTCACAATCAACTTTGAGATCGTTTCCGCGGAATGTAATTTTGAAAGTTCGAGGTGGTAACACTTGTCGATGCTTTTCGTCCTTAACAGTATTCGCGCACCGTAAATAAATTGCTAAATTTCCCGTTTTTCAACAATGTTTCAAACTAATTTTTCCTCGAATGAGATGGGATGAAAAAAAAAACTTTTTTAAACTAAAGTGTTGGGAGCCGTTTTTTAATTGTCAGATTGTTTGTGGCGATTGTAATTGTTAATATTGTGCTAGGATTATTTATGAAGAATTTTTACAAAGACCGGGCAAAATTGGCGAGTGTTTATAATTTAGGAAAAATGTTTAAACGCGTTAGTGGTACGTGAAGAAAAGTACTCACGATTGCTCTCATTGGAATGGCCATTTCTTGGCACGTTCTCCGGCGACTGGGTGTGGTGCGTTATGCCGGACACTGTCCCGAGCGACTCCCCGTTCACGAGTTCTTATACCAATATCCCCGTTAAATAGCTGCGGCAATAGTGAGACGACGAAGGAGACGCCGACGACGACGACAGCAGCAGCATCGACGACGAGGAGGACGACGATGCAGAGGCCTGCAAAGTCCACACAAGTTATAAGCAACTTTCTTTCAGTACAGAAATTATATCGAAGACACAAACGTGTGACTGAGAGAGCAACCGCCGAATCACAATCGCTCTTAAGAATCACCGAACTTGTGCCTCAGGCTCCCTCCTAGTTGTTTTTTTTAAATTTATTTTCATTTCACCTGCATCGTCGTCCTTCAACGAGCGAGTCCACGATAGAAGGCTTTTTCTCGAGAAAGCTTGCATAGTAGCTCGATGTCAATTATTTTTTAAAACTTTTTCAAATTTCAAACGGCAGGTTTTAGGAGTGGACACTATTGACATGAGGCTGAATTTTCAATGAGGATTCTAAATAATGAGCAGTCGAAAAACTTCTTTCAACGGAATGTCTTTGGGCAATAAGTGTATTGGAAGAAATGCTTTGCTATGTTTACAGCAATTTGTGAGTTTGAGTACCCTTCCCCCTTTTTAAAGGTTTTCGAGTAAAAAATGTAGAGCAATGCCCATTGAATATTTCTTTATGAAACTTTCAACTATATTGGAAAAAAAAGGATTACAATTTTTTTGTATCAATTCATCAATTATCATCAATTCTTATGATTAAAAACAATGAACATTCGTACTATGACTTTGTAATAGAGTATAATTTTCTTAATTTTTTTTTCATTGAATTCTTGAAAGTATAAAAAAGAAAAGTTGGTGAAAAATACATTTTTAGAAAATTTCAGAAGTATGTAAGATCCAAATTACTATATCGCATAGTCACACCGTTTAAAAATGGGCTAATTGGAACTATACAAATTGTAACTTAATTCATTACTCATCAATTACTTTCTTAGTGGAAATTATTATTTTTATGTTTGTGGGCAAATTTTTTAGTTGGTGTTACCACAGAATGTAGAAACTTATTATGTTTAAGAACAATTTCTGTCAGTTTGCACTTGGACTTAATACCGATCAAATCAAATTATTATTTTAATATCTTTTACGCAAACATCCAGGATGGAGAAGGTGACATTTTTTTAAAAGCTGATGAGACATCCCGAGATTGACTTCTAGCGAATATCTTGAGGAAACTTATGTTTATGGCCATACGGGATTGCAAATGAAATCTGTAGAACAAGTTCTAGTGTAGTTTAATCAGTTGAAGATTCGAACACGTTTCAGAATCATCCTCTGTTTGACTATGTAATCTAGCAAGAGCCTACGAAGGTAAGATATTTACGTGTGCAAGAATACATCTGACAAGAGATCACCGCGGTGTCTCATTTCCTTACGGGGGTCACCGCGGGTTATTACAAGAAGTTGATTGCAACCGCAAGGAAGGTTTCCTTCTATTTATAGTCAGAATAGTCGATAGTAATCGATGATACAAGACTGGAGATCGTGAAGAATCTCACGTGATTCTTGTCTTGCTCTCAGCGTACATTGGTTATATCCCCTCGACTTCCACTTACATTCAATGCCTCCCCACCTTGATTCGCCTTCACGAAAATTCTTCTACGACGACAACGTCTCTGGATGATTCAGCCTAGATTTAGACCACTTCTCCTAGAAGCCTTCAGCTTCACCCTTCATTTGGAGGGTGATAATTTTAATTCTTGTGAAATTCTTAAGAAACTTTACTCTTGTCCACCACTTTGATCTCCTCTCTACTGTGCCCCTTCCCTATCGTGGCCATATAGAAGAGGGCTTGCCGGAGCTTCACTGCAATCACCAAAGGACATAATATTACAACAAAGGTCGCAATGAAACTGGCGAACCGTTGAGCCTAAATCATCTCGATCCCTCTTTCTCTGACATTAACATAGATACAATCGTGTCGACCTCGAAAGCATCGTTGGAGATACAGATAAGAACTGGGGGTATATAATAATCGGTGGTATAGACTCCGAAGGTCGTGCCACAAACACAGAGGATGTTGGGAATTCGAAAGGTGGAGAGGAGAGACTACGTGCACTGTAACCATACCTGCAGTATGTGCACTATTATCATCTGCGGGTACACGTTTGGGACTTGTGTATCCCACGTATATTTGTGGGGACCAAAAGGTATTTTCGTATAGAATGTTCGATTACCCAGGATAGGGCTCGATTCCTCTATTTCTATATCGTGTTGTGAATGCAGATGTAGGCGTACTTCAGTTGATTCTTGATTCTTAGAAGCCTATCAACGCTTGCATGTTGAAAGTCTTCCATGAGACTTCAACAAAGCACAACTGCCATGTATTAAAAGCCTTCACCCCATTTTGCCCCTTTTTGATAAATCGTCCCGATTATTTCCGATGATCATTACAATAGTATTGCTACCATAATACTTTTGCATCGACATTTTTAATTGAACTAATTAAAATTGTCGACCCGGAATTTTGATGTGCCCTCAAAGCTAAACACTAAAATTGTGCAAGTTTGATCATCAGTGAAGAATTAACCTCTGCAAGCGAATATGAGTCATAAAATCCTGCTCAAACGAGAGATCGAAGGTTTCCAATAAAATCGTTGTCAAGGAGCAATTGATAATAATTGTTGCTTCAAGGAAATCTTCGTCATTAAAAAGAAAAATTGTAAAACCTTCCCCGAACTACTGGATCACTTGTGATAAAAAAAATTCCGTCAAATGAGCAAGTAGAACGAGTGGGTATGCACATGTAATATGTAGCATTAAAATACAAATGTTAATATAAAAAAAAAGTAACTCGATGTTGCGAGAATTTTTACGCCGATATGTACTTTGTGCGATCGGGCTATTCTCCCCCAGAGCATTATAATACACGCCACATGGCAAAACTATAGTTACCACGAAGGTATAAGAATCGCGTTGGATTTGCGAACAGGGCGAAGCCAGACAGATCATTTTGCCGGTGAACAAGCAAGCGAGGCTGCAGAAACCCCCTGTATATGAAACCGGTTTACCTATACAGTATACTATACATATCGTGTGTTCTCGCGCGCTATGTAGCTCGCACCACCGCCACTTCGTGTCTTTCTTCTTTTTCACATTATTTTTATTTTATTTTACTTCCTTTTTTTGTAATCTTCTCTCCTCCCTCTTGCACGTGACTATGCGGTGTGCGAATCTCGTAGATCCAGAAGAGAGAACGAGGCAGAGAGAGAGAGAGAGAAAGTTTCCCAGCAGAAGAAACGAAGGAAGGCTATGCAGGGATATGCAGGCTTCCTCCGGGAGAAGCTTGGCAAACTTGGTTTGTTCGCCGAGCCCTTGATCCCCCAAGACGGACGAACTGATCAGAATGTATGGCTCTCCGGTTTCTACTATATTCCGATCGCATCGAATGGTATTCTTCTTTGTAAATGATTGTCCGGTGAATTCTGCTTACAGTACGAAGCACGAAGATCAGACCATTAGGGTTTCGTTTCGCTTGGTATTCAACGTGTCATATATATTCAATATCAAGGAAAACGGTAGCATCTGAGTAGCACGCCCAAGGACACACGGAATGTACTTAATCCATTCCGAGCATACCTGAAGAACAATTTAATTGAAGTTGAGTGGAGAACAACCATGATCTCTTTCTCATCCATCTTTTCCTCCGAGAGGGAATGCGCTTCAATCAGCGAGATCAGCTGTACATTATAGTCGCCAATGGTATAGTCTTGGTCGAGACCGGATTTGAGGAACGCGCGAAGCCCGAAAATCGGACCGCTTCTTTCCGCTTGGTATTCAATGGCGTCGTATTCTTGAATATTAAAGAAGGCGATGGCATCTTTCGCCCTAAGGATACATTAAATGTATTAAGCATATGGCGGAGAACACTCCTATAGAAGTTGGGCGAGATCCACCATGATCTCTTTCCCACCCTTATGTTTTCTATCTTTTTCGCTCAAGGGTTATGCGCTTGAATCAGCGCGATCACCCGAACATTACAGATAGCAAATAGTGTAGTCTTAGTCGAGACCAGATATGAGAATCGCGCGGGATATTGGCGGGGAGTGCAAAAGTGCTTGATGCTCTTTGGCTCTCGTATCCGTAGATGGAACCTCGAAGGCGAGTCGAAGGCCGCAATCGCGAGGGAGAAGACTTTCGTCAGACTCGTGTTCACTGTGTTACTGTATTATATACTATACTCATGTACTGGAATACATATCTATATTTATTAAGCTCTGTACAGTAAATTCTCGATTAAAGATGGACAGGATGTTCCAGAGACCTTGCCATTGATGCAATATCCTAGAAGCTTCCTTACATTTGAGAGATCTAATTCATTATTCAATGTATTCTAGATAGTGCTTCAATCTTTCGGCTGCTCCATATCAAGTTAAGGGCTAGTTTCGAGTATACAAATTCCGGAGGGACCAGTGGTGCGCAAAATAGATATAAGTTCAAGTTAGCTTTTATTTTCCTGTCCAACTTAAAGGTAAATTAACTAATGAAGGTGTACAGGGTAATCGTGGAAGATAATATAAAGTCATCACTGATAAAATATCAAATCATCCAGTTGGGGTGAAGACTCACTTGTCCCGGATAATCGAGGTTTTACTGTATAAATATCTATTCCATCTCTCCCTTCGTCGAGCTTGAACCGCCAGTCTTGTTCTTCTCTTTTCTGTATTTTCTTATTTTCTCTTCCTCTCTCCTCCATCGCGTGTGTGCTTCAAACCACAGTCGAGAGGGAAGCTCGCGACAGTTCTTCACCTGTTGCCGTGCCGCGCCGACTGCAAGCACCCCTCGCTGCTCACATCAGATCCGCGTTTTATTACGCTTAAAACAATACAATCGTGTCACAGTGCGCACCCAAAGCTGATTGTGAGTCCTGAAAACATCAATTCACCACTAGAAATCCATTAGTTTTCCGGTGTCCCGCGTTCGCGAAAATTCTTGTAGGACCCACCGGAGGCGCGATCGCCTCTGGTGACCTTGATCCTGAAGTCTTCACCTGTTGCCCGAGAGGCCGGATAAAGAGGGGAGCTATTGGGGGTGGGGAGGAAGAATGCTTCCCCTTGGATCGTCGTTCCGAGAATTTTATATTACAACGCGATCTTTCTACTACAGTTAGTACACGATCAAATGCATCAAGGTATAGATGGTCCAAGAGTAACTTTGCGTCCTCTCGCGTCGTTTTCATAAAAGCATTAACGGACACGTTTCGCGTTGACGATTCTCCAATATTGAATACCAACATTGAATACCTTGTGCTTATCAGCGATTTGCTCCTCTTATGTCCGACAATGTTAGGTGTTCCAATGCTTTTTCGATGGATCGCGAAAAAAGTGTCCACGACGATAAATATTCCAAAGTTTATTGTACACTTACCTCCTTTAAATTCGTCCTTTGTGCTTTGAAGCTTTGTGTGTGTGTGTCTACGTGTTTTTTTTTAAATTCTCTTTTGCTTCTACCATTTACTTACCCTCGGTGTGTCCACTATACTTACTATTCGCGTGTGTCTGCGCCTTCGTCTCGGGGATTTCACCTTGGCTTTGCTCGCCTCACCGTTGAATACACACCGGGGCACATCGTTCAAACTCACCCAGAGGCACAGAGAGAGGCACACACCACCACCACCACCGACAGTCACGGTCACTCGCATAAATTTACGTCGGGGCACAAACCAGAATATACACGCACACTATTTTGCTATAGAGGCGATACAGCTGCCCCAGAGCAGCGCGCTCTGTTGCCTCTCGTGTTCCCTGGCGCGCGAGAGCGCCCTCTCACAGCCCCCTCCCCCCACCCCACCCCCTCGCCGCCCCCCCCCCACACACACACGCGCGCGCGCGGTTAGCCGATTCTTTCTCGCGTTTGCCGCGCTGCTACTGCCCCGTGTGCCGGCTTTTTAACCAAGGGCCCTCTCGCAGTTTTTCTGCAAAATCGTGAGACGCGCCGAGAGGGCCCCCACCCCACCCCGCGCCGACTCCTTCCAGCGGAGTCCCTCTTTCCCGCCCGCAGTGTCTCACTCGCTCCCGCCCCTTACCGGCGTTTTGCACAATCGCGGTCCCCCGTCGGGTCCGTATCGTCCGTGTGTAACACTAATCGGAAGGATTCTCGCGGTCGCGACGCGCTCTTCGTCCTCTTCAACGAATACACCAGAGGGGCAAATATATGATTTCTCACATGCATTTGTTTCTTTTTTTTTGTGAATTATTTTCTAATCATACAACGAATTTCGCGGGTTTTTTGTTATCTCCAATTTTCGAAATCGTGACCCAAAATCCTCCTCACCCTCCCCCCCCTCCCCTCTTCGCCGGCCTCGTCATGGTGACGCTCTGTCGAGCACTCTTACCTGACACGCGCCATCGATGAACACGTCGGTGACATTTTTTTGTTTTTTTTGGCAATGTATTTCCCTCTGGATCTTCTTAATGCGAGGATCCTCTTTTTGTTTTTTCAAGTTCGGTAAGTGTCTTTTCGCATTTTTAGAAGGGAATGTATTTCATTGCGGTGGAAGAAATCTTTTTCAATTAAAAATTCGATTGGAGAAAAAATTTTGTATATTGAAATTTTTTACAGAATTATTTGGGATTCAAATTTTTTATTTCACGAATTTTGACTTGTCAATAGCAAATGGGAACTTTGGTAGAAAATTTTGAATATTCATAAGATGACATTTTTGAAAATTTGGTCACATATTTGAATTTATGAAATTTCGCGTAAGGTGTAAAAACGACGAACAAGCATCGACGATTGAAAATTCTCGATCACGATAGATTTGCCTATATTTAATATATACTTTCGCAATCATAATTACGAGATCAAAGTTTCTCAGAAGCGAAGATAATTCTATACCAACATTTATAAATTAACTATATATATGTATATAAAATATATATAATGTGAAAAGTGAAAACGAGGCATTTTCATTAGTTTCAATAATCATGTCTCGATTATATACATCCTCTCGCTGGAAATGCCAAGTTCAATGTTCTCCAATGTCTGTATGAGAGATCGGAATATCATCAATTTTGTATATCCTGTGCAAAAAAAAACTTATTACCGTTACGGCAAAAAAAAATCATCCGCCATTATTATTCGCCCGAACACGGGTTGAACGAGTGTGAATTCGTTCAATGCGAGAAAAAAAACGCGAGATACATAAATTCCGAGTACCGAGGGTCCTTAGAACGCGCTAGACAGCTTTACCCGCCGGATAACATGCGCAGACTCCGGTCAAGGTCATGTGTGTGATCGGTGTTATTTATTTATTTTTTTCAAGGCTTCGCTATTCCAATGTTTCGAGAATCAAAAAGAATTTGCAAAGAATCTTCCAAAGCATATCCACTAGAACGACCGCCAGTATCGCTTTATGGACGCTATTTCATTTTTTTTCCTTAAAAAAGTTTACCGTTGTGTTTTTTTTTTCAACAGCAAATTCATTAAAAAAAAGAGAAAGAGAGAGAGGAGAACATAAATAGAGAATAAGTTATAATCTTCATTCTTCGCAATATAAAACGAATTAATTGTTCGATCGTAGAGATTTGTATATCTATACACACTATTCCGATTTATTCAGTTCGTTTGGCATGCACGACAGTGAAAGTAACGAGTTATGCAAATCCTTTGATTTCAAACTCCTTCCTTAATATCAATAGGCGTTAAAAATCTTTCAAGATCCTAAAGCGCTACCGTCTCTATAAGATAAAACATGTATAATTTCATAATACCGAATCACGACAAGTTTTCAACTCGATGATAAATTTTGTTTTGTTTTTTCTTCCAGAACTTGTAGGTTATGTGAGATATACGGAGAATATATGCACGAAGAACGCGGGGATTAAAGTGTAAAAGGAAATGAATATGCGAAAAGTATTAAGACTTGGTAACTCCACCACCGTTGGCGTGATTATAATATAATGCCAATGGGGTGAGAGTTGACCGTTTCTTAACGCTGTAGACGACTCCGCAGATCACACCGCGTATATAATGATACTACGCTGTATGTACGAGAAAATAAAAATGATAATGATAAAACTGATTTTTCTTTGTATTTTTGTCACTCACTCAATTCTTGCATCCTCTCAGGCCTCATCAAACGTTCCTTGGAATCGAGAAAACGATAAGATTCTGCGATGAAAAATTTCTCCGACGAAACGTTTGCTTTCTTTTTTATCCCAACACAACGTTACAACAATGCCGCTTTGTTTTTACCGTTTTTACTCAGACGAAAGCGACTTCAGCGCCATCTGTCGACAATCTGACCGTACCAACTTGTGCGCAAAACTCGTTTCTTCTCTCTCACTCTGGAAGGAGTAAATCCACGTAGTAGTGGGGGAAGGTGGCGCCCCTAGCGGACAATTTTCGAACTTCGGGTTTTTCAGTCTCGTTTGACAGACGGAATTTATTGACAAAACAAGTGCATTTCAACGATTTGCGAAAAATATTCGCGAGGTATTTCACGCCGAGGCGAATTTGCGATTCAAAAAAATGTCGATGGACTTCCGGTTGATTGATAAATTCTAAAACACGGTTTTTTTTTGGCACTGCATATCGGAGTAGCGTCGTGTTTGGTTATACATTGAATTCATCCCGTTGATTTGTGCAATTCGCGTTGATAGAAAAACAACGATGCCAGCGGTGATCGTTGGACCGCCGCAGCGGAGCGAGCAGATGTGGCAGGCTTTGAAAACTCACATAACGAGAGAACGAGAGAGAAGAAAGCAAGGTGAGACAGAAAAAACCTTGACATTTTTTTTGGTGGTTTTTAGACATTTTTGTTGAGCACGGAGGATGGCAATTTTACTTTTAGAACAAGAGGCTGACGCCGAGGAGGAGCGTCAGAGAAAAGAGAGAGAGAGACAGCAAAAACAGGATGTCATGACACTGGGCGAAACTCGCGAGCAAATATCTAATCTGGAGAACGAACTTTCGCAGCTCAAAGATGAGAAACATCAGCTGTTTTTGCAATTAAAGAAAGTCCTCAACGAGGATGATAACAGACGAAGGCAATTGATCAAGGAAACAAGGTTCATTGTTGTTTGCGAATGTTTAATGAAAATTTTTTTACTCCGGCTATTTGTAGGGCCACGCGAATATAAAACACTAGCTCACTTGCGATTTATTATGTGATAATAACTCAGTTGAAAAAAACCTGCAAATTGGACATTTGCAGATTGCTTCCTTATCTTTATACATAGTTCACATCGATTCCTTTATCACAAAGAATGAAAATCAAATTTGGCTTCCTCATAAAGGAAGCTTTGATGACTATCGAAAAACATGAGTAATCAATGTGTGAATTTGTTTCTTGCCAAATTCAATAGCGATCAACCACTATTTTGAATGCGTACAAAATTTCAGTATAATATCTCGCAAATAGTCGGAGTTAAGAGTATTTACGCTATTTTTCGAAAAAATCAAAATTTGATAAAATTTTAATCATTTGATCAATTTTCACCACATTTAATAACTAACAAGCTATTGCTTCCTCATAAAGGAAGCTTTATTTTCGTGAATTTTTTTTTTTCGAGATTTTTATGCCAATGTGTTCAAAATGTCTTAAAACATCGAGAAATAATATTTAAGGTTGTTTGGTATTGAATTTGGCGAAAATCCATCGAGGGATTAAGATTTTATGAAATTTTTTGAAAAATAGCGTAATCGCTCTAACTTGTGCAATTTTCAAGATATTGTACTGAAACGTTGCACAGAGCTAATATAGCTATCGAGGTTGTTCGCTATTAAATTTGGCTCAAATCCATCGAGGGATTAAAATTTTATGAAATTTTTAATTTTTTTTTTTAAATAGCGCTCTGCAATTTTTAAGATATTGCACTGAAACCTTACGCAGAGCTAATATAGCTATCGAGGATGTTCGTTATCAAATTTGGCGAAAACCGATCGAATGATTTAAATTTTATCAAATTTTTTTTTTTTTTTTTTGAATAGCATACTCTTTTGGCTATTTGCGAGATATTGTACTGAAATTTTGTACACACTCAAAATAGTGATTAAGGTTGTTCGCTATTGAATTTTACAAAAATCAAATTTAGCAAGGAGTAAATTTGAAAGAATTTGGCAAATTTTCACGTTGATTACTCATGTTTTTCGATAGTTACCAAAGCTTCCTTCATGAGAAAGCCAAGCTTGACTGCCATACTTTGTGATAAAGGAAGCTATGTAAAATGTGCAAATGTCGAATTTGCAGCGTTTTTTTGTCAATAAATTGAAAATTTCATAAAATTTCAATTCCTCCATAAATTTTCGTAAAATTCAATAGCGAATAAGATTACTAGCTATACAAGCTCTGCACGAAGCTTCAGTACAATATCTTCAAAATTGAAAAAGTTAGAGCGTTTACGCTATTTTTCAAAAAAATCAAAATTCCACAAAATTTTAATCCTCCAATGGATTTTCGTCAAATTCAATACCGAACAACCTCAATAGCTGTACTAATCCTGTACACTTTGGGACATTTTGAACACATTGGCATAAAAATTTAAAAAAGAAGTGGACCAAAACAAACCTTCCTTTATGAGGAAGTAAAACGTTGAAAAATTAAGTTAAAATGCCAACTGAATGATAATTTCAATAATTTCTCATACCCTTATTATTTGCAGTGTTTGTTCGGAAGTGTTATCCGCGGTCGGTGGATATCCTGGCACTGGAATGAGCGTCGTACATCCTCAGTTATTCTTGCCATTGCCGACTCGAAGTCCTCTCTACAAAGTAGCAGCGACAACACCTACGCACACCCTCATGCCGAACGTTAATGTATCATTTATCGATCAGATTTATCCCCACGGTATTATTTGCGATTGAACAAATGAAAAAAAAAAACACTTTTTCCTTCAAGGGTCCCATGAAAAGGACTCACAGTCCTTCGCCGCCGCCTCAGGCCTCACCGTATCACGCCACTTACAACTACAAGCCACCTCCGTCCATGCCGAACTACAATCCACCCCCACAGAGTAAGTATAATGATTGAAGAAAAAAAAAATCATCTGCTTTGGACACGAGGCTTTTTGGACGAAAATATACGAATAATATTTCGTAAGATGAAAGAAAAACACACACAAAACACACGAACGCGTGAAAAACGACTAACCGAGAAAAAACCATGCTTCGAAAATAGGTGATTTGAGGGCAGATGGTTATGTTTTTCCAGAATCAGAGGACGCTGCCAGACGATCTGGCGATAATCGAGCTGTCCTCTGGAACAGTGAGTTGACACATTAATTATTATTGCGACGATGAATATTAATTTATTTTTCTGCATGTCCAAATTTTTTTGAATCTATCGAAAATGTAAAGCACGAGCATAGCTCTAGAAAAATCAAGAATCCAAAAAAAAAGTAGTGCGGATTGAGTTTTTGCGTTTCGGAAATAACGATATTGCTAATTTCAAAAGTTCCCGGTAATTTGTAATATTTGTCAAATTTGTATATAGTTGTAATTTTCTCAAATTCAATGAAATTGAAGTTTTTGTTACTTTATTTTTCGTGTCGATATTTATTACTCAATTTTTTATTTTTATTTATCTGCTCGAAAATAAAATCGTTGATGTTACTTTATTGCAACGTTGCAGAGAACAACCAATATCCACCGTCGAGTTTCTACTCGACGCCAACGCAGAGCGTTTACAGTTACACGACGCCGACGTCGCAACCTTCGAGGGAACCGGAACCGGGAAAACCGGTGTATCTATCGGGTAACAGAGCGACGATATCCGGTCATCAGGCAGGACCGATAACGCCATTCTCGCGATACGAGAGTATCCATCCTATAGATCACAAAAACGCTTATCCCGAGGACAAATTTTATCTGCGTCCGAGTAGCCACGTTACTGTACACGGTGGTGCAATACCGATACAGCAACCGCCCCAGGTAACTGTTTTTTTCTTCTTCGAGAATGCTGAAACTTCCAAAAGTTAATCAGGCGTTTCAGTCTTTACGTTTCATCACAGTCGTAATAGGGAACTTGCATGTCTTTTTTTAATTTTTTTAATTCCAAAGTAGGGTGAAAAATAATGGATTTCTCAAGACAGTTTTTTTTTAAAGCAATATTAATGCTGCACAAATTGTTTCTTTGACACAAATTTTTCTCAGTAAATTTGAATTGGCAACCATATTGTTGTACCCAACTATCAGCGCCGCCAGTGTCGCTTGCGGGAACTACGTCGCATTATAAACACTGGCTGCATTCGCTTGGACGCTTATGCGCTTTCAGCACGTGTGTATAGATATACATCGACATATAAAATACTACAGTATGTGGCGCTCAGAGGCGCGTAAGCGTCAAAGCGAATGCTGCCATAACCTGCAATAAAAATATAAATCAGCAAAAATATTCGTTTACATACTAGCGATATAATAATATAAAATTATGAATAAACTAAAATAAGACATGAACAAATCTAAGTTTGGTTGACGAGTGAATGAATCTATTGTCCATTTATATCACTTTCACAACTTCTTTAACATTATAATATCGACTCGTGATTCATATGATTTCTGTGATATTGTGACGTCACCGAAATTTTCACAACTTCTTTAACATGATAATATTGAAGAATATTATACTGCAGGTTATGTGTATATTATAGGTTAGAATTTCCGCGAGCAAGATGTCCGCGGGAGCCAAATCTGTCTACAATGGAACTTAGTTCCCAGACGCGACACTCGCGGCGCTGATAGTTGGGTGCAACAATATGGTTGCCAATTCAAATTTACCGAGAAAAATTTGCGTAAAAGAAAACACTTTTGCATCGTTAATATTCCTTAAAAAAAAACTGTCTTGGGAAATTCATTATTTTTTATCCTACCTTTAAATCCAATAGAGTAAAAGAGAGATTTCAGATGCATGCAAGTTCCCTATTACTTTTCAAATTCTTTTCAACTGCAAAAAAACATTGCTGATGACTTTTTAGGTAAAGATATTCAAGACATTATTAATCTTGATTATCATTAGTCTCGATAAAAATTATTGATAAAAAAAATCGAAGAAAACAGTTTGCCGTTTAGGAAGAATGTTAAATTCGGTAAGCGACATTGGACATTCGAGGTTTTAATTCTCAGGGTGCGAAGACAGGTGGAATTACATCGGGTTATCCGGTTCGCGCGCCTCAACCTCCGGCAGGACCTTATCCACCGCCGCCACCAGGAACGTACGTCAATGCTGCCGGTGCCAACGTTTCCGGTCGATTATTATATTCGCAGCCGGGCGCTCGTTATTTGCAGCGCGAGGCTTAATCAGCACGATTGAATTATCGATATTCTCATTTCGAATGCGAAAATGATTTTTAATCCCATATTTTTTAACACTATATATTAGGGTGGCAGTTATTTGAGCTTTGGCGAAAAAAGTTCGATGCCACCCTAAAAACATGATCAAGGTGTATAAAAAAAAATCTGTGTAAAGTTTGGAGCCGCTCGGAAAATTCGAACACGCACCACCGAACGATTGAAATTTAAAATGTAAAATACATGTATTTATCCCACGCATCAATGGTTTTTTGTCCGACGATAATATTAATGAGAAAAATTTGAAACTTGGTACACTTATTGTGCATAGTACGGTGTGCAAAACCAAATTTTTTCAATTTTTTTCATTCATAATTTTGTTAATGACAAGCTCTGTAGCGATGCCCAAAAAACGTAATATGGGCATCTCTACAGAGCTTGTCATTAACAAAATTATGTATGAAAAAAAATTTTTAAATTTGGTTTTGTACACCATACTATGCACAATAAGTGTACCAAGTTTCAATTTTTTCTCATTAATATTATACTCCGAGTGATTGAAATTTCAAATGTAAAATATGAATGTATTTATCCCACGCATCAATGATTTTTTTTTCCGAGTATAATATTAATGGGAAAAATTTGAAACTTAGTACACTTATTGTGCATAGTATGGTGTACAAAACCAAATTTTTTCATTTTTTTTCGTTCATAATTTTGTTAATGACAAGCTCTGTAGAGATGCCCAAAAAACATTTAAAATTTCAATCGCCCGGTGGCGCGTTTTCCAATTTTCCGAGCGCCTCCAAACTTTACACAGATTTTTTTTGATACACCTTGATTATGTTTTTGGGGTGGCACCGAGCTTATTTCGCCAAAGCCTAAATAACTGTCACCCTACTATATATGGGAAACAAGGATAAAACATAAACTTCCCATCAGCTATCTGTTCAATGTCACTTACGGACAAATGATTTTTAATAATTTTACTTAACGACGAATTTCTAGTATGATTAACGAAAATAGAAAAATAGTTTATTCGAAAATATACTTATATTATGAAGGACTTGTACATTGTTTTTTTGTCACTCATCTTAAAGTCGTTCATTCCTCCACGGAAATTATCATCTTAATGTCGTGTTATACAGTTTTTTCAAAAATAAGCTTTTTTTTGCGAAATAAAAAATGTCAAAAAGAAAGGAATACTTAAATTGCTTAAAATGCAACGAAAAACCAACTTGCCCGTTTCTACGACCAAAATTGTGGATTTACGAGTCGTGGATACTTTGTCTCGGCGGCTCTGTGCTCGAGTGTGCAAAGATGTATCCGCAATTGATACACTCCGCTCAACATGACCGAGCAAAATTTGCAAGTAACGTCGCCGATCGGTTCATTACGATAATGTCTGAAACACGAAAAGAAAAAAAATAAGTCGCTGAGTTATGATTCTTTAAATTTCTTGGTAAAATAAAAGCATTCTGATTTTTTTTTGGCAAGAGAATATTTTACATTTTTACAATGAAATTAAGACTTTGGCGGAACAAAAGCAAGGCAAAATATTAATTTATTCGCTGAACGAATGAAAGATACCATGATTTTTGTAATCATTGCAGAAATTAAATTGCAACATTCTTGACCAACCTGTCCGACAGTCTTAGCAATTCCTTGGCATGTTCAAACATCTGTTCCTCCTCATCGTTTTTCTCATCGAGTTCCAGTGCGTTGTGCAAACGATAAAGATTCTGGCGCAGAGCAGGAATTTTTCCCGGTGGAATGAATTCGTGAAGGGGATAAAGGCACCACCGATCAGAATTAATGTTATTTTCGCGCTGCACGGAGGCTCTTCGTTTCTCGATGAGCGACAGAATCAAATCCTTTACGCGATTCTGACAAGTCGCTGTCTGCTTTGCATTCTCAACGGTATCGTGATCGTCATTTCTGTATATACTGACACTCATCCAGTGTCTTAATCTGTTGACCTATTATGAGAAAAAAACATAGTATTGATTTTTTTATATTAATCCTCCTTGATATTAGAGTTGTAAATAATGCATTACTTTGATAATGCATTACTGTATTTATTATCCGTTACACTTCATAATGTGAAATGGATAAGTGTACCATTACAATTAAAAAAAAGTAATGTGTAATAGATGCGTATTCCATTAGAATTAAAAAAAAGTAATATGTAATGGTTGCGTGTCCCATTACAAAAAAAAAAAAAAGTAATGTGTAATGGATGCATGTGCCATTACAAATAAAAAAGTAATGTGTAATGGATGCGTGTTCCATTACAAATAAAAAAATAATGTGTAATGTATGCACGTTCCGTACAAATTACAATTTTTTTAAAAGTAATTTGCAGTGTAGAATATTCCATTACAAATAGAAAAATTGCCGTGCTCGCATTATAAACTTGCACAATGCTGTCTCATTATTTTATTTCGCTCAATAAAAGTTCATCCACAATTATCACAAATGGTCCATAAAGTTAAAAAATAGAAATATAAAAACAGACAGTTCGTCGTTAAATATGAAGTACGAAAATGTACTCAACCCTAAAAATTATCCAACTTTATATTAAACTTGCTTTTACACGCTGTTACCCATAATTATAAGCAATCTAATAAAAATCGCAAGTTACTGATACAAAATTTGTCGCTTTATTGAATCCTTAAATAATGTGCATGGTCTTTTTTATTTCAACTTTATGGATCATTTGTGATAATTGTGGATGAACTTTTAGGAAGCGAAATAAAATAATGAGACAGCAATGTGCAAGTTTCTAATACGAGCACGGCAATTTTTCTATTTGTAATGGAATATTTTCCACTGCACATTACTTTTTTTTTTTAATTGTAATTTGTAATGGAACGTGCATACATTACGCATTACTTTTTTATTTGTAATGGAACACACATCCATTACACATTACTTTTTTAAATTGTAATGGCACATGCATCCATTACACATTACTTTTTTTATTTGTAATGGAACATGCATCCATTGCACATTACTTTTTTTTAATTGTAATGGAACACGCATCCATTACACATTACTTTTTTTATTTGTAATGGCACACGCATCCATTACACATTACTATTTTCAATTGTAATGGAACATGCATACATTATACATTACTTTTGTAATTTGTGATGGAAAACTAGTCCAATACACATTGTTTAAAGTAATGGGTAATGCATTACTTTTGCATTACTATTTTCACAACTCTGCTTGGGATGTGCAATTTGCCAGTCTTTTGTCCTCATAAAAAAAAGCGTCGATCAAATTAATTTTTCAATCGAAACAAAAATTATCAGACTCACATCCTGCAGATCGTCCATGGTGATGTCAACGTCAAAATTGACGGACAAATCGTGTTCGGGAAAGATGCTGTTTTCGGTTTTCGTATGATATCCCAAACCGCAAAGAGCGCCGGTGTAACGGCTGTTCGTGAAATTACGCCGTAATTCAATTTGCGGCGCGAACAACAGACAGAGTATCGACGTGAGTCCGGGAATATTTGGCATCAAAGTTGTGTTTCTCAGACTCAAACTGTGCCCTGATGGACTCTGACTGACGGAACCAGCGATCATGAGACGATCGTGCGGATCATCGGGATTCGTGTCGAGAACGACGCAGTTTACGGACGAATTGTCTATCCTGATTCTTTTTCCAGCACCGGATTTCGTCAACGACGAAAGACCAATCTCGAGCGGTGAAAATGGTCCTCGCAAACTAACGCTACTCGGGCATTCTTCGGTTTTCGGAGCTTCCGGATAGGAATCCGAAACGTTACCTTGATCGTATTGTAACTCTTCGTGGTGTTCGCGTTGTCGCAACGGCATCAAATGAACTCGTTGGCGAAGTTCATGATTACATTGTGACAAATAATCCTCTTCCCTGTTCTCGGCGTAACCGAGTTTAACCAACTGCTCGTTGACGTTGATTGTTTCCTCGTTTTTCTTGACGATTAATTTGAGATGAATGACGCTGTTGACGACCGAATAAATTTCGCCGAATATCGACACGTCACCCTCCAAAATTTTGTAAATTTCTTCACTCGAGCTCTTCGACCAACGACCAGCCATATCGCTTATCGCCGACGGACGAATTCCCGCGAGAACGCACTCGAATGCGAGAGCCGGGATATTCATGATTTCTTGCAGATCGTCGTCGATCTCTCGCAAATCACAGACTCTGACGGAATCGAAGTAACCATAATCCACGTACAATACTTTAGCCAGTAAATCACTTTTGTGCGCGATCGACAAATTTTGTACGATCGCGCGAAAATATTGGACACTCTTCGCGTCTCTTCTTCGACGTGGCGCCAATACGAGAGTGCCAATTTTCGGTGTTTGCTCAAACATGGTCAGTGATTGAATATCACGCGAATCGATTTTCGACTCGATGTGACGAAGGTTCTTCTGATTTTCGCCGTCCTTGAGCTGAGCCCAGAAATGACCGGCGGTTACGATCTAAAATTAAAAAGAAATGTTGTCATGCCGGTATTTACGAATGATATTTTTAAAAAATATCTCTGGAATGACTTAATTCGTCGGGAATGAATTTTGTGTGTATTTGGATTTTTTTATTTAATTATCGTAATATCCGGATTCAGAATTGGGCAAAGTACCTGCAAGTACTTTAAATATCAAGTACAAAGTACCGTAGGTACTTGAAGTGCAAAGTACTCGAAAAAATCAAGTACCAGTATCAAGTACTTTTCTAGTTGTCGGGTACGTCTCGTAAATTCTGGACTTGGGTCATTCCATGTCGAATCGACCACTTTCAATTTAGACGATATTTGGTCAGAAGTTTTGTTTTATCATAAAACCAAGTTCTACCAAGGAAAAAAATTTTTTTTTCTTTTCAAAAGTTATGCATAATTCAAAATTTAACCATGTTTCAATTTTTTTTTCTAAATATCTTGAAAACTATGATAGTTATGAAAAATCGTTTGTTTCGTCTTGAAGAGTATACTTGGGGCTACGAAAAAAAAATATTCCGACAAAAAAATTTGAAAAATGATGAATTTGGAGAATTTGTAATTTTTTAAAATCGCGAAAATCCACAATAACATCGAATTTTTTGTTCAATTTTTTAAATATATTACCTTGTACTGATTTGAAAAGATCCTGAAAGATTTTCAGAAAGATGTTTTTTTTTTCAAAAATATGAATTTTTTTAAGTGGAGCAATCATGGAATTTTGTAATTTTCAGCAGTCAAAATTACACGATTGATCAACTTCACTTAACTTAGGGGTAAACAAAAAGTTTTACCAAAATTCAAAAATTCATCTTTTTGAAACAAAAAAAAACACATTTCTGAAAATTTCAGGATCTTTTAATATCAGTACAAGGTGTTATGTAAAAAAATAAAACCAAAAATTCAATGTTGATCGTGGATTCTCACGATTTTGAAAAATTCTCCAAATTCATCGTCTTTCAAAAATTTGTTTCAGAATATTTTTTTTGTAGCCCCAAGTATACTCTTTAAGACGATCCCAGAACGATTTTTTCGTAACTTTAACAGTTTTCGAAATATTTAAAAAATAAACTTGAAAAAATGGTGAAATTTTGAATTTTCGAAAAAAAAATTTAATTTTTTTCCTTTGTTAGTACTTTGTTTTATGATAAAAGAAAACTTCTAACCAAATTTCATCGCAATTGAAAGGGGTCGATTGCGAATATCGGTCGATTTGACATGGAATGACGCATATTCAAAGGCTTTGCACATGCAACCATCAGCAAGACACATTCAAAAGTACTTGATACGTGTACTTGAAAAAAGTACTTGCAAGTACAGAAAAGTACTTGAAATTTTCAAGTACAGTACTTCAAGTACATGAAGTACTTGAAGAAATCAAGTACGATACTTGAAGTACTTTTGAGGCACTTTGTACTTGCAAGTACTGTCTCCAAGTAACAGCAAGTACCGAGTACTTTCAAGTACTGCCCAGCTCTGCTCGGATTAATGGTGAACAGAAGATGAAAATCATTTTAAAAAATGTCTCACCTTTCTCACAACGAGGGGTATGCAAGTTATATCAAGAGTCGGAAGTATCGGTCGTATGCTAAATTCCGTGGATCGAGGACGTACGATGGGTCCTTCCTTGGGAATGAAGACTTGCGTCACCGGTCCTACAATTTCAAGTTCCTCGGCTTTCTTTTGCGCAACCTCGAAATTCATCAACGGAATCGTAATTGGTGCTCCGACGGTGCGTAATTTCAAAGCTTTGTAAACGGCTCTGGAAATTTCGCCGGGTTCCTCGGTCGCGTCGTTCTCAAATTCGTCCGTTTTATTGCTCGAAGATTCGTATTTGCGAAATTGCACGTAGACCTTGGAATTGTCGAATGAAACGAGAATCTTGCCGAGTCTGGAGACAACGCATTCGCGAAATTGTTCTTGTATAGTACGGGCGTAAAGCATTCCAGGCTGATTGATCGGCCAACCGAGAAGATAAACGGTTTTCGTTGGATCCAACCCACCCAAAGCTCTGATACCGTCCATCTCGTTCGTGTTGACGCATCTCGTATAATAATTCGGATAAAAAGCACCGGCGATTATGATTTTCAGTATCAAAGGTTTCTGCGCCGCGTTCCACGTTACTCTCAACGGTCCGGTTGTCTCGACGATTTGAAAACGCGCCAATCTTTGGGTAAGTTCGCGAACGAGATGGTCGATCTCGCGCAAAACTCTTATTTGCAAATGACGCGTTCGCGCCCATTGTTTTTCCGATGCATCGCCCTTAATGGCATTCGCGCCTTTCCGAAGATTCCAAAAATTGAAAACCTTCAAGAATGATATGCAATCGCTCTCGGAGTCCATTGACATCGCTAGTTTCGCCGAGTATGCTCGTAATTTGTTGCTCAACGGCGCACTGAACATATTCTTCACAGCCATCGCAGCGCCCATTATTATGGCGTCACTGAGAACGCTGAACACGTGTCCGAGCACGATGAGCTTTGATATGTTAATGTCGATCGGCAGAGCCGCCATAATACGTCCAAGATCGGTAAGCTCACCGTCCAGGGGCATTATGTTATCTCTGTCTGCGTCCAAAAGTGCTCCCGCCTCTTTCAGCAATAATATCGTACGCTCGAGATTACTGAGATCCGGCGGATCCATCGACAGTGCCAAAATCGCTTTTGGTTCACCCATTTCCAATATTTTAGCGTTCAGCACGACGTTCTCCAACGGGGCTCTTATCATCTCCGGTGACCCCTCCTCCAGCATTACGTTCTGTGAAATTCGTCTCAGTAACATATTTGTTTGTAAATCATAATTTTTTTTTTTTAAGTAATAAAATAAAAAATTTACATATTTATAAAATGATACATTTTCTGAATTGTTCGATTTGAAATATTCTGCATGATTCTGAGGATGACCCAAAGGTACTTGAGGATTTTTTTTCCACATTTTTAATTTAAATTTAAAAAAAAAATGAAGTCGCATTTAACAAGTGGTATTGACCCCTCCATGCATGATTCTGAAGTTGACCCAAAAGTCTTGGGGGATTTTTTTCCAGGTTTTTCATTTAGATTTTTAAAAAAATGGAGTTGCATTTGAAAAGTGGTATTGATCCTTCCTCCAGTAGTACATTCTGTGAAATTCGTCTCAGTAACATATTTATTTGTAAATCATAATATTTTTTTAATGATAAAAAATGTACAGATTTATAAAATGATAAATCTTCTAAATTGTTCAATTTGAAATTTTCTGCATGATTCTGAATATGATCCAAAAGTGCTTGAGGATTTTTTTCCACGTTTTCCATTCAGATTAAAAAAAAAAAAGTTGCATTTAACAAGTGGTATTGATCCCTCCATGCATGATTCTGAAGTTGACCCAAAAGTCTTGGGGGATTTTTTTCTACGTTTTTCATTTAGATTAAAAAAAAATGAATTTGTATTTGAAAAGTGGTATTGATCCCTCCTCCAGTAAAAAAAATGTCCATATTTATAAAATGATAAATTTTCTGAATTGTTTAATTTGAAATATTCTGCATGATTCTGAAGATGACTCAAAAGTACTCGAGGATTTTTTCTACGCTTTTCATTTAAATTTAAAAAAAATGAAGTTGCATTTGCAAGTGGTATCGAGCCCTCCTCCAGCAGTACATTCTGTGAAATTCGTCTCAGTAACATGTTTATTTGTGAATCATAATATTTTTTTAATGATAAAAAATTTACAGATTTATAAAATGATAAATCTTTTAAATTGTTCGATTTGAAATTTTTTGCATGATTCTGAACATGACCCAAAAGTGCTTGAGGATTTTTTTCCACGTTTTTTTATTTAGATTTAAAAACAAAAAATAAAGTTGCATTTAACAAGTGGTGTAACACTTTGTTGACCCATTTCAGAATTATTTCCTCGTTAATTTTAAAGCGCTCTGTCTTTAAATTCCCACTTGAAATACGAAAAAAACCGTTCCCCTTCTTTATTACTGATGTTTGCGAGCCCAAAAATCTAAAAGAATTCAGACTCATGGAAAAGATATTTTACAGGAACTTTATCGATTTTTTTTACCTCGTAGAAGCGTTTAGGCACCATACGATAGACCCTGCCGTCCATTAGACGTCCTGCACGACCGGCTCGTTGCTCGCAATTGGTCTTACTCGCCCACTCAATTTCGAGACATTGAAAATTCGTTTTTGGATCCGTGACGAGTTGTTTCGTGAGGCAGAAATCTATCACTGTTGGAATATAAATATATTTGAATTTCAAGCAATGAACGAAAATAAAAAAAGACGTACAATTGAGTAAAAATATATATATATATATGAGGCAATCCACGCCATTTCGCTCGGTCATGACCCTAATCATTTTTAATTTTTTTAATTTTTTTTTTACAAAATAGTATACTATGCAAGGAGTATTTTGACCAATTTTTAAATTTTTGTCGCATGTATTTCAGAAGTTACAATTTTTCGAAAAATCTGGATTTCAGAAATTTTGTAACCGTTCCAGCGCTGACATCTCTTAAATTAATCGATTATCGAAAAATGTTTGGAGATCGATTTTTTTCATATTAGTTCACACTTTCATAAAAAAAAAAGGGGGAAAAAATTTTAATCATCGTTGTCAATGAATTTTCAACGTGTAAAGTGAAAAATATGTTTTTTTTTAAATGATTGCCATTTTTTATTTTTTTCAAAAAATTCTCTAAAATGATATGATGAATTATATGAATTTTAACGCTAGTCCCATCGTGGGCCCATTTTTCCTTCTATTTTTTAAAAAATTAATTCCATTTTTTTTCACGAAAATTTTGCGTGTTTCGTGTGAATTACTATAATAATTTTTATTATTAATAATACTCGTAAGTAATAATTATTGTACTTATTAAGAATTAGTAATTATAGTGATATAATGAAGTGATAGTAATATAATGAAGAATTATTTTTCCATTACTTTCCTATAGAATAAATATATGCATTATAGGAGAATATATGAATGAAACACATATTTTTTATCTTGAGAGAGTTATAGATATTTATTTACTCACTCATTAAAAAAGTGAAAACCATAACGAGTATCCAAAAATTGCACTGTGTTGTGCCTGATAATGATAATGATAATGATGGTACAATGCATACGTTTCTTCTATAGGAAAGTAATGGAAAAATAATTCTTCAACATATTAGATCGAGCTACTAATTGTAAAATTATCACTACAATTACTAATTGTAAATAAGTACAATAATTATTACTTATGTGTATTATTAGTAATAAAAATTATTATAGTAATTCATACGAAACACTCAAAATTTTCGTGAAAAAAAAATTGATTTTTTTTTTTTAAATAGAAGGAAAAATGGGCCCACGATGGGACTGGCGTGAAAATTCATATAATTCATCATATTATTTTAGAGCATTTAAAAAAAAAAAAAAATGGCAATCATCTTTAAAAAAAATAATTTTCACTGAAAAAAATGTTGATAACGATGAATTAAACATTTTTTCCCCTTTTTTTTTTATTAAAGTGTGAACTAATATGAAAAAAATCGACCTCCAAACATTTTTCTATATATCGATTAATTTAAGAGATATCGGTGTTAGAACGTTTCTGAAATTTGTGAAATCCAGATTTTTCGAAAAATTGTAACTTCTGAAATACATGCGCTAAAAATTTAAAAATGAGTCAAAATACTCCCCCATAGTACACTATTTTATAAGAAAAAATGGAAAAAATTAAAAATGGTCAGGGTCAGGGCCGAGCGAAATGGCGCGGATTGCCTCATATATATATATTGAGCTCTGTGAGAAAAAAAGTTCTTCAAACCGTATTTTATATCGGGCAAGGTGACGCTGCTCTCGGCGATGTTAGTCGCCAATATAACGCGTCGATAATCCTTCGGTGGATTATCAAAAACGCGCTGTTGCTCCTCGTTCGTGATCGACGAATGAAGAACAACGACGTCGCATTTGAGACTTTCGTTCGCTTCGCTTGAAAGCAGATCTTGCATTTCCTCGATTTCGAAGATACCCGGTAAAAAAATCAGTACGGCGTAACGATGATCGGAATCCTTGTCGATCGTATTAAAGACGGATATAATCCGAACACAAAACTCCATCATCTCCGTTGTAACTTGTGGTTTCTCTTCCGAGATCTCGGGTATCTGATCACCGGAAAATTGAAAAAAAAAAAATGGTAAAATACAAAAATGATAATTTTATCGCTTCGGCTGAAACATGAATATTTATGTTTGAATATCCCACAAAAAAATCAAAAACTAAAGTATAACAATTGAAAAAAAGCGTTAAACAAAATATTTACAAATGTTATTGTGCAATTGTCTAAATTAAATTGCAACGATAAACTTACCCGTCCGATGGTCGTTATCTGACAAAGGTAGTGAACTTGTATGTTGAAAAAATTGCGCTTAGCGACGTCGATTATCGGCGCCGGTACGAGCTTTCCACCGATCGGAATTGAGAAGTAACTCGCGAATTTGTCGACGTTGAATGTCGCCGACATAAGAATCACACGAACGTGTCGCGAATTCATGCGTTGCAATTTTCTTACGACGAGTAGCAAAAAATCCATATTCTGATCGCGCTCGTGTACCTCGTCGATTATAACGTGAGTATAATCGAACATATTTTTGGAGTTCACCAATCTTTGCAACAATACACCGGTAGTGCAGTACGTCAAACGCGTATCGTGCGACGTATTTTTCACCATTCCAACTTGATAACCGACGAGCGTTCCAACGGGCCAATTTCTCTCCTGGCTCACACGCTTTGCGATGCTTATAGCAGCGATACGTCGTGGTTGAGTCACTAGAAAAAAAAGAAGACAAAATAGTCACGGTATCAATTGGTGACAGGACCAAACATCCAGGACAAAATATTCTTGAACCATAATATCCATAAATCGCAATATCCATCACCATTAAATTTACTACGATATTATAACATTAAATGATATAATATTTAATTTTTAAATATTTGTAATCGAATTAGGTGGAATTCAATTGAATATAAATTTCAAATTGACTATGTTGTTACATACAGAACTAGATTACATTGGGTTTGGAATGAGAAAAAAAAACCCTGCAAATTGAAATTTGCACATTGTTTCCTCATCAAAATTTCATGGCAATATCTACAAAATCTCAAAAGTTATACGTTTACGCTTGTTTTATAAAATTAAAAAATTTCATAAAAATTTTATCATTCGATCGATTTTCGCCAAATTTAATAACGAACATCCTCGATAGCTATATTAGCTCTGTGTAAACTTTCAGTACAATATCTTAAAAATTGCACAAGTTAGAGCGTTTAGGCTATTTTTCAAAAAATTAAAAATTTCATAAAATTTTAATCCCTCGGTGGATTTTTGCCAAATTTAATAGCGAACAACCTCGATAGCTATATTAGCTCTGTGCAAAGTTGCAGTGCAATATCTTAACAATTGCACAAGTTAGAGCGTTTAGGCTATTTTTAAAAAAATTCAAAATTTTATAAAATTTTAATCCCTCGATAGATTTTCGCCGAATTCAATACCAAACAACCTTAATAGCTGTACTTATTCTGTACAAAGTTCGAGTGCAATGTCTTGAAAATTGCGGAGGTTAGAGCGTTTACGCCATTCTTGCAAAAACGAAAAAAGTCGATAAAATCTGAACACCCGTTATAATTAAAACAACATTTTTTCATAATGAAAAGCAATTCGTGCTTGACAAGTGTGCCAAATTTTAGCTCGACATCTCGAAGCGTTTTCGAATTATTAATTATTTACATCTGAAACTCAGGACACAGACACACTCACATCCGGACAATTTTTCTAAATATGATTATATGAAATGATTTTTCTAAATACGAAATAAATATAATTCTCGATGTTTTAGGACATTTTGAACATATAGGCATAGAAATCGCGAAAATTTTTTTTTTCGCGAAAACAAAGCTTTCTTTATACAGAAGCAAAAGAAGAAAAAATAGTCACGGTATTAATTGGTGATAGGACTAAACATCCAAGACAAAATATCCTTGAGCCATAATATTCATAAATCACAATATCCATCACCATTAAATTTACTACGACATTATAATATTAAATGATATAATATTTAATTTTAAAATATTTGTAATCGAATTAGGTGGAATTCGATTGAATATAAATTTCAAATTGACTATGTTACATGGTTACATACAGAACTAGAATAAATTGGGTTTGGAATGAAAAAAAAAAGTGTTAACATAACTAAGTTTGCGTTAAAATTTTCAGCGAGTAACTGAAAAACTTCGTACTATAGAAAAAAAAAAAAAACAAAGGGCACTCACCGATGATGTTGCAATGAATTCTCTTCTTAACGCACGAGTCGAGAATAAATTGCGGCACCTGAGTTGTTTTGCCGCAGCCCGTTGGTCCCTGAATAATGGTAACGCGATTTGTTTCGATCATGGAAACGATCTTAGACTCCAATGGCGTTATCGTCAAGTTCTCTTTTAGCCTGTGCTTGAAGCTGTATGTCTTATATATCTTTGTTAATTCCTCGTTTTGCAAATCCGGAGTAGCAAAAGGCGCTGTGGCCTGAGATATCTCCTCAAAGTTGTCTCCTGGTTTTCCTGGTGGGCTGTGAATACTTTTTTCATACTGAAAAGTAAAAAAGGAACTTTTGGTCATCAAAAGTCCTGTATTCGAAGTTTGAAGCAATTTTTTCATGCGAAGACATCTTGAGCTTCAAATAATGAAGTGTAAGCAGCATTCAATTTTGTATATATTTTTGTAAATTGAATTAGCAAATTTTTTATGGAAACTTTGAACGCGTTTTTCTCAAAACTGTGTTTTTTGCATCAGTGAGCAAGATTTATCAAAAACGGCATAAACGATCAGTCTCAAATTTTTACAGAAGCTTTATAAATATATTTTTTAGTAATTAATCAAAGGTTTTTTATACCGATAAATGATTTCCATTTGAAAAAAAATTGAAAGAAAAAATTAGCGTACAAAATCGTTTTTTTTTGACCTCCTGACAGCAAGTACCACATTAAAGAAGATTACGCTCACGATAAATTGAGGGTTCTTGAAAATTCCTTACCGCCAGCATTTTTTCCTCCTCTTCCTTGATGTAATCTTCAACATAATCCGTGCCTCCGGTAGTGATAGAGGTGGACGTCACGTCAAGATGACTATCCAGAGCAGCCATATTTGTAATTTCGCTTTTTCTGTGCGATGTTACAGGTATGATAGTGGGTTTCCACTTCTCTTTGCCATTGAAGATACTCATCAAACTCATGATTGTTCCGTCACAAACTTCTTCAACATTTACTCGATATTTTCTACAACTTCAAAAAAGAAAAATGCTCTTTTAAAGAATTTCGCAATTGCGACTTTCCTCACGTTATACAGGATCAAAAGAAGCCGGTGAAA
This sequence comes from Alloplasta piceator, assembly GCA_946863875.1. Lineage (NCBI taxonomy): Eukaryota > Metazoa > Arthropoda > Insecta > Hymenoptera > Ichneumonidae > Alloplasta > Alloplasta piceator. The sequence continues at coordinate 2,905,754 of OX333074.1, forward strand.
TTTCAGTGCAAGTACCGGGGAAGAAACTATTAAAAGGAAGAAAAGGTGCACGTGGACCGATTAATAGTCTCTATACAAATATTCATTCATATATCAATACATCAAGACTCTACATACGATTTACGCATAACATCCAAAACAATAATTTATCGCAAACTGCTCAAAGCTTAATAATAAAAAGCTTTAAAATATTATAAGGAATAACAAAAGTTACCGGTAGACGATTTACGATTGTTTTCCGTCCAACAAGTTCGTCGTCACTATTGAAATAAAGAACAAAGAACTGAGAGAACTCAATGAACCCACGTTCCCCGTTTGCCCTTCTGTGCCCTTCTCGTGTCTCGGGTTTCCCGGCGTGATAAGCAACGAAAATGTTTATGTTTTGATTTTGCCGTACCGTCTCGCGGATATAATGAGCTTGTCTCTCTCCCACTCGATGATATCAACTGCGACAGAAAGAGAAGGAGAAGCAAAATTCCGCTGAGTGCGCGCACGCGGGAAACATAGGGCGCCATTTCGCCACGAGAGGGCAGTGCTATACGCTGAAGGCGGGAAATTTCAAGCATTCAAACGATTACACAAGAGATGAAACTCACTTCGTACACGACTCTGCAAGTTTTAAAAAAGCTTCTGGCCACAGCCCGGCTCTTTTCGAGTGGACCAAGCAAAAAAGAGGGCAATTCGATAGAAAAAATTGAAGGATAGCAGACGCGGTACAAAGATACGTATATATATTTGCATACCTAATTCGTATTCTTAAATCCTTCATATTAAATAGTCAATGGTAAGGTCAGTTCGTCTCAATCCATATCTCTGCTCAATTATAAATTTCGAATTGCGCGCGGTTTCGCTCCCGGGTTGGTGCTGCTCACGCGGTGAATTCGCGAAGCGTGGAGCACAATCTCACACCTTCCGTTTGCCGGTAATGCCCCAGAGAATATCTTCCCAGCTAATGTCGGCCTGCGAGATAAATGCTCAGGAACTAAATTTTACCACGACTATTTTCTTGATAGTCAATTTTGTCGATCGAACTTCCCACCGTTTGCAAAAGATCGAAAAGAAGTGCAGACGACATCGGCGTAGAAAAAAAGCAGTCGGTATCACAGGGCTCTGTTTTAACTTCGTCGGTAACTGTTCAAGGTCACGTGACCCCGGAAAAATGACTGTAAACCGGAAATTACGATTCACGTTGTCCATTCGATTGCGATACATACACGCGGTGATCCTCATCGAAAATTATTGAACGGAAGTGGACGCACATTGTTACGCAAGAAAGATAAAGGAGAAGAAAGAGGGGCACAAAGTTCCAAGCGAGTTCGAGAAATAGGAGCACGTGTCTTTCGCTCGATTTAGCCGGTTCTAGGTGTGTATTCTCGCTTCTTCGTTAAGATTGTGTAATAATAAAGGTGAAAAAAATAAAAATATTCGTTTGAATAACGAAAATATAACGAGAAACAAGGCGTTCACAAAATATTCGTTCTGTTGGAAACACCACAAAAATGGCGTTGGCATCGATCTGCCGGCTGTCAATTGATTCGACCTTCAGCCATTTGAGCCATTTCGGAGCCACCGCCCGCCGAAGCAGGCCGTCCTTTACTTCGCTCGTGAAAAATTTCGCCGCAGCTGCCGAGAAAATGGGTCTACCGCGTGTTTTCTTCGACATGACCGCCGACAGCAAACCCGTCGGCCGTATCGTCATGGAGGTAAATAAAAAATCTCATTATTATTTGTCGAAAGAGTGAAAAAAAATGCTCGTGATTGTGCGGAATCTTCGACCACACGGCTCGGGTGGCGTCGGCCATTTTGGTTTTTCTGAATTTTCCTTTCAGAACTTTACAGCGATCATTATTTCCCAAATTAATCGCGGAAAACAGTGACCGACTCACTTTTTATCGAAAACTTGACCTTGTGCGAAATTTGCGTTTTTTTACGTTGTTTTGTTCTACTTTTATGATAAAAGGATCTTTTCAATCTCGCTGAGTCACGGCATTGGATACGTCCAAATTTGGCGTGATTTTTTTTGCTCAATCATTCTTATTCGAAAATTTGTCATCACGTGTCTCGTTCATGGCTGAGTTTTTCAGAGGAAAACTTTCTCTCGTATCGAAAAATATGAACTCTCTTGCGTAGATTTTCTTCAAGATAGTTTTCGTTTGCGGGCTTTCCTTAGCTTTTTCTTCGGCGTTTATCAACTCGACGTAGTCTCAGGATTGTTTTTCTTAATTTATTTCGATTGAAAAACTGAAAAAAAGAAACGTTCGGTTTTAGAAGAAAAAATTTTTTTCAGAAAATTTCCCTCCGGAGTGAATGCTTTTTCTGAAATTTTCTTTACCGTCAGAGTCTACGTTTGTCCGACTAGCGGGGAGTCGAATGTTTGTATGCAAAAAAAATTTTCAGCTGAGAAACGACGTAGTTCCAAAAACGGCGGAGAACTTTCGTGCTCTCTGCACCGGGGAAAAGGGCTTCGGTTACAAGGGCAGCAGCTTTCACAGGGTGATCCCGAATTTCATGTGCCAAGGAGGAGATTTCACAAATCACAACGGCACTGGTGGAAAGTCCATTTACGGCAGTAAATTCGAGGACGAGAACTTCAAGCTGAGGCACACGGAGCCAGGTCTTCTCTCCATGGCAAACGCCGGTCCTGGAACCAACGGAAGCCAATTTTTTATCACCTGTGCAAAGACGACGTGGCTGGACGACAAACACGTCGTGTTTGGAAAAGTCGTCGAGGGAATGGACGTAGTTAAGAAGGTAAGAGAAAAAGTTGTCGATTACTTTACCTCTTCGTGACTGACCCTCGTCGTAGATTTTCAATAGGGAACTTGCACGTCTTTTTTTTTATTTTTTAATTCGAAAGTAGGGTGAAAAACAATGAATTTCTCAAGACAGTTTTTTTTAAAAGCAATATTAATGCTGCAAAAATTGTTTCTTTGACACAAATTTTTCTCAGTAAATTTGAATTGGCAACCATATTGTTGTACCCAACTATCAGCGCCGCCAGTGTCGCTTGCGGGAACTACGTCGCATTATAAACACTGGCTGCATTCGCTTGGACGCTTATGCGCTTTCAGCACGTGTGTATAGATATACATTGACATATAAAATGCTACAGGATGTGGCGCTCAGAGGCGCGTAAGCGTCAAAGCGAATGCAGCCATAACCTGCAATATAAATATAAATCAGCAAAAATCTTCTCTTACATACTAGCGATATAATAATATAAAGTTATGAATAAACTAAAATAAGATATGAACAAATCTAATAAATTTGGTTGCGGAGTGAATGAATCTATTGTCCATTTGTCATCCATCTGTCAATTTATATCACTTTCACAACTTTTTTAACATAATAATATCGAACTCGTGATTCATATGATTCCTGTGACATTGTGACGTCACCGATACTTTCACAACTTCTTTAACATGATAATATTGAAGAATATTATACTGCAGGTTATGTGTATATTATAGGTTAGAATTTCCGCGAGCAAGATGTCCGCGGGAGCAAAAACTGTCTACAATGGAACTTAGTTCCCAGACGCGACACTCGCGGCGCTGATAGTTGGGTGCAACAATATGGTTGCCAATACAAATTTACCGAGAAAAATTTGCGTAAAAGAAAACACTTTTGCATCGTTAATATTCCTTAAAAAAAAAGTGTCTTGGGAAATTCATTATTTTTTATCATACTTTGAATACAATAGATTAAAATAGAGATTTCAGATGCATGCAAGTTCCCTATTAGCAAAATATATATTTTTCGATTTTATTTTCCAGCTGGAGGCGATGGGCTCTCAGAGTGGCAAAACCGCGAAGAAGATCATCGTCGCCGATTGCGGCCAATTATAAATGTCTCCGATTCGCGGATATCACAGTCGATATTGCATTTTCACCACCTTTCTTCGTTCGACCGCGTTGGTTAACAATTTTTTCTTGCTCTCCTGGACGAAAAGTCGTACTTCTCGCCCCGCAAATTGCGAAATTTCACCGAACGCGTAAATTCATTTCCGGTATTGTAATTAATGCACCTAACGCGTATTGATCGCGATTCTCGATTCCCGCGAATATACAAAAAAAAAAAAAAAAAAAGAAAAAAAACGTAGAAACAAATTTTGCATTTATCGAATTATCATTATTGCTATCATTATTATTAATTATAACGAAAAAAAAAGTATCTTCCCTGTTCCAACGCACAGCCGGAAATTCGGACGATATTTACATACATTCTCTCTCTTTTATCTTCCTCCCCGTGAAATTTCTACATTCGTCGATTGTTTTCAATCCCGAAAAAAAATGAAAATAAAACTTCAACGATAATTAACGTTACTCGTCCATTTAGTATCTTCCATCTTTCGTCTATTCTTCTTCCCCTTAAGATGCGTTCCCACTGACGATATTTCCATGCTTTCCATTGCAAAATTGTGTGAAAAAAAAATTTTCTTGCTGACAAAAATGAAATGCAAGCTTTGTTCCAAATTTTTGCCAAGAACGGTGAAAACGCAGTTTTGCTGTCGCCATTTCGAGGAAAAGAGTTTTATTTCTGATAGCAAAAGAGGAAGACGAAAAATATAACATTTATTCATCGTTAAAATTAGACCTTTCTGCGTCTGTGTTCAAAAAATTGTAGTCGCGAGCGATTTCTTTCATAGCTAAAAAAAATTTCTCCGTAATCAAGAGAAATAAAAATTGTTTTCAGAAAGTAATTTTTCGACTTTTCTCTTCGACAACCCTGACTTCACGTCGTCACTTCGAAATTATTCTACTTTTCGGGGTGATGGAGAATTAATGATTCTCGACGTATTTAAACATTCAAGATTTATTACACAAACACTCGTGATGTGCTCTCAATTTCTCTCGGAGGAACGATAACAAACATTATCGAGAATTCCACGCTTTTATTATTAGACCGATTTTTCGTTCGCACTCGCGCTTACAATTGTGCAAGAATTACTCGTTAATTCTTGCAAATTCGATTTTTATGTCATAGCGATCGAAAATCCACGGAAAATACGATTTCATTCTGTGTCTTTGATTTTTTCTTGCGTATGATTTTTTTATTTTTATAAAATAGCGACTAATTTTATTTTTCTCGAAATTTCTTCTATTATACATGCAAATTATTTCAATTTAGTTTAATTTTCTATTTTGTTTTGTACGATACTTTGCCATCAACAGCGTTCAAGAAAATCCACCGATCGAAATGGAAAAAGCAATTTATCTTTGTCGCTTTAATTTCTCTTCGAATTGAGCTTCACATTTTTTCAGAAGATATGTTGGTTGTTTTTCAAATTGTTTGGGAAATATCCATGAGTTGTGCCTCGTAAATCAATGAGATTTTCAAATCTCGAATGACGTTTTAATTTCGTATTTACAAATTGGTGGAACGAGAAAAGTGTCATTCTGTGATTCGTGAAAAATTCGAGCAATTCGAGTCGCAAAAAATTCAAGTCGTTATCTCATCAAAGTATTAAGGCACAGTCTCACTCTCCGTGGTTATTGCGACACATGACATAGAAATACATTAGATAATAGTCGTCGCCAATTACATTACGTTTGAAGGAACATTCGAAAAGCGAGAGAGAGAGAGCACAGACAGTGTCAAATCTATTTACATATTTTTATGCAACGAGGTATTTTTTTTCTCGTCTCAAATTTTTACATTATTTCGTGTATTCCATAACTTTGCTATTTCAGTGTGTTTTTCTTTTTTCAATTCGTCGATAAATTTAAATACGATCATATTTAAATATATATTAAAATAAATTTATACTATATATTAAATTTATATATTATATATGGGGCGTTCCACACCAAACCGGACACCATTTAGCTTTTGTATCTCCGATTTTTTTCAAATTTTTTCATATTTTAGTATTGGTTGAAAGAGGCCTCTATGATTTTTTTCAATTTTTTTTTGCCGATCCGTTTTCAAGATAGGGATTTAAAAAAATTTGTTTGTTTGTAAACGTCCATAACTTCGGCCAAATAGGACATTTTTTTCGAAATTTTTGTTTTTGAACGTACTTTTTACAAAAAATATTTTTTTAAAATTTGAAACCGTTTTTCCATAAGATTTTTAAGTTTTAAATTTTAATTGTTGATTTACAAAAAACACGTACGGATCGATTTTCTTAAAAAATTTTTGTAAAAAACTGTCACTTATTTCACAACTTTTATGCCTAAGTAGGTAATGGGATAACGATGGGATCTATTTTTTTCGATTTTCCAATTTCCATATTTTATTTCCATATTTACTTTATATCTTGAGAACGGATCGACAAAAAAAATTGAAAAAATCATAGAAGCCTCTTTCAACCTGAAAAAATTTGAAAAAAATCGGAGATACAAAAGCTAAATGGTACTAAATTAAAAATCGAAAAAAAATAGATCCCATCGTTTACCCATTACCTCGTTAGGCTTAAAAGTTGTGGAATGGATGACAGTTTTTTACAAAAAATTTTTAAGAAAATCGATCAGTACGTGTTTTTTGTAAATCAACAATTTATTTTAAAAACTTGAAAATCTCATAGAAATACGGTTTGACATTTTTTTTCGATATTTTTAGTCAAAAGTACGTTTAAAAACAAAAATTTTGAAAAAAAACTCCCCATTTGGCCCATTATTCGCAAAGTTACGAGCGTTTGAAAAAAAAGTAGCCTAATTTTTGAAAAATCGATATCTTGAAAACGGCCCGACAAAAAAAATTGAAAACAATCATGAAGACCTCTATCAACCAATACTGAAACATAAAAAATTTTGAAAAAATCGGAGATGCAAAAGCTAAATGGTGTCCGGTTTGGTGTGGAACGCCTCATATATTACGGATAGATACATATAATATATAAATATATTATACATTATAAATTAAATATATTCAAATATACATCATGTTTTTTGTATTGTTTACGATGGTAAATAATTTTTATTTTTATTTCCTCTTTCTCTTCAATCGATTGTCTATACATTTATAAGATGGTCCTTTAATTTTGTCGAACATTGTCTAGTCTAATATCCATCCGATAATTTTGTCGACTTATTTAACTTTTTTTCATCTATATATTTGAATCTCGAAGAATTAAAGTCGCTGACGGAGACACACGTAGATTGAAAATTTCGAGGTTTTTTTTTTAATGGTTTTCTCTTATTAGCACTATCGAGATTTTTTTAAATAAACGAACAATAAAAAAGTAAGATTGAAGAATTTTTGTTGCATTGAATTTGAGGATTTTAATGAATTGGAAAAACATCTCCGCTGTTGCTAAATTAAATTGCTGCTTGAAATTTTTTTTCTTTTACAAAACGGAAAAAAATTGTTTGCAGAATCTCATGAGAACTTTAAGGTACACGCATAACACTAATTTTACGCCCTTATATTTACATATACATATGACACTTGTTACGGTACTCGAAGGTACTCGTAAAATAACAATGATTGCGTAACATTCAGAACGATCGAAAGATATATATATATAATTTTTTTTGGTTTATTATTGGGACGATTGATTATGTCATCATCGTGATCGACGTAAAACGGAGTACATGTGGGACATTCAAGGTAAATTCAAAAATGAAAATAATTTCAAAAAATATTTTTCTAAAATCAAAGGGGAATTTAAGTTGCGGATATTTTTTTCCAAACTTGAAAATTGCCTGAAATAATTTCCATCAGCTGAATAGTTTTGAGGGGGTTGAACAAAAATTGCCAAAAATGTGAGAACGTTTTTGCGCATCGGTGTAATATTTTTTTTTCAAGAAAATATTAAAAAAGTTGAATTTTTTGAACTAACCCGGAATGCCCCATCCGATATCAAGGGCTCGTTACATATTTTATTTCTCTGTTCTATGCAAAATTGTTGATTGCCAAAATTCACATCAGATTAATAATGATAACAATCATGATAATAAACAATAAAATTCATCCAACACTCGTTTTGAATGTGCACATGATCTTCAAATGTACAATACACAATTTTTATTTACTCATTAAACATTTTGCCTTCGACCAGCGAAGGAATAATTATATATCGATGGGAATTTCGGTTTCACTGACAATTTTACGAATCATCAATGTAACGTCATTGCGAAATAGGTCAAGTGAGTCGATGAATCGAAAAAAAATTTTTTTTTAAAAGCAAGTGGGAATTTCGTTCATCTAGTGGTTAAAATTTGAATATATTGGCATAAACAATGAGAATTGTTTTTTTAAGGATAAAAATCGTGATAAAGGCCATCTTTGTTGATGAAGAAAAATCTATAAAAAATTTAGCACTCATTTGACTGTATCCTTTTTTTTCTCATGAAATCAAAATGTGCCCTCAGGAGCTTCCCAAAGGAGATCTTGTTCTTTTTCGTTTTTTACACGATAATTATAACAACTTTACGACACACCTTTTTACTTTACGAAAAGATCCTTCAACGAGGGACATATCGAGGCTTCGCAAGCTTCCGTTGTCTCCTCGTCCTTGTTGCTACCGGCGAACCAGCTGGTAACCTTACCGGTACTTCCGGTTTTAGATTTACCCGGTGAAACAGCGGGTTTTGGGACTGATGGGCCAGTCGTGGCGCTTGCATCACTTTCCGAGCCTCGTTGTGAGGTCAAAAATTCTTCGATCGCACTGCCGAGTACCTGAGCGTCGACCTTGGTGCCTCGTTTGTCGTCCCAAACGACCTTGTGCCTGGTACCCAGCTGCGTCGATTCTTTGGGTGGTGAATTATTAGCCTTGCTCGTCAGACTCTCCTTCATCGCCTTGATGACCTTGGATTTTTCAAATTTGAAGCTCAACGTCGGTAAATTGATATCCTGACTGCGTTGCTTCTTCCACATCGGCTGATGACGATTGGCGAGCCAATTTGCGGGCGTTGGACTCGATATGGTAGCGCTGTTTTTGGCATTACCGCCGTTACCACTCGGTACCGTGACGACCTTGTTTCCGGTACCGTGAAGTATCGACACGTCAAAGCTGTTTGAACGAAAATCCTTGAGACGAGTACGCTTTTTATTCGAATTTTTCGACGTCTCACTGTCATTGTCATCATCGACCTCGCGTATCGGCGGACAAGAGTTTTCCTCGCCGCATCTGTTGATCTCCGTTGCCGATGAAGTCAGCGAGCTCAGTATCGAAATTAAATCGGTATTCGAGCAAACGATACCCGCCGCCGGTGAGACACCCGTGTTAAATGACCTTGGCAATTCCGACGCTCGTCTTCTCGTTGTTCCCGAAGACGTTGAGGCCGTTGGCGGTGTCGTGACGAAATCGGAAAAGCGTCTCTGTTGCTGTTGCACGTAACGCTGCGCCATACTGTTGCCCTCCAAGGGCTGTACCTCGCATACTCGCTCTCTGGAAGGTGTCTTCCACATCTTGAGACGTACCTGAAGACAGATTTTAGTTTATCAGTTTTGGGACAATGAGCCAAATTCTCAGAATCACTGTCTTTACGCAATGGTAGGATCAGGCTAAGAAAATGAGAGGTCGGAGACAGCGAAAAACGTTGATATCTTATTTGCGATAACAATAACGAAATTCAAGATAGTGGCATCAATGTAATAAAAAAAAATCAAGAGAATGCTCATCGAATTGAGTGTAGACTGTAACTCGGGACACTTTCAATGTCAATTGAAGGTCAATCGCGCGTGTAGTGATTAATCTCCGCGCGTACCTTTCTCGTTTTTATTTCCGTGATATCGTCCATTATGTCCAACTGAAGATTATGAGAGCTTCCGCTGTTGCTCGGTGGTCCGGAAAGACCCGACGATGATTCCCGTCGTATCGGAAGTATCCTCGAAGCTCCCATGGGAACAGCGGCGATGGATTCGCGACGTGTGTTGCGTCCGAAAAATGATGGCGGCACTTTGGAGATCGTCACGACTGAATGACGACGTCCACCAGGTTGTGGAGCCGGGGCTTGTGAGATGGTAGCGAGAAACGCCGCTTCTTTCGACGATGGTCCAGAGCCTTCACCGCCTCGTTCGCTCAAACGTCTCACCTTTAGAAGAAAAAAAACCCAAACCACGCAATTGTCAATTACCATACTTGAAACTGTGCTTAAGGCTCGATTAACTACACGAGTCTCTACGCACTTGAGACGCGGTGATACCGGAAGTGCACTGTGGAGTCGGTAGAGAGTGCTTTCGCGTTTCACGCCAAGGTGACAATAAATAGGGATTCAAGGACGGTGAATCAGGATCCAAACAGCGTGGCGGTGACTCGTTTCTTCGACGTTCAGCCTCCTCCTCGCCGAGACCACTCTCCTCGACGATTATCTGTGGTTCACCGCTACCGACACTCTGCGTGAACGATTGTCTCCTTATCATCCTGATTTGTTTTCTGCAATGCAAATAAAATTCGATTTTTAATGTCTAAGCACAGTACAAAAGTTAGTGAAGACAGTTCAGAATCACTTCAAGGTTATTTCAAGGTCATTCAAGGTGATTTCAAGATGGTTCAGGGACGTTTAAGATTATTTCAAGGTCGTTCAACGCCATTTCAAGGTTGTTCAAGGTCATTTCAAAGTCGTTCAAGGTCATTTCAACGTGGTTCAAGGTTATTTCAAGGTTGTTCAAGGTCATTCCAAGATTGTTCAAGGTCATTTCAAGGCCTTCAAAGATTGTTCAAAGGCATTCAAGGTCGTTCAAGGTCATTTCAAAGTCGTTCAAGGTGATTCCAAGGTCTTCAAAGATTGTTCAAAGGCATTCAAGGTTATTTCAAGGTCGTTTAAGGTCATTTCAAGGTCGTTCAAGGTCATTTCGGATCGTTGAAGGTTATTTCAAGTTTGTTCAAGGTCATTTCAAGGTCGTTCAAGGTTATTTCAACGGTCATTCAAGGTCTTCAAAGATTGTTCAAAGGCATTCGACGTTATTTCAAGGTCACTTCAAGGTCGATCAAGGTTATTTCAAGGTCGATCAAGGTAATTTCAAGGTCGATCAAGGTCATCTCAAGGTCGTTCAAGGTTATTTCAAGGTGACGATTAGGACCATTTGTGAGGTGAAATGAAAATTAGAAAATATACACCTTTCAAATGGTTTTTTTTTCGAAGGAATTTTAGCAAATATGTAGCATATTCATGTTTTTCAGGCAATTTTAGATTCCAGTCCCACCCAATGAATGCGTTTCTTACTTTTGATCTCAAGTAATCTAAAACATTGTCGCGCGTGAGATACAGTTCAGTGAAAAAAATTCATCCTTTTCGCCGTGACAGTATGTTAAATGACACGTGCGAAATCGAGAAAAATTGTAACATTTCCTGGAACTGAATATTCTCGGTCACGTGCGTTGTGTACACGAGGATTTTCACGATGTCGACTGAAGTGAAATGCTCCCCAGTTTTCCGTGAATAGGGCGGAAATTCACAAAACCCAAATACGGTGCAACTCCCGGAATTTTACATGATCCGATTTTTCTCATAAGGCCATTTTGTTTGTCAGGCTTATACGTAAAAAAAAAAATAGAATGGAGCAACGCTTTCAGCGTGTTTCACGTTTTTCAACACGTGAAAAAACTGACACGGTGGACACAGGAGCGATTTTATCCTGCTGGGAAATCTCTCGAATCGATGTTTGGTCAATCAACATGCGGAAAAAAGAGAACATTACTATTCCGTGGCACGTGCGACGCTCGAGGAAGAATATCTCCCTCATCGAATTATATATTCCTCACTTATGAATAAAACGAATCCATGGAGATTCGAATGTTTTTATTCTTCCATGCATCCAAAAAAACATTAAATTTTTTTTTCTTAATATCATTTTTTTTTAGTATATTTTTTTGAAGTATAAATAAGTTTTTGATGAAATTTTATGGAAATTCAGGAGACCTTGATTACGTAGGTTAAGGCTATTATGATTGAGATCCCTTGAACTATAATTTCATTTTAATTAAACTTTTGTTTTAATTAGTCATCTTCCTTATTCTTTTCACGTCATCTTTTTTTCCTTCGTTCTCTCGTCATTCTTTCTTATATAATTTTAAATTCCGTGTGAAACGAAAATAAACATTCGAGGAATCGGATGTACGAATTCATGAGCCAACTTTTGTACGAAAAAGTTAAAAAATTTTTTTTGCGTTCACAAATCAATTACATTGGATCAAAATTTTTTCTCGACACACTTGCAGTCGGTGCCACTGCAATATCCGCCCAAATGACGCTGTGCCACGCATTTGGCAGCGCATGCAGCGTGATTGAAACCGCTGACGCCTCTCGCACTGAATGACAGGGCGTCACAGGTGAAGCGTTTTTGGCGAGTGTGAGAATCACGAACGTCCGAACGTCCTCCCATAATCCGCATCACCGGATCGCGTCGAAGGACTGAAAGAAAGATTCAATCGTTCAAGCTGGTTCGCCACGACTCGGTGAAGATGAGGGTTGCAAAACAAGGGTGGAAAAGTCCACTTTTTCTTACTTGGACGTCGAGGAGTAGATTTTCCCGGACGATCGGTCGCGGCGAAAGCAATCGATATTCCAATGATCGCGATGACAATCAAGCTGAGCTTCATGTTCGAGCGAAGGATTCGGTGTTTTCTTTCAAAGGATTATACTCGAACGAGGCTTCGATCACTTCTGTTCGATCGGAGCAGTCTTTCCTCATCTTTTATACGAGAAAATGCTCGAGAGTCCCCTCGTCTCCTTCTTTCTCGCCAGGGTCGTCATTTTTTCTCAAACTATATCTACAGAAGTGTGTCCATCGTTAAAGAGGAAGCCAATGAGGAAACATCAATCTCTGAACGGTGGAAAATACGCGTTCGCCAAGATAAATTATCACATTAACGCGATGGAGGGGCGATGCTGATGAAATAGAAGATTGAACGACAAAGAGAAAGAAAAAATGAATCTCGAATTGTTGAATTCTCAAATTTTTCGATTGATAATAATAATCCGTGATTTCTCTTCTTGAAAGCCTACTTGAAGAAGACTCGACAATGAAATAATGAAATAACCTTCAACGATCCGAAATGACCTTGAACCACGTTGAAATGACCTTGAACGACTTCAGAATGACCTTGAAATAACCTTGAACGACCTTGAAATGACCTTGAACCACCTTGAAATGACCTTGAAATAACCTTGATTGACCTTGAAATAACCTTGAATGACCATGAACGACCTTGAAATGACGAATATGATTCTGCAATACAATCGAATTTACTTTTGTCTTTCCGAATTTTTCTGAGCGTGAAAGAAAATGAAAGCAGATCCGTTTGTAACGAGAATCCGTTTGTAGCGAGTTCCAAACTGTATTGCGTCGTATTTTGTTGTTACGCATGGAAATTGAATTGACCGATCAATCGATTTTCAATTATTGAAAGTCCACCGATTTTGATGAAACGTTCTGTGAGAAAGCTTCGATTGAAAATGAATGATCGTCGTTCTTCTGTCGTGACAACGAATTTGTTCAAACACAAATGAATTTCCACGAATCATTTCAATGTCATTGAAAGTCATCGCCACGATCATTATAATTAAAATTAATTTAATTATTCGTATAGCGATAAATATCGGTCTCCCGATTTAATTCCAATGGGAATGGTTTTCCTGTCCATTTATCTCCTGGAATCGACATTTACATAGGAACGCTTTGATTTAATAATGATTATATTTATTTATTAAAAAATAATGAATTTTTAATTTTTTTAAATTTTCTAAACGGAGCTCTTGTTTTTCTCATGAATAAATTTTTGTTTGACGAAAATGTTGCGTGATTTGCAATCAGCGGTGAATTTTCCATTGAAATATAATTTGAAAACCATGAAAAAAAAATTTTGGCTCATTTTTGGGCCCCATTTCAACAACCTTAAAATGGCGAAATTTCAAGTGCTCATAACATTACTTCGATTCGACCAATTCCAATATTTCCTTTTTGAATGTAAAAGTTGTGACTAAACTTAGAAAATGCCGTTTGACTCATCCCGATAACTTAATTTTTGTAGAAATGAGAGCAGTTTGAAAATCGCTGAAAAAAAACGGAAAGGGCCTTCAAAAATTTGGGAAAATCGATGGTCGAATTCGAAAAATCTAAGGCTGAATTTGAGGCTTAAACAATCACGACGAGAACGAGCTCTGACCGAAGTCGAAATTTTATCTTCAAAACAACGTCATTTATTTTTGTAAACAGATTGAATTTTAGCTAAAATGCAAAAAAAAAAATCAATTTATTTATTTCAAACCTTATATCGATGTATGTTGTCGAATACGAATCTATCAATAGTTTTCCCAAAAAATCAAAATTTTCATTATCAAAACGCCAAAAAAAAAGCCTTCAAAAATGTATAAAAATCGATGGTCGAACTCAATTTTGGCAAAAATTTCGTTTTAAATTTATTTTTTTTAAACCTTACATCGATGCATTTTTACTCCCTGGACACGAATCTACCAATGATTTTCCCAAAAACTTGAAAATTTTTATAAATTTTAATTAAAAAGGACATTTTTTTTTAGATACGAGCTGTTTTAATCTCAATTGACATTTGCATTATCCGCGATATAAATTGACCTCACGACTTTGCTCGATAAATATATTCTCCGCATTGGTATTTCCCGATAGTAATAAAACCGCAAAATTCCCATGCATATTTAATGAAATTAATGCACCGGTCACGTTTGTTGACATAAACACGTTGATTGTCATGACAATGAATTCAAGCGTCTCTATATCGTTCGGCAATTGAATAATGCTCGTAATATCGCTATATATATTGGCACGAGGTATTCCATGTAAAGTTAATGACCCTATCGATAAACCAGATTCTGACGTTAATGAGCCTAAGCCTAATTCCAAGCTTAACTCTGACCCTGAACCCCTCGGAATTGGAAAATGCGGAGACATTTTCTTTCCAGAGGGTTTGCGTGGATCGAAGAGGACGAGGAGATTCCAATTGACAAGGAATTCCCCATGCATGTATATGAGGTATTCCCGCTCAACGGGACCCCCTTTAGGCCGACCTCCTTCGATTTTCTTGAAACTCGAATATGTTTTAGTGTTGCCTGAAAGTACATTGTACACCAATTTTTAGATCTCTAACTATAATACTCTTTGGAATACACCAAAAGTTATATTTCAAACTTTTTGCGTATTCGGCAGCTTTGGCACGGCGCGAAATAAAATCGAAAAAATTCTTTAACGATAGCTTTCGATCGGAAATTTCCTGCGCTTTTCGAAAAAAAAATCAGAAATTCCGAAAAAAAAACGAATTCATTTGAATTTCAGCCAAAAACCGAAAAAATTAAATTACAAAAAAAGAGCATAATTTAATTCAGCGGGACAATTTTTTTCATGTTTTTTTATATATCTGAGAAGTCACGATATAAATTTCAAGTTGGAACTCGCATCCGTTTACCAATGCCAAGTTTTTTAGTAGGATAAAAATTCTTAAATATTGTGTTTTTCGTATTCAACAGTTCTCTGATATATTATATAGTTTTTTAAACGAATTTCGAATTCTATAAATTTATTAAATTCACAATTTAATAAATTTGATTTAATAAATTTAATTTAATAAATTAAATAAATTTGATTATTTAATAAATTCAATTAAATTAATTTAATAAATTTACTAAATTCAAAATTCGTTAAAAAAACGCTATGTAATACATCAGGGAACTGTTGAATACGAAAAACACGATATTTAAGAATTTTTATTTTACTAAAAGACTTGGCATTAGTAAACGGATGTGAGTTCCAACTTGAAATTTACATCGTGACTTCTCAGATATATACAAAACATGAAAAAAATTGTTCCGCCAAATTAAATTATGCTCTTTTTTTGTAAATAATTTTTTTCGGTTTTTGGCCGAAATTCAAATGAATTCGTTTTTTTTCGGAATCGCTGATATGTTTTTCGAAAAGCGCAGGAAATTTCCGATCGAAAGCTATTGTCAAAGAATTTTTTCGATTTTATTTCACGCCGCGCCAAAACTCCGAAGCGCTGAATCCTGAATCCGCAAAAATTTTGAAATATAACTTTTGGTGTATTCCAAAGAGTATTATAGTTAGAGATCTGAAAATTGGTGTACAATATACTCTCAGGCAACACTAAAACATACTCGAGTTTCAAGAAAATCGAAAGAGGTCGGCCTAAAAGAGGGTCCCGTTGAGCGGGAATACCTCATATATGTCTATATGCACGTTTATATATATTTATATTAAACGTGCGATCAACTCTCCCACTGATTAATGATGCAATGGTTGCACGCACATTGAACGAGGAAGCAGGAAAATAGTAATTATAGATTGAGGAAAATCAATTGCATACTTGATCTAAGAAATAGCGTCGTTGTTATGATGATTCTTTTTGCTGGAAACTGATAATCGATCAAAGAGTACGATGGTCTTGGATAAATGAGAATAGATGTAATTAATTGTTTGAATATTATTTTTCGAATCACTTTTAATTTGGTTAGTTTTTAACAATTTTAAACCCCCTTGAATAATAATTAAATATTTCCCTTTTTGTCAGCGCTTTGATTTAGGTTTCCTCCTTAAATTATTAATTGCTTATGGATCATTATTCAGTTAAAAAAATTATTTTGTATTATCAATATATATTATAAGACACCCCAAATTCTATTGGAACCGATTTAAAAAATCGCAAATATTTTACTTTTTCAGCACCTCATTTAGGTTTTCTCCTTAAATAATAAATTATTTTGGGTATTTTTTGCTGAAAAAAATATTTTGCAACGTCAATATATATATATATGACACCCCCAAAAGTATTAGGAAGATTTCTTCTCATGGAATCAAGAAAAAAAATCGCAAAAGATTTAACTTCAGCTGACTGAGATTTTTTCTTTAAATAAAAAATTGTTTATGGAGAATTTTCGTTTAAAAAAAAATTATTTTGTAATGTCAATATATGTGACAAGACACTCCAAAAGTTTCAAAAAGATTCGTATTATCGAAGCCGAGAAGTAAAATCGCTTTTTACCTTTCTTCGGCGTTCTAATTTAGGTTTCCTCCCTCAAATAATATTAATCTCATGAAGTAAAATTGGAAGAGACCGTGACTGAACACATGGACGCAGAATATCGTCGAGTATCATCGAGGATATTTCGAGAGCTTTGCTCGGCCACATCGTGAGTGTTTCTCGTCCCATTTCGGACACAGTAACCGCAAAATTGAATTTCCCATTGACCTTCTACTTCCTATGTGGGTTATTATTGAATTGTCCGTAAGCAATTATGCAACTATATTGCCGATAAGATGGTGGTTCTTGCAATCTTGCGTCGATTGAATAGTCATTATCGCAGCAATTGATCCTGAAACGAAAAAAAAATGTTATAAATAAAATAAAAGTAAAAAAATCAATTCCTCCAGATTAATGTTTTGGAAAATTAAAAAAATCAATCAATTGTTACCGAATTAATTGCTCGTGGTGGGAGCAACATTTTGATCCACAAAGGTTTGTCCTACTCGATTTTTCCTTCGAAAAAATCGACTTAGAAACCATCAGCGTTGTCTCAACATGTTTTTCCCTCAATCGCGATAAATTAATCAATGCGAATAATCGACGATCGCTTTTCCCGTTGCAATTATTTTATCGCGATGCGGCGGTGCATACAGATTTTGCAATATTTATTTCCCTCCTCCGTCTGCAACGATTCGACGTCACGATGAAAAATCTGTGAATCACTCAATTACTTCATTCCACAAAGAAGAATACGGAAAGAAAATTTCTTTCCCCCTTCAATCTCGTATATAAAGGGAGATTCTTCAGCCAAGAGTCATTCAGTTCTTCGAGACTTTCAGTTAAGAAACTATTCAAAGAACAAGTAAAAAATAAACAAAAATCATGAAGGCCTTCGTGACAATTTTCGCTATCGTGGCTCTCGCTGCTTTCGCTTCGGCTGCAGTTTTGCCCGAAATGATCGAAGAGGCGAAAATCGATACCGGTGAGTACAAATTCTCCAAAATTTTCATAATTTCCTCAAAGTATTCGAGAATGGAAAATCAATCACATTCCTGAAATTTCCATGATTGATTCCTCCATGAAAAAAGATGATTCAAGTGATTTTTGATCTTTCAAGTTTTACTCGATTAATTTACCTTTTTTTCACTACAAAAGCATTCTCGATTTCTTTTATAATAAACCCAATTTTAAGGGGAATGTTTTTGTTAGAAAAATTCCAGTTTGGAGATTGATGACCAATTTTTCATTTTTGACCTTCAATCATTTTTTTCAAGGCATCGTCGAGGACACTGTCGTCATAGAAGAATCGGGCCAGGATCAGGACACCGATGCCAATGTTCCTCATACGAGGCAGCGTCGTTTCACGTGCGATGTATTCTCTTTCTCGTCTTCGGTGGTCACTCCAAATCACACGGCATGCGCCCTCAAGTGTGTCGGAATGGGACGCAAGGGTGGTCACTGCGAGAACAACAATTGCGTCTGTCGCAATGACAAGTACATCCGTTAAAGAAACATAAAAAAATTGTTCGATCATTAAAAATCAATCCATCGAGTGATCAGTCGATTTTGCTACAAAATGAGAATTGTAAGCATTGAATTTGATCAAAAACCTGTCCAAATAAATATAAAATATTTATCTAAAATATTGTTATGAGAACAAAGTGCCATTAATAATAAATAAATAAATAAACAATGATTTCACTGCAATTGGATGGGATTATTGTCAACTAAATTTGCTTAAATCTCTACATAACTAAATATTTAATAACTATACAATGTAATGCAAAAATGGTTTCTATTAGCAATAAGTAAATAAACAATTTATGATTTTAGTGCAATTTTGGTTGAGATTTTTTTTCCCCACAAACCACATCTGATTATGATAAATAAATGTTATAGGCTGTAACGTTTTGTGAATATTTTTTTAATAGCCGTTTCATGTCGAATTATTGCAATTATCGAGTTTAGCGAATTACGGTGTTGTCAATAATCGACCATGTGCAAAATTGGACAGAATGGTGTGCAACTCGAGGCGTTTGCACCGTTATTACCGGCATAATCATCATCATCGCTCGAGCATAATTAATTGGTCGAACGATGAATCATATATCTGTATATATAACTGATAAGGGCTGTTAACCGGGAGCGATATAATCGATGGCGGGCTTCAGGGGATTCTTGGATCAATTGATATAGCCTTAAGAACATTAACTTCGAGATTTCTCGAGTTTTTGCCTTAAGGTAAATCTCGACGATGGTGGATAAAAATTCAGAAAGATGGCAAGTGACGAAAAATAGAGAAAATGTCATCTGAATCATTACAATAAGGAGGACTCTCTTAGATAAACAAAAATTTCAAGTAATCTATTCGAAAAATCATGTTTTTTCTCCCAGAATATTATAATCGATATTCCCAGGTTTGCCAGTGAGTCACTATCTTAAAATCGTGTGACTTTTCTCACTATTTTTGAAATTTGGTCACTATTGTCACAATTTCAGAGCTCAAAAGAGGTTAGAATAGAGGTGCCGGTTAGAACAGGGGGCAAATTTCAAAAAATCAACAGAATCGGTTGAACAAAGTGGGATTTTGTACCTTCAACGATTACGAAGAGAATGAGCGCAGTCCAAGGCCAAAATTTTGAGGGTGCCTCAAAAAGTCTGCCAAAAATCGAAAAAATACACGAAGGAAAGGCGCAACACGCGTCACTCTGTTGTCCCCACTGTATAGGCAAAATTTTCGGAAAGACGTGAGTGTTTTCGTCGCGATATTCGATAATTGGTTTGTTCAACGTCACATCGTCAATTAGAGCACTGAAAACCAAGTAGTAATACCGGAAAACAATGAGCAACAATGAGTTGAAAAACACGGGTAAACTTGTCGGGGTCAGCTTCTCAGTGAGAAGCCGTGCGCACGCGCACGGTTGAGTCGATGAGCGGCGCAAAATACTGGATCGCAGCGCGCTCTGTCGAACTCAGACCTAACTTTCGTATATAGGTCAGTGGAGTGGGTCAGCAGCTGTTGTCGAACGCACGAGACAGACAGTGCTCCAGACGGGATTCTCGGAAAAAATTCCTTCGTTATATTCCACGAATAGCTTCCAAGAAATTCTATATACTGACGTCACGAGGGAATTCCCTCATAGGGGAGCGATAAGTGCGGTAAAAAAGAATGAGATAATGAACAAGCCATAACTCCCGTGTTTTTGATCATACAGACTTCTTTCAGGCGTCATTTTCTTCGTTTTCAAATTCTCAAGTTACTTTTCTGAGGTTTTATTTTTTTCTTGAAATCCCTAAGGGGGTGCGCAGAGAATAAATTTTTGAACAGCCATAACTCCCGTGTTTTTGATTCTGCAGACTCCTTTCAGGTGTCATTTTCTTTTTGTTCAAATTCTCTAAGTGTCCTTTTTTAATTTTATTTTTTTCCAAATTCTTAAGGGGGTATGCAGCAAAGAAATTTTTGAACAGTCATAACTCCCGTGTTTTTTATCCTACAGACTCCTTTTAGGCGTCATTTTCTTTGTGTTCAAATTCTCTAAGTGTCCTTTTTTTTTAATTTTATTTTTTTCAAAATGCTTAAGGGGGTATGCAGAAAAGAAATTTTTGAACAGCCATAACTCCCGTGTTTTTGATCCTACCGACTCCTTTCAGGAGTCATTTTATTTGTGTTCAAATTCTCTATCTGTCCTTTTTTTAATTTTATTTTTTTCAAAATCCTTAAGGGGGCATGCAGAAAAGAAATTTTTGAACAGCCATAACTCCCGTGTTTTTGATTCTACAGACTCTTTTCAGGCGTCATATTCTTCGTGTTTAAATTCTCTAAGTGTCGTTTTTTTAATTTCATTTTTTTTTTAGATTCCTTAAGGGGGTATGCAGAAAATAAATTTTTGAACAGCCATAACTCCCGTGTTCTTGATCCTACAGACTCCTTTCAGGCGTCATTTTCTTCGTGTTCAAATTCTCAAAGTGTCCTTTTTTTAATTTTATTTTTTCGCAATTCTTAAGGGGCTACGCAGAGAATAAATTTTTGAATAGCCATAACTCCCGCGTTTTTGATCCTACAGACACTTTTCAGGCGTCGATTTCTTCGTTTTCAAATTCTCTAGATGGGTTTTTTTTTTAACAAAAAATGGAAAGCGGTATGCCTTAGAAAATTTGAAAAAAATCGATGGTTGAACTTTAAAAATCTGTCAAAAATCGAAAAATCACCAGAATTGGATGAACAAAGCGGCATTAAGAAGAGAATGAGGGCAGTCTAGAGCCAAAGTTTTGAGTAGGAAAAAAGTTATACCCATATTAGTAGACAGATTCAGTTTTTGCCAAAATGCAAAAAAAATTTAAGGCATAATTTTTTTTTTCAAACCTTATATCAATGTATTTTATCCGCCTGAACACGAATCTATGAAAAGTTTTCTCAAAAAATCAAAATTTCTATGGATTTTCATCAAAAACATTTTTGCTCTATTTTAGCCCCATTCTGAAAAACCTCAAAATCGCGGAATTCCAAACGTCTATAATTTATCTAGACGAAAAAGTCACTATTATGTCACTATTTATATGAAAGATGAATCACTATTCTACTATTTTTTACCCTCTGAAACGCTGACAACCCTGGATATTCCTCATCGAATTATCGACTTCTATTCCAAATAGTAAATTTGTAACGCGCAATTTCGTTGTTGTAATGTCGAGAAAATGGCGCTTCGATTTAGAGTCTCCGGGAGCTTCATTTCCGTTGCTAAATGTCGAGTCTGATAGGGGAAAATACGGGACTGGTAATTCCCATCGATCGGCTGGAGTTTGAAATTGAAATTCTCGGCCCGTTTTCCGTTACTCGCTGCTTTAATCACGACACAAAAACGTTTCATTTTACACGGATAGAGAAAAAACAAAAAAGTGATTAAAAAATTTTAGCGTTTCGAAATAAATTGTTTTACCGAGGGCCCAAAGTAAAATAGCAAACATTTTGAGCATTTTCCTTGCATTAAATTTAGAATGATGTGTAATTTCTCGAATTAGCGTAACCCGTAGTAAAAAACTCCATTCGTCGCCATTGAAAAATCCCCATTCGTTCCCCATTGCCAAAATAACCAACGGAGATGAATGCCGAATTGCCTAAGGGGATTTTCACCATTGAATTCCCCATTTGAAATCGAAAGAGGATTTTCCAATGAGGATTGACTTCCCCATTTGAAACGGAATGGGGATTATCTTATGGGGATTCAATGAAGAAAATCCCCATAGGCAATTCGGCATTCATCTCCATTGGTTTTTGTAGGCAATGGGGAATGAATGGCGATAATCAATGGATATTCTTTCATATAGTAAAAAACTCCATCCGTCACCATTGAAAAATCGCCATTCATTCCCCATTGCCAAAATAACCAATGGAGATGAATGCCCAATTGCCCAAGGACATTTTCGCCATTGAATTCCCCATTTGAAATCGAATAGGGATTTTCCAATGAGGATTGACTTCCCCATTTCAAACGGAATAGGAATTATCCCATGGGCATCAGTCGGCAAGAACTCCTTGCATGGATTTTCTGGACACCGACTTCCGCTAATATTCCGTGCTCACACTCGTCTAGATAAGCATACTCTTCGCATAATCCGTATGGGAGTTCAGCGGGTTGCCGTCTGCGACATCTCGCGCCAAGTCTCGGAACTAACGCGACGCGGTTTCCAATGGACATCTTTGGGTAATGCTGATCATTCAGTGCATCCGCATTTACTTCCCAATGGACATCATTGGGTAAAGCTGATCATTTCGTTCATCAGCATTTGCCTTCCAGTGGACACCATTGGGCAATGCTGATGGCTCGGTCCATCAGCATTTGCTTTCCAATGGGCATAATTGAGTAATGGTGATCATTCGGTTCATCCGCATTTGCTGTCCAATGGAAGTCATTGGGCAATGGTGACTTTTCAATGGATATCCATTCAATGATCAATGGTCGTTCCTATACGCCATTGAAAAATTCGGAAATCTCAATGGGTCCCCATTCATCGTCCAATGGAGTCATATGAGGACCATTGGTTGCCATTGGCGATTCAATGGAGTTTTTTACTACGGGAATTTATAATGTAGTATAGTTAACCATTTTTCCTCTGAGAATTGTGCACGATGTAATTGCGGGGAAAGAGATCACAATGCAAATTTCACAACTCCTTTACTTTATCGGTCTCAGAGAGCCATGAAGAAACGAGCACGCTGCTCGAGTCGTGTGACGTTGATTAAAATAGTTTTTATAGCGGAATTTCATTACAGCAGTAAAACTGGTCACAGCTCGTATGCAATGTAGAATCGTGCGAGATCTTTTTGTATAAATTTTGTGGTTTGAACGACGCGCGTTTATTAATACGTATGCATATATAAGGGTACTCAGAAGCCATTGTACAATGCACATTCATATATATGAGTACCATATTTCACATTCCACTGACATTATAATTACACCGCGACGATTTTTATTGACCCTCTCGAGCTTCCGTTGTCTCGCCGAAAATCCGCCAGGTGGCGCCGAGCGGAGGGCTCTCGCGCAAGCGAGGCGCCGTCTCCCGAGCTACAAAGAGCTTCTCGGCGCCACTCATTCCAATCGTTCGGAATTCTCCCCATACGCAATTTCTCACGAAGCAAAATCAAAGTATCTCGTTGAATGGAGTCATACAAAGTGGAGCAGCTATTGTCGGAAAATGGCAAACCCATTAGGAAAACGATCGTGATACGTTGGTGAAGGGAGAAGGTCGAAGAAGCACGGGAACGTGGGAGTTGCAAATCGAGTAACGCCTGAGGGAGATAGATCTCATGTTTCTTCCAGATGGCGAAAGGAAATATGAATTGAAATACGATTTCAGAAAATGTTAAATCAGAGTCGCGATAAAAAAAAGATTCATGATCTCTAAAAAATGATCAATGTATCATTCGACTCTATTTATTTACATTGAGAATAATAAATAAGTTTTAATGGAAATGTTGATAAAGAGAAAAGTGAAAAAACAACTTGAGGGCGATATACTTTGATATTTTGAAAATTCTCGTGTGGAATCTTTACGTGGAACTTTATTTTTGGTCGAAGGAGTCCGGATTCGTACTCCGTGCCGCTTTGTCGGGTAACTAAATTGTTTTCCAGCTCTCATGCAGAAATATGGCTGAAATAGTTTGCTATTCGTGAATAGACGAAATAGGATGACTACGAGTCACGAAGAAAAATATTGAAGCGAGAGAGGAAAATTGAAGACTCAGAGGAATAACAACGTTTTCCAGGTCAAGAGACGCCGCATGAATTTACAAGGGAATCTCATCTGAAGATGCTCGATATTACGTCGCAAATTCATTCGACGCGATAAATGGTAATTTATCACGAAGGGGTGTAAATTTTTCTACGATGATCGTGCGATAAATTGATGGATGTTTGTCGTGAATAAAGCCGATGGGAAAATACTTGGTATTTCGTAATATTGTTGATGAAGAGTCAGTCAAATTTGATGTAGATTTTGGGGGTGTTTTTCAAACGTCATTTTGGGAATACGCTTTTTCAAATATTATCCTCAATGGAATATGAATATGGGAATTTCGAGAATGAGAAATCCGGACGTGGGAAGATTCTGCGGAAATTGTTCGGAAATAAAGGAGCATAAAGTCTCCCTTGCTCGTGTCATCATGAAGATATATAGATTCTACGTGTCGTTCGCTTTAGTCCCCTTTCTCGTTTTGTCTTCAACCATCGGAATGAACTTCCCTCGAGGAGAATTACGATATATTCGGGATCTCAATTCACGAGAGTGGAACTTGATCCTGGAGGATAATAAGAAAAAAAAATCCACCCTTATGCGAAAAACGTGGAGACTATCACGAAAAAATCCAAATACGACAACGAGAAACAGAAATTGTATATTCATCCGAGTCATTTTATGACAATCCCTGCAGTAAAACAGAACAGGGACTTTTTTTTACAATTCCAACCCCAACTGGAACAAATACATTGATCACGCTGTGCCTCAAATATCATTCCCGTGAAAATAAATTACATGACGTTCATGTAAAATTCATTCGCAATATATTAAATATTTTACAAATATTTCCAAAGGATACCGGAAATATATTTTTGCCTATATTGTGTTTCCACATGGAAATTCCTCTACTTTATTTTGTTGCTAACAATTAAAAAAATTTCCACCCCAAATAATTATCTCACAGGGGGTTAGAGGTTCGTCGGTGTACCGTCAAAAATATTTTCAAATTGAAAATCGTCAAAGATCTAGACTTATAGTTACAAAAAAAATCATCTGTCAGTGGCCATATTTTTTTCTGTTCAGATATTTTTGGATCATTTTGTTTATCCCTTTAAACAAATCTACCTTAAAAAAAATAACTTTATTTTACACTGAGCGAAAAAATTATTGAGTTTGAGAACATGAATTTATTTATTAAATGAAAGTATTAATTCGATTATTTATTTGGTGAACCAAAAAAACCACTCTTCATTTAAAAAAATATTTTCACGGATCTATTACTCCATTATATTAAACTCTCATTTAATAGTAACAATTAAATGCATGATAGATTTGATTAAATTTGTATTCATTGGATTAATTACATTGATCGCATCATAAACATGAGATTATTTGGATCTAAAAAACGAATTCAATACGATATTATTTTTTTCGAAAAAATTATTTTCTTGCAATAAAGTCATTATTATTTTACTTCAAAAAATATTTTTATTTAAATAGATTTGATTGAATTTGTATTCATTAGATTAATTACATTTATCGCATCATAGACATTAGATTATTTGAATCTAAAAAACGACTTCAATACGAAATTATTTTTTTCGAACAAAATTATTTCTTTGAAATAAATTCATCATTATTTTACTTCTAAAAATATCTTCATTTAATTATACTTTCATAAATTTGCATTTATTGGATTAATTAGATTTATTGCATCATAAACATGAGATTATTTGAATCTGAAAAACGACATCGATATCAAATTATTTTTTTCGAACAAAATGATTTCTTTGCAATAAATTCATTATTATTTTGCTTCTAAAAATATTTCTGTGGTATTTTCAATATTTATTAGATATAAAATTGATTGTGATTATTTTAAAAGAAGCTGTAGTAAAATAAACAACACATTATTTTATTCCAATAGAATAGTTGTTTGGAATGATTAAATTTTTATTTCCTTCAAGCAAAGAACTATCATTTCTATAGTATACTTTAATAGTATACATCAATTGTTAAAAATTCAAAAACTGGTTTTTAAAATGTTTTCTTATATTCGAATCTCCATAACTCCTAACTTTTTTCAAGTGCATAGTAGTAGTCGATAGCGTAATAGGTAGCGTGTTAGGTAGTTAGGTAGGATAGGTATGATGGTAGGTAGGGTCGAGGGTTCGATTCGAGGTCGGACAGAGAACTTAGATCCGAGAATTGGCGCAGAGTTGTCTTTTTTTTCTATTTATCTCTTTTTGTTGTCACTAAACTATGCATATTAAATTATTTGACAAGGGCTATATAATTTTTATAAAATGTTTAGCAACAATTAATAAACACGCATTTGATTGAATCAATCATTTTTTTCTGTTGATTGGACTAATTAATTCGTTAACTCAACAATTTTTTTTTCTCTGTGGTTCCTGTATCAAAAGACATGCATGTTTTGAATGATAAAATGTGTTCTTGATTCAAACAACATATTACATATAATTGATAACATATTGTTAGATTCAAGTAAATTCGTTTATTGAAACAGAAATTTATGGAATTGACTGAAAAAAATGAACCAAGTAAATATATAAGGGAACCAATCTAATATGTTTTGGCAAATAATGAAAAAAATGATTCTTTGCCTTCAAAACTTTATTTCAATGGTTCTAGTAATTTTTTTTCTCAGTGTATTTCCATCGATTTGTTTCCAAGAAAAAAAATCCCAATTTCGATCAGCCCAGCTTCTCAATTGCAAATTTCCAGTATGTTTGTAAGATGAGGAACCCATCCCCAGATGTAGTGCGACATCATCAATGGTCCTGATTGTAAATTTGATCGTTTTCGAAGGCCTCGTATTCATGACGTGATCGAATGAAATTGGGTTCTCCAAGTGTTTGATCGATTCTCGACGTTTTGCCAGTGCGAACGTGAGACATCAAACGCATCGTCGTTGTTCTTTGTGGAACGTCGTCGAAGGGGTAGATTGGTGCGACTACGGCCAATTAATCGTAGACTCGTTCGGTTAACTAACCTTCCTATATATATATATATATATATGGCCAGAAGCGAATCGATCCTCTAAGGTTCCCCCATCTTCACTACGCGTCCAACTATAAACCATAATTTTGGAGACAGCTCTCGTGTGCCATGAGAAATCTGGGCAAAATTGATTTCAAAATGAAAACCTAACCATCCTCATTTTCATTTCGAGCAAAAAATTCAAACTTGATACGCAACATCGCAACTATGCGCAACTATGTGACACTTTTGGCCAAAACTGCGTATTGAAAAAGTAAATCTCGAAAAAGTAAAAGTGGATGGCTGTAACATGAATCATTCGCAACTAATTGTTTTATAGCTCCTTCCAGCAACTATGCGACTGTCAGGCAACTATATTAAACCTGAGCATGCAAAAAGTAGTGGTGAATAGTCATTTATGGTTGCGACTAATCAACAACAAAGATAGTTACAATTACGTGACGGTAAGATTTCAATGCAACCGTAAAGACCTTGCATAGTTGCAACTATTCGCTATACGTTGAAATAAAATTGGATTTTTGTGCATCGCAAATTGAAATTGGAAAAGACGCTGCATTGGATTGCGCGATTGGACTCGTGCCATTTGATGAGAGGCTGTATAAAGTAGTTTAATTCCGTGGATATATCATGATAAAGCTTAATCCACGATCCAGGATAGACGAGGTAATATTAAGGGATCTTTGAAACGAGGAAGAAGAGCGAGAGAGAGAGAGAGAGATGAAGAGAAGCGTCCAATTGCACGTACGAACGCCACGTGTATAATCCACGTCAAAGTGAGCGGTGAAGAGGAGACTAGCATCAAAAGCGTATAAGCCGTTTCGCTTTATCCACGTTCATCCATACAATAGTTGCACATCCCGTTGGATGACGTCAGACATCGTCGACGCGCGTTTCTCTTCCTGTTACCGGTAAAGGAGCTATATGTTTCATCGAGGACGACAAGATAGTAAACGTCATAGTATGATTCGCTCTTGTATTTTCCATAGCCATATATATGAGGCATTCCACGATATTCCGATCAAAATCGTGCCTTGATGATTTCGATTTTCCTCTAAATTTGTTCTATAAAAAAACACATTGAAAAAAAGTTTCGCAAATTTTTTCAGAATTTTTTGGTTATCATTTCGAGCAAAAAATTCAAACTTGATACGCAACATCGCAACTATGCGCAACTATATGCAACTATGCGACACTTTTGGCCAAAACTGCGTACTGAAAAAGTAAATCTCGAGAGAGTAACAGTGAATAGCTGTAACATGATAATTCGCAACTATGTAATTGTTTTATAGCTCCTTCCAGCAACTGAGTCAAATTTTTTTTTTGCAATTTTTGAATTATACTCATAGAGTATTAAAATGTCCATTTTGAGACAAAGCCCACAAATTTTGTTATATTTTATAAGATTATTCTGAATTTTTTTCAGATTTTACAAAGTGGTCCCTTTAAAAAAAAAATCTAAAAAACCCGTGACCAAAAAATTCTGAAAAAATTTGGGAAAATTTTGTTCAATGTGTTTTTTTATATAAAAATTTTAGAGGAAAATCGAAATCATCGAGGCAAGATTTGGATCTGAATGTCGTGGAATGCCTCATATATATGATATACGTATCAACTATGTAATATGTACTATATACACGTAAAAGCTTATTGCGAGATGCTCGTTTATTGTGGCGGTCGCAGAAGCTCGAATAATTTATACCTACACGAGAGAACTGCGCATTGTATCCGACGCCGTCTCTGTCGTCACCGCGCTAATCGCTCTCAAGCCTCGAGGATTGTACGACCAGGAAAAAGAGGAAACTTTTTTCTTCGAGAATCTTTCGAGGCCGTTACTCGAGATCAACTAGTGCAACTGACTCTCACAGTTAAATACGTTTAATCGAAATGGCGGGAGTTATTGCATTGACGTTATATAGTTGCAACTATGCGACTACATTTTTGTCATAGTTGAAATTAATTTTTATTACGAACACATGGGACATTTTTACTTAGGATAACATGTGGCCTACTTTTCATTTTACGTATATGGATGTTGTATAGTTGCAACAATATAGTAAAATTACGAAATAGTAATTAAAAAGAACGATGAAATTATTTGACTATACAGTCGAAAAAACTCGCAACTATGAAACGATTTCTCGCAACTATGCGACAAATTCATTGACAAAAAGAATATGACACCGCTTGTACAAACGATCCTCTCATTCTTGTCATTCAGGGACAATCGATGTGATCGATAATAATTGATTGCGAATCATTCGATCATTCTCTTTTGTCAATTAAATGCTCGAAACGTTCGTTATTTTATCGTGCGTGGGAATTATTCGTCGATTACCCTTGTTTTTATTTTTTTCATCGAGATCTCGCGAGGGGTTATAATCGTCAGCGTGGAGCGACGTGTCGTCAAAATGATTGGTTCAATTTGATTAAATTCAACGGAACAATCCGATAGAGTAAAACGTCCGGCTCGGGCGTCTCACCGTTATCCACGATTTCAACGTTGTCCTCTCATTATCGCCATTCTCTCATTAATTTTAATGACACGATTTTTTCGTGCCTCTTCCTCAATCGCGGATCATCACGTTACAACGCAGATTTTTCTGAGCGGATTTTCCATCGTTATACCGCGCGAAACAGCGCCCTCACGCCCTTTTATTTTGATCCAAGAAAAATCTTGTCATACGATCAGAGTTGTGAAAATAGTAATGTAAACGTAATGCATTACCCATTACTTTAAACAATGTGTATTGGACAAGTATTCCATTACAAATTGCAAAAGTAACGTGTAATGCATGCATGTTCCATTACAAATAAAAATAGTAATGTGTAACGGATGCGTGTTCCATTACAATTAAAAAAAGTAATGTGTAATGGATGCATGTCCCATTACAAATAAAAAAAGTAATGTGTAATGGATGCATGTGTCATTACAAATAAAAAAGTAATGTGTAATGGATGCGTGTTCCATTACAAATAAAAAAAGTAATGTGTAATGTATGCATGTTCTATTACAAATAAAAAAAAGTAATGTGTAATGGAGGTATGTCCTATTACAAATAAAAAAAGTAATGTGTAATGGATGCATGTGTCATTACAAATAAAAAAGTAATGTGTAATGGATGCGTGTTCCATTACAAATAAAAAAGTAATGTATAATGTATGCACGTTCCATTACAAATTCCAATTTTAAAAAAAGTTCATTCACAATTATCACAAATGATCCATAAAGATAAAAAAAAAGAACACGCATATTATTTATAGGGATTCAATAAAGCGGCAAAGTTTGTATTAGTAACTTGTAATTTTTAATATATTGCTTATAATTATGGGTAACAGCGTGTAAAAGCAAGTTCAATATGAAGTTGGAAAATTTTTGGGGTTGAGTACATTTTTGTACTTCATATTTAACGATGAACTGTCTGTTTTTTTGTTTCTATTTTCTAACTTTATGGATCATTTGTGATAATTCGGATGAACTTTTAGTGAGCGAAATAAAATAATGAGACAACAATGTGCAAGTTTCTAATACGAGCACGGCAATTTTTCTATTTGGAATGGAATATTCTCCACTGCAAATTACTTTTTTTAAATTTGTAATGGCTCATGCATCCATTACACATTACTTTTTTTTATTTGTAATGGGACATGCATCCATTACACTTTACTTTTTTATTTGTAATGGGACATGCATCCATTACACATTACTTTTTTTATTTGTAATGGAACATGCATATATTACACATTACTTTTTGTACTTGTAATGGAACACGCATCGATTACACATTACTTTTTTTAATTGTCATGGAACACGCATCCATTACACATTACTTTTTTTATTTGTAATGGCACATGCATCCATTACACATTACTTTTTTATTTGTAATGGTACACGCATTCATTACACATTACTTTTGTATTTTGTAATGGTACACTTATCCATTTCACATTATGCAGTGTAATCGGTAATAAATACAGTATAGTAATGCATTATCAAAGTAATGCATTATTTACAACTCTGCATACGATACCTTGTCCATGATAATTTTTTTTTAAAAATAATAATAAATTTAATAATTAATATTTAATCATAAATAATAAATTTAAATAATAATAATAATAATAATAATAATAATAATAAGTCCCAGATGCGCATTATTATTATTATTATTATTATTATTATTATTATTATTATTATTATTATTATTATTATTACTACAACAACAACAACAACAACAACAACAACGATGTTATAATTATATGTGACGAGAATTGGAACGAAGACGACGAGAATGAAGAAAAGCGAGTTGATGAAGTGCCGGACATTTCTCTCTGGCTCGTATTTTTCCTTCACAGTGAAAACAACAACGGAAAAAAACAACTATTGTATTTTTCATGATACACGCGAAAAAGTGTTATTCACTGTGCTAAATCTCGAGCATGTATTCCAGATGCATTCGCATTAATTGTCCTCCTCTGCGGATTTTCGCGCTTCACGCGCGACGACGAATTTTCATTTTCCTCTCACGATATGAGAAACAACGCTGATTACGAGGCGAACAGCCCGAACTTTATGAGCTCAATTTTCTCGTAACATTTACTCGGTTTTTACACATTCGTTCGTACGATGGAAATTTAAGGGTTGAAGATTTTTTTTTTATGTGGTATTTTTTTTTATGCGTCGAGATTCTGAGCTGTGTTATCAGTTTCCTTTTTGCATCGAGTATTCCTCTTATCTTCTTTTTTCTTCTGCTTCTTCTTTGAGGCGGGGAAACGCGGATAAGGTCTACGACAAACGGAAGCGACGATTTATGGTGTTGACATAATTATGTTATCATATATATAAGCATGTATATTTGTGTATATATAAGGGTGGTCCAATTTTTCATTTTTATTCCGTTATCGAGATTTTTGTACTCTTTCAATTTGCTATATTTCATTGGCGGTGAAATTTCGCCAAGAGTCGCATTTTTGGACGTTTCAAATTTTTCATATCGCCAAATTTATTTGTGTTTGAGTTATTTGCGTTGAAAATGAGGTCTTCATCGATTTTCTGTGTTTTTTTTTTAACCGGTTATCGTTTTTGAGCAATCTATGTTTTCAGGGAAACGTCATAAAAACTTAAGATCATAAAAGTTTATGGGATTTTTTTTTGACCACCCTATTATATATATACGAGTACATAGATTTTCCACGTACCAGCATACTCTGAGTTATCACAAAGCGAATAATCTTTAAACTAGGACGCACCTTTATTTGACAATATATGTTTCTATCATTCGCAGAATTTTTATTCCGCCATCGTATCATTGGGCTTGTGCAATTCGATCAAGCGAGGTTTTAAATTCAGAGTGAAGAAAATAAAAAAATCTCTCTCTCTCTCTCTCTCTCTCTTTCGATTTGTGATCCACATTGAGAATTTTAGTTACGTTTTTCGGTTATAATTCATTTTCAATAAAGAATATTTTTCCCCAAAAATGTCATTTTCTTGCCCATTGCAGTCTCACTCGATAAACCAAAACCCATGACGAAAAAATAAATGTTCCAAGTTTCAAAAATTATCCACGCAAAAAAAAAATATTTTCCAATAAAATAAAAAATTCTTCCATGGAGATTTCTTCAAATTAGGCCCCTCACATCCTCCGTCAATTCATATAAATAGTAAAGGACGCAAAATGGCCACCGGAGGCCTGATAGACACCGCCAAAAATTAAAAAAAAAAAATTCAAAAAATTAGAAAATGAGGGATTTATTTTTATTATTATAAATTAATATTATTGCTATAAGCAGTACAGTAACCTACTTTTATTAAAATCGTTCGATGATTCAAGGGCCAAAGGAAAATGCGGTACCTGGGGCAAAATGGCCCACCTCCATGATAATTAAAAAAATTAGATAATGTATCTACGATTAGAATTGAATTTTGCCAAAAATTAAATTGCATAAATGAGTTCAAGTATCTTGGATATTAAAGTAAAGTGAGAAGCGAGGGAAATCGTTTTTTCAACATTTTTCTCGTTTACTTGAATTTTCGAAAAAAAAAATTCAGGACAGGGTCCATTTTGCCTCCCTGCCTTCGCCTACATAGATATATAGATAAATATATACATAAATGTATATCGCATTGAAAAGTTTGTTTTGCGGATGAGGTTTGCCGGAAACTCACCGGAGGCAGTGGCGCATCCCTTTGCACTGAAAATCCTCTCCCTCCTTCCCTCTCTCTCTCTCTCTCTCTCTCTCCCTCTCTCTCTCTCTCCCTCTCTCTCTCTCTCTCTCTCTCTCTCTCTCTCTCTCTCTCTCTCTCTCTCTCTCTCTCTCTCTCTCTCTGACTGTCTCTGGTTGACGCGGGGATGAAATTATATATTCGATCGATAAATATGATGCTGCGAAGGGGCGAGAAGGGTAGTTGTCCATGTTTTGCGATATCCGGATGTGACGTCAGTAATAACGATATATATTAGGGTGACAGTTATTTGGGCTTTGGCGAAATAAGTTCGGTGCCATCCCAAAAACATAATCATGGTGTATCACAAAAAATCTGTGTAAAGTTTGGAGGCGCTCGGAAAATTGGAAAACGCGCCACCGGGCGATTGAAATTTTAAATGTTTTTTGGGCATCTCTACAGAGCTTGTCATTCACAAAATTATGAACAAAAAAAATTGAAAAAATTTGGTTTTGTACACCATACTATGCTTAATAAGTGTACCAAGTTTCAAAATTTTCTCATTAATATTATAGTGGGAAAAAAAATCATTGATGCGTGGGATAAATCCATGTATTTTACATTTAAAATTTCAATCGCTCGGTGGCGCGTATTCCAATTTTCCGAGCACCTTCAAACTTTACACAGATTTTTTTGTATACACCTTGATTATGTTTTTGGGTAGCGTCGAACTTTTTTTGCCAAAATCCAAATAACTGTCACCCTAATATATATGCGTATATACAGCCTCGGGCAAAAATATTATTTTGGCATGTTGGTCGAGAACGTTTTTTCTAGACTTTTTCCTAGTATTTGACCTTAAGGGTCTCAAAAGAAAATAGCAGACAGCCTGAATTTCTAGTTTACAACTTAGCACTTTATTAGTGCAAATATGATTTTCAGGCTCTTTTCTCAATTTCATTTTCAATTTCAGATTTTTTAAAATAAAATTTTGAATCAAATATTCTATATATTATATAAGAAAAATAGAAAAAATAGAGTAAACAGAGAAAATAAAAAGTTGTTCGAATGTTGCTCTTTTATCTGATTAAAATTTTGAATAAAATTATTTATAATAAAAAAAAAAAAGTAGTCTTTTTTAACCCTTCAAATGTCTCAAAATTGAAATTTCGTACCAAGAAGAGAAAGAAGATGCACATTGCCAGATCATTGTTCTAAAAATAGACGTAAATGGTGGTTCGATATGACTGCTAAATTTTGGGAGCCATTTTTCTCTTTTCCGGATTCACGGCCGTTAAAATGTGCTCTCAAGGAACGCAACCGAGGAAAAACGTCATCTGTGAAAAACGGTCTCCGTGAATTTACCGCTGGGAAGGTAAAATATTTGCTCGGGAAGTGGTTTTTCCTTGATGGCTAGAACATATATAATATCTATGTATACAGACAAGAGTGGAGACTCGTCTATTTCCGGCATAGCATCTCGTTATGCCGATTACGGAACAGGGCGGGTTCTTGCTGTCCCTCTTCAGCCCTCTTCTCCCTCTTTATATCGTTGCACGTGCTTTTAAAATGCGACCCCCGAGAGTTAAAAAGCCCTCTCAAGTTTTCCCTCATCCAACGTCGAGCTTCCGCGTATCTCCATTACAAAATTTCTCCCACCCTCGTCGTTTCCGTAGGGGATGAAAAAAATCGCCATTCCACGACCTTAAAATTGAACCGCAAAGTATTTTAATTTTTTTTTGTCAAATAAATGCTCAATTCGGGTCTTGATTAAAGGAGAAGGAGTAATTTCAAAAGACGAGACTCCGAAGAGCGGAAGTGAAAGAAAATTGATGGAATAAGAAGGGATTGCTAACTTTCTCAACTATGCTCTTTTTGTTGTTGTTATTATTATTCCACGCGTCTCGTGAATTCAATCTCGAGCTTTCCACGAAACTTTTTCCGATGTTCCAATTTTTCGAACAAAAGCAAAAATTTGTACGGGAACTCAAGAGGGTAGTTTTCCTTTCTCACGAGGGTAGCGCTTCGTTACACTGACAATTTTTCTTTCCAGATTTTTGCGCTGTTGGAAAAAATAAGGAATCTCATGATACCTCATTTAATTACATTTATGTCAGAATTTAATTATTAATTCAAAATAATTCAAAAATATTTCCTGAAGGTCATATTTCAAAATCAAAGGGCTGGAAAGTTGTTACAGTCTCGCGTGGAAATTCGAAATTTTCCCACGCCAAACTCACCCCCGCGACGAAGGAGCGAATAATACGAGGGTTTTTAGTGCGTCTGTAAAAACTTTAAGGTGTTAAATTTGAAATTAAGAGTCGATAGAGAAAAAAAGTTTCGGTCGTTCATCGTTAATTTCACGATTACCACGCCACGAACTTTCCCCAAAGTTTCTCGTGAGCATTTTTTCGTTCTGTTCGCAAATTTTCCCAAACTTCGTCCGCACTTTTAACTGTCTCCAGCCGATGATATTCTTCTTTATCTTCGTTTTAGAAAAGTGGAAAATCTTGCCTCTCTTTTCTGGATTCTCCAAAAGAATGGTCATCCTTGTGGAGTTGAAGAAGGGGGTAGAAAAAAAAATCATAAAAGCCAGAGAAGCCATTTTGGAATTTGAATATCAGAGCAAGGAGAAAGAAATCTCTCTCGGATGATAAAAAAATAGCGAGGGGAAAAACAAAGGGTCGTAAAACTTTGCGTCAGTGATTTTTACATCCTATTATCGGGGTTGAACTTTCTTCTTTGTTTTTTTTCCCCCAACTTTCTCTCTGCATTAAATAACCCTGGAATCGAGATATGGCGACTCCGCAAATTTTACGTTATTTTCTTTTTTTCCCGCCATTATTTCCATCGTTGGGGAAGGGAAAAAAGTTTGTTTCTGGAAAGAGCGAGCTGCGGAGAACGATACGATCGGTAGGATGGAAGGAAAATGATGGAAGTTCTTCACCGAAACACCCTTCGGGCGCACGGAGTCGCGAATCCGTTCCGTTTGTGAGTGAAGAGTCGTTTCTGCGTGTTTCCAGAGAGAAAAGGAACGTGGGAAAATGATAGAGACGGAGATGACAAAGAAAGGGAGAGAGAGGAAGGGAAAAAGCTCGTCCGAACGCTCGGAGCAGAGAAGACGATCTCTGGATCGAGGATCCTCCTCCTGCTCGTGAATAAGAGGGTATAAAGTAATAGCTCAGACACGGTTGAGTGCACTCGAGGTTGAGAAGACAGGGTTGGCAAGGGAAAATCCATGATCCGAGTCACCGACAGAGGAGAGCTTCTGATTTTGTATAATACAGCCTGAAAAAACTGGGGTACGTTGAAGCATTCGGTTCTTGACTCGAAAGTCAAGAATTAGAAAATAAAACAGGGGTTGAAAAATGGAGAATTGAAAAATTATTTTGATATTTCATTGGTATCACTTTATCCTAATTCAATTAAAGCTAAATCTTCTACTTTGAATCTCCCATTTTTATTTTTAAAAATGCTGCGATCAAAATAATCAAGGGGTTGTAGAAGCAGGGGTTGAAAAATCAAGGGTCGAATGACTTTGATACCTCGTTTTCATATTTCCTTTTTTCCTTGTCAATTTTAAATGTATGGAAAAATTGTTCAGGAAAACTGGACAATAATTTTTCAAGACCTTTTTAACGACACCCCACACGAAGGGTGTACGCAAATATACAAAATTTCACCCCTAAGTTTTACTTATTAAGGGTTTATTCAGCTAATTAATTATTATATCAATTTTTTCATTATTAAATAATTATTATCATATAATAATAAATTAATTTATTAATTTTTTAATGTCAAGGGTTTATTTGATTTAATAATTAAGGGTAGGTACACGAAATCTTTTTTTTTTCTGAAATCAATTTCAAATTTTTGTTCACGTCACTTTATAATTGTTCTAAATTTGAACCGCATGGACCAAATATTTTTAGAGAAAGAGGGTTTCACTAAGGAATGCTTCGAAGAGCCCGAGTTTAACGAGCACTCGATAAAATCGACAGCACGAGAATGCTACAGATTTATATTGAAAATTTTACGGTCTATCGATATTGAGCCTTAATTTCTTTTTTATGCTCCATCTTCCGTTGTAAATCTTGATTTTCCCTCGAGAAATTCACGTCTCGATATTTCACGTCCACATTTTTATTCCTCATTATTTATCTTCAGTGAGGATTCTCGACGTTGCCAAATGTTGGGAATTTTCCAACGACAACTTTTTACAATATCATCTCTCTTTGTTTTTTTTTGTTTTAATTTTTTCGCGCTTAAAATGTCATCTTCCTTTGTGAATGTAAAAAAATCAAGATTTCGCATTTTAACACGAGTGAGATTGTTATTGGAAAAGACGATCGCCATTACAATTTACTTACACGGAAATCTGCAATTTTTCTTGTTACATTAAAGCAAACTTTTTTTGATATAAAAATAAAATATCAAAT
Source organism: Alloplasta piceator (assembly GCA_946863875.1). NCBI lineage: Eukaryota > Metazoa > Arthropoda > Insecta > Hymenoptera > Ichneumonidae > Alloplasta > Alloplasta piceator. The sequence continues at coordinate 2,943,513 of OX333074.1, forward strand.
ATAAAGTATCGAGATACTAAAAAATTAAAAATCAACTAAATACTTAGAAAATATTTTTTATATGGAATGTTAATTTATAGAAATCTGCAATTTGTTTTTTATCTCATTAAATTGAGCGTCGAAAATTCTATAAAGTCTTTTTTGTCACGTTTGATCTTCCGAGCTTTATTCCTTCACAAAAAAAGCATTCCTTTTCGCTTAATGAGCTCGAAAAAAGTATCTCGCGCTTATTGGAGACGAAAAAAAGTTGACGGACGCTTTGATTGTTTCGAGACATCGAAAGCTTTTGAGGTTCGAGGAGCTTGAAATTTTGCAAGCGTTTTCGCGAGATCCAAGTCTAAAAAAAAGCACGAAAAGTGAGTGGCTCGCGTTGTCGAGTGAAGGCTGGTTAAATAGAAGCTTTTGTAAAAAGGCTGGAACAAGTGATGCAGGAAAGAGCGAGTTTTCAGAGAAATATATGAAAAGAGAGAGACAGAGAGAGGGGGAGAAGAAAAAAGCTGTCTGACCGTGACGCTTTGTTCAACATCGGCTCTTGAAAAACGGGTGTGACCCTTCAATGAGAGTCCTTGAATGGGTATAAATAAAGTTTAAACAAAGTTCAGGGTTAAATTCGATAAAGTTGTCGTCGAGCTTTTGTGCTTTTTTGTTCGACCTTTTGTCGAGACTCTCATTCTGAATTACAAAAATTAAATCTATTGAAATATGGCTCCTGCATAATAATATCGGTTTTGGGATTGTGGGTTATTATAAATTAACTTATGAGACAAGTTATGAGACAAAATCTCGTATCTTTCTCTAATTTTAAGTCCACTTCCGCTAGAGCTTTCCTTTTTCTTTTTCACTCTCTTTCTCTCTCTCTCTCTCTCTGTCCTTCTCTTCGTAATCTTATTAAGAATTCCAGTAATTTCGAGTATTCGTCTTTGGTCGTCGACGTAGACGTCGAATAATTCACAAGGGAATGCGACGAAGGTTCGACCCCATTACTAACCACTCCACTCAGTCTGAGAACAATCCAAGCAAGATAATTTCACGAAATTATCTATCCTCGTACTTATAAGATTTTACTGTTTCAATGCAAAATTTGTAACATTGATTAATCTCGTTGTTTATCGAAATTTGAGTTTCCTACTTCAATAAACAGATTTTTAGGAAGCAAATGGAAACTTATTTCTACTCTAATAAAATATTACAATCTGATGATTTCTTCAATCAGTCTGACATTAGCAAATTTTTGATTACTTAAAGTTCTCTCTACACTGAGAGAAGAAATTACTGAATTTGAGAACATTAATTAATTTATTAAATGAAATTATTAATTCGATTATTTATTTGTTGAACCAAGAAAATCACTCTTCATTTAAAAAAATATTTTCACCAAAATCTATTACTCCATTATATTAAACTCTTATTTAATAGTAACAATTAAATGCGTGATAGATTCGATTAAATTTGTATTCATTAGATTAATTACATTGATCGCATCATAAATATTAGATTATTTGAATCTAACAAACGACTTCAATGGGAAATTTTATTTTTTCGAACAAAATTATTTCTTTGTAATAAATTCATAATTATTTTACTTCTAAAAATATCTTTATTTAAATAGATTTTAATAAATTTGCATTCATTGGATTAATTAGATTTATTGTATCATAAACATGAGATTATTTGAATCTGAAAAACGACATCAATATTAAATTATTTTTTTCGAAGAAAATTATTTCTTTGCGCTAAATTCATCATTATTTTACTTCTAAAAATATTTCTGTAGTAATTTCAATATTTATTAGATATAAAATTGATTGTGATTATTTGAAAAGAAGCTGTGGTAAAATAAATAACACATTATTTTATTCCAATAGAATATTTGTTTGGAATGATGAAATTTTTATTTCCTTCGAGCAAAGAACTATCATTTCTATAGTATACTTTAATAGTATACATAAGTTGTTACTAATTAAAAAACTGGTTTTGTAAATGTTTTCTTATATTCGAATCTTCATAACTTCTAACTTTTTTCAAGTGCATAGTAGTCGTCGATAGCGTAATAGGTAGCGTGTTAGGTAGTTAGGTAGGATAGGTATGATGGTAGGTAGGGTCGAGGGTTCGAATCTCGGTCGGACAGAGAAATTAGATTGGAGAATTAGCGCAGATTTGTCTTTTTTTCTAATTATCTCTTTTTGGCGTCACTAAAATATGCATATTAAATTATTTGGCAAGGGCTATATATTTTTTTATAAAATGTTTAGCAACAATTATAAATACGCATTTGATTGAATCAATCATTTTTCCTGTTGGTTGGACTAGTTAATTTGTTGATTCAACAATTTTTTTTTTTCAGTGCTTCCTGTATTAAAAGACGCGCATGTTTTGAATGATAAAATGTGTTCTTGATTCAAACAACACATTGCATATAATTGATAACATATTGTTAGATTCAAGTAAATTCGTTTATTGAAACAGAAATTTATAGAATTGACTGAAAAAAATGAACCAAGTAAATATATAAGGGCACCAATCTAATATATTTTGGCAAATAAGGAAAAAAATAATTTTTTGTCTTCAAAATTTTATTTCATTGGTTCTAGTAATTTTTTCTCTCAGTGCACAAATTACGACTTTTTAACGTGACGTGAGAAATTTTTTTTTCTTGAAACATACCCCACTCTCTCAACGTCATGCGATGGTTAATATTAAATTTGCAGGAGAAATGTCATAAATTTCTTTTTCCCCCTTTCATCCTTCTTAGTGAGATAACTTTGAATAATTTCAAGATATTAAATGAGCAAAAATTTTATCACGAATGCCTCCCACGGGAGATTCCTTCGAGCTCGACTGATTATACTCAAAAGATACGAATATACATGTATAATATATTTAATTTTACTTATCGAGTGAAGATAGTCTGAAAACCACTACTTGAGGCAAAAAATATAATTCCACGTTTGATTTTGCATGAGCTGGATTCTTGCGAGAATAAAAATTTGTTATCGAAGCTTCGGATCCTCATTTCAATCACAATAAGGGAAATTAGTTTTCAAACTTGCGACGAGATATACTTTAATCCCGTTGCCACGTGTCAGCAGATACTGGAGTTTGCGAAGGCAAAATCCAAATGAAGATTCATCTCCCGGATGCGCAGATATTTTGCGAATCCCTCGGGATCGAGAGGGAAATTGAGGGGCATCACATGCGGAAAATGTCATGCTAAATAGAGCGAAAAGGAGGGAAATTAGAAGAAAAGATCGCAAATCAAAAATGTAAATGAGGCTCCAGAAGAGTACGAAGCTATTCCTTCCATTATACACTCAGTCAAAAAATTAAAGGAACAGCAACATTTTTGAGATTTTTCAGCGATTTTCCAAAGGCTGTAACTTTGTTAATTTCGGTCGTAAAAAATTTTCAAAAAGAGCATTTTGAAGCTTAAATCTTCTACTTTTGGAATCTTGAGCCAAATTTTTTTTATAGGCATCACCCTCGACGCAGTCGAAAGAAATATCACGGTAAAAATTTTCTCGAAATTTTTGCTTTTTTCTAAACAGTCGATGGGCTCCAAAAAATTTTTTCGAACTTACCCAATCTATGGATCGTTTAGCTAAGTTCTTTGGCTTCAATTTGCTTTTTTTATTTTTGTTCTACGAACATTTTTCGCTGAGATATCGGCGATTGAACAAAAATTCGTCTTTTTTTTAAATCTTCGATATCTCTGGAAATAATGATCGTAAAGCAAGTAAACGGTGGTTTTCGGAAATTTGAATCTACCCTCTATAAGTGCCTTTTATTGTCATAAACGAAAAAAAATTGTTTCCATGCTTAATTTTGACTTGAAAGAGTCCGAAAAATTAGCTTTTTTTCTTGTTTTAGAAAATCTATCACAACTTTGCAGATATTGCGAAAAATACCAATGTTTTAAGGTCTTTTTTTAGCTCAATACATACTTAAAAACCATGCCAATTTTCAAAACAATCGGTCGAACCGTTTTTTGTGACAGAGTCATCTAACTTTTAGAAAAATTGAAGGAACACGTTTATTGATCCTTAATGACCAATTAATGTTGTTAAACATTTTTGAAAAAAGTTTTCTTTTTTTTCCCCTTAAATTTGTATTTAACGAGCGCGGAAAGCGAGAAAAAATCCAAATTTCGAAAAAAATTTTTTTTTTTGAAATTTCGATTTTTTTTTTGCTGTTGAAAATTTTGCTGTTCCTTTAATTTTTTGACTGAGTCTAGAAAGTAGGATTGAAAATGGATCTTGAAGAGAATTAGGATCCAAGAATGAGAGATTTAGTATAGAGATTTAGTGTTACTTCGTGAATCGCTTTGGCGCTATAATTTTCCCTCGATTTTCTTCAACTCAGAACTTTCCTCATCAACTTTTGCTTTACGATTTGCGAAGCTTGTACACTCTATTATTGAACGATGGAAAATGCGAGGGAGACACGAGAAAAGGCCATTTTCAGATCATCCTTGAATTTGTTGTTCGGTTCTACGATTGAATGGAAAATTAAATGAAAAAACCTTCCAACCTAAACCCAACTCATGCTAACCAACTTTTTTGTTGGTTAACATTTTTAAAAGAAGTTGGTGAGAAAAAAAACATTAATTTCGAAATTTTGAAAAACTTATATCCAGTTAAGGTCACCTGGAGGCTGGAAAAACTCACCCCAAATTGAATTAACATTTAATCAGGCAAAATTAAACCTTTTCGCGAAACCTTATTTAAAAGTTCGATGCCTCAAATATCTTGGAAATTCGGGACTGAAGTGGCACTTATTCTGTGAGAGACTTCGGTAACCATAAACCTTTATTTAGGTTTGAAGGTGGTGATACGAAAAAAAAAAACATTAAGGGTCCCCTCGTTAATTCATCGATCGATTGTTTGCCATAAAGTACAAATTTCCCGAGTTATTTCAGGAAGAATATCAGTCTGATAGATTTATTTTTGCAACCACTCGGTAGAAAGAAGCCCTTATGAAGACAGAAACTACCCCCTCGACGGAGAAAGATCGTGAGGTCAGAGTAACACGAAAAAGTTGCCGGACAGTAATTCAGGAAAAACTTTTGCGAGGAGGGAAGCGTTGACACGTAAAATCGAATAAATAATGTGCAGATATAAATCTTTGGGCCTATACGACTGAATGTATGTGAGGGTTGGAGGGAGGATTATTGTGCAATCGATTTTGCCACCCCTCAGACCAATGGCCAATGTTCTCCAGGGAGAACCCTAAAGTTAAAAAAAAGGCTAAAAAAGTGCCATTTCCCAGGGAAACTAATTTTACTGACGTCAGGGAAGTCGATTTCTTGGGACCAAAATGGCGTCTCTTGTCGCCCCAAAATGGCGTCTCTTATTGTCTCAAGATGGCGACTGAACCCTACGGATTCCGTTCATGATTTCTTCACGATTTCTTCTTTAAAGTCACTGAAGAATGCGACATTTTGTATTTATCGAAAAAGCTTACTTTCACAAGAAAAAATCCCGCTTATGGCCTCGATGAGGTTACATCCAGGAGTTAGTTCTTCAGGAAAAGAAAATTCAATATCATGGCCGTTGGGCTCGTTGCGTGTTGAACCGATCCAATAAAGAAAGGCGAAAATCTATATTTTTCCCTTGGATAAATTTTCCTTTTTTTTCCCTTTCCCTCGCTCACGTTTCGTGTGGGAACTGCAAAGTTCAACCTTTTGGGCGCAAAAAGGTAGGCGTGAAAAAAATCCAGAAGCAACGAGAGCCCCTCCTCTGGAAAAGCCGGCAGCTATTTTAGTATTCGCCGGTCTATATTCAACGTAAATATCGATTTTTCTTCACGTACATGCGTGCACGTACGTTTACCAGATAGAAACAACAATATATATTCCTCGCGTAGTCGCGAAAAGCGTGGAAAAAGCGGTCTCGGATCCGAGGGTAGGAAAAAAGTTGATAGGAACGAATCTCGCCTTCGCTGATTAAACTAAGCGTGAATACATTGTAAAATATTCTTTTGATTACGTTAAACGTGCGGAGAATTTCATTTGCCATAAAAAAATATAAAATAAATTTAAAAAATCCTTAAAGTCCATCCAAGAATAATTGAGCGTCCAAAAATGCAGAATTCCGACAAATTGACTCCTTCCTTCGATATAAGGTAAATGTCCCCATTATTGAACAGCTAAGGATCTGGGGATTGAATTCGGTGAGAAAAAAATATAAAATCAAGAAAAAAAACCATATCGCTTTCATGTTTAAATGATACTTTGATATTTTTACTTTCGAAAAATCACCCCTTAAATTATTTTTAAATGATTTCGAATGAAAAAAAAGAATAACAATGTGAAGCACGCAAATGTCCCAATTATTGAACACCGGAAGTGCCCATGTCCCTAATATTGAACAGGCATGTCCCAGTTATTGAACACCCTCGAGAATTCTTTTTCCGTTCTGAAAATATTATTTTGGGTACAATATTAAGAAATAAAAGCAAAATCAAACAGTTAAATAATCTTTTATTAATCATGTAAAATTACGAAAATATATATTTAGTCCCTTTTGACAGGTTTTTGGTTCATTCGCATTTGGTTTATTTTTGCTTTTCAACTCGAACTTTATTTTATTTTTCGTTTTAGCTTCCTCGTTTTTATGTTCCGTTTTTGTTTGATTTTATCGCAGCTTTCTTGTTTTTCGACTGAAATATCGGAGAGCAAAAAATATTGAACATTACATTCGTATTTTTAGGTTACATTTAGGTTATATTCTCTTTTTACTTTTCTTTTTATGTTTATAGCACGAAAATACAAATAAAAAATATATTTGACGATCTTAGAGTTATTATTAAAAGAATAAAGGTAAGCTTATTCAGTAACTTACACTTTTTGTTGGTATAAATCCGATTCACACGATCTGTCACGCGTTAACTGTCTCGATGTTTTGATGGGTTTAATGACGCCATCTTGGAAAATTCGAGTGTTCAATAATTGGGACACACTGCATTTTCTATGTCCCAATGATCGAACACCGTATTTTTTAACAAATAATTAATTTAAAAAATTTGTTAAAAATTGTTATTTGTAAGAAATTTTCTGAGGAACCTGAAACGCCTTTACTTTTTGAGATGCGACAGTTTTTGAATTTTTTATGCCCTTACGCGTGAACCGGCGCGTATTAGCAAAAACGATAAGCAGTTACCACGAGACGTCAAATCGGGTCACCGTTGTTGATTAAATAATTTTGTTCTCTATTAATTGAAGCTTTTTTTCACAAGTAAGCTAACATTCGATAGCTAAAAGTTCCATTTGTGTAATGAAATTTTTATAAATGAGTAAATGCATGCAGGTGAATGAGAAATAATAAAAATACAAGATATAGTGTTCAATAATTGGGACCTGTTCAATAATTGGGACATTTACCTTAAATAATAATTATTTTCGACAAACCCAATTCATCGACAATACAATACTACTATTTCCATGTTGACGAACGCAGTGTTATTATTTTTCCTGAAACGAAAGTTGTTTACTTTCCTAAAAAAAGGGAAGAATCATTTGTCCATAATATAGGGGTTGAATTTGTCGGGGGCCAAAAAACTACTTGCAACCCTTCAGGATTTTCTTGTGCTTTCTTTGTTCTCGAGGGCTTATTGTGTTTTTTTTTCGAGCATCTAGTCGCACGATCATCGTATATAACGAACGTGATAAACGTCTCACTCGACACGGGCGTTATTAATGATAATGCGCTTACGGCGATAGCGCGAAGGGCTCGTCGGGGTTGCAAGGGTTACGTTCTCCGGTGAGGAGGGATACATATATTTATTTCTCGTGTACACTTTGTAACGATGTGCAGATATCTCGTTTATGCTCACAGATAAAAAAGCTCAACCCTTAGCGCGCTGTTCTGCGGATAAGGGTAGTTTAAGCCCTTTTAACCTTGACAGAAATCGATGTACAGCAGAAACTCGATGTGGGTCGCTGATGTTCGCTTCTCGTTCTTGGCTTGGTGCATGGAAATTGAATTTAATTAATTAATTATTATTAATTAATTAATAATTATAATAAATATTAATAATAATGAATAATCGACATCCTGTAAGAGTTTTTTGGTAAAAAAAGCTTTCTCTATGAAAATTTCATAATTTGAATTAACTTTTAGTAGATATTGAAAAATGATTACAACCGTGTTGAATGGAATTTCGAAAATGTTATGAAATGGTCAGAAAGACTGAGTCACCGGAAATTTTCCAATTTCGAGCCACATGTTGCGATTTACTGTGAAAGAAAAAAGATTTACTTGGTCGGGCAAGCTTGAAATTTTCCAATTTCGCGCATCAACTTCAATATCTACCGGAGCTTTTGTTTCGTTACTCTTTTTGGTATAAAAAAATAGATTGAATTCCTCTCTCTCATTCTCTCTCTCGTTCGACTTTGAACGTTTTTCTGTTTTCACAAAATCGATTGCTTTCATTCGGAACGATTTTTCAATGATTCACTTTGGCCGGAATTTCGCGGGAATTGCTGGACAGTCACTTCGCTCGAATTCAACCATTGGACATGTGGTGGATTTTTGAAAAAAAAAATCAGAAATAAAAAACATCACGGGAATATTCATTCATCGGGTAAATCCCTTTGACAATCAGATCTTCTGAGCGGTAAGCGCTGATCTCTGTTTTTCCAGCTTTGCAATGCGATATATTGATTCACTTTGGAGTCAGCTGCAAAGTGAATTTCCGTGTGAATAAATTTTAATTTTCTCGTAGCGTCGTTCTCTCTGTAGTCCTCTCTTCTTTACAGAGATCCGAGCTCAGATAACAGTAGCAATCTTAAATCTGCATTCTATATAGAGGAAGTGGGGGCAAAATGGACACTCGAGGTAAAATGGTCACCATTTAAAAATATGGACAAAATTGAAAATTCAAAAAATTAGAAAATGAGGGAATTATCATTATAATTGGTGTTGATATACCTAAATAAATTCACCGACGCGAAATCGGGTCTGGATTTGACATTTTCATGACAATTTCCTATGAAGAGATGGAAAATGTTTCAAAAAATTGTCATTCTCATCGTATTAAAAAAAAACACCCCAACATACTCCAATATTATTGTGGTGGCCGAATTTTACTGAAATGCTTGGATAATTGCTTCAAGCTTCAGAGCAAAATAAGTTACCGGGAGCAAAACGGCCACCTCCATAATTGAAAAAAAAAATTTGACAATGCAATTACGATTAAAATTGAATTTCGCCAAATATTTAATTGCAAAAATAAGCCAAGCAGCTTGGTCCAAGTATCTTGATGGGTATTAAGGTGATGTGAGAAGCGAAGGAAATCGTTTGTTCAACGTTTTTCTGCGTTTACCAGAATTTAGAAAAAAAAAAAAAATTTCAGGGTTGTTCCTTTCAGTCCTCAGAATTTTTATTTGCCGCGCAATCTAAATCGATGAAAAAGTATTTTTAGATGAGAAGCAAGACGAGTTTACGCCAATTACAATAATTACATTTCTGATTTTTTAAATTTTCAATTTCTTTTGCCTCTAGTGTCCATTTTGCCCCCCCTTCTCCTGAACACTTTAAATATATATAAAGTAAAAGAGAGAGAGAGAGAGTTTAAACAAAAGCTGTTCTGCAAATTTAACGTCGTCGTCGTGCAAAGCGTTTCTCCATCTCTCACTCCATTTGCCACGATTACTTTTAATTTATCATCTTTGTTCGCGACTCTGCGAACATTTCTACATGATACTCTATACATGCGCATTGTTATCTCCGAATTTAATTAAAACTCTTCGCTGCATTTTGTAAAAAAAAAAAGTTTATCGATTAATTTTCGAGCGATTTTGGTGGTGTTTGAACCTCATTTCCCGGTGAAAATTTCCCCTGGAAAAAAAAATGACCCCTAGAGTCCTGCCTATCTTACCCCCGGAGGGAATTTTTTCATTTTGTTTTTATAAACCAACCCGGAAGCTGCAAGAGTTTGCCCTTTTTTCTGTCTCAGAGCACGAGATGGCAATATTTTTATATCGCTCTTTTATTTTTACTCGTTGGAGTGCACGTATTAGGACCTTTCGCTTCTAGCGATCCCTTCGAATGATTGATTGTTCAGGTGAGGTTCGTTTTTTTTTTTTAAAGCAGCTCCTTCGCAGAGATGATTCATCACTTCCGGATAGACTCAAAATTCAGCGAGACCCATCTTGAACAAAAATTCAATAAAAAGGTATAAAAACAATTTTTGGAAAGTAATTCTATCCTTATTCGAAATTATTGGAAGTTATTAGAAATTATTTCAAATAATTTAAATTTATTTGAAGCTAACGAATATTATTTGAAATTATTTTTACAAGGAAAATTACAATTGATTTATAATATTTGAATTACTTTCAGGGATTTTTTTGTTATGAAATTGTTAACTGCACTTTTTATAATTTATCATTGGAAAGAACAATCTAAAATCATGTTTAAAAAAAATTTCTCGGTGCGTCATTCCTTTTTTTTAAATTTCCTTTCAACATAATTTGAAGTCGAGAGAATGTGACGTGAATTGAGAGAGAAAAATGTTATTTCGTCTTTAATGCTGTCGCGGAAACGAAACATCCTCTGTATGGTCAAATGAATATTTTTTTTTCTCGGTAAGGCTTTTGTACTTTTCCCAGTTCTCCAGCGATAGTCACTCGGGACTTTTCCACTGTTTTTCCGGTAAAAGAAGAGACTTCATTTCCCGGTAAATATTTCAGTACTGCTTCACTTTGTGAGCCTGACAGAAATAAACTCATAGACGTATCAAAATACCGATAGTTTCTTTTATTACAAAAATTCATTTTTGTTTACAAAATATTTTAAATTGTTCAAAGGGCCTAATAAAATGTTCCAAGGATTCGAATATTTAGTTAACATTTTTAGGCAATAGGGTAAATTTTCTTTGCAACAGAATTTGTTTAGTTTAAGATATTTTAAAGATTTTTTGGTTTTTAATGGAAGGTCAAAAGTTGGGACATTCTATAGCTTTTTTTCTTCAGTCAAAATTTTATATCCTTCATATATTTATCTTTTACATTAATTTAACAAATTCATTAAATAAATTGAAATTAACAATGTTTGTGTTTAATTTAATTTATTTATTAGTTTCTTAATTTATTAATTTAATAACAATTATTAATTATTAATGTAATGAAAATTAAATTTATTAACTTGAAAATAATTTAGACAGTGGATAAATTTTTTTTGGCTTCTAACGAAAGGTACGTACATAAATGCTAAGAAATTGGTTGTTTTAATTTAGACAAAAATTACGAACGCTACCCTGATGAATAATTCTATTGTAGGGGCGTTTCAGAAAGATTTAAGAATATTTTATATGAAAGAAAATCAATATATTGGCTATAAGAAAATTGTTCCTTACAATATGCAAAAAACTGACAAAAAATCGCAAAAATGAAAATTTTTTCCAGATTCAAATTCAGGTTTTCCACCCTTAAGCCAATGAATATATACCGCAGATATACCGAATACAGATATTTCTTTTTTCCCTCTGTCTCTTGTGGTGTAGCCTCCAGGCAAAGAGAATCGCACCGATCCCAACGACAATCTTCATCCCCTCTTGCACCCTTGCCTTCACGACTCGGGTCCCATTATCCCTCTCTTATCCGTTTTCACTTTCATCTCTGTGTCTCGCAATATTCGAATATTCGCTCTTCTTCGTGTCTTTGGCGAGAGTCTCACCTTTTTTTTCACGTCGCCGATTCCCTTCAACCCCCTTGTCTCGATGATTTTCCAACCCTCGTACGACGACAGTAAGATCTTCTTTTCCCTCTCCTTCGCCTTTCTTTATTCCACGTTCATCTCAACCTTTTTCCTTTTCTCCTCGATACCGCACGAAAGATCACTCAAGGAAAAGCTTTTCTCTATCGTCGCTGCGAGAGAAACGCGTGACTTCGCATTAAAGGTGAGGCAAAATAGGGGTTGTTGTCTGCAGCAGCAGGAAGAAAAAAACCCTGAGCCTCTCCCATCGAGAATTGGCAACGATAAGTTTTCCCCATTCCCATCGAAATCCCATCTCTGTCATTTCTCATCCCCACCCTCGCGACAATATAATTTCCTTCATTTCTTCAACCCCAAACCACCCCTCATCGACGTCTTCCTCGAGTCTTCAGCATTATGCCCGTCTACTGTAAATTCAAGGGGTCGTTTTAATGTCGTGAAGAAGAAGGTTATTTGAAAAAAATTATAATTGCTTATTTACCTAAAATTCAATTATTTTACTATTGGGAAAAAACTACCCCTAACGATGCGAAGCTGTTTCGACGGGAAACATGTGGAACTTTGAGAAGAGAAAATTTTTTAAAAATTCCAAGAGGCCAGAAATAGTCTCTTGAGTTTTTTAGAACTGTCCTGAACTTTGATGAACTTTGTTGCTTTTGTAAAACGATGCAGCTTTTACGAGAAGGACTTTTCCAGGAAGCATGTACGTGGGCGAACAGATATATACATCTCGAACGGAATTCCAATTCACCCAACAATCGGCTCTAATTACGAGCCAATCACGATACGCTAGGTCTGCTTCAACATTGGTAATATCTCCTCTTCATTCGAGCCCCGGGCAAACGTATGGGAAATTCCACTTGATAGGGGAGCGTCTCTCATCCTTGAACTCTCGGCGTCGTTTCGTTTGCGAAATATTTTCTCAGAAGACTAAATATATTTCCACGAAAGTTCTCAAAGAGGATTCGAGGAATACTCGGTAATTTTTTTACCGCGGAAATAAACGATTTTTAAGGAGTTACAGCCGAAGTCCTTGAAGCCCTTCTCGGAAGAGTCCTTTTGCGCGGTTAGCGTGGATCGGCCGAAAACGCGTCATTGAAAATAAAAAAAAACAACACAAAATCTCGTTAGCATATTAGTTTTTTCCTGGGATCTATTGAAGGAATTTCCGATCTATTGTGTTCAATAAAAATGGCGGTCCTTGAAAGTGAAGGTCTCAATTTTTATAATTAAATTTAATAAATAAAAAGTTCACATAGAAAAAAAAGTACTGATTGAATACTGATGAAGAAATTATGTTCAAAGAGAGTGACAAAAAATCATTGCTAATTTGGCAACACCAAAAATTGTTGGAACTAGAAAAAAAACCCTTAAATTGAATAACGAACAAAAATTTGTTGTAATTAGTTTGATATTCATTCGTACACACGTTTTCCAATTGGATCGGACAATTTAATTTAATCGTAAAAAGTTTCGCGTTCATAATATGAGGAAAATAAATTCGATTTATGCGACCCCCAAGTCGCCCTCAGATTTAACAATTTCTCGCGAAATTAATAACGACGAGATTTCAACGACGAAATTAAATTTACGCAGCAATGAACTACGGAGATTAATTTTTTTTCAACGCGAAATTACGGTCAACGGAAATTTTTAATCTCTCGCTATTGGATTTAAAAAAAATATATAAAAAATCAAACGACATACGTGAAGATTCTTTTTTAATAAAACATTGTAAATTTAATTTTTTTGACATTACAATTTAATATGAAAAAAAAACTCCACGTGATGATGAAATATGATATTTCCCATCTCTTGCTCACCTTGAAAGCTTTTTCTACTTTTTTTTCCACCCCTTTCATGGATCATATCAAACGATCTCTTTTGGCGTTTCTGTAGAGAACTTTTCCGCCCTTATCCAATTTTTATTTTTCCCTTTATCATCGCGAAACATCGTATCGATATTTGTTCCTTTCTCGCTCGTAATATTTCACTGGCCATGAAAAATCGCAATATTAGACTGAAAATGCCAGATTATCCCACGGGCAGGTCGTGGAATCACTCGAGAAGGAACTTTTTCAATCGTTCTCTGGTGCGAGACACTCGTGATCGATGACTATGGATTTTATTTTTTATTTTTTCCTCCTCGATCGTCGTTTATTGTATTATTTCGCAAAAGGGGTTGAAACGGCAAAACCATTTTCCTCTCGTGATTTTTCGCTCGGGGCGTTTTACCAGAGACACTCGAGTGAACCTTTTTTTTTAAATCGTTTTCCGAATGGTAAAATGATATGCCCTGGCGAAACCACGAAGCAATGAGAATTTCGCTTCACTCTGGTGCTTCTATATCGATGTATTGAAACGATTCACAAACGTATCGCGTTCCTTTTGAAATTACATATATTCGACCAAAAAAAAGGGCGATGGGGATATTTTTTGACCTCCTCCAAAATCAAAGGATATTTTTCTCATAAATTCTTGCAATAAGCAGGATGTTTGAAATATTTCCTGGTTTTTAATGGCAAGCAATGTGCTGAAAATTAGGAAATTCTATGGTTTTTTTAAATTTAGAGAATTTACGAAATTCATTAAACAATTTAGGAAATTCCTTAAGCATTTTGAGAGTAGAGATGGGAGTATGAAATTTTTTTTTCACCCTCGCCAAGTTTTCTTCTTCCTTATTTTGCTCTAAATCGATGACGATTTTCCGACTGGTGTTACCCAATTTCGAGAAAGTGCCTTTCCTCGACGTATCTCGTATATCATACACACACAAAACTCCCTATATATCACGATAAAAGCTCCCATCTTCGATTACGAATATTTCGAATCCTGTGGTGTGTCATATCTCCTCGGAGACTCGTATATCACAAAAAAAAAATTGCAATACCCGTAAAAGCTCATATCGCCTTTATACGTCGGGGCGAATAATTTTTTTTTTTTTTTTTTACGAGCTCGCATGTCCTGTTATACGGCTTCGTGAAAAACTACCACATTTTCCTGATATCTTTAGCAATATCGAACGACCTAAATTTTTCCAATAATTTCTTGCCTCTTTATTTCAATTTGCCGTCTTCCCAAAATTTATACTTTAGGAAAATTTAACGAAGAACTTGAAAAAACATTTTCAAATCATTCTTAACAGGATCATCGTAAAATATTTAAGGATCCTATCGAGTCGTTTAATTCGTTCAGATTGAATAATGCGATGGAACTGTTTTTAGACTTGGTTAAAATAAATTTGGATTATGGATTCGTTATAAAAAAAAAAGTTTATCAATGTTTAGTGTGAGAATGGTAAAATAGAGGTTTATGAACCCGTAGATACGGAGGTTTTTCTTTTCCACCACGATTCTGAGGATCTACGAGTCAGAGCCATAAAGGCAGGGTCAGGTCAGCCTAATTGGATCCTTCCTTTCCACATTTTCCCCGGCGGATTTCGTGTCCCCTCGTTAAAGCCGAAATACGATCTCTCGTGACGAACGACAAGAGGATTATGATACACATGTGCCGAAGAATATATAAACATTTATGTAACACTCGCACAATCCCAAAGAAACAAAAAATATTAACGAACATCACACGGCTGACTATTAACGACTTATACTACTAGCATCACTCCTCGAAGCCATTGATCCATTTTTATCTTTATAAAAAAAAATTATTTCTTATCTTTTATTGTATTTTACTTTATGATTTATATTTTAGTCTTTATTAAAAAATTAAACATCGAATGTCTGACCGATATCTGTCACTTTCACTGATGAACCTGGCTGACTAATATCGTTTTTTCTACTGAGAATTTGCTTCCCTGAGATTCGCTCTCGGTCTGACCTGAGCCGAATATTTCTCCTGCATAATGGAGAGGAAAATTCAGAAAGTATTAAACAACAAAAAGTTATGTTACACTCGCACAATCCCAAAGAAACAAAAAATATTAACAAACATCGCACGGCTGACTATTAACGACTTATACTACTAGCATCACTCCTCGAAGTCATTGATCCATTTTTATCTTTATAAAAAAAAATTATTTCTCATATTTTATTGTATTTAACTTTATGATTTATATTTTAGTCTTTATTAAAAAATTAAACATCGAATGTCTGACCGATATCTGTCATTTTCACTGATGAACCTGGCTGACTAATATCGATTTTTCTACTGAAAATTTGCTTCCCTGAGATTGTGACCTGACGAGTATATTTCTCCTGCATAATCGAAGGGATAGTTTATAAAATATTCAACGAAAAAGGGGGAATTGCGACTGACGTATCAAGGTTTTTACTACTTGCAACGCTTGCCAGCGAGCTTTTGGTATTCCGGCTGACCAATAACGCGCTTATTTCACTGCGCATTAGGGCAGGCTTTTTTGCTCATCAATAATCCATTGGTCCGACGCAAGCTCAAATTAATATCTCGCTCGGTGACATACAGATTTGAGAATTAATATCATCGAGTGAGCGCGAATGAAGGTAAATGCGTTGGCCTTTAATTTTCGTGTTTACTAGTCGAGGACAGGCCGATTGGATCATGATTGATGCAATCAAGTTCATTTTGAATCACCCATTCGTTTATTCAACCCCTCTAATGGATCGCAATTCGATCCCCCACGCAACGGGGAACGTAAAACCGAAGCCATTGGGATAGAATATTGCGATAGTGGAATTTTCCTATCGCAAACAATGCGGATCGATAAAATTGTCAGGAATTGTTGTGAATAAATTTAACGTGAAAGTTCTTTCAAGTTTAACATTTTAATACAAACGTCTTTAATATTATCACGTGGACAAACAATTTTCTAACAATTTTTTAATTCAAGACATTTGAACTTTACTATTGTCTTGTTCTTTGATAATTGTATTTTAACTCATCGAGCTTTTTTGACGAGCATTTTGGGATAATTCTTGGGGAAGGAACATTAATTTTTTCTACATCGTCACATGCATCAAACGGGCTACACGTGGCACTGTTTTAAGTGATGGAAAATCCATTGTACTTCAGAAGGGACTCGCTTGGATGGAGGCGAGATCTATCTCCTTTTCCTTCTCTTCTTCCATTATTTTCTCCCTGTCTCGCGAGTTTTATGATATGTACGCGACGAAGCTTTTCTCTACATAGCAAACAAATAAAAAGTCACCTATATGGGTCCGGAACCATCGTGTGCGAGAGAGAGAGAGAGAGGAAAAGAGGAAGAGAAAGGTGTTTTTTCGTGTCGAAAAAAGCCTCCACCTGATCACGATTTTGTGGCTTCGCAGTATTTTTTGCTTTTCATTTTGCTTCCTCATAAAGGAAGCTTTGTTTTCGTAAAAAAAAATGTTTCGCGATTTTTATGCCAATATGTTCAAAATGTCTTAAATCATATTTAGAAAAATTTCCAGATGGATGTCTGTGTATGCGCGCCCGCGCGCATGTATGTGTGTATCCTGAGATTCAGATGTAAATAATTAATAACTCGAAAACGCTTCGAGATATCGAGCTAGAATTTAGCACACTTGTCAAGCACGAATTGCTTTTCATTATGAAAAAATGTTGTTTTAATTATAACGGGTGTTCAGATTTTATCGACTTTTTTCGTTTTTGCAAGAATGGCGTAAACGCTCTAACCTCCGCAATTTTCAAGATATTGCACTCGAACTTTGTACAGAATAAGTACAGCTATTAAGGATGTTTGGTATTGAATTCGGCGAAAATCCATCGAGGGATTGAAATTTTATGAAATTTTGAATTTTTTGAAAAATAGCCTAAACGCTCTAACTTGTGCAATTTTTAAGATATTGCACTGAAACTTAACACAGAGCTAATATAGCTATCGAGGATGTTCGCTATTAAATTTGGCGAAAACCGATCGAATGATTAAATTTTTATCAAATTTTTAATTTTTATAAAAGAAGCGTAAACGCTATAACTTTTGAAATTTTTTAGATATTGCAATGAAATTTTGTGAAGAGCCAGTATATAGCTATTAATGTTATTTGCTATCAAATTTGGGGAAAATCGATCGAATTTGCAGATTAATTACTAATATTTTTCAATAGTTAACAAAGCTTCCTTTATGAGGAAGCCAACTTTGATCGCTACTGTGTGTTGAAGGAAGTTATGTGAACTATGGATAAAGATGAGGAAGCAATGTGCAAATTCCAATTTGCAGGGTTTTTATCTTTCGAAATAAAGCTTTTTTTAATCGATTAATCTCTATCATTTTTCACTTGTCGCCACGTTCAAAAATGGTCGAATGAAAAAACTTTTTTGATAAAACTTAAAATAAAATAAAACTTCGAAATTTCAAAAATTGCACAGAAATTTTGTTAACATTCGAAAATTTAAAGCTCCGGAGCTTTTTGAGCGACTTTCCCCCAATTCTGAACACGCTTGGATGAACACGCTTGGATGTGCCCTTCTATTGGCACAATTTTCAATTACAATCGGCACGAATCACAATTTGCTCTTACAAATGTTTACTTTGTTTTTAAAATTATTTCTGCAAGTTAAAAGAAAATTTTCAGATAGATCCAATCACTGAATTTGTGGACATTTATTATTTTACATCTCGATCCATTCGACCGAACGATCTTGATTGAATTTGCGAATCTTTTTGCTTCATTGTTTCATTTATTTTCCATCAATGGAAATAAAAGATTGGGATATTTATATACAGATAGTTTCGAGGATGTTTTAATAATGGATTGTGCGATCAAAGGCGACGAGATTTCATCAGCCTTCTTTTGTTCGTATTGATACGGTATTATTCGATGAAAGAAAAAAATTCGAGTGGGTTTTTTTTCTCCCTTTCTTCTCCCGTCCAACAATAATGAACTTTTCTGTGAGATCCAAAGAGACAAAAGTTATTGTCCGAACGATGCCCATGCGTGGGTCGAGAAAAAGGGTGAAAAAAAACTGCTCGTTGCGACACACGAGAGTATATGGATAAAACGATGGAAAAGCTCTGCGTCACGTGGATATTTTCGAGGCTTGCGAATGGGAAAAAAGGAAAAGGCCGATTGAATATTCTGATCGCGGTCGATTGCACTCGAATCGAGGATGAAATGGCACTCGGAAAACACTTCCACAGAGCGCCTTCATTGTTTTTACGACCGATAAAAGTTTCCTTCGATCGGACATCCAGGATAGTCCATCGATAAATTTTCTTTCTTTTTTTTTTTAATACGATGGATTAAGTTTTCTATGAAAATTACCTCGATGTAATGTCGAACAAACGGCGTTTTCTCATAAGTGCCATTAATGATCGACGATTTTGAAATTAACGATTTAAAAAAAATAAAAATACGTGGAAGTGTCCCCTTTCAAATTGAATTTCATGATCGATCACAAGATAGCATAATTAGGATGAAAATATTGCTCGTAAAATTGTCATTTTCATGATACAGACTCTGATTGAGTGTAATTTTTAAATTATAAATATTCTTCGAAATAGAAATCTTTTTAAATATTCTTCTTCGTTGAGAAACAACCCTTAAATTTCGTTACGAAAATTATTGAATTGAACTACGTGTAGATTTAATTAAAAATGAGTTAAAAATCGATGAATATCATGGATCTAGATTGAATTAAAAATAGATAAGATGTTGGTACTTTAATCGTCATTTTTAATGTTTCTAAAAATTGAATCATTCTTTTTTTTATCAATACTTACGTTTTATCGATCGGGGGGTGACTGCTATATTTTCCCAAAGGTCCTTTCGCTTTCTCCCTTGCCACAAATTTTAATTTTTTTCGTTTTTTTATCGATTCTGCTTCACCCTCGATCACTCACATCTCTTTGTCCGGCACAATCTGTCTTTCTCTCGATCAGGGTCGAGAAAAAAAACAAAAAATATAATTCACTGATTTTACCGGTTAGTTTCGACGATGGATCTTTCGATAATCTGAGATCGATTTTAGTTCGATTTTACTCGGAACGAGAACAAGAGAGAAACGAAGAAGATGGTCGGACGAATCGTGATGTAATTGATGATTTAAGCGGAGCAAACTAATCGGAAAGGAGGATGAAGAAAAAGTGGCAGACGGATAAGAAGAACGTTAAAGATCGTGCCTGTAAGTAAGAGGATTAGCGTGAACTCAAGGGGGATGAAGAATACGGTCGATTGGTTGGCGAGGTCGCCAACTATCGTCATATTTTTCCTCCCCTTTCTGGATCAACCCCTCGACGACTCCGGCTAATTCCCAATTGGTTTGGCAACTATTGGAAACAATGTCAGCGATGAATTATAATTATTTAAGGGGGTCTTCTGGTGTGAAACCTGTTTTTTAAATGTTTTTTTTCGGTAATTTTTTTTTGACAAACCATTAAAATAAAATAATTTATGAATTGTGTATCATTTTTATTAACATTTGAACAAACTTTTTGAATTTTTTGAAGTGAATGTATTAAATGTAATCGGAGATACACCGCCCAACAGGAACACATATACAAAAAAAGGTGCTTATCTGAAATCTGCTTATCTGAAATCAAGAAACGAAACGCCATTTCAATTGTGAGACTTGAGTCTCTACCGTGAACCAAGATAAAGTCAGAATTCCAAAAAAATCATTTTTGTTACGCTTTTGAAAAAAAATTCAATGCGAAAAATTGATTTTTTTTCTAAAGCGTTAAAAAACATGATTTTTTTGGAATTCTGGCTTGATCTTGGTTCACGGTAGAGCCTCAAGTCTCACAATTGAAATGGCGCTTGGTTTTTTGATTTCAGATAAGCAGAAAGGCCGGAATCATGGCAGCAGTGGAGCACCTTTTTTTTTATATGTGTTCCTGTTGGGTGGTGTATCTCCGATTGTATTTAATACATTCTCTTCAAAAAATTCACAAAGTTTGTTCAAATGTTAATAAAAATGATACACAATTCATAAATTATTTTTTTTTAATGGTTGGTCAAAAAAAAATCCCGAAAAAAAAACATTAAAAAAACAGGTTTCACACTAGACGACCCCCTTAATGTCATTACGTTGATGATCGATCGGTCTAATTTTCCCAGGATCCATTGCTTTTTCATCAAATTTTCGGTAACACGAATTCTAATTTAAGGGTGAGACTTATCACTTATTTCAATAAAACAAGAATCCCAAAAGAACAAACCCAAAACGTTTCTTCAATTAATTATTTCAAATAATTATTACTCTTTTTTTAATATCTCACATTTTTTCCCCAGAAAGAAAATGATCAGCAAAAATAGGGCTGAAAAATCGAACTCGAAAAAATCCAAAGCCCTCAAATTTCACACGACGATCAAGGTTAAATATTTGAAAAGAAATTCTCAAGGTCGAGTAAATCATGTAATTGATCAATCAGACTCAATAAGTCACCTGGCAAGTCTCTGCCTTGAAACTTTTGAGTAACGAGAGATTAGTCATCGCAACATGATCTCCAACTCTCTCGTTGATTAAATTTGTTTCAGAGTTTCCCGAAAGTTCGTCGTTTTCGCGAAGCTTATTCGGCTAATGACCTCCAAAAACCCTCCAAAGTGTCTGCACATCCCTCCATTTTATGCAAATTGTCGTCAAGTATTTTTCAGCATTTATGGAATAAAAAACAAGTGCTTAGAATCACTTTCGGTGCAATTTTTTTCAAGCTGTAATTTTTTTATCTCCATAAACAAAAATTGAAACATCGTTATTTTTATATTTGTACTGAATTTGAGAAAAAATAATTCTAATCAATGATTGGGGGTATTCATCGTTCCACGTACTTTTGTCCATTCATTCTTGAGATTTTCACGCGCGTATGATAAATTTTATTAGCAAACAATGGCTCTTGATTCCTGGCTAAAAGTGCTGCAGAGCAACAGAGTATTCGCCCGTCGGCCTCCACCTGTTGATTTACAATTGATTTTTCGTCCTCGCAGGTCGCATTTCACTCCTAATTTTTTCTGTACGGTGATACTCAACGTTAATAAACCTTTTTATTGCGACTTCACTGAAAAGACGATCGATTGAAATCCTAGAAATAATTTAAATATAGAAAAACGTTAATATCTATTTTATAATTTATTTTTCGTCCTTGCAGATAGCATCACGATTAAATCGTCCTTTTGCTATACAATAAATGTATTTTCTGTTTACAAATCCTTTTTTTTACGATTCCGTTTGAGAGCCTTAAAAAAATGCCAAATATTATTTAAATTTTTAGTAATTATTTTATTTTAAATTATAAAAATTATCAATTAATAACTTTAATAAATAATGTTAATTATTTAGATTTTTTGTCTTCGCAGATTGCATCACGATTTACGCCCCATTATTTTTTCTAAAATAAACACAAAAAACCCCAAAATTATTCAAATAAAATTATCATTAAATATTAGAGAAATTATTATTCCTCTTAATTATTAAAATTATTTAATATTTATGAACCTTTTAATTTCCCATGTACCTAAAAGTAGATTGAATGAAAAAAATCCTAAAAATCGTTAAAACGATCGAAAATAGATATTTTGAAAATTCGGATCTTCACTTTCATTCCTTATTATCACGGATTTTTTAACCCATAATATTTTTTATTATCAGATGATCGGTGCCGTAAATATGTACTTTTTCAAATAATAAGAATGGCAGGATAAAATCGGGGTAAATTATCGGGAGATTTGTTTATTTTTAAAAATCACTAGACTCCATTTTTCAAATCGTTATTGTCAAATTTTTAATTTTCGCACCTTGTTCGGGCTTTGTGAAATCTCGATGTTTTGTAACTTGGGGGAAAAAATGCAGGCTAGATTTTAGGCTTCGCGACGCTCTTACGACGTCGGTGGTCGGGTCGGTACTGCGAGTCTCCGCCGACCGCCCCGACGCTTCCCTTACCGCCATTGACCGTCATAGACGTCAACCAATCAGATTTCATCCTTTCCCCGCGATCCTCGCGATTTCCGTTGGATTATAAAATACGAGAGTGTGAGAAAGAGCGAGAGAGATAGAGATAGTGAGAGAGAGAAAGAGAGAGAGAGAGAGAGAGAGAGAGAGAGAGAGAGAGAGAGAGAGAGAAGCAAATTACATTTCCCTGGGCTTTGCGGTACCTTCGACAGAATTTCACCCTTCCTCCTCGTACAAACCCTTCAAACTCCGTGACGTCATTGCGGGATCTTTTATTTTTTCAACTTGCTCATTTGACGACGTAGATATTATCGAAAAAAAAATACAAAAAAACAAAAATTAATGTTGAATTTATACTGAAGGAAATTCCGTTTTTTCTTGTATTTATAGAAAATTAAATTTTCAGGATAAAAGTGAATTTTTTTAAATAAAAAATACACAAGAGTACAAAATGAAAAATTAAAATAATTTTTGTAATTTATTTATTACTCCTCATCGATCGAATCTTGCCATTTTCGGTGGAAAAAACAGTCGTCTCAGCTGGGTTGCATCGGATTGGTATTTAAATTTTTCGAGACATTGTTATTCTTCGTGGAAAATTCGAAATTTGTAGAAAAATTAAAAAACACCACCCCCTTAAGGCATCGATAGGAACGTCGGGTTTATTGAGCTCGTCCATAAAGAATTTTCGCTTAATATATAGTTGAATCGATAATCTTCAAGGGTTAGAATAATGACATTGTTTTCAGATATCATTCGTGGACGGTTTTTAAAAACCGATCGTTTTGAAAAGTTGCCTTTCGCATTAGTGTTATCAGCTGCAGAAAAGAAAAAATCATAATCAGAAAAAACCGATGAAATCATCCCTTAATCAAAATAATTAAATTGTCAACATGTTATCAACGAATCCATTCTTATGTATTTATTATTAATTAATTAATATTATTTTTTCCGTCTATAATAAATAATTACTTAATGTAATTAACTTGTAATTTTTATCGACGAACGTGAAAATGTACATTTTTATCACAGGCTTTTATGATCAAAGCTTTCAATAATCACAATAAAAATAAATTATTTATTTATTCGCGGTAAGAATTTGTTTCAAAATTATCTTTCGTAGAAAAACATCCCTTAAATTTGGTTCCGCGTTAAAATCGGCGAAAAAGGTCGTAAATTTCTTTACCATTTTCAATGTTTATAAATATTTAATAATTTTTAACAATTTTTTAAATTTTTATCGGGGTGACCGCTGAATATTTTTCTCAAGATTATTCTCTTACCACGAGTTTTCTTTTCCTCGTCGATTTTGCTTTGCAATAATAATAATAATAATAATAATAATAATAATAATTTGTGAAAAGCAGGGTAAAATTAGGACTCACCCTTTGAAGGATCGCCTTCATCATGATGTTCAAACTTCATGGCACTTTTTTCCTGCTTCTGCAAATTTTGATTCAAATGCGTGAATATTTAAACTCAAAATTTTCGTTATTTATATTTTTAATATCATTATATCCTTGTAGTTTTTTTTCCAAAAATTCAAATATATCCTTGGAAAAATTTAACGAGTGCTGCAGTCAAGCCGACAGCGAAAATAACAATACCGGAGGGTACATAACCGCATCGAGCAAGAGGGCGCCTGACCTGGGATCGATTTTTATACTCGTCGGCTGTTCACCCCTGCGGCAACCTGCGACCGCTTTTACAGGCCCAGTGATTGTCGTCGCGAACGTATCAAAATCCTCCCCCTTTCCCTCCGGCGGCTTAAAATTTATTCTCGCCCTATTGGCGCCCCTTCAGCTTATTGTTTTCTTCTCGCGCTTCCTGGCGTCTTATCACTTCCCTGCGAATTAACTTTCTTCGACGAAGCCACGGAAATAAGCGTCCATTAAATTGTAAAAAAAATCGTGCGAGCAAAAAGTTTCAGTAATTTTGGTTTCTTAATATTGAGAAGTTTAAGGGTAGTGAAAAAAAATACAAGGAAGCATCGTGCAACTTGCAATTTTTCCGCCATCTTTTTCATTAAGAATTTCCAAGTTTAGTTCGTCTTTTCACGATTTCTATTTATTTTTTTACGGTTTTTATTTTACGACATTTAATTTAATTTCTCCCCATTTTACGATTAGGGTAATTTTTTTATGGAGCTTCTTCGGTGAGAAAAGCACAATGAAAAAAGTCTATTCAAAATTTACTGAAAAAAATTAAATTTATAAGAATTATAAAATTTGTTTATGCTTTTAAACGTGGAAATTAATAATTAAACGAAGATGATAATCGGTTTTATATGGAGTTATCAAAGTTTATCGGTCATTAAATTAATTGGTGAAAAAATTGTAGAGTTGAGTGTTTTTTCAAATGTTTCACAAACGTAATTATCTATCCTCTTTAAATTGCATCGGTCATCATAATAGTACATTACATCACGAGGACGTAAAAACATTTTCTGATGAGTGTGAGTTTGCAGAGCGAGCCGAAGGCGAGTCCTGCAATCACACTCGTCAGAAAATGTTTTTACGCCGAGTGATGTACGATATTTTATATCACGAGGTGCAATATGGACGTTTTCACGTCCGCTTGCGGACGTAAAAGCGTCCATTATTGTACTGAGTGATATAAAATGACTTTATAGACCAAGATTTGGGCATGTTTTTGAAGGGGTTTTGTTTTGGACGGTTTTACGTTTTAATAGGGGTTTTCTCTCTTATTCCCGCTGTGGCATACATGACCACGTATTATATGGGACTTTGTAACCAACGGTTTGGGTTTTGGCCACTCTCCCATGAGACAATATCTTCCAATTACAAGTTTACTATCCACTCTCGACTTTCCCGGGTTCACCTGGCGAAACCCCTTCGCCCAGTTTCGGCGCAAATTCTGTATATCAGAGAGTAAACTATATATCGACTTTGTCGACGCTAATAATAATGCTCCGGACTTGATAAATTTTCGTAAATAGAAATATATAAATTCTCATCCCTTGAATTCTCCCTGCGAGCGATAATTTCAAAGATCTTTGCCTTTTTATCTGGTAAATCCTCTAAACTGTTTTTTCACAATAATGTGTACTTTAGATTGCAGTTATTATTTACTTTGATACTCTGTTGAGAATAACGTGAAAAAAAGTTTTTTTTGGAAGAAATATTCTCAGCATGAAAATCATGTCATCAACGTCTCGAAAATCAAAGTGAATATTTTTTAAATTAATTTATAATTAATTAATTACAAACACCCCCGTTTGGAGACACCGGTCGATATTTCTTGCCGTACTAGAAGTTGTATAACTCCGTCAACAAAAAAGATAATCGAATTTCAAAAAAAGCGTTTTGACGGAAAAGAATTCAGCTTTGTTTTCCTTTTTTAAAATATTTTTTATGATTTTTTTTCGACCCGCAATCCACTTTTGAACGTGACCGATGTTTGGCCGTTTTTCGACCATCGCGAATTGGGCGCACATCTTAAGGACCTTTTTTTTTGTCTTTTTTATCTACGGTTCATTTGAAAGGGTTAGCAGACGCTCCATTTTCATTTAATAAAAATTTTCGTACGATTTTTTCTTGCAAAGTTATCGCACTTTTGGCTAAAAAAGACAAATTTTGAAAGATGCAACGTAACTCAGAAACTATAGAGTTGGAGAAAACGTCAGGTATGAAAAAAGTAGCGTAGGTATATACGGAATCGCCTGGAATTATTTCCGAATTTTCCTATCACATTTTTTTTTTTTACGATTTTCGCTCGAAACCCTGATGATGACGTCCCAGCAAAAAATTGTATCTGATTGAAATTTCCGTACAATAGTAATACAATAAAAATCTGAAAAAATTCAGTAACATTTGGTATGCTATAAACAACGATTATCATTAATAATATTGCACAAAAGTTATTAATAAATTGTTTAAACAATTTGTCGTTGGCAATATTATTATCGATGAACAATGATCAATAATTATTATCGATCATTGTTGTTTACAGCATGCTCAATGTTGTTGATTTTTTTCAGATTTTCATTGTATCATGAAGTACGGAAATTTCGATTAGATACAATTTTTCGTTGTGACGTCATAATTAGAGTTTCAAGCAAAAATAGTTTTTAAAAAAGTTCATAGGGAAATTCTGAACGAATTCGAGGCGATTCCGTATACACCTACGCTACTTTTTTCACACTTGACATTTTCTCTTAAGCTCTATAGTTTTTGAGTTACGTCGCATCTTACAAAATTTGTCTTTTTTGGCCAAAAGTGAAATTGCAAAAAAGTCGTAAAAAAATTGTCATGAAACGAAAATGAAGCGTCTGCTAACCCTTTGAAATGTGCCGTAGATAAAAAAAAAACAAAAATAATGTCCTGAAGATGTGCGCTCATTTCTGGATGATCGAAAAAGGCCAAAAACGGTCACGTTCAAAAGTGCATGTCGAAAAAAAATCATAAAAAATATTTAACCAAAAGGAAACAAAGCTGAATTCCTTCCCGTCAAAACGCTTTTTTAAAATTCGAATATTTTTTTTTTGACGGAGTTATGCAACTTCTAGTGCGACAAGAAATATCGACCGGTGTATGCAAACTTTTGTGTATGAAATAATTGTGTCATTATATAATTAATTAAAAATTGTGATATAAATTAATACGTCAATTGATCATCGACTCAAACCCTTAAAATAATTTTTCGAGGTACACATCATATTTAAAAAACGATTCAGACATAGAAAACAATATAAAAATTTAAAAAAAAAAATATTCAAGTCACCTCAAAGTTTGCAAAGTTACCCTCGAACGAAGGTTAAAAAATATTGACTAATCATTGACTCAAACCCTCGAAATCATTCTATAAGGTACAAATATTTAAAAAATCGTCAGACATTAAAAAAAAAAACAGTACAAACGTTTTTAAAAACATTCGAGTGTCTCAGAAATCCTTCGATTCTTTTATCTCAAAGACGATCGCATTTCCAACATCGCCGTCGTTTTCTGTATCGCAGCTGTCAGGAAATTCCCAAGAGTGTCCATATCCTTGAAATCTCTCTCGAGACTTTGGACAAGATATCGGTACTTACCTAAGGTAGAAAGAAAGAAAAAATGTATTCAAGGGTTGTTTTTTCTCGACCACTGGACGAGGGAATACATCAATATAAATACATATAAACTTATCTGGATAGTTGAACGTCGAAAAGGCGTATTTCATCCCCAAGAGTGTGAATATTGAGAAATGGCAGATCAGGGTTTTCATCTTGATTCGTTTCCCGGAAGAGAAAAAAGGAAAACTTGGCCAACTTTGGATCGGGAAGAAAGTTGGTCATCGTCGTTGCATGGCTGAAGAAAATTTCGCGTGAGTCGAGCCTCCAACTTTTTGATCCTCATGCTAAAAGTCGTGAAGTCCGTGAACGCCTCCGCGCCTTAGCAAAAAGTTGACAATTTTTTCCCTCTCTTTTTCCTTACCTTCTTGGGTCTCTCTCGGTCTTCGTCGTTCAATTAGAAAGTTGGCGAGAAGTTGAGAACGAGATCTTCGTACAAAGAGGATCGTTTGCCATATGCCAAGAATCATGTGTAGAGAAAAAGAGAAAAAAGAGAGAAAAAGAGAAAGAAAAAGAGAGGCGAAGAGACTCTGTCGTCCTTTGACTTAGCAATTGAGCATTCCTTGGGGGCCTTAAAAAGTTCAAACTCGAATGTAGGCGGATTTTGTAACTCCCGATTAATCCTAACACCCCCCAAAAATATATCACTATTTTGTATATGGAAATTATAATTCCAGATTTCAATCAGACTTTTATCCAGATTCTTTGATGACCTCATTGATAAGCCAAAAACCATCTAAAAGTAACGATACATTTCTGTACTTGGAATCTCTTCGGACTTGTCACTTCCTTTTGGAAGAATTATTTTATTTTCATCTCATTTAAATCTTGATGACGAAAATTTTGATTTAAATCTCGATGACGAATCTTGATCATGAGAATTTTAATTTAAATGACGATGATGGAAATCTGAACTCGAATCTTGATACTGAAAATCTGGAATTAGATCTTGACAACAAGATTCGAATTTTTATGTCAGGAATTTTTCCTTCTATCTTAAAGGTGAAAATTTTGATTTTTCAATATTAAATTGTCAAAAATAAAAAATAAATATTCGGTGAATTTTTGAAGGTCGAAATTATCAAGTCTCATAGATGAATAAATGGGCCGATCAATAATTTTGACCGTGACACACTTTTCTCTTCGGCAAAAGGATGAAAAAGTGGACGAAAAAAAATATCTCGACGAGTCATACGCAGATTTCACGCACAGCGGAATAAAAAGGAGGGTTATCACACCCTCGAATTCCACGTACGAATATCGATTCGTCGTGGATTCCCATTTGGGAACGAGACGCGAAGGCGCAGGCGTCGAATTTTCATCCCATGAGCGTCATGGCGTCATTCCGTTTTTCTCCTCTTCCGTAGAAAACCCCGTTAAAGGGTATCACGTCGTTTTTTTTGTTCACCAAGTTTTTCGACATTCAATCAGTCGCGATGATTTTGTGCTTTTGACAATTTCTCAATGACAACGTCCACTATCAACGTGAATAATTGGTGTAAAAAAAAGCGGAAAGATGCGGAAACGAAGCAAAAGTGTTTTGGGGTTGTTTCTCGTCGTCGTTTTCATCTCATCGTCTGGCGGTAAATTTTTTCTTATAATTTTTTTGGCAATAACGGGAATTAAAAATAACAATATTTTATGAATTACAAATTAATTGTGGTCTTCTTGAAAAATAAAAGAATCTTCTGGGCATGATTTAGCTTTAATTGTTACAAAAAATTGCGATGAACAACATTGAGTCATTTTTATTAATTTTTTTTTGCAATAACGAGTATTTAAAATATTATAATTTTGCGAATCACAATTAAATTTTAGTCTTTATGGAAAATAATTTTTTTTTGGGTGATGATTCGGTATTAATTGTTTAAAAAATTACGCTGGAGAGTTATTTTTTTTCATCGGTAATGAGTATTCGCAGTATCATAATTTTGCGAACGATCAATTGATTTTGGTCCTCTTGGAAAATAAAAAATTCTTCTGGGCTTGATTTAGCGTTAATTGCTGAACAAAAAATATGACGGACAGTCGTTGAGAGTGATTTTAATTTTTTTGTTTTTTAAATTGATATAAATATTAAATGACTTTTACGATTGAAGGTCAATTAATGTCGAAGGAGCACCGGACTCATGCAGCATCGGAACGTGTCAATGATCTTTGGTGTTATCAGTGCAATACGATGGAGGACGAGGAACGTTGCGCCGATCTCGTAGCAAATCAAACGACATTTACAACAAAATGCAAAGATGACAAAAGAATCTGCATAGTGAGTTTATACATACACACGCCGCACAAAAAGTTTCACTGCTCTTTTAAAAATGAAGATATTTTGATTCGCCAAGCAGCGTTTTAAAGGGGACATATTCAGCTTCATTTCGCTTTTTCCAGACAATTTTTGCGATTTTTTTTTAACCCGGTACGCTCTTTGAAACATGGTCGTTTTTCGGCTTTTTTTTTTTGGCATTGTAATTTTGGCGCACGATTCATGAATTTTTTTTTCGACTGTTTTTTGCATGCAAAACTTGTGGCGGGGAGTATTAGCTTCAATTTCTTTTTTTCAAAAGTTTCGTACGATTTTTTTTCCCAAAAATATTCAATTTTTCGCAAAAAACGATCATATTTATAAAATGTAGCGTAACTATAAAGCTACTGGGTTTTCGTGAAATCACTAAGAGGGTAAAAAGTTGCATACAGTCATTCTGGATTCAATAAAATTTTTTTAGAATATTTTGTCAACATTTTTTTTTCTCATTTTTCCTGTAAACGAAATATTTTTTATCATAAACAATACAATCTCTTACCGCATCTACACGCGTTTTTCGATAAAAAATTTGTGTGGATGATATTTTTCGGTGCAAAAGTTGCGTACAATCATTCTGGATTCAATGACATTTTTTAAAGAATTTTTTGTCATTTGTTTTTCGAAAAATTTTCCTGTCAACGAGATATTTGTTTATTTAAACAATCGGATCTCTTAGCACATCTACACGGGTTTTTCGATAGAAAAGGCGTATAGATGAGGTAAGAAGCTCGATTGTTTAAGATAAAAAATATCTCGTTTACACGAAAAATTAAAAAAAAAAAAATTTGAAAAAAAATCTGGAAAAATTTCATTGAATCCAGAATGATTATATGCAACTTTTTACCCTCCTAGGGATTTCACGAAAACTCAATAGTTGTAGAGTTACGCTACATTTTATAAATATGGTCGTTTTTTGCCAAAAATTGAATATTTTTGCGAAAAAAAATCGTACGAAACTTTTAAAAAGCTACTTACGAAATTAAAGCTAATACTCCCCGCCACAAGTTTTGCAACAGTCGAACAAAATTTTCATGGATCGTGCGCCAAAATTACAATGCCAAAAAAAAGCCGAAAAATGACCACGTTTCAAAGAGCGTAACGGGTTTTTAAAAAATCGCAAAAATTTTTTGGAAAAAGCGAAATGAAGCTGAAAGTATTCCCTATAAAACGCTGCTTGGCGAATCAAAATATCTTCATTTTTAAAGGAGTAGTGAAACTTTTTGTGCGGCGTGGGATCGGGGCCGATATTACCGCAATGACAAATTTTTCAAAATAGATGCATCAAATGATAAGGAAATTTGGAAGGAATTGGATCTTGAAAGAAATTGCGAAAAATACAGCTTGTAATTAATTTTGGAATTTTTAAAAAATTCTCGTTCACTCCAATTTAATTGATTTTGTAACGATGAATCTAGATTTGTTTTTTCACTAGAATGCAACAATTTGCAAGAACAATTATTATTGAATTTTGGGAGGATCTAACGTTTGTACTTACCGATTTTCCTAGGTAAAGAGATTTTCCTTCTCAACGAGCACGGAAAATTCGACGTCCGAGACGAGAATGTGGTCACTGGAGCGTAATTGCACAAACAAATGCGAGCCCGGTTGCATCGTTATCGGCGAGCGTACAAAACTGTACGCTTGTACGGCCTGTTGCGAAAAATCATACTGCAACACGGGAAAAGGTACAGCGGCCGATCTTACTGGCAGAGAAATCGGCTTCGTTCTCGCTCTGATACTTCAAGCTGTACTTACAATTACTCTGTATCCAACATAACATTGTTAATAAAATTACCTCACTATCATAATAATAATTGTTATTATTAATCACTGATTAAATTCTTTTGAATTTTTACGAATAGATGAATGAAATAAATAATTAAGAATAAAATTTCGGGAGGATACTAAAATCGAGCATAAAAGAAAAGTCCCCAAAATGGTCCCGTTATGGAAAAAATGCATTTTCAATCTAAATGATTGAGAAATAATGAGATACTTTTACGATTCTAATGAGTAATTGAACTCTCAGATTTTTAGATTTTTAATATTCCTTTAAATTCAATAAAAGGACCTATTCGGACACATTTATGAACAAAACGAATTTCCCTTCCTGTTAAAATGGTTCACCATGGGGTAAAATGATCCCTGAGCGGAGTTGTGAAAATAGTTATGTAACAGTAATGTATTACCCATTACTTTAAACAATGTGTATTGGACAAGTTTTCCATTACAATTAAAAAAAGTAATGTGTAATGTAGGCATGTTCCATTACAAATAAAAAAGTAATGTGTAATGTATGCATGTTCCATTACAAATGAAAATAGTAGTGTGTAATGGATGAGTGTTCTATTACAAATAAAAAAAAAGTAATGTGTAATGTATGCACGTTCCATTACAAATGACAATTTTTTAAAAAAGTAATTTTCAGTGGAGAATATTCCATTACAAATAGAAAAATTGACGTGCTTGTATTAGAAACTTGCACATTGCTGTCTCATGATTTTATTTCGCTCACTAAAAGTTCATCCACAATTATCACAAATGATCCATAAAGTTTTAAAAAAAGAACATGCGTATTATTTGGGGGTTCAATAAAGCGACAAATTTTGTATCAGTAACTTGTAATTTTTATTAGATTGCTTATAATTATGGGTAACAGCCTGTAAAAGCAAGTTTTTGGGGTTGAGGACATTTTCGTACTTCATATTTAACGATGAACTGTCTGTTTCTTTGTTTCTATTTTTAACTTTATAGATCATTTGTGATAATTGTGGATAAACTTTTAGTGAGCGAAATAAAATAATGAGACAGCAATGTGCAAGTTTCGAATACGAGCACGGCAATTTTTCTATTTGTAATGGAATATTCTTCACTGCAAATTACTTTTTTTTTTAAATTTCAATTTGTAATGCAACGTGCATACATTACACATTACTTTTTTATTTGTAATGGGACATGCATCCATTACACATTACTTTTTTTATTTGTAATGGGAAATGCATCCATTGTACATAACTTTTTTTATTTGTAATGGGAAATGCATCCATTGTACATGACTTTTTTTATTTGTAATGGAATATGCATACATTCCGCTTTACTTTTTTTATTTGTAAGGGAACACGCATCCATTACACATTACTTTTTTTATTTGTAATGGAACACGCATCCATTACACATTACTTTTTTTATTTGTAATGGGACATGCATCCGTTACACATTATACTTTTTTTAATTGTAATGGAACACGCTTCTATTACACATTACTTTTTTTTTATTTGTAATGATACACTTATCTATTTCACATTATGCAATGTAATGGGTAATAAATACAGTAATGCATTATCAAAGTAATGTCCCTGAGTACTTAGCACTGAATTTAAAATGATTTAACAATTTTTATGTCATCCTAAAAACGGTTTCAGACTTCAACACTACAAAAGTTGAACTAACATTTTTTTTTTCGAGATAAAAAAATCCCAGAAGAATTCTTTCTGGAAAATCGACAATATTAATGGCAAAAGTGAGGGAAGAAAATCACTCAATCTGCATCAAATTTCGTTTCCAGATTTTTATTCCGGCAGCTCTATAAATATTTTTGGTACCTTAAGGAACGTTTTTCAGTGTTTGCATTTGTTGGGCAAATGAATAAAAACCGCAAGCACACACGGATTGGATAAATATATGCATATATGTATATATATATATTTATAACATTTCCGCAGTATTCCCCGAATACGTTTTACGAGTTCGAGGAGGTCGGGGATAATATATTTCTCTCGTTCGCGCGTGTACTTTCGTTTTGAACACCCGTTCCTCTCGTGGGCGTCGAGTAATCAGACTGAGCTTCTGTGCGTACTATCTATAGAGCCTTTGACACACATACATTAACGTGCTTTTAAATACACACAAATACAGCGGCGTCCAAAAGTTCGAGATCATTTTACGTATTTTCGATCACGACTGAGATTTCAAAATGTCTGCTGAAAACAAAAAAAACAGCGACCACAGTACAAAATTTTTGAGTTGAAATAACAAACAATCATGCTTGAGTAGTGAAAAATAGTATTTTAATCTTAATTTTTGAAAAACGATTTTTGTTCACGTTTTTTTTTTAATTTTACTTTTTAAAAAACGATTTATTTCACGTTTGTCATTTTTTAAAATTATTCCAAAATCTAGAGAAATCTTGTGGAAAATTATAATAGAAATTTATTACACATTGCTTTCTCACGGTTATTCAACTTTTTGGACAAAAGCTACATTTTTGGAATAATATTTTAAAAAAAACATTGAAATTAGGCTAAAATACATTACGTAAAATTAAA
Organism: Alloplasta piceator; assembly: GCA_946863875.1. Classification (NCBI taxonomy): domain Eukaryota; kingdom Metazoa; phylum Arthropoda; class Insecta; order Hymenoptera; family Ichneumonidae; genus Alloplasta; species Alloplasta piceator. Next base: position 2,977,740 of record OX333074.1, read on the forward strand.
TAAAATAAAAATAGGTTTAAATAAGATTTATAAAAATAAATTAAAATACATTGAAATTGCCAAATTGAATTTTTGTGGAAAGTAAATATGTTAGAAAAAAAAAATCTTACAAATAACAAGAATAATCGCCCAACTGCTAACCAAATTTGGTCAAAAATAATTTCAAAACGAAAAATAAATCTCAGTCAATTTTCGAACAGCTGTAACATTCTCAAACCTTCTGTTTTTTTTATTTCATCATTTGGAGACGAAATTTTAGGAATTAGTAATGGAATCCATTAAAAAATGTAGACTCGACAAAAAAGTTGAAAGAAAATCAAGGGTCGAATATCGAGTGCCCAGAAATATCTCGTATTCACGTATGTCAAATAAAAGGCTAAAATTCATAGATATTAGAGTCATTCAAAAAAGCGACTATTTTTTGTTTTACGAAATAACATATTAAATACCTTTGGGGAGGTGAAAAAAGAGGCCTGTTAAAAGCAAAACTCTTAATATAAATATTTAGATATGTCTCATCGCAAATTTCTATTTCCCATTTAAAAAACAAAGGAAAAAAAATGTCGAAAGTTGAAATTTTATATCTCGGCTTCTAGTAAATGTATCATAATGAACGATACATATTCTTGTAGAGAATTGAATGCTCTACAAAAAAGATCTCTCATGATTTTTCGATAAACTCACTCCTTCAAAAGTTATTCAAGGTTAAAGGTAAATGTAGAATATATTTCACTTTTTTTTTTAGTTTTCCGGAAAAATGTTGAAACTTATTACTAAATATCGTAAAATCTTTCTTGAAACAAAAGTTTAAATGGCATTAATATACATAACCTAACTTTTAAAGAAATGACCAACGGTAGTTCGCCCATATTCACAGTCTAATATACATATGGGGCATTCCAAGTGAAATCGTGGGATCATTTCTAGTGGGGAAAATATGCAGAATATCAAAATTCTCCAAAACATGTTTTATTTTTTTTTTTTTTTACTCATGTAAGAGGTATTAGGAATTAATTTTTTTTATTTTATTTTAGAAACTGAAAAAAAGAAAATTATAGAAAAATATGAGGCAGTCGCATCCCACTTTCTAACCATGATAGATATTACTTATTTTTTACCCAGAATCTGTGGAAAAATTGCAGAATTTAAAAAATGGTGTATTTTCAGTTATCTCTTTTTTACACAAAAATAATCGTCGTGCCGTCTGAAGGAGTGGCGAGAAAAATCTTAAAAAAATTGAGGCTGTTATTGAAGTGGAATCAATGCGAAAAAAGAAGTTATGCAAGGATCTGATGACCCGAGGGAAATGACCCCACGATTTCACTTGGAATGCCCCATGTATATTAGACCGTGAATAACTTTTCAAGGAGTGAGTTTATCGAAAAATCATAAGAGACCTTTTTCGTAGAGCGTTCAATTCTCTACAAGACAATGTGTCGTTCATTTTGGTACATTGACGTGAAGCCGAGATATAAAATTTCAAAATTTGAAAACAAAAATTCCCGTGTTATTAAATGGGAAATAGAAATTTGCGATGAGACATATCTAAATATTTATATTAAGAGCTCTGCTTTCAACAGGTATCTTTTTTCACCTTTCCGAAAGTATTTGATATGTTATTTCGAAAAAAAAAAATAGTCGCTTTTTTTGAATCAGTCTAATAGAAATATATCTACATAAATGAGACGAAATACCGTTGGCTGGAAATTCGAAGCTCTTGACAGAGTAAGCATTCTAAGTGGCTTTTACGATATGACGAATACTTTTTTTTTTCTTCGATCATATACGGTTAGTGCTTCTCGTATCAAGTCTTCCAGACGTACGCTGAGGGAAGTCGAACGATTTCAAGAATTCATTGTATATTTTTTCTGCACAGTGTAAGACACTGTAAGCGTGCTGTAACCCGGTCGCTTCTTCATCTCACTCGTCGTACACTCGGACACAAAGCCAGCGGTTATTTAGAAGCTGGCAGACATCGTTTCGCCTTTCCTCCTTTTTTTTTTGGTTCATTTTCCTCTTACTCCTCATCTTCTTTTTCCTCTTCTTCGTAACGACTTGTCTCGCTAACCGTATATAAACCAAGTAAAACTTATACATTATGTACAACGAGATATAAATATATATATATATAGGTATTTTTACATGCGTGTATATGCATACGTGGTACATGTAAAAGTGGAGGGCAGTCGATCCCTCTTCTTCCATGTGGCTGGCAGTTGCATTTGGCATGGCTGTCCCGACGCGTGCGGCGTCGGTTCAATTAAACGATGCACGTTAATTCAGTGTATGAAGAACGCGAAACTCGCCGAGCCTTTACGTTTAACATCGAAACGATTTTACCGCGATTTTTTTAACCCAAGATAAATTAGTGTTGAATTTTTTTTTTATTATTCAGTAAATAAATAGTTAATTGAGTAATTAGTCTCGTTGATGCTTAGGGAAATTATGAGAAGCAGAGAATCGGTAAATATTATAACAAATCAGTGTCTGGTAAACGCAAAGCTTGCCAAGCTTTTAGGTTGAACATCGAAAGAAATTTAGAGCGATTTTTTAAACCCAAAATAGTGTTGATTTTTTCTTTTTACTTATTTCAGTAATTGAATAGTTAATTGAGTAATTAATCTCGTTGATGCTTAGGGGAATTATGATTTGTACTAAATCACTAAACGTAAAGCTTGCCGAGCTTTTGGGTTGACGATCGAAACGATTTTAGCGTAATTTTTTAAACCCAAGATGAATTAGTGTTGAATTTTTTTTTATTATTCAGTAATTAAATAGTTAATCGAGTAATTAGTCTCGTTGATGCTTAGGGAAATTATGAGAAGCGAAGAATCGGCAAATATTGTACCAAATCAGTGTCTGGTAAACGCAAAGCTTGCCGAGCTTTTAAGTTGAACATCGAAAGAATTTTAGAGCGATTTTTGACACCCAAAATTGTGTCGATTTTTTCTTTTTAATTATTTCAGTAATTAAATAGTTAATTGAGTAATTAATCTCGTTGATGTTTAGGGGAATTATGAATTGTACTAAATCAGTAAACGTAAAACTTGCCGAGCTTTTGGGTTGAAGGTCGAAACGATTTCACCGCGATTTTTTTAACCCAAGATAAATTAGTGTTGCATTTTTTTTTATTATTCAGTACTACTGGTAAACGCAAAGCTTGCCGAGCTTTTAAGTTGAACATCGAAAGAATTTTAGAGCGATTTTTTAAACCCAAAATTGTGTTGATTTTTTCTTTTTAATTATTTCAGTAATTAAATAGTTAATTGAGTAATTAATCTCGTTGATGTTTAGGGGAATTATGATTTGCACTAAATCAGTAAACGTAAAGCTTGCCGCGCTTTTGGGTTGAAGATGGAAACGTTTCTAGCGTAATTTTTTTACCCCACGATAAATTAGTGTTGCATTTTTTTATTTATTATTCAGTAATTAAATAGTTAATTCAGTCATTAGTCTCGTTGATGCTTAGGGAAATAATGAGAAGCAAAGAATCGGTAAATATCGTACCAAATCAGTGTCTCGTAAACGTAAAACTTGCCGAGCTTTTAGGTTGAACATCGAAAGAATTTTAGAGCGATTTTTTAAACCCAAAATTGTGTCGATTTTTTCTTTTTAATTATTTCAGTAATTAAATAGTTAATTGAGTAATTAATCTCGTTGATGTTTAGGGGAATTATGATTTGTACTAAATCAGTAAACGTAACGCTTTCCGAGCTTTTGGCTTGAAGATTGAAACGATTTTAGCGTAATTCTTTTAACCCAAGATAAATTAGTGTTGAATTTTTTTTTATTATTCAGTAATTAAATAGTTAATTGAGTAATTAGTCTCGTTGATGCTTAGTAAAATTACGAGAAGTAAAGAATCGGTAAAGATTATACCAAGTTAGGGTACGATAAAATTAAAGCTTGCCGAGCTTTTAGGTTGAACACCGAATTGAATTTAGTGCGATTTTTTTAACCCAAAATAAATTAGCGTTGATTTTTTTTTCTGTAATTAAATAGTCAATTGTCTAAATAGTTGAATTACATAGTCAAGTTAGTATACGATAAACTTACAACTTGACGAGTTTTTAGGTTGAACCTCGAAACGATTTTAGCACGATAGACCGAAAATAAATTAGCGTTAAATTAATTTTTTTTTAATAATACAGTATAGTTAAATAGTTAATTGAGTAATCGATCTTTTCAATGTTTAGGCAAATTTTAAAAACAAAAAATCAATAAATATTTTACTAATTTAGTGTAAGATAAACCGAGCTTTCAGATTGACCATCGAAACGATTTTAGCGTGATTTTTAAAATCTGAAATAAATTATAATTATAATTTTTCAATCCTGGAATTAAATGGCTAATTAAATAATCAATCCTGTAGATATTTAGGGGAATTTCGAAAAACAAAATATCAATAATTATTTATTATACCAACTGTACGAAAAACGAAAAGCTCATCAAGAATTCAGTGAACAAAGTTAACCATTTTTGTTAACCATAATTGCTGCTGTAATTAATAAATTTCATCGATGTTGAGACAAATTTGGAAGAATTAAAAATCGACAAATATCACAGAAAAATCATCACCGATTTACATATTGCGCTGATTGAAGAAGAGAGAAACATTTTTGCATCATGATTATCGTGCATCTGAGTCGTCTCCTAATCGTGATAATTTCACTCGTGACGTGCTCAATTAGCGACGAATACGCGAATGAGGAAACTCGCCGGACGTTTGTGAGCGAGTTCGTTGAACCTCTCGTAATTTCCAACGGGATGAACGAACGTCAACGACGATCGACGAGCATCGAGAATAGCAACGAAATAATGTTGATAAAAATCGGTAATTGGACGATCGAGAGCGTGAAGAACGATCGTTTAGTCGTATCGCCAAAGTTGGAAATTCATTGGATCGATTCGGGAATCTCGTCGATACGAAATATCTCGTCTTACGGTCACAATTCCGAGTGCGATACTCGTCACGGTCACATTGTCGATGACGAAAGCTCGATCGTCGTTTTGACGATCTGCTATGACGACTTTTACGTCATGATAAACGTCGACGATAAGATCTTCAACGTTCGTCCGATCGATAATGGTCGTCACATTTTGGAAGGCACAATAAACAAAGATACAAAAAATTCAAAAAAAAAATTCAAAAATAATGATGAAATGATGATGACGTTGGAAAAGGAGCGAGATTTTTTCTTCGAAATTTCGAGCCAAAAAGAGGATCTCTTGGACGAGAGTGATTTTGATAAATTTGATGGGGCAAAGATCGATGAGATTAGGGAAAAAAGGGCGGTCGGTAAATGTCGAAACAGATCCTTTTACAATCTGACCGGCGACACGTTCGAGATCGAGGATGAGAATGAAGGGATCAACGTGAAAGATGAGGCAGAAAAAAATAATGAGAAACAGAAGAGTGAGATTGAGAAGGACGATGAATCGGATGTGGGAAAGGACGAGGAAAACGTCGGTTATTTCTTTGATCGGACTTGGGAAAGAACGAAGTTACCTAGTAAGCGATTAAAAAGGAATTTTTGAATCCTTCGAGTGAATTAAAAATTATGAGGCACGGTTAATTTTGAACCTCAAAAAAGGTCTGGAACGTTTTTTTATGCCATTTCGCCGGAAGTCAACGTAAACTGATTTAATAAACGGCATTTGAAAGGGGAAGAATTCAGCTTCGTTTTCTATTTTTTTAAATTGTTTTTACAATTTGTTTTTAGATTTGGACTCTATTTTGAAAAAAACTGTTCTTCGCTTTTTTTCCCCCTCTCTTCAGGTGCACCCATCTTCCAGAGGAAATTTTTTGAATACATTTATACGATCAGATTCACAAAGGGGAAAGTTTGAGCTTCAATTTCCTTTTTTTAAAAACTTTGAGCGATTTTTTTTTCCAAAGTTATTCTGTTTTTGTGAAAAAAGAGCAAATTTGAAAAATCCCGTATAACACGAAAACAAAGAGGATTCATGAAAAACTGTAAGATAGCAAAAAGTTGCGTCTGTTTTCGTTGAGTTTGGAGGAATTTTCTCAGATTTTTTTTTCAACATTTTTTTTTCTCGTGTTGGGACTGGAAAAAAAATTTGAGAAAAAAATTTGAAAAAAAATTCCAATGTGTTGGAAATGGTAAAATAAAGTATTTTTCCCTCTTGACATTTTATCAATAATCCCATAGTTCTCGAGTTATGGTAATTGAATGATCTGAGCTCCGACTCAAAAAATGAGAAAAAAAAATTGTTGAAAGAAAAATTTGAAAAAATTCCTCTGAACTCAATAAAAACAGACGCAACTTTTTGCTATCTTGAAGTTTTTCATGAATTCTCTTTGTTTCCGAGTTATACGGTGTTTTTCAAATTTTCTCTTTTTTCACAAAAAACAGAATAATTTGGGAAAAAAAATTGCTCAAAGTTTTAAAAAAAAAGAAAATTGAAGCTCAAACTTTCCCCTTTATGAATCCAATCGTAAAAATGTATTTAAAAGAAGGAAAATATGGCGGCAAACAGCTGTTTTTAAAATGGAGTCCAAATCGAAAAACAAATTGTAAAAATCATCAAAAATACAGAAAATGAAGCCAAATTCTTCTCCTTTAAAATGCCACTTGTTAAATTAGTTTACGTTGACTTCCGGCGAAATGGAATAAAAAAACGTTCGAGACCTTTTTTAAAGTTTTTGTTAATTTAAAGTTCTTATTATTTTTTTCTTTTCATTGCATGTTTTTTTTTCTAATCTGGCAGCATTTTTCATAATCAATTTTATAAAAGTTTTATAAGAAGCGTTGAAAGTAATTTCAGTTTTTTTCTCTATTAAGGAATTGAAACAAAAAAAATGTACCGTGTGCTTTTGTGCTTTTTCGTGCAGAGAGAAAAATCATCGGTAAGGATTTACCACTAAGATGGTTGGAGCTTGGCATAGCGATCGATTATTCGGTGATCGATTTTCATGGTCACAGGGTTCAGCAATATGTTCTCGCGCTCTTGAACATCGTGAGTGAATTTTCGACACATTTATTGAATGATCCGGGACAAATAAGAAAATCTCAGCTTTCGGATTTACCAAAAATGACAAAAAAAAATATTTTTAATTTTCATCTCGAATGATCCAACGATCCAATGATTTTTCTGAATATTCAGGTGAGCGCGATCTACAAGGATCCATCGCTGGATTCCAATCTGCGTTTGGTGATCGTTCGAATGATTTTTTATTCTGAAAAATCGGACGGTATGGTGAGACATGGTAATGCGAGAAAGTCATTGGAGAACGTCAACAAGTGGAATAGAAAATTATTATCGTCTGCGGATGAGAATCACGACGTTGCCGTTTGGTTAACGAGATTGGATATCGGTGGACCTTCCGGTTATGCGCCAGTTTCCGGAGCGTGCGATCCTGCGAGGTCATGCGCCCTTAATCGGGACGAAGGATTAACAAGCGCCTTTATCATCGCTCACGAAGTCGCCCACATGTTTGTTTTCTTTATCTTAATCCTTCATAATATAATTGATAGATTGATTCAAAAAAAGCGACTATTTTTTTTTGTTTTTCGAAGTAACATATTAAATACTTTCGAAAAGGTAAAAAAAGATGCCTGTTAAAAGCAGAGCTCTCAATAATAATATTTAGCGGTCGCACATCGCATATTTTTATTTCCCATTTAAATAGGAAAAAAAAAATTCAAACTGAAATTTTATATCTCGGTTTCAAGTCAATGTACCAAAATGAAGGACACGTATTCTTGTGGGGAATTGAACGCTCTACAAAAAAGATCTCTTATAATTTTTCGATAAACTCACCCCTTCAAAAGTTATTCACGTTCTAATGTATATGGGGCATTCCATCCCAAATCGGTTTGAAAAACTTTTTTTTTTATTTCCTCAATTTTTAAATATTTTTTAGTACCCATTAGAAGACCCTTCCTGTTGAATTTTGAGATCTTTTTCGATTACCCGTTCAAAAGATATTAAATTAACAAAATACCGCTCTTTTTTGGTATTTTGGTCATAACTTCTTTAATAATGGCCCAAATTAAAAGTTTTTTTCCCCCAAATTTTTGTTTTTTATGGCTTTTTCAGAAAAAAATACAACCAAAGTATTCGACGCGTATTTGAATGAGTTTTTTGAGTTTTAATCTTTAAATCGTGTTTTTAAAAGTGAGTGTCATTTTTTATTTTTTTTTTATTTTTAGTTTTAAATATCTATCTATTCAACCATTTTTAAGACTAGTCCGATCGTGGGATTTCAATAGCTACTATTTTTTTCGATTTTTGAAAATTAAATTTTTTTTTTCCATACATTATTATGAATACTAATTTTTGTTACTGTATAGTATTTTTTAAATCATTTTGAATTAATTTTGACACTTTTCTTATTGTTAACAGATTTTTAAAATTAATATTCTTGTAGAATATGTCCATCATTTTGGTACTCTGACTTGAAGCCGAGATATAAAAATTCAAAGTTTGAAATTTTTTTTCCTGTGTTATTTCAATGGGAAATAAAAATATGCGATGTGCGACCGCTAAATATTATTATTAAGAGCTCTGCTTTTAACAGGTATCTTTTTTCACCTTCCCGAAAGTATTTAATATGTTACTTCGAAAAACAAAAAAATAGTCGCTTTTTTTGAATTAGTCTAATAATTAATTAATATATTTTTATTACATTAAATATTATGAGATATTATATTATTAAATAATATAAATTAATTATATTTTATAAATATAATTAAATAATACCTTCGATCTGCAAACCTTAACATTTTTTTAGAACTTTGATTCCTCATTGAGAAATCTCAGTTTTCATGAAAATCAGAATCTCAATATTTTGGTGGAAGAAAATGTTAAAGAAAAAATTCAAAAAAAAATGGGATACAAAATTAATTCCTTTAACTCCGGTAACTTAGCAATTATCATCCTTACACTTTTATCTCCAACGCTCCACTTGATAAGGATGGCTGATATGTAATTTCCAAAGAATCTCTTGAGGGATTGCTTTTTGAAAAACATTTTGGACTTTAATGAGATTCATTTCTCGACCAAGTTGGATTTTTTTGAATTTTTTTGTAACTTCAAATCAACGTTTGATTTTAGAAAAAAAAAATCAAAAACCATGGAAGACAAAATTAATCCCTGTAACTCTGGCAATTTAGCAATTATCATCCTCAAGTTCTTTTCTCCAACACTCCACTTAATAAAGATGGTTGATATGTAATTTCCAAAGAATCTTTTGAGGGATTGATTTTGCAAAAATATTTGAAATTCCACGAGATTCGTTTCTCGACCAAGTTCGATTTGTTTGATTTTTCGATATTTTTACATTCTCTGAACTTTAAATTAACGTTTGATTTTGGAGAAAAAAATCAAAAAACATGGAAGACAAAATTAATTCCCGTAACTCTGGCAATTCAGCAATTATCATCCTTACATTTTTTTCTCCAACGCTCCACTTGATAAGGATGGCTGATATTTAATTTCCAAAGAATCTCTTGAAGCATTGCTTTTTGATTTTTTTTTTGAAATTCCACGAGATTCGTTTCTCGACCAAGTTCGATTTGTTTGAATTTTTTTTACCTTCAAATCAACGTTTGATTTTGAAAAAAAAATCAAAAAACATTACAAAATTAATTCCTGTAACTCTGGCAATTTAGCAATTATCATCCTCAAATTTTTTTCTCCAACGCTTCACTGGATAAGGATGGTTGATATTCAATTTCCAAAGAATCTCTTGAGGGATTACTTTTTGAAAACAATTTTGAAACTTCACGAGATTCGTTTTTTGACCAAGTTAGATTTTTTTGAATTTTTTTAAACTTCAAATCAACGTTTTACGTGAAAATTAATTTTCACAGCCTCGGTTTGACCCACGATGGAGACGAAACAGCGGGCAACAATTGCGGCGAGGAGGCCTCGATGGGCAGTGTAATGGCACCGATGGTAGCCGCGACATTCCATCGTTTTCATTGGTCATCCTGTTCCCGGAAAGAGTTTCATCGTCGTGCCAAGTGAGATTATAGATGTTTATTCTCATCGAGATTCAACGTGTGCGAGAATAAGGCGAGTTTTAACGATTCCAAAACGTTAATTCAGCGCATTGTTACAGACACTTCAAGTGCTTGGACGATAAGCCGAGCGATGACAATAAAACAAGTCTGAGTCGTCAAACACCGAAGGAAACATTCACGATGGACGAACAGTGTAGAATGGAATTTGGCGAAGGGTAATTTTTCCTCCAATCCACTTTTCACTACAATTGATCAAAAATTTTCGTCAAAGGACAATTTTCAAAATTTCAAAGGCCGTTAAATAGTTTGAGTACTTCGAAAAATTTATCTATTCCTTGAAGCATAATTTTTGTTCTCTTCCCTTATTATCTTAATCATGTTCTTAGCTCCAAAATGCTCCTCCAATAATCGAAATAGGTTTTGATTTATAACAGAATTTCCAAGCATCTCTCAAAAAAAATTTGCACACCTTTTTCGTCCCTTCAAAATCCACCAGCAATTTCCAGCTGATTTCAAATGGTCGAAAATCCTACGCCAGAAAAAAATATCATTGGAAAAGAAGCGAGAAAAATTGGGTTTTTGTATAAACTTGAAGTTTCGAAAGTTCAGTTGAACGAAAAATCAAAAAAAGTATTAATTTAAGGAAAAATCATAACAGCTGAAAAAAACGGTAAATAATAAATTTAAAAAAATTCAAAGATATTTCAAAAACTATTTCTAAAGTGTCAACAAAGTCTCAAAAATGCTTTGTAAAAGAATAAATTTGTCGAGTTTTCGTTCATCCGAACGTTCGAAACTTCAAGTCCATGATTTTATTCCGAACTGAAACTACCCTTTCGTTGAGTCACTTTTGAATCTGCATTTCAAATTTTTGGCTTTCAGTTACGCTCTGTGTCGGAGCTTTGAGCTTCCAGGACCGTGTTCTCATTTGTGGTGTGGACATCCAAATGTTAGCCAAGTTTGCAAAACGAAGAAGGGACCCCCTTTGGAGGGAACTGCTTGTGGGGAAAACAAGGTTTTTATCGATTAAATTATTTTGCAAAATAAAGTGGAAGAAATAACAAGAAATAGCCATAAATTAGCAATATTAAAAAATGAATAATCAAATAAATAATAAATAAAGAAATAGACAAAATAAATCAGAGCTGGGCAGTACTTGAAAGTACTCGGTTCTTGCAAGTACTTGAAGTGCAGTACTTGCAAGTACAAAGTACTTAAAAAGTACTTTAAGTATTGCGCTTACATTTTTCAAGTACTTCCTGTACTTGAAAATTTCAAGTACTTTTCTGTACTTGAAGTACTTTTTTCAATCACAAGTATCAAGTACTTTTGAATGTGTCTTGCTGATGGTTGCATGTGCAAAGCCTTTAAATATGGGTCATTCCATGTCAAATCGACCAATATTTGGAATCGTCCCTTTTGAATTTCGATGAAATTTGGTCAGAAGTTTTCTTTTATCATAAAACGAAGTTCTGACAAAGGAAAAAAATTAAATTTTTTTTTCGAAAATTCAAAATTTCACCATTTTTTCAAGTTTATTTTTTAAATATTTCGAAAACTATTATAGTTACGAAAAAATCATTCTAGGTTCGTCTTAAAGAGTATACTTGGAGCTACGAAAAAAAAATATTCCGAAAAAAAATTTGAAAAATGATGAATTGGGAGAATTTTGAATTTTCAAAAATCGTAAAAATCCAAGTTGCCTATTAAAATTTTGATTCAATTTTTTTAATATAATACCTTGTACTAATTTTAAAAGATCCTATAATTTTCAGAGAGGTGGTTTTTGTTTTTTCAAAAATATGAATTTTTAAATTTTTAAAATTCGTGTAAATCTACGATCAGCATTAAATTCTTGGTTAAATTTTTTTTATATGATACCTTGGATTGATCTTAAAAGATCCTGAAAGTTTCAGGATGGTGTTGTTTTGTTTCAAAAATTAAAAAATCCTGAAATTTCCAAGATAGTGTTTTTCTTGTTTTAAAAATATGAATTTTCGCATTTTGGTAAAAAAAAATTTTTTTTTAATAAAACTTTGTAATAAATTGCAAAATTTGTTAATAACGAAAACTGCTGACCAAATTTCATCGAAATTGAAAGTGGTCGATTCCAGTCGATTTGACATGAAATGACCCAAGTACCAGAATTTACGAGACGTACCCGAAAACTTGAAAAGTACTTGATACTTGGTACTTGATTTTTTCAAGTACTCGTACTTCAAGTGACAAGTGCTTTGTATTTCAAGTACCATATAGGTACTTTGTACTTAATACTTGAAGTACTTTCAAGTACTTTGCCCAACTCTGAAATAAATAATATTAATTATTTCAGTGGTGCATCAACGGATATTGTGAATTCATGGATCGAAAGCAAGTCGGTTCGATAAAGGAAAATTCGCGAGACGGTGGCTGGAGTTCTTGGACGCCCTGGGGAAAATGTTCAAGATCTTGCGGAGTCGGTGTTCGATTTCGTTTTCGTCAGTGCAACGAGCCCACGTGAGTCCAATTACGACAGTCAAAAACCAAAATTTAACTCAGAAGAAAAAAAAAATAAAATAAATAAATAACAATGAAAATTCAATCGCGAATTGATATAATCGATCAAAGTTTCATTGAAATCTTAGTCCGGCGCTCGGTGGAAAGTATTGCGAGGGAAATGGCAAAGATTTCACAACGTGCGCGCAGTCCAATTGTAGCGTTAATGTTGATCTGAGACAGCAGCAGTGTCTCAGGTTTCCCGTTCTCATTGGCATCGATGAAAAGTCACCGAGATACACCATGAATTGGTTGCCACACGAGCCCGATCAGGAACATCTCAAATGTCGTGTTTCATGCCGATCTGCTGAAACAAACGAGATATTCATCAGTCAGGAATCCCTGATTGATGGGACACCGTGCTCTTATGGGGCAACGGACATTTGCGTTCAAGTTAGTTTTTTAATTATTTAAAATATATTTATATATATATGGGGCATTCCACGTCAAATCACGCGGTCATCGGCCTGACCCCCTCGGATTTTGATGTCCAATGAATTGTGGGTTTCGATTGGCCCAAAATATGACTTCAAATTTTTAGAAATTTTCATTTCATTTTTTAGGGCTAGCCCGAGCGAAATATTATTAAATTGAGGGAAAACACAAACTATTGAATTTTTTTTCAAAGAAACTAGGGCCCAAAACAGAAATTTTCGTCATAGTTCGATAATGGGACAAAAATAATTACTATTTTTTTTTTAAATTATAATTACTATTTTTTAAATTTTTGAAAAATTTATCTGGTTTTTTCGAGGTCGTCGAAGCTAATAAATTTTCGACAAAGGTTGTCGTTTCACTCTTAAACCAAGAAAAAAAATAAAGAAAATATTTTTGTCGTTGTTATTCTCACTACAAGAAACAATTAAAATAAAAAATTATAAAAATAAATAAATTAAAATACAAAAAAAAAAAATAGTAATTATTTTTGTCCCATTATCGAACTATGACGAAAATTTCTGTTTTGGGTCCTAGTTTCTGTGAAAAAAATTTCAATAATTTAAAAAAGGCCCCTCTTTGTGTTTTCCCTCAATTGAATGATTTTTCGCCAGGGCAACCCCTAAAAAATGAAATAAAATTTTTTAAAAATTTGAGGTCATATTTTGGGCCAAACGAAACCCACAATTTATTGGACATCAAAATCCAAGGGGGTCAGGCCGATGGCCGCGTGATTTGACGGGGAAAGCCCCATTTATATATGTATACAAGAAAAGAGGGGACAAAATGATAGCATCAAAAATTAACGAAAATAAAAATTCAAAAAAATTAGAAAATTAGGGAATTGTCATTATAATTGGCGTTGATAGACCTTAATAGACTCATCCACGGAAAACAAGATCTAGATTTGAAATTTTCATGATGACCCTCAAGATTTCTGCATCTGCATTTTTCGATTTCGAATCAGCTTGAAATTGAAAAATATGCCTTCAAAAATTTGTGAAAAACAATGGTCAAACTTTAAAAATCTGCTAAAAATTGAAAAATTATCGAAATCGGATGAACGATGCGTCATTTGAAAGCTTGAATGATTACGAAGAGAATGAGCAAAGTCGAAATTTTATCTAGAAAATAAATTACAGTCATTTTAGTGAATAGATTCACTTTTGGACAAAATGCGAAGAAAAATATTTCTAATTTATTTTGTTCAAACCTTATATCGATGTATTTTGTGCCCCTGAAGAAATAGTTGTCTCAAAAAAAAAAATTTTTTAATGGTTTTTTATCAAAAACACTTTTGCTCAACCTTGGCCCCATTTTAAAAAACCTCAAAATAGCGAAATTTGAAATACTCATAACTTCCTTATTATTTCGATAATTTCATTTTCATAAAAATGAGAGCACTTCGAAAATCGCCGAAAAATTTGCAAAAATCGATGGTCGAACTTTAAAAATCTGCCAAAAATCGAAAAATGATATGAATCGGATGAACCAAGTGGCATTTTGAAGCTTCAACGATCCCAAAGTTCAACGAGCTTAAGTTCAAGTCAATATCTAGACTAAAAAATGAATTACAGTAATTTTAGTGCATGGATTAAATTTCTGCCAAGATGCAAAAAAAAAAAAATTTTAATTAATTTTTTTCAAATTTTATATCGATGTATTTTGTAGCCCTGAATGTGAATCTACCAATAGTTTTCTCATAAAATCAAAATTTTCATGAATTTTCATCAAAAACATTTTTGCTCAATTTTTGACCAATTCTCAGAAACTTCAAAATCGCGAAATTTCAAGAGCTCATAACATTCGATGGGTTTGACCGATTCTAAAATTTCTTTTTCGTACTTGAAGGGTGTCACGTATCTTAGAGAATGGCGTTTGGTTCATCCCGATAACTTGATTTTTGTATAAATGAGAGCACTTTGAAAATCACCGAAAAAAATGGAAAGGGGTATGTATGCAAAAATTTGCAAAAATCCATGGTCGAAGTTTAAAAATCTGCCAAAAATCAAAAAATTATCGCAATCAGATGAACCAAGCGGGATTTTGAAGCCTCAACGATCACAAAGAGAATGAGCTCAAGTTAAAGTAGAAATCTTATCTAGAAAATAAATTACAGTCATTTTAGTGAACAGATTAAATTTTGGCCAAAATGGGGAAATTTTTTTTTTTTATTAATTTTTTTCAAACCTTATATCGATGTGTTTTGTCCCCCTGAACACGAATATACCAATAGTTTTCTCAAAAAAAAATTTTTCAAATAAATTTTCATCAAAAACACTTTTGCTCAATCTTGGCCCCATTTTCAAAAACCTCCAAGAGAATGAAATTTTTGAGCTCGATTGTTGGCAAATTTTGAAAATCAGTGACCACAAGTATTTTGTAAAATATTGCAATATACCTGCATACTTTATGCTCTTGTGCAAATTGATAATTTTACTGATGATTGAACAAACATTTTCAGGGCACGTGTCGTCGAATGGGATGCGACAAGATTCCCAATTCCGGGATGAAAATTGATTCCTGCGGTGTCTGCAATGGCAACGATTCGACGTGTTCGAGGCTGGTCAACAAATTTCATCGGAAAATTCGTCGAGGTTCGTCGAAGCAAAAAAAAAAGAAAAAGAAACGGCTGTGACAAAGTTTCGCCATAATTGACGTCTCTCTCACAATCTCTCGATCGCATATTGCGAGACAAAGATTTCTCGAAGAGCCAAAGTTTATGATTAGATTCTCGGTATAAACGTTACAAATACAGAGTCAAAAGTGACGGTGATGTCAACCTGAGACTCGGTTAGTGCTGACAGCGTTGAAACTTTGCTATCGAGCAAGTACGAGCAAGTTTCGTATCGCCGGAGAGAAAGACGAGACGATGGCACGAGAACTTTGCCATAATATCGAATCGAGTGAATACTTGGGATAAATTTGCACATGGGAATTCTGAAATTGAAAAGAAATGCACTTGTTAATTCATGATACACGAAAATTGACTTCATTGACTCAGTATTCATCCAAAATTGGTTTCATTTACTCAAATAGATATTTTGGAGATAAGTGATTGTTTTGAAAATTCGTTTTTGAAGTTTGAAAGAATTCACCTGGAAAAAAATTACACGTTAGTAAGCAATAGATTTTCTTCCCTACAATCTGGAATCAAATTCTTGAGGAAAAATCCTCCTGAGAATTTTGAGATTTTACTAGAATAAGATTTTAGGAGTTTTATTTTTTTTCTTAGAAGCGCAGAACTGCTTTTTTATGGAGCCCTTTTAAAAACCTCACATTTAAAAACATAACTATTGAATTTTACATTTTATTTCAAATATTTTACATTTTTTATTTCATGTATTTTCATTTATTTTTATTCCATTTTTGTAATTACCCTGATTTTTTTTTTAGGCATGACAAGAGTGTCAATTATACCTCGAGGTTCGTACGACGTAAGTGTAAATGTGACTATTGCGTCGAAAACGTATTTGGCTCGCGATAATTTGACATTTACGATACGCGATGGACGACGTCGAAGAAACGACTTGGGCGAATTCGATTCATCAGGAAGAGCTCAATCATTGATAGTCGAAGGAGCGGTTTTTCGTTCACGAAGATCCGGAAACGATTACGAAATATCGGCGAGAGGACCCGTCCACGCTGAAATCATTGTTTCGGTAAGAAAAAAAAATGTTAATAACAATTTTTCAAAAATTAAATATCAGTGATTTTCTAAATATTACATTTTTAAAAAATTTTTGCTTCCCCATCGAAGAATCTTTGTAAAAGCTTTATAAAATAATAAATAAAAATAATAAACAATTTTTGTGATTACTTGTGATAATTATAAAAGTTAAATATATAAATTTTATAATTGATTGCCTTGATTTTGCGAAGCTCGCCATACCGGAAGCGTCGGTCAAAAGTGGTATCACGATATCCGGTGCGTCGCGTTACATCGTTAATCGCAATGATACGAGCAAAAGGACAAAATTCTCATGGATATCGGGAGGTTGGAGCCCTTGTTCGGTGAGTTGCGGGGGTGGAACGAGTCACAAGACGATCGCCTGCAGAGACGACGAGACCGGAAGAATCGTGAACCGGAAGCGATGCTCGCTGTTGTCGAAACCGATAAAGCAGACGGAGAAGTGTAATAACTTCAGGTGACATTTTTAAATATTCCTGTTGGACATAAAAAGTTTCTATTTTTGATTTGCAGCACTTTGAAATCATCCCCTCATGTAAATAAGATATATAATAGACTAGTCGTTAAAAAATAAATTTTTTGCGACGCTCCCTAAAAAGCTTCCGTTTGATGAAAAAACGCGGGGTAAATTTTTTTTTTAAATTCACAATAACACGTGCCGCAAGACGATCTAAGTTCATTTTTATTGAAGAACAATTTTTTTTTACAAACGGCAACACCGTTTTGAATGAAATTTGGACACGTTACAAAGGTACATAAAGGCTCTTTTTAGAAAAAATAACAGCTCATAATCTTCATAATAACTAATGAAAACGGTTAATTTTTTCGGTAATTATTTTTTTTTCTCCAGGATAACGTTCTGGCACAATTATGAAAATAATTTTTGTTGTGTTTTACTATTCCATTTAATGTGTCCAAATTTCAAATTGCTTGAAGAGGTACTTCATATTTAAAAAAAATAAAATTTTTACATTAAAAAATTGGGGGTTTTTTTTTTTTAAATATGAAGTACCTTCTGGATTAATTTGAAATTTGAAGACATTATATGGGATAGTAAAACACAAAAAAAAATTATTTTCATAATTGTACCAGAACGTTATCCTGGAGAGAAAAAAAATAATTACCGAAAAAATTAACTGTTTTCATTAGTTATTATGAAGATTATGAGCTGTTATTTTTTTCTAAAAATAGCCTTTGTATACCTTTGTAACGTGTCCAAATTTTTACAATTTGTTTTTAGATTTGGACTCTATTTTGAAAACAGCTGTTTTTCGCCTTTTTCCCCTCTCTTGTACCCATCTTCTAGAGAAATTTTTTTAAATACATTTTTACGATTGGGTTCATAAAGAAAAAAGTTTGAGCTTCAACTTCCCCTTTTTAAAAACTTCGAGCAATTTTTTTTCCAAAGTTATTCTGTTTTTTTGTGAAAAAAGAGGAAATTTGAAAAAGCCCGTGTAAAATGAAAACAAAGAGGATTCATGAGAAACTTCAAGATAGCAAAAAGTTGCGTTTGTTTTTGTTGAGTACAGAGGAATTTTTTCAGATTTTTTTTCTCAAATTTCTTTTTCTCATTTTCTGGATCGGAGCTCGGATCATTCAATTACTATAACTCGAGAACTATGGGATTATTGATAAAATTTCAAGAGGTAAAATACTTTATTTTACCATTTTCAACACATTGGAATTTTTTTTCCAATTTTTTTCCGTAATTTTTTTTTCAGCCTCAACACGAGCAAACAAAATTTTGGAAAAAAAATCTGAAAAAATTCCTCTGAACTCAACGAAAACAGACATAACTTTTTGCTATCTCGAAGTTTTTCATGAATCCTCTTTGTTTTCATGTTATACGGGCTTTTTCAAATTTCCTCTTTTTCACAAAAAATAGAATAACTTTGGAAACAAAAATCGCTCAAAGTTTTTAAAAAAAGGAAATTGAAGCTCAAACTTTTCTCTTTATGAATCCAATCGTAAAAACGTATTTAAAAAATTGAAAACATCTGAAGAGAGGGGGAAAAAGGCGAAAAACAGTTGTTTTCAAAATAGAGTCCAAATCTAAAGAAAATTTGTAAAAATAATTAAAAAATCAAGAAATGAGGCCGAATTCTTCCTCTTTTCTGAAATTTTATCCGGAAACTTTTTGCCGGTAGTGTACGAATAATAGAGAAAGAAAGAATGCCTTTTAAGCCGAAAAAATGAGGTCCAAAGATTGAAAAACCAAAAACTGACTCGAAACAATTGTACCGATTTTTCGGTGATTTTTTTTCTACCTGAAGCTGTCAATTCAAGTGGATATCCGGTCCTTGGGAAGGATGCACGACGACTTGCGGAAATCACGGTATTCAGCATCGACAGATTTACTGCGTTCATTCGTCGTTCGCCGATAACAATGTCACCGATAACAACGAGGTGACGGTTTATCGTATAATGGAATCGCCGATTCGTTGCAAAGGATCTCGTCAGCCGGATACAAAGAGAAATTGCAATCGTACTCCTTGCGCCGGAAACTCGATATTCAGCGTTTGGTCCTCGGTGAGCATGAAAAAGAAAAAATATATTTCCGCATGAAACGAGTGTCCCCGATTTTCTTTTGTTTTTTCTCAAAATATTTTTTTAATTCAAATAGTGTTCCCGCAGTTGTGGAAAGCCAATACAAACGAGACTGGCACGTTGCGTCGATTCGAGGGAAGATAATGATAATCACGAGTGTCACGATTCAACGAGGTCCGAGCGCGAATCACTCGCTTGTAAAGAACAACGTAACGCCGGATGTGATTATTACTGTCAGCGCGATAAGACCAAATATTGCATTATAATGACGCTCAAACGTTACTGTAGTAAACCAGGCTTTCGTCGAAGATGCTGTCGTTCCTGCAACGATAAATCCTGGATATAAAAATGAATTTTATTTTAAGTGTTTCAAAATTGTTCATCGATATTTTAATATTTGAATATTTCAATATCTTGATATATTAATATTCTAATATTTGAATATTAAAATAATTTAATTTGCTGTTGTTTCAATATTTTAATATTTAAATGGGTCATTCCACGTCAAATCGACCAAGAGTTGGAATCGACCCCTTTCCATTTCGATGAATTTCAGTCAGAACATTTCGTTTTCAATAAAACAAAGTTCTACCAAAGGAAAAGAATTAAAAATTTTTTTTCAAAAGTTACTAAAAATTTTAAATTTCGCAAATTTTTAATTCTTTCAAATTTATTTTTTAAATATCTCGAAAACTATTATACTTACGAAAAAATCGTTCTGAATTCGTTTTGAAGAGTATACTTGGGGCTAGGAAAAAAAAGAATATTCCGAAATTTTTTTTTTCAAAAATAATTAAAAATTGAAAATTTCGCAAATTTTGAAATCTTTCAAATTTATTTTTTAAATATCTCGAAAACTATTATACTTAAGAAAAATTGTTCTGAATTCGTTTGGAAGAGTATACTTGGGGCTACGAAAAAAAAAATATTCCGAAAATTTTTTTTGAAAAATGATGAATTTGGAGAATTTTGAAGTTTCAAAAATGAATTTTTTAAAATGGTGCAAATCCACGATTAACATTAATTTTTTTTTATATAATACCTTGTACTGATTCTCAAAGATACTGTAATTTTCAGGATGGTGTGTTTTTGTTTAAAAAATATAAATTCTTTAATTTTGGTAAAGAAATTTTTTTTTTTCAATTATCATTAATTGAAATTTTGACTGCTCAAAATTACAGAATTACATGATTGCTCAACTTTACTTAACTTAGAGGGAAAAAAAAAATTTACCAAAATTAAAAAATTTTAAACCAAAAATGAAATATGGAACTTGGATTTTTACGATTTTTGAAAGTTCAAAATTCTCAAAATTCATCATTTCAAAAAAAAAAAATTACGTAGCCCCAAGTATACTCTTCAAAAGGAATTAAGAATCAAAACTCTTCCCTCCATCAATTCGCGATAATAATTATAAAAACTTAAAATGCTCAGCTTCACAAACTTTTGGAGAAGTTTGATTGCAATATTATCCTATAATTTGCCTCAATAAATATTTTGTACAGATTATTAATAGACTAGTTTTTTTTTATTTGTATCCGATGTGTACAATGCATAGTGATAACGTTAGTGCTAATTTAACGAAATATATAATAATAATAATAACAATAATAATAAGAGTAAAACGATACGACAGAGTTTGGCGATTTTTTAATTTTTTCGTCGTCAGTAAAACAAGCTGGCGAAAAATCTTACCCGAGCATCCGATCAAATTTATATACGTCTAAAATTCATTCTTTTTTTTTGTCGAAAATGTTCATACTCAAAATTCGTAAAACGTTCAACGCCAAGTTGATTGTTTTTTTTTCGTCATTGAAATCCAATAATTTCGGTTATTTTAAATACTGTTATAAAATTAGAAAGTTTGCAAATAATTACAAAATTATGAAACTTCCAACGGCAATATTGATCGAATTTTCATCGGTTCGACAGATTATGCGAATCGTTGTATTATTTTCAAAAATTTCAATCGTTATTTTTTTACGTCATTTAATATTATTATTTTTGTTTAAATGTCGGTATTGTCGATTTCTTTTTGTAATTAGCGAGTGAGGAATAATTTATCAGAGTTGAATAATTGGATAAAATTTGTTCCTCGAAAATTCAAGGATTTTTTTTTTCAAGAACGAATTTTGATCGAACGTGATCAGAGTCTCGATATGATAATTTCTTACAAATCCATTATCATACATAACATAATATATTCTCTTTGTATAATTTTTTTTAGCATCAAATATGTGTAATTACATAATATGCTTGCATATAATATATGCCAGTTATATCGACCTAGATACAAATAATGTTTTACAAAAATACGAATTTGGAACGGCGTTAACGTTCGAGCGTATTTATTTTTCATTTATCTCGATGACGAATTATTAATTGAAAAATCATATTACGACGGATTCGATAATTTTTTGTTTTCAAAATTACATTGTATAGATTATATTATATATATTTTTATATATATTGTATATTTTTAAAAATTGTATTAAGAGGGCGGAAAAAATATCGACTCACGGCCTCAATTTTACTTTAAATTCATTTTAAAATTTTCCATGCAATATCTTGTCAGATATAAGTCGATATTTACGTCTCAGTTTCATGACTTTTTTAAAATCAGATCTGCGAGCTCCTGCGAGGATTTAAAAAAATATCACTTATATGAAAAATCGACGATTTTGAGCTTTCCAAAAATTGCCCCAAATGACAAATCGTAAATTCGAGAAAGACAAAAAAAATGGCGTTAAAATAGTTTTGGTTTATGCTGGTAACGAGAAGTATCGATTTATTCGTAACGATTTTATTTCTTTGTTACGTTAAAACTAAATAATCTTAATTACATTCCGTGTCGACGAGGATCGTTTCTATTTTATCCTCAAAATTAACAGATTTAACGGAGATTAAGGAAGATACGAACAAATCAATAAGACGATGACGACCGGATTTGTCCGATGGGAAAAAAACGTATCCGCGAAAATAAAAGAGTAATATTTTTTTCAAAAAAAAAAAACGTATACTACTCCGCTTTAAGAATCTTCAATTATCATGATTTTGTAAAAGATAAAAGAATTATTCGTTGCAAAATAGAAACGTGAAAAATGACTGTTTCGACTATAGAAAATCGGAGCTTGTACAATTTCATTTTTCAAGCTCAAAATTTAAAAATAATAAAAAAACATACAATTTTTATCGTTCATCGATTTTTGGCATGACAATTTCACGACGAAATGCGCCTTAAGGGTTGATTGTTTAGGCAACTTCAGCAATTCGTTTGCCAAAAAATAGCAACAACAAAAAATCTTGATAGAATTTTCCACGCGGTTTAATATCAATTATTTTTCGATCGACTTTTTTCCCAACAAGTGTTCATTGCGATTATTCTATATAAAAAAACAATAATAAATTATTAAACGTTATTGTACACTACTTACACGTTTATAGGCCTAAGCGCACATCAGCTTAACCGTTATTTTTGGTGATTGCTACGAATTGCGAATATTCGCAAAAAAAAAAAAATTCGCGGGTCTCAACTTGGGGAAGATCCCTAGATTAATATTCCGTTGTTTAATTTTTTAAATAATTATCATTATTAATTGTTTTTTTTTACAAATTATTGTCAACACGACGTGGACGTTCGTGATTCGTACGATAAATTTCCATCCGTGATGATGGAAAAAAAATGAGAAAAAAAGATACGAGTGACGAAGACGACGATTATCGAATTTCCATTTTTTTAAAACTTTGGTTGAATCGCGTTTAACATTTTTTTTTTACCTTTTTTTTTGTTTTTGAGAGTTTTCGCTATGATTATCGACTGACCTCGCGAATAATCGACTTTCCTCACAAGCGCTCGACATAATTGCCGGGAAAAGTGCCAAAGTAACCGGATCTCTGGCTCGAACCGACGTACCAACCGTCGTCGCATTTTTCCATAACGTAAACCGTGTCGCCTTCCTTCAACTCGAGCTCGTCCTCGTTCTGCGGCCTGTAGTTGTAAAGCGCCCTGTAAGGTATCGTCTCCGTGTGTGTGTCGATGTGAAGGGTCTCGTTTACAGGTGCAACGTGCAATTTGTTACCAACCATGCGTGGCTGCAATTAAAAATCGAAAAAATAAGTACAAAATTGTTGTCGTCGAAATTTGAAAGATCAATTCAATGTAATTTTACGTGCATTTAAAATTCCTACATTGATGAAAAATTCACCGCGATTGTAAATCACAATGAATTAATCGATATGAAGTCCACAAGAAAAGAAATTAACTTTTTTTTTTCATTGTGGCCAAAATTGAATTTTATCATTGAAATAGATATGCGGGTCATTCCATGTCAAATCGACCAAGAGTTGGAATCGATCCCTTTCAATTTCGATGAAATTTGGTCAGAAGTTTTCGTTTTTAACAGAACAAAGTTCTACCAAAGGAAAAAAAATTAAAAATTTGTTTTCGAAAGTTATGCAAAATTCAAAATTTCACAATTTTTCAAATCTTTCAAGTTTATTTTTTAAATATCTCGGAAACTATTATAGTTACGAAAAATCATTCTGAATTCGTCTTAAAGAGTATACTTGGGGGTTATGAAAAAAAATATTGCGAAATTTTTTTTTTTAAATGATGAATGTGGAGAATTTTGAATTTTCAAAAATCGTGAAAATCAAAGTTGGATATTAAATTTTTGGTTCAATTTTTTTATATAATACCTTGTACTGATCTTAAAAGATCCTGAAATTGTCAGAAAGATGTTTTTTGTTTTTTCAAAAATATTAATTTTTTAATTTTGGTAAAGAAAATTTCTTTTTTACCTCTCAGTCAAGTAAAGTTGAGCAATCATGTAGTTTTGTAATTGTGAGCAGTAAAAAAAATTAAAATTAACAGTATTTAGGTAAATAAAAAATTTTTTTTACCAAAATTCAAAAATGTATATTTTTGAAACAAAAAAACACCATCCTGAAAATTTTAGGATCTTTTAAGATCAGTACAAGGTATTATATAAAAAAAAAATTAACCAAAAATTTAATGTTGATCGTGGATTTACACGATTTTTAAAAATTCCAAATTCTCCAAATTCATCATTTTTCAAAATTTTTATTTTTTCAGAGCACCTCTTTAAGACGAATTCGGAACGATTTTTCGTAATTATAATAGTTTCCGAGATATTTAAAAAATAAACTTCAAAGATTTGAAAAATTGTGAAATTTTGGATAACTTTCGAAATAAAAATTTCAATTTTTTTCATTGGTTACAACTTCGTTTTGTTAAAAACGAAAACTTCGGACCAAATTTCATCGAAATTGAAAGGGGTCGATTCCAAATATTGGTCGATTTGACATGGAATGACCCATATTCAAAGGCTTTGCACATGCAGAGGGGTCGATTCCAACTCTTGGTCGATTTGACATGGAATGTTATACAAATTTAATTATCGAAATGAATAAAGTGAAATTTTTCACGCTCACTCAGGTCATTTGCATAGTAAAAAAGATGTTTGAAAATTCGACCAAAAAGAGTGGAATGGAAAAAAAATCTCAAAATTTCAGCATTATAATACAGTGAGAAATTAAGGACTAATTTCAAATCGAAAAGCGAGAGAAGCACCAAACTTTTTTTAAATGATATTTATCAAAATTCGGAGCATTGAGGGAAATTATTGTAACTAACGTCTAATTCTTTATAATATCACAAGGAACTTTATCAATTCTGCAAAAGTTTCAATGATCGTCAGTTTGATAAATTTTGAAAATATCTGGACTAAAAAAACGTATGTATGAAATAATGTCCACGGATAAAAATATATAAATATGGAAAAATATACAGAATTGTAGCTACGTTTCTGCGGGCAATTTGAGAAATTTATGAAGAATGTCGTCGTTGGTAAAAAAAAAATTGATAAAAATTGTCACGAGATCGCGTGTCTGCTGACCAGTGAATTATAATGGGGCTGGGTTGTGCTCATGTTGACCGGTATCGATGGCGTGTAATGATGGGCTCCCATGCTCATTTTTCCACCCGCAGAGCCATTCGATAATAGACTGTGAGCCGCCGGCGATGCAACCGGTTTGCTGCTCTGCACGGGAGTTTCTAAAAATAAAAATAAATAAATTTTTACAATCTCACGCGACGATTCGTGAATATTCGCGTTAAAGTTATCGTCGAAACTAGGGTTGCGAATTTTTTAATTCAAAAAATTTGAATTAAAAATTGAATTTTATAATTTTTAATTCAAATGTTCGGATTAAAAATTAAAGAATTCTTTTTTAATCCAAATGTTGGGATTCAGAATAAAAAAATTATTTTTTAATCCTAATGTTGGGATTAAAAATAAAAAAATTATTTTTTAATCTCAATGTTGGCATTGGAAATTAAAAAATTATTTTTTAATCCCAATGCTGGGATTAAAAATTAAAAAATTATTTTTTAAGCCCAATATTGGGATTAAAAATTAAATGATTATTTTTTAATCCCAATGTCGGGATTAAAAATTCAATAATTATTTTTTAAGGGCAGGCTAAACACCCTCCCCCCTGCCTTTCCGCTCTTGTGAGTGCGAGAGAGAGCGCCTATAGGGGTCCTGTGAGAGCGAGAGAGAGGGTGTTTAGCCTGGCCTTGATCCCAATGTCAGGATTAAAAATTAAATAATTATTTTTTAATGCAGTGGTCTGGATTAATTTTTTTAAAAGTATTTTTTAATCCTTATGGCGGGATTAGAAATTAAAAAATTATTTAATAATCCAAGTTCTTAGAATTAGCAAATGAATAAACAAAATTTAATCCAAGTGCTCATTCAATATCTTTTTAATGCATTATTTGCAACCCTGGTCGAAACTTGAAATTTCGTATTTACCGGATCTGTGACCAGGCTCGGTGATAACGTCAACGTAGGAGATCGGAAAAATTCCTTTGCGATTGCCTATTCGACCCTCGTACCAATTTTCATCGACTCTTCTCGTGACAACGACGAGTTCGCCTGATAAAACGAAATAAATATTCAATTATAAACCATGCTGTCGATTGAGCAGAATATTAAATTGTAAAGTATAGTAAGAGATGAAATGTAATTTGAAGTATTAAAGAATGATCAAATAAAAGAAACGTTAATGTCGAAAAAACTATCACCTTTGGCCAATGATAATTCGAGATTCGTTTGGGCGACGAAATTAAATTTCGCTCGTGCCTGACCTTCGTAGGGTTTTTTCGGGGTTGTTCTCACCCCGTCGTAAGGTAGAATCTGAAATAATAAAAATACTCCATGAATTAGAATTGATAAAATTAGCTCGAGAAAATAAATAAGAAAATATCTTTTTAATTATCCTCGGAAAAAATTGCAAGAAAAGGTTCTTCAGAAATTTTATTGTAATCGAGTTAAATTTTAAAGGCGTTAATTTGACCTTTAACTTCGAGGATGTGCAGTTTCGAGGATCCTCGATATTACGAACGTTCGATTTTTAAAACTTTTAATATCAAAGACTTCTAATTTGAGAACGCCTCGCAGGACATTTAACTACAAAATCGTCTAATTTTAAGGATCAATTGATTAAGGGAATGTTCTAGTGTAGAATTTTGAAAAAGTCGATTTTTTTTGCATATTTTCAGTGTTTGATGTCTCAAGAATGTACCCTCCAAAGGAAATTTAGAAATTCCAAATATTAACGGAGTTATAGCAGTAATTAGTAAGGTGATGCATATTTTCAGTGTTTGATGTATCAAAAATGTACCCTCCAAAGGAAATTAAAAAATTCCAAATATTAACGGAGTTATAGCAGTAATTAGTGAGGAAATGTAAGTATGTGTACTATGTGAGTAGATATGTATAGCATATGAAACCGAAATAAATCTAAGTACATAAAGTAGACTGCCTGCAGCTGCACTCAAATCTTTAAACGCGTTTTTCTCGAAACTACTTTTTTCGAAACGGTTGACATGATATCTCCAGTTGGAATCGACCGATTTAGTTGAAATTTTTTGTGGACTTTCTTTATACACCCCTCTATCGCCCCTACCAGATTTATCCCGAAATTTTGTTTTTAACTATTTTTAAAAAATTCACAATTATGAAAAAAAACGGCAAAAAATGATTTTTTTTTCAAACAGCCGCCATTTTGTGATTTTTTTTGGTCTGAGGTAGGGGCTATAATGACATTCTTCCTGATAAAGAACATATATATATATATTTTTTTTTTCAGATGCATAGAACGCCCGCAATCATGTCAACACGCAGAGGCCTTTTTTCCCACCCTCAATTCATCAGCCGGTATCTGTGAAGATATTGGATTTTTTTTCGCCAATTTTTTTGTAGAATGTTGAAGAATCAATAAATATGTGGTGAAAAAATGAATGCAAAAACATGTTGAGTTTTTTTTCCATAGCATGTTGAAAGATCCCTAAATTTTGGCTTTCTACACTAGAACAACCCCTTAAAGGACATGAAATTATGACGAGGTTTTTGGAAGGAAATTTTATACGGAGAACGTTAAGGATTTCAGGAAACTCCAAATTGGAGAGAATTTATTTTTGAGAAAATTTAATGATGGGAAAATTTTTGTTTGAGGATTTTCAACTTTAAGGATAATGAATTTTTGAGGATTCTAATCGAAATATTCATTACCTCGACGTAGTTGAACGGGAAAAGGCCAATCATTGCATTGTGCTCGCCCTCGTACCAATTCTTATCGACTTGACGACGAACGAAAATTAATTCGCCACGTCGAAAGGTCAATTCTCTCGAGGACTGACCGACAAAGTTGTAAAGTGCCCGAGCAACGAGACGAGGCTCCGGTGTCTGTTCCTGCGATCTGCTCCTGTAGCTGAGATCGTCACCGAAATCGTCATACCGATTGAGCGGTATCGGAGACTTTTGCGATGGTCTGCAATTAAATCAATTTTACATTAAAAACATTTCATTGAGAAAAACAATTATCAAGTGTTTCCAAACTTTAGAAAAATTATTTTATTAAATCATCTTGATTTTTTAAAAATACAATTGACAGCCTTTCGAATAATGGATTGGCAAACAAGGATCTCAATTAAAAATCTAAATTGAAATAATTATGGAAAATAATGGAAAAATCGTGGAAAAAAAATTATTTATAATTTTCAAGGATAGTTCGTGGCATTTTTTTCGAAATACGATTGAATCGACCTTGAATAAGGAATTATCAACTAAAGATATTTAGAAAAATATGTAAATGATTAATGTTGAAAATTGGTAATTATTATGAGCAAAAAATTATTTTTTATAAAATTTGAAAAAAAAATGTTTTTTAAATTTTTAATTCTTTTTTTGCTTACACAAAATTGTCCGTGTGACGACGAGAATTGATGTCGTGAAGCTCCTGAAGATACTTTCTTCGTCGTTCTTCCTGATAAACTCGTCGCATATTTTCGGCGCTTCGACGAGCCAATTCCTCCTCGCTCAAAATTTCTTTGGCTTCCTGGCGAACCGGTGAACGATAATGTATCGTCACCTCCCCCTCCACATATCGTCTCGGCGATTCTGTGCAATTTATAAAAACATTTTAAGAGTCGTAATAATCATTGACAATCAAGTCAAGTATTAATCTTAGCATAACCTCAAGTATAGTTTTCTTAAATTGTTGTAATCTCACAAAACCCTAACCCAAACCTGGGAAAACGATTTGATTTAAATTATTTTACCTAAAATAAATGGCTCAATAAGCTATTTATTAGGCTAATATTCGAATAATAAAAAAATGTCTTTTTTTATTTTCACAAAAATTAGAAAGTGCAATTATTTTTTTATTTATTATTAATCAGGAGAGAATATTCGTCAACGACGATAGATTTTTCTTTTCATCAAAATCATTCTACCTAATTCAATTTAGAAGTTAAAAAAAATTATACAGGGCAATTATTATTACTCAGAAGAGAATATGATCTCTACGAATGGGCACGTGAGATAAAAAAAATTGTTCAAGTTTCGTAGAAATTCGTACTTTACGGAGAAATTTTGTAATATAACTTCACCAATGAATAATTTTTTTTTACGTTTAGAAAAAAGATAATAGACGATTAAGACGAAAAATTGGTTAAACTAGTGGTGGAGTTTTTTTTAATTCAACGTGGTAGATTTAAAAAAATTGGACACACACACACACAAATATATGTGTACGTGTGTGTCTAATGTGAAACAGCTGGTGGTGTAATTCGACGTGCGCCGCCTGCCGATGAGCGCAAATTAGTATTAATTAAGCGAATCGGCTCGTGAGCCGTTTCAGGCCATTCGCGATATGACATATTTTACAATAAATGGGGCAGCCGAAATACAAGTTTGCACATAAAATATTGCACCCCTGCGTCCAATGATAAATTGTTTTTGTGTGAATATTGATCTTGAATATTTGAAATTAAAAATTGATATCAAATATTTCTATAAATACTGAATCACAATAATTTTTAAAAAATCCTAATGAATAATAATAAATAGTAACAATTTTTACAAAAATTTGTTCGTTTTTCATTTTTTCTCAAATTAGTTTATTTGCTTTTATCTTGAATATTTGAGATTAAAAATTGATACTAAATATTTGTATAAATATTGAATGATAAAAATTTATTTAAAAAATTATAAATAATAATAAATAGTAACCATTTTTGGCAAAAATTTGTTTATCACTATTTTTTCTCGGATTAATCGATTTTTCCTCGTTTAGTCGATCAATCGATCTCGAGAGGGTGATTTTTTTATCGAGAGGGAATTCCTTTCTGCCTAAAGCGGTTAATTAGGGCAAAATTGGATCGCGCTGTAACGTGTAACCTATTTTAAGAGGCGATATGACCACTCCGTTAATGTATTTAGCGGCCAATCGGTAGGGATTCCTCCGAGGTGTTCAACATCGATGATTCAGTGGAAAATAAAATATTACGAGTAATTGCATTTAGAGCTTAACTTCGCATATAAAAATAATTTGACGGAAAAACCCCTGAATAAATTATTTAAACGTTCGAAGAGATTTTTAGTTTATGGTGGGGCTTTTTTTGGAGTTGAGATTTGTAAAATTCAGTTTATATTTTTCACTTCGTCTTTTAATAGTGAATTTATTATTGCGTGAAACGTGATTCACTCGAGGAATTTTTATTGCACAATAAAATATTGCATAATTGTAAACATTGGCTCGCGGTCTTTGGTTTTATATTACGAATACGAGTTGCATCACGTGAATGACTCCGCTGACTCAAAGAGAGAGAAAGAGAGAGAGGGAGAGAGAGAAAGAGAGAGAGAGAGAGAGAGAGAGAGAAAGAGGAAAACCCAAGAAATCGTGTCTGTTGAATAAGATATTGAACTGAAATATTTTTTTCGAAACTTTTTCGTCTCTTTAATATTTATCAAACTTTCCACTTATGGATGAAATAAATTATTTAAAAATCACATCACCAAACAAATTATTAACTTTATTAATTTATTGTACGTTTGTTTTTGAAAAAATATTGTATTTCGTTATTATTTATTATTCTATCGAATTTCAGTTTGTAAATAAAAAAAAGTTATTTAGGAAAATTTTGCATCTTAACTTTCTATTAGTGAATGAAAGGTGTTGTTAAAAAACCAAATTAAAAAAAATTCAAGTCAGAGAAACATTGTCTTAACTGAAAAAAAAATATTCAGTTTCTCGAATTTCATTTATTTTTAAGCACCAAATTACTAAATTTCCATTGCCTGTTTTTACTCTACATTAAAATATTGCAATTAAATTAAATTAATTAAAAATAGAATTTAATTGAAATAATTATCGAGTCTTAAAATGTACTCTCAAATTTTCAATTTGTTTAATTAAATTAATTAATCAATTTGTCGAATAAATTAAGATCAAAGAAATTCTACATGATTTAACAATTTTCAATAGCATTAATCACGATGATGCAATCGAATATATACCTCTTATCGTGACATCACAAATAAAATCCTTTTATTTCCTTCGCGAGACGTAGAAGAGAAAAAATAGAAAGCAAAGCAATTCGCGAATAATCGAGTTTCACGGATAAATCTCACTCACTGCGCGCGCGAAAGCTCCGATATATCGCGTGGTCAGCGAGGCACTGAAGCGAGAGTGTTGACGTTTCTACTGTTTCTAGTCGATGAGCAATATTTCCCCCTTAATCCCGTATTTGCCAGTGTCGCTATTTTCGCGCACGCGCGCCAATTATTTATACACGATATCGATAAAATGACGTTTCTTATTCTTCTCATATTAATAATATAATAAATAATTATATTAATTATTAATTAATAATTTATTATTATTAATTATATTAATATTATTAATTGATAATATTAATAATATTATTATATTAATAATAATAAATAATATTATTATATTAATAATAATTAATTAACATAATATTAATTATTATTGCATTTTTTAATATCAATCAATAATTTATGTATGGAACATTCCAGGTTGAATCGCACAATTTTGGCACTCGAGCTTTTCTCTGGCAAAATACTTTGCAGTTAAATTTTTTCCGTTCACGAATAAAATGTTTTCTAATTAATACACTTTTTTTAACTCCCCAACTACTTAAAATGTTGATCGCATTTGATGTGTGACCTTCAATCAGTGATTGGCAGTATCGATTTTTTCGTAAACGATATTGATTATATTAATCATTTTTTTTGAAATATCAATAATT
This sequence comes from Alloplasta piceator, assembly GCA_946863875.1. NCBI lineage: Eukaryota > Metazoa > Arthropoda > Insecta > Hymenoptera > Ichneumonidae > Alloplasta > Alloplasta piceator. The sequence continues at coordinate 3,009,583 of OX333074.1, forward strand.
AGTCAAATAATATTACCAATTTTTTATAAAAATTTGGAATTAGTGGAAAAATATTAGTAATTTTTTCAAAAAATTAGGAATTAGTAAGAAAATATTACCAATTTTTAGAAAAAAATTATAGTAAATAGTGACAAAATATTTCTAATTTTGCCAACAAAATTAGTAATTAGCGAAAAAATATTACCAAGTTTTTTTCTAAATATAGTAATTGGTAAAGAAGATATTACTAATTAATGTAAAAAAAGGAATTTGTAGAAAAGTATTGTGTATATTTACGTACTTGTTTGTACGGATTGCGTCATGGTTATAAGCTCAAACAACTCTATTAAAAAGTTGTTTTATTTTTTATAATAACTAGAACCTCAATAAACCTCAATAATAACTAGATCTTTTGAATATTTCACACATTAGTATTTATTGCATCGAATGTCATACGATTTCACATAAGTTATTATTAATACGAATATTTAATCAGTTCCTATCAAAAATCGCATTAGTAATTTTTATTTATTATTTTTTCCAAAATTAATACAACATTTCTCCCCAGATTAGAGATTTTTTTGCTTATTCAGCAATATCTTTCTCGCTAATTACTAATTCTTGGAAAAAATTAGTAATATTTTATCGTTAGTTACTCATTTTTTTTGAAAAATTACAAATGTTTTGTCACTAATTACGTATTTATTACAAAAATTAGTAATATTTTGTCACTAATTACTAATTTTTAGAAAAATTCAAAATCTGTTCCCGCTAATTACTAATGTTAAAAAAAATAGTAATATTTTTTTGCTAATTATTAATTTTTCAAAAAATTGGATAATAAAGATAGATAGATTTTTTTTGCCGATCACTGCTTTCAGTTCCCAAAAAAATATTTGATAATACATAAAACATAATAATCGTAGAATTAAAAATTTATGAAATTTTGAATTGTCAATTTTTCATCCTAATAATGGATGTAAAATTAATTTAAAATTTCAATAAATCCATAACTCTCAATCGGTAATCGTAGATTGAAATTTTACCAAAAATTATAACAATAATTATTAAAAAATCATAAATTATGCTCGATTTAAAAAATTTGCTCTACATAAAAATAACGATTATTCGTTGTGGAGGGAAATAAAAAATGAGACAGTACTTTCGCTGTAGATTACAATCGACCCCGACGAGGTCCCGTAGCACCTTTTTTCCTTTTTTTTTTAACAAAACCCGTTAACATCGAACAAAGTGTGTACCGAGATGCGAAATGAACGTGAATAATACATGTACGACCGTGAAAGAGGGAGAAGGGAAAGAGAAAGAAAGAATGGAGAATATTTTACTGACTGTACGGGATCGGCCCGTAGACCAATGGAAGCGTGGTTCCGTTTCCGGGAGTCGTTGAGCCGATCTCTGACTTCCTCCTCGTTGAATTTGGACTCGAGTGACTTCTCGATTCCTCATTGTCGTTATTCCAATCGTTGATCTGTAAACTTCTCGATGAGCCGAATTTTTCGGAATTCGGTGATTCCTCGAGATCGACACGATCGAGAAGATCGTTAAGGGAGTTGCTGAAATTATTCACGAGCTGGGGCGATCGTAAATCATCGTTATTCGGCGCAAAAGCCTTGCCGTTATTATTCGTCATGCCGATTTTTCGACATTTCGTTGGACTGGACGATCGCGAAAGATTTACCGATTTTTCGAAAAGATTCTGTTCGATCATCGTCGCGCTGGAATGATCGGCCGATTTTTTCTTCCCACTGGAATGATCGGCCGATTTTTCGTTTTCACGGAAATGCTCGGCCGATTTTTTTTTCTCACTGGAATGATCGGCCGATTTTTTGTTTTCACTGAAGTGATCGGCCGATTTTATCTTCTCAGTGGAATGATCAGCCGATTTTTCGTATTCACTGAAATCGTTACCAGGCAAAACCCTGAGAATTTCCCTCGACGATTCGTCAAAATCTTTCAATGGCGTCACTTCGATCGTATAATTGTTCAACAATTTTCTTTCCTTCTCCAGACTCTCACTCCAGCGTCGATCGATCTTCGTCAGATCCAAAGGTGGCGGAATATTTTTGATTTTTTCCAATTTCGTCGCGACGATCGGCGTTGACAATAACGATCTCGAGCTTTCGGGAACGTTTGCTCGACTCGCGAAATACTTTTCATTCCCATCGAGAGAATCAGCGCGATCGTGAATGATCGATTTTTTCGAAAAATCGGCAATCATCGAGGATTCAAGATCGTCGGTGTAAAAATCGTTATCATCGCAATCGGAGGATCGATATTCGATCGTCGATTTAACGGGTTGGGGCAAAAAACTGCAGATAAACGGTGCCGATTCCGCATTTTTCGTCCGATCGGCGGAGATTTCCAATTCGGGCGAATTGGGAAATTCGATTCTCGATTTTCTACCATTCGTGCTACTCGCACCCGATTGATTGCTCTGACTCGTCAGAGTTTCGGTACTTCCAAAACCGATGTTGCCAGAATTTTTCGTACATTCCAAACGATTTTTCATCGTCGAAATATCGCGACGATGATTATCATCCTCGTTCTTGACTTGCCGATTTTCCATTATCACATTTTCCGGATTTTCACCGTTAATCGGCATATCGGCGAAAAATTTTCTCCTCAATAATCGATTGTGCTCGAATATTTCGTGAAGTCTCTCGCGACTGCCGCGATACTCCGAATTATCGGCCGAAAGATCGATAATCGGCGATCGATCATTCTGGGAAATCGGTTTACCGATCGCGGAATTATCACGATAAAACGTCGTACCGGAAGTGCGAGTCTCTCGTCTCAATCTGCTCGTTGAATCGACGATTTTATCGTCGAAATCGGTACTTCGAGATCGATGATTATCGGGGCGAGATAAATTCCGATCGTTCGAGTGAAAATCGTCATTAACGACATCGGCGGTTCTGTAAAGACCCGATAATGAGGATGTCCTCGTTGTCGCGTTATTTTCCGAGTTATTTGTGAAACGATCGCGTTCGGTAGATTTATTTTTACCGATTTTTTCCTTTCCCTCACTCGGAGAGTGCTCCACTGGACCGAAATAATTTTTCTCAAATTCCGTCGGTGGTTTTCGGGGTTCAATGATCCCGGCTCGAGTGACTGACGCGTAATTATCGCGGGATCTCCGGAGTTCGTCGAGATCGTCGATCTTTCGTTGCGGGACTAACGTCGCCGACGAGCGTAAATTTTCGCTGTTCGTCAGACGAACGTAAACGAGATCGGGTTTCGTCGCTTCCGGCAACGAACGTCTCAGCGTCATCGAACGTTCGTGCCTCGACGCATTATCGTTCTTCTTCAAAGACGATTTTCGATTTTTCGCACGATCGTTCGCGCTGATCCTCTCGAGATTAACGATCTCGCAGGTCAAACCGTGCCACTGATGACTCGCCTCGAGATCCTCGATCCTCGGAAGGATCTGAACTTTACGGCGCGTCGATTCCATCGATTTTTCTTCTTCAATACCGATTTTTCAAATTTTCCCGACAGTCGAATTCGAGAGAAATTTCACCTTTCACAAAATTTAGTGCGCATCGAAAATTTGTAATTGTTCAATTTTTCACATTTTCCGATCGTTTTTTTTCAACCTTCTGTAAATTATTTGAAAACAACTTTTTCTACGTATTTTTTTGGTACGATTGGATTTATCTTATTCAAATCACTCTTACTCAAAATAGAATTTTGATTTTATTATAAATATACACAAAAATGTTTTTTTGAATCGATTAAAATTAAGAAGCCTCGATAATTAAAAAAATTAAATTGTTTATTTTTAGAACGATAATTTCACTGTTCGAAGAATAATTCCAAAAAAATGGTAAAGAACTATCAGAAAGACGAAAAAATTGTGCGAGTCTTTCTCTAAACTTTTTTTATTTATATATTTTTTTGTTCGCGTTGTTTCATGAGTAAATAAGAAAAATGAAAGTCAAAAGGAAATGCTTTTGAAGGTGCTCGCTTGGTCGAGCGCTCGCGAAGAAGACGCTCGTTGTACTGCACGTTTTCTGCGCGGAGGTTATAAATCCCGAAAGAAGATCGGCGAACGACGCGGCGAGGAAAATCGCGAACCAAGCGATATATATGTATGAAATATTAGAGCGGCAGTATTTCGATTTTTATTTCTCAATTGCGAATTTCATTGGCTAAAATAGTGTTTTAATTTATTTTATTGGGCGTGTTTTTATTAATTATATTAACGCTTTTTGTAATGACATTGGTCATATTTTCTCATTTTTAGTCTTTATGAAAGTTTTTTCGAAATTTTTAATATTTTGATTTTTTTAATGATTTTTTTAATTCGAAATTATTTCAAAATTTATTGAGTTTTGAACTTATTTCGAGAATATCAGAGGATGGCCATTTTTCCCTATGTAACAATTTTGCCCCACCTTCCCCTATAAATAAATATATGAGGCATTCCACGTCAAGTCAGCCACCCCATTTTTTGAAATCGCCAAAAATGGCGTACAAATTTTTAGAAAGAAGTTCTAACTATCAAGAAAATTGGTGATTTTTTTCGAATTTTTAAATTACATTTTTTAGTCGGAAAAAAATACAATAAATTTGTTTGTCCCATTTTGTAACTCGAAAATTATTCATCGTACGAAAAAAAACGTAGAACATAAAATTTAGGATTTTCAACGTGCTTTTCATTGAAATTTTTTACGAACTCTTCCGAAAGGAGTATATGCCATTTTCGGAGCAAATAATATTTTGATTTTTTTTTCTCAGAATTGATAAAACTGGCGTAGTGGAGAATCCATTATTTCAAATGCATTTTTATTGATACAATCTATGATTATAGAGTGATTTAAACGAAATAGTGTAGATATAGATATTTTATCATTATTAATCGTAGACAGGGAAAAATAATAAAATAATCTCATTTTGATACTGCGAAGACGATTCCAGGAACAAAGCAGTATCATTGCTTAATTCCCAAAAATCATGCCCTGATCGAACTAAAAAAGTACTCATTGGCCATAGAAATGTCGGTGTATTCAAAGAGGGTAAATAAACTATTTTTTGCAGTCGAGAGACGTGAGTAGCCTTTGACTCTAATTTGAATAGACTTTATCGGTGTACATGGGTCCATTGATAAAGTTTATTAAAATGTACAAAAAGATATTTAAAAAAATAAAACTGAAAAAAGTTGAAAAAAATAGAAAAAGTACAAAAAATGAATAAAAATGCGGGCTTTAGAAAATATCTATGGATAGTCTCAACCCTGTTAATGCACAGAGAAATTTGTGTATTCATTTGGGATGAAAAACGCATGGGAAGGAATGGATTCTCCACCGAGTCCATTTTTTTATAGTCTGTAAATATATGAAGTAAAAAACTGTTAAAATTATAGACAAATCGAAGATGTCAATTCTGAGAAAAAAAGTATCAAAACATTATTTGCTCCGAAAATGGCATATAGAGCTTTTGGAGGAATTCGCAAAAAATTTCAGTGAAAAGTACGTTGAAAATCCTAAATTTCCTGTTGTACTTTTTTTTTCGTACAATGAATAATTTTCGAGTTACAAAATGGAACGAGAATTTTTGTTGTATTTTTTTCCGGCTAAAATGTGTAATATAAAAATCTGAAAAAAATCACGAATTTTCTTGACAGTTAGAACTACTTTATAAAAATTTGTATGCGATTTTTGGTGATTTCAAAAAATGGAGAGGCCGACTTGACGTGGAATGCCTCACATATATATTCTCTCGTTGCCTCGGGGTAAAAAAACAATAGCAGCGAGTTTGGCGCGATGCTTCGCCGATCGGTTAAGATCGGCAAATGTGTGCATTATACAGACACGAGAATTTTACGACCTCGTTCGTGCGGATCGTCCAAACTGCATTGGAAAAAAATTACCCGGGGCAAAATGGGACACCGAAGAAAAATCTATCACCGCGATTGTAATCACATATCGATTCCCCAACTATCATTTCATAAAGAATCGCATGTAGTAAAAGAAAAAAAATACCATTTACTATCGTTATAATCAAGGTCTGCGAAAAGCGGGATAAAATGAACTACCTCGAAAAATCCGCTATTTCAAGTTTCGAAACAAAGACAAGAAATGTCCCTTAATGCCTGGATTTCGAAAAAAATAGACTGAATAGAATATTAATCGTATGTAAAGAAGATCCCGTTTTCGATGGTGATATTAATCATGGTTTGGGAAAATCGGGGAAAAATGGACCACTCCTGAAAATTGCTTATTTTTAGGTACAAAATATAAAACAAAGTATTACCTTTATCGATTGAATTGATTGATATATCGAAAGATTTACATAACGTGGATTTACTCCCTCTAAAATTGATGATTTAGCACGTTTAAAAATTCTTTTTTTTTTCGGTGGTCCATTTTGCCCCAGTTTCTCCTTGAAATTACCAAAGGAGGAAACCTGCAGTGAAGAGAATCTCTGGGATCGCTCGGTATGCATGATAGAGCCTTGGCAAGAGCACACGAGACTCATTCACGAGACGAGAAGACAGAAAGAGAGAGAGAAAGGTTCTCATGGCGTCACGCTGTTCAAAACACGGAGATTGTTTATCGAGAAACGAGAAAGGCTACCGGAAGAATCTCGCCTAAGAGAGGATCGGCCCTCCCGAGCTCCGATCTAGTCTTTTTCATATAAAACTCTATCTTAGATGCAATTTAATTTCTTTAACAAAAATGTTTACTCATAAATAACGAAGAAATTTGTTCGAAAAAATGCATCGCGCCAAATGATTTTTTGAAAAATTTCCAATCAAAACAAAACTACTCACTCAAATCAAAGAATTGAATTTAATAGCGATGATACTAATTCAGAATAAAAATTGAAAATAAAAAAACATGAATTTCAAAAATCCAGCCAAAAATATCAATTCTTAAAATTGGAAAGTTATTCCTTATTTGATGAATAAAAAATTTCACGATAAAAAAGATAAATTTTTTGTAAATTTTAAAATCCGTTTGAGAGCAGCAATTTTCAAGAATCTGGCAGATAATATTGATTTCTAAAATTGATGAATTATTCGTTATTTGATGATCACAAAATTCAAAATAAAAATAACTGAAAGGGAAAATTGGCATTTTTTTCAATTTCAGAAAACTGAAAATATGAATTTCTAAAATTGAAAAATTATTCATTATTCAATCCTAAAATTAAAGAAATATTCGACACCAGGATGCAAATACTCGAGACTATAAAATTTGTTGCTACACGAGATTGCTCTCTTTTCCATTGTTCTCTCTCTCTCTCTCTCTCTCTCTCTCTCTCTCTCTCTCTCTCTCTCTCTCTCTCCTCTCTCTTTCTCTCTCTGCGAAGAGAGCCAAACCTCTGATTAGCGCAACACACTCGATTGTACAGGCAGACATTTTTATTCTTTCTCTTATTTCCCTTGTGTCGGTAAATTATCTTTTCTTCCCTCGCCCTCTCTTGATGATAGTTATTTACACGAGAGTAAAATCGAAGGTCGAAACGATTTAGCGAGAGATCGAAGAGCGAACTTCGAAGGATATGTATAATATATGAAGAATTCCCCAACAATTCGACAACTTTATTTTTTAAATTATTAAAAAATTAATTTAAATTACATTAATAATTTAATTTTCATTAATTATTACAATTTATTTTTAATAAATCGTTTTTTTTTTAATTATAATTATTTTTTAATTACTTTTTAATCAATTTTATTTTTACTTGAAACTCTCTTTTTATTAATTTTCATTTTTAAGATTGTACAGTTGGGCCCGAAAAATAATTAGTAAAATAAATCACTACTAAAAATAACTACAATTCTTTTAAACCTCAATAACTCATTTTTTCCAACTACGATAATTGTAACAAAATTTCTAAAATTTGTATTCATGATATTTTCGATAAGATCTTATTATTAATCACAATTCCGTCCACTCTAGTTCTATCTGCTATCTCAGGAGTTCGTTCTCGGGTTTTTCAAATCTCATTTACATTTAAACACGATTAAAAAGGGAAAAACATTTTTTTTCATTTCAAAATTATGATTTCTCTTTCCAGATCCAGTCGGCGATGTTGTTTTTATTCGACAGTCAATTAATTGATGTGTAAACAAAAATGGACGCGGATGCTAGGGAAAAAAAATATCTATGGAGAATCGAAAATGAAATTAATCACGTACTGACACGCGAGGGAAATAGAAAGCGCCGATGCCGCCTGCAGCAACATATGGGATATAAATATGTGTATCTATATACAAAATATACATATATACCTATATTCACGACGTCGAGCAATCGCTAATTAATACCGCACCGCTCGCGCTAATGGCGAACCGGAAAATGAAACTCTCCCTCTTGTTAAGTCGCGGACGTTAATCCTCTCCCTCTACCTGACGCCACCCGCACTCGCATTGCCACGAAAGTCGAAGTGATTAGGAACACGCTTGTAATTGGGTTAGTTGGTAATATCGGCGTTCCGCATCATGTGAATTGGAAGGAAAAAAAATTGCCATCGCACGCGAGACAATTAAAAACGATATTTCATGGTATTCGGATTTTTAGCTATCCCTTCCAAAAGCCATAAAAGTCCCAAAAAAGGTCACACTGATAACGATAAAATGGGGATGATTTTTCGAAATTTGAATCGGCAAATCAAACTGTACCAATAATTGAAATTGTATTTGAAAATAATGCAAGACACTGATTTTAGGTTTTATTATATATTGGATTGATCTCAGGATTTTAAGATTTTAGGATTGTGAAATTTTTAGATTTTAGGATTGTAGAATTGATTTTAGGTTTAATTGTAGAATGTATTTATAGAAGTATGTATTGATTTCAGGGTTTGTTATATTGGATTGATTTCACGATAAAATGGGGATGATTTTTGTAAATTTGAATCAACAAATCAAACTGTAACAATAATTGAAATTGTATTTGACAATAATGCAAGGCTGATTTTAGGGTTTATTATATTGGATTGATTTCAGAATTTTAAGATTGTAGGATTTCAAGATTTTAGGATTGTGACATTTTTAGATTTTAGGATCGTAGAATTGATTTTAGGTTTTATTGTAGAATGTATTTATAGAAGTATGGATTGATTTCACGACAAAATGGGGATGATTTTTGTAAATTTGAAGCAGCAAATCAAACTGTAACAATAATTGAAATTGTATTTGAAAATAATGCAAGACTGATTTTAGGGTTTATTATATTGGATTGATTTCAGGATTGTAAGATTGTGGAATTTTTAGATTTTAGAATTGTGAAATTTTTAGATTTTAGGATTGTAGAATTGATTTTAGGTTTAATTGTACAATGTATTTATAAAAGTATGGATTGATTTCAGGGTTTATTATATTGGATTGATTTCACGACAAAATGGGGATGATTTATGTAAATTTGAATCAGCAAATCAAACTGTATCAATAATTGAAATTGTATTTGGAAATAATGCAAGACTGATTTTAGGTTTTGTTATATTGGATTGATTTCAGGATTGGAAGATTGTAGGATTTTAAGATTTTAGGATTGTGAAATTTTTAGATTTTAGGATTGTAGAATTGATTTTAGGTTTAATTGTACAATGTATTTATAAAAGTATGGATCGATTTCAGGGTTTATTGTATTGGATTGATTTCACGATAAAATGGGGATGATTTTTGTAAATTTGAAACAGTAAATCAAACTGTATCAATAATTGAAAATAATGCAAGACTGATTTTAGGTTTTATTATATTGGATTGATTTCAGGATTTTAAGATTTTAGGATTGTGAAATTTTTTTATTTTATGATTGAAGAATTGATTTTCGGTTTAATTGTAGAATGCATTTATAGAAGTACGGATTGATTTCACGATAAAATGGGGATGATTTTTGTCAATGGAAAACGAGACCCGAGTGTTTGATAACGGAGTGCACAAGTGGACGCCCCTCTCGACTTATGATTCTAGAAGTAGAGTCTCAGAGAGGCCTGAGAACGGTGTTACTTGTACTCTCTCATTCCGTCACACCATCGTTCTATTTCTATGACGAGCGAGTCCGTGTAACCCCGTGCAAACAACGCGTCTTGCATATATCACAAGTGTCCCGTTGTTACAATGGGCATGTGGGGCAAGTTTCTCTGAATAATGGCCAATGAATTATTTACACGATGAAGAAATTTCGCACCGGGCCTTAATATCGCGATTCGGCTGCTTTAATTGCGAACAATGGGACAATAAGGGCTGCCACAGGGAATCTTGACTTTCGTTTGTTACTTAAGAAAAAAAATATAGAGGATAAGGGTGAGTAAACTTGAGTAGAATGAGTGGATTTGAATCGGTAAATTGAACCGTACCAATTATTAAAATTGTATTTGATAAAGATGGATTTAGGTAGTTGTAGGATAGATTTTAGAATGTATGTATTGAATTGATTTCAAGATTTTAGGTTTTTAGGATTGTGGGATTGATTGTAGGATTCATTTACAGAATCTATCAGGAATCGATTTGACACCATTTTTGGATTGATTTATGAACTTGAGTAAACTTGAGTAAATTTGAATCAGTAAATCAAACTGTACCAATCATTCAAGTGATATTTGAAAATAATGCAAGACTGATTTTAGAATGTATTATATAGGATTGATTTCAGGATTTTAAGATTTTTAGATTGTGAAATTTTTAAATTTTAGGGTTGTAGAATTGATTTTAGGTTCACTTGTAGAATTTATTTATAGAACATGTAAAATGTGTAGCATTATTTTAATTGCGTTGCAATTACGAATATTATACATGTAGAATCGACCGCGAATTAATTCAACACAATTTTTGAATTAACTCACGAACTTGAGTAACTTGAGTAAATTTGAATCGGTAAATCCAACTGTAACATTCATTAAAATTGTATTTGTAAACGATTTAGGATCGATTTTAGAATTGTATAATTGATTTTAGGATTGATTTGTAGAACACCTAAAATGTGTAGAATTGACTCAACGTAGAATGTACAATTAATTCTACACATTTCTAACGTTCTAATTTCGAAGAGAAAGTTCGATATCAATATCCTACATGAAAAAATAAATTTGCTACGTTAACTATGTAAAATTGATTCAACATGTACAAAATATTGAATCGATTCTACATGTTAAACGCATAAAATTGTTTTATCCTACACAAATCCGACACAAATTTTAAATTCTACACAATGATTGTGTAGAATTATTCAGAGATATTGTTCGGGAAAAATTTATTCTACACATTGATCGTGTAGAAATAATTCTACACTGTTATAATGTAGAAATAATTCTACACTGCAATAATGTAGAATTATTTCTACACATTGATCATGCAATATTTATTCTACACTCTGGCAATGTAGAATTAATTCTGCGCATTGATCGTGTAGAATTAATTCTACACTCTGATAATGTAGAATTAATTCTACACATTGATCTTGTAGAATTTATCGTGAAATTCATGTCAAAATCTTGCGAAAAAAATCTCAGTGCATAAGTTTCAGACATTTTTTGTCAATAAGAACTAAAATTGATAAATCAATTCCCATCAATTCTACGCTCTTATCGATGCTCCACGATAAACGTCTGTGTAATTGCACACGGTAATTTACGATGTGGAACGATAAATACGATTCATCGTATAAATTGATCCATCGACGTACAAATGATGAAAAAAAACTACTTCAGTAAAATATCCTCTCGTCTCTCCGTTGCGTGCGATTAAATGAATATTTATCGCTCCGAGCATTCATCGAGCCATCTCGCATAAATCGCACTCAATTGTCCCAAGGTTACGTCGAAAGCATCTTGATTAAAGTTACGTCAAAAAAAAAAAAAGTCGCACGATGTAATTCAGAAGAATTTATTTTCGCGCACTCGAGCACTTTCACGTGTAATTTTTATTTTCCGAAAACAGGGGAAATTTTTTTTTCCAATCTTCCAGATTGTCGCACCGATCCGGTCACAAACACTCTTTTCGTCGCACCAAATTACGTCGCTCGTAAAAATTTTCCCACGTTGAATGAAAATTAAAAAAAAAGAAGGGAAAACAGAGCGAAAACGTCAACGCGAATTTTCACTAGCTCCTCAATTATTTTACGATTTTTTTTCCCCGTTGTTTCAACAGGAGAGATTAAAGGAGGGAAAAACGAAAACGTTTCCGTCGAGACGTCCGTGAAGCGTCTGCGGTTCCGCGAGTCGCGACTCGCCGAAAAGGAAGACGCAGAAGACGAAGAAGAAGAAGGGAGGAGGAAGCGAGGAAAACAAAGTGGAAGAAGATTCTCGCCCCACTTCTTACTATCTCGCTCTTCGGTTCTCGTTGATAATGTACCGCTTGTAAAAACACTTCCTTTTTTTACAAAAAGCACATTGTCTCGTGTCTTTTGACGCCTGACGACAAAATTGAGAGAAAGAAAAGGAATTTTCTTATTTTGATTTTTAGCTCTGAACGTTTCTATTTCGAGGAACTTCCTCCGAGCGTTGGCACTCGTGCTTTGGATTATTCACTCACTTCTATTGCATATATATTTCGTCACAGTTCCGTCATCGGCGTAATTGACATACGGATATTATATATATAGAAAAGTGGGGCAAAATGGACACTATAAGAAAATAGCGCAGCGAGGACGCTGCGCTCAGTGTAAACTTGTTTGCTTTGTTTTCTAATAATACCGTTTTTATTGATTAGATTGTGCGTTGGAAAAAAAAAAATTGAGGGGCAAAATCGACCACCCTGAAATTTTTTCGCAAAATTCAAATAAATGAGGAAAAAAGTTGGAAAAACGATTTTCTCAGCTTCTCACATCACCTTGATATTCAAGAAACTTGGACCGAGCTGCTTGGCGTATTTTTGCAATTAAATTTTTGGCAAAATTCAATTTTAATCGTAGTTGCATTGTCAAATATTATTTTTACGATTATGGAGGTGGGCCATTTTACCCCCGGTAGCTCATTTTGCTCTGGCCCTCGGATTATCAAAGTATTTTAGTAAAAGTGGGTTGTTATTATACTATTAGAGTATGTTGGCGTTTTTTTTCTAATGTGTAAAATGACGATTTTTCAAAAAAGATTTTCAACGTTTGATGAACTTTTGAAATCTAGATCTCATTTTGCGTGGGTGAGTCTATCAAGGTATGTCAACACAAATTATAATATTTTTCATATTTTCTAATTTTTTGAATTTTTTTAAGTATTTTATATACATAGATATATATCTTGTCGTTTCCCTAATTAAAAAAAAGTTTTTTTGATAATTTTTTAAGGTGTTCATTTTGCCCCCCTTTCCCCTATATTTAAATATATGAGGCATTCTACGTCAAGTCAGCCACCCCATTTTTTGAAATCGCCAAAAATCGCATACAAATTTTTAGAAAGTAGCTCTATCAAGAAAATTTGTGATTTTTTTCAGATTTTTAAATTACATTTTTTAGCCGGAAAAAAATACAAAAAATTTGTTTGTCCCATTTTGTAGCTGAAAAATTAATCATCGTACGAAAAAAAAGTACAACATAAAATTTAGGATTTTCAACGTGCTTTTCACTGAAATTTTTTACAAACTCCTCCGAAAGCTCTATGTGCTATTTTCGGAGCAAATAATGTTTTGATATTTTTTTCTCAGAATTGACATCTTCGATTCGTCTGCAGTTTTAACAGTTTTTTCTTGATGTATTTGCAGACTATAACAAAAATTAGCGTAGTGGGGAATTCATTATTTCAAATGCATTTTTATTGATACAATCTATCATTATAGACTGATTTAACGAAATAGTGCAGATATTGATATTTTATCATTATTAATCGTAGACAGGGGAAAATAATAAAATAATCTCGTTTTGATACTGCGAAGACGATTCCAGGAACAAAGCAGCATCATTGCTTCATTCCCAAAAATCATGCCCTGATCGAACTAAAAAAGTACTCATTGGCCATAGAAACGTCGGTGTACCCAAAGAGGGTAAATTAATTCTTTTTTGGAATCGAGAGACGTGAGTCGCCTTTGACTCAAATTTAAACAGACTCTATTGGTGTCCATGGTCCATTGATAAAGTTTATTAAAATGTACAAAAAGATATTTAAAAAAATAAAAATGAAAGAAGTTAAAAAAATAGAAAAAGTACAAAAAATGAACAAAAATGCGGGCTTCAGAAAATATCTATAGATAGTCTCAACCCTGTTAATGCACAGAGAAATTTGTATATTTATTTGGGATGAAAAACGCATGGGAAGGAATGGATTCTCCACTAAGCCAATTTTTTCATAGTCTATAAATATATCAAGTAAAAAACTGTTAAAATTACAGACAAATCGAAGATGTCAATTCTGAGAAAAAAAATATCAAAACATTATTTGCTCCGAAAATGGTATATAGAGCTTTCGGAGGAGTTCGTAAAAAATTCAGTGAAAAGTACGTTGAAAATCCTAAATTTCATGTTATACTTTTTTTTTCGTACGATGAATAATTTTTGAGTTACGAAATGGAACAAGAAAGTTTCTTGTATTTTTTTCCGGCTAAAATGTGTAATATAACAATCTGAAAAAAATCACGAATTTTCTTGACAGTTAGAACTACTTTATAAAAATTTGTATGCGATTTTTGGTGATTTCAAAAAATGGGGTGGCCGACTTGACGTGGAATGCCTCATATATATATATATTGCGGTATGCTTGGTTGTTTCAAATTTTCTTTCGTCCCAGTCGAAGCGGTTACGACACTTGAATAAATATATACTTTTTTTTTTCAAGACAATAATATTTCGAACAAAACCGAGGCGGGCACCGATCGCATGAGAGAAAAAATACGTTTTTTTTCACCACGAAACAATCGTCGAGAATATTTAACGCGTCAATTCCTCGTCTGATGTGTCGAGACACGAGAAATTCTCCGATTTTCGAGCGAAGAATTATAATCCCGCGATTAGATAAGAGAAATAACGCGTGATTGTTGCGATTGCGATTAAAATGGCGTAAAACTCGCATCGATTAATCGAATTTCGCGCGACTTACGCCATTTCGCTTTCACGGGATAGATATTGAGTTATCTGCGCTCTAGGATTTGCGTCGTTGACGAGCACGATTTTTTCGGGGCTTTAAGGGTCGATAAATCAAAACTGGAATCGTTTTGTGCGATTTATCATTTTTTAAATATTTTATAAGCGTTGAATTTTGGCGATTTAATTTGGCACTCAAAATCTGCGGTTTTTTTTGTCTTCTAGAATATTTAATATTTTTTTCAAGCTGCTTGAATCATTATTATTCAATTTAGCGACCAAAATTCGAAATTTGTATTTTTAACAACAAAAAAAATGTCCGGCCTTGAACTGTTGCTATTCAATTCCACGAGCAAATTTGTGATTTTTTTTTTAGTGAGATTTTTTAATAATCTTTGTTATTTAATTCCTCGTGTAAAGTCTGCGATTTTTTCGGCGGAAATCGTTCTTCATAATTCATAATATATTTTTAATCTTTTTTCAGGAGCCACGAATCGTAGATTAATTTCTTATGTAAAGTCTACGATTTTTTTTGCACGAATCGTTCTTTAACACTGATAATGTTTTTTTAATTATTTTTTTTTCTTTTTTAAGAATATTGAGTTATTATGTGTCGATTTCTCGTCCGAAAATCTACAATTTTTTTATTTGGACTTCCGGTTTGATAGTTTGGAATTTTTCCACTGACGAACGGAAATCACGTACGAACCGACCGTGAAATAGCGAGAGCGCAAACTGAAACGATAAGCCGAACGTACGTGAAGTTCCGCGTTGGGAAATTCAAGGTCGAAGTTGACCCAGCGCTTAGAATCAGCGTTTTAAAGATCAACGATTAATGATAAAGATCAAGATTATAGTCGGAAAGAAAATTCGACACTGGTCAAATATTCCACATCATTCCAAAGATATTCCTGGAATTTTTCCATTACTCTGTTATCAATTAAATTACACAATTGGGTCATTCCATGTCAAATCGACCAAGAGTTGGAATCGACCCCTTTCAATTTCGATGAAATTTGATCAGAAGTTTTCGTTTTTAATAAAACGAAGTTCTATCAATGGAAAAAAATAAAAAAATTTTTTTTGAAAGTTATGCAAGATTCAAAATTTCACAATTTTTTAAATCTCTCAAGTTTATTTTTTAAATATCTCGAAAATTATTATAGTTACGAGAGAATAATTCTGGATTCGTCTTGAAGGGTATACTTGAGGGTACGAAAAAAAAAATATTCCGAAAAAAAATTTTGAAAAATACTGAATTTGGAGAATTTTGAATTTTTAAAAATCGTGCAAATCCACGATCAACATTAAATTTATGGTTCAATTTTTCTTATATAATACCTTGTACTGATCTTAAAAGATCCTGAAATTTTCAGAAAGGTGTTTTTTGTTTTTTCAAAAATATGAATTTTTTAAAATTCGAAATTCTCCAAATTCATTATTTTTCAAAAAAAAAAAAAATTAGAATATTTTTTTTTCGTAGCCACAAGTATACTCTTCAAGACGAACCCAGAACGATTTTTTCGTAACTATAATAGTTTTCGAGATATTTAAAAAATAAACTTGAAAGATTAAAAAAATTGTTAAATTTTGAAACTTGCATAACTGTCGAAAAAAAAAATTCAATTTATTTCTTTTGGTAGATCTTCGTTTTATTAAAAACGAAAACTTCTGACCAAATTTCATCGAAATTAAAGGGGGTCGCTTCCAACTCTTGGACGATTTGACATGGAATGACCCAGTTATAATTTAAATTATCGTGATATCAATAATTTTTTTTTGTTTCTTTGATATTGGATTTCTGAGTCCCAAAATCTATCAGAATAAGCAGAGTGATAAAAAATTTAAAAAATGTATATTACGTTCATTAATTATTAAATAATTCATTAATAAATTGAATGACCAATTAATTAATGATTTAATTTTAATGAAGAATTTTAACAGCCTCTTAAAAACAGGTGTGCATTTTAGCTGAAGTTTGTCAAACAAAAAGTCTTGAAGAGGCATCCAAAATCATAAATTTAAAAAAAAATCCAAAATCAATTGATAAATGGTCAAATTTTTAATCCAGAATTTTTGGGTCACTATTAGAAAAAGAAGTTCCAGCCAAGAGAATGATAAATGATAAAGATCAAGATAATAGCTGAAATTCGACATGGTTAAAATATTTTTCCACATCATTTCAATTATATTTCTTGAATTTTTCTATGGTTCCATTATCAATCAAATTATCGTAATATCGAAGATAACAAAAAATTTTCGTGCCTTTGATAGTGAATTTCCAAGTCCCAAAATCTTTCAAAATGGGCAATCAAAATAATAAACACTTCAAAAAATGTTTATTCCCTTCATTAATTAAAAAATGGTCATTTAATCAATGATTAAATTTCAATAAAGAATTTTAACAGCCTCTTGAAAATAGGGTTTCACTTTAGTTCAAGTTTCTCAAATAAAAAATCTTGAAGGGTCATCCAAGGTCGTGAATTTAAAAAAAATCCAAAATCAATAAATGTTATATTTTGTAATCCAGAATTTTTGGGTTACTATGAAAAATGAAAACGTGGTTTAGCAGACTATTTCTCGCGCCTTTGGGGATATTTTTGGGGTTTGTATTCTCGAAAGGTTAATTATACATCGAGGAACCAAGAGCACGAGGTTTGTCGGTCTAAGAGACCGGAAGTGACCGGAAACAGCACGTACAACGTTCGCGTTGTCGCACGCCGAAGAGTAAAAGAGCAAAAGAGCCTTGAATCAAGCCTCGTGGAAATTTATAAAAAGAAGGGGAAACGCGTCGTCCTCGCATCGGTGTATCATTTGGCATTCCACGCACCGGAAATTATTGTAAAATAAAAAGTTGCTTTTTTTTTATAAATTCCATATGATTCGTGAACAATGCAACGTGCGATTGTTATATTGCCTCTCGTATTTTTCGTCGTTCTTCGGAATGGAATCTTTGATGTCAGGCTTGAGGAGAATCAGGTCGTAATTCTGTGGGTCAACGAACAAGACCTCGTATTTTAATCGTTCGATCTGGATCGATAGATTTTTTCGCCTCGTTGATAAATTACATTTTTTCGGAAATTTCTGAATGAAAATTCAATTTTTTTCTGAATTGTTTTGCACTTTTTCGAGCGTTGTTTTTAGAGAATGACAAGCGGGTATTTATCTATATAAAATTTGTTTAACTATATTTTTATTATTTAATAAAATACTATATTTACTGTTTAAATAAAATAAAAATACTCTGTTATTTTTAGCGTAAAAGATTAATGATCATTTAAGAGGTTCTTTGACGTCGATGAATGACTTCGGCTTTTGATAAATTTGAATTTGAATTTTGTTCTGAATATTTTGTCCTTTACTGTTTTTTTTTATTATCAACAATGAGACCCATTTATGAGGCTTTTTGAGCTCATTAATGAATTATTTCTTCTTTCGACACATCTAAATTCTGTCCTAATTATTTTCCATCTTTGCTATTGTTTTTTAAAAATATTAATAAATGTTTCCCATTTGAGAAGCTTTTTAACTTCGTTGATAAATAATTTCTTCGTCCAACATATTTGTAAATAAAATTTAAATTCTCTCCTGATTATTTTGCACTTTTGTTATTGTTTCTTTTAAATATCAATAATTGGTTCCCACTTACGAAGGTTTTTAACTTCACTGATAAATAATTTTTTCGTCCAACATATTTGTAAATAAAATGTAAATTCTCTCCTGATTATTTTGCACGTTTGGTATTGTCATTTTAAAATATTAATAATTGGTTCCCACTTACGAAGGTTTTTAACTTCATTGATAAATAATTTTTTCGTCCAACGTATGTGCAAATAAAATTTAAATTTTCTCCTGATTATTTTGCACTTTTGTTATTGTTTTTTTTTTTAATATTAATAATTGGTTCTCACTTACGAAGGTTTTTAACTTCATTGAAAAAAAAATCTTTCGTCCAACATATTTGTAAATAATATTTAAATTCTCTCCTGATTATTTTGAACCTTTGTTATTGTTTTTTAAAAATATTAATCATTGGTTCCCACTTACGAAGGTTTTTAACTTCATTGATAAATAATTTCTTCGTCCAACGTATGTGCAAATAAAATTTAAATTCTCTCCTAATTATTTTGCACGTTTTGTATTGTTTTTTTAAAAATATCAATAACTAGTTCCTATTTGCGAGGCTATTTATAGTAAATAAAATTTAAATTCTCTCCTAATTATTTTGCACTTTTGTTATTGTTCTTTTTAAATATCAATAATTGGTTCCCACTTACGAAGGTTTTTAACTTCACTGATAAATAATTTTTTCGTCCAACATATTTGTAAATAAAATTTAAATTCTCTCCTAATTATTTTAAACTTTTGTTATTGTCATTTTTAAATATTAATAATTCGTTCCCACTTACGAAAGTTTTTAACTTCATTGATAAATAATTTTTTCGTCCAACGTATGAGCAAATAAAATTTAAATTCTCTCCTGATTATTTTGCACTTTTGTTATTGTTTTTTGTTTTTTAATATTAATAATTGGTTCCGACTTACGAAGGTTCTTAACTTCACTGATAAATAAGTTTTTCGTCCAACGTATGTGCAAATAAAATTTAAATTCTCTCCTGATTATTTTGCACTTTTGTTATTGTTTTTTTCAAAATATTAATAATTGGTTTGTAAATCTTGCAAATTTTTCTTTCCACTGTTATTTTCGGCGAGTAACATTGAAATTTTCAAACGTGACTCAAACTTTAGAATTATTGACCGCTGACCTTTGATCTCGAGCACATTCGTGACTCGTGATGCTTATGAACGTGCACAATATTATGATACGTGCGATATGCATTTCTCAAGCCACAATATCGTACAAAGTTTCACGAGCAAAATTCGCCATACACGAGGGAAAAATCGCGTGCAGCATGCGACATGCCAGAACATACCGCGAATAATTCTATATTTGAACACCTCTCCGTTCGCCTCATAATTTTTTAGGAATAATATTTTCCTCTTAATTATCCCCCAGATAGTTAAAAAAAATTATGACAATGACCTGGACGAGACTGGAAGACATTGAAAAAAATTACAGCGCACACGCAACTCACAAAAAGAAAAGATAAAACAATGAAACAAACGCGGGATTCAAACACCCAGAAAAATAATTTATTTGGTTTAAATAAATTTATTGGAAATAAATAAAATTTTATTCAAATACCGGCTTAATAAGAGATTTATTAGGCCACTATTCAAAGGAATCGTTACAATCAAATAAATCTTTTTTCTGGGAGAAATTTGTTGGAAAAAAAAATTTCAGCGATATTTAAAAAAAAAAAAAATTACCTGGACGATCGCTCCTGCTGCGATGAGCTTTTGGCGGTGGCGGGGGTGCATTCGCGTACTCTATGGATGAGCGAGAAAGAACAAAAAAAAAATGATAAAAAATAATATCAATGCGGCAGGGATGAAAAACTACCGCGCAAAAAATTCTCTTCTCTCTGCGATGGATTTTCTCGATTGGAAAATTGACCAATTAACGACTTTTGTGCTCACTCTCTTCGGTCAACCATCAACTTTACAGGTGGATGAAAAAAGATATATTTTTCATGAATCAAAAATAAACAATGGTCAAAGATCTGCGAGTCAATTTTTTGAAGATTTAAAACTGGAGAGATTCTTCTACGAGACTGGGAAAATTTTTGTTAACCCCCCTTTAACAATTTTTTTGTCATTCAACAAAAAATTAAATTTTGTAATTATTAAATTATTAAATTATTTGTTATTCAACTAGAACTTTTGTTCCAGCTCTGAATAAATCCGGCCCTTAAATTTAAATTTGAGAGAATAATTTTGATTTTCTTTCAAATTTCTGTGAAGATTGTTCTCAATAAGGGATGATTTATTAACCCTCGGAGTGGATTGATGGGGTTGATCACACCCCAGCGATTTTTCAACTCAAAATTTTCTTTGGGAATGGAAATGTATTTATCTAAATGGCCTCGATTTTTCCAATAGCTCGTAGAAGCTAAAAATCCGTTTCTTCATATGGCTAAATAAATATGGGGTATTTCATGTCATATCGACCCCTTTCGATTTGGCTGAAATTTTGTTTTGCTTTTCTACTTAATTAAAAACATTTTTCAGGAAATTTTCAAAATTTTTTATCCAACCCAAAAGAAGAAGCGTTTTTTTTTTTAATGACTATAACTTCTTCAAAAATTAACTAATCGGGACGATTTTTTTTTGACAATGTTCGTTTTTGAATGTACATTCCGAAAAAAAAATACAAAATATTTGAAGATATTAAAATCTATGAAATTTCTCACTTTTTCGAGAAAAATAATATTTTTATCGAAGTTCGCCATTTTCAATTTTTTTTTTCACTCAAAAAATACTTTGATCAATTCCGGAAAAAATAAAAATCCCACCCAACCTGGAGTGGCAATCGTTTTCCGTCTATTTTTTTTAACGATTGAAAAAAAAAAAGTTCTCAATTGAGCTTATTTCACAAAGTACCACTCTAGACATTTTTGAGGATTTATAAAGGACCTCGGAATTTATAAAATTGTGAAAAAAATAGAAGGAAAAGGAATGCCACTCCAAGTTGGGCGGTATTTTTTCCGGAATTGATCAAAGTATTTTTTGAGTGAAAAAAAAATTAAAAACGGCGAACTTCGATAAAAATGATTTTTCTCGAAAAAGTGAAAAATTTCATAGATTTTAATGTCTTAAAATTTTTTGTTTTTTTTTCGGAAAGTACATTCAAAAACGTAAATTTTCAAAAAACAAACGCCCCGATTAGTCAATTTTTGAAGAAGTTATAGTCATTTAAATAAAAAAGTTTTTTCTTTTGGGTTGGATAAAAAAATTTGAAAATGTTCTGAAAAATGTTTTTAGTTAGGTGGAAAAGGAAAACAAAATTTCAGCCAAATCGAAAGGGGTCGGGTTTAAAAGTGGTTGATTTGACATGGAATACCCCATATACTTTTTAAAAGACCCTCTAGAATTTTTTCTGGAAAGTACAGACTCTTGGCTATAAGATCTTCCACAGATTAATCTAGAAGTTGAAAAAGGAGAGTTGTACAATTTAATCGAAATTTAATATAGCAAAAAAGTCTCCCCACTTTTCTATCACGGTTTTAGAGGTATTAATTTTTTTTCCCAAATTGAATAGATCAGTCTTAATGTTCAAGGTTTGGGCTACAAAAAGTGTTTCTACATTTTTTTCGATAAAGTGCATAGTTCAGAGGTAAATATTAAGTTTAAAAGAAATCACCTATCCCAATAAATTTTTTGCAATCGAAAGCGAGTAAACCTCACATTTTAATGCCCAAATAAATATACTTTTCGAAAAACTTCCCGAAACGATTTTTTTTTCTGTAAAGTATTTACTTTCAGCTATAAAATCCTATGCAGATTAGAAGAAACACAGACTCTACAATTATTTATGAAAAAAATCCTCCGTAAATCTCGCGTCTCCTTTTAGCATGATTTTTGGGGCTACAAATTTTTTATATTTTTGTGGATCAAGTTAAGGCTTACGCAGAGTTGAAAATCGCTGTGATGGTTCGCAAATCTACTTCTGATCAAAAAACGAAGATCAGCATTTAAGAAAATTTAAAAAAAAGAAAAAATAGTCTTCATATGACATTCGCCGAAATTACTACCAAACAGAGATCGGACCTTCGAAAGTGACGGTTGGTTTAGCCGTGTACGTTGGAATGGGTGGCCACAAAATTCTGGTTTGACGTCGAAAAATCGGCACAGGCGGTGGTGGAGGTGGTGGCGGTGGTTGATAGCGATATCTCGGTCGATGTTTGCTGGGATCAAAATTTTGATCAGCAAATGGATCATTGAGGGTCTGTTTCAGGATGGAATTCGGTGTCTTTGGTCTGACGGTTGATTCCAAGCTGGAGGCTCGATTTTTGGCCTTCGAAAACTTCGTCCTATCCTCGTTCCTCGTGCTTTCAACGACTCGATCCTCGACTTCGAGTCCCGAATTCTCAAGGTCAGGCGGAAGCGACAGTGATCTGGCATTATCACGACGATTCGGATATTTATGAGCGACCCAACGTCCAGCGAGATAAGGAGCGATATCCCGGAGTTCGTGAACATTCGGCGCCGATGTGAACATTTCGCCCAACAACGAAGCTTCCCCATCTATCGTAGATCTAGCATCGAATCTCTCGAATTTTCGGCGAATCCTTTCAACGGGTTTCCTGGCTTCGAGTTCCTCGGTCTCGGCTTTTCGAGCCAGAGAATCGGTCGAGCCTGAACGCGACTGATTCTTGAGTTCAGCCATTTTGCTGATGACATTGATCCTCGGCATCGATAGATCCTCCAGTCTGAACGGTGTCCTCGGCACGGGAGGTGACCTTGTGACTCTTCTTCTCGATCTGCCTCTCACAGGCTCGTATTTCCTTCTGAGCAGAGCCACTTCCCGACCTTCGCCACTTTTACCGCGCGTCTTGTTCTCGTCGTTGACTCGTTTCAACAAATTTCTCGTCAATTCCGGATCACTCTGAAATCTCTTTGGCGTCGCGATTAATTTCACACGATTGCCACTGAGTTCCTCGAGACTCTCGAATTTAGCCCGTAACTTCCGGACCGAGCCATTCCTCGCGAGATTCAAATAAGCCCGCCAATATCTCTCAGGATCCGGTGAAACGCTGCGATTGCGCGAACTATCGAGACTACACGTTGAATCCGTGTTCCGACAAGGACTGAGGCTTCTCGGACGTTCAGAATTTATCACGTTGCTCGATGACAATGTACCCCACGTTGTTCGCTCACTCGTAACATCCGGTGAAACGGAAATGCTTCTTTCCGGGACGTTTTCGCTTCCGGTTGACGTTGAACGCGCCCTGTTCGTCAATGGCAGGTACTTGGCTGTTTCGGACTCACCGAAGAGTTCCTTGAGATCAGCGAAACTTTGAGCCGATGATAATCTCGTAAATCTACCTCCCGTGGATCTATCGTTCGATGATTGATCAATTTTTTCGTAAAATTCAACTTTACGCGGTACCTCTTCAGCCTCGTTTCGTCCAACGACCGTTCTCACCGAATTCTCGGAACTCTCCGTGGCACTGTCAAACTCACTGCCCGATGTCAACGGCGTCTTTGTCAAATTTTCCGTTGGCACTGTCATCGCCAATAGCGGAGGCTTGCGCGACCATTCTTCAATGACATTCTCAACGCGACGTTTGCTCGTTGGATGCTCGTTATTCGGTGTCAGTACCAGAAGAAAGTCACTTCTCTCGCGCGTACGAGGACTGTCAATGTCGTCGAAGGACGCCTCGAGGGAGTAACAAGTACGCGGTGAAGTCGCGGCGTTGCTGAGGACGGACGACGCCGATGAGGATTTTTGGTTCACCGACGCCACCGCAATGGCGCCACGTGTCTCTCGCGGCACTACGGGACTCGTTGAAGCTCCGCGTTGCGTAACTTTGTCGAGAACTTCTTTGCTCAGTGTCAGAGAAAGCCTCTTCTTCTCCGTTTCGCTCAATGGACCTGGGGATGACTTCTCGGCTTTTGGGCTGTCAAAATTTCTGCCATTGCCGATGGAGCCTCTTCGTTTGAAAATCGGCGACGAACCATCGGTCAATTCCCCGGATTTCTCGCCACTCTTAGCGGAAAGAGGCGTCAGCATCGAGTGACATCTGACGTGAAGACCAGTTTTCATGTCCTCGATACCATCGCCAAATTCTTCCTCTGGAGGAACGATGATTTCATAATTCCGTCTCGATACTTTGGAAACATTCTGCTGAGACATTTGGACGGCGTCGTCAGCAATTTCCGAGTCACCTTTGGTTTGAGTGACTTTTGGCTTGCCATTGACGTCGGTACCGTAAATCTCGTTGAGTTGATTCTTCAAGGTCGTGACCTGTTCGATCGACAAGCTGCTCCAAAATTTGTTGCTACCGCCTAAACGTTTTTGCAAACTAGGCTGAATCGATGATCTGTCATTGACATCGTCCTTGTTAATGGCTCTTTTTGTCATGCTATTGGCAACATTGACCACCGAATTGCCACGCCAAAGAGGCTTGTAGACGTCTTTCTTGGCGGAGATTTCGCGTCTTCTCGTGAATTCAAGGTCACTCATTTCGTTCTCCAAACGACGAAAGGACTCGCGTATATTATCGACCGATCTCTCCTTGCATCTGAGACCACAATCGTCGCCACGCCATCGATACTTGTTCGGATCTCGTGTACTGAACAAAAAATCCTTGTTCCTCTGAACGTCCTTGAGCTTGTCGTAGATGACCTCGAGCTCTTGTTCGGCTCGTTCCTTCGATCTTATTTCCTTCCAACGATCGTAATCGATGATATCGCGGTCTTTCAAACGCGGTCGAAGGTCACCCGATGACGTTGTTCTCTCGAGTTCGCCCATTCTCTCGAGACTCGCGTAAAAATCATGAAGATCCTTGTATCTCTCTGATCTCCGTCGGTTTCGCAGAGTCTCGTGAAAGTAACGCTGATAATCATCGTGATTCAAGGTCGATGATTCCAACGAACTCGTGCTCTTCGTCAACGACAGGCTCGATCCAAATTCGGCTCTCTTGTGCTCGAAATTATCCGCCTCACTGGCACTTCGCGTTCTTCCTTTCAGCTGACTCATTTCCTGTTTATCGTGTTGTTTGAGATTCTTGAGTCTGCGAGAAATTGCCGATCTCGCGGGTGACGGCGATGCCGTCCTTATCGATGGACCAACGATTCTGTCCGATGGTCTCGTATCCGTCGAGCAAACGACCTTGATCGGTGGCTCGCTGAGACTCCGTTCTTTCGGACATTCCTGGCTCATTGGACTTGGACTTCTGCCGCGCAACGACGCGGACGAGCCAAATTCGTTGATTCCCAGAAGACTGTCGAATTTTCCGATTTTCCGAAGAACCGTTCTTTCCGGCCAACTGACGCCATAAGGACTCGAACTTCTCGACGAGACACTCTCGCGTTCCCAATTTTTGAAACGTGAATTCGAAACCGGACGCTTGTTGGCCAGATAAATTCCCAATGATTTCAACGATGGTTCGGACTTGAAGCGATCGTTGGCGGGTTCTTGAAATATTTTAGCTCGTTCCATCACCGACGAGCGTCGAATGGCGCTTGATTGCGATGGCGCGGGTGACGATAAATTGCGAAGAAATAAATTCTGAAAGAAGGTATCGGTGCGCGTGGCTTCCTGATGCTTCTTGATTCGCTCGATCGTCAATGCCTCCGATTGCACGGGCAATTTTGGCTCTCTCGTTGATTTCATGGCTCCTTTTGGGCTGATCCGTTTGTCAGAATCAACGCCACTTGATCTCTTTGATCTCGAGGATTCACGACGAGTCTTTCGACTCTCGACTTTCTTGATCTCCGGCTCAATTCCCACGTTACTAACCGGTCTCTTTGGAGGTTGCTTGACGATCGTCCGAGGCTTCTCGCGAGTTCTCTTTCGCGCGTTTGACTCACTGACTCCCGTCGAGGAGGCAGAAATATTGGAACCAGTGATCGTTGACCTCTTGTCTTTGATTTTAGCGTTGGACGATGATTTTCCAGCTTCTTCGGGAAGACTTCGTTGTGGATTGTAATTGTTGATCGACAATGTTCTGCTCGAAGGACGAGTCTTCAGGACACTCGGAGCAACGACCTTGATCGCTTTGGCTTCGGGCTTTGATCTAGTACAATTTTTCTTATCCAATCCGGCTGATCTGATCGTTGAGACTCGCGGTTTTGATCCAAACGTTTTGATCTCAACGGGCAACAATTCGCTCGAAGAGCTCGTTCTTTTGGCAGTGTCACTGGATTCTTTCCTCGTTCTGCGAACTTCCTTCTTTGGCTCTGGACTCGGTGATGACCTTGACCGTCCGTTTTGACGATTCACCACGGATCCAGCACCGCGAGAACCTAAACTGGGACTCTTGGAGTTACTTCTGCCAATGGGCGGTTTGACCTCCGTCCTGGAATCAACGATCTTCCTTTGACCTTGAGAGCCTCTCGAGACTGGACTCGCAGATTTTGCGATTTGACGACTCGGTGTCTTGCTCAGTGGGGTTTTATCGCAAATTTTCCGATTCAGCGCCGGCTCGGATCGTCTTTTCGTTGATTCCAGTGACTTCTTTGATTTTGGACTCAATGACGGACCAACTGCAACGGCGCGAATTCCACCGACGCTTTTCCGCGTGGTCTCGCGTTCTCTGATCTGATCGGACAATTTACTGCTCAATCTGTCGCGAAGAAATCTTATGTTCGATGCACTTTCCTCGGCGAAACACTGATCGTGTCGGCGATTCGTCGACGAGATTCTGCCGCGATCCGGACAACTCGTTGATCTGACGAGATTCCTCTCAGCGACGAAGAGACCTTGAAGTGTCGCGTTGTAACGCGACGAACAACGTCGCGGTGGCGATGGTGGCCTCGGCGATGTCACCCGGGTCGGTGGTCTTCCTGGT
Organism: Alloplasta piceator; assembly: GCA_946863875.1. Classification (NCBI taxonomy): domain Eukaryota; kingdom Metazoa; phylum Arthropoda; class Insecta; order Hymenoptera; family Ichneumonidae; genus Alloplasta; species Alloplasta piceator. The sequence continues at coordinate 3,036,962 of OX333074.1, forward strand.
GGAGGTGATATCCCACGATTTGTCGTTTTTCCTGGAATCGAGTGACCGCTCGAACGTTCGACGAACGAACGAGCCACGTTCGTGCGCTTGTCGTTTGTGCGATTCAACGGTAATATCGTCGCTGTCGACGACGGCGCTGTTCTCTTGTAACGGGCAAATGTCATTGACGACGTGGACGATGACATCGAGGTCGTCCTGCAAGATCTCGCAAATCCAACGGAACTGCGTCGACGAACGCGAATTCTCGTCAATGTCGGCGAGATCGGAAAATATTCGATCTCCGTGTCGTCTGTGGACAGATTTTTGGGCATTTTTTTTCCCCTCCGAACTTTAATCGCCATTTCTCTTTCCTCAGATACTTCCCCAAATAGCTTTCCTTCCACCAAGGCCGAGTGGCGATGTGATCGGTTTAAGTTTTTTTAATTTTTTTTTCAAGCCGTGGTGCGTGGACAAGAATCTTCGTCGTTGACAGAGACGGTGATTTGTCAATTGTGCAAAAGATAAATTTGAACGGAGATTAATACATTTTTTTGTTAAACTATTAATTCGTGAAAAATAGTGGACTTTTTTTTACCTGCACACCTGTTAACGATAGATCGCGAAGAGAGCAGCAAATTTTTCGTTTTGTGCGGTGCTTTTTTATTAAATTTTTTTTTTTATTGAGAGAGATAAGAAAAATTGGCGAAATTCGGATTGCAAGAAACGATCGGTTTTCATAGATTTTTCGTCGTTAACTTGCAGCCAAAGTTCCAGCGAAGCGATTGCAAAAATATACAGAGCATTTCGAGTTAAATCGATTTTTGAGTTTGATTTTGGAAAATGTTCCTCTGGTAAGAAATAACGATTTAGAATTTTGTTGAATAACAAAATTTTGCAAAATTTGCTAGACTGTAAATAAAAACTCGAATTTCATTTTGATTTTGAGTGGCTTCATTTTTTCTTTTGATATTCTGAGAAAATTATTAAAATTATTAATTAAAAAAATCATTTTTTTTTTGCAGCTTCGAAAAAGTGGGGAAAAAAATTGCAAAAAATTTCAGCAGAGCTTTTAAAAAATGGAGTAATCGAGGAATGAGATAATGATCGATTTTACTCGAAAGGTTTCATATATTTTTCAATGAAACTCGATAAATAAATTGATCGCCTTGTGAAAAATTGCGACAAATTTTTTGTGCAATAAAAAATGATTGGAGAAAAATTTCTACTTTGCGAGACATGCGTTTGCATTCAACTACGAGATATAATCGTTCAAAATGCTACTCGGTGTGATAAATCGAATAAAAAAAGTTCATTCAGAGGGACGACAGCTTGCACTTGCGAGCGAAATGAAAATAAAAAACTGTAGCGCTGGAGTGAAAAAAATAGTGAATAAAAAATTGCATAAGATTTTTAAAAAAATGTAGAGAAAAAATCGTTGATTTTTTTTTGAGGACTCACCCTTCGGTCGCTCGGGGGCTGGTTTTCGGAGACCATGAAGTGGCACGTCGCCACCTTTTTGTATCGTTTTGTAGGCGATTCTCTGCTCCAAAGGACTCAGAGGACTCGCATCCTCGCGACGTCGAAATATCAGTGTCGAATCGCTTTCATACCCGGATTCCTTGAGAGCGCTGGAGGGAAACAATTTTTGTTATGTCGGATGGAAGAAAAAAAATTTTGAAAAATCCAAAACCTCAAAATCATTGAAATAAATTGAACAACTTACTGGCTCATGTACGGTTTTGACGTGTGTGGATTGCGTTGATTGAATGGCTGCAAAATTGTACAAAAAAATCATTACATTCAGATTTTTTTTTGTAATTTCAAAATGCGATTTTGATTTTTTTTTAAATTATCAAAAACGAAGTGTCATGCCCTTCGAGAGGGGTGCCTTCAATCGCAGCTGCAGATGCATTTTGCGAATGGCTTATTAATTGGAAAAAAAAAATTTGAGTATTGGTAGAGACAAAAAAACATGCTGGACATTCGTGTTTTTGAGAAGCTTTGTAAATACGCAAAAAAGCGTTATCTTGGTGAAGGACGCGGCATTATTAAGGGAGAAAAGGGTTGAAAATTTTCGCTGAAAAAAAAATTGGATTTTTGGATAAGAACAAACATTTAACACACATTCGCGTGGACACGACATTGGAGCCGAAAAAAGGGGGAATTTTGCGAGTGAGACATTCAACATCCACGAAAAGATCCAAGAATTATCGAAAATTGACCTAATATTGCGAATTCGGGAGAGAAAAAAATCAGCAACTCAAATCTTGACCAGCAAATATAATTTTGGAATTCAATTTTGAAATCCAAAATTTTTCAGCATCCACGACCTCCGATGAAAAAGAGAAAAAAGTGGAAACGACAAAAAGCTACAAAGTATCAATAGACAATCGATTCTCGATGAGGAGGAAATCCGAAGAGAAAAAAAAATTATTTTTGATTTTTTTTCTCAGCTCCGATTAAAAGAATCATTAAGATGTTTTTTGGTGATCTATCACACATTTTGATATTACCAGACCATTTTTATAGTTCAGAAATATTGATTTTTCTATACGAAATATTTTGAAACGTTTGAAAAAGAAAATCCAATTATTTTAAAAAATTTTTTTGTCCATTTTTCGAAAAAAAAAATCCTTATGCAATTTCGAAATGTGTGACAAAATGTATGAAAAGATTTCTCAAAGATTCCATCGATCATCTCCAAGAATAAAAATCCCAAAAACCACACTTTTTCTCGCTCTAATTCAGATTCCCCTCCAAAACGAAAAACTAAAAAGTATCCACGAATCCGAAAGCGTCAAAAACGTGCATACGAAAAATAAAAATCGAACAAGAATAATCTACGAATAAAAATCACGGTCAAGAGATTTGATTTCTCTAACCCGTGATGAAGTTGCGATCTGAGGATTCTTAGCGATGATATTATTGACGTTGGTCGTCAGTAAAGATGGCAGAATTGTGACATTATGATTCGCGCTGGAATAACAAGAAGAAGTAGTAGAAGTTGAAGCGGAAGTGAGATTGGACATTGGAAGACGACGTTGCCGTTGATTTTGATGATTATGATGATTGCGATGATGATGATGATGATGATTATGATGATTTCGATTATGATGATGATGATGATGATGATCTTGGTGTCTCCGATCGCCATTTCGAGTCGCAAAGTTTCCAGAATCATTTCCAGATCGTTCCTTGACGCCGATATCGGTGAGATTCGATTGACTTCCGGTCGTGGGTGTCAAAATTCTTCGAGCAAAAGTGGCGTCGCGATCGGGAAGAACGAAACTCTTTGATTTTGATTCCATGATCGAGGGATGACGCGAATGACATTCATTCTGAGCAAGCGGACGAATAATCCGATCATCATCATTGGCACTGCGATTGGCCATTGTTCCAAGATCGTTTTTATCACTGATCGGCGATCGATCGCCGATTTTCTCCATCGCCGATTTTCGTCCGTTGTAAGTCATCGACCTTTTCGTTCTCAGGGAAAATTCGTCGCAGCGTGAATTGGCGATTGAGGGAAAAATCGATTTTGCCGAATGATCGATAATGAGACTAGCGGGAACGGGATTTTTGCGTGATACTTTTGGTCCGTGTGATCCAGCGATCGACGATAACGATGATTTATCCTCGATCGCGCTTTTTTCAACATCCGGTTTGGCCGAAGATCGTACCTGCGTCGTTGCGACATTGACTGGACTCGTGGCATTGAGATATTTCTTCAATGACGTAATTGGGCTTACACTCTTGTTGATATCCGGTCTGTAAGAGAGGCTCAGAACACGCGATGCCTCGTGATGAGCACGAAGTGGCTCCATTAACGATTTTTCATCGCGTCGATCGATTCGGACTTGTCCATTCTCGTCCAACCACTGATGACGTCCCAAGGTCACAGTGTGGAAGGTCGATGAGAGCGAAGAACAGCACGAAAAACACAATCACCAATGACGCGCGCATCAACAACGAAGGATTGAGACAGACAAATTGAAAAAGCCCGAAACGAACAGGTTTGAAATAGTTTGAAGTGGTTTTTTCGGATTTTTAGTGGGAATTTTTTTGACCCTAGAACTCATGAGTCTTAACCTTGAGCAAGGACGAGGAAGACTTGATACGATTTTTCATCAGATAATTAATTCATTTTTTAAATACTATTTTTTGTAGAGAATAAAGTAAGTGACTCTATGGAAGTGGATCATTCTATGTCAAATCGACCGAGAGTTGGAATCAACCCCTTTCAATTTCGATGAAATTTGGTCAGAAGTTTTCGTTTTCAATAAAACGAATTTTCTACCAAAGGAAAAAAAATTAAAAATTTTTTTTCGAAAGTTATGCCAAATTCAAAATTTCACAATTTTTCAAATCTGTCAAATTTATTTTTTAAATATCTCGAAAACTATCATAGTTACGAAAAATCGTTCTGAATTCGTCTTAAAGAGTATCAATACTTGGGGCTACGAAAAAAAGATATTCGGAAAAAAAAATTTGAAAAATGATGAATTTGGAGATTTTTGAATTTTCAAAAATCGTGAAAGTCCAAGTTCCATATTTTATTTTTGGTTCAATTTTTTAAATATAATACCTTGTACTGATATTAAAAGATCCTGAAATTTTCGGGATGGTGCGCTTTTGATTTTTGAATTCTTGAATTCTGGTAAGAATTTTTTTTTTTTAATCGTCATTAATTGAAATTTTTACTGCTCAAAATTACAGAATTACATGATTGCTCAAGTTCACTTAACTTAGAAGAAAAACAAAAAAAAATGTTTTCACCAAAAGTCAAAAAATTTTATTTTTGAAAATAAAACACACCATCCTGAAAATTTCAGGATCTTTTAAGATTAGTACAAGGTATTATATAAAGAAAATTGAACCAAAAATTTAATGTTTATCGTGGATTTGCACGATTTTAAAAAAATCAAAAATTTATATTTTTGAAGAAACAAAACACCTCTCTGAAAATTTCAGGATCTTTTAAGATCAGAACGAGGTATTATATAAAAAAAATTGAACCAAAAATAAAATATGGAACTTGGGTTTTCACGATTCTTGAAAATTCAAAAATCTTCAAATTCATCAATTTTCAAATTTTTTTTTCGGAATATTTTTTTTTTTCGTAGCCACGAGTATAGTCTTTAAAACGAATTCAGAACGTTCTTTCGTAACTAAAATAGTTTTCGAGATATTTGAAAAATAAACTTAAAAGATTTGAAAAATTGTGAAATTTTTAATTTTGAATAACTTTTGAAAAAAAATTTTTTAATTTTTTTCCTTTGTCAGAAGTGTCAGAACTCCGTTTTATTAAAAACGAAAACTTCTGCCCAAATTTCATAGAAATTGAGAGGGGTTGATTCCAACTCTTGGTTGATTTGACATGGAATGACCCAACTTTATTTACTTCAAATAAATTTATGCACACTAAATAAATCGTTTCTCTAGATGTAAAAATTTACTGTTAGAATTCTTGAAAATCGAAAAATTTGAAAAAAATTGTACGGCTTTCCACCGGCGTAAAATATGTTTTTCAAAAAAAGTACAAAATTATCGATGAGGAATGCAATCGGAAAAAAATTGAAATAAATGAATTCTAGGGTCAATTGGCACTGGAATTTTCTCGGATCGAAGGAAATTGATATATTTTTTATTTTTTCAAGTTATTCTTGGGTGAAAATAGTGCGATAATACTCATCAAACGAATTAGATTGCAGTGTGAAAAACAGCGAGAAATAAAGACACACAAATTCGTGAGACATTGTTAATTACAGTGCGATTAATATCCAAGGGTTGGAAAAAATTGAGGCGGGAATAAATGTGGAAATCGTTGGATAACTTTCGATTTTCTGTGTTTGTGATTTTTTTTAAATTACTTTTTGGAATATCGAAAGTCATCGAACGAAATTGTGGAAATTGCGATAGAGTTATTGTATTTTTGTTCTGCAGAGACTTAATTTAGTATTCAAAGCATGAAGTATTTTTAAAAAATGTCGTACCCCGTCAAATATGTCCATGACCTCGTCCCACCACTAGAAAAATAGAATGAAACACTTGCGTTATACTATGCATCGTTTCTACGAAAAGAGCAAGGAGTTAGAGATGGAAAAAAATTTAGTTTTCAAAATAAGGTTTGAAAAAAACATCCTGAGAAGTCCATCGAATAAAACAGGCACGGAAAATCGTACCTGTTCACCGTTTTTTTTTCAAAATCGTCAAAATTATTTATTCATTTCTTATATTTGGTATTTCAAAGTCCAAAAGATTCTTGAATCATGAAAAAATCGTGAAGAAATTTTTTTCAAATGGAAAATATTCTCAGTGGCAAATTTAATCGACGGAGACCTCTCGAAAATTAATTTGTTACTAAGAAAGGTTTTAATGTCTATGAGAAGGATAAACTACGAAGCGAGACTACGAAAGCTTAACGTAAATTTTTGCAAAATTGCGCCGAAGTTTTTTTTTTCGTACGATGGAAAGAAAAATTAGATTGAACTGATGATGTTAAAAACGGTTTGAAATTAAAACGATTAATTTGCATTTTTTTCTGAGACTCGAGGCTAAGAAGCGACAATGAAATGTGACGAAAAAGTCTTATCGTTTTTGGATTTTTTTCCTTTTTCGTCGTTTACCTTCCTTCTCGTCCAAGTTAGAGACGTTGGCTGGAAGCAAAGCCGTTTCACAGAATCATGTGCCTGATTTTATTTTTGTTTTTTTTTTGTTTTTTTTTTTCGCACGAATTGCTTTTATGGTCTTTGCACACATAAATTAGCAGGGATTGTTAATGATGAAATATTGCAAGTTAATTTATAGCGAAGGTTGTACGGACCTCTTTGGTTTCTTTGTCAGCGATCGAGGATCTGCCAGGTACGTAATCCTCGATACGTCCAGGTTGATTGTGATAGGACTCGGCTTCAATATTTACGGGGACTCTGAAAATGGCGAAAAATCGTCAATTAATAAAAAAAGTTGGGCCATTTTTTTTATCGTTAACATCTTTTCAATAAAAATCCTATTAATGACATTTTTCATGATCTCTCTTAACGTGAAAAAGATGTCGGATATTACTGTTTTTTAATTTTCTATTTATTTTTTCAAGTGCTGCAGTTTTTTATATTGAATGATTTCACGTCAAACCAGCAGGTCGAAAAATTCGATGTCTCCGGTCATAGCCCAAAATAAAATTATTTGTACGAGTTATGATTTTTTGAAAATTGTGTACTTTTAACGACTCGAAAAACAACTTTTTTGTTTTTGTGTATAACTCCACCGGATTTTGGAATTTGAGAATTTTACTTCTAGAAATCGAAACTGTATTCAAAACCCTTCAAAATGAGCACAGAGTAATCTCATTTGGTGCATCAATGACGCGACAATTGTGAAACTACGTTTTTTCGAAAATCAAGAATAACTGAAAAACCTCATTTTTTTTTAATCTGAAAAAAACATATTAAATTGTTACGACAAAAAATCTATATTTCTGTGGAATTTGAAATAGTTCTAACCAATAGATCTAACCAATAGTTCTAACCAATAGATAGATCAATTTTACCTTTTAGAAATCTGTTTCAGCCTTTTTGGAACATTCAGGTTTATATGTCCATCAAATGATGATAATATCTACGAATCATTGCTTTTTTCCAACTTTAGATCTAAAGTTGCAGAAAAAGCAATTATTTTTTGCAACCTTAGGTCTAAAGTTGCGATTGTTTCAATTATAAAAAATTAGAAAACAATTTATTTACAATTTTACAATCACAATAAAGATGGATTTCAAAGAATTGTAAATGAATTGTTTTATAATTTTTTACAATATAAACAATCGCAACTTTAGAACTAAAGTTGCAGGAAAGCAATTATTCGTAAATATTATCATCATTTGAAGAAGATGGATCTCAAAGAATTGTAAATAAAATGTTTTATAATTTTTTGAAACAATGATTATCGATTTTATTGACGAAACTCTCAGAAAACCCAAAGTCAAAACCTGAAAGTTCCAAAATAGCTGAAACTGATTTCTGAAAGATGAAATTGATCAATGATTCAAAATCTATTGGTCAGAACTAGTTCAAACTCCACAGAAATATAGATTTTTTGTCGTAAAAATTTAATATGATTTTTTCAGATTTTTAAAAAATGAGGTTTTTCAGTTATTCTTGATTTCTGAAAAAACGTAGTTTTACGATTGTGGCAAATGCACGAAATGAGGTTAATTTGTGCTCATTTTGAAGGGTTTTGAATACAGTTTCGATATCTCGAAGTGAAGTTTTCGAATTACAAAATCCGGCGGAGTTATACACAAAAGCAAAAAGTTGTGTTTCGAGTCGTTAAAAGTAGGCAATTTAAAAAAAATCATAACTCGTACAAATAATTTTATTTTGGGCCAGCGATTTAACAGCAATGTTTTCTCATGATAGAGAACACAGGAAAATATCGAGAGTATGATCGGAGACATCGATTTTTTTGACCTGCTGTTTTGATGTGGAATCACTCTATTATCAATTGGATTTTTTTATAGGATAAAAACGTGGTAGAAAGGCAATTCAAAGAAATTAATTATTTAGAAAAATTAATGGAGTATAGACAAAAAACATCTTTTTTGAGCACTTGGATTGTCTACTCACTTTCTTGGCATAGTCGACGTGGAATAGTCATTTTCCTTGTTTCTCTGTCTTCGACGAGTGTCCAGAGTCGCCGATCTTTCAGAAAAACGTTGTTCAGGCTCGCTGAGATATCCGCTGGCACTTCCGTATCCGTATCTCGCTCCTGGAAAAAAATGTGACGAAATCGCACCATTAAGGGGGTTCTTGAAGTACAGTGAAGTCGATCGACGATAAAAGACAGAAAAAGTTTGTACACGTTTTAGAAGAAAAATCAAGGCGAACTAAAAAGGCTCATGATCGAAAAATTTCTACATAATATTAAAAAAATTGTAGGCATTATTTTATGAAAAAATGATAATTACATATTTTTCAATTTAGATTTTTTATCTCAGAAACTAGCGGTATTTTGCAATTTTTTTTTAGAACGAAGACATGATTAGGAATTTTTAAAAAAATCATGGAAATAATATATTACTCGATATTGTTGGAGGAATTTTTTTTCAAGTTTCTGAATTAATTTTCGAATGAAAATTTTCAGGGAAACAAATTTTCCAATTTTGACCTTGTGAATATATTTTTTAATTATTCAAAAACCGTTGCTAATTATAATCGATATCTTATAATTGAAATTATTAATTAATATCATTCCCACAAAACCTTAAAATAATGAATAACAATAATGAAAACCCCTCAAATGCAATTTCAGAAATGGACACTTTTTCTTTTCATTCAATTGCATCCAGAAAATTTGGAAAAAATTGAATAAATATAATTTCAACCAGAATATAATTTTTTTAAATTTTAATTAGGCACCAAAATGAAAAAAGGCGATTATTACAATATTTTAATTGAGAAAAATTTCTAAAATTTCGTTTCCCAACCAAAAAGAAACTGCAGTTAAGGGGTTAATCATTTTTTTAAAAATCTCATTTTTCATTCGGTAAAATTTGTACAAATTAGTTTTTTTTTTCGTTTTTTTTTTCAAGCAGAGAGTATCAAAGCTTTTCAAGAAGCCACTAATCAATAAATTTCGTTTCACATTCGGATTAGTAGAATAGAAAAAAAAATAATAATTAAAAAAATGTATATATTATATATCAAACGGCACATCACAGCGAAATAAATATTCAAAATAATCATGATTTTTCACATCTGCGTTAGTTTTTTTATCCATTGTATATACAACAGCAATATACAGGATAAACACAAATACATTATCACTATAAATCGTAACAGATATTAAAATATGCATTTATATGTACGTCGTCGTATAAAGATAACACATCTACACGCTGTTAAGCTGAAAGAACGTTTTTTTTTTAAATTCTTAGTTTTTCGTTAAAGGCGAGAAATATTAGTCGAGCGCGATAATGCAGAGAGAAGTAAATGGGTCACTCCATGTCAAATCAACCAAGAGTTGGAATCGACCCCTCTCAATTTCGATGAAATTTGGTCAGAAATTTTCGTTTTCAATAAAACGGAGTTCTACCGAAGGAAAAAAATTAAAATTTTTTTTTTCAAAAGTTATCAAAAATTCAAAATTTCACAATTTTTCAAATTTTTCAAGTTTATTTTTCAAATATCTCGAAAACTATTATAGTTACAAAAAATCGTTCTGAATTCGTTTTGAAGAGTATACTTGGAGCTACGAAAAAAAAAATATTCCGTAACATTTTTTTTTAGATGATGAATTTTCAAAAATCGTAAAAATCCAAGTTCCATATTTTATTTTTGGTTCAATTTTTTTTATATAATACCTTGTACTGATCTTAAAAGATCCTGAAATTTTCAGAGAGGTGTTATTTTTTTTTCAAAAACATAAATGTTTGAATTTTTAAAAATCTCGCAGATCCACGATAAACATTAAATTTTTTGTTACATTTTTTTTTTTAATACCTTGTACTGATCTTAAAAGATCCTGAAATTTTCAGGATGATGTATTTTGTTTCAAAAATAAACATTTTTAATTTTGGTAAAAATTTTTTTTTTGTTTTTCCTCTAAGTTAAGTAAAGTTGTAATTCTGTCATTTTGTGCAGTAAAATTTTCAATCAATGAAAATAAAAAAAAAAATTTTTTTACCAAAATTCAAAAAATTTTATTTTTGAAATAAAAAGCATCCTGAAAAATTCAGGATCTTTTAAGATTAGTACAAGGTATTATATAAAAAAAATTTGACCAAAAATTTAATGTTGATCGTGGATTTGTACGATTTTTGAAAATTAAAAAATTTATATTTGCCAAAAAAAAAATAACACCTCTCTGAAAATTTCAGAATCTTTTCAGATGAGTACAAGGTATTATTTAAAAAAAATTAAACCAAAAATAAAATATGGAACTTGGATTTTCACGATTTTTGAAAATTCAAAATTCTCCAAATTCATCAAAAAATTTTTTCGGAATATTTCTTTTTTTCGTAGCCCCAAGTATACTCTTTAAAACGAATTCAGAACGATTTTTCGTAACTATAATAGTTTTCAAGATATTTAAAAAGTGAACTTGAAAGATTTGAAAAATTGTGAAATTTTGAATTTTGCATAACTCTCGAAAAAAATTTTTAAAATTTTTTTCCTTAGGTAGAACTCCGTTTTATTGAAAACGAAAACTTCTGACCAAATTTCATCGAAATTGAAAGAGGTCGATTGCAACTCTTGGTCGATTTGACATGGAATGATCCATATATATAAATATATTTATATATTTATATAATCGTTTGTTGCTGACGTTCGAGAAGATATTCACCTCGTCGTGGTTTGTATCGTACCGTGACATAATCATCTGAAAATATCAAGAAATTTAAATTTCAAAAAAAAAAAAAAAGAAAAAAACTTCAAAAAGAAAATCAAATTCTTGTCAATTGACTGACCATCCTTATCGGCACGATGCAACGAGTCGTACATCTTCTTGTACCATTTTGCTTGATTGTCATCTTTCACTTCCTAAAAATTGGAGCAGGAATTTAAAATTTTCAAAATTAAATGTTTTTTTCAACTCAATTTTTTTGGGGTGTTTTTTAATTTTTTTTTGCTTGACTCACCGATCTCAGTGCAACGGGCATACCGTCCTTTGTCGTAGGACCAATGCCCTCGATTTTTCTGGGACCATGATCGACCATTTTTTTTCTTCTCTCCTTCGTTTCCGGTTCGCTCTCGTAGCTTCTCTTCGTCGCGTATACTGAACGATCGTCATACGTAGAATAATTTTTTCTCACAAAATAACACTAAATTTTTCACGCGTTTCCGATCGACGCATTTTTCGAAAATGCGATGATTTCTTTTGGGGAAGGGGATGATCGAATTCAATGTTTGCAATAAATTAATAATATTAATTACTCACTGATTTCTCCGGAATCGATTCTTGAAGAGTCGTCAAATTTGACCCTCGAACTGTTGGGTTCAATGTCCTCCAGATAAGCCGCGCCCTTTGGCAATTGTCCCTCTGATTGAAAAAAAAAATCAGTTTTCTTAATTTTTCGAAATTACGGAATTTTCCCTAAAATTTTTCTTGTCATTTAAAAAATACATAATATTCAACCCGTTATTTTTTAACCGTAATGGAGGAACACTTCATTGCAATAAATAATTAAAAAGTCGAAGAGACAGATAAGAATGAGTTTTAGCAATTAATTTAAACTCGAAAGCTGAATAATTACCTCGAGAGGAATATTTTGAGTTGATTTTTAAATTTTTTAAAATCTGGACTTCTCAATTGTGTCCTTTCAAATTCGATACACATTATGCTACTTTTAATCAGCAATTGATGCTGTTATTTTAAAAATTACAAGAATTGATTTTTTTTTTTAATAATTGTGATCCAAGGGATAATATTTTTAGATTTTTTTTTATCATACTTCGAAATAACTTTAACCCTTTTAAATAATGATAAGCTTGCCTCGAGCTTTCTGGAGCAAAGTAATGGTGGGATTTTGAGCTCGGGGCAGACGTGGCGCACCGGCGAGGGTGTTCAACCCTTGGGACGGTGCCGAGTGAGAATTGACGATTCTCGTTGTAATATTATGAGTTAAGGTCTGCGAGGCGTCTTTCCTTGTATCCTCGTTTTTCCAAGGCGGAGGAGCCTCACCCGAGGATATCTGGACGTCGAAGAGATCGAAAAGAAACAAATTTCATTATTACAAAAAAAAAAAAAAAAATGAAAAATTCAGGTTGAAGGATAGAGTGATTCCACGTGAAACTAGCAGGTCAAAAAAATCCATGTCTCCGATTATATTCTCGATATTTTTATGTATACTCCATCATGAGAAAACATTGCTGTTAAATCGCTGGCCCAAAATAAAATTATTTGTACGAGTTATGATTTTTTGAAAATTGCGTACTTTTAACTACTCGAAAAACAACTTTTTTGCTTTTGTGTATAACTCCGCCGGATTTTGGAATTCGAGAATTTCACTTCGAGAAATCGAAACTGTATTCAAAACCCTTCAAATTAACCTGATTTGGTGCATTTGCCATAATCGCAAAAGTACGTTTTTTCGAAAATCAAGAATAACTGAAAAACCTTATTTTTTTAAAAATCTAAAAAAATCATATTAAATTTTTACGACAAAAAATCGATATTTCTGTGGAGTTTGAACTAGTTCTGACCAATAGATTTTGAATTATTGATCAATTTCATTTTTTAGAAATCAGTTTCAGCTATTTTGGGACATTCAGGTTTTGACTTTAGTTTTTTTGAGAATTACGTCAATAAAATCGATAGTCATTGTTGCAAAAAATTATAAAACAATTTATTTACAATTCTTGGAGATCCGTTTTCAACAAATGATGATAATATTTACGAATAATTGCTTTTTCTGCAACTTTAGGTCTAAAGTTGCGATTGTTTAAATTGTAAAAATTATAAAACAATTTATTTACGACTCTTTGAGATCCACCTCTATCAATTGATGATAATATTTACGAATAATTGCTTTTTCTGCAACTTTAGATCTAAAATTGCGATTGTTTAAATTGTAAAAAATTATAAAACAATTTATTTACAATTCTTTGAGATCCATCTCCATCAAATGATGATAATATTTATGAATAATTGCTTTTTCTGCAACTTTAGATCTAAAATTGCGATTGTTTAAATTGTAAAAATTATAAAACAATTTATTTACAACTTTTTGAGATTCATCTCCATCAAATGATGATAATATTTACGAATAATTGCTTTTTTTGCAACTTTAGATCCAAAGTTGCGTAAAAAGCAATTGTTCGTTAATATTATCATCATTTGATGGAGATGGATCTCAAAGAATTGTAAATGAATTGTTTTATAACTTTTTGAAAGAATGACTATCGATTTTATTGACGAAATTCTCAGAAAACCTAAAGTCAAAACCTGAATGTTCCAAAATAGCTGAAACTGATTTCTGAAAGATGAAATTGATCAATAATGCAAAATCTATTGGTGAGAACTAGATCAAACTCCGAAGAAATATAGGTTTTTTGTCGTAAAAATTTAATATGATTTTTTCAGATTTTTAAAAAATGAGGTTTTTCAGTTATTTTCGATGTTCGAAAAAAAGTAGTTTTACGATTGTGGCGTCATAAATGCACCAAATGATTTTAATTTGTGCCCTTTTTGAAGGGTTTCGAATACAGTTTCGATTTCTCGAAGCGAAATTCTCGAATTCCAAAATCCGGTGGAGTTATACACAAAAGCAAAAAAGTTGTTTTTCGAGTCGTTAAAAGTACGCAATTTTCAAAAAATCATAACTCGTACAAATAATTCTATTTTGGGCTAACGATTAAGCAGCAATGGTTTCTCATGATAGAAAACACAGGAAAATATCGAGAGTATGATCGGAGACATTGATTTTTTTGACCTGCTGGTTTGACGTGGAATCAGTCGATAATGTTCAATTGTTTTTATTAATTAGTGTCAAATGTTGAAAATTTTTTTTACCGAGACTTCTCTCTGTAAAAAAAAAAGGTGCTGGAAATTTGAACAAAAAAAAATGATTACCTGTGACGGAAGCTTTTTACGACTCAGCACAGGACTCTCGAAAGCGACAGGACGAAATTCCTTGCGCTCGGCGACAGGACTCGTTCCAGCGCTCGACGGTGTCCAAATCGGCGGTATACCGGCATTCTTTTCCGTATTTTTTCCACGTTCCGGACTCGGCTGTTTCGGCGGTTGCGGGTGTTCGCTTCCGGGCGACCAAACACCTGAAAAAAGGACGAATTTTTCATTAAAAAATAAAAATAAACAAAAACATAGAGAACGTACGTTGATTTTTTCCAGCAGGAAAAAATGTGCCGCATCTTGAAAAAAGCTCGGAATTAATTTTCAAAACAATCATCGAAAATCACTGAAAAAAGCTCATCGTGCAATTTCGTCGATTAATTGAGGCAAGATAAATTAAATATTAATTATAATTATATTCTATTATAATTTAAGTTGAAAAAATTATGATTCATTTTTTTCGTTATTTAAAAATTGGGACATTTACGAAACCCGCTGCATTAAAGAATCTGAAATAATTTGCAGAGAATTAGTGCAACTGTAAATGGGGAAAATTAAAAAAAAAATTTAAGGGTGGATGAAAAATTAAGTAAAAAATCAATTTTGTTATTTTTTCTTCCGATAGTCAACCAGCTGATTTTTCCAAATTTTTTAATGAAAATTTCATATAAAATATTGTTGAAATATTGCTTTTTATATGCCTAGAATTTTGACTGAAATAATTTATTTGTTATACTGAAAAAAATAGAGAAAATATTCTTTTTTCAATTTTTCTTTTTTTTTTTATTAATTCTTATTTTCTTCTTTTTCAAATTTTTCTTTTTTCTCATAAAAATTAAAGAATAGAAAAAAATTATGGAATAAAAAAAAGTAATAATCAATCAAGCTTATCCATCCAAAATATTAATGACGTTCCAAATCAACTAAAATAAAATATTTGAGTAACGTTATTTTTTTTTCTAACATGTTAATTTCTAAAATTGATCTTCCTAGGTTATACTATATATAATTCGTAGCAGACTGAGAGACGCTCCGAGATTAAGTGCAAGATGGAAGAATTAATTTGTCAGCGCTCTCCACCAAATTGGAACGATTTTGTTTCCCGAGCGTCTCGTTCTTTCCCCCCTCAATCGACCCTTTTTATTCTCTCAACGAGCCCTCGCTGCTCATAATAACACAAATATACTGACAGAAATTATGTTCGTAACTCCCTGCAACTGCATTTTTAACATATGGTCGACGATGATTTATTTTATCGTTTTGTTCATCTTCAGAAGCCAAATTAGTTTTTTTTTAAATAAATTTTTCACACAAAAAACTTTTTAGCTAATGAGGGTAAATATTTGGACTGTTTATTTTATTAAAAGTTACTTAATGACTGATTTTTTAAATGTAATTAAATTTGTATTTTACTATTTGAATTAATTACCTATAATTGTATTAATTATATAAATATATTAAATATTAATGTTTCATTGTATAATAATAAATTGTATAAAAATAAATAATAAATAAATAAATAATAAAAAAAAAAAAATTAGTTTTTTTGGCCAGGATTCGACGTCTCGAGTTACGTGGATGCATAAATAATTTTGAGTAAAAGCTTTTAGTATTTGACTGCCCGAGTCTGTTATGAAAACGAACGTGATACATTCGTATGTTTGTACACGTGTATTCTCAGCGACAAGCTCAATTAGTAAAGCAAGAGAAAATTTATTCGAGATCACGAGCCAAGTTCGAAAAAAACAAATCGAAATGATAAATTTCAGTATATTGGAATTCAGATAAAAAAAACTTAATGATCACCTCAATTAATCTCGATTGAGGGTCAATCACCCAATTTTTAATACAGTCATATTTCGGTCTCATTAAAAAATATTTTTTTTTTTAGTTTTTCCTTGCTTTTTCTCAGGAACAAATTATTTTCGACAAAAACTCTACGTGATTTGCAATCAGCGATAAATTTCCAATCGAAATGACGTTTGAAAACGATAAAAATGATAACAAAAATTTTCTGCTAATTTTTTCAAGTGCACATAACTTTACTTCGGTTTGCGCGATTTGGAAATTTCTTTTTCGTACTTGAAGGTCACCAAACTTAGAGAATGGCGTTTGGTTCATTCCGATAACTTATAATTTTTGTAGAAATGAGAGCGGTTTGAAAATCGTCGAAAAAAATGGAAAGAGGTATGCCCTAAAAAATTTGCAAAAATCGATGATCGAACTTTAAAAATTTGCCAAAAGTTGAAAAATAGAATGAATTGGATGGACCAAGCGGCATTTTGAAGCTCGAACGATTATAAAGAGTATAAGCTCAAGTTGAAATCTTGTCTAGAAAATAAATTAGTCGTTTTAGTGAACTGATTCAATTTTGACCGAAATGCGAAAAAAAAAAATATTTTTTATTTTTTTTCGGGCCCTATACCGATGTATTTTGTCCCCCTGAACACGAATCTACCAATAGTTTTCTCAAAAATTAAAATTTTCATCAATTTTCATCGAAAACATTTTTCTTCAATTTTAGCCGCATTATCAAAAACCTCGAAATCGCGAAATTTCAAGTGCTCATAACTTTACTTCGGTTCAACCTATTCCAAAATTTCTTTTTCGTACTAAAAGGCTGTCACCAAACTTAGAAAATAGCGTTTGGTTCATTCCGATAACTTAATTTTTGTAAAAATGAGAGCAGTTTGAAAATCGCCGAAAAAAAAGGAAAGGGGTATGCCTTCAAAAATTTGCAAAAATCGATGATCGAACTTTAAAAATCTGCGAAAAATAGAAAAATAATCAGAATCGAATGAACCAGGCGGGGTTTTGAAGCTACAATGATTGCGAAGAGAATGAGCGCATGTAGAAACCAAACTTTCATTTAGAAAAAAAATCTCAGGCATTTTACTGAAGCAATTCAATTTTACCCAAAACGCGAAAAAAAATTGATACATATATATATTTTTTAAAGCCTTACGTCGATGAATTTTTTCTCACAGAGCATGAATCGACCAAATCTAAACAAAATCAGCCAAAATCTAAAAATTCAGGTGCAGAAATCTTGAGGGTCATAAAAATTGAACAAAATTTTTTTCAACGCAATCTTAAGGCTGATTCAACTAATTAATTTTTAGGGGATGTCACAAGAAAATAGTTGTACCGAAAAGGAAATTAAATAAACATTATTATATTTTTCTCTAAATTGAAAAAAAAAGTAAAATTGATAATAAATCTTTGTCGGAAAATTATCATATTTTCTCGCGAGAGGGCGCTTAATATTCGCGATCATTCGGATTCAAGATGAAGTCAATCGAGCGTGAAAATGCTCAACGATGCATGAACTTTGCAGCACACGTTTACAACATTTTCGTGTGAGAACAAAACGATGAGTAGATTGCGATAAGTAAAAACGAGGCAAGACCATTAAAACAGGCGCGAACGACAACCCAAACTAACCCAATTTTTTTTTTTAATTTTCAAGCCTCTCAAAATGCTTTTTGGCACTTTTGAGCATAATTCGTGAGGAATTTTATCGTCGCAAATTTTCACAAAATTTCTGGAGCGTTGCCCTCGATATTCCATTGCAATAGCATTCCCGAAAACTCAAAATTTTTCCAAAACGTTTTCATTTGTTCACAATAATTATTTAATTATTAATCAGCCACAGAATGAAGAAAAAATAGTCTCTGTAAAAAAGGACTCTCTTCATTCCACTAAAAAAAACGACGCTGAACATAAATTCAATGTTTCGGATTAAATGACAATTTTTTTTATTTTTTTTTTTGGTTTAATTTTTTTTTCACACACGAGTAGCACACATACATTGATTTACCTGGTTTTGCCGACGAGGCCTTAAAAGTCGGCGCGAACATGACACACTCTGCAAATATTGAAATTTAAATTGTCAAATTTTTCAGCGAAATTTTTTTGAAAATTCGACTTTTTAATAATCTTTGGCTCAGGTCAAATCGCAGAAGAGTTTCAGGACGTTCGACAGTCGACGGATCAATGGCTTTGAATTTCCGGGAGAAATTGTCTCACTTTTCTTCGACCCCCATTTACCCCTCTGCCTTTTCCCCACCCTTTAGGGCACCCTCGATGATGCCCCAAGGGTCGTGCGGACGTCTTCCTGATTCATCGCGGTCGTTGGTAAACTTGAAACTTCGGAAAGATGAACTTTGACCGTGTATTCTCCTGCCGGAAGTTGGCGAGGTCAGAAACTTGGGAGAATTAATAGGGACGTTAGAGAGGGTTGAAAAGAGAGAGAGAGAGAGAAGGGGGGGGGGACTATTGACACATCGTGACACAATTGCGATGACTAATTGTCATTTTGGGACTATTCATGCAAATCTCCGATTATTAATCATCAATTTTTTTCTTAAGGGGGTCGTCCAGTGTGAAACCTGTTTTTTAAAATGTTTTTTTTTCGGGATTTTTTTTTGACAAACCATTAAATAAAAAAATTTATGAATTGTGTATCATTTTTATCAACATTTGAACAAACTTTGTGGATTTTTTGAAGTAAATCCCGAAAAAAAAACATTAAAAAAACAGGTTTCACACTAGACGACCCCCTTAAACTTTTGAAATAGTCGTATTTTTATAACCTAATTTTTTATTTCATTTATATTCATTTTTTTCGTCATTTATATTCATGGAAGGGCGCAATTGAGATTGTTTTTTTTTTTATATAAAAAATGGAGATCCTTTGAATTATCAATGCAATGAAATTATATGAATTTTGTAAAATTATTTGATGTACAGCTCTTGTCTTCCTTTTTTTTTTTTTTTAATTTATTGATTACTTGATTGATTGATTGATTGATAAAAATTTAATTTTATACATTAATTTTTTTAATTTCAAAAAAGAAATGCAATCCGATATTTTTGCTCTTGTAAAAAAAGGATTTAAAAAAAAAAAGGAAAGATGAAAAGCTGTGAGGCCACGGAATTGCAGGGAATTGCATTGACAGCGCGATAACGTGCGCAAAGAGATTTTTCTCTTCCTTTAGAATTTCATCGGTTCGATGAAATATTCAAGCGCCTCGCCTGAGGAAGTTTCAAAGAACGAGGCACGAGAATAAAACCGACGTCACTCTCATTAATATCGGATAGGGTTTTGATGAGCTCAGATTTTGCTCTTCCATGGAACTAAAAAGTTAAAAAAAAAAAAAAAAAAATGTCCTCACTCCGTTATTTAAAAAAATTAACAAAAATGAATAATTATAATGAATGCTATTAAACAAAATTCATTTTATTTTTTTTACTCTCATAAATATTGAAATGAAAGTTATAAAAATGGATTATAATTATCTCAAGCTCACTTCAAATTAAATCGGAATTCATTTGAATCAGACTAAATTAATCGAGCTTTAACAATTTTTTTAATTGGCCAATTTTGCATAAATAAAATTTCCTCTGATCTAGAAATTCATGAAATTAATTGAATTGATAAAAATAACGAAAAAATATTATTCAAATATTTACATAGAGAATTTGCTTGAATTTTAATAAGTTTTATTTAAATTAATATAAATTTTATTTATAAATTGATATCAAATCTTGAATTAATTTTTTTTTAGACGAATGATCTAGAAATTTTCTGTTTAATTAAGTAAAATTAAACAAAAAAAATTCAATCAAAAAATTAAATAAAAATAATCCGAGCTAATAATTTTATTCATTCCCGTGAAAGGAATTCATAGTGTAATTTTTTTAAGGCGTAAGTTTTGATTCTAATTTGCAATTAAGGATCGAGAAGTATCTGAGAAGGCTCTCGCTTGTTAATGTTGTGTTTTTCGCCCTCTCTTTTATTCTCACGAGTCTCCGCAAGTATAAACGGCCTTTAACGTCCGATTTATTCACGATCCACTCGTGCCAAACGTTCCTCGAGTGTGTAGAAATCTCTAAATAGATTTACGTCGAGGCCTCGCGCTGTTGCACACAAACACACGGACGAATTTTCCACCGGTATATAGATCGCAAAAGTAGACAAATCAGCACATTTACAGCTCTACCAATTATTTCTCTACCAGAAATACCTCTCTATCGCAATAAAACATAACCGTAAATATTACTACGAATTAAAAAGTCTATCGAATAACATCTCTGGGAAACAGAAGCGTTTCATTATTGAAACGGACTCCAGCGTCGGTAAGTGACCGGCCGAGTTGACGAAGCGGAGACTACCAGAATAAATCTCCACCAAATAATATCTTTACAAAACAAAACTCTCGGTAAACAGCTATCTCATTTGACAACCCTTCCAGCCGGTAACTTACCGACGCTCGAGTTCGCCCCAATGACTTAACAGAGTCGCCCTGCAGTCGGTAAGAAAGGAATCGCAGGATTTGAGGCTTGTAATCTGGTAAATTTATAAAATTGGAGAGCTGTCAAGTGGTAGAGATGTTACCGGAGAGTTGTTTACTGGGATAATTGTTTTTTGGTAGAAATATTATTCAAGAGAGTTATTTGATGCAGATTTGTGGTATGCTTGTTATTTGTCAGGATTATTGAAACGCTTTTTTTTTGGCAGATATGTTATTTGGTAGACCTGTCAATTGGTATTAACTAGTACTTCTCCCAGAGAAATAAATGTGCCGACAAATCTTTAGCGAGGCAGAGAGAGAGAGAGAGAGAGAGAGAGAGAGAGAGAGAGAGAGAGAGAGAGAGAGAGAGAGATCGGAGGATCTTTAATTGCCGCAATAATTTTCTTCGCGCTTCGACGCACGCGGAAAATTTTCCTTTCTTTCCTCTTCCCGAAAGTGAGAAAAGCCAATTAACGCCGCCCTCGCAGTAATTGTAAAAAATGTGCGTAAGCTTTTTTGAGAAGAAATTAGCTCGAACCAAATTAGATCGGGATTAGAGATTGCTTGAGGCAAGGAAAAAACAATATTTCCGTAGAAAAGAAAATCATTTTACAATGTCGAAATATGCAATAAAAAACGGAAGTGAGCAAACAATTGATTTTTGTTTCTTCTTACGAACTAAACCTACAACTTTTGTAAGCAATGAATTAAATGACGCTTATATTTTGGTAGATTATTAAAAATATCGAGGAATGAATTGAGTTAAATATCGTCCAGGTAAACTTGACGTGAAAAACCAAATTTAACAGAAATAACATTTAAAAAAGTGGTCCTTATTTTATTGGCTAAAATTGAGTTATTTTTTAAAATCCAGATTCAAAATAATTCGCAATATTTTTCACTTAAAAATGTATGTAAAAATTGTTTTAAATCATCCCCAGATTTTCCACACTTCAGGGATTGGATCTATTATAAAATTAGTCGGATTTCCCGCACAAATTTTCCTCGTGGATCGCGCGAAGAACATTCCAAATAAAATAAGTCGACGCCAGAATCGGAGCGTGCTTTTTTTTTTCTCTCTCTCTCTCTCGTAATGACATCGCAATTAAATTTTCGGGTAATGTGATCCCCCTCAACGGTCCATTACGTAACGAGAAAATTAGGAAACGAATGAGAGTTTTCATATCTTTTTCTCTCTCTCTCTTTCTCACAGACTGAGGCATTACATTCTCCGCGGCGTTACACAATTTCTGGACGCGTCTCGGCGTGTTTGTTTGTACGAAACGGAAATAAATCAACGTCGTCGTAAAATACGAGATTCTAAAAATTGCGTGACGAAGGAAAAAAAAGAGTTTTTTTTTCAACTCTCGGTCACACTTTGCAATTTCACTGCCAAGAGACAAACGAAAAGAGGCGAACGAGCTTTTGAGAATAAAAAAGCTCTCTAAATTCACGCTTCAGTTGTGTCAAGCGCACATAAGAAATATTTTTGGAACCTCCTGCTAAAAAAAAATTAATTTCTTAATTGCTCTAAATTATTTTCCCACTATAAAATTGATGAGCATGTTTTGTTTTCTTGTCACTCACTTTTTTCCACCATTTTCACTGTCACTATTTGTAATCAGAGATCAATGATTGCCGATCACTTTTGAAGTGGAAACAAATTCGACGATTCTTTGATAATCGTTATTTCGACGGCTCGAAGCTTTTTAAGCAGCGAGCTTTGGCCGGTGAACGGCAACTCGTCGGACCGAAAGGTTGGAGAATGACTGAGAGACGCCAAGATCCGAGAGGCTCTAGTGCGTGGATTTTTGCCGATGCTGCCAGCTCAAAGCCCCAAAGTTTGTGTGTGTGTGTGTGTGTGTGTGTGTGTGTGTGTGTGTGTGTGTTACAGAAAACACGCGCGTTAGGCAAGTTTTTGGGATCGTTGAAGCTCTCGACCGATTATTAAAGTACCACGGAGACGGTTTTCATCCCTTTCCTCCCCCTTAAGACGTCAATTCACGCGTGAGGTGATGAATGGCAGATAACAGTATAGTTCTATGCCAGAAACAACTTTTTTTTTATCTAGACTTTTTTTTTGTACTATTTGTTTTTTATACTCAAAATCTTATTGTGAATTTTAAGAAAATTTACGAAATGCTTATTTTGCTTTTATAATACATTTTTGAAAAATATATTTTCCCAAAATTGATATTTGAAACAAAAATGTACTGATTTGACGTTTTTTTAAAATTATTTATTTATAGTAATCAAAATTTTATTAAAAAAGGTCGTTTTTTTATGCCATTTCACCGGAAGTCAACGTAAACTAATTTAACAAACGGCATTGTAAAGGGGAAGAATTTGGCTTCATTTCCTGTTTCTTAAGTTATTTTTACAATTTGTTTTTAGATTTGGACTCTATTTTGAAAACAACTTTCTTTCGCCTTTTTTCCCCTCTCTTCAGGTGCACCCATTTTCTAGAGGAAATTTTTTAAATATATTTTTACGATTGGGTTCGTAAAGGGGAAAGTTTCAGCTGCAATTTCCTTTTTTTAGAAAATTTGAGC
This sequence comes from Alloplasta piceator, assembly GCA_946863875.1. Classification (NCBI taxonomy): domain Eukaryota; kingdom Metazoa; phylum Arthropoda; class Insecta; order Hymenoptera; family Ichneumonidae; genus Alloplasta; species Alloplasta piceator. The sequence goes on from OX333074.1 coordinate 3,060,354, forward strand.
GATTTTTTTTCCCAAAGTTATTCTGTTTTTTGTGCAAAAAGAGGAAATTTGAAAAATCCCGTACAACACGAGAACAATAAGGATTCCATGAAAAACTTCAAGCAACAAAAAGTTGCGACTGTTTTCGTTGAGTTCAGAGGAATTTTTTCAGATTTTTTTTCCGACTGGAAATAGGTGAAAAAAAAACTTGAGAAAAAAATGCGAAAAAAATTCCAATGTGTTGAAAATGGTAAAATAAAGTATTTTCCCTTCTTGAATTTTTATCAATAATCCCATAGTTCTCGAGTTATGGTAATTGAATGATCCGAGCTCCGACCGAAAAAATGAGAAAAACAAATTTTGGAAAAAAAAATCTGAAAAAATTCCTCTGAACTCAACGAAAATCGGCGCAACTTTTTGCTGTCTTGAAGTTTTTCGTAAATCCTCTTTGTTTTCATGTTATACGGGATTTTTCAAATTTCCTCTTTTTCTCAAAAAAACAGAATAACTTTGGAAAAATCGCTCAAAGTTTTTAAAAGAAGAAAATTGTAGCTCAAACTTTCCCCTTTATGAATTCAATGGTAAAAATGTATTTAAAAAAATTCCTTTAGAAGATGGGTGTACCTGAAGAGAGGGAAAAGGGGGAAAAACAGTTGTTTTCAAAATAGAGTCCAAATCTAAAAACAAATTGTAAAAATAATTTGAAAAACAAGAAATGAAGCCGAATTCTTTCCCTTTAAAATGCCGTTTGTTAAATTAGTTTACGTTGACTTCCAGCGAAATAGCATAAAAAAACGTTCCAGACCTTTTTTGAAGTTTTGTCCGGAAACTTTTCGCCGATAGTGTATATTTTCTCAATCCCCATATTAAAAATAAAAAAAAGAAATATACTACTTTCTCTTTTTTTAAACGTTTTTTTACTACTCCATTATTATCATTAAAATTTTATTCAAAAATTTTCGAAAACTTAGGAATATCGTATTAATTTTATTTTTCGATGTTTAAAAAAAATCTACTGTTTTCAAAATGGCTGCTTTCAAACTTCCGTATTCTAGAAGAATCACACGGTATAAAATTAGAATTTTTCTTGCTCCATATTTCGTCGAAATGAAAAAACTGTTGGCTGGAAATCATCCCCGTGAATGAGGATTTTAATCTCAGAGAGTGCATACAGAGAACGTCAGAGAATTCTCAAGATGCCAAGTTCAATTTCGTGTATTACAAAACAATTTTTTTTTTTTAAATATCAGAAAAGATGCTCATATTTTTGTACGAAGTGCCATTTTAATCCACCTGAGTGGAAATATTTGGAAAATAAATTTTCATCGATTAATCGTATGATCCAGATTTAATTACGAAAACAAAAAAAGAACATTCGACATTTCGAGACATCACATTTGGGACAAACCTTCGCTAAGAAGAAATCCTTTGCCAATTTTCAAAGCCGTGTCAATCTCGTGCAGCAGATCGATGGCATTTGTTTTTCCACGTGCTGCCAGAGCCAAAAACCATTGATGTAAAAGCGCCCCCAAAGTGCAGGAAAAAAAAATTGCAACAAAGATGAAAAAAAAGGTCCATTACCAAAATTAAAAAAAAAGAGCAAAATTGCTGAAAGATTGTGAGTGTTAATGAGCAGATGTAGGTTAAGGTAGAAAATCAAAAATTCGGTAAAATTATTATGAGCAAGCCGAAAAAAATCAATTTCAAAAAATTAAAATTAAATAAATTTTTAATAAAATATTAATAGAAATGAAATTCGATAAAATTCTATTTTCCCTACAGTGACCTTTTTGCATGAAATTAGATTAATTTGTTAGAAAATCATGAACTGCGCTTAGTGCATTAATAATTGAATTAAATAATGAATAATGACGAATGATTTGTCAAAAAATGTCTATTAATAGTATTTTGATATTAATCGATAGTGCGAGATCGTCACAGCTTATCGCGAAGATAAATCATTCAAAAATCTATTTTTCGTTTTAAAAAATAATTAGATCTCTCATCATTTCAGAATATTCTCTGCAAAAAAGAATAAAAAAATCCTGTACGGAAAAATTAATTTTCCCCGTTGAAATATACAACAAAAAGCATGCCAAAATTGACTGGAAAATTAATTTTATTCTAGCCGAGAATAAAATTGCGATTATCCATTTTTCTAGGGTTCTGATTATCTTCAAATTTGAATTGTATAATATTTAGAGTTTCAAAAAAAAAATTTAATTACCGGTAGTTATAAATAAATGTGTAAAATAAATAAAATACATTTTCCCCGTTGAAATATATAACAAAAAGCATCCTAAAAATTACTAGAAAATTAATTTCATTCTGGCCGAGAATAAAAATTGCGATTATCCACTTTTTTAGCGTTCCGAATTTCTTCAAATTTGAATTGTAACATTTTTAGAGTTTCAAAAAAAAATTATTTTAATTAGCGGACATAGGTAGTTATAAATAAATGTGTGCTGTATATGTGTCGTCGGTTAGAGGAGGGGGGAGTGAGAATTTCCGCTCGCAAATTGGGTGTTCAAATTGGTCTCGAGGGTGCGCGGGCGGACACTCGGAAATAGACGAAAAGCGAATCGGTGGTTCCGCGCGCGTTTCGTAGTCCGCGTTTAACCGGGATATACCCCAAAAAATAGAGGGAGAAAAAGAGAGAGAGAGAGAGAGAGAGAGAGAGAGAGAGAGAGAGAGAGAACGATGACGTCCAGCTAGTGGCCTATTTTCTTCCAAACGGTTTCCTAAATATAAACGAGGCGCGCGCAAGCACACAAATTTCGTTATACTTGTGCTTTAATGTGAACCAGAGCTTGCGAGAACGTATGACACGCGTAAACGCCCTTCTCGCTCGTTCCTCGACTTTTGCTGCGCGATATTTCTCGTCACATTGTTTTTTTTTTTCACTGTTCTTTCATTCCCTCGTATTTTGTATTGTTAATAAGAAAAAAAAAAGAAACGACAATGTGCGCTGGAAAATTCCAGTTTTGAAATGACTGAATTTTTCCTAGTTTTGCCACTTTGTTTCTCTCGGAAAAAAAAATTGATAATAAATTGAGGCTCGGTGACAGCAGGAAAAAACATATGGCAGGATTTTAATCTCTAGTTTTTTTAATTTTTCAAAATTTTCAAATTATAAAACTGATTTCAGTGCATTTTTTTTAATGGAAAAAGAGAATTTTGAATTTCCACATTTAATTTTTACATTTTAATTTTCATTTCCGAATTGAATTGGAATTGCAATTGCTGAATTTCCTTTATTCTTCAGTTTTTAATAAAATTTGTTGGAAATATTTCGTTTTGAGTAATTGTAACGAGAAAATCATTTTTTTTCCTTCATGCGTTTTTTAAATTACTTTTTAACAGTTTTTTTAGCATTTATCAATTTATATAATATTATATTTCAATGAGCAGATGTTATTCACAAAAATAACGAGCAGAAAACAAATTCTAATCGGATAATCCATGCATCGAGGACCATGAGAAGGATAGCGTGTAGTTAGAGGACATTTCAAGGTCAATAAATGAAAACTTGAGAAGAGACGAGCGTGAAGCAAATTCTAATAACAAAATACGCGCATGATAGATCACGAAAGGGACCACAAGTTCATCGGGAACTTTTCAAGGTCAGCGAATGAAGTAATCACACGAAACGAGGGCAAAGCAAATTTCGATCGCAAAAATCCACGCATCGAGTACCACGAAAAAGGCGTCAAGGTCATCAAGGACTTTTCAAGGTCAGCAAATCGACAAACCACACGAGACGAGCGAGAAGCGAAATTTCGATCGCAAAATTCACGCATCAAGGACCATCAAAAGGATCATGAGGTCCTTCAAGGACACAAAAGGACGTCTGCATCAAAGAGAGCGTCCCGTTTACAGAGGTCACTCACCGTCATCGAGCTTGTCGTCGAAGGTCGCGAGTTCCAGAAATTCCTGCAGATGTTTCGGCAGACTTTTCGCATCTTTGATCTCACGTCCGTCGATCACGCACTTTGCCCCATCGTGATCGTAATTTTCCGAATTTTTCTTCGCGCCCTTTTCGGCAACATTCTTCGTCGAAGCTTTTCCCACATTGACCCGATCATTTTCATTGATTTCGGACTCGCTGCTGTCGTCCAATTTAATGCCAAAACGACTCATACGATTGCGTGCCCTTTCGATAAATTCTCTCTCCATTTTGTTCATAACATTCTCGGGATTTGGACTCTTTGGAAAAGTCATCGAATCATCATGCTCGTTGACATTCGTGCTACTTATCTTGATGACCTTGTGCTGTTTACGTTCTTCACGCTCGTGAACTTTGTTCACGTATTCGTCGTACATTTTCCGACGGAAAATCTCGCCATTAGTGGGGAAAATGCCGCTTGACCTTGAGGTACATTTGCGATCATTACCCGTGACCTTGACATTCGACCCTGTTTTCTCAGTAGAATCTTCCTTATCGGAAAAATCCATTTTCGGGAAACTGTCACCGAAGAATCTCTTCAACTCATCCTGAATTTCCGAAGGAACGCCATTCGTCCTTGCGCCCTTCGAGTCAACGCGCTTTTCCTCAACGTCTTCGTAAATCATTGACGAATTTTCCACCCGTAAATCACCGCTTTCACTGACACTTTTCTTCGTCTCGCGATGACCGTGTCTCTTCGAGAATTCCTCACACTGACCTTGACGATTTCTCGACTCTTCGTGCCAGGATTCCCGCTCGGTCGACGGCTCATCGTCCAAGGTGACCTTGACCTTTGTCCCAGAACTTTTCGGCTCGGAGTGACGTTCTTTTCCCACGACAATCTCGTCTCTCTCACGATCATCGTCAAGGTCGATCATGCTTCTCGCTCTCTCGCGCTTGTCACAATCGACTTGACCTTGAAACTCCTCGTAAGCCCTTCGTTCTTCTTCCTCGGCGAGAATGACTTCCTTCAATTGATTTTCCAGCTGCTCGATGTAATTCAATTGTCTTTCGAGATATTCCTGCGGCAATGAGTATCTTCGACGACCGTCAATGTTCAAACATTGCTTCAGCGACGCGCGTTTCTGCAGACTCTTCAGGTTCTCGATTATATCAATGGCGGCGTCGTGCTTCAGGATCTCAGGATCCTGATAACGACGTGACTCGAGATGACATCTCGGTGGTTCCTTGTCGAAGATGCTCGTCGTGTCGATGCACGATCTGTCGACGACGATCGGACGCGATCGACTGAGGCTCGTTTCATTGTCACTCTTTTCGTCGATGAGCGCACGATTGACACTTTGCCGCGTATCGATCGTCGCTCTCGTTGGGTTTATCGCTGGTGTCCATTTTCGCGACTCGTCGTCGCACAACGACGATTTCTCGATAATCGCGCTCTTCAAGGAAATTGGACGCTTGTCAAAGTGATGGGACGTTCCGTTGGCCATTCGCACCGACGAGGATCCTTGCTCGTTCTCCAGAGGTTCCGTTTTGACAATCAGGGCCGAATTTAGACGATTCTGAGGGTCGGAAAAACGTTTGGCAATCGTCGGACCATTTGTGCCCATTTCGTTGATGACCTGATTGTACATTTTTTCGTAGGAACGGTCTATCCTGATTTTAGGGTCATTCAACGGTGAATGATGATCCTTGTCGTTGACCTTGTTGGGAATTTTTGTGGTATCACTCGTATTTGTTGGGTCTGAGCCTCCGAAAAGTTGATTAGCATTGGATATCGTTCTGCTGAATCGATCGAATTCACTCTGCTGAGACAAACTCGTTGATTTCGTCCTTGAATCTCGCGATCCTTCGGAGAACGAGGCGTAATCCTGGGGATCACGTCTGGCGAGACTCAACCAATCGGAAAGTCTCGTTGCTCTCAAACGATCTTGCCCAAAGTCTCCGAAATCTGAGCAATTATTTTTAGAGCCAGGATCGACGATCCTTGAGTCTCCAGGACCTTTGTCCTTGGAGCTTGGTGCAGAATTTTCTTTTATTATTTCCAACAAACGATTAGCCGGTCCCTGAGACTTTTCCCGACCAGATTTGATCCTGTCATCAACGTCGATTCGATATTTCGGCACGTTGATCTCGTCAGGACGATCATCGTGATAACTTCGTCGATTGATGAATTTTCTATGAAGATCCAGAAGATTATCGATGCTCGTGCATACCTGATTATCCTGTTGGGAAGGTGAAAGGCAAACCAACAATCTCGGATCCTCGATCGTGGGCACGCCCATCCAAGTTTTTGGTCTCTGCTTATTCATGCCCTTCGTCCGGATATCCTTAATTTTATCAGGACTGTCGTCAACGACTTCGGCGCAATTCTGCACTGTCTGGATATTTTTGAATACGTCGAACTTCGGCAGAGTTATCTCGTTTATGATGTGAAGTCCGTATGGCAACGAGAGGATCTTCCTTATGCAGAGATCCTTGAGAAGGTCGGGTCTGGGATCCTGATGACCTTGAAGCTGACGAGTCAAAAACGGATGACCTTGAAAATCGATGGGAACGTAACAGAGATCCTGCTGATTCGACCTTTCGTCACTTTCTTGGTCCTTGCTGGATATTTGATCCTTCGAGGATTCCTCCAGATTTTCAAGTGACTTCAGATCCGCGAATGAATCAGATGGATTGAGGCGAACTGTACTGGGCGAAGCATCGCTGCTCGAAGATTCATCGTCTCGAAAGAATGGACCGTCCAATGCGAAATTCGCGTTTCTCTTCGGCACTTTCGTCGAGTCACTGAATTCCTCGTCAACGGAATTTTTATTGCTCACTCTCGTAACCGAATTAGTTTGGCCTTGAGGCGCGAAAGCATCCGAGCTTTCGCGTAATCCCGACGAAGATGAAACAGCGGAGAAGACGGAGGATAAAAACGAAGAGTTTCGCTTACGACGCGGAGGTCTGATCGGTCTTTCAGTTTGGTTATTCTCGACGCAAACTCGAGATATCGCTTTACCTTCCGTCAATTTTATTCCCGACTGTTCGATGGAGTTTTTCGTATTTTCGCTCGAGACACAAAGATTCCCTTCGCTGGAATCACAGATCTTACTTCCAACTGTCTGACTCGTTTCTTCGGCATTCAGGATTCCATCAGATTCTTCAGTTTTCGCCCAATTGCTAGATTCGTTCAGCTCTTCACTCGTGGGTTCATCAATTTCGTCGTCCAATTGGAGTCTTTCGCCAATTTCTCCAGGAAACTCCTCCAGAATGTTACCATCCGCGAATTGAGGAATCCCTTCAACTTGGTCACTTTCATCAGATTCTTCGCTGTGGGGATTTTCGCGATCAAACGTCACAAGAGTTTTCCCAACTTTTCCAGGATCAAGTCCTGGCCAATTCTGCTGCTGTTCCTCACTTTGTTGATGACCTTCAAACGCGTTGTCACTGATTCCCTGATTCTTCAGATTCACGTCGCCCGAATCTTCCTTCTCGTCGAATTCTTCGCGACGATTCAATGTCTCTTCACTGACTTCACCACTCGATTGTTTATTTATCTCGATGATGTCAGTCTCACCGGGATGACAGCGAGACTTTGGGAATTCGCTGAGCCGGGACGCAAAACAAGAACGGCCGATTCTCGGCGCCGAGATTCTTCGGAATGACGACGTTGGTGAGTTCACGGCGTTAAATTCGTAAATCCAATGATTATCGGCACGAGACGCTATTTCAGGGTTCGCGTCGTTGCCAACGTTTGAACGGCGAATCTCGTCGTCGAGCGCCGAGAAATTGCGCAACATTGAATCTTCGCGTCGATGCTGGTTCCTCGTTGACTCAGACATTCGCGAATCAACATCGACGAGGTCAACATCTTCAGGATTGAGCGCCCCCAACGAAGCGAAATGATCGCAGAAAATGGGCAATTCGGGGGACACTTTGTCGATGAAATTTTTCGTCTCCAGAGTCACAAGTTCGCGTGGAAATGGTGGCAATGGTGGAGGAAATTGTTCCTCATGATTTTCCGAAAATTCGACATTTTCATAAATTCTTCCTACGATTGAATTCCCATCGCTGATTGCGTTTGGCAATGGCGGACGTTTTGGCAATTTTTTTTTCCGCGGTGGTGCAATCGGAGTTTTTTGAAGTTGCAGGAAAATTTCCTCCGGAAAAATCGGAATTTCCGGTACATTGAGCGGATAATCAACGACGGGAAGTGTCGGAATTCGAGGTACTTCGTTTTCGGGATTGAAGGACGAGAATCTTTTTGGTGGAGCTGGAGGCTCGTTGTCACTGGGATTGGAGTTTTTCGATGGAATTTCATCGGAAAAGCGATTTTCCGATGACGACGCTTCGTTTGAACTTCGACTTTCATTCTTGTTATCTTTTTCCCTGATAAGAGTCGTTTCAATGATCGTTTGCTTTTCCTCGGTTGACTCAACACTCACCGAATTTTCCATCGTTTTTCGCACTCCCGGAAAATCAATTTTCCGCGACTTATCGCGTCGATCGTTTTCAGGAATTTTTTCAGACTTTTGAGATTCATTCTCTTTGCTGGATTCACGATTTTCTCTCGACTCTTTGACATTGCGCTTTTCTCGCCTGAATTTTCCAATTTCCTCGTTTATGAAGTCCCTTATATGACGCTCATCGCCTTCGGTAATTTTGTCACCTTCCTCCTGTATTATATCCAAAAATCTGTCGGCGTGTTTCGTTTCCGTGTAGTAAGATTCCAAAATAGCGCGTTTCTTCGATCTACGCGACGAGGAATTGTCAATGTTGACGAGGTCACTTTCATAAATTCGATGATCGATCGTTTGATGATCGTCATTGAATGATCGCAATTCGAGACCGTCGATGAAATGTCTGAGTTTATTCTCGACATCTTTCGTCACCGTGGAAAACGTTGGTTTTTCAATTTTCACTGGAATCAAGTGAATTCGCGGTTCCTCAATTTTCTCGGTGATTTCCTTCGATTCTGACGACATAATTTCCCTCAGAGCGTCCATTTCTCGTGGGAATTTCTCCCTATCGAGATCCGCCCATGTTTCAGGATCCTTCAATTCGATAATTGAAGGGGAATCGTCAAATTTGACGCATTTTTCTCTCTTCCCAGTTTTTGATGAAAGTTTTGACCCTTTGTCCAATTTTTCATTCAAACCATCGTCCTTTGTGAAGGAACTTTTTTCCGAATGGACATCCTTTGCTTTTGCTTCAGCTTTATTAATTATGTCACTGACGACAGATTGCGCAATGATTCCTTCGACAATTACATTTGGCTCACAAAATTCGCTGGAGACAGCAGAAGAATTTTCTTTAGCAAATAAATCTCTTGATTTTTTACTCATTTCAGCATTTTTTTCGGGCTCGTCTCCAATTACTCCAACGTTTGAGTCATTTGAAGCACAATTTTTATCTGGGGACTCTTCAAGGTCACCACGGACTCTGGATCCTTGTACATCTACGTTTTCAAATTTTTTTAGAACTTGTTCATTCAGTGTAACTGGGTCAAATATTTTTTCAGAAATATTCTTTGGAATATCAGTATTTGTTGATTCAAGGACAATTTTCCCTGCTTCACTTTTGTTTTCGTCAGTTTCAACGTTCGGCTGAATTGAGTCAACAATTTCTCCAGAAATCTTCTCCAGGATAATGCTATTTTTTAATTGAGAGACTTTTTCTACTTCTTCATTTTTCTTTTCATCAGTTTTAGCGTTTGGATGAACTGAGTCACTAACTTCTCCAGAAATGTTCTCCAAGAAATGGTTGTGCTTGAATTGAGAGACTGTTTCCACTTCGTCACTTTTATTTTGATCAATTTTAGCTTTTGGCTGAATTGAATCACTAATTTCTCCAGGAACCTTCTCCAGGATATTGCTTTCCTTCGATTGCGAGACCTTCTCTACTTCTTCATTTTTCTTTTCATCAGTTTTAGCCTTTGGCTGAACTGAGTCACTGATTTCTCCAGAAATCTTCTCCAGGATAATGCTATTTTTTAATTGAGAGACTTTTTCTACTTCTTCATTTTTCTTTTCATCAGTTTTAGCGTTTGGATGAACTGAGTCACTAACTTCTCCAGAAATGTTCTCCAAGAAATGGTTGTGCTTGAATTGAGAGACTGTTTCCACTTCGTCACTTTTATTTTGATCAATTTTAGCTTTTGGCTGAATTGAATCACTAATTTCTCCAGGAACCTTCTCCAGGATATTGCTTTCCTTCGATTGCGAGACCTTCTCTACTTCTTCATTTTTCTTTTCATCAGTTTTAGCCTTTGGCTGAACTGAGTCACTGATTTCTCCAGAAATCTTCTCCAGGATAATGCTATTTTTTAATTGAGAGACTTTTTCTACTTCTTCATTTTTCTTTTCATCAGTTTTAGCGATTGGATGAACTGAGTCACTAATTTCTCGAAAAATGTTCTCCAGAAAATTGTTGTCCTTGAATTGAGAGACTTTCTCCACTTCTTCACTTTTCTTTTGATGTATTTTAACGTTTAGCTGAATTGAATCACTAATTTCTCCAGGAATCTTCTCCAGGATATCGCTTTCCTTCGATTGAGAGACCTTCTCAACGTCTTCATTTTTCTTTTCATCAGTTGTAGCCTTTGGCTGAACTGCGTCACTGATTTCTCCAGGAATCTTGTCCAGGATATTATCCTTCAATTTCGAGACCTTGTCTATTTCTTCACTTTTCTTCTGATCAACTTTCACGTTTGACTGAACGGAGTCACTAATTTCTCCAGAATTTTTCTCCAGATCATGACTATTCTCCTCTTGACGAATTTTCTCCTCTTCAATGTTTTCCTGATCTGTTTCATTACTAATCCAACCTGGATCTGGAATTTCCTCAGGTACCTTCTCCAGGTCAATCTGCTCTTTCTCCTTGACTCGATCGTCGATCACGTCAATTCCAAACTCTTCAGCATCGACTCCCGATTCATCGACCTCGTCAAATTCACATTTTTCTCCCAAGACTCGTTCATTAAATTCTCCCGGATCGATGACATCACAATTACCGATTTTCTCCAGCGCGCCGTTGTTCGATGATTCTAAGACGATATTACAATCCTCGTCTTCCGTTTCCTCGACGATGCTCTCGTGGCATCTACGATCGAGAACACTCTCGACATCGGACTCCGCCTCGACGACGAAAGTCGCCCTCGTTGTTGGCCTATTGATGCTATTGTCGTTCTCGGCGTCACTGTCGCTGACCTCGCGAATCTCCGGGCCATCGTCATCATCGTCTTCGTCGTCGCCATTGTTATTATAGTCATTATTATTATTATTATTATTATTATTATTACCGTCCGTAGAATCACTTGCCAACATGTTCGTGGCATCGAAATGGCCTTTGCCAAGCTTAAGTTCCTCGACCTTGGACGCCAGATCACTGGGCAGAGGTCGAACGGGCTCGAGAGGTTCCGTTATCGTTACCAAAGCATCAGGCTCCGCCATACCGATCTCGAGGATTCCAACACCCTCGACGTGACCTACACTCGCTGCCAATGGTGCATTACCACCCCTTAAGCTCGTGATCTCGATGATCTTTGTTTCGGCGTCCATGGCTTTTCTCTCGACTCTGAGTCTTCGTCTCGCTGCGACCGACGATACCGATGGAAGTTTATCGATTTTCGAGCCAATTCCACGAGGAGAATTACCGATCTCACCTGACGCTGGACCAGCTTCGCCATTTTGTGAGCTCAATTCCTCGGTCGTGACCTTGACAGCTCGACCATTGACTCGAGCCTCCTCCAACCGATCTGCTTCGTCCTTCTTCTCGATCTCCTCACCTTTGTCATCGACGACCTTTTCCTCAAGGTCATTCGATCGATTCCGGGAATTGGGGCTTTTTGAGATATCTTCATTTTTCGAAAAATCAGCAAAATTTTCATTTCGGGCAAGATCGGTACGTTCTTCGGGCTTTTCATGCTCGACGATTGAGTGAATTTTTGTGGCATTTTGATCAACAACGAAATCTTCGCAATTCGAATCATCCTCCTCTTTGTTTTCGCTCGTAGCTGCCGATTTTTCCTGCCGATCCTCGTTTCCTCGGTGATCGTTATTCGCAGCTCTGTTTCGACGATTACGACGATTCTTTCGTCCACGAGAGGCACGAGGCATTATCGAGCTTCTCCAATTGTCCGTTGAATCGGCGTCCGTCCGATAACCCGATTCGTCCGCGTGATGCCGATTTTTCGATCCTGCCGAACGGCGAGACAGTGCTTGCTCGTTGATGCTGCGTTATCGGTAGGATTGGGGCCGAGATTCATCGCGAAACGATTTTGCCATTAATTTTTCGAAAAGTTTCGTCTCGTTATTATACCGATTAAAATAACGCTAGACGTTGCCGATCATTTATCTTCACGGATTAAAATTGATTTTGGATTCTAATTTTTTGTAATTTTAGTGATAATGAGGCGTTTTTGAAAATCTGAACGATCAGCTGTGACTTCGCGTACAACCAATGAGAGAAATATTTATGATTTTTTTTTTTTATTTTTTTTTTAATGATGCGAACAGGATCTGGATGATGCTTTGTGCCCCAAAATGCATTTTGTGCTTTAATCTATTCTAAATATTATCCCTCTTTGTCCTATGCATGGGACATTTCAGGCGAAATCGACAGATTTTATTGCAAAAAAACATACCGATCGTTGCCGATCTTTTTTGATAATTATATTTTTATAAATAATTTTGCTTATGAATTTTTTGTCTCTTGGAGTTTGAAAAACAAGAGAGTTTTCGTCAATTTGGCGTGAAATGACGCATTCTAAATAAAAAGTGCACCGCATGCTGACGATTGTGAGAATTAAGAAAGCCGTGATGTATAAGGGGCATTCCATGTCAAATCGACCACCTTTGAACCCGACCGCTTTCGATTTGGCCGAAACTTTTTTATCTTTTTCTACCCTTTCAGAAACTTTTTTCAGAGCCCACCTTCAACGTTTTTTTTTCGAATTTTCGGGAAAAAACAAAAACGTCTCGATGATTGTCATTTTTAATTTTTGTTTTCTTTTTTTTTTATAGAAACTTTGACATTTTCTGCAAATTCTCTGAAATTTTTAGAGTGGGATTTTTTCGTTTCCTATCCTTTTTTCAATTCAAAAAAATTATTTTTTTAAACTCAGCTTATTTCTCATAATACCACTCTGGAGATTTTTGAGAATCATAATAATAATAGAGGTTCTCTCAACATCCTCAAAAATCTTCAGAGTGGTATTAGTATTAGGTAAGCTGAGTTAAAAAAAAATAATTTTTTTGAATTAAAAAAAAAATAGAAAACGAAAAAATCCCACTCTAAAAATTGCAGAGAATTTGCAGAAAATGTCAAAGTTTTTATAAAAAAAAAGAAAACAAAACTTAAAAATGACAATCATCGAGAAATTTTTGTTTTTTTTTCTGGAAAGTACATTTAAAAACAAAAATAAAAAAAAAACATCCAGATAAGTCAATTTTTCAAAAAGATATAGATATTTGAAAAATAAAAAGCCAATTTTTTTGAAAAATTCATAACTTTTTATCGGCTGGGTGAAAAAATTTGAAAAAATTCTGAAAAATGATTTTGAAAGGGTAGAAGAAGATAAAAAAGTTTCGGCCATATCGAAAGGGGTTGGGTTCAAAAATGGCCGATTTGGCGTGAAATGACCCACATATATAATAAAAGAGATGACTAGCGAGTGGCAATTCGAAATTGACGATTTATTTTTGTTAATTAGATTAATATATTACTCACTCTTCGTCTCGCCGTCGGTTGTGCTGCGTTCGTTCGTATTCGTTGAATTCTTCAGGCCACCATTCTGTCCAACGAATCCCTCCGTTCTCGTATCATCTGAAAGTCCAATTTCCCTAATTCACTCTTGAATTTTTTAAACCAACGTTCTTTGCAAAATTGATTAAAATTCCGCGTTTCACTGATCGACGAAATTATCGCGTTACAAAGTCAAATTGTACCTCAAAAGTTTGTTGCAAGCAGTAAAACGCAGTATTAATTCGTCAATCAGCGTCGATAATTAGCTAAAAGCACCAATGGGGCAATAAAACAACAGAAACGCTTCAGAGAAACGTAATGAATGATCGAATCGAGTTTCGTACGAATACGAAAAAAGATCGATCGGTCGAGGAACGTTTCGAATCCTCGTCCGAGGATCGCGCGACTGAAAGAGATGTAAAATAAATATTGAAAAAAAAAAAAAAAAAAAAAAAAAAAAAAAAAAAAAAAAAAAAAACAGGCCTGGCAACGCGAGAGGCGCGTATATGTAACGAGTGCGAAAGAGATTTTCAGTGATCCGAATGATACCCGAGACCGAGTGAATCCCAACCCACGAAACAGCGTCGATCTGGAGTGAGCGCAACATTCACACTGACCCACACTGACCGACACGAACGCGCACTCGCCGTCACAAACACGCTCGAAATCGGACACTTACGAGTGTCAAACACTCGAAACGATCCGTCATGCCGATTCAGACATATTGCACGAATGTTTGTGGACGTTTGTGCGAGTGTGCGCGCGAGTGTGTGCGAGTGAGTGTGTGCGTTTGGTCGCTGGAGGGGGGGGGGGGGAAAGAGCGCACACCCTTAAAGTCCACATGGGAGGGGTTATCGAGCGTATAAATGATTCTTTTGACGTTTCCACGTATGAGCGATGTCACAGACCGTCCATGGCAATGTGTGCGCATCAAATTACTCTTTTTTGCAAGCGAGGGAGTGTGCGTGCGTGCGCGCGTGTGTGTGTGTGCGTGTGCGCGTGCGTGTGTGTGTGTGTGTGTGTGTGTGTGTGTGTGTGTGTGTGTGTGTGGAGTAGCCGGGGAGGATCGTCTACGCGAAGTAGGGAAATGAATGTATGCACAGTGAAGTATTTGCTCGCACATACTCGAGGTCTTTCCACTCGGTGGTATTGAAAACGACAAGCGCAGAACGAACCAGCGGCTCGGTAAAAAGAAGGCAGAGGGGACAAACGACGCAGTGATTGGCTATAGCCAAAGGGACGAAAAAAAAAAAAAAACAAATGAAAACAATTTTAAAAAAAGAGTTAAGCTATTTGCGAAGCTGCACCGTGAGATTACGACACTTTGGAGAAAGATTATATTTTTTGGAGAAATATTTATGATAAAAAAAATTGTGAATATTTTTTTGGTCGAATTATTGGAGTTAAAATCGTGATTGTTGAGATTCATTGCGAAAAAGAAGGGATGAAAAGATATTGGCTCTTATAATGGTCATTGAAGCTTAGCTGCGCTAAGACGTTGTGCTTTTTTTTGAGAATGATTATATTTTGTAGAAGCATTTAAATAAATTATTTACCATGTTTAAATTGGTTCAAGGAAGCTCTGCGTTTCAGTGATCGGCATCAATATCGATTTTTTCGTCTACGATATTGATTTTATTAATAATTTTATCGAAAAATTGACAATTAGTCAAAAAATATTAATAATTTTTTATAAAAATTCGTAATTAGCGGAAAAATATTAGTTATTTTTCTAAAAAATTAGTAATTGGTAAGAAAATATTTTAAATTTTTCCAAAAAAATTACCAAGTTTTTTTCTAAATATAATAATTGGTAAGGAAGATATCACTAATTAATTTAAAAAAAACAGTAATTTGTAGAAAAAAAGTATTGTGTACATTTACGTACTTGTGTGTACGGATTGAGTCATGGTTATAAGCTTAAACAACTCTATTAAAAAAGTTTAATTTTATTTTTTATAATAACAATTTTTATAATAATAAATTTTATCTTTTTAAATAACTAGATTTTTTGAACATTTCACACAATAGTATTTATTGTATCGAATGTCATACGATATCACATAAGTTATCAGTAATATGAATATTTAATCAGTACCTATTAGAAAATGCATTAGTAATTTTTTATTTATTTATTACTTTTTCCAAAAGTAATACAACATTTCTCCACAAGTTGTTGATTTTTTTTTTGATTATTTAGCAATACCTTTCTCGCTAATTACTAATTCTTGGAAAGAAATTAGTAATATTTTGTAGTTAATTACGCATTTTTGGAAAAAAATAGAAATGTTTTGTCACTAATTATTAATTTTTCGAAAAAATTGGATAATAAAAATATGTAGATTTTTTTTTACCGATCACTGCTGCGTTTCATAGCGACCCTAACTAAAAATATGGTGACCAGAACTATGAAAATTGAATTAATCAAATGAATGTGCGGTAACCACTTTATAATAAGTTTATAAATTATAATTTTCATGATGGTGGTTAGAATATTTTTTTAAGCTCGGATTACTATAAAAAGTAACGGTTTCGAGGTACCATAATTTGTGCGAAAATCTTCCACGACGATGCATAATTTATTTCAGAGTACGGGGATTAAATATTCGCTCCCCGTTATATTTTTATTCAAGGAAGTATAATTTTTTACCCAGCTACAATTTTTTTCAATTTGATCATGATTCGTAGGAGAATCATTGAATTAAGTCAATAATTAGTTGTCAATTTATTTAGTGATTTAAATTTTCCCACAGCTGTTAATAATTGTCTGAGAATGGAATAGAGAACTTGCATGTTTTTTTAAAAAAATTTTATTCGAAAGTAGGATAAAAAATAATGTATTTCCCAAGACAGTTTTTTTTTCAAAGAAATATTGACGCTGCAAAAAAATATTCTTTGACTCTAATTTTTCTCGAAAAATTTGAATTGGCAACCATATTGTCGTACCCAACTATCAGCGCCGCCAGTGTCGTGTCCGGGAACCACGTCTCATTGTAAACAGTTTCTGCTCTCGGTGACGCAAAAATCTAACCTATAACTTACGTATAACCTACAGTATAATATTCTTCAATATTATTATTTACGTCAAAAGTATCACAGAAAAAATATAAATTGACAAAGCAATTATGGATTCATTCACCCCGCAACCAAACTTGGATTGGTTCTTGTCTTGTTTTGTACCATCGTGCAAAAACACAAGAAGTACTACACCAGAAAAGATATTTGTCCATGTGCCAAATAATCCAGTGAAAAGAAAGGTTTGGTGCGCGGCTGTTGGTTTTGAGAAAAATAAAAAAATAAAAATAAATAGTTATTTTTGCGAAGATCATCTTGAGGTAAGTCCTTTCTTATACATTTAAAGAGAAAATAATATCAGAGCAGCGTTGCAAAAATATTATTCTTTACAGCTCGAAACTGATTTGAAAAACTACGATGAATATAAACGGTTTCGAGCTGTAAAGAATAATATTTTTGCAACGCTGCTCTGATATTATTTTCTCTTTAAATGTATAAGAAAGGACTTACCTCAAGATGATCTTCGCAACAATAACTATTTATTTTTATTTTTTTTTTATTTATATTTTTTCTGTGATACTTTTGACGTAAATAATAATATTGAAGAATATTATACTGTAGGTTATACGTAAGTTATAGGTTAGATTTTTGCGTCACCGAGAGCAGAAACTGTTTACAATGAGACGTGGTTCCCGGACACGACACTGGCGGCGCTGATAGTTGGGTACAACAATATGGTTGCCAATTCAAATTTTTCGAGAAAAATTAGAGTCAAAGAATATTTTTTTGCAGGGTCAATATTCCTTTTAAAAAAAAACTGTCTTGGGAAATACATTATTTTTTATCCTACTTTCGAGTCCCATAGATTAAAATACAGATTTCAGATGCATGCAAGTTCTCTATTCAAGGTTGCCAAGCCGTTTAATTTTTTTCTGACCTTGCTTTGGATTTAACAAGGCCAATTTTTTCATTGATAGTCATCATTGTTTTTTTAAACTATTTTTAATTGTTTATTGTTATTTTGAGACGATGACGATCATTGGGAAGGGCCGTACATCGTATTGACAACTGACACGAGACACAAAGAGGTGAGTTTCATGAGAAGAGAGAGGAAAAGAGGGAGAGAATGAATTCTCACTCCAACAAGTCGGAATCCCCGTCGTTCCGGACTCGTAGGCATATAGTGCCACTTCCGAGGGACTCACTTCCTTCCGCATACGGAGTATTGTGCAGGTGGAAAGTACATCCCTCGTCTCCCCCCACCCCGCTTCTCCCCACCTCCCACTTTTTGTACTACACATTTGAGGCTGACAATCAAAGGGGCGTAATTCACTCTCTCTCTGCAATTCCATCCCACGAAATAAGGGCCTTTTTGGCGATGAAAGGTTTTGACGAACAAACGACCAAATATATGCATAGCGTTCTCGGGATGCTCTCGGTCTTTTAATTTTCTCGACGTACCGGATTTTTACATGTCCACTCCCATTACCCCATTCTCACAGATTTTTCTCCTGACACACCCTTCGCGATTCATGCGAACCTGAGAAAATTTTTCCGCAACTCTGACTTCTCTGCAGGTAATTCTTCTAGTTTTTTTTTTTCATATTCTAATGACAACTTGATGGAAACGACGCAGTAGCGGAAAAGTAGGAAAGATCGCCCTTTTGGAAAATGTTAAAATTACCGTGATGAGTTTTTTTTTTTAATTTGAATGGAAATGAAAAAAAAAATAGAATGAGGTGTGGATTTAGAGGGAATTATTTGTGTGAGGCAGACAATTTCATGAAAATCGTGAACTTATTGAAATCTTGATCTTATTTGAGATTATAATTATTTTTCAAAGTTTATTATTAATTATATTATTATTATTATTATTATTACAAAATTAATTTTTAATTAAAATTATTTTCCTCTGTGAGAAAGCAAAAATAGAGCAAAATTATTTTGCATTTCTTTTTTTAAATTTTGAATCTATAAAGTTTGGTTAATTTTTATAATAATTTGGAATAATTTGTGTGAGACAGACAATTTTATGAAAATCTTGAGCTTATTGAAATCTTGATCCTATCTGAAGTTAACATTATTTTTCAAAGTTTATTATTAATTATATTATTATTATTACAAAATTAATTTTTAATTAAAATTATTCTCCTCTGTGAGAAAGCAAAAATAGAGCAAAATTATTTTGCCTTCCTTTTTTTTAAATTTTGAATCTATAAAGTTTGGTTAATTTTTCTAATAATTTGGAATAATTTGTGTGAGACAGAGAATTTTATGAAAATCTTGAGCTTATTGGAATCTTGATCTTATTTGAAATTAAAATTATTTTTAAAAGTTTGATATTAATTATATTATTATTATTATTATTATTATTACAAAATTATTTTGCCTTTATTTTTTTTTAATTTTAAAACTATAAAGTTTGGTTAATTTTTCTAATAGATTAGAATAATTTGTGTGCGACAGACAATTTTATGAAAATCTTGAGCTTATTGAAATCTTGATCTCATTTGAAATTAATTTCATTTTTTCAAAATTTATTATCATTTCAAAATTAATTTTTAATTAAAATTATTTTCCTCTGTACGAAAACAAAAAGTAGAGCAAAATTATTGTGCCTTGTTTTTTTTAAATTTTAAATCTATCAAGTTTGATCAATTTTTTTAAAGTGCACCGTCAGATGAAAATTATTGAGATTAAATGTGCAAAAAAATCACTGACGTAGTTTTTAAGTTTTTTCAAATTTCAAAACACAAATTGAAATTAGCAATATTTTGAAATTATCGCAATTATTAAATAATTATTTTTTAATTGTTGAAAAGAACAAATTCCTATCTTGAAATAATAGTGTTTTTTTTAGACAGCAAAATCATTTCCTATCAACCAAATTTTCCTCCAAAACACTCATTAAATACGTCGAATAAGTATTTTTTTAAATAACAATAATTTAATCAATATTGTATTGTATTGTATTGTAATACAATACAATTAAATTAATTTAATTAATATTGCCATAGAAAAAAAATTCAAATCTCGAAAAAAAAAATCCATAAATCGTGAGGAAAATTTAGCGCGTTAATATTGACAAGAAAGGAATATTTTGAGGGATTTTGGGCGATGACGAGAATTCGATTCAGTGTAATGGAACAATTGGTCGTTTGGCGATCGAGCGAGATAAATAAATCGGCGATACGTCGAGGGATAAACTGACGGGAATGGGCAGGAAGAGGATTGTGTTAGGTTCGATGATGTTCGTTATGTAATGGGTTTGATAGTAACACGTACATATATATTTATATATATATATATATGTGTGTGTGTGTGTAGGATTGTACGAAATACGATGGATAAACGAGGCCCGGCTGACGCCGTTTCTGATTGGGCACGGCCCGATGAGCGTCCAAAGGGTGAAGGACGGATGGACGGAAAAATGAGCGGCTGCGGAAATACAATATGGGTACGGCTCTTTCGGCCCATGACGCCCTGCTCGACGCACCCAGCATTTTATATATCGTCGATTTGTATATGTGGCATTCCACGGTATTGCGATCAAAATCTTATCTCGATGATTTCGATTTTCCTGTAAATTTTTTATATAAATAAGGACATTGAAAAAAAAATTCCCAAATTTTTTCAGAATTTTTCGGTCACGCCTTTTTTGGATTTATTTTTATTTTTTGAAAAAAAACGGGACAGCTTTGTAAAATCTGAAAAAATTCAGAAAAATCTAATAAAATATGACAAATTTTTTGGGCTTCGTTCCAAAATGGAGATTTCAATACTCTATGAGTAAAATTCAAAAAATTGAAAGAAAAAAAAATCTACTCATAGAGTATTAAAATCTGCATTTCGGAACCAAGCCCAAAAATTTTGTTATATTTTATTAGATTTTTCTGCATTTTTTCAGATTTTACAAAGTTGTCCCGTTTTTTTTAAAAAAATAAAAATAAATCCAAAGAACGCGTGACCAAAAAAATTAGGATTTTTTTTTTTAATGTGTTCTTTTACATAAAAAATTAAGAGAAAAATCGAAATCATCAAAACAAGATTTTGTCGTGTCATTCCACGACATTCCGATCAAAATCTTGCCTTGATGATTTCGATTTTTCTCTACTTTTTTTAAATAAAAAAACACATTGAAATACATTTTTCTAAATTATTTCAGAAATTTTTGGTCACGCGTTCTTCGGATTTTTTTTTTTTTTTCAAAGGGACCTCTCTGTAAAATCTGAAAAAATTCAGAATAATCTAGTAAAATATAACAAAATTTTTGAACTTTTTCCAAAATGGAGATTTTAATACTCTATGAGTTAAATTTTTTTATTTTTATTTTTTGAATTTGAATTTGAGTATTGAAATCTTCGTCATGAAACAAAGCCCAAAAAATTAGTTATATTTTATTAGATATTTCTGAACTTTTTCAGATTTTACAAAGTTGTCCCGTAAAAAAAAAAAAAAAATCGCGTGACCGAAAAATTCTGAAAAAATTTGGGGATTTTTTTTTCAATGTCCTTATTTACATAAAAAATTTAGAGGAAAATCGGAATCATCGAGGTAAGATTTTGATCGAAATACCGTAGAATGCCACATATATATTTCATGGATAATTTCCACAAAAAAGACAGGTCAAACTTTAATCTAATGAAAATTTAAATTCTCAATAGCTCAAGTCGATGCAGAATCGCTTGCAGATTCCAAATATGCAAAAAAAAAAAAAATTGGACTCGAAGTTTTTTTGGTACATCGAAAACACACTTTTTTGGGGTGTTTTTTGGATTTTTCACCGGGAAGAATTTGAAATTTCGATGAACCGGTACTTTTTTCGTGTTTCCAGTTCAATTTTCGATGGAATAGACACCTTAATTGTTTAAAAAAAAATTTTTTGTTCAACTACATGAAAATTTTGGCTCATTCTCGAGAATTAATTTGAGAAAATAAATTTGGAAATGATTTTCAAACGCAGACCGAAGCGCCAGAGATTTCAGCAGATTTCGGAATTTTTTCCGGGCCGAAAGAACAAAAGAAAAATTTGTTTTCGAAGAAAAATCTTCGAAATCGCAGATATTAAAATTTCTTTCGAATCAAAGTGTATTCGGGGACGAAATTTATCAGAAAATCTTACGATTTGGTTAAACGGTTGTGAGAATTAATTTTGGTTCGAAAATAATTGACGAAAATGTGCAGAATTAATTTTCCATCATACCGTCTAATTTCATGACATCCAACGATCCAATTTTCTCCAAAATTTCATCAACCCTTCCTCGTGATTCCTCGGTCTCATAAATCGTCACTATTGTCCTCGAATTGTTATCAATATCGAAAATTTTCTCACTCTCGGCAATCTCGCATTTTCCATCGTCGATCGATTCGTCGGTATCGATTTTGAGTTTAATAATCATGGAATCAGTGCTCTCAAACCGGGAAGTTTTTTCCTCATTTTCCGCAATATTCTCAATTTCAGTCAGATCGTTCGTTTGTCCAAAAAAATTCGATCTCTCATCGTTAATCGCTGAAGAATGATTGCTTCCATCAGCATCGATCTTTCTTCTTTCCTCGCCAATTTTACAATCATCGATTATCTCGTTTTTCGTTGATTCTTCGACTTTGAATCTAACGGTTTTCGCCTCTTTTCGACTCGCCGGTGAACCTTCGCGGGAAAGACAAGATTTCGTTTTTTTCAAAATCGGCTCTCGGCCCATTAAATTCAACATGGCTTCCTCGATCTTGCGATTATCCTTGATAACACGATCGACGTTGTCGCGAAAAAATTCCACCCTCATTCTCGTCGAATCATCGCCAAAATTATCATCATTCCTGTTCGTCGCTGTTTCGCCATTTTGAAAATACAAATTTTCACCATTATCCAGAACGTTCCAGCGCATTTCGTCGCGAGAATAATCCGGCAGAGCAATTGTATTGATTCGACGAAAATCCAGAGTATTAAGGGCGTTTCGCGAATTCCGACGTTCCTCGGCATTATCAAAAGGACTCTCACGCTCGAGGAGAGATTTCAGAGCTTCGAGATGCTCGTTGTAATCGCATTCGAGATCGATTCTACGATCTCTCATCGACGAAAAATCGTTCTTCGTCGCGCCATCGATTCCCAAATCGATTCTTCGCGGTTCTCTCGACAAAAAAGGATCGAAAAACGAGCTACGATCCTGCGAATCGACGAAAAATCTCTTCGGACCTTTATCCGGAATTTCATCACTCCGATGACAAAAATTTGGTTTCTCTCTCACGAGGTCGCGTTTCTTGACTCTTCGACGAGTCTCCAATCGAACTTTTGGCCTCTTCGATCTTCCCTTTCGCGTCCAAGAAGCGCGAAAAACGCGAAAAACAGCGGAAAAACTCGAGCTCGATTTTGCCAAATTCCTCCGCGACGATTTTTCCTGGGAAATCGATTTTTCAACGGGACGTTTTGTCATCAAAAGAGGATTGTCCTTTGAATTCGAATTATCGCTGGACGAACCGGAAGTAGCCTCGTCGACGCTCGAGAAACACTGAGAACAGCCCAGAAACTTCATCGTTGATTTTTCCTCACTTTTCCAAAACTTTTCCGGATCTTTGGATCAAATATCGCCAATCAGGGCGCAGATGAATCCACTTGATGGAACAAAAAATGTTGAACGAATCGAAGAAAATTTTCCGTTGGATAAAAAAAAGGCAGGAGGCTCCGAACTTCCGGTGAATCGAAGATCGATCTTCGAGATATCGTTATCTCTGTCCCTGATCGAATTCATGGTTTTTCGCATCATCGAGCATCGCGGCGAATCGAGCGAATCGTCGATATCGATGAATCTTCCCCTCTCATTGTCACTCTTTCAGGCGCCATTGATGAAAAAAATAAAACACAACGTTAGTGAGAGCTCGGAAAATCGGGGAAAAATAATCGAGACACTGTTTCGAGTCGACGAGCTTGGTCGATATCGCGAGCGCGAAGAGACGAACTTTGGAGTGAAATGAAGTGTCGCAAGGAGACTCGTGAGAGGCGAGTCCCCCTTAACGTCAGGGCCGAGCCAACCTCGCAAAGGGCACGCTCAAGTGGAAAAGGGTGTGTCTCAGACTTCATTATTATTATTTTTTTATTTTTCCACGTCCCTGAAGACACAGTTGAGTGATTGCATTCCCATATTTCTTATCTCTCTTTGCTCGGAGCTTCGACGCGTTTGAGGGTCGTTTTTTGGTCTCCCCGTCCATTGGATCAATCGATCGGTCCGAATTTTGATCTCCCCCCGCGAGCGATCAAGTGGATGAGAAACAAAAATGGGAAAAAAATATGATTATTCCAAAAGCTCGAGGACCAAAAATGGGGGAAAGGTATAAAAATGGGAAAACAGTCAATTTTAGGGGTAAATGAGGAGAAGTAACCGAGACAAAGTGCAACCGAGAACTGGGGTACGTTGGATTTAGCGCGATGGAGAAGCCAAAGGAAGAAACGACGGCAACGACGACGACGACAAAGTTTCCTAAAGAGGTTCGGGTAAATGAACCAAGAGAGAGAGAGAGAGAGAAAGAGAGAAAATGTTCGGCATTGAAACTGACCAATAAGGCAAAGATCGCTTTTCTTTCTTCTCTCTCTCTCTCTCTCTCTCTCTCTCTCTCTCTCTCTCTCTCTCTCTTTCTCAAAGCGTCACCGGAAGACTTGGGGTCTCTCGAGCCAAAGACTCCAAAGTGGAAAAAAGGGTGCGCCATTTGTTCTCTCGTATCCATTAAATATGGGGCGTTTTTTTGTTTCCTCAATTTTTTTATATTTTCTAGTACCAATCAAAAGGCCCGGTCCCTGTTAAATTTTGAAATTTTTTTTATTACCCGTTCAAAAGATATTAAATTAACAAAAAAAAACCGCTCTTCTTTTGGTATTTTGGTCATAACTTCTTTGATAATGATCCAAATTAAAATTTTTTTTTCAAAATTTTTTTTTTTTCTAATGGCCTTTTCAGAAAAAAGACAACAAATATATTCGACGAGTTTTTGAATGAGTTTTTTGAGTTTTAAACTGTAAATTGCGTTTTTAAAAGTGAGTGTCATTTTTTTTTTTTTTTTTAATTTTTTGCTTTAAACATCTATCTATTCAACAATTTTTAAGACTAGTCCGATCGTGGGATTTCCATAACTACTATTTTTTTTCGATTTTTGGAAATAAAAATTTTTTTTTTTCATACACTATTATGAATACTAATTTTTGTTACTGTATAGTATTTTTTTCAATATTTAGAATTTATTTAAATATTTATTTATCTAAATATTGAAAAAAATACTATATAGTAACAAAAATTGGTATTCATAATAATTTATGAAAAAAAAAAGAAATTTAATTTTCA
This sequence comes from Alloplasta piceator, assembly GCA_946863875.1. Taxonomy (NCBI): domain Eukaryota; kingdom Metazoa; phylum Arthropoda; class Insecta; order Hymenoptera; family Ichneumonidae; genus Alloplasta; species Alloplasta piceator. The sequence goes on from OX333074.1 coordinate 3,085,308, forward strand.
AAAATCGAAAAAAAATAGTAGTTATTGAAATCCCACGATCGGACTAGTCTTAAAAATTGTTGAATAGATAGATGTTCAAAACAAAAAATTAAAAAAAAAAATTTTAAATGACACTCACTTTTAAAAACGCGATTTAAAGTTTAAATCTCAAAAAACTCATTCAAAAACTCGTCGAATATTTTTGTTGTATTTTTTTCTGAAAAAGACATAAAAAACAAAAATTTTGAAAAAAAAAACTTTTAATTTGAACCACTATCAAAGAAGTTATGACCAAAATACCAAAAAAAGAGCGGTTTTTTTTGTTAATTTAATATCTTTTGAACGGGTGATCAAAAAAATCTCAAAATTTAACAGGAAGGGTCTTTTAATGGGTACTAAAAAATATTAAAAAATTGAGGAAATAAAAAAAAAGTTGTTCAAACTGTCCGATTTGGGATGGAACGCCCCATATATGAATGGGAGGGGGTGACACCATAAGATAACGCAGTTAAGACGCTATGCGTAGTCTAAGTTCATTATTTTTCACCCAAAAATCGATTTCATCGATTAGATTGAGTGTTGAAGAAAAAATTCTCGGGGGCAAAATGAATTCACCACCGTGATTTTTTTTTTGTTTTAGAAAATTTCAGTAATCGAGAAAAAACCATGGAAAAACGATTTTCCTCGCATCCTCGTAGAGGAGAGTTTGTTAATTGCTTTTGTTAATTTGGATAATTGATCGTTTGGTTTGTTTTGATTTGGCTTATTTGCCATCACTTTTTCGTTATTCAGACTTTCTGGAACGAATTTGATGAAATTAATAATATAGTGTTGAAGCTAAATAAATAAATAAATTTATCAAAATAACGTTTTCTCACCTGTACCGTTTATTTTCTTGGCTTCTGCGGACAGAATCTGCGTGCTCGATGTCGTTGTTTTCGTCGTTGTTTCTGCAATTTTCCAGACATTTTTTCGTTTAGTAAGAAGAATGAATATCGATTTTTTTGTGCATGAAGAACCATTGAATTAATTACTTCTCAGAGTCTCAATGGACGTGTTTTCCTGAAGACTGCTTTTGTATATTCTTCTCTTTGGCGATTTATCCGTCTCTCTAGATAGAAAAAAAAGAAAAAATGTTAGAGCAAGAGGCTTTGGTAGATATGTATATATACATATAATTAAGCAGAAATGACGATTTTAAAGATAAGCTGATGAAAAAAATAATAAAAAATATTGGAAAAAGAAGAGTTCCTTCCAACATTTGACTTTTATCGAACAATTGTCTTTTATCGGCGCTCCTTTTGTCTCCAAATAATAACTCAAATCCTCGATTCACAAAATCAATGAAGCATCGTTAAATTTGTAATTTTAGATTTTTTCTAGAAATAAATACTATTTTTCCCACTGTACAATTTTGAAAAATCACCTTAAGCTCAACTCGAGTGCAAATATATTTTTTTATAAATTCTTATAAAATTAATAAATTTTAATATTTATAAATAAATAAATTCTTATAAAGTTAATAAATTTTAATATTTATAAATAAATAAATTCTTATAAAATTTATAAATTGTAATATTTATAAATAAATAAATTTTTTATAAATAAATTTTTTTTTTTAAATGCTCTCCTTTTTGTTCGATTTTTTTGTAAATAAAATACATGCACGATTAACTTAAGAATCGCTGTGATCCGTTCCGATTCGGCAAGCATTACGTTAGTTTTCCCCTCTGCTTGATTTTTTCGAATACATGTGCATTCGCGCACACATTATTTATTATTGAATATTTAATTTCATTTAAATTCAATGAGATTTAAATAAGTTACAATTGAGTTAACTCATGAATGGTCAAATAAAGATTTTATTTGCATAAACATATTTTTTTTAACGCTCGATTCGTAGTTGAATAATGACAAAAAATAAATAACAATTATACAAAATTTAATTTAATTTTTTTAAATGAATTAAACCTTATATTAAGGTACTAGTCTACTTTAGAAGGCAAAAAAGCAAATCTTCAAGATTTTTTTTAGCTCCTTTATCAGATATGGCTATAAAAGTGTTTATACAACATTGTTTCATCCTTCGAAAGTACAAAAAAAAAAAGTTTTATTTTTTATTTTGATTTTTTGAATAATTTATAGAAGACGCCAAAGTCAAGTCTTCGAAAATGTTTTGTCGCATGGCCGACAGTTAATCTCAGGATTGGCAAGTCTGAAAAAAAAGCATCTTAAAAAGGAAGATTTCTTACACAATAATTTACCACCGTTAATAAAAAATCGATTTAAAAAAAATGGCGGATGATTGAAATAAATTGTGAGAAATTCAATGGTTCATTTTCATTTCAAACATGCGCTATTTTTTTTTTTAAATCGATTTTTCATTAACGGTGGTAAATTGTTGTGTAAGCCTTTCTCTTTAAAACGCTGTTTTTATTTTGCTTCCCCATAAAGGAAGCTTTGTTTTCGTGAAAATTTTTTTTTCGCGATTTTTATGCCAATATGTTCAAAATGTCCTAAAACATCGAGAAATCATATTTAGAAAAAATGTCCAGATGTGTGTGTGTGTATCCTGAGTTTCAGATGTAAATAATTAATAACTCGAAAACGCTTCGGGATATCAAGCTAAAATTTGGCACACTTGTCAAGCACGAATTGTTCTTCATTATGAAAAAAATTTTGTTTCAATTATAACGGATGTTCAGATTTTATCGACTTTTTTCGTTTTTGCAAGAATGGCGTAAACGCTCTAACCTCTGCAATTTTCAAGATATTGCACTCGAACTTTGTACAGAATAAGTACAGCTATTAAGGTTGTTTGGTATTGAATTTGGCGAAAATGCATCGAGGGATTAAAATTTTATGAAATTTTCAATTTTTTGAAAAATAGCCTAAACGCTCTAACTTGTGCAATTTTTAAGATATTGTACTGAAACTTTGCACAGAGCTAACATAGCTATCGAGGTTGTTCGCTATTAAATTTAGCAAAAATCCAACGAGGGATTAAAATTTTATGAAATTTTCAATTTTTTGAAAAATAGCGTAAACGCTCTGACTTGTGCAATTTTTAAGATATTGCACTGAAACTTTACACAGAGCTAATACAGCAATCGAGGATGTTCGTTATTAAATTTGGCGAAAATCGATCGAATGATTAATTTTTTATCAAATTTTTAATTTTTATAAAAAAAGCGTAAACGCTATAATTTTTGAAATTATTTAGATATTGCAATGAAATTTTGTGAAGAGCCAGTATAGCTATTAATGTTATTTGCTATAAAATTTGGGGAAAATCGATCGAATTTGCACATTGATTACTAACATGTTTCAATAGTTAACAAAGCTTCCTTTATGAGGAAGCCAAATTTGATCGCTAGTGTGTGTTAAAGGAAGCTATGTGAACTATGGATAAAGATGAGGAAGCAATTCGCAGGGTTTTTCATGTTCAATATTCAATATTCATTATTTACATTTGACCGTTTATAATTGCAATAAATAATGGAAGCAAAAATAAGAGCAAACGGAGAGTGAGTCGATAATAAGTAAAATGACAATGTACGTGTGCTTTTTCACCCCTGACCCAGTTAATCCGTTCTCAATTTCCCGCCCATAGTTCGTCTCTCGCGGCCAGTCTTTAATGACGTCGCGTAAATCGATTAACTCGGTTAAATAGGAGGGGCCAGATAAGAGCGATCAGAGAATGAGAGAAGAACAAGCGATATCTCGTTAAGGAAGTGCAACGTGAAATATGGGTGTAGCGTTCGATGATGACTCACTGATTAAGGCCAAGCTTGAGATGATCCCCGGCGTTTCGTAACAATCCGTGAGCTTCACCGTTCGTAAGATCTCTCGTATTTCTATCGTTGATGCTGCTTATGAGGTCACCCTCTCTCACACCCTGTTGAGCCGCTTTACTGCCTGGATTAACCTGCAATCATTCGTAATACGGAAGAAAAATTAAATTCATTATTTTGTCAATGTCGCACGGGAATTTGCTGATTATATATGGGGCATTCCATGTCAAATTGACCACTTTCGACCCCTTTCGATTTGGCTGAATTTTTTTTTCTTTTCCTACCCAATTAAAAACATTTTTCAGAAAATTTTCAAATTTTTTTATCCAACCCAAGAGCTCTTTTTTTTAAAATGACTATAACTTCTTCAAAAATTGACTAATTGGGAGGTTTTTTTTTGAAAAAGTTCGTTTTTGAATATACTTTCAGAAAAAAATACAAACAAATTTTAAGATATTAAAATCTATGAATTTTTTCACTTTTTCGAGAAAAATCATCTTTTTATCGAAGTTCGCCATTTTTATTTTTATTTTGCACTCAAAAAATACTTTCATCAATTCCGGAAAAAATAACGGCCAACCTGGAGTGGCATTCTTTTTTCTTCTATATTTTTTTTTTTTTACTTTTTTGAATAAAAAATATTAAACAATTCGGCGATTACCACTTTCAATTTTGTATTTGTTCTCAATTTTGTAAATTTCGAGGTCATTTATAAATCCTCAAAAATTTCCAGAGTGGTACTTTGTGAATGAAGTCAAAATTTTATCTAGAAAATAAATTACAGTTATTTTAGTGAACAAATTTAGTTTTGGCCAATATGCAAAAAAAAATCATTTATTTTTTTCTGGTTCAATCTCAATGTATTTTTTTTTCTCTGAGCACACATTGATGAACAAATTTTGTCAAAAACTTTAAATCTGAATCAAAAACATTTTTTTCAATTTCTTCTTCGCTTACGTGCATGAAAAAAATTTTTCCGGCAAAAAATTCGAAAATTCAAAAAAATGAATTATCCAATATTGGTTCTCACCATCGTGCTTCGTCTTCTCTGTCCGGGTGAGCAAAACTTCAACATTTCGAGAACCTCGAATTCGTAAAAAAAAACTACCAAGTATAATTCGCTTTTCGCTGATAAAAGCACAAAGGTCCCTCCTCAGTTATCAAGAGACGCGGCAGCGTCTCGACGCCAAGTATTATTATTATTCGAGACGAGATAGGATTCAAAAAAATATCCAGTGAGAAGCCCGAGGAAAAATAAGTTAAAATAACAGGAAATGTTTTCACGAGGATCCAAACGATCCGACGATATGAATAGAAAAAAACAAAGCTTCCTTTATGAGGAAGCAAAAGAAGAAATCAGTGAATGGAAAGATACGGAAGAAAAATGGAAATAAAAATGCGCAAAAAAAAAAACACATGATACACATTTCATGGTGTTACTCTTCAGGGTGGCGAGCTTCGTTATCTCTGTTGAGAGTTACGAGAATAACCGGAAAGAGAGAGAGAGAAGAAAAGCTTCGGGGGATGATGAGGGTTTGTTGTCTCGATGGTTCCTGAAGGTCAAAACTTCCTGAAGTACGTGTGATAAAAAAAACGAAATCCAGGAGAGATCAGACACTTTTTGACTCGTAATTCAGTTAAATTCACTCGAAGAACCTGCAAGGACTAAAAAAAAAATTGTTTGCCTTGATTATCCCCAAAAACCTAAACAGAATAATTAAAGTAATTGTGCTACACTTTTTAATGACCTTCGACTTTGATCAGGATTCTATGTGCTCGAAGGACCTTCAAGGATACAGCAGCAGGAAAAAAAAACAATCTGATTTCCTCTATTTCTCCCAAAGAACCGAAAAAGGATAATTATCTCAACAATAAGACCCTTTTTAGATGCACGTAACTCTATGCAGGATTCTATGCACTCAAAGGACCTCTCAGGACCCAAAAAACAATCTGTCTTCTTTTATTTCTCTCAAAAAATGGACAGCAAAATTTCAGCAAGGTCATGACCTCTAAAGAATTAAATAAAACAATGTATTTGCCTTGATTATCCCCAAAAACCTACAAAAAATAATTAAAGTAATTTGGGATACTTTTTCATGGCCTTCGACTTTGATCAGGATTTTATGTGGCCAAAGGACCTTCAAGGATCCAACTGAGGGTTAAAAAAAAATCTGCTTTCCTCTATTTCCCCCAAAGAGCCAAAAAAGAATAATTATCCCAACAATAAGAACCTTTTTAGATGCATGTAACTCTATGCAGGATTTTATGCACTCGAAGGACCTCTGAGGCCCAAAAGATAATTTAGCTTCCTTGATTTCTCTGAAAAAATTGAGATAGGAAAATTTCAGCAAAAAATCAGTTACTTTTCGATGGCTCAAAAATCTTCTCACGATTCTACCTGCTTCAATCACATGATTTCCCAAAAAAATCCTTAATTTCGAAAAAAAAAATACTATCGACAGGATAATTCCAGACAATTCCAGAGAGACACTTGGTATTTTTTTTTTGCGCGATTCACGATTCAGTAATTTATTGAAAATTCGAATTCTCGAGGATTAGATTTTGTGAAATTTTTTCAACGTTGTGGGACAAAAAATCTCTCTGGTTACGTGGATGAAACGAGACTGCGGGGCGCATCCAGCGACGAAGACCAAGAGAGCCACACAAAACATGTTTGTAAACGTCGGACCGGCGCCGAGGCACCAAAGAAGAGACTCTACCACAATCATATATATATATATATATATATGCTTCAGCATTAGTCACATATAACCTTGTTGAGAAAGGTCTTTCCCCATTTCCGGTTTGTTTTTCAGTCACGTATTTTTCCCAATATCAAATTTTCTCTTTTTCCTTATTTTTTTTGTTTCTTCGTCGATGGAAATTTATAAAAATTGGCCTAAGCTCGATGCCAGCCAAAAATTGAATGAGGAGGATGAAATTTTGATCGCAGTGAAGATTTTTCCGTATTTTTTTTTTTTTTATGTACGTCGATACGGATTTACGAAAACTAGCCTAAACTTGTTGCTAGCCAAAAATTGAATGAAGAGCTATTTCACAATCACTGACATCGAAGCTGCCAACCCTGAAACCTTCTGGCAGCAAAATCTCAAATTGGTCGCGACGTGTGACCATTAGTCGGAGTGTAAACTTCGCGGTACACGACTGGGCGGCACCGAGTCGCCAAGTTCGAATTTTTCTGGGTTAAACTTTGTCAGACCGTAACTCGGTCAACGGTTTGAGGCTATACTCTTGCCTTATCTTTGGGGAAAATTTTGTCACGAGGATGTTCAGATATAAAAAATATGACTGTTGGAAAATGAATATTCAATTTTATTAATTGAATTGAATAAAAATTGAATTTAAGTCATTGCATTGAATGAATATTCAATTTTAATTATTGAATTGAATGAATATTCAATTTCAATTAATGAACCATATAAATATTCAATTTTTTCAATTAACAAATGCATAAACTCATAGATAAAGTTTCTGAAGAGCATTCCAATGGGAATGTAAATGTAAAAGAAAAGAATGTATGTAAGTAATTAACCCTTGATCAACAATTGAATCGAATAATATTCAATTTTGATAATTGACGCGAAAGACTGCAATTATTTTCTGAAACGATAAATTTTAATGATGACTAAAAGTCCAATAATCTATAATAATCGATATGAAAATCGAAATTTTTTTTGGCTCCTCTTTTTTCCACTATTTTGAAAATTAAACAATTTCGTTTTTTTCTTATTCAGACATTTTCCAATAATTTTACAATCACCCGTATAATTTATTTCTGCATGTGCAAAAATTCGCAGTGAAAATAAAAATCGAAAAACGAATAAAAAAGTTGATTAAGAAGGGAAAAAACGAGAAAGAGAAACGATAAACGTGACCGAGAGTCTCGAAGAGTGAGTCTCGTCCCTTGTTAGATTTTCACGTTTTTTTTATTTGTTTCTAAATCACGTACAGAGCGCAAATGGCCGACGACGAGGGTTGAAATCATCGTGGCACGTATGAAAAAAAAAAACAGATAAAAAGAGTGCCGGATGAGCGAGAAATACAACGTCGATGGAATCGATGCCGATGCGGTCCTTTTTAGTGCAACGAGAGGCAGAAATGTCTCTTGAACATTTTCCTCCACAGAACCAATTCGAGCATACGGTCAGATCAATCATTTTCGCCAAAATATCAGGTTTCAACTTCTTGAATCGAGAACCCACAAAGAAAAAAAAAAAAGAATCAACGATTTGACCAAAAAATGAACTCAAGAAGCGTCTTTGACATTTTTTGGTACCTTAAATATCGGGATTTTCTTGTTGTCAATTTTTTTGCGCATTTTTCATGCGTTTCCACAGCCTCTAAAAAATTTTCAGAAAAATCAAAAAGGTTGAAATTCCGGAAAAAAAAATTTTCTCCGGCCCGAAATAGCGCGATAAGCACTTTCAATTTTTGTCACATTTTGATGAAACCCCGAAGCGGATTTCCTTCTTGGGTGGTCTCTATCGGCAGAGCTTTCACCCCCTTCAACCCCTCGCGGAATATACACAGCAATTTGGAATATCGAGCAGCCTCAGGAGTTTGCCGTCGTTTCGCATAAATATCCGCTCAAACATGCGGATGCGAATTTTGCATAGAATATATTTGAAATGTGCTCGTGTGCGCGATTTTACCAAAATTCGTGGAGCGAGTTGGAATACGAATTGATTTTCGGGCTGAGACATTCGCCAATTCGGCAAAACAAAAATCTGGCGTATATGAGAGAAAATTGAAAATGTTGTAAAATTTAAAATCTGGCGCAGAGAGGTGCAAATTTAAAATGTTTTACCACAATTGAGGAAGAACGGGGAAATAAAAGAAAATGGGAATAACCGTCAATTACTTCGGCATGTAACTTTACTTTACTGTTATTGAAGAGTCCTTAATTTCGCGTTACATTTACTTCGAGTAATGTACATATTTTTAGGAAAATTAATTTGTTTTAATGGCGTTACTTTCAAAGTAACCAAGTTACTGTGCGTCTGTAAAATTACACTAATAAAGTTTGTTCGCGACAGCAAGTAACATTACTTTGAATAATTATCATTGAATATTTTATTAAAGATGAAAAACCTTGATTTGGCGTAGGAGTTACTTTGAAGACGTTACTTCTGAAAATAGATTTTTATTTAAATCAACTCCATGCAAGTTACTTTACAATGAGCAAGTTACTTCGAGTCAGTTGTTTGTTTCAATGAAGTAACACTGATTCCAGCGGGAAAAAAATTCAACTGAATTACTTTGAAAATTTACTTCTTACTATAAGTAACTTTACTCCGAATTACTTTTGAAATGAAAAATCCTTTACGCCACATCGAATTTACTTTAAACGTGTTACTTCTATGTTGCAATAGATTAAATTCTCATGAAACTTACTTTCAAAATTATTGAGTTACTTCGAGTCAGTTATTCGTTTCAATAAAGCAATATTGCTCGCAAGTAACTATTCCAGTTGGAATAAAATTTAACCGAGTTACTCAAAAATTGACGTTAGTCCAAAATTTTCCTTCCAGTTAGTAACTTTACTTCGAATTACTTTTGAAATAAATTTTTTTTTACTCAGCATCGAATTTACTTTAGACATATTACTTCAATGTTACAATAGATTCCCTTCGTGCAAATTACTTGAGACAATTATCGAGTTACTTTGAGTCGATAATTCATTTCAAAGAAGTAATGATACTTCGAAGTAAAAATTTATTATGATCAAAATCCGTTCTTTCTAGTAAGTGACTTTACTCTGGATTACTTTTGAAATGAATAATCTCTTACTCCGCATCGAATTTACTTTGAACGTGTTACTTCTATGTTGCAATAGATTAAATTCTCATGAAACTTGCTTTCAAAATTATTAAGTTACTTCGAGTCAGTTATTCGTTTCAGTAAAGCAATATTACTTAGAAATTGACGTTAGTACAAAATTTTGCTTCCAGTTAGTAAATTTACTTCGAATTACTTTTGAAATAAAAAATTTGTTACTCAGCCTCGAATTTACTTTAGACATATTACTTCAATGTTGCAATAGATTCAAATTTAAATTCCCTTCGTGCAAATTACTTGCGACAATTATCGAGTTACTTTGAGTCGATAATTCATTTCAAAGAAGTAATGTTACTTCGAAGTAAAAATTCACTATTATCAAATCCTTTCTTTCTAGTAAGTGACTTTACTCTGGATTACTTTTGAAATGGAGAATCCTTTTTTATGAGAATTTTATGTTACTTCGATGCTTTATCGTTACTTTGTAATGATTTAAGGGAACTCAACTGTTACATCGTACGGGAAGAGTCCATTCGTTAAATTTGAAGGCAGGAGGAACGAGCTTTTGAATTTCACGTGAGAAATGAACGGAATTAATGACGAAGCGGGACGACTATGCTCAATAGTGTCACGAAGTAATGCATCCCGCACAGTTTCCGGCACTCTACCAACTACGTGACGAGAATCTATCGTGCGAGAAGAAGCAGAACTGGCCAGGATTATACTTGGAAAGGCGGTGTAACACAGACACACCTTTCGAGAGATCGTCACCGCAATCGCCATTATCACTATTATTCGCGTCGTATCGTGCCCCTTAATGCTACCGGCGCGCATCAATCTCACGTTTTTTTTCTCTCTCCCCACCGCCACAAAGAAATTGTGACAACTCTATCTCGCGTAAATCGATCAATCTTTTCTCTTTTCTTCTTCTTCTTCTTCTTCTTCTCACTCTCTTTGTCTTTTTGCGGCTTTCTTTGTGGAATTTATCGAGAAATATGATCTTTGACGGCCACAATAATTTTATAAAATCAATAAATTTTTAATTTTAAGATAACCAAATCGTCAAAGTTACTTTATATCGTTAAAAATATTAATAAATCACTAAAATAAAAAATAGATTTTTTATGGCGAGAACAATTTCACAAAGTCCATGAATAAATTTTTAGATTACCAAATCGTCGAAGTAACTGTGAAAATACTTGAACAATTAATAAATTATTAAAATAAAAAAATATTATTTTTGACGGCCACAATAATTTTACAAAATCGATAAATTTTTAGATTACCAAAACGTTGAAGTTACTGTAAAAATATTTACACAATTAGTAAATTATAAAAATTAAAAAATATGGTTTTTCACGGCGATAAAAATTGTAGACAATCCATTAATAAATTTTAAGATAATCACTGTTATATTATTTAAATATTTACTAACTTATGAAAGGCAATTAATGAATTATTGAATTAATTATTGCGTTATTTGCGATAATCATTAAATTGTGACAAAATTATTATTTTCGAAAAATAGTAATAGAATTATTATTTCATTTTTTTCAGTTGTTATTATTATCGAGCAACAAAAAGACAGAGACAAAATTTTAAGATGATTTGATTTAAATTTTAATTTTAAGATAACCAAATCTTTAAAATGACTGTTATATTATTAAAATAAATGCTACATTGAGAAAATTAATTAATGAACGATTTAATTATTGTATTATTTAGATAATCAGTTAATTGTTACAGAATTATTATTTAAAAAAAGAGTAAAGAGGTATAATTTTGTCCGTATCATTTTTTTCAATCGCCGAAGGTTTTTCAATATTATTAATTTATTATAGAGCATCGAAAAGACAGAGATGCGAAATTTTATAGAGGTCTTTGCATAAGTATGAACGCTAAATTTGTTATGTCATATTTTTCTTTGCAAATCGATTGAATTCACGTTCAGTGAATATTGAATTTTTATTTTTTGTTGTGGAAAACGAGATTTAACGTCTGCGGAAGACAACACCGGAGATTTTACACGGTATATATCAGTATATATATATATGGGGCATTCCACGTCAAATCACACGGTCATTGGTCGGACCCTCTCGGATTTTGATGTCCAATGAATCGTGGGTTTCGTTTGGCCCAAAAAATGACCTCAAATTTTTAGAAATTTGTTTCATTTTTTAGGGGTTGCCCGAGCTAAAAAAAAATAAATTTTTTTCACATAAACTAGGACCCAAAACAGACATTTTCCTCATAGTTCGATAATGGGCCAAACATAATTGCTATTTTTTTTAAATTATAATTACTATTTAAAAAAAAAAATTTAGTTATCCGTTTTATTTCAGGTCGTCGAGATTGATAAATTTTCGAAAAATGTCGTTTCACTCTTGAGTCAAGAAAAAAAATCAAGTTTCACCAGAAAAATATTTTTGTTGTTGTTATTCTCACTACAAGAACCAATGAAAATAAGAAATTATTAAAAAAAAACTAAAATACAAAAAAAAAAGAAGTAAATATTTTTGTCCCATTATCGAAATATGACGAAAATATCTGATTGATTTCAAAAAGGCCCCTCTTTATGTTTTCCCTCAATTTAATGATTTTCTAGCTCGGGCATCCTCTAAAAAATAAAATAAAAATTTCTAAAAATTTGAGGTCATATTTTGGGCCAAACGAGACCCACGATTTATTGGACATCAAAATTCGAGAGGGCCAGGCCGATGTCCGCGTGATTTGACGTGGAATGCCCCATATGTATATACTTGTGTATATTCTGGTCGACGAACCCGAGAATCGTCTCGGCAAGAGAGAGAAAGAGAGAAGGAAGAGAGAGAAGACGATCGTTTCACGCGGTCTCGGGCAAAAAAGGAAAACGAGAGGTCGGTTTTGTGAGGGTGCCAGAGGGGTTGATATCCAGGGTTGCTGGCCCGTGGTCTCGTTGATGAGACACGCCGCGAGGAAAGGAGACGAGAAAACGAGAGACGGAGGAAATGCGCCGGTGCGCCGTCATATCTTATGCAACGTGAAATGCATTATGCATTAACGTTAAAGCAGTATATAAATTTTTTCTCTTTGTCATAAACCCCAACTATCCCGGTACAGTCGAAATTCCCTTATCTCAAGATTTCATCACCTCAAACGTTCCCTTTTTTCAAGTCTCAATCTAAAACTCTTTTCTTCATTCGTATTTCAATATTTATCGTTAGATCTTCTCTTTTTTCAACCTTCCAATAATTCAACCGTTGCTTGTTCTTTAAATTTCAATAAGTTCGACGAATTCCCTTTTTTCAACTCTTCAATATCTCATAGATTCCCTCTGAGTTCGTAACTTTTCATCATTACAATCGCATTCTTTTTTCTAAACTTTGAAATGTGCAAAATATTCCCTTTTCTCAACATTCTGATCCTTCAAGTTGTTTTCAATTAGATATTGAAATACTTGAAATATTTTCCCTCTGATATTTTAACTATCTGATACTTCAACAGTTGTTTCTTACCCCAGATTTCCAATATTTCAAGCGTTCCCTTTCCTTAACTTTCTAGTATTACAGCAAATTAAACGAATCAATGTAATCTACTGATTTAACAAATGATTATTATGACTAAAAAGAGATTTGATGAGCCTTGAGAAAAGGGAACGCGCAGACTTGAGTACTTGAATTAAGGGAAAATCTTTTGCGAATTTTCTTTCTTTCGATTCTTCCCTCTCTCTTTCGTCGCATTTTTCGTCTCTCTTCGACTGAAACGTGCCTGCAGCGGCAAAGCGCTTTAATTAGAGAAGGACCGAATAGAGAAATAATTATTCCGCCCGCGTCTGTTTTGACGCTACGAATCTCTTTCACGCGAAACTCTTAATGTCCCTCACCCGTCTCTTCGCGAGAAAAAAAAAAAGAAAAAACAAAAATTCAACACTCAACAAAAATAAGATTCAACAATAACAAATCAGCAATAATGGAGAGAAAAAATTTGGCCCATTAAAAAAAAATTTCAACTTTTTGAAAATTCAATAAAATGAGAATTTTTTGAAAATTCAATAAAATGAGAATTTTTTGAAAATTCAATAAAATGAGAATTTTTTGAAAATTCAATAAAATGAGAATTTTTTGAAAATTCAATAAAATGAGAATTTTTTGAAAATTCAATAAAATGAGAATTTTTTGAAAATTCAATAAAATGAGAATTTTTTGAAAATTCAATAAAATGAGAATTTTTTTTCCGACTATTGATACCTGATACCGATTAAAATCTCAATGAAATTCAATACTTGATAAAAAAAACGATATTTTTTTCAAGTTTAAAATCGAAAATGCTTTCACGTTTCACCAAAAAAATAATAATGAACGAAAATCACTGGCACACTGAAATTCAAAGTTCACCCTTCCTCGTCGACGTTGCACGTTTTAATGCTAATCACTTCGAATTCGATCTGGAATATCGAGAGAAAAAAAAACTCGACAAAAGTTATCTGACGTTTATCGGAAATTTGATATTCATATACGCCCACAAATTTATCATCGATAACAAAAAAAAATATGCGCCATTTCACAGTTGTACGAAATTATTATTATTATTATTATTATTATTATTATTAAATTGATATTATATTTATAATAATAATAAACAATAACAATACCGAGTTTTTTTAAACTACCTCATAAATTACCATTGAAAGTAAAAAATCAGGTGGAGAAAAAACTCAGAAAAATTAAAAATTTCGAAATCTTAAAAATCCTAAATTTATAAAAATTCGTTACTTTTTTATCATTAATTAGCAAGAAGACGGTGAAAATTTACAATTAATAATGGGAAAATGAGGAAACCATGAGTAAACTCAATTAGTGTAATTAATAAGAAACATTCACACCCAAATGAGCGAGTAATTAATTTTAATTGAAATTGAAATTTCGACCAATATCCCCAAACTTTGTTCTCTGAATTCTTCTTTAACATTTTTTTTTCATCTTACTACAAAAAACGACGTCGAAGATCTTAACTCTTTCTCTTTCCACTTCACTCAGAAAATGTCATACCCAAAACTTGCAGATGAACTACTTTACAGAGTGTGTGTGTGTGTGTGTGTAACTTTGGAAAATTTAACGCTCACTCGAAATTCAAGAGAGGATCTCTCGTTGAGATTCAAGATGATTTTGTGTGCAGCTGCGACGAGGAAGGAAGCAATTTGGTTGAGAAAGGGCTGAGAGTTTGGAAGTTCAATTATTAACGAGTGCAACGTCGAGAGATCGAGAGCGACAAATTTATATACATATATATGAGATAATATATGGGGTATTCCCGGTCAAGTCAACAAAAATTCATTTTTTCTACGATTGTACCAAATCTCAAGCAGGGTTGCGAAATTTTTAATGAAAAAGTAATGCATTAACCATTACTTTTTTAATGGTTAATGAAAATGCAAATGCATTAAAAAAAGTAATGCATTATTTGCAACCCTGCTCATTACAATGTAGTGTGTAATAGAAAAAGTTTCCATTACCCATTACAGTGTAATGTGTAATGGACAAAACTTTGATTGGGAAATCAAAATAATGCAAATTTGAGAATGGAAAAATATAGATAAATAAATGATCGCAATTTTGCATTACATTTTATTGATTTAGGATTTAGATTTTCAGGTACCTTAAATTCTAAACAGCATCTAATATTATTATTGCAATGTAATGTGTAATGGACAAAATTTTGATTGCAATTTTGGGAATGGAAAAATATAGATGAATAAATTATTGCAATTTTGCATTACATTTTATTGACTTAGGACTTAGATTTTTAGAATTATAATATAGATGAATGAATTATTGCAATTTTGCATTACATTTTATTGACTTAGGACTTAGATTTTCAGGTACCTTAAATTCTATAAAGCATCTATAATATAGATGCTTTTTAAGAATTATAATATAGATGCTTTTTAGAATTTAAGGTACCTGAAAATCTAAGTCCTAAGTCAATAAAATGTAATTCAAAATTGCAATAATTTATTCATCTATGTTTTTCCATCCCCAAATAATTCCAATCAAAGTCTTGTCCATTACGCATTACATTGCAATGGGTAATGGAAATTTTTTCTATTACACACTACATTGTAATGGGCAGGGTTTCAGATAATGCATTACTTTTTAAAATGCATTTGCATTTTCATTAACCATTAAATGTTAATGGTTAATGAAAACCCAAATGCATAAAAAAAAAGTAATACATTATTTGCAGTATCATCAATTTCCAAATTGCTTCAAATCGATTCAATCAATCAATTTTAGATTTTTATACATCAATAAAAATAACAAATATTATGCATGGTAATTTTTTTTCAACTAACAAAAACGCAAGTAATAAAAAAAAATTCTCCAAAAACTCGCACGTTTGTATAATTTCTTATTTGCCACGAACTATTAATTCTATTTCCACAGTTATTTCTAGCTCTCTTTATACGTTTAATCCTAGAAAAATTGAGAAAATTTGTAAATCATTTTGAAACTTTGAGTGCAAAACCAAAGATTTTTTCACATGAATCGGAAACTTCGTAATTCAATATATATCTAATCAATGTCGATATAATTTAATCGTTAACCACAAAATAATAGTAATCTGATATTAAAATTGAAAAATTGATAATAATATTTGCAGATCTCTGAGTAAAAAGATATTTTGTCTTGTTATATTCACTTTTTTAAATCAATTTTTGGGTCCTTCAACGATTTTCTCCGATTCTTATATTCTTCCTCTTCATAAAAATAATAACGATTGAAGTGAAAAAAAAGTATTAAAAAAAGTGGTTTTTGATGTTCAATGGAAACAAAAAAAACTCTTGATAAGATCTACAATGGTAAAACGTTGATATATCATTGATACATCGAATATGATATTCGTTCTGGAATAGCCCATATAAGTCCATATAAATTAGTATGCATCTGCATCGGTGCATTTCTTTCACGAAAGAACGAGAATTTAATTTATAAAAGCATCGAGTCGAGAGATTCGTTGTTGAAAGGTCTTTTGGGCGATTTGGCTTTTTCCCTTCCCCTCCCTTCAGCCCCTCTTCCCGTCCCGTGATTGAATTACGAGAGTGAGCGAAATGATTGAGGCGAGAAGCCAAAGTGCTGATTATATTTGCCTGCAGGATAAAAAATTTAACGACCAGTAAAAATCAATTTAATCCCTGAATCGAATTATCTCTCCATTGTATGAGGCAAATGGCGCATAAAGAAATTAAAATCTGTACCGAATAAAACTTCCACGAGAAAAAAAAATCACCCTCCCGGTCCAATTTCAATTCATCAGGCTTATCCTATTTTTTATTTTGCTACGAGAGGAAAACGGCAATTAAAGGAAGCTGCAGAGCGAAAAACAAAGAGAAAATAGCTTAATGCGTCGATCCGTGAAAGATGAGATCAAGCCAAAAAAAAAAATACCCGGAAATTGTGACGGTGTGTGTGATTATATATATGAGGCGTTCCACGCAATTTCGATCAAAATCTTGCCTCGATGAATCCGATTTTCCTCTAAATTTTTTATATAATCAAACACATAGAAATACATTTTCCCAAATTTTTTCAGAATTTTTGGGTCACGCGTTTTTGGGATTTTATTTTATTTTTTGAAAAAAAGAACCTCTTTGTAAAATCTGAAAAAATTCATAATAATTTTATAAAATATAACAAAATTTTTGGGCTTCGTTCCAAAATGGAGATTTTAATACTCTATGAGTAAAAATTTTTTTTTTTGCCATTTTTTGAATTTTCCTCATAGAGTATTAAAATCTCCATTTTGGAACGAAGCCCAAAAAATTTGTTATATTATATTAGATTATTCTGAATTTTTTCAGATTTTACAAAGTCGTCCTTAAAAAAAAAAAGAAATATCCAAAAAATGCGAGACCGAAAATTCTGAAAAAATTTGGGAAAATGTATTTCAATGTGTTTTTTTATATAAAAAATTTAGAGGAAAATCTGATCTGCATTTTGTAATTTTTAATTAATAAAAAAAATTATTTCATTGTTATTAAATATATCTAATTAATTTCAGTTAATTAAATGTATGTAATTAATTTCAATTCATTAAATATATCTAATTCATTTTTTTTTATTCACCATTTATGCATAAATATATATATATAGAAAATGACTGCGAGAATTTAGCGTGAGCGCTTCAACGTTGGTCCGTCAAGTACATCCGCAAATAAAAAGAAAAAAAAACAGGCGATGGTAAAAGGTATCGTGAAAGGCGAGCGAGAATTCTATGGGTCGAGAATAACGAACGAAAATAACCCCTTGCTTCCGCGCACGACGAGGGCGATCATTCGCAATCCAAGTTCTATCCCCTCGATTCGCAATATGTATTCTATTTTTTTTTTCTGGTGTTTTATAATTTTTCAAATATTTTTTTTTCTATTTTAGTTTTTTTTAAGGAGAGCTCTTCATAATTTCCTTTCTTGGAGAGAATGAGAGATCACTGCGATAATTTAGAAGAGATATATAAATGATTTTTTTTTTCAATGTTTTATATGACTTCTATTGACCTATTTTCCTATTTTCACCGCTCTGGATGAAATTAAATATTTGTTTATATATTAATAATATTTATATAATATCCAACTTTTTTAATCTCAGAAAATCAAACCTAATTTAATATAAATAAAGATTTGTATCAATTGATCTCAAATATAAAGATTTTCTCCCATTTTTTTACATGCATTTCTTTGACCTCGAATAACCTTGAGAAAAAAGGGTCCAAGCTTCGTCTATTTTCATCGGTATTTTTTTTTTTTTTTTTTCGATAATCGCTCGAATCTGGGAACGATGCGCGAAATTCGCGAGTGATGTCGAACGAAAATAAAAATATAGACTCAAAGATACGTATGAAGCAAGAGGAGGATGCGACCGGTTGGATTTAGAGATGGAGCGAGAGAGTCTAAATATAATCGTGCGTTTCCTCCTGTTCATTCCGCGTCGTTTTTATAATACTTTTGTCTAACATTAGTCATTTTTTTTTGCATTTAATGTTGATAATTAATGTTTTATTTTAATTTCCATCATTTAGAATTCGTGTGCATTTTCAATGATAGTTTATTGAAATCTCTTATTTCGCAATTATTTTTGTTATTAAAATTGACCGATCGCAGCTAATTATGAAAATTTATGAATGATTGCTCAATGCATTATTGTCATTGAATTTGGCAATTTTATTCATTTTCTGGGCATTTCATCTGATTAAAACTTTTTTTGAAACGGGGAAATTTTTGTATTTTGTGTATTTCGAATATTTGGTAAAAAAAAAAAGATATTTTTCGATCGAAAAATTCAGTCAAACAGTCGAGATATGAAATAAACCTCCCAAAAAGTTTCACGAAGATTCAGATTATCAGAGCGGAGAAAACAAATCACAAAAACCTTTTTTCGACGAACTTCAAGTTCTGAACGTTCGGATGAACGCAAAAATGAAAAATTTATTCTTTTACAGAACATTTTTGAGACTTTGTCAACACTTTGGCAATAATTATTGAAATATCTTTGAATTTTTTAAATTATTATTTATCAAGTATTTGCAAGCTCTTTTATTTTCCTGTTAAATGAATACTTTTTCTCCGATTTTTCGTTCAATTGAACGTTCGAAACTTCAAGTGCATTTTTTTTCGGCTTCTCAATTTTTCTCCTCTTAAATAAACAAAATAAAATTTTCTTTTGAATCATTTGTGATTTTAGATAAATTTTACTCATTGATGGGTTTAAAAAAAATATTTCAACTCGTATTTTCGATTTTTTAACCGGCTTTCGTTGAACGACGCTCGTATACGCACATTTTGCGCGCATAAGTAAGAAAATAAAGCGCATTGTCGAACACCCGTCGAGAAGGAATTTAGGCTAACGCTTTGCACACGTGGTCGTTACAGCCACGAGAACGAGCATAACTCTGTAGTATCATTCAATGGTAAATATATGCGTTATACTCCACGTAAAATAAAAAAAAAACATACTTCATTCCAATCCACTTCCCCCCCTTAAAATCCCTTTTTCTCATAATCAGAAGATAACAAAAAAAAATCAAACTAAAAGTAGGCTAAAAAAATTTGGATCTAATTTCAGCGTCCTCAAAACAACTTTGAAACGTTTATCCGAATTAATTATTGCTAAAGAATAAAAAAAAAATTCAAAAAGTAAAAAAAACTTGTTTAAATTGATAAATCTCAATTTTTCAAGATCTAATCCAATTTTCCCCCCAAATTCCTTTTTTCTTGTAATCAGATGCGAACGAAAAAATTAAGAAACAAAACAAAAAACTAAAATCAAAGTTTAAAAAAACTCTTAATTGATAAATCTTTGTTTTTTTTTTAGTTGACTTACCAAATAAATTTCCCTCGCGTGCTATCAAAATCCGGTAATTTTTAAACGAAAAAAAACATTGCATTTTGAATTTATACGATTTTATGAAAATATTAAGAGCACTGAGAAAAAAATTTGATTTTTTTTTTCAATTAAATGGTTCTGATTCTGATATTATCACTAACTGCGTTCAAAGCCTGATCGAGAGATTTGCGCAAAAAAAAAAATTATAAAGGGGGCGTCGCGTGCACGCGTGAACTCGAACGTTCGCGTACTGTCGAAAAGCGTTCGTTCGCTCTCGCTGGCAGCGAGACGGGGCTTTTCACTGCCGGGGCCAAAATTATATTCTACGCGCTCTCTCCGTCGTCGCGAGTCTCGGCATTAGCGCAGACGAAAACGCCGCCGCCGGCCTCTCGATCGCATGTGACTTATGAGCCGAGAGCGCAGAGTGGCCAATCCTAGGACAATATTAGAATCGTTCTCGCTTCTTCGCAAAGCTAAATAAACACCTTGTATTCACTCAGAGGCGTTTCTACGAGGGGCCAAAATATTCCCGACAAATTCTTCGATTACAAATTGATTTTTTTTTTCGATCGTATTGAAAAAAGAAGAGAATTTTCGAATTTATCTCAATCAATCTTCTTATTCGATTTTTGAAGAAAGCATTTTTTTTTTTAATTTAAAAATTTTTCTCCAAAAATTAATTTCTGTGCTCATGACCCCGCATAAGTTAATTTCGGGACCACTAACCCCTCGTAAGTTAAATTGGGTGCCCCTAAATATATTTTATTTTTTACTTATAACATTTAATCTCTTTAAATTTCGATGAAAGCTCAGAAGTTTTCTTTCATCATAAAACGAAGTTCTACGAAAGGAAAAAAATTAATTTTTTTGTTCGAAAAATCAAAATTCCACAACTTTTTCACTTTTTCAAAGTTTATTTTTTAAGTATCTCGAAAACTATTATAGTTATGAAAGAATCGTTCTCGGTTTCGGTGTCTTAAAGAGTTTACTTGAGGCTACGAAAAAAAAAATATATATTCCGAAAAAAAATGTTGAAAAATGATGAATTTGGAGAACATTGAATTTTCAATAATCGTGAAAATCCACGATCAACATTAAATTTTTGGTTCAATTTTTTTTATATTATACCTTCCACTGATCTTAAAAGATCCAGAAATTTCAAGAAAGGTGTTTTTTTTTTCAAAAATATGAATCTTGGAATTTTGGTAAAAAAAAAATTTTTTCCTCTAAGTTAAGTAAAGTCGATCAATCATATAATTTTATAACTTTGATCAGTAACAATTTTATGATTGCTCAACTTTAATTAACTTGGAGGTAAGAGAAAAAATTTTGTTTACCAAAATTCAAAAATTCATATATTTGAAAACAAACGCACCTCTGAAAATTTCAGGATCTTTTAAGATCAATACAAGGTATTATATAAAAAAAATGGAACGAAAAATGTAATGTTGATTGTGGATTTTCACGATTTTTGAAAATTCAAAATTCTCCAAATTCGTCATTTTACAAAAAAAAAAATTCCGGAATATTTTTTTTTCGTAGCGCGTATATTCTTCAAGACGAACTCAGAACGTTTTTTTCGAAGCTACAATAGTTTTCGAGATATTTAAAAAATAAACTTGAAAGATTTAAAAATTTGTGAAATTTTGAATCCCACATAACGTTCGAAAAAAAAAATTTAATTTTTTTCCTTTGGTAGAACTTCGTTTTATTAAAAACGAAAACTTCTGACCAAATTTTATCGAAATTAAAAGGGGTCGATTCCACCTCTTGGTCGATTTGACATGAAATGACCCATATATAAAATATATATATAATCGTATGCATGTGAAAGAAAAACATTAAATTCTAAAATGCTGTGTAATCATCTCACGATCAATAAGACATAAAAATATCGAGGCGCCAAAATATCGAACAAACGTTCAACGATGATAACGAAAAAAAACGAATGCTTACAGTTCATTCTTGCCTCTGCCTCGTGCGAATTTCCATCTGCAATCTCGATGCGGCGACACGTGATGGAAAGCAAATCGAATGCGATAAGTGGAAGTGGCGTCCCTTTCACGCTCTCTTTCTCTCTCTGTCTGCCTCTGCTTGTCTCGCTCTCTCGCTCCCTCTCTCTCGCGTTCGCGTATTAACGTTCGGCGTGGGGAGAGCGAAAATATTCGCGCGTATATTTCCACAAATTCAACGAGGCAATGTGAAAAAAATTGCCCCTACACAAACATTCTACGAAAATAACGAGAAAAAAAACAGATGCTTACAGTTTATTTTCCTGCCTCTATCTCGTCCTGCATGAAGATGGACGCCTCGTGCGCATTTCTATCTGCAATCTCGATGCTCACATGCCGACACGTGATGGAAAACAAAAACTAGCACGATGGGCCGATGGGCGGCGTCTGGCGGCGTCCCTTCACGCTCTCTCTCTCTCGCGTTCGCGTATCAACGTTCGACGTGGGAAGAACAATAATATTCGCGCGTGCATTTGCACGAATTCAACGAGGCAATGTAAAAAAAATTGTTCCCGCACAAACATTCTACGAAAATAACGAAAGGAAAACGAAATGCTTACGGTTAATTCCTGCCTCTATCCATCCTGCATGAAGATATGGACGCCCTGTGCGAATTTCCATCTGCAATCTCGACATGGCGACACGTGATGAAAAAAAGCGAGCGCGCGCCGCCGTCTCGCACTACGAGAGAAAAAAATTTCGAACGAACGAGCGAACGACTTGTATCAGGTACTAAACGACTGAGAAGCATTGCGAATACGCGTAAAATGACGAAGAGCAATGGGGAAATGTTTTGTTTTATTTTCTTCATATCGGAAGAAACGAGAGTACGAGCAAAGGGAACGCGTGTTGACACTGACTCACACTGACTGTAGACGTAAACATAGCTGTGCCGGGCGCCGGCCGGCGTGGAAAAAATGGCGGGGGTTCGACGCGCCATCTCTCGCGTCTCTCAGCTCTCTCCTACTCCCCCCTCCTGCCCCGCTCTTCCTTATCGCCCGTCGCTCTCGCTTCTCCCGGCAGGCATTGCGGGGAGAGGGGATGCGCACGCATACACACACACAGTTGACGCCATGCCCATGACGCGAAAGATAATCGACCCCCTTCGATCCGCTCTACGCCGTATCTCACCACGTTGATCGATCGACATCGAATGTCAGGTATCGTGTTATTATTTTGAGCTAGAATCACGTAATATCGTGGCTACAGTGTCTCCGGGGGTCTCGGGATCAATTATTTATCGATATTTTTCGCGATTGAGCTTTTCGTCGGTGTTTTCAGTGCAAAATTTTTTCCTCGTTTTTTGCGATGAGTGGCGTCGCTTTGACGCTCTCTCTCTCTCTCTCTCTCTCCCTCTCTCTCTCTTTCTCGCGTTCGCGTATTATAGTAACGTTCAGCGCGGGGGAGAACAACAATATTCGCGCGTGTATTTCTCGCGTTGACTGAAAAAAGTGTTTTCCCAGTACGACGAAGTGACAAGAAAGACTCCGAGCAGCACGGAGAGAATATTTGGCGCGAAAAACAACGCCGGTGAGTACAATCACGAATATATTAGCGTGTAAAACTGCGGCGTCGAAAAACCGAGAAAACGTTTGTTTTTCGTGCAAGTCGGTGGCGAATTTTTTCGCGCACGTTTATGTAGGATATGGGGGTAAGAAGAACCCAAAAATGGTATACAAAGATTGAAGAGCCAAATAAATTCATTCGATAAATCTTGACATTAAAAATTGGGAAAATCATGAGATAGTCGCGGCCCTAAAATCGAGGTGGCGTATTTTTCGTCTCTCAAGGTCGAGAGGACGCCATTTTTATTTTAGTCGAAAGATACGTATCTATATATATATTACATATGCACTTGGTCTCGACAGTGTTTTCCAATCTGCCCTCACAGATTATCGAGAACTCTCACGGTGAGAAAATCGCTCCTGGCATTAAAACGCCGATAAACATTAATATATGCACATACTGGTAACAGAAATATATCGTTAACATGAAAATATTGTATTTTTATGCATGTATATTTTAATCCGTTAATTTTTTAAACTCCTCTTAATAGAGAAGAATAAAGCAAGGAAGAAGTAGGTTATGTGTAACTTAGAAGAAGCTAACTTAATTTTTTATTAGCATTCCGTAAAGCCAATGTATCGTTTTCAAAACATATTTCAATGAAAAATTCACGGCTGATTGCAAATCCTGTAGAGTTTTTATCGAAAAAAATGTATTTATGATAAAAAGCAAAGAAAAACTTTTTAAAAAAATTTGTTAAATGATTTTTGAGGTTCATGAATATTCATCTCTCAGAGTTCATAGATACGGTTTGTTATTAAATCAATATTCCCAACAAAAAATTTAACAATGAATTTTCAAGTAAAATCTGAACAAAAAGAAGAAAAAAGTTCATTAACAACAAATCGAAATATTGCAGTTTCGGAGTGATATTCTAACAAATCTTTTATACGAAAAAACTACCCTTAATTTGGGATTTAATTTCTTTGTAAATATCGACCACTAGAAAATTGAGGGAAAAACAAAAAGGGTTTGAACTTTTAGTTCCCGGACTGCCCGCTAAGATCATGCAGCGTGCCAAACGTTTAAATGGGCTAAACTTCGGGCTAGCAACACGACATTGAAAATTCGATTTTCTTCGAAACAAAAAGAGCTAAGAATTTTTTTTTGTATGTGCGATTTTTTTCAAGAACAAATCGGCCATCGGAGAATTGATTGAGGGAAAAAAAATACGTTAATAGAGTCGCCAGAAGCGATTTTCGCATCATAGTTAAAAAGTTATTTTAGCCGAAATCGAAAAATGCTTTCCATGAAGTTTTTTTTTACAATTCTTCAAATTGAAAATCATTTTTTTTCCTCTTCAAGATTTTTCAATGTATATTCGTTTACGAACCTTTTTCCGATAAGTGCTGGGCAGACATGCCCATTGGGCGTAACTCGTATGAACCATTTTTTTGAAAAAATCACTCGCGGAATTCAAAAATCATTCAAAAATCACACAATATCTTTTTATCGCATTCTGCGCATCACTCGAGTTCACGATAATTACAAAAATTTTCACTCAAAATATTTAAAAAAAAAAAAAAAAACGAAAACAACAAAAAATTCGTTGCAACATAAAAACCGTTTGGGTCAATTTATTTTTCGTTTCAGCACGATTTTTCAAACACTAAAAAAAAATTATGTCCACACAATTACGATTTAAAAAAAAATATATTTTTCTCTCACTAACGATTTTTCTCAACATTTAATATTAATTATAATTTGGGTTGATAATTCTTCAAAAATTTGAACGAAAAAAATTTCAAAATTTTTATATTCGATGCTTTTTGAGCCACGTGCGATTGGGCGTTGTTTATATCAGAGATTCATCGACCCCGAGAGAGAGAGAGAAGTGTTTTTGACGTTTCATCGACCGTCACGCGCGAGCTCCGAGCGTTATCTGACTCCAAGAAATTCTATGCACTCTCTGTTCCTTATACCCCACATGTGTGTGCATGCATTCGACATAATATAGCATAAACTCGAGTCTCCACAAAGCGCTATGGCGTTGTTGTTTTTTCCCCCTCAGCTGGCCCCTTCTACAAGGAGAAAGGACTTGAGGCTTTTTTTTATGTCATTCTCTCCCTCGCCGGCAGCCCTTGTCTCTCTCTCCCATTAAATTTTCATGTCAAAATCCTGCAAAACAAACGCCTTTCAACTTCAACAAAAAAATCCTCAAAAATAAATTATAAAAAAAAATTACAATACAACTGCGTATTACATGAGAATCGAACAGGTTGTCGCTCAGTATATTGAAAGTCATTCAAATTTTACTTGCTGGAATTCAATTGCCGACTCAAAATTGCCGACCCATTAATTTTAAGCTTAAAATGGAATTTTGAAATTTTGTGCAATTTTTCTTCATCGCTTAAACCTTCCTTTTCAAGTTTTGACTTTGTTTTCGGAATTTGATTGTCCATAAAGAAAATTACATCTTTGTGCATTATAAAAAAATTAAATATTTTTTCCTATTCATGTTTAATTTAGTTAAATTTTGTCTGTAGGAATTTAATTGCATTACCCATTTTTCGTTTCAAATGAAAATTCGAAATTTTTACAATTTTCCCACATTTCTTGAATGATTTTTTTTTTTGCATTTCAAGTTTGTTTTTGAATTTCAATTATTGATGGCCTTGGGAAAAAATTTCGCATCTTTCAGCGTTAATTGATTAATTATGGTTCGGGAGAAAAATTGTTAAGATGAAAAAACCAAGAAACGTACAGTTTCTTGTGTATATCCGTGCCGCGCCTGGAACTTACGAATCGTATACTCGGGCGCACGATCGCTGCCACTGTGGCTTCGAGAAACGACAAACACGACTCTCGTTTCAGCCGAGACGCGTATGGGAATATACCAGGGCCGTACATAAATTCGTAAAATTCCCATTATATCATTAAAACGGAATTTGCTTTCTTCGATTAAAATAAAAAATATCATAACAAATTATTAAAGAAAAATATTGGCAATCGATAAATTGATACAGCTAATTCATCAATAAAAATTCAAAAGATTTATTAATCAATAAAAAATGGCTTCAAACGCCCAATAATTCGCTGCCGATTCCAGAAACAAGCGTTTTTTGATTATATTATTTATTTTTATCATTTTATTTATTAAAAACAATTAATTTCATTTATTTAACCCTTTGTCTGTACACTGGGTCTTTTAAGGCACAAGGCAAATTTTCAAATCGATTATCTCTGCAATTAGAAAAATTGTAACAAAATTTTGTTTACTATCAATGTTTAAATAAATGATTGAATCATGGAAAAAATGTTATAAAAGTAACTCGGAATTTTTACAGATTTTTTTTACGTTTTTTTTTTAGAAAAAACATTAGCAGGACTTTAACGACCCAGAGTACAGACGGAAGGTTAAAGAGTTAAAACATTTTTTGTTCAGCAACTTGATATTCATTTAGTCATGTTTAGTGTCAAATTCCCAACTCTCGTGATTTTCCACTTTTTCTTGTCTCGATGGGAACTTACATCGCACGCACACCTGCGTAACATCCGTTAGGGTTGTTACGCACCTGAGAATTTTTCGCGATCGTTAAAAAGCCATTTGCCCAACAGCGGTAAATGGCGTAAAACCGCCAAGCCACAGACTGAACGTTGTCCCTTTTTCTTTTCTTTTCATTCTCGTTGTGAAATTTAATACTCGAGCTAATTGCGACTTTGCAGAGCGACTGTATTGTCTCGAAGCCATTCCGTGATTATAAATATCGATGATAAACGAGAAGTGTTTATTATACTTAAAATAGATACATATTTTTGCATTTTTTTTATGAAAAGCTATTTCAATATGCACAAGTTAAAATGTGACAATTTAGTATTTTGAAATTTATCGTGCATGAAGTGGAGTCTCGTTATGCCTCAATTAACGTTAATTTATGGAATTCCAGGACACACAAAACTGTTAACTTGAAAAATATTCTACTAAGGAATGTACTATTCGATATTTTTGGGGTGTCAAGATCGATTCGTATCCGTGGATCGCGATATCCGATCGATTAGGGATGGCGTTGACTCTCGCTATGCTGCAATCACTACATATTAATTTGAATGAATTTCGATCGCTTTTCATGACACATCTGACTCCGTACCCCAAAAATATTGTCCCTTGGACTATACTCTTCGATATTTTTGGGGTGTCAAGATCGATTCGTATCCGTGGATCGCGATATCCGATCGATTAGGGATGGCATTGAGTCTCGCTATGCTGCAATCACTAAATATTAATTTGAATGAATTTCGATCGCTTTTCATGACACATCTGACTCCGTACCCCAAAAATATTGTCCCTTGGACTATACTCTTCGATATTTTTGGACTGTCAAGATCGATTCGCATCCGTGGATCGCGATATCCGATCGAATAAGGATGGCGTTGACTCTCGCTATGCTGCAATCACTACATATTAATTTGAATGAATTTAGATCGCTTTTCATGACACATCTGACTCCGTACCCCAAAAATATTGTCCCTTGGACTATACTCTTCGATATTTTTGGGGTGCCAAGATCGATTCGTATCCGTGGATCGCGATATCCGATCGATTACGGGTGTCAGTGATTCTCGCTACCTTACTGAATGCACGCCGCGCTCTCGGCACGTACGAGAGTCTGTAAACCGCGCACGTTTCTCATGTCAAGTATAAGAAAGCACGTAAAGACTTTCGCGTGAAGAACGGCCCCAAGTCTCGACAAGAGGCATTTCCGTGGCGATACATGCGGGCGTATACTTGCTTGAAGTTTCAAAGCCGCGAGAGACTTTTTTCTCTTTATCTCTCTTTCTTTCTCTCTAATTCGATCTTTTGGTGTCTGGCTGTGGGAATTCTCTCCTTCTCAAACACATACTCACATATATAAACAGACCCTCTCTCTCTCTCTCTCTCTCTCTCTCTCTCTCTCTCTCTCTCTCTCTCTCTCTCTCTCTCTCTCTCTCATACTCCCCGCTGGGATACTACCGGAGTTTTGTTGCCATCGCTGCACATAGAGAGCTCTCGATGACTCATCGACTCACCGAATGACCAATGAACCGCAGAATGGCTCGTATAGCCGTTCCCCTCTGACCCCGAGAAATTCCTTCTATATACCTCCTGTTTTATTAACACACTCAAACGCACACACTAGCTTTTGAATAACGAAAAAAAATGGAGGGGGAACTCGTATGCACTTTGAAGAGGAGGAGGCCATTCACTGGTCGTACGATGAAGAAGTTACGACTCCCTCGAGCATAGTTTCACCTTCAGGACGTGCATTATAATCCCCCATGTCCAATCCTCGTTGAACGATCGTCGAGGAAATCGAAAGTGTCATTTTGCTATTTACTTTTTTTTTTTTTCATGCAAGACAAAATTTGATGAATGGACGTTTTTATCGCTCACGTCGAATCGACGTGGGACACAAAAAAAATTAAATGTGTTTTCATTTGTAATGTCTTTCAAAAATTTCATTTGTATTTTCATTGGCATCTCGATGCAATTCCACTTTGTTGTAATAATGCAAATTATTTTTGTACAATTTGTCTGGTCGATATTGTAGAATTTTTCTATTTTATAGAATTCTAATTTTCCTTAAGATTTTAAATAATAAAATATTGGGCATAAGTCATTCCATGCCAAATCGACCAGTAGTCGGAATCGATCTCTTTCAATTTCGATGAAATTTGGTCAGAAATCTTCTTTTATCATAAAACGAAGTTCTATCAAAGAAAAAGTTATTTTTTCGCAAGTCATGCAAAATTCAAAATTTCGCCACTTTTTCAATTTTTCAAGTTTATTTTTTAAATATCTCGAAAACTATTACGGTTACGAAAAAATCGTTCTGAGTTCGTTTTAAAGAGTATACTTGGGGCTACGAAAAAAAAATATTCCGAAAATTGTTTGGAAAAATGATGAATTTGGAGAACTTTGGATATTTAAAAATCGTGAAAATCCACTATCAATATTAAATATTTGGTTCGATTTTTTAAATTTAATACCTTGTACTGATCTGAAAAGATCCTGAAATTTTCCGGTAGGTGTTTTTTATTTCGAAAATATGAAATTTTAAATTTTGGTCAAAAAAAATTTTTTTTTTACCTCTAAGTTAAGTAAAGTTGAGCATTAATGTAATTTTGTAATTTTGAGCAATAAAAATTTCAATTAATGACATAAGAATGTAAAAACAGAAACATAATTGAAATTTTTGTGCTAAAAATTGAAAAAAAATTTTAGCTACCGGAAAAACAGAATTCTTTAAATAAAAAATTAAAAAAAAAACTAATAAACAGGACCGAATGAGAGCAAAGCTTGGGATAAAGCGAAATAAACGATTTGATTAAATTTCGTCTGGGTTTAGTTTTTATTTTAATGGAGAAATACTTGCTCGTGAGATATTACGCCCATTCTGTACTGTCCCCGGTAAATAAAGGGTCGTACATGCAACGTTGAAAAAAAAAAACAATGTTCTCAGTCCTTTCTTGCCAGCAGTCGATACATAAATTCGCCGGGAGGCGTAAACGCGCGTTTTGGCCCGGCGCCAGTTTTGAGGCCTGGGCTAACCCCGAGTATGCTGGCCCCTGGCGCTAGATAACCCGAAACGCATCGGTGCAAGCCGGTACATATTCGCAGAGGCGCAGGAAGCTTTTCCAAGTTTTTTCCCCTATTTCTTCCAAAAGTAGAGGTCTCTCGCGACCACCGGAATCCTCGTGCACTGTTTAATATCGCTCGCCATGTTTTACCGGAAATCCGTACATCTTCCAAGCTGCTTTTCCCCTTGAAGCCTCCCCCAAAGGTCTTGCAAAATGTTGACTTTCGTGCAGATGCATTTTCTTAACTCTGGGCTGTATCTTTTATTATTATTTTTATTTATTTTTTGAGAAATGGAAAATTATTATTTTGAGAAATGGAAAAAAAGTTAGGAGGAGGTTTTTTTAAATCCCTTAAAAAACGCGCCATTTTAAATTTAAAGGATGCCAGAGAAAATGACTTGATTCGTGAACATTTTGAGGAAATTGAACGATTTTTTTTCCTCATTTCAACTGTCGATGGAATAACGTTGGATTGAAATTTTAAACGTGCCCGGAAGGTAGAAAGTATCCGCGTCTCAAGGCGCAGATGCTTTTATTGTTCTCTTAAACTGAGTGACGGATCGTATATCTGTATTTATCTGCCTGGAATTCACGTCGAGATATTTTTCAAAGAGGAGGGAAAAAAAATATGTGTGTTCTCTCGGGGAATTGCAGGAAGAATTCGCCAAGAAAATGAGGAAAAACTGGAGCAAATTTTTAATTAAATTTCTCATTTTTCAAGAACCTCGTGAAGTAGGGGGGGGAATGCGGGTCGATGTTGGTAAAGCCGATTTCAATTTCTTGTATGATCAATTTCTGTCCTAACCTAAATTCGAATCGAGGTTTTCGTGCGGAAATTGATATTTTGAATTTTATTTTTCCAAAATTGAAGATTTCTGAGAAACTTTGAGGGACCAACAAATTAAAAAAAAAAATTCCATGATAATAAATCTTTTTTTTTTATGAAGAAAAATAAATAAAAAAATTGAACTAAAATATGATATAAAATAAATAAAAAAATTTAACTAAAATATTGAGCAATTGTGGGATTGAACGCAGTGGCAAATACAAAATGGTCGACGTGGATTTCACAATACAGAGCCGACAAAAGTGAGGATAGAGTGCTAATCTGGGGTTAGGAAGCAGATGCATTGTTTGTACTCTTGCATATATATATAGGAAGAGAGATTTCTCTCTGACGTAATCTCTCGAAATCCTCGTTGGTGCAGATAGTGGCTTTGGCCGGTGGATCTACAACGGTGTGGATCGAAATTCCCGTCGGTTATATACCAGGCGGATTCGAGGGTATTTGGAGAAGGAATCCATCCGGTCCTTTGATTCGTCTCTATAAATCTGTATTATATGTAGGAGAGAGATGGGGGCAAAATGGACCCCATGAGAAGATAACGTAGCTAGAACGCTGCACATCGAATATAATTATCACGAATTAATAAATAATAATAATAACACAAATAAATTAAATAAATTAAATAAATTAAATAAATTAAATAAATTGAATAAATTAAATAAATTAAATAAATTAAATAAATTAAATAAATTAAATAAATTAAATAAATTAAATAAATTAAATAAATAATAAATTTGGCAAATTCCGTGAAAAAAACATAATTTCTTATTCGCGATGATAATTCGCGAAAATCGGTCAATTAATGAGAAATGAATCAAATGGAGATGCAGATTTTGTGTTTTTGCTGCTCGCAGATGGCAGCACTGCGATTATTTTTATCAGCGATTTTTTTGACGCGATTTTTCGTCGTCTGACTTCACGCCACCCGAATGTCACTTTTGGGAATCAATTTATCTTTGAAAAAAATTTTCAAGTCGTCTGTTTGTATCTTTCATTCTGATTTTCATTGCCATACGTACGAATAATTGTCCATCTGGATAAATCAGTGAGCGACGATAATGGGGATTAAGGGGGCGCGTAACAACGAGAAAAGACGTCTGGCGAAAATCGTGGGTCTCGTTTTGTCGGCGATGAAGCATTTGGGAAACGAGGATGGTTGTACGATCGGCAAGATCGTCGATTATATAACTGACTTTGGACATCAGAATGCACCGAAACGGGCGGTTAGAGCAATTTTTTTTTTTTCAATTCTCGAATTTTCTCGATCCACATCGTTGTGCGATTTGAAAAAAGAATATTTGGAATAATTTCGTTGCTCATTTGGTGACTTATTTGGATATTAATTTTCAGTGAATTGAAAATTAATTGAAAGTAAAATTTCGTCGATAAATAGTGAATTGATGGAAAGTTATCGGAAAATCAGTGGAAAATTAATTGAAAATTGTGGTTATAGCTATAATTTGAAATTGTTTCAAGTCAAAGCATATTTATTATTTTTTTTACAATTCAATTCAATTCCCATAAACAATGGAAAATATATTTTCAAAGTATAAAATATAAAATTAATTGAAAATTAATGGAAAATCAATTAAAAAATTTCGTTACCGCTACAATTTTAAAATTGTAATGATTTCAATTCAAAACGCGTTTCTTCTTTCACAATTTATTTCTAATTCAAGTAAAAATTGAAAATACATTTTCAAGGAATTAAATTTAAATTTATAGAAAATTGTCGTTATCGCTATTCTTTGAAATAGAAGTCAGTCAAAACGCGTTGTTTCACAATTTATTTCAGATTCAAGTGAACATTTGAAAATACATTTTTACAGAATAAAATGAACAATTAATCTTCAATTAATGTAAAATCAATGGAAAATTAATTAATCTCTGAAAACTACTTCAACATTGTTAAAAAAAAATATCCAACATTTTTCGTTATCGTGATAATTGAAACGGTGAACAAAATAATTGAAAAATTTCAATTAGGTCGTGGCTGCTCTGAAACGCAGCGTTGAATTTGGAATAATGAAGAAGCGTCGAGGTCGTTATTTTCTCAAGTACAATGCTGAAAATATCCCAAGAAGGGTGAAAAAAAATCCAAAAAGAGTGACGATGAAAAATCAAACGATCGATAAATCGTTGAAATCATCTCGTCCAACGAGACGTAAAATCGTGAAGAAGAAACGTCGCGCGACGGGATTAAAATCAAAAGGCGATCGTGGAGGAACAAAGCGAAAAAGCGCGATCAAACGTTCGCCAAAATTGCGTCACTGGCGAACGCCAAAATCACGAAAATTTTTCGAACTTTACGTAAATCCGTGCTGTCGAGTTTCCGCCAAATCGTCCGTCGCCTCGACGCAAATGTTCGTTCAGGAGGAAACCGAAAATTGCGTGTGAAGCCATAAAATAATAACAAATGTAAAAAAAAATTAGGTATAAAAAATTAAAGATCGTCGAAAAAAAAAATTGCACTGAGAGAAAAAATATTACTAGAACCAATGAAATAAAGTTTTGAAGGGAAAATTTTTTTTTTTTCATTATTTGCCAAAACATATTACATTGGTTCCCTTATATATTTAATTGGTTCATTTTTTTCAGTCAACTCCATAAATTTCTGTTTCAATAAACGAATTTACTTGAATCTAACAATATGTTATCAATTATATGTAATATGTTGTTTGAATCAAGAACACATTTAATCATTCAAAACAGGCACGTCTTTTAATACAGGAAGCACTGAGAAAAAAAATTTGTTGAATCAACAAATTAATTAGTCCAATCAACAGGAAAAATGATTGATTCAATCAAATGCGTGTTTATTAATTGTTGCTAAACATTTTATAAAAAATATATGGCCCTTGCAAAATAATTTAATATGCAGAGTTTAGTGACCCCAAAAAGAGATAAATAGAAAAAAAGACAAATCTGCGCCAATTCTCCGATCTAATTTCTCTGTCCGACCGAGATTCGAACCTCGACCCTACCTACCATCATACCTATCCTACCTAACTACCTAACACGCTACCTATTACGCTGTCGACTACTACTATGCGCTTGAAAAAAGTTAGGAGTCATGAAGATTCGAATATAAGAAAACATTTAAAAAACCAGTTTTTTAATTTTTAACAACTTATGTATACTATTAAAGTGTACTATAGAAATGATAGTTCTTTGCTCGAAGGAAATAAAAATTTCATCATTCCAAACAAATATTCTATTGGAATAAAATAATGTGTTATTTATTTTACTACAGCTTCTTTTCAAATAATCACAATCAATTTTATATCTAATAAATATTGAAAATACTTCAGAAATATTTTTAGAAGTAAAATAATGATGAATTTATTGCAAAGAAATAATTTTGTTCGAAAAAAATAATTTCGTATTGAAGTCATTTTTTAGATCCAAATAATCTCAGTTTATGATGCCAAAATAATTTTCTTCACAAAAAATAATTTCGTACTGAAGTCGTTTTTTAGATTCAAATAATCATCCTTTCAGATTCAAATAATCTAATGTTTATGATGCGATAAATTTAATTAATCCAATGAATACAAATTCAATCAAATCTATTTAAATAAAAATATTTTTTGAAGTAAAATAATAATGACTTTATCGCAAGAGAATAATTTTTTCGAAAAAAATAATTTTGTATTGATTTCGTTTTTTAGATTCAATTAATCTCATGTTTATGATGCGATCAATGTAATTAATCCAATGAATACAAATTTAATCAAATCTATCATGCATTTAATTGTTACTATTAAAAAAGAGTTTAATATAATGGAGTAATAGATTCGTGAACACATTTTTTTTAATGAAGTGATTTTCTTGGTTCAACAAATAAATAATCGAATTAATACTTTCATTTAATAAATAAATGAATGTTCTCAAATTCAGTAATTTTTTCTCTCCGTGTGGTTGAATCCGTGGGTGAAGTTTTTTTCGGAACAGTTGAACGCGAAAATCTTGACGAGATTCCGGGGTCGCGAGAACCTCTTCAGGGTTAACGTTCTCGACGGACATACACTCCAAGGCTAGTGAGCTCATGGCAAGGACGTTCACGTCACGCTTGAGTCACAATGTCGTCTTTGTCGTCGTCGTGACACACATTTGTAACTCTACCAGATGCAACATTGGCGGAGAAAAAAAAATTGCACCTTGATTAGAAAAAAAAATTCTGGTGAAGTTTTTTCCAGTAGAGTTGTACACCTCTAGATGGATTTTGGCGAGGGAATTGTTTTTTCGGTATAAATACCATCGATGCACTCTTTTATACCCCATCGTGAGGACTTTATCAAGCCCATTTGCATCATTATATTCGAAAAAAAAAAATTACAACTCTACCAGAAAAAACTGCACAACAATTGCATTGCAACTCCAGTTGTTGTAATAAACGGTGGAAATAATCGCGATAGGAGATAAGATAGTAAGAACGTAAGATAATAAGACAGGAAGATAGAAAGAAGATAAGATAAGACCACAGAAAAATTTCTCCGACAGTTTTTTCTGGTAGAGTTTTATTTTTGATAAAAAAATTATCGATCATGTTGTGAATAAGCAGTTGTCAAAATACAACTTTACCAACAAAAAAAAACTATACCGCGATATATCTTGTTCACAGGAAAACTTCTCTGTTAAAGTTTCGTCAGGTAGAGTTGTACTTTTTCTGCAAACATGATCGATGTCATCGTGTTTTTGATAAAAATTCCACTGCCGGACTTGTCACTACGTCATCGTAAGGATCTTAACAAGCCTGTCAGTCAAATCTTTATAAAAAGAAAAAAATACAACTCTACCGGAAAAAAATTGTACAACATGTAGATCACCCTGCAATACCACTGCATAATAAACTGGAGAAAAATCGCGATATCTACATTACACAACATCGTTTGTTGAGTTTTTTCAGGTAGAGTTGTATCAGTAGAGTTTTATCAGGTAGAGTTGTTAGTTCTCTATAAACACGAGTTTTCGTATCCTGTTTCAAAAATTCCACTGTGGCCTTGTCAATGCTACCGTGATTACGTAAAAAACTATAATATTTAACTCCATTAAAACTCTACATGAAAAAACTCTACTAATACAACTCTAGCTGAAAAAACTTCACAAAACATATCTATTACATTGAAACTTTATCAAACGCGGCTGTATCAAGTATATGGGAGTATTTGAATTTACAAACAGAGTTGTGAAAATAGTAATGTAAAAGTAATGCATTAACCATTACTATAAGCAATGTGTAATGGATGCATGTGCTATTA
Organism: Alloplasta piceator; assembly: GCA_946863875.1. Taxonomy (NCBI): domain Eukaryota; kingdom Metazoa; phylum Arthropoda; class Insecta; order Hymenoptera; family Ichneumonidae; genus Alloplasta; species Alloplasta piceator. The sequence goes on from OX333074.1 coordinate 3,121,479, forward strand.
CAAATAAAAAAAAGTAATGTGCAATGGATGCGTGTTCCATTACAAATAAAAAAAAAAGTAATGTGTAATGTATGCACGTTCCATTACAAATAAAAAAGTAATGTGTAATGGATGCATGTGCCATTACAAATAAAAAAAAAGTAATGTGTGATGGATGCGTGTTCCATTACAAATTAAAGAAAGTAATGTGTAATGTATGCACGTTCCATTACAAATAAAAAAAGTAATGTGTAATGTATGCATGTTCTATTAAAAATAAAAAAAAGTAATGTGTACTGGATGGATGTCCCGTTACAAATAAAAAAGTAATGTGTAATGGATGCATGTGCCATTACAAATTAAAAAAGTAATGTGTAATGAATGCGTGTTCCATTACAAATAAAAAAGTAATATTTAATGTATGCACGTTCCATGACAAATTACAATTTGTAAAAAAAGTAATTTGCAGTGGAGAATATTCCATTACAAATAGAAAAATTGCCGTGCTCGTATTAAAAACTTGCACATTGCTGTCTCATTATTTTATTTCACTCACCAAAAGTTCATCCGCAATTATCACAAATGATCCATAAAGTTTTAAAAAAAGAGCATGCACATTATTTAGAGATTCAATAAAGCGACAAATTTTTTATCAGTAACTTGTAATTTTTATTAGATTGTTTATAATTATGGGTAACAGCGTGTAAAAGCAAGTTCAATATAAAGTTGGATAATTTTTGGGGTTGAGTACATTTTCGTACTTCATATTTAACGATAACACTGTGTTTTTTTGTTTCTGTTTTTTAACTTTATGGATCATTTGTGATAATTCTGGGTGAACTTTTAGCGAGCGAAATAAAATAATGGGACAGCAATGCGCAAGTTTCCAACACGAGCACGGCAATTTTTCTATTTGCAATGGAATATTCTCCACTGCAAATTAATTTTTTGAAAAATTGTAATTTTTAATGGAACGTGCATACATTACACATTACTTCTTTATTTGTAATGAAACACGCATCCATTACACATTACTTTTTTTTATTTGTAATGCCACATGCATCCATTACACATTACTTTTTTTATTTGTAATGGCACATGTATCCATTACACATCACTTTTTTTTATTTGTAATGGGACATACATCCATTACACATTACTTTTTTATTTGTAATGGGACATGCATCCATTACACATTACTTTTGTATTTTGTAATGGGGTACACTTATCCATTTCACATTGTGCAGTGTAATGGGTAATAAATATAGTAATGCATTATTTACAACTCTAATTGCAAAGAGTTGGACAAGATTTCGCCGAACTCTTTGGAATTTTCTCCAGCGGTAGATTTTCGTTTAGTTTTGTTTTGACGAAGACACAACCGGAAGTATCGTTAATGCGTTCCCGTCTTCGTCGTGTGTCAACTTGTCGTAGATCGTGAAACGGAAGTACAATCGGGCGATCGTGCGAGTACTTTCCCCCTCCCCTCGACCAAAGTTGAGTGATAAATGAGTGGCTACGGGGAAACCGGAAATGACGTTTGTCGGCTCTCTCGCGCGAACGAGTGCGCGCTATATGTGTGTAATTATTGCGACACACCCTACCTGGTGTAAAATATATACAAATGCCTTCAAGGTGAAAGTTATTATTATTATTATTATTATTTATTTATCAAGTACTACCGGGAATCCAGATGGCATTTTATGTTTTTTTTTCTCGATTTCTCATCTCCGCTGGTATTAAAAGACATTCCGGGATGTCTTGTACGCGCAATTGGAGAACGAGTCCAGCCGTTCACATTTGAATAATAGATTTGTGAATAGAGAGGCACTCGAATGTGCGAAAAAGACGAGAAAGAAATTTCCGTCTCCGGGAGGCGATTTTTTTTTTGTACGAAGTAAAACTATCGTGTGGAAATTCCCGACGAATTTTTGTAATCTCAGGCCTTCGAGAAAAGGTGGCAATTAAATCTGGCGTTGTAATTAAATTGTTGCGGAATGATGGAAGGTATTCGATATTCCCGGTAGAAAGCTGAGCCATTAACTATACGTTGCAGTTTACGAGTCATTATTCCTTTTTTTCCCATTTTTTACAACCTCCGGTTTAATTTTTGGTGCAAAATGGGAGTGAAAATTTTTGTGCAATTATATGGGGAATTTTTTGTAAGTAAGAAAAAGTTTGAGACTTTGATATCGATGACAACAGTAAAAGATAGTCAAATATTTCGTCGCGGGAGCGCGAATAATGAAATAAAATTGGGCCAACGGGATGTTACGTCAGAGGAAAAATTTGATACCCAAATTGACTCTGTCGCGACTCATTGGCGATGTTAATGTAGGTCATGTAACGAAAATGCGACTGGTTATGTGATCCATATTAATTAATTAATTAATTAATTAATTAATTAATTATTTTAGATATTGGGCTCGTTCAAAATTTGAAATTTTCCATTTCGTTTGTTCATTTATTTTTCAATTATTAAATTATTGAAATTCCTAGATATTTATTTATTTAGATATTTAGCTGAGTCAAAAAGGCATTTTTATTGTTCTATTTTATTCTTTGAGATTCATTCATCTTTTGGCTGATAAGAAATTTTTATCAAGAATTTTGGGCAAAGAATCTTGGCTCTGAAATTTTTTTTAATTCCCTGAGACTCTTGATTTCGAAAAAAGCGCCTTATTGAGAAATTCGAAGAATGAATGCGTTTATTTATTTATTTTTCGATTATTAAATTATCGAAATTCCTAAATATTTATTTATTTAGATATTTAGCTGAGTCAAAAAGGCATTTTTATTGTTCTATTTTATTCTTTGACATTCATTCATCTTTTTTACTGAGACTCGGAATTTCGAAAAAGTGCCTTATAGAGAAATTCAAAAAAATGAATGCATTTATTTATTTATTTATTTTTCGATTATTGAATTATCGAAATTCCAAAATATTTATTTATTTAGATATTTACCTGGGTCAAAAAGGCATTTTTATTGTTCTTTTTTATTCTTTGAGATTCATTCATCTTTTGCTGATAAGAATTTTGGGCGAAGAATCTTGGCTCTGAAATTTTTATAAATCCCCTGAGACTTGAAATTTCGAAAAAGCGCCTTATTGAAAAATTCCAAAAATGAATGCGTTTATTTATTTATTTTTCGATTATTGAATTATCGAAATTCCTAAATATTTATTTATTTAGATATTTAGCTGAGTCAAAAAGGCATTTTTATTGTTCTATTTTATTTTTTGAGATTCATTCATCTTTTTGCTGATAAGAATTTTGGGCGAAGAATCTTGGCTCTGAAATTTTTTTTAATCCCCTAAAACTTGAAATTTCGAAAAAGCGCCTTATTGAGAGATTCAAAAAATGAATGCGTTCATTTATTTATTTTTTGATTATTAAATTATCGAAATTCCAAAATATTTATTTATTTAGATATTTAGCTGGGTCAAAAAGGGATTTTCATTATTTCATTTTATTCTTTGACATTCATTCATCTTTTTGCAGATAAGAATTTTGAGCGAGGAATCTTGGCTCTGAATTTTTTTTTATTCCCTTGAGACTCGAAATTTCGAAAAAGCGCCTTATTGAGAAATTCAAAAAATGAATGCGTTTATTTATTTATTTTTTCGATTATTAAATTATCGAAATTCCAAAATATTTATTTATTCAGATATTTAGCTGGGTCAAAAAAGGATTTTCATTGTTCTATTTTATTCTTTGACATTCATTCATCTTTTTACACATAAAAATTTTGGCTCCGAAATTTTTTTAAATCTCTTGCGATTTGGGATTTCGAAAAGAAGGGCCAAAAATTTGAAAAATGAATTTGTTAAAAATGATAAACGACGAGTTTACACTATATGCAGCGTTCTAGTCCATTTTGCCCCCTATTTCCTTACATATTCGAGATAGAGAACACCCGGTCACTTTAATGTACATTAATTGCTGCCCTTAGAGTGGCTATTAGCCGACATATCGTCGAGCATTATCGGGAACGTTGCCAGGTCGGTCAAGAACGTAATGTGCATAACGATTTCACGTTTTTTTTCTCTCACGGTCACAATTTTTTTTTTTAATCCGAATAACCCAACACTTTACGCTTCTCTTAACATTTTGCGTAATTATTGTAGAAGCTCGTGCAAGTTTCAGATAAAAAATTAATGTTTATGATCAAAAAGACACTTGCGACACTTTCACTTGTTAAAAGATAATTAATTTAGATGCATTTTCATCGCATCAATTTATTTCAAATTGATTGAATTTTATTCTCAAAGAGTTTATTTAAGGGAATGAAATTTATGACCCAAGCTTTTCCCGCAAAAATAATTATTAATTGAGCTGACATCAGACTGTAAATTATTTGTTTATGTCAAATGAATGAATTTCCATGAAAATTTGAATTTAAACATTGAAAATCGATCTTCATCGATTTGTTCCATTTTTTTCCAAGGAATGATAGATGAAATATAATTTTTTTAATAATTTAATAAAAAAAATTTTAATCAACAAAACGCGACTGGCAAATTTTTGAAATAACTTTCTTTGAAATCGAGGTCGATATTTCGTATGAAAATATATAATTATAAGATTTATTGTGCATATCTTATTATTGTTTGACGTTTATTATTATTAATGTTTCATTCACCTAAATTTGTTTTCTAAAATTTTTTTCAAATTCGAATTATCCTTCACATGGATGACATTTGATCTGCACTCCATAATTTTAGAAAAATCGATCTTCTTTTCAATTCCACTAAACTTCAATTCAATCTGTCCTGTCAAAAGAAATATTGCAGTGAAGCACGTGTTAATTTTAGAAACTCGACATTTTATTCGAAATATTTATCAATTCGATGCACCAGGAGCTTTTCGTCGTTTATGAGCGTTCCCTGCGACCAACTCTGTTGGACGTTCGAAAATACTCGGCGATTCCTCAAGTCTCGGTCTATTTCAGTAAAATTATCATGCATATCGTCATCGCTCGATATAAACAAATGCATAAAATCGGCCACGAGCGAGAGAAAACTAGGTTTCACTATTTCAGAAGCCGGAAACTGAAAATGTAAAAGCGTTTTCATGAAAATCTAAAATCACCGTCCATGGAAAAAATTTAGAAAACTTTATTCTCACCCACTTGAGAATCTTATGAGAGTCAATTGACGATTTTTTGTCAAATTGATGATTCAACGATCCAATAGATTTTCTCGTTTTTGGGTTTCATATAGAGAAGGAGATAATTACTGACCTAAATAATTAAATAAAATGATAATTAATAAATGGTCCAGGCTTATAATTATTGAATTTATTATTAAAATTAATAATAATAATAAATAATAATTAAATTAATTTTTTCGTTTAATGGTTTCATATAGAGAGGGAGATAATTACTAATCTAAATAATTAAATAAAATGATAATTAATAAATGGTCCAGGCTGATAATTATTGAAATTATTATAAAAATTAATTATAATAATTAATAATAATTAAATTAATTTTCTCGTTTAAGGGTTTCATAAAGAGAGGGAGATAATTGGTAATCTAAATAATTAAATAAAATGATAATTAATAAATGGTCCAGGCTGATAATTATTTAAATTATTATTAAAATGAATTATAATAATTAATAATAATTAAATTAATTTTCTCGTTTAAGGGTTTCAAATAGAAAGGGAGATAATTACTAATCTAAATAATTGAATAAAATGATAATTAATAAATAGTCCAGACTGATAATTTTTGAAATTATTATTAAAATTAATTATAATAATTAACAATAATTAAATTAATTTTCTCGTTTAACAGTTTCATGTAGAGGGAGATAATTACTAATCTAAATAATTAAATAAAATGATAATTAATAAATAGTCCAGGCTGATAATTATTGAAATTGTTATTAAAATTAATTATAATGATTAAAATCATGTCAGAGCTGGAGAGAGAGAGAGAGAGAGAGAGAGAGAGAGAGAGAGAGAGAGAGAGAGAGAGAGAGAGAGAGAGAGAGAGAGAGAGAGAGAGAAGAGAGAGAGAGAGAGAGAGAGAGAGAGAAGGGTTTAGCCTACTTTTAAGGGTGAAAAAGGGTGCGATATTCTTCCGCCTTCCTTCCGCCAAGTGCCAGGAAAATTTATTTCTCGAGAAGCTCGATCTTCAACCCTGCTCTCATCCCTCTCTGCCTCGCTCACTTCCTTCATATCTTCATATCGCCTCCACCATCCGCCCTCGTATTCCATTCAACTTTCGAGACTCACTATATTTTCACACTGCGAATATTTATGTCCGGTAATCCGACAGAAGCGTGAAGTATTGTCCGTGGTTCATGGAAACTCATCATTTTTGTCGGGAAATTTTATCCATTTTTCCATATTCATTCGAAACTCTTTTTCTGCCACTTTCAAGCAATAACAATCAAATGGAAAATAATAAATGAGCGAATATTTAGAAAACTGACATGAAAATGGTAAAAAAATTAAAAAATCGAATTTTGAAAAAGATAAATAAATAAATAAAATAATAAAAATAAAATGGCTAAATAACACGTAAACCTAATTTGAAATGAAAATAGCAATAAAATAGAACAAGTATTAAGAAAATAGCAAAAAATTATTAAAATAATAAAAATTAAGTTATATTTTAAATGAATTGTAATTGAAGAAGAGCAACAATAAAATGGTAAAATAATACGTGAATCAAATTTTTAATAAAAATAGCAAAAAAATGTATCAAATTTTAAAAAATAGCGAGAAATCGAAAAAAAATAATTCGTGAATCGAGTTTGGCAAAAAAAAACAGAACGAAATTCGATAGTTTCATTCCATAATAAAAGTGGACGAAATATACTTCCATAATAAAATTGGACGAAAAATGTAATTTCCTCGTTAACGCGGAAAATAGATAGAGCGAAAGGTTAATTTTTCTATGAGGAAATGAAAATTAAGAAAAATAATCATTTTCCATGGATATTGTTATCGCACTTTAAAGTGGCTCGCTTTTTCGTCTTCTCGCGATCATCGACAAAGAAGAGAGCGCGTTTCTCGAGGGAAAAGTGGGAAATGAGAACGTCCGGTGTGTGTATGTGTACTTTGCACGAAAAAAAAAATAAAAGATAGAAAGGAGGGATAGAGAAATCCGATGAAAAGTATCTTTTCCGCGAGTCGCCGCCGAGACAAAGTCTCCGTATATGTATATATATATAGGAAGTGGGGGCAAAATGGACACTGGGGGAAAAATGGACGCCATAAAAAATTATCGAAAAAAAATGCACAAACTTAGGAAATGAGGGAATCGTTATTGGGATCGATATACCTTGATAGACTCACCCACGCAAAATTAGATCTGGATTTAGACATTTTCATGACAAAATTGTCCATTAAGAGGTGGAAATTTTTTTAAAACAATTTTTTTCTCATCGCTTTAGGAAAAAAAAACACCCCAAAATGTTCCAATAGTATCATGTTGACCCACTTTTACTAAAATACTCGGATAATCCGAGGACCTGACCAAAATCAGGTGCCTGGGGCAAAATGGCCCACCTCCATAATAATTTAAAAAATAGATAACGCAACTGCGATTAAAATAGAATTTCACCGAAAATTTAATTGCAAAAATTATGATCCAATCATTAATGATCCAATCATTTATTTAACCATTTATAGTAAACAAAATTTTTCTACAATGTTTCTAATTCCAGAGATATTCGATTTGGAAATTTGGCTTGTGCCTTAAAAGACCCAGTGCACAGACGGAGGGTTAAGGTTATGTGAAAAGCGAGGGAAATCGTTTTTTCAACGTTTTTCCGCGTTAACTTGAATTTTCGGAAAAATAAATTTTAAGGTCCTGTCCATTTTGCCCCCTCTGCCCCTATATTTGGTAGCTGGCATTCACGTAACGATAAATCGTGTGCGTGAAAGGCAGCCTTTGTGTCACAGACACGGTGGCACTTTTATAACGTCTCGTGTGTCAAAGGCTCACCCGATTGCCCTTCCCTCTTGGCCGGGAAAAATTACTCTCTCGTTTCGTATAAACCGAGACGAGAACTGAGGAAAATGCGAAGAAATGAACGAAAAAGAAAAAAACAATTCTAGCAATGAAAGTCACGAAGTTTATTCGCGAACTGATCGGCGATAAATTGGATTAGTTAATCGAGCTAAAAAAAAAAAAAAAAAGGAAAAGCAACTGAATTTATCGGCGAGGAAAATAGTGAAAAAAATTAGTTAGAAAATCGGCAAAAATTAAGAGACTCGATATAAAAATTTTAATTTCTAATTTATCTAATTTACCGATAACTTGAAATTTTTCTTCCAATTAAATAATCAAACGGCAATTGTTTTTTGAAACTTTTCTGAAAAATATATTTACGAGAAAAGAAGAATAATGGAAAAAAAATTTATTTTCAAAAACCAAAATTTGAGGTATGGATGAGAAATTTTATTTTTCCATTTTATTTTTTGATATTTGGAGAATGAAATTTTTTTAATTTGCCGGAAAAAGTTTATTTTTTTTTATTTTTTGCAACGGATGTTTGTACGAAACTAAGGAATTAGCTTGAATGTAAGATCTTGTAATTTTGACCCCTCGCTTATCGCGAAAAAAGCGCGATAAATGTGAACGGTGGAAGATACTACTTTTGTCGAGAAACAATAAATGTATCCATGAAAATTTAAAAAAAATTGCTATCGCGGACATTACGTTAATCTTGTCGATGCTTGGAATAGCTTGCAGATAAGCCAAAAGCATGATTCAAACGTAATTATTTTAAACATTATCGTCGACATTTTTGCTTCCTCGTGAAGAGGTTTCTTTGTTTTCACAAAACTTTCGTTATTCAGAAGCTATCAAGGGTGCTCGTTGGAAAAATATTATTATTTTTATTTAAAAAAAAATATGACTCTCAAGATTTCTGCTTCTGCATTTTTCGATTTCGGCTCATTATAACTTATGCCTTAAAAAAGTTCGCAAAAACCGATGGTCGAACTTTAAAAATCTGCCAAAAATCAAAGAATAATCGAAATCAGATGAACCAAGCGGGCTTTTGAAGCTTAAACGATTGCGAAGAGAATGAGCTGTGAGCAAAGTCGAAATATTATCTAGAAAATAAATTACAGTCATATTAGCGAACCAATTCAATTTCGGCCAGAATGAAAAAAAAAAAATTTTTTCTAACTTTATATCGGTGTATTTTATCCTCCTGAACACGAATCTACCAATAGTTTTCTCAAAAAAACATTTTTTTATGAATTTTTATCAAAAATACTTTTGTTCAATTTTGAGCCCATTTTAGAAAACCTCGAAATAGCGAAATTTCAAGTGCTCATAACTTTACTTCGGTTCAACCGATTCCAAAAATTCTTTTTTGTACGTAAAGGCGGTCACTAAACTTGGAGAATGGCGTTTGGTTCACTCCGATAACTTAATGTTCGTAGAAATGAGAGCTCTTTGAAAACCGCCGAAAAAAATGAAAAGGGGAAGGCCTTCAAAAATTTGCCAAAATCGATGGTCGAACTTTAAAAATCTGCCAAAAATTGAAAAATCGTCGGATTCGAATGAACCAAGCGGCATTTTGAAGCTTAAACTATTATGAAGAGAATGAGCGCATGTGGAAATCAAAATTGAATTGAGCAAAAAAATCTCAGCAATTTTACTGAAGCGATTCAATTTTGGCCAAAATGCAAAAAAATTTTTTTTCCAATTCATTTTTTTCAAACCTTGAATTTTTCTCACTAAACACGAATTTATCAATAATTTCCGCAAAAACTCAAGATTTTTATGAATTTCCTTTGAATAAACATTTTTCCCAGATTTTCCTTGCTTTTTCGAATAAATTTTTTTTCGACAAAAACTCTGTATGATTTGCAATCAGCGGTGAATTTCCCATTGAAATATGGTTTGAGAACGATAAATTGCCTTCTCGCAATGCCAATAAAAAACTAAGGTAGCTATAATTTATAAAATTAATTTAAAAACAAAAATAGTCTCCGCGTTACAAATAACATAAACATTTGGAAACAAAAAAGTTGAAAAAATAAAAAAAAAACAATTAGTTTTAACCCTCCATCCGTATAACACTTAAATTTTGGGGCATTGTCTGTGGGTCGTTAAAGTCCTGCTAATGTTTTTTTCTATGAAAAGAACGTCGAAAAATCCGAAAAAAATTCTGGATTACTTTTATAACATTTTTTGTCATGATCCAATCATTTATTTAACAATTTATTGGTAAACTTTTTTACAATTTTTCTAATACCAGAGATAGTCGATTTGAAAATTTGTCAACGTCACAAAAAAATAATATTACATTTTTTTCTCCCATTACAACACTTTCCTTGTTTATTGTGTAACAAAACAACGTGTGTTAATTAGAACTGAAACGTCAAAAAAACTGAAAAAATTCTGAATTACTTTTATAACATTTTTTTTTCATGATCCGATCATTTATTTAACAATTTATAGTAAACAAAATTTGTTTACAATTTTTCTAATACCAGAGATATTCGATTTGAAAATTTGTTAACGTCACAAAAAAATAATATTACACGAGAGTCCATTTTTTTCTCCCATTAAAAAACTTTCCTTGTTTATTGTGTAACAAAACAACGTGTTAATTAGAACTGAAACGTCAAAAAAACTGAAAAAATTCTGAATTACTTTTATAACATTTTTTTTTCATGATCCGATCGATTATTTAACAATTTACAGTAAACAAAATGGTTTACAATTTTTCTAATACCAGAGATATTCTATTTGAAAATTTGTCAACGTCACAAAAAAATAATATTACACGAGAGTCCATTTTTTTCTCCCATTACAAAACTTTCCTTGTTTATTGTGTAACAAAACAACGTGTTAATTAGAACTGAAACGTCAAAAAAACTGAAAAAATTCTGAATTACTTTTATAACATTTTTTTTCATGATCCAATCGATTATTTAACAATTTACAGTAAACAAAATGTTTTACAATTTTTCTAATACCAGAGATATTCTATTTGAAAATTTGTCAACGTCACAAAAAAATAATATTACACGAGAGTCAATTTTTTTCTCCCATTACAGAACTTTCCTTGTTTATTGTGTAACAAAACAACGTGTTAATTAGAACTGAAACGTCAAAAAAACTGAAAAAATTCTGAATTACTTTTATAACATTTTTTCTCATGATCCGATCGATTATTTAACAATTTACAGTATACAAAATGGTTTACAATTTTTCTAATACCAGAGATATTCTATTTGAAAATTTGTCAACGTCACAAAAAAATAATATTACACGAGAGTCCATTTTTTCTCCCATTACGAAACTTTCCTTGTTTATTGTGTAACAAAACAACGTGTTAATTAGAACTGAAACGTCAAAAAAACTGAAAAAATTCTGAATTACTTTTATAACATTTTTTCTCATGATCCGATCGATTATTCAACAATTTACAGTAAACAAAATGTTTTACAATTTTTCTAATACCAGAGATATTCTATTTGAAAATTTGTCAACGTCACAAAAAAATAATATTACACGAGAGTCCATTTTTTCTCCCATTACAGAACTTTCCTTGTTTATTGTGTAACAAAACAACGTATTAATTAGAACTGAAACGTCAAAAAAACTGAAAAAATTCTGAATTACTTTTATAACATTTTTTTTCATGATCCGATCGATTATTTAACAATTTACAGTAAACAAAATGTTTTACAATTTCTCTAATACCAGAGATATTCTATTTGAAAATTTGTCAACGTCACAAAAAAATAATATTACACGAGAGTCCATTTTTTCTCCCATTACAGAACTTTCCTTGTTTATTGTGTAACAAAACAACGTATTAATTAGAACTGAAACGTCAAAAAAACTGAAAAAATTCTGAATTACTTTTATAACATTTTTTTTCATGATCCGATCGATTATTTAACAATTTACAGTAAACAAAATGTTTTACAATTTCTCTAATACCAGAGATATTCTATTTGAAAATTTGTCAACGTCACAAAAAAATAATATTACACGAGAGTCCATTTTTTTCTCTCATTACAAAACTTTCCTTGTTTATTGTGTAACAAAACAACGTGTTAATTAGAACTGATAATTGGACCAGGGTGTGACGCGTCGGTGCGATAGACACGGCTAAAAACAATGTTGCCGGTGACCCAGTCCAAGGTAAAGAAAAAAAAAATCGTACGACGCAACAGAACGTAGTATCATTCTAATATAACAACTGGGTGTACAAGCATTTGCCTCCAACACGAATATTATATACACGCTACTTGCCTATTTGTACGCGCACGACGGATTACGCCATCGCGACAAATACGGCCTTGGCACATGAAAACTATACACGTACGACTACCTCCACCGCTCCCCCCCCCTCCCGCCCCTTACTCTTTGCCCCACTCCCACATAGCACTTACTACTAGATCGCAACGAGTACCAGCAACTTTAGAAGTTTTAAAGCCACAGCGAGTGTTTCGAACCTCACTTTTTGACTCTATAAAGCAAATGACTAGCCCACGTGTCTCTCCCGTCATATCTCCTTTAAATTACGCAAACCAGAGAATAAAGCATCAATGGATGCCTGCTCTGGACCAACTTTTTTTTTTTTTTAACCACTGAACAAAATTCTTTAATGTTATTATATAACAGTTTATAGTTGTACATATTGTCAACAAAAGAAAAAAAATATCTTCTTTAAGCCTCTTTATTTACATAATTCAGGCATTTTTATCGGGCCTCGGATATCCCGAATTTAAAAGAAAAACAATTTCAAATACTTCTACATAGTTTTCTAAATTTTTGTAAATTTTTCCAGCGTTTCTAAATTGTTTGTCTACATTTTTATAAATTTTGTTCAGTATTTTTTAGTATTTCTAATTTTTTTTAATTTTCTTGAGTGTCTAAATTTTTTAAATTGTCTCACGGTCTCTAAATTTTTCTAGCATTTCTATATTTTTTCTAAATTTTGTTTGTTGTTCTGAATTTTTTGTTTCTAGATTTTTCTAAATTTGTTTAGTGTTTATAAATTTGTCTAAATTGTCTTTAGGGTCTCTAAATTTTTCTAGCGTTTCTGGTTATTTCTAATTGTTTTTGTGTTTTTAAATTTTTGTCTACATTTTTATAAATTTTGTTTAGTATTTTTTAGTATTTCTTTTAAATTTTCGTGAGTGTCTCTAAATTTTTTAAATTGTCTTACAGTCTCTAAATTTTTCTAGCGTTTCTATATTTTTTCTAAATTTTGTTTATGTTTCTGAATTTTTTGTGTTTCTAGATTTTTCTAAATTGGTTTAGTGTTTCTAAATTTTTCTAAATTGTCTTTAGGGTCTCTAAATTTTTCTGTCGTTTCTAGTTATTTCTCATTTTTTTAGTGTTCCTAAATTTTTCTAAACTTTTTTTTACTGTTTCTAAAATTATTTCAAATTTTTCCTAATTTATTTTCTATCTTTTGAATGAGAAAAATCTAGAATAAAAAATTACATAAAAATTGAACAGACAATATTAATAGAAAAAAATTGAATTTTTTCTGTAATAAAAAACCTCGAAGATTCATGTCTTTTTTTCAATTTTGCATTTATTGTCCGTTCGACCCTGACATTTTTCGTACAGGTACGAAAGTCTTATGCAAATTATTTTTCGATTAATCCAACGATTCATCTCCAATTATGGGTTATTTTTCTGTATATCTGAAATTTGAAAGCCTTCAGATTTGTGTGTCATCATCCCGCTGAGATCGTAACGGTGATCGATTAAAGTCCCGTTGATTTTATACGCTTTTATACGATCATTTCGAAATGAAAGTTTTTCAGTGGTTTTTTTTTTCAATCGTATCACGCTCTGTTATTATCGTTGAGACTGATAAAAAACGAGGAAGATACATCGGAGTCTATTTTTATCAATATTTTCGTCCCAAAATACGAAGGAATCATTTAACCCAACGTCTTAATTAAAAAAAAAAAAATTGAGTCTAAAATCGATGAAAAATCATTTTTGGTCCATTCGAGAATTATTCAACGAAAAGTACATCATAATTGAATAATTCAAACTTGGGTCGAAGATGCAAAATGAAAAAATCATACCTAAATCGAATTCAAAAAATAAATAGAAATTATCAAAATAAGCCAATAATATACAAATCAAATTTGTTAAAAATATATATATATGGGTCATTCCACGTCAAATCACGCGATTATCGCGGATTTTGATGTCCAATGAATTGTGGGTTTCGTTTGGCCCAAAACATGACCTTAAATTTTTAGAAATTTTTATTTCATTTTTTAGAGGTTGCCCGAGCTAAAAAATCATTAAATTGAGGGAAAACATAATGAGGACCCTTTTTCAAATTTATTACATTTTTTTCACAGAAACTAGGGCCCAAAATAGATATTTTCGGCATAGTTCGATAATGGGCCAAAAATAATTACTATTTTTTTTGTATTTCAATTTTTTTTTTAAATAATTTCTTATTTTGATTGTTTCTTGTAGTGAGAATAACAACAATAGATATATTTTTCGTGTGAAACTTGATTTTTTTACTTGACTTGAGAGTGAAACGACATTTTTTTTGAAAATTTATCAACTCGACGACCTAAAATAAAAAGGATAGTTAAAAAATTTTTTTTTAATAGTTATTATAATTAAAAAAATAGTAATTATTTTTGGCCCATTATCGAACTATGACGAAAATATCTGTTTGAGATTTGATAAAGGGCCTTCTTTATGTTTTCCCTCAATTTAATGATTAGCTCGGGCAACCCCTAAAAAATGTCTAAAAATTTCTAAGAATTTGAGGTCATATTTTGGACCAAACGAAATCCACAATTCACGGAACATCAAAATCCGAGTAAGTCAGGCCGATGACCGCGTGATTTGACGTGGAATGCCCCATATATCAAAATAATAATACAATACATTTATTTAAAAAAATAATATAAATAAAATGTAATAATAAAAAAAATACGTTAATAATAAATTCAATCAAAGTTTGGGAAGAAAAATAAAAAAATATAAATGTCGGGGCGCGTGAGAAGCGTCTGGAAGAGGGTTATTCCACTCACCCTGGAAATACGAAGGGGTTGATGCAGGTCGTGGCCGCCGTGCATGCGAAAGCCCCAAGGAGAGCCTCCAACGAGGTTAACCTCTCTCGCGCTCATTCTCTCACGCCTTACTCTTTTCTCCCTTCAAGTACCTCACCCTCGTCGCACTCTAACTCAAAGCACTCTCAAACTGGAAAAAAAATCAAAAAAATTGCACACTTGTCCCTTTTTGACCCTCGATTTCTCGGCGTCCCGATGCGTTTTTTTTTCTTCTTTTTTCTACCCTCAAAGATCCAAATTCTGGCTCTGAGCCCGACGTTTGCCGACGATTATCGTAGATTGAAAAATAATAATAACAATAATTCACCTTAAGAGGAAATTATTGTCCGAAGAGGCACCCACGAAGACCGCACTCGGTCGCGGCTCGCGCCACACTAAACTCTAAATTTCCCCGCCGCCCCCGCGACTCTGCCCCCGTGCGACCTCCTCGCGAGATCCCCGATATCAACGCGCCGACGACGACGACGACGACGCGGCCGCGACGATGATTATTACGACGACGCCGACGATGAGGCGACCGTTCTCGTGTAATTCCTCTCTCAAGTCCCGCAATGACGAATTACGATTTTTGTTAATCGGATAATTTCGGCACATTTATACAGCTTTATTTATTTCTGTACCGGAAATACATCTCTACCGCGATAAAACACCACCTTAATGTCAATTGGGTTTTCGAAAAAAAAAAAAAAAAAATTATCGACTTTTTTAATGTATTTTAAAACTTTATTATAAATAATTTTGATAGACGACGCAAAAAATTTGAAAAAATTTGTTTTTCATTTAATTATAAACAATTTAAAAGTGATAAAATTTTAAAAATAATCACGCGACTCCAAACGCGCCATGATTGGTCGTCTTGTTTGTGACGTCATAATGTTAAGGCCCGGCTAAACTCCTACCCCCCACCTTTTCGTTCGCGCGAGTGCGAGAGAGACAGAGCTAGAACTTTTAACACATTTTTCTCGGAGATAGCTTGATAAAATAAAAAAAGAACAGTTGGGCCACCTGTACACATTAATTACGCAGGCGCCCCTACTCTTCTCTTTTTATTCCATTAAGCCATCTCTGAGAAAAATGGGTTAAACAAATTTTGAGGTTAGGTTGACCTTTACGCTCCTCGTGAAATAATTCCACGATAGTACGCGGTCTTTTGGTGCCAAAAATTGTTTGTGACAACTAATTTTATCAAGTAAATCAATTTTATGGCGTTTCGGGATTTATTCGGCGCACTACTTGAAACCATTGGTTACGACGTTTCTCATTTTGTGCTCCCCCCGCCTTTCCGCTCTTGTGAGTGCGAGAGAGAGCGCCTATAGGGGTCCTGTGAGAGCGAGAGAGAGGGTCCTTAGCCTGGCCTTAAGGGCAGGCTAAAGACCCTCTCTCTCGCTCTCACACGACCCCTATCATCCTTTCTCTCTCGCACTCGCACGAAAAATGTCGGTATTTAGCCTCCTCTTAAAAACATTTTTTGGGGAGTTGTTTCTGTATTATTCGTACACAATGATACGAAACAAGCACGATGACTTTTAAGATTTGACATTTCTAATAAATTTATATATATATGAACGATAATAACAAGATTTAATTAATGAAACGTTGAAACGCCGTTTCAACTTCATGTAATGATGAAGTAGACGTGAACGTTATGACGTCACTCGCGCTCGGGTCGGCTCGGGAACTGTCGGCACGTTTTCGGTATCGAGTTCAAAAATTTATTTTCAATTTGTTATAACTTTTTAATTACAACGGAAAAAAAAAGTTTCATTACAAAACTTATATATGATCTTTCGATTTATGACAAAAAAAAAGTTTGTTCAAAAACCCAATTAAGGATGTTGAGTCTCTATGAAATCTTCCAATGTTAATTGAGGAATAAATAGCTTCTTAATCGTCGTGAAATTCTTACACGACCTCCTGAATACTTCATGTAAAAACATATTAAATTTTCAGAATTCTATCATCATTACTTCAACCTCCTTAAGGGTTAAAATGAAAAATGATGAGAAAATGCTGAAAATTTGGTATGTTTTTGTATGAAGTATTTAAGAGGTCGTGTAAAAATTTCACGACGATTAGGAAGCTCGTTATTAAAATATTAACATTTTGTTCAGAACAATTTTTTAAACAAATAAAAATATATTTATCAATAAACTTCGTTTTGTTTCCGTTGCTTTCAACATAGTGTAGACATTAAAAAATTGAGAGGTCAAAAAAAAATTTATCGCAAAGTTATATCAGTTTCCATAAGACTACATTTAATTTAATTTAATTTGTTAATGTTAATTGTTTAATAACGAGCTTCGTAATCGTCGTGAAATTTTTACACGACCTCTTAAATAATTCATCTAAAAACATACCAAATTTTTAGAATTTTCTCATCATTTGCGATTCGGGACTCAACATCCTTAAAAAAGCTGTCGTAGCTAAACAGAAGCATTTCAATAACTGGGTCATTCCATGTCAAATCGACCGAGAGTTGGAATCAACCTCGTTCAATTTCGATGAAATTTGGTCAGAAGTTGTCGTTTTTAATAAAACCAAGTTCTACCAAAGGAAAAAAATTAAAAAAAAAATTTTCACATTTTTTTAAATCTTTCAAGTTTATTTTTTAAATATCTCGAAAATTATTAAAGTCACGAAGAAAACGTTCTGAGGTCGTCTTGAAGAGTACACTTGTGGCTACGAAAAAAAAATAGTCTGGAAAAGAATTTTGAAAAATGATGAATTTGGAGAATTTTGAATTTTTTATAATCGTGCAGATCAACATTAAATTTTTGGTTAAATTTTTTTTGTATAATACCTTGTACTGATCTTTTCATTTTTGAAACAAACAAACACCATCCTGAAAATTTTAGGATCTTGTAAGATCAGTCCAAGGTATTAAAAAAAATGTAAACAAACATTTAATGTTGATCGTGGATTTACACGATTTTTAAAAATAGAACAATGCATATTTAAAAAAAAAACAAAAAAACACCTTTCTGCAAATCTCAGGATCTTTCAAGATCAGTACAAGGTATATTATATTTTTTAAAAAATTAAACCAAAAATTTAATATTGATCGTGGATTTGCATGATTTTCAAAAATTCAAAAATCTCCAAATTCACCATTTTTCAAATTTTTTGTTCGGAGTATGTTTTTTTCGTAGCCACAAGTATACTCTTCAAGACGAACCCAGAACGATTTTTTCGTATCAATAATATTTTTCGAGATATTTAAAAAATGAATTTGAAAGATTAAAAAAATTTTGAAATTTTAAATGTTGCATAACTTTCGAAAAATTTTTAACTTTTTTTTTTCCTTTGGTAGAGCTTCGTTTTATTAAAAACGAAAACTTCTGATCAAATTTCATCGAAATTTAAAGCGGTCGATTCCAACTCTTGGTCGATTTGACATGGATTGACCCAACTCTTGAATGATATCTCTACCAAAAAACAAGTCAACCACTAAATAACTCTCAAAATCTCTCCGCCACTTTGACGGTTTGTCAACTCGGCCGGTAACTTATCGACGTTGGAGTCCGCCCCATTGAAAAAATACGGTCGCCCTGAAGTCGGTAAAGAAGGTATCGCATGATTTTAGGCTCGGAGACTTGTAATCCGATAGATCTGCAGAGATATTCAAGAGAGTTATTATCGTAGAGATTTATTCAGGTAGGCTTGTTATTTGATAGAGTTATCGAGACGCTTCTGTTCATCGGAGATGTTATACGATAGTCTTTTTAATTAATAGTGATATAACTGGTTTTTTTCATCTAAAAATACCGTCTCGTTTAGATTGCACGTCGATAGAAAAATATTTCTCGGAGGCAGAATGAACACCACCCTGCAATTTTTTTTTCGAAAATTCAAGTAAACGAGTCAAAATATTGAAAAAACGATTTCCCCCGCTTTTCACGTAACTTTGAATGTTCAATGATTCCCTAATTTTCTAGATTCTTTAATTTTTTTCGATAATTTTTTATGATGTTAAATTTGCCTCCAGAGTCCATTTTGCCCCCACTGCCCTCTATTAAAATTGAACGTTATTCAAATAATTTTTTTTTCGATAGATTCGGTGGCAAATCTTGAAAATTTTGATAAATAAGGACGTTTTTTATTTTTCCCCGTCAATTTCCGATCAAATAGTCATTTAAAGGATGTTTAAAGAAGAAGAAACTTTTTTAAGGGTGTCAACCAGTTTTTTTTAGAATAAAAATCTCTCTGGAAATTATTCGCAAATTTCGTGATTCGCGCGGCCTTGTCGCTCGATAGTTGAGAATATAAAATGAGGAGGGCGATTAGGTAAGCGAAGAAATAAGCGTCGACGATGCGAAGGATGAATCTTTGATCGACGCAACTTGCGGTCATTTTTAATTTGTAGTCTCTTCGCGAAACCGGATATACTTGCTTACCGGTTTCCCTGACACGTTAAACTTTGTGGCACGCGCAATGCCATCTCCTCTTCAAAGAGGGGACGAAACCCGAATTAAAATGCGCAAAAAGTGCTATTTTTGTGGTTTTTTTTGCCCGTCTCCGATAAAACGATTTTTTTTTTAAAACAATTTTCAAGGTTTTTAAAATTCTCCGACGATAAACTTTCTTATGCAAATTCATTTAAATATTGGAATTAATTTTTCAAACGCCATGTTGATTTTTTTGCGAAAATCTTAACTTCTTCTAAGAGCCTCATTTTAGTTTAATTTTTGGTATTTTCAAAAAATCTTTAGTTTCAGCCGGGAGGTAATTACATGATGATGAATTTTTTAGTTTTAAATCCCAGTTCAAGTTGCAGACCCCAAAAGTTTCAAAATTATCGTTTTATTGGATTTTGGGGAAAAAATAGCCAAAAATCAAGGATTGATTTTTTTTTCTAAATCTTTATGTTATAATATCTAAATTATGATATTATAAATATAATTAATAAATATATTATTCATTATAATAATATAATATTTAAAATTGATTGTATATATCATATATCGTATAATCCGTCTTATATCATAATATTTATTAGAATTTTTGAATAATTTGATGAAGTTGAATTTTTGGATAATTAAAAAAATAATAATTAATCATGATTTGAGTGCAATTTAAATATATTCGAAGGTAGATAGACAAGTCTAGGTCATTTTGCGATGACCCCAAAATAGATTCTCTTTTTACTGATGTATCAAATATCGAATATAGAAAAAAAAAAAAATTCCGTGGCCATTCGTAACTTGTATTAGCAAAAGGCACAACAAACTTTCACGATAAAATTACAAAGTTTTTGTCGATAATTATTAGTCTCATCTTGCTCGTCGCATTTTATTGCCGATCGATTATATAAATTATAGTTCTCTGACACATCGCGTTGTAAAATAAACACTGTCGTCACTCCACAAAGCTGCACACGTTGTAACGTGTAATTTTACACCTGTTGAAGTTCGATTCTAAACTTCAAAGAAAAAGACACTTTCTTCTTCGCCTTAATTATATTCATTTTTCTCGCATCAATTAAATTTCATTCACTCATCATAAATTCGCAAATGACGAAAAATTTTGTATTTCAAAGTCTCGGAACTTTGAGGATAAATTATTTTTACTGATTTCCAAAAAAATCTGGATATTTTTCAAGTCGCCGTACTAAGAAAACAGCATTTGTAGTAAATAAATATATTTAGATGGCACTTTTACTTGAATATTTCTAAACTGTTACAAAATTTGTTAGTCGTTAAAAAATATTTTATTTGTGAGACACGTCAAACCAGGTCAAAAAAATTGATGTCTCCGATCATACTCTCGATATTTTCCTGTGTTCTCTATCATGAGAAAACATTGCTGTTAATTCGCTAGCCCAAAATAAAATTATTTGTACGAGTTATGATTTTTTGAAAATTGCGTACTTTTAACGACTCGAAAAACAACTTTTTTGCTTTTGTGCATAACTCCGCCGGATTTTAGGATTCGAGAATTTCACCTCGAGAAATCGAAACTGTGTTAAAAACTCTTCAAAATGAGCACAAATTAACCTCATTTGGTGCATTTATGACGCCACAATCGTAAAACTACGATTTTTCGAAAATCGAGAATAACTGAAAAACCTCATTTTTTAGAAATCTGAAAAAATCATATTAAATTTTTACGACAAAAAATCTATATTTCTGTGGAGTTCGAACTAGTTCTGACCAATAGATTTTGAACTAATGATCAATTTCATCTTTCAGAAATCAGTTTAAGCTATTTTGGGACATTCAGGTTTTGACTTTAGGTTTTCGTAGAATTTCGTCAATAAAATCGATAGTCATTGTTTCAAAAAATTATAAAACAATTTGTTTATAATTCTTTGAGATCCATCTCCATCAAATGATGACAATATTTGCGTATAATTGCTTTTTCTGCAACTTTAGATTCAAAGTTGCGAAAAAAGAAATTATTCGTAAATATTATCATCATGTCATGGAGATGGATCAGAAATATAGATTTTTTGTCGTAAAATTTTAATATGATTTTTTTAGATTTTTTAAAAATGAGGTTTTTCACTTATTCTTGATTTTCGAAAAAACGTAGTTTTACGATTGTGGCGTCATAGATGCACCAAATGATGTTAACTTGTGCTCATTTTGAAGGGTTTTGAATACAGTTTCGATTTCTCGAAGTGAAATTCTCGAATTCAAAAATCCGGCGGAGTTGTACACTAGAGCAAAAAAGTTATTTTTCGAGTCGTTAAAAGTACGCAATGTTCAAAAAATCATCACTCGTACAAATAATTTTATTTTGGGCTAGCGATTAACAGCAATGTTTTCTCATGATAGAGAACACTGGAAAGCATCGAGAGTATGATCGGAGTCATCGATTTTTTTGACAAAATAATTTATTAACTGTTAAAAAATATTTATTTAATTTATTAACTGTTAAAAAATATTTATTTAATTTATTAACTGTTAAAAATATTCATTTAATTTATTAACTATTAAAAAACATTTATTTAATTTATTAACTGTTAAAAAATATTTATTTAATTTATTAACTGTCAACAAATAATTGATCTCGCCAATTTCAATTTCACATTCGTTAACCGTTAACAAATCCTGTTGCATTGTTTTCTCAGTGCGTAACTTTGCCTCAAATTTGCCTCAAATTTGAAGAATGTCGATGCAAACATCCCAATATCTTAATTTTTGCAGCCGCGAAAGGACTCAGAAAAAAAGGCGACAAAATCACAAAATAGTGAGTACACAAAAATTTGCAAGGAAATTTGATGGTCTGACTTTGATTTTTTTGAAAAAAAATAATTAATGGCTCTTTTGACGAATCAATATTTATTTTTCAAAATTTCGTTCTCTTTTACCAATTCAAGAAAAACCCCTCTTTCGTGGGTTTTTTCGCGCCTGTTATATTCAAGCGGAAGTGATGAAGCTGAATTTTCTCTTCCACGATTCCAAAATCGTCGATTAGCACATCAGAAGTCAATTTAACGATTAATTCGACTTTCGTCGAAAATAAAATTTCATTCTGCCATTTCATTCCAAACTCAATGTAAAAAAAATACATTTATCACTCGACAAACCTTGCTGTAGAGAAGATCCGTGATTTACATCCCGTTTGTATCGTCCGTTGCCGGAAATGTAAAGAAAATTCGGACGATTCAATCGATTTTAACGTCTTCCACGACGCTCTCGACGATTCTCGACCGATTCTCCATTCATGAGACATTGCGTCATGATTATTATTGTTGTTGTTTTTTTTTTGGTTCTTCGATTATTTCCGTCAACAATGGCGAGACACGTTTGCGAGCGTGTTTTTTTTCATCTCACGTCTCGTCCGTCGTGTGCATTCAACGATGTGCGCAAACGCGTTCTACGAATGAATCAGTGAAATCTCTCGAGCTTTTGCTAAAACGATACGAATTCAAGCTCGACCGCTGGATTCGAGAATTTCTATTGCCTTTATCGCGAGAAACAGGCGCAAAGTAACTTATTCTCAGTCGGACGCTTTCCAGTTACAAATAACGTCAAATTTTTGTAGGCATCTCCCTTACCGACCGCTGATAATATTTCTCTCGACGGTATTTTTATTCCGGAAAAACAAACTTTGCACGTTTGACGCGAGTAAAACGTTCATTCTCTTCGAAAACTACGATTCATTCGTTGATAATGATTTTTGGAAAAATTCCTAACGTATTTTGAATTTGGGCGGGGTTTTAAATTTTTAGAAAAACATTTGCCAGTGCTCTGATCAACCGAATTTCGAGCTTTACAACTTTTCAGACGATGTCTTATCCACAGTCTTATCAGTGCAACACTTTCCAGCTACGATTGACGTCAAATTTTTCGTAGGAATCTTCCTTACCGACCGCCGGTAATTTTAATTCCCCTTGAAGGTATTTTTATTCAGATAAAACTATAAATTTGCGTGTTTTACACGAGTAAAGTGTTTATTTCATTTGTAAAATGCCATTCGTTGATTTTTTTTTAATTTCTAAAGAATTTAAAGAGTTTATTAAACTTTTTCCACAACGATGAAATATCGGTATTAATTTTTTCAAAAGCGAGGAGAGGAATAAAGTTCGAATTATATTTTGAAATTTTTTTTAATTTTTTTTTTCTTATTTTTACATGAAAATTACACTCGATATTTGTAAAATAGCGTGTCTATTCTACCATCTTATTTTAACATTATTCTTAAATTACGCATTAATATTAGGGTGGGGGGTTGGGGGGGGGGGCAGGTTAAAAGTGCTTTGCAACCCATCGTGAAAATTAACATGGAGCTTAACTCTAAAAGGCACTTGCGGTGAAGCCAAGTTTTTTTTGCTCTGTTCTTGCGGCAAAAATAAAAAAAAAATTATAATAATGGTTAAAAAAAAAAGATTTTCAGACCGGATATCGAGCACCGGGCATCCATGATTTACAACGAATAACAATTTCAGACGAAGCCCGATCATCGATATCCGAAGTTCCACCGTGATTGTCCAATTTGCCAAAAAATTTGACTCAACAAATTTCAGTTTTGCTCTTTAAAAATTTTTTTTTTCTCAGATTGTAATTTTTGTTTCTTCCTCGCTGAAGTACAATCGAGGTGGACCTTTGTCTCTGTAACAATTAACATTTCAGTAACAAGGAAAAGTGATTTTTACATCCGGTCGAATTTCCTCTCGCCATTCGTGAATTTTACTCATCAGAGGCGGGTTGTGAAATATATTTTTTTATTATCGTCGATAAATCTGCAATTTTTTTTCGTGATTTTGAGCCTCATTTTAAACGTAACATCGATATTGAAATTCGGGTTGTCAAGTTCGCCATTTTGACCCATCAAATTCGACGAAATTTCAATTTTTTGTTTTGTTTTTTTTTTTGCGAATTATCGAATCACGAAGGAGACAATTTTAGTGTCAAACGATTTTTCAATCGAGAAAAGCGCGATAAACAAAAAAATGATATCCGATCGATCGATCGTTCGAAAATTTGTGATTTCAAAAATTGACGATCGTGATTCGAGCGTTCGCTTTTTTTACGATTTGTTTTGTTTTTTGTTTTTTTTTTTTCAAATTCTTTATCGTCGAGGAACAAGCGTATTACATATTCAAAACTTACAATTGTGTGTGTGTGAAAAAAGGAACATGAAACTTAATAATGATGATAAACGTAAACAGTTTATGATGGAAAACGTAAACAATGTTTTAAATCGCAAATGGGGAGAAAAGGAGGGGAAAATAGTTTGGAAGAGAAAACGAAAAACTTCAACTAAACAGAACTGACGGATTCGTGCACCGAAAATCAGTAATTTCAACAAATTCCAACGATAACAACGCACAAACGTGAACTGCATAAATTATTTTTCCTTCTCTTGTTCTTGTTAACTTTATAACGCAATTAATAAATCCCGGGTGATTAAAAAACGATGAACGATAACGATTTTTTTTTTCATAACGAAACAAGATAATGTTTAACTGTGGTAATAGAGAAATGGAAATTCCCCTCCAAAAAAAAAACAACATAAATTGTCAATAAACAGGGTTGAATAATCAAAAATCAATGCCACGATAATAATGAGACTCGTTAAAATTTGAATTTCCGGCAAAATTAAAGAGAAAAATTTTCAATAATCCAGACGATAAAAAAAATGGTTGAAAAAAATCGAAAACAATCGAAATAAAAAGAAGAAACCAGTGTCATAATGTCAACGAGGTTTGTTAAAACATTTATTCCAGAAAAAAACAAAAAATAACGTGAAAATTATCGATAAATGATAAAACTCGTAAATTTCATGAATTTCAGAATTTTTTAAATCTTCAATCGGCGGAAAAAACATCAAAACCGCGGCTCCGATAAAAAAACGTAACGTGAGGAGAAAAAAAAACATTTTCAAAACGAAACTTAACTCGAAATGAAAATCAACGATTATCGACGATTTCGCCTCAACGATCAAATGGGGAAAAAAAACAACGAATAAAACGAAGTTAATAACGGCAACAGATCGTCAATGTCAATTGTCAACAAGATTGACGTTTAAAAAAAAATAATCGATTGTCAACAAAAATTCAACGCGACGAAAGAAAAACAACAAATCGACAAACGTGATAAAAAAAAACTGAAGGATTAAGCAACTGAAATTTTAACTGGAAAATTAGTGGCGAATGAGACAATCAAAAGTTTCGATAAAGAGTGAAGAAAGAGTGATTTGTTTAAATAAAAAAATTATTATCAAATGAAAACGTAACGTTAAACTCCGATGGAAATATTTCACGATGGGGTTAACCTAGAAAATCCTACTCTAAAATCCTACACGAGAGAAAAGTCTAAATCCGATTTCTACAAAAGATTGTAAAATCTCGAAGCTTCGGATTATTTTCCTCGATATATTTATTCGACGAAGAAACTCTCGAGAAAATGAAAAATCTCGAAATTTAATCGAACAAAGAGAAAATAAATCATAAATGCACACGCAAGTATAGTCACGATTGTACTACACATCTAAACGTATCCTATCTATGAAAATTAGAAAAAAAGGCAAAAATTAAACCCGAATTGGGTTAAAAGACGAAGAAAAATCCTAAGTCAAAGACACGCGAGAACACGACAAAATTCTTAATGAGAAAAATAACGCGTAGCAACCTATCGAAATCTCAGAGGAAATCCAGATTTTTATAAACTGAATTAAACCTTTTTTTTTTAATCGCTAAACCTAAAGGGAAAAACCTAACTAAGAGAGGGAAGGTCCGTCGAGCTCGAAAAATCGAGGGATTTTCGACGGACTCTTTTCACCGGGCTTGTCATCCATTTTTTAATTTTTTTCAAAATTATTGTCGATGCGTCAGCATTGAGACTAAACTAAAGAGGGTTCGTCTAAGAAAGCGCCTCGAGGTGTGCGAATAAAAAAAAAAAAATAAATAAGACAGAAAAAAATGAAGAAATAGTGACGTTGATGGTGAAGAAGAGAAAGGTCAAATTTCGCTCAATCGCGCGGTAATTCGATGTTAAAAAAATGCCCAAAATCATCAACGTCGCGAAACAAAGTCTAAAAAAAAAAAAAAAAAAATTTCCTTCTGCCAGAGACATTTTTAGCCGCCCGCAGCTGAAAAGTGTCGAATTACTCGAGGAAAGTATTTCCCCTCGATTTTCGTGTTTGTAAAAAATTTCACACACCTCAAGTTGAATTTTCTTTCGGACAAGGGAAATGAAAAATAAAAAATAAAATGAAAAAAATAAGATGAGAAATTAAACAGGCCATTTTACAATTGAGTGAACGGAACGCGAACGGAAAATAAATAAACCGTGAGGAATAAAAAAAAAAAGAAGAAAAAAAATAAATTGATGGATTTGATTTTTGGGGGAACTTTTTGATGGCGAGCGCCCTCTCGATCAAAAAGTTGGCCACCAGGTGGCGCGCATGGATCACGAAAATCGTGTGAGATTCGTAAAATCGTGCTGCTCTTCTTTTTTTTTTTTTTTTATTTTTTTTTATTAATGTACGAAAATTTGTTTGGATATTTTAGGCGACAAATTCGTTCACGATTCAACGAAGCGCGACGATGATTTTTCATGATCGTGATCCTTGCGCGCGGGCGCCATTTTGTTTGTTCTCTAAGCAACTACATAACAATGATTTTCGTTAAAATTGATGTTTGCAATAAACATTATATATCTTTCAACAACCGGCATAATTTCGCGGCGCTGATATCTCGGTTTCCCTCGAAATAATATTAATAATAATAATAATAATAATAATAATAATGTACAAGAGTTTCAGCGGGCTAAACCCGCCGGCAATAGTTTCCTTCTTCCATTTGTATTTTTTTTTTTGTATTTTTTTTCTTTTCGTCCGCGAATTGGTACGATTCGCAAAGTCCTTTTTTTTGTGACACAAAAAAAACGATAAATGAAACATAAGAGACGCGAAAAAAATAATAATAAACAAAAGAGATGAAAATAAAGGATTTCATCAAAACGCGTCTCGCGCTCGTGATTTAAACTCAAACCTGTCGTGGGAAATTCTGATGGAATTCCGGGCTTTTTTCGACGGTTATTGTCGGGGAAAAACTGCAAAATTATTCAACGATCGAGTTGGATTCTGATTTTGGATGAAAAAATGCGAGACGCGTTGAAAATCAAAAATTGACGATTAAAAGAAAAAAAAAGAAAAAAAAAACGCAAACGAACTAAAGAAAAAAAATGATAAATAAAAGAAAATCATGTTATTTGGAATCGAGAGCATTCGATGATATTTTAGATCGACGATACGAGAGAATATTGATTTTTTTGTTATGGCGAAAAAAACGTGTTTTTTTTGTCTTAATTACCGAACGATGATGATCCATGATTGTAGATCCATGATTGTAGATCATTTTCGCGATAACTTCAGCTGAACAGGCGGCCATTTTGTTGATCTTGAAAATATCGGTAAACCGGTTGATCGCATCGTTTTCTCGTAGATCGTCGATCTCGTCGATGTTCCGACTCGCCCAAAAACTCTCCGAATCTCTCGAAAAATAAAACTGCTTGAAATTGAAACTCAGAAGACATTACTTTTTGTTTGAATTCCACTGTCTCGGCTCAGCCGATCCCACGATGATGAATGTTGATGTCCTCGATGATCTTGGTCCAAGAAGCTTCGATATTCCACGTTGAGTGTCGAGAAGTCCGAGCCCCGAAAATAAAGAAGAAAGAACGCGACCCAATTATTGCGCTGAATCCTTGAATTTCGATCCTCGAGTCTTCGTCATCAGGATGACTTCGAAAGGACCTTTCGGTTGTTTCCCGACGGTCGGTCATTGGTATTTCCCCATGGCTTCCTCGTAGTCGCAGGATTTCCTCGTTAAACCTGCCTAACCCACTTGAAGTCAGAAAATTGATCAATCTCGCGGATCGTCTCCGCCGAGTTCTGGCTTTTCCGTTCTGCGCAGAAACTCGCGCGTCACCAACGATCGCTTCTCACGGGCATCGATGTCTCCGCGCCATTTTGGCTTCCCAAAGTTTTTCCCGTGTCCTCCTCGAGGTTAACCCACTTTGCTCCGTAATTTAGTCCCAAGAAAGTTAGCGACTCTCTGCTCGTGGTCGACTTTCCCCTAAAAAAACGTTTCCTCGTGTCTGCTCGGTCACCCGCAGGCCTCCGTCCATTTGCCGTCAGGACTCGAGAGGTCGGGTCTTCCGAACCAAGCCAGACGATGGTTAACCCCAATTCCAACGGTTCAAAACCCAAAGCTTCTTTGCTCCTTCCGGCGTCGCTTGCGTCGCGACTTCCGTTTGGTTCTCGCGCTCCTCGGTCATCAACTGGACATTCCCTCGACTTTCCAACCGTAATTTCCGCATTGATTGGAATTCCAGTCCCCGACTGTGCTGGAGGCGCTTCCAATGACTCCCGAACCTCGTCGATTTTTCGTTTCCCCTTCCCATGAATCAACGCAGCTGATGTGAAATTTTGTGGATCAGTTTTGGCTTCATTTGCTCCGATTTGCTTGATTCAGCGATCTTCGTGGGTCCGCGACTTCCTTTCTTCGTGGTTACGATGATGCCTCGGCTTCTCGACGGGATTGGCCATGAATCGAGCCATCGACAAAATGGCGTCGATAATCTTCCTTTGCTGCGACTTTGTGCTTTAGTCTTTCTGCCTACTCTTTGTGCTCTGCTTCTTCCTCTTCGTTGCTCCGATTGATTTCCGGTTTGGAAAGTGTCTCTCGATCGAATCCTGCAGCCATTTTTTTTTGTTATTTTCATATTAAAGCTTCAAATTAGTTGAATTTGCTTAAAGGGTCTTTCTTGGCGAAATTGCGGGGTTTTCCTTGTCAGAGGCTATTTCTTTTTTCTCGTTGCTTCGTTATCAGGCTTTTGAGGTTATTTGAATTTTGAAATTGACGTTCGAATGTTTCCTTTTCGACGTCCCCAATTGTCGTGAATGTTTGAGAGTGAGTTTGCGTGATTCGCTTCAGATTCGGCGTTTGAAGAGATTCATTGGCTGACGGACCAATTTGTCTCAGACCCAATTTCGGATTTTTTTTCAAAGTATTTTTGTTTTTAACGATTTTTTGGATTTTGCTCCAACGTGACGATTGGAGCCAGATTTCTGTAGTGATTTTGGTCTCTGTCTCGCCCGATTTGCCGTGAGAATTAATTTTAATCTCCCTGCAAACGTGATGATACGGATTTTAATGCCCTTTGTGAATTTTTCTTTTTTTGTATTTCATTTTTCTTCCCTCTGAGTTTGTGAATTCGGCATCGCTGACTCGGACGGTGAAGATTATTCGGTCGAGTCGCGAAGTTTCCAAACTTATTTTTTTTTGGCCATGGATTGTTGAATTTTATCGGCTAAATAATCGATAAATATTGCCAAGATTGGTCAGTCCATTCCAGCCTTTTTGGCCGACTGTTTTTTGAGTCCTTTTCCAATTGACTGGCGGCTTCGACAAGGCACTTCCGGTTTTCCATGATTTCACGATGAAAATGGCGGCATTTTTCGTTGGTCCTCTCGCGGAGAGGTCAAAAATTTGTCCCCGATGTCCTCGAGGTTGTTTTTTTTCGAATTGCTGCAAAACGATGTTCCAGATCGAGGGTTCCTCCCGATCAAACCCGATGAGATTTTGGCGAAATCAGAAAGAAAATGTCGAAGGAAGACATTTTCGTTTTTTTTTCTCCCCAGTTTGCGAATGCGATTTTCCAAGGCCCCAGAATTTTTCCCCGATTCTTCCGATGCGCCATCTTGGTGAGCCGTCGTTTCCGGCCCTTTGGTTCGTCGAAAGAGGGTTTCCGGATGTGAAGGGCGGACGAGGGAGGGTCCCACCTCCGGTCCTCGTATTTTGGACGAAATTTTCTCTGCTTTCTCGACGTCGGCGTCGATGATTCCGTGAATGGTCCGTGCCGCAAGGCCCGAGAAATCTGGGGGGGAAAAATGTGAGTGTTAGCTACGAAGCAATACTAATGAGGGGGTTGAAAGAAGTGGGTGGAGGGGGTTGTTTTTGAGAAGCTGAAATATCACGAAACGAACGAAAGGTCGATATTGCGCGGTATTATTTCGAGGGCTGAAATGAACGACGAGGGGGTGGGAAACGGAAGGGTGAGCTGCTGAAATACGAGATTGCTATTGTGCCGCAATGGCGTCGTCAAGTTTCTCATTCTTTCTCGAGGGGGCCTTATGTTTTGTTTTTTTTTTTTTCGTCTTCTTTTTCGTAGTTCACATGCTTGAAGGATCTTGGGGTCAACGGGGTTTCGTGCAGGGGCACGAAATCGAGTTTTCCTGGGAACCGAGACGCACTTTTAACCCTCAATGGCGGAGGGGCCTTGTTCTTCGGAGGGGGCGCGCGCTTGAATTACCACGCTGCCTGGGGTCAAGTAAAACGGTTGGAACTTTTAACATGTGATTCTCTCTCTCTCTTTTTTCTCTCTTCTTCGATTTTGGTTGTGTGCGTGAAAGGAAGAAAAAGGAGGGGGCCCCGGACCCTTCGAGGCCATTAATCGCCAAAGAAGGGCCCGGCAGCTCCTTTGTCGAATTTTTTTTTCTCTCCTTTCTCTACGAGAGGACTGAAACGATCCTTAGAAACTTTCGGTATCGTATTTTCGTGCTGCCTCGAATTGGCGAATCCACGCTTTTGCTGCTCCGCTTACCAAATTCATTTTAATATATCGTTAATTTCTTTTATTTCTCTTTAGAATATTTTTGTCAATCTTTTGAATTTCGTCCAGTTCAGAGGTTTATCAAATTTGTATTTGAAAATTGTCGATTAGAATTTTTTTTTCGAATTTTAGATATTTTCGATTTTTTTTTTAATTGCTCGGCTTCTTGAGTTGCGTTTTTGGCGTTTGCATTTGAAAGTTGTAAATTCTGAGGCTTTTTTGAGAATATTTTTCGATCTTGAACGTTTTTGCGTTTCTTCGTTGATTCTGGCTTATTTTTTAGTTTCGATGACATTTTCATTTTTCTTAATTTTTGGTCATTGCTTCCATCGTTTTCGGTAGGTTTGGATTTTTTTTGTTGCGTGGTTTTGAAAGTTGCTGCGAATTTTTGATTCTTTTAAAATCGTGGTTTCTTTCTTGTGGAGTGATTTTTCAATTAATAAATTTGAAGGAAATTATTTTTTATGTTCGTTCATCTTTTGACCGATTTTTCGATGTTCAAAACAGAATTCGTATTTTGTTGTAGTTTTTTTAACATAAGAATTACACTTTTTACTGCATTATTTCCTGATGATTTTTCTGCTTGCGTCGATTTAAAATTGAATTTTTTTTCTTTGTGGAAATAATTTTTTTCGATAATTTTGTTCAGGATAATCGTTGAATTTTTACATTGATTTTGAAAAGATAAATTTTGATAGGTAAATAAACATTTTGAATTGTTATTTTTCAGTGTTATTTGCAATTCTTATAATTTCTGGAGAGTGTATAATTTGTGCCATTTATTTTTGTTGGTAGAATAAAAAAAATGTGGCTTTTCATTTCCGGATCATTTTTTGTTTAGGTTGATTCAAAAATGGATTTTATCTTCGGTGATGATGATTCAATTTTTTCAGTGCAAGAATTGAATTTTCGCGTTGATTTTGCAACGAATAAATTTTAATACTGAAATGTTTCCTCTGGGGTATTATTTTTCAATGATTGATGGAAATTCATGGAATTTGATTTACAAATGAGAATGATTTCCTTTTTAATTTTCCGATGGTTCAATTTTTCCGCACAATTTAGAAATTGTTTCAAAAAATTGTAGATTCGTGATTGAATTTTTATTCTTCTAGAATATTATTTATTTTGGATGGTGTAATTATGCTTTATTTTTGCATTCTCGGAGGTAGTTTTTTTGTTGATAAATCTTGAGTCTTGAAATCTTTTTCTTTGCGAAAATTATTTTTGTTCCTTCATCTTACTGTTGACAAAAAAAATATGAAAAAATTTATCATGTCATGTTTGCGGATTTTCATTGTTTTTTTTAGATGACCAAATGTTGATAATTAATTTTTCCATTATTCTTGAATACAGATTTATTTTGAGATTGCAAAAAAAAATTTATTTGCTTCCTTTTTTGTGGTATATGGCCAAATTTCGATAATTCAGATATTCGTGGAATACAGATTTTTTCTTGTTGATTTTGATGTTTACAAAATTGTGTCTGTTTTTTTTTCCCGTTTTCCTGATGAATGACCAAATTTTGAGACTGAATATCTTGATTATTCGTAGAGATTATTTGTTCTTGTCATTGATTTTGAAGCCTACAAAATTTTATCTGCTTTTTTCTTGCCTGGTAAATGACCAAATTTCGATACTGAAATTTCAGATTATTCGTGGAGTGCAGATTCATTTTTGCCATTGATTTAGATGTCTGATATAGAAAGTACGAAATTTTTCAATTTTACTGTAAACAGTCCAAATTTCGATACGGAATTGTCAAATTGTATTGTGGATTTCTTTCGACATTGATTTCGATGTCTAAAAAGGACTTCAAAATATTTTGTAATTTTCGTTGTTGCTATCAAATCTTCGAGTTTAAATTTTCCAATATTATCAGCAAATTTTCAAAACATTTCCAAAATTTTTTATTCTTCCCACTGATTTCGATATTCAAAAAGGAGTAAAAATTCGTATTTTTCGAATAAAAACCCAATTCTGTGAATTATACTCAAAAAAGATTCTTCACTTTTTTTCTCTAAATTTCCAGCGTTATCTCGTTTTTGGTTGCACATTTTCATTCTGGAATTGTGTTTTTTGTTTTCTCTGTCGTGAATTCCTTTTCTGGTATTTTTGAAAAATGCTTTTGTATCTTAATTTCCACTTTTCGTCTTTTCTCAATTTTTAATTTTTGATAATTTCTTGGCTTTTTTTAGCTGTTTTTCCAGTTCGTTGACTATTTGGTGCAAAGAAAAATATAATTTTGTCGTTCAATGGAATTGCGTGAATGAGGATCCGATATTTATATTCCAGCTGTTGAAACTGCGCGAGATTTTTCCGGATGTGAATTTTCGTACTTCGAGAACGGAAAATTTGGTTTGTGTCGGGTTTTTTTTTGTCTTTTTTCTCTTCGAATGCAGGTGCAAAATGGTTCTGGTTGGATGAGTGTCTGAAACCTTTCAAAGTTGGGCCCGTCTTCGAGGAACCGTGGCTAAAGAGGATTTTGTTACGCAAACGGCTGTTTGAGAGTATTTGTGTGTGTGTGAGAGAGAGAGAGATAGGGAGAAAAAGATAGGGATTTATGGTTGCCCGGGCAAATCCTGATCTCCGAAAAAGGTTATTTCTCTTCTTTCCTGCTCGTTTGATTTTCTGGTCGGTTTGAAAAAGTGTTTATTTCCAAATTAACGTTCAATCAAATTTTGATCAAATTTTTTATTTCAACCAAATTTTAATTA
Source organism: Alloplasta piceator (assembly GCA_946863875.1). Taxonomy (NCBI): domain Eukaryota; kingdom Metazoa; phylum Arthropoda; class Insecta; order Hymenoptera; family Ichneumonidae; genus Alloplasta; species Alloplasta piceator. The sequence continues at coordinate 3,155,307 of OX333074.1, forward strand.
ATTAATTAATTAAATTTTAATTCGTTTTGAATCTGGCAAAAATTCCCCCAATGGAAGTTCTTCGGACCCCTTTTCTTCATTTTATTCCAAGAATTTCATCGAAGTGTACGTGTTTCCAAAATTTTGTAGATTTTTAAAAATATCGACAATCTTTTTTCCAATAATTCACTGAAATTCTGTTGCTTTTTTTCTTGATTTGCAGCGGACTCGATTGCCAGAAATATTAATTTTTTGTGTTAAACAAAAATTCAATCTTTGGAAAAATCATTGATAATGACATTTTTTTATGTTTTCGGAAAAATGATTTTTTTTTTCAGTTTGTAAATAATTTTTAGTGGTTTTTGTTTATCTGAGTCTGATGGAGATACTGCAAAGAGCCTCGAATTCCGGTTTCAATTTTTTCTTCAGTGTTGCTTTTTTATTTTTGGAATTTTTCGATTTTTTTTGCCCCATCATTTGCGTACAATTTTACAAAAGCCATGAGATTTTGAATTTTTTTCCTTCCGTCCCAAATGTTTTTGGTTGATCGTTAATGAAATTCAATCGACAAGAGAGAGAGAGAGAGAGGCTTTTTTTGTGTTCGTGGCTTTTGATGACTGGTGAAGATTATTTGAACAATGTGAACTTGTTGCTCGGTCGACGATGTATTTAGTGTCTGTTGGGGTCAGGTTTTTCGATGGAGGGTGCATATTATTTCGTCACCCTCCTTCCACGAGAGCGATTCTTTTATGGGGTATAGTCACTTCCGGTGCTGGAGGGTTCTCGACAGAAATCGACACACTTGTTAAACACAACACACACACACATACTGCAAAATTTTATTGTTCAACGGAGGTGTCAATTTCACGGTGATTCCGGTCTGATATTACGATTTTTAAACACTCAAAACGTCAAAAAAAAATTTACATCCCCTAAATCTTTGTGAGAGGCTTCTTGAATGAAATTTTCAATTTTTTACCATAAATTTAAAAAAAAAAAATTTTAAGGAATTTCTCGGTGATTCCGGTCTGGTGTTATGATTTTTAAACACTCGAAATGTCAAAGAAAATTTACATCCCCTAAATCTTTGTGAGAGGCTTCTGGAATCCAATTTTCAATTTTTGACTATAAATTAAAAAAAAAAAATTGTAAGGAAATTCATTGCGGTCTGATATTATGATTTTTAAACACTCAAAACGTAAAAAAAAATGTACATCCCCTAAATCTTTGTGAGAGGCTTTTTGAATCCAATTTTCAATTTTGACTATAAATTAAAAAAAAAAAAAATTTGTAAGGAAATTCACGGTGATTGCGGTCTGATATTATGATTTTTAAATACTCAAAACGTAAAAAAAAAATGTACATCCCCTAAATCTTTGTGAGAGGCTTCTTGAATCCAATTTTCAATTTTTGACTATAAATAAAAAAAAATATTTGTAAGGAATTTCACGGTGATTCCGGTCTGATATTGTGATTTTTAAACACTCAAAGCGTCAAAAAAAATTCACATCCCCTAAATCTTTGTGAGAGGCTTCTTGAACCCAATTTTTAATTTTTGACTATAAATTAAAAAAAAAATTGTAAGGAAATTCACGGTGATTTCGGTCTGATATTATGATTTTTAAACACTCAAAACGTTAACAAAAAATTTACATCCTCTAAATATTTGTGAGAGGCTTTTTGAATCCAATTTTCAATTTTTGACTATAAATTGAAAAAAAAAAAATTTGTAAGGAATTTCACGGTGATTCCGGTCTGGTGTTATGATTTTTGAATACTCAAAACGTAAACAAAAATTTACATCCCCGAAATCTTTGTGAGAGGCTTCTTGAATCCAATTTTCAATCTTTGACGATAAATAAATAAAAAAATTGTAAGGAATTTAGCCCGTTTATTGGATGTTATTTTTAAAAACTCGTATTTTTGGGGTCAATTTTGGATTTACCAAAATTTCATTCAACTACATTTTTGAACGTCAGCCGAAGATCAGAAAAGCTCGAGAAACCAGCGAAAATAAATATATACATTTTTTTGTGTAATATAAAAATTAATCAGTCCAAAATTCTCGAATAATCTGTCACAGTCAAATTTTGAATCGGATGATTTTTTTACGATTTTTTAAAAATGATTTTTTTCGAGTGTCTCTGACTTTTTTTTTAATTTCCCAAAAAAATATTGTGCTGTTTGTTATTGAATTTTAATCGCAGCTCGTCTCTTCGAATGTTTAGCATCGGTTCGAATTCGTGCAATATTTTTCATATTAATTGTTTCACGCAAATTCATGTGCAATTATCTAACATCAAACGTCATAATTGATTGTAATTTGAACTATTTACAATTCTACTCGGGTCTGTGGTGTGCAAAAAAAAACAGCTTCGTGCCGTGTTAAAAAAAAATATTTGGCAATTCATCAAAATTTTTTGGAATTTTGAATTTTGTTAGTTTCCACACGGTTGTTAGTAATGTCAGGCATTTTTTTTCACACTTCAATTAATTCTAAGGGTTATTCTTTCAACGGTCAGTTTCACAATAGTTTCTAAATAATTGTAAAAAAAAAAATTCTCTTCAATCTAAAAAAAACTTTTTCAGTGCTACTATTTTTGGGACTATTTATACAAATTTTAATTTCAATGGACTATTCGATTTTGACAAACGAAAACAGAAACAGAAAAAGGATTTGACAAAGCGCTATGTTTTTTTTTCTACAGGATGCTTTTGTCACTCGATTCTATATTTTTTGAAAAATTTGTAAAACAAAATTTTGATTTTCAATTTTGATCGAGTCTTGGTGCCTGGATAGAGTAAGTCCGAGGATTATTTTGTGCATAATCGTGAAATGAAAATTCGAAAAATAAATTTCTTTCGCAACGTTCGTTGATGCAATTTCGACGCAATTGGAATTTTTTTTTTCAATTTTTGGTTCGCCCAATATTTTCTTCGGCGTTCTCGGAAATCGTTCAAGACGGAATTTCGATCATTCTTCCTTTTGCGACCGGTTGATTGGCAACGAAAAAAATTATTTCTCGCAAACGTTTCTACAGACTTTTTGCAGTGTGTATTTCACGAACCGGAAGTGAATTTTCTCCGCAAATTCTTTTGATTTTTCGAACGAAAGAAATCGGCCCAAAAAATAATCAAGGCTTTTATCATCGAGAAGCGCACGGTCCCAAAAAATCCCCAATATTTTCCACCATTTTTCGTTCTATTGTCAATTCCGCGATTTTTCGATCATTTTGTTTTTAATCGTCGTGTAACCGGTTTTAAAAAAAAATCCACCGGAACAAAGAAAGATTCCCGTCCAACGTTTGTCAATATCGCGACATAATTTTTCGTTTGTTCGACGAATAAAAAATTTTCCACGAGTATCAAAAAGATTTTTGACTCCCTCGAGAAAAGGGGGATGAAAATATTGTTCCACGAGTATGAAATTTTTTTTCCCCAAGAAAAGGGGGATGACCCGTCGAAATTGCGCTGAAACGCGTTGAAGTGATCGAAGAAAAAAAAACAAAGATAAATTTCCAACCCTTTTAGCCGGGAAATTTCGATTAGTCTATCGAAGCACCAAGACGCGCGTTTTCATCTACCGAAAACGTGGTTAAAAAAAAAAAAAAAAAAAAAAAATCGAAAAAAGCCGAAACTATACTCACGATTGATGATAAGGCGCGATGCCGATGTTCTCCCACGTTGTTTATATCCCGTAAATCTGCGACAGAAAATGATTGGAGCACCTTCGATTAGTTCGACGTTGGTTGATCCTCCGTCCTCTTTCACTCCGCGTTTCCTCGGATTCCCCACGACGATATTTATCCCCTGGGCGATCGAAGATAAAGACCCTTGCGAGAAAGTCCCTTCCGAAAATCCCACGAGCCACGGACCCGCCGCAGGCCCCGGGATTCTCCAGTCTCCAGTTCCCGGAGAGAGCCCCCGATGCTCTCCCTGTGACTGCCTTCGATGTTCTGTGCCCTAACTCCCGATCGCCGGGCCCTTTTATACCCCGCGCGGGCCCCGCGAGTCGACGAAGAGGGGGCGCGCCCCTCTCCGCGCCCCGCCCCCCTCCGCGCACCCCTTCTCCAGAAGCCGGGCAGAGAGAGAGAGACGGAGATAGAGAGGGCATGGGAAAATTTCTGGCACAATGAAGGCGAATCTGAGGGTCAGAATTTTCGGGAGCAACTCGGAGCGATCTTTGCACCCCTCTCCGGAGAGCTTCTCATGCAAGAGGATTCTAAACTTACCGGTCGCCCTTTTTTACTCGACTCCCTTCGTCTCGCGGTCAGAAAGGACCAAAAAGGACGGAACCCTCCTGACAAGACAACCCCCGACGACAAGGGGTGCAGATTGCTCCTCGTTACCTGTTTCACTCGTTCTCTCTCTCTCTCTCTTTGTCCTTCGCGGTGGTTTTTACCCTCTGGAATATTTCTCTCTCTCTCTCTCTCTCTCTTTCTCTGTTTGGGTGAATAACGCGTTCTTCTGTAACGGATCGCAGAGGGAAAATCGTTCGAGTACGAAAAAATTCTCACACTCTGTTAGAAATCTGCCGGGGAATCTTCCAGCATCCCTCGAACGAGCCAGGTGCGATGTTCCAGATCACGAGCGAGAATCTGGGACGATGTATATATATAATATAATTCCGAGGTCTTTTACGAGGCACTGACGGTTATGGAGATCGGCTAACGTTTCATTCGCAGGTTTCTCATGGGGTGATTTTCCAGGGTCTGTTTGTGTGCGTTTTCGTGATTCAAGAGACGAAAAGTATTGCACGATACTCGGGTCCAATGAATAATGGAGTTTTGATTGAGACAGCCCCTTTGTTTTTTTTTTTTTATTTATTCCTTTTCTTTATTTTGATATAAATTTTGAAGCTGTGTTCAAGGAGGTTCATCTGGTACACGATTTACAATACAGATGTTGATAAAAAAATCAGAATATAGTTATTAACATCTAAAAAGTCATCTGTTAAATTTTCAAGACCTGAGGGTAAGTTGTTCGTGAGAAATAAATAAAAATGTAAATCCTAAATAACATGGGCTCTTATGGGATACCGTCTATAAATATTAAATGCACAATCATTACAATACAGATTTCGGCGAAAATTTAAGAATTAATGAAAAAGGATCTAAGGAACGTTTTTAGAGCTTCATAAAATTGATTAGGTACTTGTGAGATTCATAATAAATTAATTAGTCTCGAAAATGCTGATTATTTTGAGGTTAAGCATTGTCAATGACTACGCTAGTAATCGCTTATTTTGAGGTTAAGCATTGACATTTTTTTTTTTGACTCACTCGGTACCAGATGAACCTCCTTAAGGATGTTGAGTCCCCATGAAATCTTTCAATGTTAATTGTTCAATAAATAGCTTCTTAATCGCCGTGACATTTTTACACGACCTCCTGAATGCTTCATGTAAAAACATATTAAATTTTCAGAATTCTATGATCATTACTTCAACCTCCTTAAGGGTTAATATGAAAAATGATGAGAAAATTCTGAAAATATGGTATGTTTTTGTATGAAGTATTTAAGAGGTCGTGTAAAAATTTCACGACGATTAGGAAGCTCGTTGTTGAATATTAACATTTTGTTGAGAACAATTTGTTGAACAAATAAAAAAAATGTTTATCAACAAACTTTGTTTTGTGTCCGTTGCTTTCAATGGGGTGTAGATATTGAAAAATTGAGAGGTAAAAAAAAACTTATCGTAAAGTTATATCAGTTTTCATAAGACTACATTTAATTTAATTTGATTTGTTAATGTTAGTTGTTCGATAACGAGCGTCCTAATCGTCGTGATATTTTTACACGATCTCTTAAATAATTCATCCAAAAACCTACCAAATTTTCAGAATTTTCTCATCATTTGCGATTTGGGACTCAACATCCTTGAGTATTCGAAGATTCATTTTGCACAATTTTTAAAATTCTATAAGACATTTTTAGAAAACTCAGTTGGAGATTGCAAATGTTCAATGAAAACAAAATAGATTAATTTTTACGGTTAAAAAAACTCAAAAATGTTTCTCAACATAAAAAAAATTATTTTTCAAAAAAATATGAGGTACATTTTGAAAAAAATTCGTATTATTTTGCATAAGATTAAGCGAGAACAATTTTCTCAATTGCCAGAATTTTTTATTTCGGGGAAGAAACATTAAAAAAAGCGAGAAAAAAGTTGAATGAGAAAAAAATAGAATAATTTTTATCGTGAAAAAAACTATAACATTTTTTCTCAACATAAAAAAAAATATTTTTCAAAAAAATATGAGATAGGTTTGAGAAAATTCGTATTATTTTGCATAAGAATGAGTGAAAACAATTTTCTTCATTTCTAAAATTTTTGGGGTTGACTTCGGTGAATAGAAATTCAAAAAACTGGTAAAAATGAATCGAAAATCGATTATCGATTAATTATAGGTCTTTCTAAAATATGCAGTTTTTAAAATAAGGAGCATCCTGTTCGAATAATAATGATAACAACAGCAATAATAATAATAATAATAACAACAACAACAACAACAACAATAATAATAATAATAATAATAATAATAATAATAATAATAATAAAACTAAACAAACTGAACTAAAAAGCATTGATACAAAAATTATAATAAAAAAAAATAAAAATGGGCCCTATTATGAACAATTTTTTAATTTTTTTTATTCAAGACTATTTTTGTTAAAATAGAGAATATTATTTTAATTGGCCCGAATTTCCGCTCATGGCTTCGATTTTTAAAAGTTTAAATAAATATAATCGTGCTCCACATTCTTCTACGTTATTTTGATTCCAAGCGATTCCGTTATTCGCCCATTGTAGTTTTTTTTTTTTTTTTTTTAATTCCGGGGCAACGTTCGCCCCCGAGTTGCTCGAGCGACGGGACTTCTTAATGGCGCTTTCTTCGAGGATCTTTCACAATGGGGAAAGGAAAAGTTGATCCTCCTTGTGTTTCCTATCGTACCGAATGAAAATCATCCGTAAGGGAAAACTTTTGATTTCACGAGTTTATCCATTCAGCTGTGACGAAACTTTGAAATTTCCTTTCGTTCATCCGGCAATAATAATAATTATTATTTCATAATAATTATCGTGCCATTATCGTTGTTTATTTTCTTTTTTTTTCCATTGCTAGATATATTTGCCAGGCTTTATCGATTTTATTTCTAAATTACGTATTTCTCGTTCGTTGAACCCTAGATAAATTATACGACTTTTTTTTTACCTTTATTCTCTTCCCCAAGATATTTCCTCCACAATTCGTCTTGTCAGTTGACCGCGTTGTAACAGGTACCTCCATAAAAACTTTTAATTTTTTTTCCCTTTCTATAACTAGGAGAGGGGTTGGGGCAAAATGGACACCATAAGAAGATAACGCAGGTGGATAGTTCAAATTCGATTTCAATCGTAGTTGCATTATCAATTTTTTTTTTTAGGTTATGGAAGTGGGCCTTTTGCCCCGCATTTTGCTCAGGCCCTTGGATTATCTAAATATTTTCTAAATATTGGAGTTGGGATGTTTTTTTTTCTAATGGGATGAGAATGTAAATTTTTTGAAAATTTTCCAACTCTTGCAACCTAATTGTCATGCAAATGTCGAAATCTGGATCTGATTTTGCGTAGGTGAGTCATTTTCTAATTTTTTGATTTTTGATTTATTTCAAAATAATTTTTGATAGTGACCATTTTGCCCCCGCTCCCCTCTATCAAAATTGAGCGTTTTTTAAATAATTTATTTCGATCGATTCTGTGGCAAATCATGAAAATTTCGACAAACAAGGACGATTTTCATGTTTTCCGGTCAATTTCCGATTAAATAGTCATTTGAAAAATGTTTAAAGACAAAGAACCACTTTGCTTCGTTTTTAAGGGCGTCAATCATTTTTTTAATAATCACCTTTAATGATAATTCGCTCATTTCCTAATTTTTTAAATTCTCAGTTTTTTTAATAATTTTTTTCGATTGATTCTCTCGCAAATCATGAAAATTTCGACAAACAAGAACGATTTTCATGTTTTCCGGTCAATTTCCGATTAAATAGTCATTTGAATAATGTTCAAAGACAAAGAACCACTTTGCTTCGTTTTTAAGGGCGTCAATAATTTTTTTAATAATTCACTTTAATGATAATTCGCTCATTTTCTAGTTTTTTAAATTCTCATTTTTTTAAATAATTTTTTTCAATCGATTCTGTGGCAAATCATGAAAATTTCGACAAACAAGGACGATTTTCATGTTTCCCGGTCAATTTCCGATTAAATAGTCATTTGAATAATGTTTAAAGACAAAGAACCACTTTGCTTCGTTATTAAGGGCGTCAAACATTTTTTTAATAATTACCTTTAATGATAATTCGCTCATTTCCTAATTTTTTAAATTCTCATTTTTTTTAAATAATTTTTGACGTTGTCCATTTTGCCCCTCTCTCTCCTATTCCCACAAAAGGTTTCGATGGTTCCCATAAGCCGAACAGAAAACCCCAAAAATTCGGGACGAAGGAACCGCTGAAGCTTATTCTTCCTGAAACGTGGGCGGTGCGAATACAACCGGTTTTTTTTTCGATCACCGAAATATTCTCGATACGAGGGCCGCTCAATTTAAGGAGCGTTTAGAACGATTTTGAGGTAACGGAGTCGAGGATCCGCAAGGATCTTCGAGGTCGAGACAAAATCGAGCTAGAATTTCGGCAGGTGAATTTTATTCTCAATCGCACGGAAAACAAAAAAAATGTCCCGTACCAATTAATAGAGGTTTTTTTTATTTATTTTTGGCACGTTTCAAACTACTCGCGAAAAAAGAAAGATTTTCCGCCTATTTGGCGAAATGAGAGCTTTTTTCGCAACGATCAGGATTCGTCGAGGATTTAATATTTCGTTATGATTTATCGCTGCGTCTCTCATTTACAATTCTATTTTACAGCCTGTCGTAAAGAAATATACTGCGTGTTGTCCACATGTCCGTCTTGTCGGGTTTCTATTTTTTTTTGTTTATTTATTTTGTTTTTTTTATACTCTCACGGTCGAAAAAGTTTTTCCTCGTCAAAAGATGCGAGGAAAATGCTCGTGAAATTTCAAGTGATTAAAAAAAAACGATATTTAATAAAAATAATAATAATATTCAATATTTAATATAATATTCAATAACATAATAATATTTAAAAAAATAAAAAAATGATATTTATAATGAAATGTTAATTCGTTGAGCTTGTTTTTTTGTTTGTTACAATTTTGGTTCAGCGAATTTAAAAAAAATTCTCGAAATATGCAAATTGAAAAAATTCGTACCTCAGCCTCATTTATGAACACTTTTTGAGTTTCATCATTTTTTGCATTGATAAATCATGACTTCTCATGTAGAAAGTTTAATGAAGAACAAGACATCACTTAGCTTTCTGTAAATTTCTCTTTTGCACTGAAATTTTAATTTTTTTAAATTTCGAAATTTCATCTCTCAAGCGATTGCTAAATTCGTCATAAATTGATTTGCACGAAAAATTTGAGCTCGATTATCAAATTTCAAATTTGAGCGTTTAAAGATTTGTGAAAATTTCAAAATTCTTTCCAAATTTAATTTTAAGCAATTTTTTACAAATTTGGTGCTATGAAATTTCTACCAATAATTCCTTCTATTTTCTTTCATAAAAATAAATAAATAAATAAATGAATAAATAAATAAATAAATAAATAAATAAATAAATAAATAAATAAATAAATAAATAAATAAATAAATAAATAAATAAATAAATAAATAAATAAATAAATAAATAAATAAATAAATAAATAAATAAATAAATAAATAAATAAATAAATAAATAAATAAATAAATAAATAAATAAATAAAAATGTCTTCTCGCTGCAACGAGCTTTCAAGAAGAGAAATAAAAAAAAAATGAAGAAGCAGTTGAACCTAGAAGACATCGGAGTCTGATTATCATGCAGAAACGTATTTCAGTTAGGATATAAAATATTTCAAGGAACCAGTTCAACGGATTGAGATCCCTTCTCGTATTTTTACCGGTCACGATAGACTTTTTTTTTCTCCTTCTCTTCTTCGGCATCTGGAAGCTACGAGGATTAGAATCCCCGGCGTTTTTTCATTGCCGTGTCTTGTGCTCCTTGTAAATCGTGTCCTTGTAAATCGTATCCTTGTGAATCGTGGAGGCGCGGATTGAAATGAAAGAAAAAGGATGTCGATAAAAAAAAATTAATCTCGTGATATCTTCAATCATTTGAAGAGAAAATCTCTTTTCCTTTTTTCATCGTATTAAAAAAAAAACATTAAGGGGTTGCACGTACAGGCCACCCTTTAAAAACCACCCTCAATGATCTATAATTGTTTTCCTCTATTCTCCGGAGGATTTGAATAAAATATTAAGCCACAAGAAGGTTTTTGTCGAGCTATGAATTTTAAGAGATGAATTTTCATGAACCCTTGAATTTAAAAAATATTTTTTTTTTTTATTTCCCTTGCATTTTCTCGTGAATTTTCTTTCGACCAAAATTCCGCGTGATTTGCAATCTGGTGAATTTCCCATCGAAATAACGTTTGAAAATGAGATAAATGAAAAAAAAAAATTTGCTCATTTTTGAGCAACTTTTCGGAAACCCCAAAATAACGAAATTTTAAGTGCTCATAACTTTACTCGATTTTGACTGATTCCAAAATTTCTTTCTTTTACTTGAAGGCTTTTATTCAACTTAGAGAATGGCGTTTGGTTCATTCCGATAACTTAATGTTTGTAGAAATGAGAGCACTTTGAATATCGCCGAAAAAATTGAAAGGATGCCTTCAAAAGTTTGTAAAAATTTATGTTCGATCTTTAAAAATCTGCTAAAAATCGAAAAATGATCGAAATAGGATGAAACGATCACGAAGATAATAAGCTTAAGTTGAAGTCGAAATCTTATGTAGAAAATGAATTACAGTTATTTTAGTGAATAAATTCAATTTCGCCAAAATGCAAAAAAAAAATTTTTTAATTTATTTTTTCACATCTTATATCGATGTATTTTGTCTCTCTAAACACGAATTTACCAATAGTTTCTTAAACAATTTTTTTTTTAATCAATTCTCATCGAAAACACTTTTGCTCAATCTTGGCCCCATTTTCAAAAACCTCAAAATAACGAAATTTCAAGTGCTCATCACTTTACTTCGGTTCAGCCGATTTAGATTTTTTTTGTACTTAAAGGCTGTCAATAAACTTAGAGAATGGCGTTTGGTTCATTCCGATAAGTTAATTTTTGAAGAAATGAGAGGACTTCGAAAATCGCCGAAACAAATGGAAAGGGTATACCTTTAAAAATTTGCTAAAATCGATGGTCGAATTTAAAAAATCTGCCAAAAATCAGAAAATGGTCGGATTCGAATGAACCAAGCGGCATCTTGAACCTTCAACGATCCCGAAGAGAATGGGCTAAGTCTAAATCTTATCTAGAAAAAAAATTATAATCATTTTAGTGAACAGATTCAATTTTGACCGAAATGCAAACAAATTTTTTTTTTTTTTTCAATCCACATGTCGATGTACTTTTTCTCACTGAATACGAATCTACCAATAATTTCCGTAAAAACTTAAATTTTGTTTTTCATTAAAAAAACATTTTTTCGGGTTTTCCTTGCTCTTTCTCATTAATAAATTTTTTTTTTTACAAAAACTCCGAGTGATTTGGAATCAGCGGTTTGAATCGGTCAAAGTACCCTTAATTTAATGTGCAATTAATTAAATTTAATTAAACGATCAATTTAATTACATTAATTAAATTAAATTAATTTTTTTCTCCGCGCTACATTTAATAAGTTATGTCGAGGCAAAATAAAAAAATCAAGATGCAGAAATCTTGAGGGTCATTTTTGGTTTTATTACAATTTTTATTTTCAATTATTAAATTAATTTTCAAAATTCATTTAATAATTGAAAATATTTTTTAATTTTTTTTTTTCAAAAAGTTTGACAAAGTCATCCGTGACATTAATTGTCATTCGAGGAGAAACCCTGCTGGTCCTGATGACGGCGTCATGCTTGGCAATGGACGCTCTCGATGAAAATTGATTTTTCGATAAGACACGCGGAATTATGGCGGTGAATCACTATGAGCAATTGAGGGTTGGGGAAAAGGAAGAAACGGGCAAAACATTGAGGGGGAAAAAATACACATGATACAAACGCGAACGACAGCAGGAATGATGCAGGGTGAACGATTGGATGAAGTGTATTTAAAAGTCGGCACGCGCACGAATATGCTTTTACTTTTCATGCGGGTATGCAAGAATAACCCGCGGTTTATTCGTGGGGTAGATAATTCGTTAATGACCCTCGTCTTTTCAACATTGTAATCAACAGGAAAAAAAAAAGCCAAATCAACAGGAGAAGGGTGAGAATTGAAGAAATCAATAAAAATAAAATTAAACTGAGAAAAACGTGGCAAATTTTCAAAATTAAACAATTATATAATTATTCTCGAATAATTATGTCATTATAATTATTAAAATCAACTTAAAAAAAAAAAAAATACCGAATCAGGAAAAAAATAGCGCCCATAAAAAAAATCAACGAAAATAAATTTAATCAGAAAAAATATGCAAAAACTATTTTCAAACAATATCAAGAATTCTCTCAATTTTCCAAATTCCACAATTACACAATTTTTCTTAAATAATTATGTCGTTGTAATTTCTGATAAAAATTGAATTTCTATTTTCGATCATTTAAAAAAAATTGTATCGCCTTAAAAGTCGTAAAAAAATTCTATAATTCCTATAAATGGTTGGTATTTTTGACATTTCAATGTGAGGAATTCAATTATTTTATTGTAGGCTTGTTTCTACATTCAATTATTTTTTGAATCATTCGAAGACGACGAAGAATCCTTTGTTTGTGTGAAAGAATTTTTTGCCTCCCATTACACGAGAGGGTCAAAATAAAAAATAAACAAAGGGGTAGCAGTTCCCACGGGTAGGATGAATGGACCAGCGAGATGCATTTAAGCTTGATGCGTAGGCGTTCCCCTTTTTTTTCTCCGGGCTTGGAAAAAGGGCTCTTTGCAGCGCACATCGACTTCCGGGCCTGGTTTATTTCGCATTCATTGCATCTCGAAGGAAGTGGGACAATTTTATTGAAAATTAAGGGGGTCGTCTAGTGTGAAACCTGTTTTTTAACGTTTTTTTCGGGAATTTTTTTTCGACAAACCATTAAAATAAAATAATTTATGAATTTTGTATCATTTTTATTAACATTTGAACGAACTTTGTGAATTTTGTGAAGTGAATGTATTAAATATTATCGGAGATTTACCGTCCAACAGGAACATATATAAAAAAAAGGTGCTCCACATGATTCCGGCCATTCTGCTTATCTGAAATCAAAAAACCAAACGCCACTTCAATTGTGAGACTTGAGGCTCTACCGTGAACCAAAATAAAGTCAGAATTCCAAAAAAATCATTTTTTTTACGCTTTAGAACAAAAATTCAATTTTTCGCATTGAATATTTTTTCTAAAGCGTAAAAGAAAAATGATTTTTTTTGGAATTCTGACTTTACTTTGGTTCACGGTAGAGCTTCATGTCTCACAATTGAAATGGCGTTTGGTTTTTTGATTTCAGATAAGCATAACGACCGGAATCATGGCAGCAGTGAGGCACTTTTTTTTTATACATGTGTTCCTATTGGGCAGTGTATCTCCGATTATATTTAATACATTCACTTCAAAAAAATCACAAAGTTTGTTCAAATGTTAATAAAAATGAAATACAATTCATAAATTATTTTATTTTAATGGTTTGTTAAAAAAAAATACCCTAAAAAAAACATTTTAAAAAACAGGTTTTACACTAAACGACCCCCTTAATGCAAGAGTATCACGTTCTCGCCCTGTTTGTTGTGAATGTGACGAAATTTCAACCGGTAATACAATTACCCATGATTTTAGGGCCCAATTTCTATCGAGCAAAGATTCAGTATAACCAGATCCAAGTTTTCCTGTCGCTTATTTTATTTATTTCATATCATTCAGTCATTTTATGTTAATTATGTTATTTCACGTTATTTTAGGTTATTTTCTGTTACTGCTTCCTCATAAAGAAGCTTTGTTTTCGTGAAATTTTTTTTTTTCGAGATTTTTATGCCAATGTCTTCAAAATGTCCCAAAACATCGAGAAATTATATTTAGAAAAAATGTCCGGATGGATGTTTTTGTTTGTGTGTGTGTCCTGAGTTTCTGATGTAAATAATTAATAACTCAAGAACGCTTCGGTATATCGAGCTGAAATTTGGCACACTTGTCCAGCACGAATTGCCCTTCATTATGAAAATTTGTTGTTTCAATTCTAACGGGTGTTCAGATTTTATCGACTTTTCTCGTTTTTGCAACAATGGCCTAAACGCTCTGACTTCTGCAATTTTTAAGATATTGCACTCAAACTTGGTACAAAATTCGTATAGCTATTGGGGTAGTTTGGTATTGAATTCGACAAAAATCGATCGAAAGATTAAATTTTTATCAAATTTTGAATTTTTCGAAAAATAGCTTTAACGCTCTAACTTGCGCAATTTTCAAGATATCGCAGAGAAACTTTGTAAGGAGCTAGTATAGCTATCAAGGTTGTTGGCTATTGAATTTGGGAAAAATTCATCGAGGTATTAAAATTTTATAAAATTGTTAATCTTTTGAAAAATAGCGTAAACGCTCTAACTTGTGCAAATTTCAAGATATTGCACTAAAACTTTGCACAGAGCTAATATAGCTATCGAGAATAATCGTTATTAAATTTGGCGAAAATCGATGGAATTATTAGAATTTTATCAAATTTTGTTTTTTTTTTTTGATAGCGTACTCCAACTTCAGCTATTTGAGACGTATTGTACTGAAATTTTGTACACATTCAAAATAGTCATCAAGGTTATTCGCTATTGAATTTGGCAAAAATAAAATTTGGCAAGAAGTAAATTTGAAAGAATATGTTTTTCGAAAGTTAACAAAGCTCCCTTTATGAAGAAGCCAAATTTGATCGCCATACTTTGTGATAAAGGAAGCTGTGTGAACTATGGATAAAGATGAGGAAGCAATGTGCAAATGTCCAATTTATAGGGTTTTTTAAAAAATATTATTTTTCCTTTTTTTTCAATTTTATTTTTATTCAAAGACGAAACTTTTTCTCGCGGATGAAAATTATGCCTGGAAGTTTGCATATTGGTGATTGGGGTTGAAAAAAAAACGTCAAGCATTTGTGGGGTATCTTCTTTCGACTCGACGCACGAGGAGACCTCTTTGGCTACGAGAGGCTCCTCAGTGGCCGGTTAAATATCGGTATACACACAGTCAAGAGGGCCGAGAGAGAATGTTCGACTCTCTCGCCCTTTTTTTCTCTCTCTTCCTCTCTCTCAGCCCCTCAAATCACCTTTCCACGGGCTCTTTTCCTCTTCATCCCCCTTCGGGGGTTAACCTCTCTCTCTCTCTCTCTCTCTCTCTCTCTCTCTCTCTCGCTCTCTCTCGCTCTCTCTCTCTCTCTCTCTCTCTCTCTCTCTCTCTCTCTCTCTCTCTCTCTCGCTCTCTCTCTCCTCTCTCTCTCTCTCTATCGTCTATTACACTCTCGTACACGTCACCCTCTTGCCAACTCAGTGTGCAGGAATCTCTACACGTGAGCTCATACATACTTCTTGCTTGCTTCGATTTCCGCACGAGCATCTGCTCCGAACGACGTGGTTCTCACGGTTTCGCCTTAACACCGGGCCCAACGTCAAAATCTTCAACGACACGTACATACGCAACGATTACACGCGTCCTACCCTCTCTTAACGGGGGATGAATAAGCTCAAAATGAAGTACACACAAAAATGACCAAAAAATAATCCGTCATTTTGAACGCAAAATCATTTTTCAAGCAGATTGAAATGTGAAAATTGCAATTCCATTTTTTTTACACTTTTTCGTTTTTTATTTTACATCCCTGTTTTCCTAGTTATCAACCCTTCATCTTGGTCCTTATTTTATCCTGTTTTTTCAAAGATCGTCTGACGAATTGTTTTTTTTTTTTTTTATATCAACCCTTTATTTTAGTCTTTATTTTATTCTTAAAAAAAAAAAAATTAATTATATGTTTTCTTGATCAAATTCAATGCCTGTACATTCCACCCTCTTTAAACAGGGGGTGAATTACCTAAAAATGGAGTTCCACAAAAATCACCAAAAAACAAAAACATCTTGATGTAAATTTATTTTTCAAGCAGCTTGAAACGCAAAAATTTCAGCTGCATTTTTTTTCCTTTCTCGTTTTGATTAACCTTTTTACCCTTTTCATTATTCTACTTATCAAACCTTTATTTTGGCCCTTGTTTTACAGATTATCGATTTTTTTCTTTCCTTTTTTAATATCAGATAAAAAATTTATTTGTGATGTGGGGAAAAAAATTTTACTCTCGGTTAGGC
Source organism: Alloplasta piceator (assembly GCA_946863875.1). Lineage (NCBI taxonomy): Eukaryota > Metazoa > Arthropoda > Insecta > Hymenoptera > Ichneumonidae > Alloplasta > Alloplasta piceator. The sequence continues at coordinate 3,171,704 of OX333074.1, forward strand.
CATTTCGGTCTCGATGTTTCCTCTGCAAAGCTATTTCGTAACGTATGTTGTACAAGAAGCACATTAAACTCAGCAAAGCCTCGAGCGACGATTCTCCTTTCGGGATATAATAATATCGGTTAACCGTTGATAAAAGGACTCGGGGTTCGTTCGAATTGCATCCTGAATCTCGAAGATTACGCCTTTTTATTCAGGGGGTGCACGTTTGCACGTGAATTCATATTCTTCGGTATCCTCTGGCTGGATAAATCCATTGTAGACGCACCAAGCTTTTTCGAGCAATATTCGAGCATCGGGGGAGACCATATTGTGAGCAATGATTTTTCACATCGTATTTATTTTTAACACTGCAAAGTTTTTTTTTGCGCGCGAATGCAAATGTCGGATAAAGTTCCCATAAGGATATGACATACATGGAAAAATATACTTCAGACATTTCATTTTTGGAACATTTTTTTGTGGGAAGTTCGGTATAGTTTTAATATTTTTGAAATATATTGCAAAATATATACGAAGTATCGAACTTTTTGGAAAAAGCACATTTTATAACCCTTTTTTTCAAATACTCTGTAAGGAGTAATACACATATCAATATAGTAATAAATTATATATTAATTTGTATATTAATATAACAGCGTCTCAATATATTTGATATAATTTTCTAGTTTGCGATTATGGTTCCATGAAATTATTTTTTGGTATTTTAATAATCAACTGTATAGTTGCCCAACAAATTTTTTAAAAACTTAATATTTTTATCCATATAATAAACAAAAATTGAAGTTTTTTTCTCTTCTTTTTCATTATTACATTTTTTTTAAAGAAAAATTCTGTGCGATTTGGAATAAAGGTCAGTTTCCTCCAAAATATGGTTCTTAAATGATTTTTTTAAAATTGCTTTCGTTTCAAGCCAAATTTTCAGAAACCTCAAAATAACAAAAATTTTGTAGCTACGAGAGCACTTTTAAAATCGCAGAAGAGAATGGAAAATTTGCCAAAAACAGTGGTTGAATCTGTGAAAAATTGAAAAATTATCAGAATCCAATGATCCAAGCGGAATTGTGAAGCTGCGACAATTGCAAAGAGATTGAGCCTAAAATAAACCTAAAATTTGATTCATAACAAAAAAGTTGTGCCTAAAATGGCTCTAATTTTGGGGCCTTCACTAAAATGTGAAGGCCCCAAAATCATGAAAAAAATAATATCTTCATTTCCTCTCTGAGCACAAATATATTAATGTTTTCCCCAATAACTCAAAACTTTCTCAAAATCTCATCAAAAGCATATTTCTCGTTTTTTTTAAATTACAAACTTGTCGAATAAGATTTTTCTCTCCCAAAAACGATGCGTGAAAAATGATATAAAATAAAATCAAATAAATAAAAACTAAATTTCAAAATTAAGTTTTTTCAAAAATAATTTGAAACCACCTTTTCAAAAACATATTTATACGCCAAATTAACGTTTCATACTCGCATTTTTCACTCTTCATTTTCTCGAAATAAATTCAAGACTAAAAATCCTCGTTCGCGTGTTGGAGAAAAAAAAAACATATCCTTGTTCAATTTCGCGATGGATTGAAAACGAGTGTTTGCGTAGAACACGCGTCGCCCGATCAATTTCAATCGTATCAATCGAATGAAAAAGAACGAAGAAAAAAAAAGCGTGTGGATCAACGTCGTCTTCTTTGCGTTTCGTCACCTTGAATTCGTCTTTCGGGCACGTGGAAAAAGGAACGAGGGAGGAGGGAAAAAAAGAGGAATAAAAAACAAAGATGGCGCATGCGTTTTTCTCTTCTGTTTATTCCACCCCCTTCTCGACTCCCTCTTTCTCTCCTCGTTTTCCGTGCCGTAACCGCATGTTGGTTATTCGATCCTGAAAGGAAATTGAATCGGTCCTCTCCAGAAGAGCACCCTCCCCCCACCCTTATCCTCGCGGCGTTCCACTCCCCGAGACATCCCCCTGCAAGAGGGATAAAAAAAAAATGATTATTCCTCGTCTTTGCCTTTCGCTCACGCTCGTCTCGAAGCTTCTCGACGTAAAACGCGACGACGTTTGCTCACGTGCACGTACACGCGTCTCTGAGTACACAAACGTCCTCCGTATCACGGGCCTCAGGCCCAAATCGGCCATTCTTCATTCTTCCAGGCCAAAACATGCGCCCCTTTCAATTTCACCCCCATTATTCACGGGAGCTTTATTTCACGTGCATCTCCTCACTTAAAAAAGAAGGAACCGTGTCGGGTTTTTTTAAGCTCCCTCTTTTAACCACCTTTTTCCACCCCCACCCCTCCACCTTCTTATCAACCCCATCTTTGCGCCACTCAACGTCGTATTAACACCCCCGTCGGATTTGCATAATTCAAGAGAGACGAATTTTAGTCTCGAGATCGTGGATGGAAAACTGGGGCAACGAGAAAAAGGGGATGAAATTTTTCTTCATTGATTTCTCACTGGTTTCACGAATTTTTCCACCCTGTGGGCCTTTCCCCAATTCAGGTGGGAGCGACATTATTTAAAAATCTCAGGAAAAATGAGAACCCCTGTAACCATACAAAATTGATGTCCCACGTAACAAGTGCATCACTCCCCTTTTTCATCCCCCTTTCGCAATCCCCTTTTTCGCCATCCCCATATTTTTCACTCAACGTTTCCTCGGGTTGAGCCATCGAGCAGCCCTTATACGAGAAAGAGGGGCTACCTGCCGAATTTTTTTCGTCTCATCCTCGTTTTTATCCCCCTCCCCCAAAAACGACACCCCGAACGTGCACGAACGAGTGAATCCGGTGAATCTTCAAGAGGCTCTAAACTACCCCCTCTTGGAATTATATCTCGAAACGTGCATAAATCTGCAAGGGACAAAACTGCTGACCAGCCCTTCGCATATATTTCGCTATAAATTTCATGGACTCCTCCCCTTAATTCTGAAAACTGCACCCTTTCCTCTTCAACAATTTTCTCGTCCTCCGATATTTCGCTCCGGAGCTCGAGAGAACTTGCTCGCGGTCTTTTTCCACTTTTCATCCCTTATCAGCTTGTCCATATTTTAGGGGTGGTTTTCTGGAATGTCCTTGACGAGACTCGTCAAGGATAAGGACGAGATGATGATTTTGGGAATGCCAAAGGGATTTTCAGTCTCCGCAGTAATTTTCTGCTGTTTCGGGTCTTCTCCACCCTTAGCTCATTTTTGACGACCCTGGAATTTTCTCACGAGGTCAAAAGGGGAGGAAAGGGGGTTTGGATACATAATATATGGGTCGGAGAGAAAGCAACGGGCCAGGTGACGCTCTACGTCGAACTGAAGATTTTTCGAACGCCTTTTTTTTTAACTTCACCCCCTCTCTCACTGATTCGACCCTCCCCCCGTTCACCCTCGTTTATTTCGTGTGTGTGTTGACGCGCGCGAGTTCGAAGCGTGGCTCCCAGACACCCCTCGAAACTCGACGAGGTTTTTCTTTATTTTTCATCCCCCAACCCCCTCTATGATGTTAATTTTCCAACCAGAAAACTCACCCCTTGATTTCAGCATAGCTGTACACGAATAAATGCTGCGACAAACTCTCACGGTATGTTACGACGGTTTACCAACCCCCTACATTTCGATGCAAGCTTTCTGGTTCACTGGACCTCAATTTTCATACTCACAGTGTGACTATTTTCGCGAGATACTATTGAATTTTCGTCATTTATCGTTTGTCAAGGGGTGGGAAAATTTCTGTTAGCTCATTTATGCTGCGGAACCGCAGATCCCATTTTGGATTTTTTTTTGTATTTACAAACACCGCAGATTTTTGTAAATATGGAAGAATAATTGAAGGAATTTTGGAGAGAATTTTTTTGAAGATTAAATTTGTATTGATGAAACTTTTGTCTTGTACAAATGTTTTTTTGATATCATTATTTTTTGATATTTTAGTGTTTGAAAAAAATAGTCATTTTAGAATGGTTGGTATTTTGGAGGATTTTTTTATCGATTCCTTAAAAGAAAAATTATTTTTCTGGGCGCATCAGATTATAATGAAAATTTAATCAATGAAAGAAAAATCAGTTCCTACTCTCGCCTTGCATAAATTTTTTTCTGCCGAAAAAATTTTTTTTAGCAACCTTATAAACATTCATTTGTAAATGTTTCTAAATATGACAGGAAAAGGTATTTTTCAGAGAATTTTTTTAAGATGCAGATCCCATTTTGGATTTTTTTTTGTACTTACAAACATCGCAGATTTTTGTAAATATGAAAGGATAATTAAGGAATTTTCTAAAGAATTTTTTTAAAGATCAAATTTGTATTGATGAAACTTTTATCTTTCGTGTAAATGTTTTTTTTATACTATTATTTTTCTATATTTTGGTGTTTGAAAAAAATAGTCATTTTAGAATAGTTGGTGTTTTGGAGGATTTTTTTAAACGATTCTTTAAAAGAAGAATTATTTTTCTGGACTTATCAGATTATAATGAAAATTTAATCAATGAAAGAAGAAACAGTTCCAACTCTCGCCTTACATAAATTTTTTTCTGCCGAAAAATTTTTTATTTAGCAAACTTATAAACATTCGTTTGTAAATGTTTCTAAATATGACAGGAAAATGTATTTTTCAGAGAATTTTTTTAAGATGAAATTCGCGTTTGCATAAGATTATGATGATAATTTTAACTTTTACCTCGCATACATTTTTTTGCATTTTTACTTTCTGATTTATTGCTGTTTGAAATAAAATTCAGTAATTTCAGAATAGTTACTATTTTGGAGGATTTTTTTCATATATTTCCAACGAATTATTGAGCTTTCTGGACTCATTAAATTGAAATAAAAATTTTATTAATGGAAGAAGAAAAACCCCTTCAAAAACGTTCCAAATATATTTGAAAGATTATGAAACATATTCGCAATCATTTTATTGAACGATGAAAAATGATTCGGAGAAAATTGCAAACTGCCGAAATTTCTAAAATTTTTAATAGAATGATGACAAAAATGGTTAAAAATAAATGGAAAAAAAGATAATAATAGGGTCAATGTGTGACGAGAAAAAATTGGAGCACTGTAATTGGAGCATCTCGAGACTTCTGATGTGAAAGCGAAGGGTCGAATTTATTTTGACGAGATAACGAGAAAGTGAATAAAAAAGGCAAAAGAAAAAGATGTACGACGTACGAAGAAGAAAATTTCGTCAGTAAGAGGAAACAGGTGTAGTTGGATGAGAGGGAAGAAAGTTCTAACGAAGATATGCGCTCTTGAACTCACCCTCTTAGCTTTTACGCCGGAAGGAAAACTCAATTAGAAACGATGTCTCACAAAGCATATGAAACACAAGAATATATAGTCGTTAGTGCTGACGAGGATGAATGTGTACTCTGAAAAACTTTTATCACGTTTCAAAATTTATTAATTTATGGTTTTCACGCGTAACTTCAGTCACGAAAATGGTAATAACATTTTTGCATCAACGATCGTGAAAGTTGGTTAAAAAAAATCTACATTTCTCTACAAAATCAAAAAAAGGTGGCAAATTCAAAATTTGCCCAGAATTTTCTGTTTCTACTGAATTTTTCAAAAAAATATCCGTGTACTTCAATATTGAAATTTTACAGTTATCTTAATTTCTGGGCTCAAATTTTCTCCAAATAAGAATACTTAAAAGGTTTAGGGTTTTTTTTTTAGTTTTGAAGGGGTGGCTCTGTACGAGGGTGGATTTTGAATTTTGGAATTGGAATTTCAAAAGTTGTAATTGGCAGATTTTGAAAGAAAATTCAAATTAAGAAACAAAAAATTAGTTTTCATTAAAATTTGAAAATGATCGCTTGTTTAACACAGATTTCACAAAATCTGCGAATTTCCAAAAAAACATTGAATAATCTCACAAATTTAAAAAATGTTTTTTTTACTTTCACTGAGAAAACAATGTACCAGGATTTGTTAGGTGTTAACAAATGTAAAGTTGCATATGGCGAAATCAATGATTTTTCAACAGTTAATAAATTAAATAAATATTTTTGAATACTTAATAAATTATTTTTACACAAATAAAATATTTCTTAACGACTAACAAATTTTGTAACAGTTAAGGAATATTTAAATAAAAGTGCCAACTAAATGTATTTCCTTACTACAAATAAACTGTTTTCTCAGTGTTCCTTTCTCTCTGAGAAAGTAAAAAAAAAAGTATTCTCAAAATTTGTGATTATTTAATGATTTTCTGGAAATTCGCAGATTTTATGAAATTAAAAATATAAAAATGTGTTAAAAATGTACACACGAGTTATTAACAATAATTTTTATTATTGTTTGAACGAAGCTTTTAGAAACTTTTTACTTTCTCAGAGAACGAAAAACTTTGTTCAAACAACAATAAAAATGATTGTTAAAAATTTACACACGAGTTATTAACAATCATTTTTATTATTGTTTGAACAAAGCTTTTAGAAACTTTTTACTTTCTCAGAGAACAAAAAAACTTTGTTCACAATAATAAAAATGATTGTTAAAAATTTACACACAAAAAAAAACGTTTCTAAAAAAAAAGAAAGTTTCAAAATTTCAAAATTCGTGTGTAAATTTTGGTTTTGGGCTTTTCGTCTGTAAGCGAGAAATGGGTAAAAAAAATCATCGAGCCGGACAATGTGATTCCGGAATGTAACGAATTTTCCTCAATTTATCCGCTCATTGAGCGTGCATCGAGGTTTGGGTTTTAATCGCGGTTTGGGAACGGTGTCAAACCATCGGGAAATCTAATGGTCCATTTGGGGGAGGCGCCACACTTTGAATACCGGAGGGAAAACGAATAATTGGGTATAGATCCAGGTTTGGCGATACGATGGGTCACGCTAACCCCGCTTCTCTCTCGATGTTAATCCAAAATGGTCGAATCGAGGGTTATAACCCAACGAAAGAGAGGCAGAGAGACAAACGGCGAGAGGATGAGACAGAGGGAGAAATATCGCCAGAGGTAAAACAATTCGATGAAATACAGCGTACAAATGATCTCTGGGTGTAGTTTCACCCTCTTAAGGGGGGGGGGGGGTGAAAAGTTCCGCTATGGGAGAGTGACGATAGGGGCGAGAGAAATTAACGGAAGTCATAGTTTAATGCGACCCTCGGGTTATCGTATATATGGGGGATGAAAAACAGCCGTGAACCGGACACACGAGCGAGAAAAGCCCGGAGAATCATGTCGAGTGCGTTTTCGATGAATCGAGCCCTCGAATATGTTATTTTAAATACGTCGTCCCTCGTATGAGGGCGCATTATGTTTCCGTTTAGCAGTCCCTCCTTCGGTCACGTGTCGAATCACAACTGGCCCCACTAATTACTTTTACAAGGGTGTATTTTATTCTCAAGCGACGCCGAATATACGCCATTTTTATTCTGCCTCTCACAGCGAATGGTAAATCCGAGCTCGAAAATAAAGAGGCCTCGTTCATAGCGTTTCTGATATGGTTGAATACGAATTTTTGGGTCAGCTGAGGAAAAATTTTAAGAGCCAGCATGTGATTTCATGCGCTGGTCCGATGAAGCTTCGGGAGCCGAATTTGCGCTGCAAGCGTGAGAAAATTAGGGTACTTATATGTACTCATGTTGAACAAGTTGGTGATCTTTTTGGGGAAAGAAAAGAAATTGGTGCGGAAAACTGAGAATCGAATTTCAAATTTTTCAACATTTTTTCGGGAATTATATATTCTCTTTATTAATTATAACAAATTGTGTATCATATTATAACAAATTATAACAATTATAACACCTACTAACAAATTATAACAAAATTATAGATTCTCTTTTAAATTTCATTTGTAATTAGAGGACAATTTTCCATGGAATATTTTTCAGAATTGTTTCAATCGAATTTAGGCTGCCATTTTTTTTTTTTAGGAATTCTTTGGGCCATTTATTTCCTAAAAAAATTAAGTATTTTAGGCCCGTGAACAACTTTAGTATCGGGGAATTATAAACATTTCGTAATATTTTATCTGATGCATATTTATTTTATTAATTTTAGTTTTATTTACTAGCTGGTATTTTATCTCGTTTTTTTCTATTCCAAACTCATCCCCAAAAATAATGAGATTTATTTCCTAAAGAAATCACAGATTTTCCACTAATAAACAAATTTAGCATCGGGGAATTTTGAACATTTCGCAATATTTTATTTACATGTTTATTTACATGTTTATTTTATTCATTTTTATTTTATTTATCAGCTGATAATTTATCTCGAATTTTTCTTCACCAAACTCACCCCCAAAAACAATGAGATTTATTTCGTTAAAAAATCCCAGATTTTCAGCGAATAAACAATTGAGCATCGAGACGTTTAAACATTTCCTACTATTTTATCTGATACATATTTATTTTATTAATTTTAGTTTTATTCACTAGCTGGAATTTTATCTCGAATTTTTCTCTTCGAAACTCACCCCCAAAAATAATGAGATTTATTTCGTAAAGAAATCACAGATTTTCCACTAATAAACAAATTTAGCATCGGGGAATTTTAAACTTTTCGCAATATTTTATTTTGTTCATTTTAATTTTATTCACCAACTGATAATTTATCTCGAATTGTTCTTCACCAAACTCACCCTCCAAAAACAATGAGATTTATTTCTAAAAAAATCGCACATTTTCCCGCTAATAAACAATTAAGCTCCGGGACATTTTAGACATTTCCTAATATTTTATCTGATACGTATTTATTTTATTAATTTTAATTTTATTTATCACTACATAATTTATCTCGAACTTTCCTCCACTAAACTCACCCCTAAAAACGACAAGATTTATTTCCTACGAAATTCCCACATTTTCCGCCAATAAACAATTGAGCATCGGGACATTCTAAACAATTCTAAATATTTTATCTGATATTTATTTTTTATCATCTGCTAATTAATCTCGAATGTTTCTCCACCAAACTCACCCCTAAAAACGATGAGATTTATTGCCTACAGAATTCCCACATTTTCCGCCAATAAACAATCGAGCATTGGGACATATTAAACAATTCTTAATATTTGATCTATTACAGATTTATTTTATTAATTTTCATTTCACTTATCATCTGATCATTTATTTCGAATTATTCTCCACCAAACTCACCCCTAAAAACGCTGACACTTGTTTCCTAAAAAAATCCCACATTTTTCTTCGATAAAAAATTAAACATCGCGACATTCTAAACATTTCTCACTATTTTATCTAATCCATTATAATTTTATTAATTCAAATTTCATTCATCACCTGTTAATTCATCCGCACCAAAGTCACCCCCTGGGAACGAGATTGAAATTTCGTTTGCTCAATCAACGCCCTCCGGAACTAAAGAAGCCCATCCATATGGATTATGATGAATATTGGGCAAGGGAAAAATTCTCGCGAGTCGAAAACAATGGCGCGAGTCAAATCCCGGAAAGATGGGGGTAGTTGGTCAAGCCCAGGGATTTCGTATCATGGGAAAGGGACGTTTCTGATGCGCGTGTGTATGGGAAACAGAGAAATGCTCGGTGGCCGGATATCAGCTCATGGCTCGCTGAATAATTCATTGAATCGCGGACGTTGTACTCTCGCGTTTTGCCTCGGTATAGTTAAGCCTCCCTCAACCCCCCTCCCCCCTTTCCACCCCCTGCCTCTTGATCCGCGTCCACGTGTATGCAAACGTGAGGCAGTTCGAATGCTTATTTACATACCTGTGCTCATGGCTATTTGAAATCGTCACGGGGAAAGACTTCTGACGAGAGACCGCATAACGATTTCTAGGCCCCTTCACCCCCACCCCCCGACCCCCCACCCCTCGTCCTCTTGGGACCGGAAACGAAATGGCATCGAGGCACGCACACAAAGTGGATGCATGTGCGATGATGCAATTTCCAAGCTTTGCACACTGATGCACTGTCGAACCATCGGAATTGCCCATGGGCAAGTTTCCAGTGGTTTGGATCGATGCCTTGGAAAAATTGATCGAGACTCTCGCGAATTCCAGCAACAATATCTAAATTAGAGGTCCTAAAGGTACATTTTTGCATTGAGATCGATTAGAATTAAGGGTGGAATTATGTGGTTAACTCACTTTGTCATTGAGCAGAAATTTTCAAGGTGATACAGAGGTCATATTCTTTATTTATTGAAAGTACTATTGTTGGTCAAGTAAAAAAACATTTCGGACAGAAGTTGTACATTTTTATGCATACAAAGTGATGCTGCTACAGAAAATATTGTTTTTCTGAAAATAAGAAAAATGACCTTGATTTAACCTTCAAAATATTCAATCAACAAAAAAGTAAGAAGACCATTTGATTCTTTATTTAAATCGACTCGATACGTGTTTCGGGGTTTTTCGATCAAACCTGTTTTAATCGAGTTATTTTCGGTGTCACGAGTCAAATAGGACACCCGGTATGCATTGACTATGCTCGAGTAAGGTTTCTTGCTTTAAATCTCCTTTCTACGTTGTCGATAGTCAAGTTTCGCCTCAAAAGCGTTCGTCAGTATCTCGTTGACTCTCGTCCAAGATAAACCACGTTTTTCTCGCTCATTATCATTACAAATATAATTTAATATTCGAAGAGACGTGAAAGAATGATTTTTCAAGTGATTTCTCATAGATTCTCCTCGTGAGATATCTCATTCATTAAATTAGCATAAAATTTGACATTGACCTCTTTGAAGCCGGGACAAAATGAGGTCGGTCCACGCCTACAGAGCTTTGACCGTTGTCCTCGTGACTTACGCCCTTTACAAAATTACCGAGCTCGAGGTTAATCATGAGGACTTTTTCGTCGATCAACAGCTAAACGTCGATGCTGAAACCGCGACGTTTTTTCGATTCGTCACGCAGGAGCACGTCCTGGAAAAGGTTGAGAAGGATAAAAAGAACTTTTAGTTAGAGTCCAATTTTATCATAAATTTTTTTTCAGTTTCGTATTTGAGGAGTTCTTTTTCAACCGGGCCACTTTTTTTTTCACCCTCTCCAATTTTTTTCAAAATCTGCCAGTTTAAAATATTAGTCAAAAGGAACGTCTGTGATTTTTTAAAGATTTTTTTAGGCGTCCGTTCAGGATTTTCAATTTTTCATTACGAACACTGTACCTCAAAAAATATTCATCAAACAAAAAAAAACATAAGAATAAAAACTTATTTATTTTTTCCACTTTATCGAAAAAAATTAAAATCATAATTTTTCTGCATTGAGAAAATAGAAATTTGGCAAAAAAATGAGAATAAATTTTTTTTTAACTTAATAACACATTTTCGATTTTGGTACAAATTGTACAGGATGTCTGTCATTGGGTAAAGAGTCTGCGAACAAAATTTCAGAATGGCACCTGCAATGGTTACGATGAAAAAAAATAAAAACCCTGCGAAATCTATATGCGGTTATGAGATTTCGGAGATTTCGATTTGTACCGAAATCGAAAGTGTGTTATTAGGTTTAAAAAAATGTTATTCTCATTTTTTTTGCCAAATTTCAATTTTCTCAATGCAGAAAAATTATGATTTCAATTTTTTTCGATAAAGTGGAAAAAATAAATAAGTTTTTATTCCTATGTTTTTTTTTGTTTGATGAATATTTTTTGAGGTACAGTGTTCGTAATGAAAAATTGAAAATCTTGAATGGATGCCTAAAGAAATCTAAAAAAAATCACAGTCGTTCGTTTTGACTAATATTTCAAAGTGGCAGATTTTGAAAAAAATTGGAGAGGGTGAAAAAAAGTGGCCCGGTTGAAAAAGAACTCCTCATTCATGCTATTCTCATGAATATCAAAAAAATATTAAAAAAAAAAAATAGGAATTTTTTTTTTAACTTAAAGAATTTAAAAAACTTAAAATTTCGATGATTACATTAATTTATCAATTTTATTTATTCATTTATTATCTATTATTTATTTATTTATTATTAATTAATGAATAAATTAATCCATTGAAAATAAATACTTGAAATTAAAATTAAAATTTTAGGTATGAAAAATTTAAAAAAATCTCAAGTATAAAAAAAGAAAAATATATTTTTTTCACTCAAAAAAACATTAAAACGAAGATGTGAAATTAAAAAAAAAAAAAACTCTCTTTAACCCACATCGCTTTATTTGCCTTGGTTAAGTATAATATATTCAAGGGTTGATCAAGGGTTATTCAAAGTTTCCTGCGAATTTTCGAACAGTCATAAAATTAACGTTCCATCGATCGTCCGAAAAAGCTCCACAAAACGATGTAAAGCAGCCACAATTGTTTAAATAGCCCAGTTAAATAATTCGCAATCGCTGTTTACGATGAAATTACGCTGTAAATAACGTGCGATCCTTTTACGATGTGTTTATGTCGAATTTCGTGCTCGCTCGTTCGAAACAACGCTCGTGCAAATTCGCCCAAACTTCTACCCCTATTTAGGGGTGAGGCCGCAGAGAGCTTTAATGCTGTTTAATACAGTTTACAGGATGTGAACGAAATACGAGAAGCCTGTTTAAAAGTGGGAACGAGAGTTGTGCGATGAACCTCGAAAGTGGAACCTTGAAGAGGAAAAAAAAATGACCACCCCTAACATTTTTAGCAAATTTAAAGAAAAGAAACTCACTCCCAAAAACGATGGGATTTATTTTCTAAATAAATTTTAGCATCATACTTTAAACATTTCCTAATATTTTATCAAAAAAAATATTTATGTTATTAATTTTTTTTTTACCAATTGGTAACTCACCCCTAAAAACGATTAGATCAATTTCCCAAAGAAATCACACACTTTGCGCCTTTCCTGATATTTCCTGAATACATATTTATTTTATTCATTTTAACTTCATTAATTTCGAGCAAATTCGCCCAAACTTCTACCCCTATTTAGGGGTGGAGGGGACGGGGTTGAAAGAGCTTCGATGCTGTTTGACACAGTTTACAGGATGTGGGAACGAAATACGAGAAGCTTAGTTAAAAGTGGAGAACGAGAGTTGCGCGATGAACCCTGAAGGTTTGATGAGGGAAGAAAAAAAAATGGCCACCCCCTCAAACATTGTTTGCAAATTAAACGAGTAGCGGTATTTGTACGATTTTGGGTGGATCGGTAGCCCGGAAATGGTTCAACGAGGCGAAAATACCCTCTCCCGTGCATCGTGGTCACACTGTGTGAGCAATGTTATTTTGTTTATTTTATTCCGGGGAGTCCCTTGGCACAAAAAGAGACAGAGATAGCAATAAACAGGATGAGGGATGAGGATAAACCATCATCCTCCACCCTCCTTCCTTCTCTCTCTTTTTGGGTCCAGGTATTCCATCGAATAAAATGAACACAATAGTATTAATAATTAATAAACATAATTAATAAACATAATAAAAATTAATAATAATTACTGCAATAGTAATAACTAATAAAATATAATAATATAATATAGGGGCATTCCATGTCAAATCAACCACTCTTAAACCCGACCCCTTTCGATTTAGCTGAAATTTTGTTTTCCTTTTCTACCCTATTAAAAACATTTTTCAGGAAATTTTCAGTTTTTTTTACCCAAACGAATTTTTTTTTTTTAAATTAGCTATAACTTTTGTCTTTAAATGTACTTTCCGAAAAAAAATACAAACAAATCTTAAGATATTAAAATCTATGAAATTTTTCATTTTTTCGAGAAAATCATCTTTCTCTCGAAGTTGGCCATTTTCAATTTTTTTTACTTATCGATTGAAAAAAAATGTCCCAGTTGGGCTTATTTCACAAAATACCACTCTGGAAATTATTGAGGATTTATGAAGGACCTCGGAGTTTGAAAAATTGAGAAGAAAAAAAAATTGAAAGTGGTAATCCTCGAAAAAATTTTGATTTTTTTTCAAAAAAGTGAAAAAAAAGTAAAAGGAAATGTCAGCCCACTCCATGTTGCACGGCATTTTTCCGGAATTGATCAGAGTATTTTTTGATCGAAAAAAAAAAAAATTAAAAATGGCGAACTTCGAGAAAAAGATGTTTTTTTCTCGAAAAAGTGAAAAATGTCATAGATTTTGATATCATAAAATGTTTTTGTATTTTTTTTCGGAAAGTACATTCAAGGACGAACATTTTGAAAAAAAAACGTCGCAACTTTGCAATAAGTTTTTTTTTTGACCTCTCAATTTTTTAATATCTACACTATATTGAAAGCAACGGAAAGAAAACGAAGTTTATCGATAAATATTTTTTTTATTTGTTTAAACAATTGTTCTCAACATAATGTTAATATTTTAATAACGAGCTTCCGTATCGTCGTGAAATTTTTACACGACCTCATAAATACTTCATATAAAAACATACCAAATTTTCAGAATTTTCCCATTATTTTTCATTTCAACCCTTAAGGAGGTTGAATTACGCCGACGATTAAGAAGCTATTTATTGAACAATTAACATTAAAAGATTCCATAGGGATCGAACATCCTTAAATTCACTTTTTTCGAACCTAATATCGATGTATTTTGTCCCCCTGAACACGAATCTACCAATATTTTTCTCAAAAAATCAAAATTTTCATGAATTTTCATCAAAAACATTTTCCCTCAATTTTTCCTTCTCTGAGTTCGTCGTCGAAAGTTGCGAGAGATGAAAATATTGCTCCGCGATAGTCGCAGAAAAATAAATGAAACGATTTTAATCGGTCGCAGTGTCTAGCGTTGCGCGTGCATTCTGCCTAAAAAAAACAGCAAAAAAAGAACAAAAAATAGGAAAACAAATCGGCAACGTTTTTCCGGTTCGCGTTTTCCCATTCGCGGATAGAGCCAATTCCGTTTGTGTACCATACTCGAATTTTCAATATACGTTTCCTTCTCTCCCGAATATTTTCAAATGATTTTTTTTTTTTTTTTTTAATTCAACTATCGAGCTTGCGCTTCGCTATACACGCGTCGTAGCACGCTTTTTTTCACCACGTGTTTATTCACAAGCGAGTTGTATCGACGAATAAAGACCGATTTTTCCGTCCACTGGCTGAATTTTCGTCAACGAAATATACAGCGACAAAGAGGTAGCCTCGAAAAGTGTTTTTGGCTTCAATGGTATTTTCCTTTCACAATGGGGACAACCTTAATGGGAAATTCACTGCTGATTGCGAATCAAGCAGAATTTTTGTAAAAAAAAAAAAAAAAATTTTACCATTCCAATTGAGTCTCGACGATTCGCTGGCTCGAATATTCGAATTCAAGGTAGAGACATCGGGGGTGAGTAATTTCGAGTGAAGATCGAAACGTGCTCGGAACAGTGAGCGATCAATTCGCAATGTAATTTTGCATACGTAATGCGGGCTTGAAATTTGGGTATGATTTAATGCCAAGAGAAATACGGGTGGGTCATCATTTTCCTTCCATTTCTCTCTGGGTGTGTTTCGAAAGTTCTCCGTTCTCTCACGGAAACAGCTGAGAGAACTGAATGACGAGAAACGTCTCCGTGAGAGAATGAAAGGGTGAAATTCTCTCCCTCTCTCCCCCTTGCTGCAAATTACAGGCAGACCAAAGCGGACCAGTCATGAATGTGTATATAGTTTACCGAACTGACTTGAAATCACGTCTAACCGATTGTCCCTTGGTTGGCTCATCAACCGATCATGCAACGCTCCGTTGATCTTCTCTAAACTGTCTCTCTCTCTCTCTCTCTGATTCTGTATTTCGCAATCAACATTCCCAATTTCTCCCTTTGCGTCTAATCACTCTGGTCAGTTGTACACATATATGAAGCATTCCACGCCAAGTGGGCCACTAAAAAATCGTGTGATCTCGAAATATTATGAAACACTTTTTTAAAGGTTGTCAAAAGAAAGCAGGATTTTTTTCAGATTTTTGAATCTGATTTTACACCCCCAATTTGGATACGAATGTTGTTATTTATTTTTTTTTTCGATCCATTGCACACAAAAAACACCTCTACTTAAAATTTAGGTTTTCCAATGTGCTTTATAATCTTCTGGACAGCTTCAAAATAGATGAGATTATAAAGTATACTCGAAAACCTAAATTTTATGTAGAGGTGTTTTTTTTTGTGCAATGGATCGTTTCGCATGTAAAATGAATCGAAAAAAAATAAATAACAACATTCGTATCCAAATCGGGGGTGTAAAATCAGATTCAAAAATCTGAAAAAAATCCTGCTTGCTTTTGACACTCGAATAATCTTTAAAAAAATGTTTCATAATATTTCGTGGTCACACGATTTTATAGTGGCCCACTTGGTGTGGAATGCTTCATATATGTGTCATTCCCTATCAACTCAATGACGTTTTGTCGGTGACCTCCTTCAATTTTTTTTGAATATGTTGTTATACATGAACAAAGAAGTATCCATGTAAATTTTTAGCTCTCTATCTTAAACCATATCGAAGTTATTGATTTTTTAAAAAATATTCCTAAAATAATCATAACTTCTACAATAACCAAGATATTTTAATTTGATAGGTCATTTTTTTTTCATTGTACTTTTTGAACAAAATAACGAAAAATTTAGAAATTTTTTTTTTTGTTTTTTAGCTGTTTCAATCTAAAAATTGGATTTTCTTTCAATGGGACCCCTTCGATTTTGTTGACAAAAAAATCATAAAATTCTACGTAAAAAAACATCATTTTTGAGATTTTACCAAAGATGGGATTCAAATAACTGATTATTAAAAAAAAAAATCGATTTTGTTTTCGTAATTTTGTTTTTTTCCTTCTGTGACCGCGATAGTTGATTTCTATTATGTTAAAATAAATAATTTAACTTCTCTCAGATATTTCCTTCGTAAATTATAATAATTAATATTAAGAATTACAATACCAGTACGTTTTGCACTTTATTCATTTTTTTTACGTAATCATTGTAACCCTTAATGTTAATTATTATAATTTACACAGAAAGTATGTGAGAGAAGTTACATTATTTATTTTAACATAATTGAAATCAACTATTGTAGTCACAAAAGGAAAAAAGATCAAAATTACGAAAAAAAAAAAATCGAAATTTTTTTTTTTTACTAGCAATAGTTATTCGCATCCCACCTTCAGTAAAATCCCAAAAATTTTGTTTTTTACGTAGAATTTTATAATTTTTTTTGAAAAAAATCGAAGGGGTCCCATTGAAAGAAAATCAAATTTTTTAACTTAAACAGCCAAGATATTAAATTTTTTTTTCTCAATTTTCGATATTTTTTTCAAAAAGTACATTAAAAAACAAAAAAAAATGACCTCTTAGCAAGTTAGAATATCTTGATTATTGTCGAAGTTATGATTATTTCAGGAATATTTTTTTCAAAAACAATAACTTCGGGTTAAAAATTTACATGGATGTATAATAACATATTAAAAAATAAAAACGCTGAAAATTTACATGGATACTTCTTTTTGGATGTACAATAACATATTAAAAAATTAAAAAAATCGAAGGGCGTCACCGACAGAACGTCGTTGAATTGACATGGAATGGGTCATATATGTGTATATACGGGAGGGTGATGGGGCAAAATGGACCCTATAAGAAGACAGAGCAGTCAGGACGTTGCTCATAGTGTAGACACCAGCCTGAAATTTTTTCAAAAATTCAAATAAATGAGGAAAAGAGTTGAAAAAACGATTATAGTGATACGTGAGAGAAGCTACATTATTTATTTTAACATAATTGAAATCAACTATTGTAGTCATAGAAAGAAAAAATATTAAAATTGCCTCATTTTCTAATTTTCTGATTTTTTTTTTTCGATCATGTTTGATGGTGTCTATTTTGCCTTCAGTGTTCATTTCAGTCTCAATCAACTAATTGAGATTGTCTTTTTGTTCTTGAACAATTTTCAGCTTCTGCCATGGTTTACGAGATTCAAGGAAGCTGATTCGAGGATTCTCAGCGTGGGTAAATCTTATCGCTGTTTCCTGAAACTTCCGATTTTGGGTAAGTCTTTTGCATGCTCTATATTTATGATTTATTTTTTTGTCCTTCTTGGTTATTTTCGTACTTGTGCTTTTGTTAACAATTGTGGATGATTTTGCACGAATTAAAATTTTATGTTTTTTTTTTAATTTCTTTCAATTGAAAAAAATTGATCTTCAAACTTTGGGTAGCTCGAATGTGTTGTTTTACCCTGGAATCGTTTGCGAATGCTACAATTTTCGTAATTTTGCTGCTAGGAGCTTTAATTTTATTAATTGGAGCTAGAGATGATCGGTTAGGAGATTTAGATTTGATTAAATTTTGAAACCTTCGAAGGTGATTAAAAAATCGTAGAAATTAGAATTAATTCGGCTTTATTATGAGTTTCTCTGTGCATCAAGTTTGTAAAGGAGGGTGAAAGAGGATGGGAGAAGAATGAAGAACGTGAATCTACAGGGTGTCACATAAGTAACGGTACGGCTGAATATTTCCTCAGCTAAGATATTTTTCAAAAAGGTAAAGGTCATTCTTGTAGTAACATTTTACGAGGAATTCAACGGTGACCTCAACTTTGACCTTGATGATAACCTTCAAGGTTATCTGAAGGTCAACTTTGTTTTTTCGAATGGAAACCCCCTTTTTGACATCAGCAGTCGATAGAGCGGAAAATTTCACGTTCAAACATGTGCTTAGGTCATAGGTACATTTTGACCTTGAAGGTCCTCTAAAGTCAATGAAACTTCAACAAGGTGTGGATACCTCTGAGAATAGAAGCTTTTCAAATTCTTTCGTAACGACCAAAGTTAATAATTTCAACGAGGCGCATTAAGCAGTGACCTTGACAATGACCTTCAAGGTGATTTCAAGGTTAACTTTTGTTTTTTTTTAAATGAAAACTTGTCGTTTGAGTTCTGAAATGAATAAAACAGACAGTTTCACATTTACATCTAAAGATTCGGAAAAGATCAATCAACTTTTTTGAAATAAGTTCAATTTTGGTAATCAAGAATACAGGTTTCCATAAAAAAAAAGTTGACCTTGAAATCACCTTGAAGGTCATCGTCAAGCTCACTACTAAATGCGCCTTGTTAAAATTAACAACTTTGGTTCTGACAAAAGAATGTGAAAAGCTTTAATTCCCAGAGGCATCCACACGTTGTTTAAGTCTAATTGACTCTATAGGACCTTCAAGGTCAAAATGTACCTAGACCTAAGTACATATTTGAACGTGAAATTTTCCGCTCCTTCGATTGAAGATGTCAAAAAAGGGGGTTTCCATTCGATAAAAAAAAGTTAACCTTCAAATAACCTTGAAGGTTATCGCCAAGGTCAAAATTAAGGTCACCATTGAATTCCTCGTCAAAAGTCGCTACTAGAATAATCTTGATCTTTTGGAAAAATATCTTGGCTGAGGAAATATTCAGCCGTCCCGTTACTTTTGCGACACCCTGTATAAGTTTTCCGATTTTTCATTGCAATCGCTGCGAAGGAATCGGACGAATTCATCTCACGGTTGTCGATTATCGACCAACGGAGCTTTTGATTCTCGAATCCGGTGACACGATTTCGCAACAACGTGTCGAGATTCGGACAAAACCTCATCGCAATCGTACGATAATTAGCACAACCGTTTATCTACGTAAAACCTCAGCCGTTTATCAAGTGAGTTTTCCGGATGGAAAATGAAACAGAAAAAAGGTAGAAAAATAAAAGCATCCGAAAAGCTTTGTCAAAGCTAGAAGCGTAAAAATCATTTGAGTGGATAATTAAAAAATCAATTTCCACCGCGTGAAACAGAAAATTGAAATTTACTTCATAATCAATCGGTAAGCATTCACTTTATCAATTGATAAAATAATATAATGACATTACAAAAATTGATTTTTTGACTTCACGTTATAAACGTAAACATTTGAACGAGAATTACATTTTTTATGGAACATTGAAAAATGTTTAAATCTGCAATAATTAAAATTCAATCCGATCGATTAAAGATGTAATCGGTGAGCATTCACTATAAATGAATAAAATAATATAATGACATAGAAAAATTGATTTTTTGACTTAACGTTAAATAGATGTAAGCATTTGAACGAGAATTACATTTTTTATGGAACATTGAAAAATGTTTAAATGTGCGATAATTAAAATTGAATACGATGGATTGAAGATGTATTATTTAATTTAAAAGGTAAAAAAGAAATTAACATTTTTTGGATAGCAAATAAAAAACGTGTAATTCATAAGTTCATTGAATTTCACGAATATTGATGAAATTCAATTTGAATAATAACAATTGGAAAAAATATAATTCCAAAAATACTAAAAAAATTAATTTGTGGACAAATAAGGTTTGAAAAAGAAATTCAAATTATTACAAAAGATAAAAAAGTAAAAAAAAGTGCAATAGTGAATTTTGCATCGCGATGCATTTTCAAATTCAAGCGATTGTCCTGAAAACGAAAAAAAAATTGATGAGCAAGGATAAAGAGCATAATTTGTAATTTCAAGAATTATGCCATTTTTGTTATCCAATTTTTTTCGAAAAATTAATAATTAACAAAAAAATATTATTATTTTTTTTTTTAATTAGTAATTAGTGACGAAATATTACTAATTTTTCTAATAAATAATAATAACCAAATAAATAATAAATAACCAAAAAAATCAATAATTTTGTGGAGAAATGTTGTATTAATTTTGAAAAAAGTAATAAATAAATAAAAAGTTGTTAATGCATTTTTTAATCGGTACTGATTAAATATTCGTATTAATAATAACTTATGTGATATCGTATGACACTCGATACAATAAATACTAATGTGTGAAATATTCAAAAAATCTAGTTATTATATAAAAAAAACTTTTTTAATAGAGTTGTTTGAGCTTATAACCATGACTCAATCCGTACACTCAAGTAAGTAAATACACTGAGAAAAAAAATGGTTGAATATGCAAAATCGTTTAGTTGAATACGTGCAATTAAATATTTAGTTGTACAATCCAAATTTTTGTTGCCTGAACAATATTTTGGTCAACCGAATCGCGGAATTATTCCAGAAACTAATTATTTAGTTAGACCAAATAAATATTTAGTTGCTCGTATTCAACTAACGATTTTGCATATTCAACCATTTTTTTTCTCAGTGCATACACAATACTTTCCTACAAATTACTGTTTTTTTAAATTAATCAGTAATATCTTCCTTAACGATTAGTATATTTAGAAAAAAACTTGGTAATATTTCTTCGCTAATTATTAATTTTTTGGAAAAATGAGAAATATTTTTACGCTAATTACGAATTTTTATAAAAAATTACCAATATTTTTTGACTAATTATTAATTTTTTGAAAAAAATGATTAATGTAAACAATATCGTTGATGAAAAAATCGATACTGCCGATCACTGATCAAAAGGTTTGCTTTGCACGAGTCCCTTTATTCTCGTCTTGATCTTGCACGGCTCGGTGATTTCCTCTCCCCAGATTTACTTCCCTATCGATTACGAAGAGAGAAAGAAGAGGCAGAAAAAGCGAAAGGGAAAGAGACTGGCTTTTCTTGGGAGCGTTGTTACAGCCGTCGTAGTGCGTGCATTTTTCTTTCTCTCTTTCTTTCCAATCGCACCTTCCCCGACTCACTCGGGCGCTTCTTCTTCTTGTGCGCAACTTCCCCTCGCTCCTATCCAAGGATAATGTCCCAACGGTCCCGAGGATCTCGTCTGTCTGCTATTCTCGTGGGTCGCACGTGCCCCGAGTCCCTTTTACGATCAACAACCGTCGCACAAAGGACCTCGAAGATCCTCTTATAAAAAGGTTGAATCCTTGAAGCGCGTGCGCCGATATAACCGCTCGAAGGATCCAGAAGGGACGATGAAAAAGCGGGAAAATATACGAAGCCGCGTTTTCCCGTTTCTTTCTCAACGGGAACTCGAATTCTCCGTTAAGGGAGTATTCTGGTCTAGAATTTTGAAAAAATCATTTTTTTTCATATTTTTTGTAACCCCAACTTTACCAGCTCATAACTTATTTAATTTTCATTTTTTGTTCTCAAAATTTTTTTTTTATTGTTGAAATATTAATAAGTATATTATAAAAAAAAGATGAGTCAAAATATGTGGGCCATTTCATGTCAAATCGACCAAGATTTGGAATGATTTCAATTTCGATGAAATTTGGTCAGAAGTTTTCGTTTTCAATAAAACGAAGTACCACCAAAAGGAAACAAATTTAAAAAAATTTCTTCGAAAGTTATGCAAAATTCAAAACTTCACAATTTTTAAAATATTTCAAGTTTATTTTTTAAATATCTCGAAAATTATTATAGTTACGAAAAATCGTTCTGAATTCATCTTAAAGAGTATACTTGGGGCTACGAAAAAAAAATATTCCGAATTTTTTTTTTGAAAAATGATGAATTTGGAGAAATTTGAATTTTTTAAAATCGTGAAAATCCAAGTTTCGTATTAAATTTTTGGTTCAGTTTTTTAAATATAATACCTTGTACTGATCTTAAAAGATCCTGAAATTTTCAGAAAGGTGTTGTTTGTTTTTTCAAAAATATGAATTTTTGAACTTTCAAAATCGTGTAAATCCACGATGAACATTCAATTGTTGGTTAAATTTTTTTGTATAAAAAATACCCTGTACTGATCTTAAAAGATCCTGAAATTTTCCAGATGGTGTTTTTTTGTTTCAAAAATATTCTGAATTTTGGAAGAACATTTTTTTTTACCTCTCAGTTAGGGAAAGTTGAGCAATCATGTAGTTTTGTAATTTTGAGCAGTAAAAAAAGTAAAAGTAACAGTATTTTGTTAAAAAAAAAAAATTTACCAAAATTAAAAATTTATATTTTTGAATGACCCATGTATATATATTTTTTTTAATCGAGCTCGTTAAAACGCCCAAATATGTCTCTGATCCAGAATACTGCCTTAATTATTCGTCCTGAATGAATATTGAATCCATTTTTGAACTTGCAATGAAGTTGCATTGAGCAAGCATTTTTTTCAAAATTTCTTTTCCACTTCCTCCATTAAAAAAAAAAATTTTCACGACTTCAGATTTTGGCTTTTTTTTGTTGTTAATGTTTGATTTTTGAGATTCTATGATTTTTTTGTTTCCGGCTGTCTGCAGTGAATTTTTTTTTTTTTTTGAGTTAAAGGACGATGAGAATAGCGTCGTCGAGAATATAGGGACGCTCAAGACGAGACCCCGAGACCTGCTGACCGCACAAAGATTCCCTCTGTGTATGTAACAAAGTCCTTTACAAAGCCACGCACAATGCGCAATTTTAGAGGAGCTAGACGTGACGTTATTTACCTAGAAATATACGAAGCGTTCTTCACAAATTCAGCTACTTTCCTTGTTTCCAATGTCGCCATTTTGTTTTTCAATTTTTGAAAATTTATTCGGAAGTTACTACAAAAATTGATGTAACGAAAATTCAACGAGGGGCACTATTTTTGTAAAAAAAAACTAGCTTGATCAATTAATTTTTGTGCTCTTCAGTGCTGAGGAAAATTGGCATTGAAACAATAAACTACATAAACTCAATAAACAACAAACTAAAAAATTAACAAAGACCCTTAAAGTAAATCGTCTTTGTTTTAATTTTACCAAATTACAAAAATAAATAAATAAATTGAAAGTAATTTTGCAAAATATCTTGAAATTGAAAAATCTCTTGAATCGGTTGTTCAAAAAATTTGAAAAAATTCGCAGAGAATTCATAAAATCGGTATAAAATGGTGATGAATTTTTTTCGGGAAATTTTAGTGGGTCGATGGGCCAAAAAAAAGGAAATCGTGAAGAATGCTTCGTACAGCCATCTTTATAAACGACAGCTGTTCTCGCGTCGTTGCGATAACTGTCGTTGAAAGAAATTCATTGTCGAAAGGTGACACGTGCGACGACGTTGTACGGCGTAATATTTTTTCCTTCTTCCTCGCTCGCGCACATTTTTTTGTTCACTCGAACGAGGGAGAACGAAAAATAAAGAAAAGCGCGACTATCCTGCTGCGGATCGACCGATATTTTGGGCTTGAATCGTTTCAGTACACCGTCGGGCTCGCCCTGAGGCATTACATCGGAAAACACCTGGAAAAATCGTCTTCCGTCGTCGCTGAAATATACAAAGCGGTGGAGAAACGTCGTCGAGTATTGTGAAATAATTAAGGATGATCCTTGAAATCGCAGGACGAAGAAAAGAAAATTAGGGAGTAATTATTTTTTAGGTAAATGGGCATTTAAATTAAATTTACGATTTAATTGTCATTGAAGAAAGATTGATCAAGTTTAATTAAGAATTATTGTAAATATCTTTAATTTAAAAAAAAAAAAATTATTGACGATATTTTGTATCATTTAAAAAATGAATTTGTGCTTTCCATAATTATTATTCAATTTATTACAAAATAATATTTAAAAAAATTTATTTATATTATAATATATATAATCCCAATGTAAATAATCAAATAATGTATGTACCATAAATCCATCATGAAATATCGACGAATTTTTCCGCTTGTGAAACGAAGATCCCTGCCTTACCGACTCCAGCACCGTCAGAGTGGCAACTCATCTCACCAAAGTGATTACATAATCATTTATGTAATCAAAAAATTGCATAAAATAATATTATGCCAATTTTAATCGTTTTAATAAAAAATTACAAAAATGAAATTAAACACCAATAATAATAATTTAATTAATTCATAATAATTAATTATTATTATGATTAATGAATAAATTAATTCTTTCACTTAGTTTCACTTAATTGAGGATTCGGAGCGAGGAATTTCAATTTACTGGACGTGCAATAAGCAAGAAATTTCTTGATTATCGAATTCGCTAATTTGGGGAAATCGATCTCTCGATTTGGAGCACCGGTTTAAGTAAATCGGCATTTAAATTAAATTTACGATTCAATTTTCATTGAACAAAGATTTATCAAGTTTAATTAAGAATTATTGTAAATATCTTTAATTAATAATTTAAAAAAAAATTATTGACGATATTTTGTATCATTTAAAAAAAAGAATTTGTGCTTTCCATAATTATTATTCAATTTATTACAAAATAATATTTTTAAAAATTTATTCATAACATAATATATATAATCATAATGTAAATAATCAAATAACGTATGTACCATAAATCCATCATGAAATATCGATGAATTTTTCCGCTTGCGAAACGAAGATCCCTGCCTTACCGACTGCAGCGACACTGGAGTGGCAACTCATCTCACCAAAGTGATTCCACAATCATTTATGTAATCAATAAAATACATGAAATAATATTAAGTCAATTTGAATCGATTTAATTTAATCCAAAATCAGAAAAATGAAATGAAATATCAATAATAATAATTTAATTAATTCATAATAATTAATAATTATTATGAATAATGATTAAATTAATTCTTTCACTTAGTGTCCTTTTTTCACTTAATTGGGGATTCGGAGTGAGGAATTTCAATTTATTGGACGTGCATTAAGTGGAGCAAGAAATTTCTTGATTATCGAATTCGCTAATTGGGGAAATCGATACCTCGATTTGAAGCACCGGTTAATAAATAAAACGGTTTGCGGGAATTATGATAATTTACCATACCTGCGAATTATGGGACAATGAGAGGGATCACGCGATTTTGGGACAGTTTAGAAATTCTCTCTCTCTCTCTCTCTCTCTCTCTCCCTCTCTCTCTCTGTCTCTCACACACACAAATCTGTCATTGACATTGATTGATACTATAGCAGTTTCTGTGTATAGCACCGGTGTGAAATGTCCACCAATTATCTGCCATGTACGGACGAGTTATCGGTCGACAGTTCACGGGAATCTCCGCCATATTGTGATAAAAAAAAACTAAAAAAAAAAAAAAATGCGTGCTCGCCGAGGGATGTGATGTTTTCGCGATAGGGAGCAGCCAAACTTTATCAGTACCAGACCGTTACTATACGTATAATATTTATGGGGCATTCCACGAAAACAAAAAATCTGAAATGGAACCTCCGAAAATAACGAGAATTGGCAACAAAAATTTCAAAATTGTATTATCTTTCTAATTTAACAAGCAATTTAGAACAAAAAATACTCAAAAAGGTGTTTTTTTCGAAAAAAAAATTTCACGAGCTTTGGAGAAGACAAATGTGAATTGTTGCAAAACTGAGACTCTTTTATTTTCATCGAAATTTTTATTGAAATAATGACGCTCCCATCGACAAATTTTTGTAGATTTATTCTTCTAATTGGTGGAAGAAATAATGAAAATCGTTCGTTATGATTATAATAACGATAAATTATTGTCCAATTAGCGAGTTATTAATTCGTTTGGATAAATTACGAATAATAATAATAATTAAATAATTCATGGTTGAATCAATTTCGCGCCAATTATGCACTTTTCGGGATCCGGGCTTGAAACTTGAAATGCGCTTAATTACAGGGAATAAATAATGACAATTTGCTACGGAGAGAGAGATGAAGAGATGGGGTTGGAGCCTTGAATAGGATGTAGGAATTTCGTTACGTTGGGCGTGAATTTGCTCGCAATCCTCAATTATGAATTATCGTCGATGAGGCTTGCAGCTTAATGAATGTATATATATGAATATAATAGACGAGCGGAATTCGATGCATCTGGCTATTTTCCTCTTTCGTTGTGTCGACTGACAAGTAAATTTACATCTCTAATGTTTAAAATTGTACCAAAACATAATAATAATTTTATAATTCTCTCGAGGAATATCTGCAGCGAATATAAAATCGCGCAAATCAGAAATTTGCAGACAACTTTTTGCTCTGACGATGAGTATTTTTTTTTGTTGGGTTGACTGAAAAGTAAATTTACATCTCTACCGGTTTAAATTCTACCATAATATAATAATAATTTTATAATTCTCTCGAATAATATCTGCAGCAAAAATGAAATCATGCAAATCCGAAATTTGCACAACCCTTTTTGATCTGGGTAGTTTCCTCTTTTGTTGGGTTGATTAAAACGTAAATCTACATCTCTATCGATTAAATCTGTACCAAATCATAATAATAATTTTATAATTCTCTCGAATAATATCTGCAACAAATATGAAATCGCGCAAATCCGAAATAGCACAACACTTTTTGATCTGGGTATTTTTCTCTTTTGTTGGGTCGATTAAAACGTAAATCTACATCTCTACCGATTAAAGCTGTACCAAATCATAATAATAATTTTATTATTCTCTCGAATAATATCTGCAACAAATATGAAATCATGCAAATCCCAAATTTGGATAACACTTTTTGATCTAGGTATTTTCCTCTTTTGTTGGGTCGATTAAAACTTAAATCTACATCTCTACAGATTAAATCTATACCAAGTCATAATAATGATTTTATAATTCTCTCGAATAATATCTGCAGCAAATATGAAATCGTGCTAATCAGAAATTTGCACAACACTTTTCGATCTGGGTATTTTCCTCTTTTGTTGGGTCGATTAAAACGTAAATCTACATCTCTACCGATTAAATCTGTACCAAATCATAATAATAATTTTATAATTCTCTCGAATAATATCTGCAGCAAATATGAAATCGTGCAAATCAGAAATTTGCACAACACTTTTCGATCTGGGAATTTTCCTCTTTTGTTGGGTCGATTAAAACGTAAATCTACATCTCTACCGATTAAATCTGTACCAAATGATAATAATAATTTTATTTTTCTCTCGAATAATATCTGCAGCAAATATGAAATCGTGCAAATCAGAAATTTGCACAA
This sequence comes from Alloplasta piceator, assembly GCA_946863875.1. Taxonomy (NCBI): domain Eukaryota; kingdom Metazoa; phylum Arthropoda; class Insecta; order Hymenoptera; family Ichneumonidae; genus Alloplasta; species Alloplasta piceator. The sequence goes on from OX333074.1 coordinate 3,199,304, forward strand.
CACTTTTTCATCTGGGTATTTTCCTCTTTTGTTGGGTCGACTAAGAAGTAAATTTACATCTCTACCGATGAAAACTCTACCAAAAGAAAATTATTATTATTTTTTTTTTAATTTGCATTAAAAAAACTTGACGTGATATCGATTTTCCAGTCTTTTTGGAGTTGCATTTTTTTTTAACGTGCGATGATAATTGCACAGATAAATAGTCCTCAAACTCAAGTGCCATATTTCGCCAAATTTTCAATTAATTTGAGTCAATTTTCAACATTTCATTCGCCGCGTATCATTTCCTTGAAATTGTGGGAATATTATTTTTATTTTAAAAATATTCGATAGATCCAGGATAATATTATTGAATTTTCCGGGTATATTCATACGTCCATATATAACTTGCCGCATATATTAATATATATTATGCCTTATGTGTGTATAGTCGGTTATGCGTTCCGGGCAAATTCGTAATTTCGGGAACGCTATCAGTGTACCGATAATTAAAATTACTGGCTCACACGATCGTGTATCTCTGTATTTTTGAACTTATTGGGGTGAGTCGGTGAATATGATCCGGGTGGTATTTCGATAATTCAATATTGATAAGACACTTCGCAAAATTATTTTGAATTCCACTCCGATTTTTAAAAATATTTTACAAAATCAAGCTTTTCCAAATGATAATTTTCCTCAAATAAAAAAAAAAAATTATCAGCTCTTTGATTTCATTACAAAATCGATTGTTTTCCGAATATTGATGAAATACATTTTGCACAAGGGTCATTCCATGTCAAATCGACCAAGAGTTCGAATCGACCCCTTTTAATTTCGATGAAATTTGGTAAGAAGTTTTCGTTATTAACAAAATAAAGTTTTACCAAAGGAAAAAAATTAATTTTTTTTTTTCGAAAGTTATCAAAAATTCAAAATTTCACAATTTTTCAAATCTTTCAAGTTTATTTTTTAAATATCTCGGAAACTATTACAGTTACCAAAAATCGTCCTAAATTTGTCTTGAAGAGTATACTTGGGGCTATGAAAAAAAAAATATTCCGAAAAAAAATTTTGAAAAGTGAATTTTCAAAAATCGTGAAAATCTATGTTGCACATTAAATTTTTGGTTCCATTTTTTTTATATAACACCTTGTACTGATCTTAAAAGATCCTAAAATTTTTAGAAAGGTGTTTTTTGTTTTATCAAAAATGTGAATTCTTGAATTATTAAAAATCATGAAAATCCAAGATCAACATTAAATTTTTGGTTAATTTTTATAAATATAATACCTTGAACTGATCTTGAAAAATACTGAAATTTTGAGGATGGTGTTGTTGTGTTCCAAAAATTTCAATTTTTCAATTTTTGTAAAAAAAATGTTTTTCTGTTTTTACCAAAATTCGAAATTTTTTATTTTTGAAACAAAGCAACACCATTCTGAATATTTCAGGATCTTATAAGATCTGTACAAGGTATTATATTTAAAAAAATGGAACTAAAAATTTAATGTGCAACTTGGATTTTCATGATTTTTGAAAATTCTCCAAATTCATCATTTTTCAAAAATTTTTTCGAAATATTTTTTTTTTCATAGCTCGAAGTATAATCTTTCAGACGAATTTAGAACGATTTTTCGTAACTATAATAGTTTCCGAGATATTTAAAAAATAAACTTGAAAGAACTGAAAAATCGTGAAATTTTGAATTTTTGATAACTTTCAAAAAAAAAAATTTCTATTTTTTTCCTTTGGTAGAACTTCATTTTGTTAATAACGAAAACTTCTGACCGAATTTCATCGAAATTGAAAGGGGTCGATTCCAGCACTTGGTCGATTTGACATGGAATGACCCACATGGATTAATAATAAATTTTCTCCAAATCAATCATCTCCAAAACGAAGCTTTTCCAAATAACATTTTTAATATGAATTCTTTAGCCATCCTCGTGAAAAAAAATAAAAAAAATTGAATAAAAAATGATTATTACTAAAAATATTTGCAATGCAAAAAAAATGTTTAAAAAATGGCTGAAAATTTTTCAACCCATCGAAGTGAAAATTGCCTCATCGAGGATTTCTTCCGTCACTTAAATTTCATTTATCAACAAATTTTTGAGAGCTCGACTAATAAATGTGGTCCATATTGTCACTATTCTCTCGTATAATTAATAAATCGCGTCGCGTTTCTCGTTCTGCTCGCGGGTTATTAATTCTACAACGAACGTTTTAATTGCAGGAAATCGCGGTGGCGTGCGTTTTCCCCTCTGGAAAATCTGCACACGCTCTCTGTTCGCGAATAAAATGATGTAAAATTGGTAACGGAATTTCTCGCTGAAATCGAACGCATATTCATTTCCTTTCTCTCTCTCTCTCTCTCTCTCTCTCTCTCTCTCTCTCTCTCTCTCCCGACCTCAATAAATTTAATATCATTGGATTTGCGAGCATTAATGAGTGGCTCTTGCCGCGTTTTGGGCAAAACGCGAAAATCCGGGCTTATAATTCATGGAAAATTTTCGCGCAAAACAGAATGGAGACCAACATTGCGACCATTTTGGAACCAGCGCGATTCGCCATATCGATGACCTTTTCCTTCCGGAAATTAGTTCTGATTATTGGGTTAAACGATCGATATCTCATAAATATTCAAATTAATGCGAGATAGAATTTTTGCAATGTTTCTCACGATATATCCACGAGCCATTATCATCCAATGTGTTTCCATTATAATCGCCGGAATGACAATTATATCGCTTTTCGCCGCGCTGATTTATTCAACGAATTCGCGATTGGACAAACGAGATGCGTTTTTTTTGACAAAAATGTGAAGCATGCATATTCATCACTTTAATTGCTGCTGATGATGATGATGTTTGAATAATTTTTTTTAATCGTTGAATCTTGTTGTGAGCTGTTAATTGACTATTTGAAAATTCGTTAAAAATTTGCAAAAATTGAGGGAATGAAATTTTAGCACGGAGTCAGAAAATTTAGCAAATTGTGCACCATTAAAATTTCATGAAAATTAATTTTTTTTTAATTTGTTTAATAAATTTGAATTTATTTTGACAAATCATTTAAATTTAAACAAAAGTCATTGTAACGGATTATGGAAATTAATGGTTTCCTTTCCAAACGTGTAATAAAAAAAATTCGTTGGATTAAAAAACTATATACTTTCATATATATCTTTCGAGCCATTAATCACGTTATGTCGATGATGAATATATCGAAAAAACATAAAAAAATCGCACACAAGATACAACGTTGTGAAAATGAGAATTTACGACAAAATTGATCACAATTAAAGCTCCCCCCCCCCCCCCCCCCCGCTCACCTGTTACGGAGGAGCCTTCGGTGTTTAAATTTAATGCACGATTTTTTTTCAACCCCAGACTGTAGAATTTTGCAGATCCGTTAAGGTTGCGAACCACCTGGGCTTTTTTGGTGCATCGTTAAAATCTTGCCTCGATTATAAAACTCTGATTTATTTCATGAAAAGCTCTGGTGCTTGTTCCGACCTGCCAACAGGATTTTCCTGATCCTTTGCATATATATATATTCAATATGTGCTACATGCGTTTTAATTTATGTATGGGTTATTCCGAGTCAATTCTCCACAATTTTTTACCCTGAGCTCTTTTTATTAATTATTTTTTTTAATGAACGAGACATAAGAATTTTGAAAATTTTAAAAAGGTCTAGTTACATAAAAATTTATAAGCCATAAATAATAATTGAATTTTATTGCACATGGCTTAGAAACTGTAATATAAAATTTCGAATTTTTCAGGATTTTTTGATATTTCATTTATTTTATAATTCGTTATTGTGACAATTTTTATTTTATCTCATTTTTTTCTTGTTTTACGTACAAAAAATGTGGGAATAAAAAATAGATTTGACTCGGAATGCCCCATATGTCATGTATAAAAGCGTAAGTATATAAAAGTGATAGTTTGATAAAAGCCTGTATTATATGAATAGGAGCGTTTATCAATCTTTACGTTTATGTGTTTTCCACCTCACATAATTTCAGCGTCCGGTTATACTATAAGAGAGAGAATGAAGGGATAGGAGAGAGAAAGGGGTGAGAGAGAAAGCTCACTCGTGAAACGCGAACATTTAATGGCCTTTCCATTCTCGGTTTAATTAAGGGATTTAACGGAGTACGAAAGTCAAGATAACGGAGGGGCCATGTATATATATATCGTTCGCCATGTATATATATATTAGGGCGTTAAAAAAAAAAAAATTTGTTTCTTCTCTCAAACAGGCTCAAAAGTTTCATTTACGTATAAGAAAAGGCCTGTGAAAATATGAGCTCTTAATATTAATATTAACATCGTCCTCATCGCACTTTTCGATTTTCCATGAGAATAACACGGGAAAAATTATTTTTACGTCTTCTGATTTTTATAACTAGCAAACGATTCATCATACGTGAAATCTAGAGACATATCTTTGTACAGAATTGAACGCTCTACAAAAAAGGATCCGAGTAACTTTTTGATAAGTCCACTCGTTCAAAAGTTATTCAATGTCAAAGTTAAATTTTTCGTAAATTGTCCTGATTTTGGATTTTACATAAATAAAACTTTCGAGAAATGTTAACCATTAATTCTCACTATAATAAAAAAAAATAGAACGCTTTAAAAAAATGGTGCATCGGAAGTTTGCTTAAAAATTTATTTTTCCATTAAGAAATTCATTGTAGTATATCAGTAAATTTTTATTCGTTTTGATTTTTAAATAAAAAAAAAAACAAAAAAAAAACTAAATTTTGAAGCTAATTTCTGCTGCACAGTTTTCTTAAAGAGTTCTATTTTTTAATTATGTTAGTAAGAACTATTGGTTAACATTTCTCGAAAGTTTAATTTATGTTTCACATCAAATTTCATCCACATTTTTTGTCGATAAAACTAACTAAAAGTTCCGGTGTAATATGCAAAAATCAGCAGAATTTACGAAAAATTGAATATAGACATTGAATAATTTTTGAACGAGTGGACTTTTCAACAAGTTACTCAGAACATTTTTGTTGAGCATTCAATTCTGTAAAAAAAATATGGCTCTAGATTTCCCGTATTATGAATGGTTTGCTAGTTATAAAAATCAGAAGACGTAAAAATAATTTTTCCCATGTTATTTTTATGGAAAATCGAAAAGTGCCATGAGGACGATGTTAATATTAATATTAAGAGCTCATATTTTCACAGGCTTTTTCTTATACCTGAATGAAACTTTTGAGCCTGTTTAGGAGAAGAAACAACAACATTTTTTTTTTAAACGCCCTAATACATAATATATTGATATATATAACGGACTACAATGCGTGTTAAAATGAACCACCCTAATTCACACGCTTGTAAAGTCTGTCAAGTTAGCCCAAATCATATTTATTACGTCATCTTCGCGGTCGAATTTCCCTAAAAAATTCCTCATTTTTCAATTTATGTGAAAAGAATGATCGTATAGATTTTTTTTTAATTAAAAAAAATTACTTATATTTTGGCGAATTTATCAATCCTAAAAAATTGCTGAGCTTTTGATTTTCCTGAATCATATTACCCCACATTTCGCTATATCAATACAATCGTGACATTTTTTAAACCAACGAACGGAGGTTTTGACTTGCCTTTTTTTTAATACTCGCATGGAATTCAGAACGATGCCTTAAAGGGAGATTTTGCAGGAAAAGGATCGTGATTATTTTTTGTATTGATTGTGAGTGAGCAAGACGAGAATGAGACACGTGCAAAGCGGTTTCTACATTACCAACCTGTTACCGACTGATGGTAATGCAGATTTCTTCGTCGATAAAACTTTTGCAGATCGCTGCTCGAAATGCACACGAGGAATTTATTGATTTATTAACTGATTAGCGAGTTGAATTGGAGAGAAACTTAATTAAAATACAAATCAAACGGTGTTAGGCAAATAATCGTTTCAATAATGTTGGTTGACAAAAAAATTCCGAAGCTATTTTCGCAAATTCTGCACATCTATTTACCATTTTTGTTAAACGTATGTTGTTTGAAAATAAAATAAAAATAAAAAATGAATAAAATACAAATACGCAATTTTTGTTACAAATAGATGACTGATAATAGCAGAAATAAAAACAATTGTAGAACGCTTCGGGCAATACAAATTTATAAAAATCAATTTCCAATGTATATTTCATGCTCGAAACAATTTTAGGAATGAAAAATTTAATCATTGATAATGGGAGTAAAAATATCTCTGCGTGTGTGGCCATCGGTTACCACGATTCGCCGATAGAGGCGCCCCAGTCGTTCGGATAGTCTAGCACGTGATCGAGTCTCCTCGGATGAGATTTTTTTTTTCACGGAAAATTGTTTTTTCTCATTATTTAGTTTGTTCTCGTTTAACTGGGTGAAATTTTGGGCTATAAACGTTGATCAACGAATTGTTTATTACAAGGAGATTGCGAATTGGGTCAATATTGTAACTTATGAGGACGATTCGAAACTATAATGTCAGCTGGGAGTGTGGCGGCTCCTGTAATCCGGCTACTCGGAGGCTAGTTGTCGTGGAGGATCTGAGGTCGGGGGTCACTGCTGGTGCGGGATCCACGTCGACTGGGCGTCCGCACTAAGCTCGCCATCAATATGGGCACCCTGGAGGAATCCGGGGTGGCCAGGTTAGCTAAGGAGAGGCGAACCGGGCCAGAGGGGGAACCCAGCAGCCAAAAGTCTCCGTGGCGGGCAGTAGTGGGATCGCGCCCGGGAGTGGGACCGCATCGGCAGCCTGGTCAATATGATACGACCGATAACTTTTTTTTTCATTTTTTTCAATTTTCCCATTATCCCAACACGTTTCACAGTCGTTTGCAACAATTTTTCGATTTTTTCGACAAGGTTTGTGTCGAATTAATTTTTATTATTATTATGATTATCGGAGGTGCTCTCCGGGAAGTCTAGCGGTAGGCGCGAGAACCGCTGCGAAGAGTGGGGATATCGACTCGTACTGTCTGAAACTCTGAACCGACGAGCACAGCTGGCGAGTACGAATGAAACAAAAATTTTTAATAACAAATTATCAAACAATTCGGACTGAAAATCTTTTTCTAATTTATATTTCGCATTGCCAGATTTTTAATAATTTTTTATTGTGCAGGTTATTCTTTTTTTGGGGTTATCACTGTTTTTTTCTCACTGAATACGAAATTATCAGTGATTTTTCCAAAAACTCGAAATTCTTATGAATTTTGATTAAAAAATTTTTTTTCTAGTTTTTTTTTCCTATTTCTCATGAATATATTTTTTTTCGAGGAATTTTCTGCGTGCTTTGTAATCAACGATGAATTTCCTATCGAAAGAACGTTTGATGAGGTTAAAAATGGAAAATTTTTTTTGCTCATTTTTCGACGATTTTTGAAAAACCTCAAAATAGAAAAACTTCAAGTGGTCATAACTTTACTTTGGTTTGACCGATCCTAAATCTTTTTTTCGTAGGCAAACTTGGTCACTAAACTTAGAGAATGCCGTTTGGTTCATTCCGATAACTCAATTTTTGTAGAAATGGGAGGAGTTTGAAAATCGCAGAAAAAAATAGAAAGGGGTATGTATGCAAAAATTTGCAAAAATCGATGGTCTGACTAAAAAAATCTGCCAAAAATCGAAAAATGGTCACATTCAAATGAACCAAGTGGCATTTTGAAGCTTCAACAATCGCGAAGAGAATGAGCTTAAGTTGAAGTCGATATCGTATTTAAAAAATAAAATACAGTCATTTTAGTGAACACATTCAATTTTCACCAAAATGCGAAATTTTTTTTTAAATTAATTTTTTTAAACCTCATGTCGATGTATTTTATTCCCTTGAACACGAATCTACCAATAGTTTTCTCGAAAAAAAAAAATTTCAAACGAATTTTCATCAAAAACACTTTTGCTCAATCTTGGCCCCATTTTCAGAAACCTCAAAATAGCGAAATTTCAACTGCTCATAACTTTACTTCGATTTAACCGCTTTTGAAATTTCTTTTTCGTACGCGAACGTTGTGACTAAACTTAGAGAATGCCGTTTGGTTCATTCGGATAACTAAACTTTTGTAGAAATGGGAGCAGTTTAAAAATTGCTCAAAAAAACAGAAAGCTTTCAAAAATTTGCAAAAATCGTTGGTCGAACTTTAAAAATATGCCAAAAATCGAAAAATGGTCGGATTCAAATGAACTAAACGGCATTAAACGATTGCAAAGAGAATGAGCGCCGAATCAAACCGAAATTCTATCTAGAAAAAAAGTTAAAGCCATTTTGGTGAACGGATTCAATTTGAGCGAAAATGCAAAAAAGAAAATTTTGATTAATTTTTTTAAAGCTTTATATCGATGTATATTCCTCCCTTGAATACGGATCTACCAATAATTTTTGCGAAAACTCAAAATTTCACGAATCCCAATAAAAAAAACCTTTATTCCAAATTTTCCTTACTTTTTTTTTTTTTTTCATGAATAAATTTTCTATCGACAAAAACTCTGCATGATAAGCAATCAGCGGCAAATTTCCCATTAAAATATGGTTTGAAAAAAATAAAAAAATAAAATAATAAAAAAATAAAATAATAAAATAATAAAAAATTAAAGTAGCTTCTTCTAAATTGTTGGTATGAACCGTGCAAGCTACGTCTTCTTCCTCTCCTCTATTAAGAGTTTTTTTTTTAATATGTCGGCCACTAGAAAATTGAGGGTGAAATAAAAAAGGCCTCGAACTTTTAGTTCTCCGAATGTCCGCTAGGATCATTTTGTTTCTCCATCTCCTTTGAACGGTTTCCCTTGGTTTATGGCAACGCGTCATTAATTCAGAGCTTCCTTCACCTTAATGCGATAAAAAAAGAATGAAAGAGAAGCTCCTCGAATGCGTGCTACTGAACACCGTGGTAATATATTATTCGTTCGAAGTAAAGTTACATGAACCCCGCGACCAATGAGGTAAAATGGAAAAAGGCCGTGTTAAAATGTACGTTTCACTTTTTTTCTTCTTTATTACATCGTAAAACTCGTAAAAAGGGCGAACGAGAATTTTTACGATCGTAACGAAAAAATCCTCGCATTCGTACAGTTTCTCTTTTTTTTTCCTACCCCAGTATACTACATCCCACTTCCGGTTTGAGCTTTTTTTTGTCCCTGGGGAAAGAATCATTTACGAGATGGATCACTCGAGGGAAAGTGTAACACGTCGCTGATCGGAGAGGACATTTAAAACTCGAAACGGAGACTCAGGGATATTGAATTTTTATAGTGCACCTTCGCCATTTCAATAAATAATAATTACGAACTTTTATTGCCGATTCGACGGTACGGATCTTGGCATATCGAATATTTGATGAAAATAAACATTTTCATACTCCATCTTTTCTCCATAATCCCGCAAAATGAATCACCAAAAATACCCCTAGTGAAATGTCCAACAAATTTTTATGCTTACATCGCCAAATTTTTCAAAATTTTATTACCTTTTTTTAAATTTAATTTTTATTTTTGAATCGAGTCTTCTCTTGATGAGCAAAAAAAAAAGAATAGAATTAATTCATCGCAAGTATGAGTAAAAATAAAAAAATATAAAATATACTAAAATATATAGATGAGATATTCCCGCTCAACTCAACCACTTTTACATGTTGTATTTTTTTATTTGGCTCAAACTTTTTTCTATTATTGTACCTATTTATCGAACTTTACTTGATTTTTTTCAAATTCTTTTACCCATGCATTTACAAGATATGATTTTTTGTTGAAATTCGATGATTTTTTTTTCAAATGCTTGTAACTTTGCGGAAAATGGACCAAATCAAGCTTTTTCTTTTAAATGTTCGTTTTTGAGTGCACTTTTTGATAAAAAAATATTAAAAATTTAACCTTATTCATCTTCTATATCGTTTTACCGCTTGAAGCAAACAATTGTTAATTTCAAAAGGGCGGACACTTTCAATTTTTTTCAACAAATTTGCTAAGAAACTTTGACTTTTTAAACTATTTTTAACGCTAGGCTGATCTTGGGCAGATTTTTCCTTATATTTTTTTCATAATTTAAAATCATTTTTTTCCATCAAAAGCAAAAAAACGTTTTTTTCAAAAACGTGTATGGGACACGTTTAATTTTTTCAAAAAATTTGCTAGGAAACTGTGACTATTTCGCCCATCTTTAATGCTAGTTTAATCGTGAGCAGATTTTTCCTTCTATTTTGTTCATAATTAAAAACAATTTTTTTTCATCACAAGCAGAGAAGCGTTCTTTTCAAAAGGGATACGTTTAATTTTTATTTTATTTGCAAGGAAACTTTGACTATTTTTACTATTTTTAAGACCAGTTTCATCGTGGGGACATTTTTCCTTATATTTTTTTCATGATTAAAATATCATGATATCTAAAAAAATATTTAAAATTTTTGACATTTCATCAAAAGGTTGGTAATGAAACTTTCATTTAAAAGTTATGTTTCATTAAAAATTTCATAATTTCAGTAGTGAGCTATTAAAAAAATATAATGATTAAGTTAAATATATGATGGAACAACATAACTTCTTCATCGAAATCGATCAGTTTAAGAGCAAAAAATAATTATTCGAATTATTCAAATAATAATTTTATTATTATTAATTATTATTTTATTTCATTAATAAAATAATTATTCGAATTATTTGAATAATTATTTTTTGCTCTTAAACTGATCGATTTCGATTAAGGTGTTCTATCATAATATTTTTTAATTCGAATTATTCTTATAATTCGAATTCCGCTATTCGATTCGGTCCGATTCGAATGCTATTTGCACGCCCCTACAATATTAGTTTTAGTGATTGGCATATCTTTGTCCAGAGTAAAGATGGAGGAAGGGACGAGGACGTTTGCAACTATTTCCTGTAGCACGTGCCAGTCAGAAACTTAATCTTTGGAGTTGGTTGGTCGGCAGTTGGGGGAGGGGGATTGTCCTACATGCGGCACGGTAGAAAAGGAAGAGGGTGGCCGGGGAGGGGGGGGGGGTGAAAACGTGTACACGCTAAACTCACGAGATCCTTATAATTGGCAGGCCCTCGTTCCTACTGTCAGATGCGCCCAAGTGGAGCAGTCTTCGCACACCGCATCCCCCGTATCCCATCCCCAAGTTATATAACACGGTGGATAACGAGGCACATACGTGCTATAGCCACGTACAATGCACCCTTGTATTCGGGGGTTGGTATTGCAAAACAGCGAGAACGACCGAGAACCAGGAAATATGGTAGCGTGCTCGTCAAGAACGAACGGACGTACTGTTAACGGTAATACAACCCCTTCCCTTAAACCCTCACAGCCACCCTCAGAAGTTCAAGTAAAACTCTTGCAACACATTTTGTGTATGTATTAGGGCGGTTCTTATTTAGGGCTCGAACGAATTTTTTATCAGACGCTCCCCCAAATCGACTCCACATAATTTAAAAACAATACCTTAATTTTATCAGATTTTTATCTAGATTCCAACCCCTCCCACCAAGAGGGTAGATTTCCTCATCTGAAATTTTTACGTTCTGTTAACGGTAATACAACCCCTTCCCTTAAACCCTCACAGCCACCCTCAGAAGTTCAAGTAAAACTCTTGCAACACATGTTGTATATATATTAGGGTGGTTCTTATTTAGGGTTCGAACGAATTTTTTATCAGACGCTCCCCCAAATCGACTCCAAATAATTTAAAAACAATACCTTAATTTTATCAAATTTTTATCTTAATTAGGGTATTGTTTTTGAATTATTTGGAGTTGATTTGGGGGGCGTTTGATAAAAAATTCGCCCGAGCCCTATATAAGAACCACCCTAATATATATATACATATATGGAAATATATTTAACTGATGAGAGATATTATGATAGTTGTTAGACTTGTTCGACTCTCGTTGTCTTTTTCTCTATGCATGTAACTTTTCTTGGCAAAGAACAAAGTTTACATATTATCATGCCGAGTAAACTTTGCATCGGTTGTCATGCAAATTCTGTCATTATTATCAGACACTCGGTATTCAAATCATAAAAAGGTAAATTATAAAAATTGATATTACAGTTACGTTCAAGTCGGTACTCTGGTCATTTTGAGAATTTTGTTGAGCTCGATAAAAAAACAAAATATCTTTAGCATTCTTTTTTTTACAACATATTTATTAATATTTTTACAATAAACAAACATTTTTGCGAGAAAAAAAATTAAAATTAAATCAGTTATAAGTTCGTAAAGTTGGGCTTACACGATTGCAACCTTTCTAGTCATCCGATACAAGATTTAAAAAAAGATTCTTAATTAGTAAGAATATTGACATAACCGCCTTTGCTTCAGAGAAAGCGGGAAAAAAAAAATTCGCAAAATGGCGACTGTCTGAATAAAAAAAGGTGCTTTTAATACTTTTTTTTCATAGTTTTTAATTTTTTTTACAATAGTAAAAATAATAATTTCGATAGAAAAGTAGTAAGAGCGATAGAGAGTTGTACATTGAAGATTGGTAAAAAATTTGAAGTAAATCGTTTGATAGTCAGCCGTGTTGAGAAAAGTAGTTTTAAGAAAAACGTCTACAGTCATAGTTTTCCTCCGACGTGACGGCGTAGTTGTGGCTTCACTAAAATAGCTGTAACTCCGAAAATTATTGGAATTGAAAAATTTTCTTTCGAGGATATATTCTTAAGGGTCAAAAATTTAATACCATGCAAAAAAAAATTATTATCTCGAAATTCTGGAGTCGAATACTCCCTTAATGATTTTTCGATAAATTTCAATGATTTATTTAATCTAGGGTGTAGAATTATTCCCGTTGAATAAATTCAATTCAATTCAATCTCTCTTGAATTTGTGTTGTAAACACGATTTGTTATTTTTCTGCCATTCTCGACGAAATTGTTGTTAAATTCAACTGCCTGAAAAAAGTTAATTACTTTTCGGGTGAAATGCCCTTTCCGATTTATTTGAACTTTCGTGTTTGGCAAATCGACAATTTGAAATATTAAATTCTCGATTGGCGAGCATTGGAGATCGTTTTGGGTCTGCATGAAAACCAATAAAGTCGTTGAATCGGGTTGTATATTTCTCGTGTATCAAGTGTCGCGGTCCGATTGACTGTCCTGTCAAACCCTAGTAATTAACGGACGTTAATTGCCACACAAACACACACACGCGCGCGCGCACACGCACGCACACGCGCACACACATACACACACACGCACGCACGAACATGCACACACACACTCACACACGCGCGCGCACACACACACACACACAAATATGTATATTTATATATGTGACGATATCGTCCACATGAAATCTTGGCTGAATGGATATTGCAGGACGATTTGACAGTGTCCCTTGGCGCGATACGCGAGCAATGATCTCACGGATGAACAGGGATACATAGTGATAGGATGGAATATTAGATATAGCGACGAGCGATTGCATATTTCATCCTCGCACGCGTAAGGGCGTAAGTGAGCACATAGTCACACAACGCCATTTTGTTTATCAGCAGCCGAAACACTCGTTGTCTTGGTCTTCCATTCTCTGGATATCCACCACACGTGAATGATTCTGGATCTATTGAGAAAAACCTGTTAATATTGTTCGAGAATTGTGGTTCTCAAATCTAGGTTTTCAAAATAACGTTCTAAAATTTTTTAATTCCACGATTTTGTCGATAATTATGAATTATGTTTATGAATTTCAAAAGAGAAATAACCAGTGTTAGCAGAAGTCAACAAAAACTCAAATTTTTATTTTTTTATTTTTAAACTCTTTTTTTGAATTTTTTAAACTCTCAAATAAAGTTGAAAAAAAGTTCTAGCTTTTGTTTCAAAGAAAATGTAATTTTTAATGTGGTGTTGCTAGCTTAAAGTTAACAAAAATTACACTCCTTTTTTATTTCCATAGTTAGACGCATAATTCGGGTCCCTGAATTTAAGGCTATTTTAGAGTTTTCAAATAAAGTTAAAATAAAAATTCTAAGCTCTTTATGTTTCAAAGAAGATCGAATTTTTAATGTGGTGTTGCTATAGCTTAAAGTTAACAAAAATGTGGTGTTTTTAATTTTTAATGTGGTGTTGCTAGCTTCAAGTTAACAAAAATTAGCGCTCCTTTTTATTTCCATGGCTAGACGCATCGTTCCGGTCCCTGAATTTAAGGCGATTTTTGAGTTCGGAACTACAGTTGAAAAAAAATCCAAGCTCCTTTTGTTTTGAAGGAAATCGAATTTTTAATGTGGTGTTGCTAGCTTCAAGTTAACAAAAATCAGCGCTTCTTTTTTATTTCTATAGCTAGACGCATCGTTCCGGTCCCTGAATTTAAGGCTATTTTTGAGTTCGGAAATACAGTTGAAAAAAAAACCTAAGCTCTTCTTGTTTCGAAGGAAATCGAATTTTCAATGTTTTTTTAAATTTAATTTTAATTTTAATTTAATTGCTAACTTCAAGTTAACAATAATTAGCGCTCCATAGTTCCAATTAGTTTTTATCTAAATAACAATAATTTCGCCATCAAAGCAGAAAAATCTGAAAAATTTCCTATAAGTTCAACATTAACCTTGAATAACTTTTGAAGGAGTGAGTTTATCGAAAAATCACAAGAGACCTTTTTCGTAGAGCGTTCAATTTCTTACAAAAATATGTATTTCCCATTGCTATATATTTACTTGTTTCGGAGAAAAAAAATTGAATGTAAAACGTGGAAAAATCCCATGTTATTTAAACGGGAAATATCTGTGGGCAAAGTTTAATGTGAATATTGAGGGCTTTTTTTGGTCTGATATTTTTTGTTAGATCATAAACTAAAAATTTGGGGGGCGCTAGAAAAAAAAACCAACTTGGTAAATAACGGACAGCCTACTATACAGTCTAGTACTTTTTTTGTACATTTCTTCATGAATTATTACATAATTTTTTCCTGTGAATAATTATCGGGAATTAATCGATCTACGATGATCGCAAGGAGTTTCTGCCATATCGTAAAATGACGATATCGCCACGATCGAGTTTCAGCGAGACCTGTTGCCCGCCAGATCGCACTCCTATCGCTTCTCCGAGGCTCGGAGATACGTGATTTCTCGTCTGTGGGGCTGTGAATGCCGGCCATTGCGCTCTTGATGAACGAGCCGCGTATCACGAGCATTATCGTCGTTTCTATCATGTACATGAATCCCTTTCGCGATAAATGTGTAACCAAGCACGTTATCCTCAATTGCATGACCATAATGTGTCGAGAATATAATGAGCTTCCCTTGGAACTCGCCACACGAGCGAATACGATGAAGATATCGGACTTGATCAAAGATTATTCAATCACTAAACAATTATCAACGCATTAAGATAAACAAATTCATATATCAACAACACAATAATATTTTTATTTAATTCTAAACGCTTTTTCAAAATTATCGATCAGGGTTGCAAATAATGCATTATTTTTTTTAATGCATTTCCATTTTCATTAACCATTAAATGTTAATGGTTAATGAAAGTGCAATTGCATTTAAAAAAAGTAATGCATTATTTGCAACCCTGCCCATTACAATGTAGTGTGTGATAGAAAAAATTTCCATTACCCATTGTAATGTAATGTGTAATGGACAAAACTTTGATTGCAATTTTGGGAATGGAAAAATATAGATGAATAAATTATTGCAGTTTTGCACTACATTTTATTGACTCAGGATTTAGATTTTTAGAATTATAATATTGATGCTTTTTAGAATTTAAGGTGGAAATCTAAGTCCTAAGTCAATAAAATGTAATGCAAAATTGCAATAATTTATTCATCTATATTTTTCCATTCCCAAAATTGCAATCAAAGTTTTGTCCATTACACATTACATTGCAATAATAATATGGAGGCTTTTTATAATTATAATATAGATGTTTTTTAGAATTTAAGGTACCTGAAAATCTAAGTCCTAAGTCAATAAAATGTAATGCAAAATTGCAATAATTTGTTCATCTATATTTTTCCATTCCCAAAATTGCAATCAAAGTTTTGTCCATTACACATTACATTGCAATGGGTAATGGACATTTTTTCTGTTACACACTGCATTATAATTGGCAGTGTTGCAAATAATGCATTACTTTTTTTAATGCAATTGCATTTTTATTAACCATTAACATTTAATGGTTAATGGAAATAATTTTCATTAACCATTAACCATTATATTTTAATGGTTAATGAACATAATTTCCATTAACCATTAAATTTTAACGGTTACTGAAAATAATTTCCATTATAACCATTAAATTTTAATGATCGATAAAAATAATTTCCATTTACCATTAACCGTGAAATTTTAATGGTGAATGAAAATAATTTCCAATATTGGGCCAATATTGGGCAGATTTCTTTTACGAAGCTTTCGTTGCAAATTAAGGAAATATTGTCGAATATATATGATGAAAAAAACATAAAACTTTTAATTGAGTTTTTTTTATTACCTCGTGAAATTGCACGATCTTTGCAACTAAAAAGAGAACACAGAACAAGATATGGAAATATAGAAACTCGAGCTTTGAGCTTTTCAGGCAAGTTTTACTGTTTATTGCAACGATCCTCTTCATATGTGTGTGCGTATCCTCCTCGAGGATTCCGTCCCCCGAGTACCTCGGTTTTGCGGTCAGACCGAAAACGGCTCGCAGGTGTCCGAACTGCGTTATACGACCGCAACGAGAGCCAACGATGAATCATTGAAGCTCTCGTGGCTCTTCTCCGTCCTCATATCATGGAAATCTATATTCATTCGTTGGATACGAATAATTCCTCCAGAAATTGACCATTTTGGTATTGAGATTTTTCACATCTGATTCAACGGTACGAGCTTAAATTTCATTAAAAAAAAAAAAACAAAAAAAAAAACAATTTTTTGCCCATTCCTATGATTTTGAGAATCGATGATCGATTTAGCCAGGATTGAGGATTTATTTTCAAGAGTTCAATTTCGGAAATTACATCACATTTCGGTCGAACCTCCATTCTTTTATTTGGTCAACAATTTTTTTTCAAAAATGTCTTCACTAGCGTCAGTAAAAAAATTGTGAAACACCCATATTAAAAAATGCCTTATTTCACAGGTTCTAAAATTTTTTTTCATTGTGAATTGTGAGTCATTTTATCGATGTTCAATATCAGAATGATGAAGTAATAATGAAGAAATTTCAGATATTTTTTTCCATTCAAAAAAACCATTTTTTTTTTGCCCACATCAATCATTTTGAGCATCGATGATCGATTTAGCAAAGATTAGCAATTTATTTTCAATCACACATTGAAAGGCTGGAAATATTCGACTAAGAATCGAGGAAGGGTTCAATTTCGGAAGCTCGACTTATTTCCCTCGAACGCTCATTTTTCTATTTTTTTTTACAATTTTTTTGAAAAAATTCCGCACTGAAAGTCAGCAGTAAAATTGGAAAACACATAGTAGAATTTCCTCATAGCATAGGATGTAATATATTTTTTTATTATAGCTTTAAGATTTATTTTTGTTTAATTTTGGAAAACAAAAAATAATAACTTAAAAATTGAATAAATAAAATTATGGGGATTTGACGTTGGCAAATTCGGCCTGAAATTCTTCGTATATATTTATGTACGTTGGGGATGTAATATTTGTGTACACGGTGAACAGTGCTTCGATATTGCCATGGCGTGTACTTCGTGTACTCCATATTTGTGCTTGCATATATATGGGGCATTCCACGTCAAATCACGTGGTCATCGGCTTGACCCCCTCGAATTTTGATGTCCAATGAATTGTGGGTTTCGTTCGGCCCAAAATATGACCTCAAATTTTTAGAAATTTTTATTACATTTTTTAGGGGTTCCCCGAGCTAAAAAAACATTAAATTGAGGGAAAACATAAAGAAGGCCCTTTTTCAAATTAATGAAATTTTGTTCACAGAAACTAGGGCCCGAAACAGATATTTTCGTCATAGTTCGATAATGGGTCAAAAATGAATACTTTTTTTTCTTTTATTTTAATTTATTTCTTTAAATAATTTTTTATTTTGATTGTTCCTTGTAGTGAGAATAACAACAATAAAAATATTTTTCTAGTGAAACTTGATATTTTTTTCTTGTCTTAAGAGTGAAACGACAACATTTTTCGAAAATTTATCAACCTCAACGACCTGAAATAAAACGAATAATTTAAAAAAAAATAGTAATTATTTTTTGCCCATTATCAAACTATGACAAAAATATCTGTTTCGGGCCCTAGATTCTGTGAACAAAATTTCATTAATTTGAAAAAGGGCCTTCTACATGTTTTCCCTCAATTTAATGATTTCTTAGCTCAGGGAACCCCTAGAAAGTGAAATAAAAATTTCTAAAAATTTGAGGTCATATTTTGGACCAAACGAAATCCACAATTCATTGGACATCAAAATCCGAGGAGGTCAGGCCGATGACCGCGTGATTTGACGTGGAATGCCCCATATATATCTATATACTTTGCTGGGTATTCAAGAGCGACACGTTCACTCGAACCGACCATAAATTTTGCCGATCGGATAGTATCACCGTATCTTCTCCATGCTCGTGCGTGTATAGAAATTATTCCCAAAAATATGGAGCACCTTAATTCGTCAGTCTGTAAAATTCATCGCAATAGTACGAATCGAATTTATCGGGGTTACGTCTTTTCCGGCAACTGTTGCGTCCCAAAATTCTAGCATTCAAATATATTCACCTTTTTTCTACAACACTTTTTCAACACATTTTTAATTATTTTTCTAAATTAATTTAGTTAATTTTAAGTTAATCGGATTAATAATCTTTTTTCAAATTTTAGTGTCCTTTTTGAAACCGTCTTTAAAGGGTGGGGGTCGAAAAGCCGACTAACCAATATTTCGAACGACCGAAATCCCGAATCTTACGATTACGAGCGTTAGAATAACGAAGCGCCGAAATCCCGATCGCCAGAAAAGAGAAAGTCGAGAGAGCCGCCCCATGCGTAAGAGAGAGAGGAGGCGCATCTCTCTCTCTCTTACGCATGGGGCGGCTCTCTCCGCTTTCGCTTTTCTGGCGTTCGGAATTTCGGCGCTTCGTTATTCGAACGCTCGTAATCGTGAAATTCGGGATTTCGGCCGTTCGAAATATTGGTTAGTCGACTCTTCGACCCCCACCCAATTTTTGGACTTTGAATTGACGTTTCGGTGGAAAAAAATCAGATTTAATGGATTTAATGGATTATTGCTTTATTTTCGATTGTGAAACAAAGAAATTTATGTACCCTTAAGGCCCTTGATCCCCGTAGGACCGATTTTACGATCACAAAAATCGTGGGAAGAAAATGAGAAGTTCACAAAGACTTTAGGAAGAATTTACCTACCCTTGTAATATTTCGCCGAGCCTCGGGGGTTGCATTTTCAAGGCAACTGAGCCACACTTTGTATTGGCATATCATGAAATATTGCAACTCTCAGCCATACCTCTGGCCGCTATCTCGCATCCCCAGTCCCCTCTTCGTCATTTCGTATCGCTTGCATTAAATTCACCAACCCTTTCGTTTCAACGTAAAACCCTCTCTTGTTTGACGTTCTTTGCATTTTTCCAATTATCTGATAATTTTTTTTACGTTCAACGATGAAAATTTTCTCGAGCTACGACGAAAAAGAAAACGTGGAAAGCTCTTTTTTCTCTCATTTCACGTGCAAGCTTATTGAGCTTTTACAAAAGAGAGAGAGGGATGACGACGAAACTCCTTCAAATTTGGCTCGACTTTTTATGAGAGTGGAACTTTTTGATGGAACAATATTTCATGAAATTTTTAAAGGGTTGTAAAATAAATTTTTTTACTTCAGAGTGGGTTATTCGAAATTTTGAATTTTTGGGAATTTTAATAATATATTTTAATTATTCAATAATTTTTATTGTTATTATTTTTATCGTATCGACATATAAAAAAAGGGCTTAAGTAGCCCTACAAATTCTGCTCAGAAATTTTTTTTTCCTAAAATGGTGTCAGTTACAAAATTGAAAAAAAATTGAAAAATCAGTTTCGGGCCAAATATAGTCATGCGATATATCAAAACAAAGGGTTCAATTAGCCTTACATATTCTACTTAGATATTTTTCTTTATTTTTATTTTGGCAAAAAATTCGCCATCTGGTTTTCGGTTTCTTCTTTTCCAACGCTTTTAGTTGTTTCTCGTCCATTTATCGGCGTCTAATTTCGAGGCAAGATCGCTAACAGACTTTGTCACTGGCTCGTGTCACGGATATTCTATTATACATATATAACGTTTTCTCGTTGCCGGAGTTTGAGGGACAGCTGCTCGTCCGATAATCGAACAGACATAATATTCCAACTCGGAGATCTGCCAAGCAGTCTCCCTCTCTCTCTCTCTCTCTCTTTTGTCTTGTTGAATATATGGGACATCTCAACTTAGTTAAAAACACCCTCACCAATTTTTTATAAATTTTCTATTTCAAAATAAATTTTCAAGATTTCATTTAAAAAAATTCTTCACCGATCCAAAGATTTTTTGAAAAATAGAAACTGTTCAATAACTTTGAAATATCGTTGTATCGATGCAATAGATATTGCAAAAAAATTATCATTGAGTGACGTTGAGGGAAGTAATATTTTTGAAAAAAAAACTGAATATTTTTCAAGATTATTTTTATTCGAAATTTTTTGAAAAAAGTCAATTTCACGTGGAACGACTCGTATTTATGAGTTTGTGAGTTGCCACTCCCGACGAGTATATCCCCTTGGTGAATTGAACCAAGACCGAGGGACACGGGATCCGCACGATGTGGAAGTGTCACTTAGAGAAGACACGACGAGATCTCTGCAATCCTCAGAGGGCTATAAAACGCTGCATATATATTCATATCGCCTATATACTCGTGGCTATTCACTATATGCGCAATGAATTCCTGTAGATAAATATTATATCAAATATGGTATATTCCGCGATAAATTAAATTTTATTATCAACATATTTTTTATATTCTCTTAAAGAATTTTTTATATTCTCATCAAGTGTGTCTGATTTTTTATCTATTTAGCTAGAATCTCCTGAAAATCTAAATAACCAAATATGTAAATACCAAAATATCTAAATATTAAAATATCCAACTATCTAAATATCTAAATATCTAAATATCTGAATATTTAAATACCTAAAAATCTAAATATCTAAAAATCTAAATATCTAAATACCTAAATATCCGAATATTTAAATTTCGAAAATATTCAAGAAACACTATGCAAAACTAATAAAGTATATGTTTTTGAGAAACCGTCTCCACTGACTCAAAAAATAACGTTTTTAGAAAAAAGCAATAGGAATTTCCGCAAGCTCACTCCTCTAGACTTTTACTTCGATTGACTTGCACCTTTTGGAAAATATTCTAGACACATTGTATCAGATAAAAAATTTCAAAAAGTTAATTTCCTAAAATTGTTGAACCACGCAACCCCTTAAAAAAGCTCCCTTCTCGCTCGATCAAAAGCATCCCTGCATGGAAAATCGTGCCCTTTTGGGCAAAATACCTCGTATATCATATATTTGACGTACTAATGTATTGTACGTACGTTCAATACATAATATATATTCATAAATACATACATGAGAGTGCCAAGGCTCCATCTGCGTTTCTCAAATTCGGAAGACGTTTTGTATATCTCTCTGTGTCGTCGGGGTCTCCTCGATTCATCTTGGATGAGGATTATCGAGCTTCGAGAGACGCTTTTCTCGCGCACAAAGCCACGAGGAAACTCCTCGGGAAGCTCGTTAAAGCACGAGTACGGAAACCAATTCACCGTTTGTCCTCCCTCAGCCCTCCCTTCCCCTCTTAAGATGATGATACCACTCGGAAAAAAAAGTAAAAAAAATCCTGAAATTCCTCACACCGACTTTTAACCCTCATTCTCAAAGATCCAACGAGTCGTGATAACATTTTTTTACCACGACGTTGTACCTTATTTTTCGCCGGAAAGAAAAGAGACTCCAATCGGGGCTCATCGAGGTTTCACAGAGAGAATCGTAAATTCGAAGATTCCCGCGATAATGAAAAATAATTGAAAGCATGAAGGGAGGAACAATTGTCTGGCACATTCGCGAATTATTCGTGACCAAAAAGTAGCGTTTTTGAAGGGAAAAAATTCCCACTAAGACATATTCGTCTGTTCTCCTCTTTTCTCGTGAGGATTTACATCCCTCGAAGAATTCGTGAAAATCAATGATTCGCGAGGGTTGAAAAGAAAAGAGAAGAAATCGATGGTTTCTCAATTTGAATTATGGAAATATTTGAAAGCGGACCGTATGCGAAACCATTGTTTTTTTTCTCAGAGACAAGACACTCCCTTAAGGAAGTCCATGTGCCCTTCTTCCATTAGGATATTCGTCCCTCGAGAGATTTGAAGAGAAAAGCTGTTCAGGAGAAACAGAATGGTGGAGAGATAAAATCACGTTTCGGCTTCATTTCCTGATTTTGTAAATTATTTTTGCAATTTGTTTTTGGACTCTATTTTGAAAACAGCTGTTTTTCGCCTTTTTTTCTCCTCTTTTCAGGTGCACCCATCTTCTGGAGGAATTTTTTTAAATACATTTTTACGATTGGATTCATAAAGGGAAAAGTTTGAGCTTCAATTTCCTTTTTTTTAAACCTTTTAGCGATTTTTTTTTTCAAAGTTATTCTGTTTTTTGTGAAACAAAGAAGAAATTTGGAAAATCCCATATAACACGAAAACAAAGAGAATTCATGAAAAACTGCCCTATGGCAAAAGTTGAGTCTGTGTTTGTCGAGTGCAGAGGAATTTTTTCAGATTTTTTTCCGAATTTTTTTTTTCTCATTTTCTGGGTCAGAGCTCAGATCATTCAATTACAATAACTCGAGAACTATGGGATTATTGATAAAATTTCAAGAAGGAAAAATACTTTATTTTACCATTTCCAACACATTGGAATTTTTTTTCAAATTTTTTTCCCACATTTTTTTTCCAGCCCGAACACGAGGAAAAAAATTTTTGAAAGGAAATCTGAAAAAATTCCTCTGAACCCAACGGAAACAGACGCAACTTTTTTGTTATCTTAAAGTTTTTCATGAATCCTCTTTGTTTTCGTGTTATACGGTATTTTTCGAATTTCCTCTTTTTTCACAAAAGACGGAATAACTTTGGGGAAAAAAATCGCTCAAAGTTTGAAAAAAAAGGAAATTGAAACTCAAACTTTCCTCTTTATGAATCCAATCGTAAAAATCTATTTTAAAAAATTCCTCTCAAAGATGGGTGCACCTGAAGAGAGGGTGAAAAGGGCGAAAAAGAGCTGTTTTCAAAATAGAGTCCAAATCTGAAAACAATTTGTAAAAATAATTTAAAAAACAGGAAATAAAGCCAAATCCTTCCCCTTCAAAATGCCCTTTGTTACATTAGTCTACGTTGACTTTCGACGAAATGGCATAAAAAAACCTTCCAGACCTTTTTTGAAGTTTTGTCCGGAAACTTTTGGCCGGTAGTGTACATTCCATATATATTATATATTTGTGTGGGCCGTTCATACATAAGTTGATCAATCTTCATTGAACTCCCGAGGGTCTTCAACCGTAGCGACAATCCATTCGAGACTTGTTCGCTGTCTGAATCTGGAGAAATAACACAGAGGCGTTACTCCTGGGATATATCCAAAACAATTTAAGGGGGGAAACCCATATAAATGGTCGAAGATGACGCGGGATTTCGGGATTTTTTTCCAGCGCAACTACTGGACCAATCGTTTTCAACTTTGGAGGCTATTTTATTGTACATTCGAAGACTTGAAAAACATTTTTTCAAATCGAAAATAAGTATTCATCAGCAGCCTGCAACCAATCGCTGCTGAACGAATTTTTCCCGCGATGTCGAATTGCGGCAGTTGTAGTTTTTTTGTTTATCATCCGAAACAAAAAAATCAGAAATCATTACATTCTATATGAAAGTACGCTGTCGATAAACCAAGAAAAAGTTTCAAAAGTTGAATATTGTAATAATGGCGGCACTCAGAGAAAAAAGATCGCAGAGAAGTTTC
Source organism: Alloplasta piceator (assembly GCA_946863875.1). NCBI lineage: Eukaryota > Metazoa > Arthropoda > Insecta > Hymenoptera > Ichneumonidae > Alloplasta > Alloplasta piceator. The sequence continues at coordinate 3,223,319 of OX333074.1, forward strand.
CCCCCTTAAGCTCTCTTTTCCTTCCAACTCTAATCCCAATAATACCACATAAATGTTCCATATTGATCAATGTTTCAATTTTCAATTAAATTCCGACAGAATTCTCTCCACGACGAAAATTAACTTCGTCGTGCGGAGACCAAGAATTCAACGAATTCTCGTTGATTGTTTTCTCCAGAAACTCAAGATTCTAAAGTCAGGTGGCAAAATTCACCGCGCTACAACTTAGAGCTCAGTGAGAGGAAAATTCGCCGAGTAAGTTACCGAGTGATCTCTCAAAGCTTCTTCCAACAATTTTCGTCATTCTGTCGAGGCGCGAAAATTCGGTATTTCGCGAGAAATCGCGATACATTCAAGCTGCTCGACGTATTTTCGTCGCACTGTGAATTTATGGTTGAAACGTTGATGGTTCGTAGAGCGGGACGAAGGGACTCGACTGAGAGATTGACAGAGGAATAACGCACGAGTGGAATGGTATGTGCGAGAAGGCAATGCCCGATTTGACTCGTCGTGTCTCAAAAGAGACTAATGGCGGAGAGTGGGAGGAAGAGAGAGGGGGGGGGGAGAGAGGAATGTATATGCACGTTTAATATGCGCGCCATTTTGAGTAATGAGCTCCTCGACGTCAAGTTCGCCGCCGACAGCATCTGTTTGCTTCACTCGGAGCACTCGAGGACTACGATCCTGTATTAACCCCCCCCCCTCTCCCCCTCCCCCACTGCTGTTATATCGCAGTCTCTGTAGTCGCAAAATCCTTTCAGTTTGCAAAAGCGGGTCAACGGGGTTTTGCCTCTTCCCCTCTCGCTCGCTCTCTCTCTCTCTCTCTCTCTCTCTCTCTCTCTCTCTCTCTCTCTTTCTGCACGAGAGAAACAGCGGCGATAAGAGGGTTGCAACGAGTGAAGGATTAATTCAAAGCACAGCCGGTAAACAGCGAACGCGATTGAAAGCTCAATGTGTGTTATAGGTCGAGTTTATTGCACAAGCATCGCTGAACCCCAAAACCCAATAAAGTATGTAGGAAAACACGTTGGATCGTGGATTAAGCCAAAATGGCGGAACTTCGTTGATGGAGCAAGAAATAGGGGTTGTTTGGGTGCCACATATTGTTATAATATTATTACAATTATAATAATTAAGGTAAATGTCCCAATTATTGAACAGCTAAGGATCTGGGAATTGAATTCAGTGAGAAAAAAGTATAAAATTGAGAAAAAAACCATCGCTTTCATGTTCAAATGATACTTTGATATTTTTACTTTCGAAAAATCACCCTTTAAATGATTTTTAAATGATTTCAAATGAAAAAAAAAGAATAACAATGTGAAGCATGCAAATGTCCCAATCATTGAACACTGGAAGTGCCCATGTCCCTAATATTGAACAGGCATGTCCCAGTTATCGAACACTCTCGAGAATTCTTTTTCCGTTTTGAAAATATTATTTTGGGTACAATATTAAGAAATAAAAGAAAAATCTAAGACTTAAATAATCTTCTATTAATCATGTAAAAATACAAAAATATATATTTAGTCTCTTTTGACAGGTTTTTGGTTCATACGCATTTGGTTTATTTTTGCTTCTTAACTCGAACTTTATTTTATTTTTATTTTCAGCTTCCTCGTTTTTATGTTCTGTTTTTGTTTGATTTTGTGGCAGCTTTCTTGTTTTTCGACTGAAATATCGGAGAGCAAAAAATATTGAACATTACATTCGTATTTTTAGGTTACATTTAGGTTATATTTCTTTTTACTTTTCTTTTTATGTTTATTGCATGGAAATACAAATATAAAATATATTTGACGATCTGAGAGTTATTATTGAAAGAATAAAGGTAAGTTTATTCAGGAACTTACAGTTTTTGTTTGAATCCCGATGTTTTGATGGGTTTAATGACGCCATCTTGGAGAATTCGAGTGTTGAATAATTGGGACACACTGCATTTTCTATGTCCCAATGATCGAATACCGTATTTTTTAACAAAAAATAGATTAAAAATTTTTTTTTTTTCAATTGTTATTTGTAAGAAATTTTTATAAATAATTAAATACATGCAGGTGAATGAGAAATAATAAAAATACAAGATAGTGTTCAATAATTGGGACCTGTTCAATAATTGGGACATTTACTTTATAGTATCTATGATATTTATAATTATTATAATTCTTATAATATTAAAACTATCATAATTATTGTAATGTGGAGAGAAAGAGGCCTGCAATTTTGTAAAAGAGACGAGATGATAAAAGCTTCTTTATTGGAGGAATTATTTCGTTTCGTTTCACAAAAAGTTTCACTGCTCTTTCGTAAATTAAGATATATAAATTCGTCAAGTGGCGTTTTAAAGGGATTTCATTTTCGGTGTTTCGGAAATTTTTCGCGATTTTTTTCGAGACCTTTACGCCTTTTGAAAGATTGTCGTTTTTCGGCTTTTTTTTTGCCATTGTAGTTTTGGCACACGACCCATGGACATTTTTTTTCACTGTTTTTCCTATGAAAAACTTGTGGCAGGGAGTATTAGCTTCAATGTAGTTTTTTAAAAAGTTTCGTCCGATTTTTTTTCGCAAAAATATTCAATTGTTCGCAAAAAATGACCGTATTTATCAAATGTAGCGTAACTGACTTTTCGTGAAATCACTAGGAGGGTAAAAAGTTGCATACAATCATTCTCGATTCAATACAATTTTTTCAGATTTTTTTTCAAAAATTTTTTTTCCCTCCTTTTTCCTGTAAACGAGATATTTTTTTTATCTTAAACAATCGGGTCTCTTACCTCATCCACACGGTTTTTTCATCGAAAAACCTCATCTACATAGCTTTTTCATTGAAAAACCCGTGCAGATGAGGTAAGAGAGTCGATTGTTTAAGATTTTTAAAAATCTCGTTGACAGGAAAAATTTTGGAAAAAAAAATGTTGAAAAAAATTCTGAAAAAATTTCATTGAATTCAAAATAATTGTATACAATTTTTAAGTCTTCTAATGATTTCACGAAAATCCAGTAGTTTTGGAGTTACGTTACATTGTCTAAATATGGTCGTTTTTGCGAAAAATTGAATATTTTTGCGAAACAAAATCGTACGAAACTTTAAAAAAAATGAAATTAAAGCTAATACTCCCCGCCACAAGTTTTTCATGGGAAAAACAGTAAAAAAAAAATTCCATGGGACGTGTGCCAAAATTAGAATGCCAAAAAATAAACTGAAAAACGACCATCTTTCAAAAGGCGAACCGGGTTTTAAAAAATCGCAAACATTTTTTGGAAAAATCGAAGTGAAGGTGAATGTGTCCCCTTTAAAACGCCGCTTGGCGAATTGAAATATCTTCATTTTTTTAAGAGCAGTGAAATTTTCCAACGCAAAGTAACTTTACAGAATTGTGAATTCATTTATGATTTTTAAATATATTTTCGAATGAAAATATATTTTAATATATTTTGTTCGAAGATAATAAAAATATAATTCACAATATATTTAATTTCCGTGATAATTTCCGTTATTCCATTATTGTCAATTTCATTGAATCAGTAACCGAGGAAATGCGCGAACTCGAAAATTCGAGTTTGCTAAAAATTCGAGGATTGAGATGCGAGAAAATATATTCTCGTCTATTTTGAGGGATTCTTTGGGAAATGCATCTCACGAGTTGCCACTGTATCTTGAAAAGAAATACAAAAAGTGGCGAGTCTGAGTGTGTCTGTGTTTGTGTGAATGGTTGTTTGAGCGTCGCAGTGCTGCCGATACGTGCTTGAGTTACGGGATACTTGAAAATAAAGAATCGACGATATACAGGCGAAAAATCGTGAGGTCTGATTTTTTTTGTCCCCCACGGTTCCTTCATTTCTCGCTTTTCTCTCCCACTTTCTCACGCCCCATGTTTTTTCCCTCTCACCATTCCAGGTCACAAGAACCACGATTTTTCATCCCTTTCTCAGTTTCATCCCCTTCTCCCTTTTCTCTTCATTTTTTTCCTCCGTCAAAAATGCCCGGATTGCTCCACAACTGTACAAAGCTGCTTTTCGATATGTTCGCAGATTGACGATATAAACGATAAAACGTCAATTTACTTATTAGAAAAAAAATTAAATTTGATTTCCTTTCGTGAATTTCGATAATTAAAAAGGAGACTCATAATGAATTCGGCACATCAAAAATACATTTATTCAATTTTGCCGTACATAAAAAATCAAAAATTCATTTTTTTTTGTACTTTCGTTGAGGTAAATTTCTCAAATTTCGCCGAGTAGCCAATTTCAGGCGATGGACCCCCGGAAGGTGACCCTCTTTCCTGACTTTTTACGATCCGGCCTTTTTTACGTTTTTTTTTTTTCATCTTTTCAGCTTGTACGACGGAAAGCTCCTCTCGTTTCATTTTCAGTAGTCCACTCTTGGTTCCCTTTCTCCGTCTCATCTCCATCCTTATTTCTCAACCTCCTTTTCCTCACTCTTGGTCCTTAAGGTATATATATGAGGCATTCCATGCGGTTTCGAACCGTCAAAAAGTTGTCCACTCTCAAAAAAATTGAAATTTTGTCAAATTATTTAATTATATGAAAAAGAGTAGTGTACATTTTTTCAAAATTTTTGGATCGCATTTTTTTGAGTCTTTCAAAATTTCAAAATTTGCTAAGTACCGTCATATCTCGAAAGCATACGATTAAACAGAAAAATGTTTCAGACAAACAAGTTGCAGTTTTACATAAACTTTGTGAAAACAATTTTTTTTTGAATTTTGTGAGTTTAACAAATGACCATTTTCATAAAAAATATACGAAAATAATTTTTTTCGGTTGCTATGTCACTTTCGATCCATCTAAAAAAATTCCAGAAAATACTCTGAAGTGTGTACAATATAGACACGTATTTTTTTTTTTTTTTGATGGTTCGATTAGTTGTTCCAAAGCTTATGCTTTGTTTTATTATTATGATTTTTTTTTTAGAAAAATCAATTATTATTAAAAATTTATCTTTCCCAATTTTTTCTCACATTTTTCAGATAATAAACATCGATAACATAATAATAGTTTTTAATGATAACTGATTTGTCTATAAAAAAAAATCATAATAATAAAACAAAGCATTGCTTTGGAAGAACTAATCTAGCCATCTAAAAAAAATACATTTCTATTGTACACACTTCAGAGTATTTTCTGGAATTTTTTGAGATAAATCGAAAAATTATTATCGTATATTTTTTATGAAAATGGTCATTTTTCAACTCGAAAAATAAAAAAAAAAAATGCACAAAGTTCATATAAAACTGCAACTTTTTTGTCTGAAACATTTTTCTGTTTAATCGTATGCTTTCAAGGAATAACGGTACTTAGAAAATTTTGAAAAAATAAAAAAAATGAGATCCAAAAATTTTGGAAAAATTTACACTCCTTTTTTTCACATAATTAAATAATTTGACAAAATTTCAATTTTTTTGAGAATGGACAACTTTTGACCGTTCGAAACCGCTTGGAATACCTCATATACACAAGACACGCTATTTTACGAGGGAGGCATCGCGAAGAAGCTCCTCCACGTAGCTTTTGGTACCGCGGCGAGATGGCAAAGCGCGAGCTATGTTACTCCGTATGCGGAGGGGTAGAAAGAGAAATCACCGTTTCTCCTTGCCACGACAGAATTTTGAATAATCCTCGACGTCTTCGCGCGTGCGAGAGGCAAATCCCTCCGTCTGTCTCTCTCTCTCTCTCTCTCTCTCTCTCTCTCTCTCTCTCTTTCTTCCTCTCTGTCTTTTTCCGTTTTTCCCTCCTCTTTCTTGTCAGTATACTCCCTTTACAAGCTGGAGCACCCTTTTCAGTGAGCAACCCTCAACGGCGAAACCGGGACAGTGAAAGCGCTAACGCCTGAGCGCGGACGTGTTCTCGTTATCACCGTGGATATTGGACGAGGGTTTACGACGATGGGCTTTACTGTACAGAGCACCTCACTCACTCCGCTTCCTTTGGCCACTTTTCCGCTATTCCTGTTCTCGCTGATGCCGCTTCTACGGCAGCTTTTATTCTCTTGACAGTGAGAAAAAAGCGAGGCTGCATTCTGTATGAGGCTGTCTCCGGCGATGCGGCGCCATTTTTGTCTCTTCGAGGCTGCAGAATTTTTCGAAACTGCGTCAGCATTTGGTACCGATTGAGACAATGACCCGTGATTTTTTTCAGATTTTTTCGCTCAGCCATTTCCGAGATATTGCACTTTTGAGTTGCCGTAACGTGGATAATACGGCTCGTTAGAATAGACGAATAGTCTTCGCTGATTACTGCTATGCATTTTCTTTGCATTTTCAGAGGTAAACCTTTGGTAAAAAATGGGTTGTTTAATCGGCAAGCCTGTGAAATCTGATAATCTCTCGACAAAATAAAATATGAGGGACAGAAACCCGCTTCGGCAACGCGAATAACGGAGTTTACGGCCTTCTGACCCGAGAGAATTGAGATATTTATACGGATATAACTGTACGAAAGGGGTAAGCCGCGATAAAGGGGTGCGTTTACGTTCGAGGCGCAAAATAAGGTCAACGACCATACCCTCGACGTCCAGAGCCATCTTCCAACCCCAATCCCGTTCGTTACTGTTACCGCATTTCCTAACGAACCCTTCCGCGAAATTGCATCTCACGCGCGGCAATCAAATGCGAAGCTCATGCTCTTCCCTTTAATCGTATGCTATTGTTGCGCGCGATAAGTTATCTCCCTCAAATATGAGGGGATATGGATGGGGTAAGATTATCGTGAGGCAAAATGGACCGAGGCGTCCATTTTGAGCAATTTTGAAATCAGTCTTGCCATTTATTCTAATTGACCCCCTGTATTGATACATCATTTTTGAAAAACAATTCCACGCAGAATTTTTAGAGTTTTAGCCCTTTGTTTTGATACGTCGCACGCCTATGTTTGGCTAGAAACTGATTTTTTAAAATATTTTTGAAATATTGATCTGCTGCCATTTTTGAAAAAAATTCCAAGCTGAATTTGTAGGGTTTGATTGAGCCCTTTGTTTTGATAAATCACACCCCTATATTTGACTCTAAACTGATTTTTAACAATTTGCCGATTTAAAAAATGGCCGATTTGACTCATGTACGAACCAGGATTGCGAAATTTTTAATGAAAAAGTAATGCATTAACCATTACTTTTTTTATTAACCATTAAAATTTAATGATTAATGGAAATTATTTTCATTGACCATTAAAATTTAATAGTTAATGGAAATTATTTTCATTAACCGTTAAAATTCAATGGTTAATGGAAATCATTTTCATTAACCATTAAAATTTAATGGTTAATGGAAATTATTTTCATTAACCATTAAAATTCAATGGTTAATGGAAATTATTTTCATTGACTATTGAAATTCAATGGTTAATGAAAATGGAATTGCATTAAAAAAAGTAATGCATATTCGCAACCCTGTCCATTAAATGTAGTGTGTAATAGCCCATGTGTGTAATAACCCATGGCAATGTAATGTGTAATGGCCAAAACTTTGATTGAAATTTTGGTAATGGAAAAATATAGATGAAGAAATTATTGCAATTTTGCATTACATTTTATTGACTTAGGACTTAGATTTTCACCTTAAATTCTAATAAGCATCTATATTATAATTCTGAAAATCTAAGTCCTAAGTCAATAAAATGTAATGCACAACTGCAATAATTTATTCATCTATATTTTTCCATTCCCAAACATGCAATCAAAGTTTTGTCCATTACACATTACATTGCAATGGGTACTGGAAATTTTTTGAATTACATACTACATTGTAATGGGCAGGGTTGTTGCAAATAATGCATTACTTTTTTAAATGCAATTGCATTTTCATTAACCATTAATTTTTAATGGTTAATGAAAAGTATTTCCATAAACCATTAAATTTTAATGGTTAATGAAAATGCAAATGCATTAAAAAAAAGTAATGCATTATTTGCAACCCTGTTACGAACTTAACCGAGATATTAGATGAAACTATTTTTGTGCAAAATTTTTTTGGGGTCCGTTAATAAATAGACTAATTGTGCTCAGCTTTGGTGAAATAAAAGTAAACTTGTTCTTGATCGAGCTTTTTTTTCCAAATCGTTGATAAAATTAACGAGGTTTCTCAATCGGCCGTTGGTTGGAAAAGTTTTAAGTGGAATGTTAAATCGTTGGGGTAGCTCTCACGTGACTTTTGTCTCGAGGGAAGGGTTGAGAGGGCAACGCCGAACGAGTTTTATGAATTACATCTTTTACGGAGTTTTATACATGGGAATGCGACGATTCTGAAACTACGAGGACCTGCATTTCTCTCTCCCGCGAATATTACTTTTACACCCGACGGAAATAACTTTTCGCGCACTTGTACATACGGGTTGCTCCGGACAGTACCCAAGAGTATATAAATAAAAGGCACATTTATATTAGGGTGTAGTAAAAAAAAATTATTCAATTTTCTTTTCAGTCTCCTATTTACCGAAATTTTAATTTTGAACTTTAAGCAAAACCACGTTTAATCGGAAGCTTCATACTCCTGCACTTAAGGGTAGCAAAGATGATTCATAAGTCATTCACAGGGTTTAGATTTTTTTCAAAAAATTGGAAAATTTCGTCGTCTAAAAAATTGTTTCGGTCACTGAATTTAATTCGAACGTCGTAATTAAAATAAATATTAATTCAAGAGGTTGAATCGTAAATTAAAAAGACTAAAACAGTCCCAATATCTTGGAACTGTATTTTTTTTCGTCTCTCAATGGGAACCTAAAAACAAAATTATCAAATTCGGAAGAACCAAAATCGTGGGATTAATTTTTATCGACTCACTCTCATGTAAAAATGGTCGATTGACGCTACAAGTAGAAATACTTCGTGTATAACAGACGATTCACGAGCAAAGTCTCAATTGGATTTCCGTTCCTCGCTGTTTTTCCGACGAGAAAATGTGGAAATGGAGGGTTGAGATGAGAGGGAAAAAAAATCTTACCACCCGGGGTAAAAGTCAAACTTCACTGTATTAGTTTCAAGTTTTTTTTTTCATTTTTTTTCCTGCCGAAGAGGTAAAACCTTTGGCTCGGGCGGAAGGGTTCTCGGTCCGAGAGAATCGTCGGGCAACGGGCTCGTTTCGCGCGCTTGAGAGATCGAAACGAACGAGAGTTTCACGTTTGAAATACGAAAATCGAGAGGGCGGAGAGCTAGGTGGAGAATGACTGTTATCGCTATAAGCTACTTTCCTCCTTTCGTATCCTTTTTCGTAGACCCTTCCTTTCTCGCGATTTGTGCCACCCACCCCCCTTTTCTCTGGCCCCTTTTTGCCGAAGGGTAGTCGAAAGCACGCCACGCGATCTCGCGCTTCTATATCCCTCTTGGAATGTATACGACCGAGATGTTATCGACGAAGAAAGTACGATTGGAGGGATATTCGCAGTAACTGCGTTTCCTTACTCTTATTTCTAAACCATTCGCCGTTTTACCCCATCTATATGGGGTTTCCCACGTGAAATCACACGGTCATCGGCCTCATCACCTCGAATTTTGATGTCCAATGAATTGTGGGTTTCCTTTGACCCAAAATATGACCTCCAATTTTTAGAAATTTTTATTTCATTTTTTAGAGGTTGCCCGAGCTAAAAAATCATTAAATTCATCATCAAAATTAAAATCATTGAGGAAAAACATAAAGAGGGGCCTTTTTTTGAATTAATGAATTTTGTTTCACAGAAACTATAGCCTAAAACAGATATTTTCGTCATAGTTCGATCATGGGCCAAAAATACTTACCATTTTTTTTGTATTTTAATTTTTTTTTAATTTTTTCTTATTTCGATTGGTTCTTGCAGTGAGAATAACAACAACAAAAACATTTTTCTAGCGATACTTGATTTTTTTTCTTGGTTTAAGAGTGAAACGACAACATGTTTCGAAAATGTATTAGTCTTGCACTGAGAAATTTTTGTTGTTGAAAATGTTGAAATCGTTGCTTGAATGGGCAAAGTTTCAGTTCAATCAAATAAATATCTTTGTACCAAATAAATTGTGTGATTGAAAATACGAATTGTTTTTTTGTTACAGCTAAATTTATCTAGTTAAAATATACTAGAAATCAACGAAATATTTCTGTACAGCAACTCAGTAATGTGTAAATTCGACTAGACTGTATCTGGAAATTGACTAAATAATTTCGTTCACCTCATATCTTATGGTTAACTAAATCCATTTGTTGAATTAATTATAGTTTCATTATTTCAAGCAAATCAATATCGAATCAACTAAATTTTTTTCAACTAAATGAATTTAGTTGTTTTAACAGAACTGTTTTCTCAGTGTATTAGTCTTGATGACCTGAAATAAAACGGATGTTTCAAACACAATTAAAAAATTAAAAATAAACAAAACAGTAATTATTTTTGGCCCATTATTGAACTACGATGAAAATATCTGTTTTGGGCCCTAGTTTGTATGAAAAAATTTCATTAATTTAAAAAAGGCCCCTCTTTATGTTTTCTCTCAATTTAATGATTTTTTAGCCCGGGCAACGCCTATAAAACGAAACAAAAATTTCAAAAAATATGAGCTCATATTTTGGGCCAAACGAAACCCACAATTCATTGGACATCAAAATCCAAGGGGGTCAGGCCTATGGACGCGTGATTTGACGTGGAATGCCCCATATACATATATTATATGGGATACTGAACGGAAAGTCGATCACCGTTCGACCCTAATTCTCTTAAATTTGGTGACTTTTTTTTACGCCTTTAAGAAATAAAAGAGAGTAGTAGAAATTTAAAAAAAAAAGTAGGGAGTGCTTAGTAACCTCAGTAGGCAAAGGGAGGGTTCAGTTGGTACGAAATACCTCTTATAAAAATATATAAGGTGCAGAAGGTGAGGTTTCTTATTTTCTTTCCCTTGCGATTCCTCTTCGATTCATTTCCGGTCCTTTTCTTTCTTTTCCACAGCGAAATTCTCCAAAGTTACTCGAATCACGAACGAGTCTCTTTTCTAAGAAAGACTCAATCCCATCTATATCAGAGATTTTTTCTTACACTTATTACTAGAGGAAAAATAAATGGTCCAATTTAGATGCCTGGGTCATATTTACCCATTCTACTGAGAGGGATGAAAAGCAATTTCACTTTGGACTTCTCTCTCTCTCTCTCGTTCGTTAATTTCCCACTAGAGAAAAAGCACAAAAAAATCGATCGCTAATTAGTCTCGTTATACTTTCACGATGAAATGGTCAACACCCTCTAGCAAAAAAAAAGCCCGATCAATTCGCTCGGTTAATGAGAAATGAATAATATATACTCTATCGTGAAAACCGAAGCCGCGCAAAGTTCTTTTCGCGGACGAGAGTAATAATTAATAATCAAATTTATTTCCACAAAAATCTCTTTTTCTCTCTCATTGCTGTCGCTTTCATGAGAGGGAGAGAGAAGAGAGAGGGACGACGGCAAAAATGAATTGAGCGGAGGGAAAAAAAGGAATATGAGCGAGCTGGTGAAGTTTTGGTGAAGGTTTCTCGAAGAATAGCGATTTAAATTGAGTTCTGCGGGAGCCACGATTTGATTGAGCTTTACTTTCTCGCGGTTGTTTCTTCTCTCTCTTTTTTCAACCCTCTCTCATCCTCCTTCCTTCTCTCGCTCTCTCCTTCTCATTTAATGCTCTGCCTCGCTTTACCCGAACCAAATGGCAATGGAGAGGGAAGGGCGAAGGGACGAGAGACAGGGGGCGAGAGGGAGAGGGTAGAATAGACCCTGTCCTCGGTTTTCTCCTCTCAACGCTTGGGGGTGCATCGACACCGCGACATTAGCATTTAGATCGTCCAATTTTGAGGATAGTACGAAGTTGTTTTACGATCGAGACTCGCGTGTGCCCAACCTGATGACGCTTTACCCTTTCCAACGTGCTACGATTTCTCTCAACCCTCTCTCTCTCTCCCTCTCTCTCTCTCTCCCCCAATTTCTCTGCGAGTCTCGCTCCTCGTGTCATTAGACTTCCTTGTCGCTTTGGTACTCCCACGCTCTTGGGGGTAGTTATTCCCGGAACTGGGGCTTATTGGTGGTCTCCATAACTGCACCACCATGAAAATCCTCTCGTTTTACCCTGGAGGCATGTCTCCGTGTATGCCTTTAGTTTGTGGTTTAACGCCCAACGCGACCTGCATCGCCGATAACTTTGCCAAATATCGCAATGACGATGAACAATTTCTCACAATTACGTTGAGCAATTTCATTAAGAATTACAATTAACAAAATGAAATAGATGGGCAATTTCGTGACCTTTTCTTGATAATTCGATTGCATCTGATGAAAACTAAGCCTTTTTTACGAGAAATTAAAAAAACAACTTTCTTACATCTACGTCTGACTAAAACTCGACTTATTCACTTGCCTCGTATTTTTTACAATGTCCATTTTTTGACTTGTGTCAATAATTATCACTATAAATATATCATTCTCATTGTTCCCGCATTGTTTGAACGTTCAAGAATCATCATCCCGTCTTTTTTTCTTACAAAAAACAAAGCTTTTTTTACGAGGAACCAAAAAATGACTTTTCGTCTGACTAAAACTGGACTTATCTACTCGTCCCACGATTCTAATGTTATCATCTATTTTATACCCCATAAAAAACTTTTTATCGAGAAAAATCTGTACATTTTTTACGTGCAAACAAAGCTTTTTTACGAGGAATCAAAAAATGACTTTTCGTCTGACTAAAACTGGACTTATCTACTTGTTTCACGTTTCTAATGTTATCCTCTATTTTATACCCCATAAAAACACTTTTTATCGAGAAAAATCTGTACATTTTTTACGTGCGAACAAAGCTTTTTTACGAGGAATCAAAAAATGACTTTTCGTCTGACTAAAACTGGACTCATCTACTTGTTCCACGTTTCTAATGTTATCCTCTATTTTATACCCCATAAAAACACTTTATCGAGAAAAATCTGCACATTTTTTATGTGAAAACAAAGCTTTTTTACCAGGAATCATAAAGCAACTCTTAGACCTGTCCGTCTGACTTTAACGGGACTTATCTACTTGGCGCGTGCCTTGAGTATTACCCACACTTTAAAAGCTCCCCAATTTTTCTACAATATCCGCCACAATTCATTATCGAAATTCAAAATCCTGCCAGCAATTACCACTGTAAATATACAACTTTCTCTCGTATCCTTTTAACATACTATCGTATTAATATCCTCAATGAATATCAATCTTTGTTCCCATAAAAAAGCAACTTCCTTTACGAGGAATTAAAAAAATGACTATTCAACAATTATGTCTGACTAAAAGGGCACTTATCTACTCAACTCCTGCCGCGAGTACAATTCCGAATCTGAGAGCTTTCCAACACTTCGACAATACCCACCACAATTCACTATCGAAGTTCTAACGCCTCCCAACAATTACCACGATGAATATATTATTTTTTCTGTCGTTTTAGTATACTATTTTAATAAACCTAATCTTCGTTCCCATGAAAACAAGGCTTTTTTAACAAGGCATAAGAAAATAAATTTCCAACGCACATGTCTGAGTAAAACGGGGTTTATCTCCTTTTCCTATAATCTCGAATCTGAGAGCTTTCAAACACTTCGACAATATTGACCACAATTCACCGCAAAGTTCTCATTTTCATTTCATTTTATCTCACACCCTTTCAGCATACTATCTTAATAATACCAATCGTTCTTCCCACGAAAATGAGGCTTCTTTTACGAGGAATAAAAAAACACCGTTCGAACGTTTACGTCTGACTAAAACGGAACTTATCTACTTAGCTCGTGTCTCAAGCATAATCCCAAATCCGAGAGCTTTCCGACACTTCGACAATACCCACCAACAATTCACTATCGAACTTCTGACTCTTGCCAACAATTACCACAATGAATACATCATTCTTATTGCTCTTGGATCATTATATGCATCTATCTATATGCTTCCATGTTACGTGCAAGTCTAAGCTTTTGTGCTGCTCGGGTAATGAAATTCTGTAATCAGTCTGCAATCACCGGGGGGATTATGGATTCCACGAGAGAGGTAGCAAAATACAGAGAGAGAAAGAGAGACAAATAAAGGAACGAGAGAGCAAAGTTCACGGAGGAATAGTTGTTGAAAACGATATATATAACTTTCCTTGAGTATGCGCGCATGGTTTGATTCCCTCGCACTCTCTCACTCGCTCATTCTCTTTGCGATGGTGAATGCCCATTCGAATTCAGGTATCGCGGTGTGCGTCGCGGCTTGGTCTAGCGGTTTCGAGCCGATTTAATAATGCAGTCACGAGACGCGCGCGCGCGCTTCTCGCCCTCCCCTTTTCGCCATCGAAAGCTCCCACGAAAGCGCTCACAGTGAGCGAGAGAAGAGTGAGCCAGAGCATAATCTCGCGGTATTTGCATAGCGTACGACTCTTGGGACACCCGCAAGACGTTATACGCACATACACACTAGGGTGATTCGTTTCAGGGCAACTTTTTTTTCGACCCATCGTGCCCGAAAACCTTTAGTTGGTGCCCAAAAACGAAGTTTCGTGAAAGGGGGGTGTTGTCAAAAAATATTTAGAGGTTGCGAATCAAAATTGAAGGTTTCCCATTCGATTAACATTGAAAAAAAAATGTTCTCATTATTGGTGTTACCATGCCGCGAATTTTGATATCGCGATCTTTTCCAAGTGAGTTTTCATAGGAAATATGATACTCTACAATAAAGTTCATTGAGCCATGTCCGTAAATTCAACCGTTTTAGCGGTATCATTGTTTCAAGTGAATATCGTATGAAAATATCTATTCAAACGGCTGTAACGCCTAAGCTATTAGATATATCGAAAAAATTCAAATGAGAACATTGCAGAGAAAGTAATTTGCTACAAAAAAGTCTCATAAGCCGAGCCCGTAAATTCAACTCTTTCTCATCTACAAGTGGATGAATTAAAATAAATAGATTTTTTTGTTTTTGTTGTATTGATTTATTTGCATAGAGAACTCTTTGTAACATTTGTTGAATGGTTTTTCTGATGATTTTGAACATGCTATCTCATAGAAAATGGAGTTCGTTTCATTGAATAAAGCAAAAAAATATCTATTTATTTTACTTCATACACTTATACCTGAGAAAGAGTTGAATTTACGGACATGGCTCAATGAATTTTATCGTAGAGTATCATATTTCCTATAAGAACCCACTTGGAAAATATCGCGATATCAATATTCGCGGAATGGTAACACTAATAATGAGAAAACATTTTTTCCCAATGTTAATCAAATGGGAAACCTTCAATTTTAATTCGCGACCTCTAAATATTTTTTGACAACATCCCCTTTTCACGAAACTTCATTTTTGGGTACCAACTAAAGGTTTTCGGGAGCGATGGGTAAAAAAAAAAGTTGCCCAGAAACGAATCACCCTAATACACACGCATATATGTATAAAATGGAAGTATCCAAGAGGAAGTGAGGGAATCGAGCACGCGCGACTTCCGCTCAAGACGTTTCGAATGAAAACGTCCGCGGTTTGTCTCTCGCGCGTAAAACTTAACTTCTCTCGGTGAACTTTACGCTTATTCGCATTTATATACAATATATATTCGCACTTGGCAGTATACACTTAGAACCGTGCTATTCTGATGAAAAGAAAAAAAATAAATGATTTTTTTCGTCCATGAAGTCAGGTGTACCGGAAAGGTTTTCTCATGATTAAAACCCCCTCCCCCCCCCCCCCTCTCTCTTGGTTGTTACGAAAGCTCCGAGAAGGTTGTACGAGAGTTGCGAAAAGTTTTCCTCGGCCTAAACTTCGAGTTTGGGTCGCGATTATAGATATACACGCGAGTTTCCTTTTCCTCACTCGACGTTGGTGGTATAAGAAAGTGACGGCGAGGCACGAAAATATATACGGCAGAAGGGGATGGGAATGCCCGATGGGGTTTTTTTTTTCTGCCACGGTAAAAGACCGTCGACCGTCGTGAAACGACCTTAAGAAACGCGACGAGAGGCCAGAGTCCCTCGCAAATCGATATACAATAGTCGCCGAACTCGAAACATAAATTTCGGACGTTGCTGCGACTCGCTCCCTTCGGTATGTAAGCGTATATCGAACGATCGATACGTGGGGCATTCAATGTTAAAAGGGTTTTTAGCTCCGTGATTTTGTTGCATCCTCTTTCTTCTGCCGTATTTCAGTGACTCGCGAAAATCGCTGGAAAATACGGCACTCCAAAACGCACGTATTTTCGTGGAATATCGTTGTTTCGGACGGCGAAAATTTTTTCCCCCTTATTTCGAGTGTGCTCTTTCAGAATTTTCAAGAATCTTGCGATTCGGTTCGTGGAAAATAAAGATATGATTTTTTTTATCTGGAATGCGAAGGATTCCTGTGCGACGAGGGAATGAATGGATTTTTCGAATCTTGAAGGTCGCGATGAGATTTGTCTCACGTTGAAATGCCCCGTACGAAGATTTCGGTGGGGATAGACCGACGGGGGAGACCAAAACTTGGAACGGAGTGAGCGTCGTCGGAGTACGAAACTTTGAGGGCGTTAGACCCGAACAACGTTACATATAACCATCCCTCCTTGGTCCTCCAAACATCTACCGTATAGTCAGGCACGCGGATTAATTTCCAATGTTTCTCCCGACGAACGAGGACGGAGCTAAGCTTCCGCGACAAGACCAAACCGTACACGCACATATATATATATATATATATTTATATTTATATATACACTCCCGCTCAAAAGTTTGGAAACACCAGTCAATATTTCTTGCCGCACTAGAAGTTGCCTAACTCCGTCAAAAAAAAAGATATTCGAATTTTGAAAAAAGTGTTTTGACGGGAAGGAATTCAGCTTTATTTTAGTTTTTTTAAAAATATTGTTTATGATTTTTTTTCGATCCGGTACGCATTGTTGTACGCGACCGTTTTTTGACTTTTTTCCGACCATCGCGAATTGGACGCATAACTTAAGGTCATTTTTTTTTTATTTTTTATCTGCGGTAAATTTGAAAGAGTTAGCAGACGCTCCATTTTTGTTTTTTAAAAATTTTCGTACGATTTTTTCTCGCAAAGTTATTTAACTTTTGACTAAAAAGGCCAAATTTTGAAAGATGCAACGTAACTCAAAAACTATAGAGTTTAAGAGAAAATGTCAAGTTTAAAAAAAGTAGTGTACGTTTACAAGGAATCGTCTGGAATTATATCAGAATTTTCCTATGGAATTTTTTTAAAATTATTTTCGCTCGAAACTCTGATGATGACGTTCCAGCGAAAAATTGTATCTGATTGAAATTTCCGTACTTCGTCGTATAATAAAAATCTGAACAAATTCAGCAACGTTTGGCATGCTATAAACAACAATAATCAATAATAATATTGCCGAAAAGTCATTGACAAATTGTTTAAACAATTGCTTGACCAATTTATTAAGCAATGATGAACAATGATCAATAATTATTATTAATAATTGTTGATGTAGCATGCCAAATGTTGCTGAATTTTTACAGATTTTTATTATTTCAGGAAGTACGGAAATTTCAATGAGATACAATTTTTCGCTGGGACATTATCAGAATTTCGAGCAAAAAAGTAAAAAAAAAAAAATTTCACAGAAAAATTCTGAAATAATTTCAGGCGATTTTGGGTATACGTGCGCTACTTTTTTTATACTTGACATTTTCTCTTACAATTTATAGTTTTTGAGTTACGTTGCCTCTTTCAAAATTTGTTTTTTTTAGCCAAAAGAGAAATAACTTTGCGAGATAAAATCGTACGAAAATTTTTAGAAAACAAAAATGACGCATCTGCTACCCCTTTCAAATGTACCGTAGATAAAAAAGACAACAAAAAATGTCCTTATGTTATGCACCCAATTCGCGATGGTCGATAAAAGGCTAAAAAACGGTCGCGTACAAAAATGCGTACTGAATCGAAAAAAAATCATAAAAAATATTTTTAAAAAAGCAAAATAAAGCTGAATTCCTTCCGGTCAAAACGCTTTTTAAAAAATTAGATTATCTTTTTTTTTTGACGGAGTTATGGAACTTCTAGTACGGCAAGAAATATTGACTGGGGCTTCCAAACTTTTGAGTGGGAGTGTATATAGTACATATATATGTATATAACTGTACAGGGGGTAGTTAAATCCTTTTGCGAGAGTTTGGCCGAGAAACGACGTAAAACTTTCGGCTACCGCGTTTTGCCCCTGGAGCCTGAATCAAAGTGTCGTACAGCTTTGTATAAATATATATATGAGGTATTCCATACCAAGCCGACCAATCCGTGGACCCGGAGATTGTTGATTCTGTTGAAAATTGTTCATTTTCTTGTACGTACTGAAAGCAGCCTCTCAGAATTTTTTTAGGTTTTTGTCTCAACCCAACTAACCACAATAAATTTTTCAAAAAAATCCAAAGGGTCCAAGTTAAAAAAAAATATATTTTGTGTTTAAAACTTCAAAAAACATATGAAAATAAAGATCGACATTTTTTATTTATTTTTTTAATAAAACTACAACTCAAGACGGAAAAAAATGATCTTCTGTTTTATTTTGGTATCTCCGTTTTTTCATGTTTTTTATAACTTCAAAAATAGATTAAAAATACAAGTTATAAGAATCACAAGCTGCCAATTTATTAGTACTTGTGAAAATGTCTCTTGAAAAGTGGTGAATTTTTTCAAAAAAATTAAAGGGGTCCGGGTTGAAAAAAAAAATTTTGTCTTTAAAACGTCAAAAAACATATGAAAATGAATATCGATATTTTTTTTGTATTTTTGTTATAAAAGTGCAACTCAAGAAGGAAAAAAATGGTTTTGTGTCTTATTTTGATATCTCCGGTATTTGAAAAGTTATGAGCATTTGAAAAAAAATAGTGTCAAATTTTTAAAAATTTATTGAGGTTAGTTGGGGTGAGACAAAAATCTAAAAAAATTCTGAGAGACTGCTTTCAGTACGTACAAAAAAATGAACAATTTTCATCAAAATCAAAAATGGTCGGGTCCACGGATTGGTCGGCTTGGTATGAAATACCTCATATATATATTTAAACGGACTTTCCTCGAGTAAATTTGTACAATATCGCGCGTTGATTGTCGACCATTTTTTCCGCCCGAAGCTGAATACATATTGCACTGGTAACAAAATTTTTGCTCCGGTGGAAACTGTTAATTAATAAACGTACCAAAGTTTGAATTATCGCAAGCGTAAAGTACATTGTTAATTAACGAAAGAATGCTATTAAAATTTTTCAACGAAATTCGCAATGGTTTCCAGGGTTAATTGGAGCGTGAAATTAATAAATTGTGAGAAACTTTTGGATACACAATGAAAGGATAAAACGAGAATGGTGTATTCGACGTTTATTATTAATTGTCAAATTCATCGTGGTACAAAATTACATAATTATTTAATTTTCGGTTAATACGTATATTGTACAAACGTGTGATGGCGAAACGAATTTTTGTCTCGCTGCGAAACGAACAATCGTTGATTAATTCGACAATTCAAAAAGGAAGAAGTAAATGTCGACATTTTTTTCACACGTCGTGAGATCTTATTTCAAGAGTCGTTATTTAACCGGAATTTTATTCAATCCGATTATTCTGTGATTATAGTTTTCTGCTATTCATCGAGACCCTCTTTTATCAGTAATTAAAAAAACGTTATGAAAGTTATGAAATTGATTTATATCAGAATTTAGTTGCAGATCTTTGCAATGAGCCCTCTTAGCCAATTATAATGAAATTGACGAGAGCTTTAATCGACGAGATTCGAACGATCCAATCAAAGCTCTCGCTTGTTCGTCCAAAGTGCTCATTCGTTCTCATTCTGGCGGCATGAATTTCCGTCTCGAATGGGGCTCTATTTTGCTCCGGCTTATTAGTCGTGCCCGGATTGTTACGATGATTAATCCTGATAAACTTTATTGTCCTGAGACTGGGGCGAGCTCGTCGGTTTGTCGCGATCGGCGGTGTCTGGTTTCGTCGAGGATTCCGGCCGATCGTGAATGTAGCTCGTCACACGGGAACCGCCACCAGGTGCTGCGGTACTGTCGTAAAAATAATCTCTAGGTCGATAAAGCCTGGAACAAGATCGGTATCCGTATATACAGCACTTTGTACGCGATCCCATATGAGCGATTCCACAGTGAAGAAAGACTTTTATGAAGGTACACCCCCGTTCAAAAGTTTGGATACAGCTGTCGATATTTCTTGCCGCACTAGAAGTTGCATAACTCCGTCAAAAAAAAAGATATTCGAATTTTGAAAAAAGCCTTTTGACGGAAAGGAATTCACCTTTGCCTTCCCATTTTTGATATTTTTTATGATTTTTTTTCGACCCGATATGCACTTTTGAACGTGACCGTACTTTGGCCTTTTTTCGACCATCGCGAATTGGGCGCACATCTCAAGGTCATTTTTTTTTAAATTTTTATATACGGCACATTTGAAAGAGTTAGCAGACGCTCCATTTTCGTTTTATGAAAATTTTCCTACGATTTTTTTTTTGCGAAGTTTTTTTACTTTTGGCTAAACAGACTAAAATGCTGAAAGGCTAAAATTTTAAAGATGCAACGTAACTCGAAAACTATAGAGTTTAAGAGAAAATATCAAGTATGAAAAAAGTAGCGTACGTATATACGTAATCACCTAGAATTATTTCAGAATTTCCCTATGAAATTTTTTTTTAAATTATTTGGGCTTAAATTGTATTGGATTGAAATTTCCGTACTTACTGATACAATACAAATCTGAAAAAATTGAGCAACATTTGGCATGCTATAAACAAGCATTATCAATAATAATTATTGATCATTGTTCGTCAATAATAATATTGCCAATAACAAATTGTTTAAACAATTGTTTAATCAATTTATTAATAACTTTTGGGCAATATTATTATTGATAATTGTTGTTTATAGCATGCCAAATGTTGCTGATTTTTCTCAGATTTTTATTGTATCACAAAGTACGGAAAATTCAATCAGATACAATTTTTCGCTGGGACGTCATCAACAGAGTTTCGAGCGAAAATAGTAAAAAAAAAAATTTCATAGGAAAATTCTTAAATAATTCCAGGCGATTCCGTGTATCCCTCCGCTACTTTTTTCATATCTGACATTTTCTCTTAAACTCTATAGTTTTCGAGTTACGTTGCATCTTTCAAAATTTGTCTTTTTTAGCCAAAAGTAAAATAACTTTGCGAGAAAAAATCGTACGAAAACTTTTTAAGAACGAACATGGAGCGTCTGCTAATCCTTTTAAATATGCCGTAGATAAAAAAGACGAAAAAATACCAGGTCAAAAAAATCATAAAAAATATTTCAAAAAAGGGAAACAAGGCTGAATTCCTTCCCGTCAAAAGCCTTTTTTAAAATTCGATTATCAATTTTTTTGATGGAGTAATGCGACTTCTAGTGTGGCAAGAAATATGGACAGGTGTATCCAAACTTTTGAGCGGGGTTGTACATTCTAGATAAATTCTGGGTAAAAGGGTGAAAATTCAATTTCCAAAGTTATATTTTATTTCTATTCTCAATCATTCCCATAATTTAATATAAAAATTTATTAATCCTCGGAGACTTCCAATTTTGAAGGAAACTTTGTCTGAAGGAAAGAAAAGGAAAACTTTTGATTCCTTGAAGAATGCCTCGTATATAAGAACGATTATAACAATCGATGTATCTTTACTTCAATTTGACTATCGCGTGTTTCACCACGATCATTTTCGTGAAACCAAAACGTTCGTGGACGAGAATGTACACGTGTTTTGCGTGCTAAAAATTAAACGTAGATTGTGACGATTTATCGACCTACTTACCCGTTATCGCGATCTCGATTTAGATCCCTCCAGTTGTCGCTGTTTCTGTGAACAACGATCGCCATTAAGTGGCACGAAATAAAGTCTAAAGAAATTTAAATCGCCAAAGTTTCACGTCTCATTGTGTTATTATTCACATTAGAATAAATCTGCACCAAATAATAACTCTCTCCAATAATATCTGTACCATAAAATCTCTCTACCAAACAGATCTACCAGATTACGAAGCTCCGGTTCTCAAATACCGCGATTCCTTACTTACCGACTGCCGGTCAACCGTCTTTTTTATATTGAGAAGGGCTCCAGCGTCAATAACTGACCGGCCAAGTTGTAACCGGCAAACTTGTAACCTAGTAGACTTACTGGGAGACTTGTTTTGTGGTGAAGATATTATTAGTACTAGTAGTGGTTAGGATAGTGGTTAGTAGTGGTTAGTAGTGGTTAGTAGTGGTTAGTAGTGGTTTGTAGTGGTTAGTAGCGGTTAGTAGTGGTTAGTAGTGTTTAATAGTGGTTAGTAGGGGTTGGTGGTGGTTAGTAGTGGTTAGTAGTGGTTAGTAGTAGTTAGGAATGTTAGTAGTGTTTTATTGTGGGAGAGATGTATTTCCAGTAGGGAAATAAATGTTGGAGCTGTAAATGTGCGAAAAATGCACTACCTATTTTTCTGACAAGTAACGGAAAGAAAAATGTAAAAAAAAAAAATTGTAATCCATCTCACCCGGTATCACGATCTCTGTTAATGTCTCTCCAGTTGTCACGTGTGCCGGAATAATTCCACGCACTCGCGTAACCCTTGTCATAACCTGGTCCCCACGAACCGGAAGTGTAGTAGCCTCTCGAATCAGCTGGGAAGCCTCGCGATGGATACCGATCGTCGTAAGGTCTCCTCAAGTGATTTCTCTCGTAGGGATCGTATCTCTCGTATCGATCGTAGGGCTCGTAACGCATTACGTAATTATTACGATTGTAACGATCGTAACGCGGCGAATCGTAAGGATCGATCGGATCCACCGGTTCCATCGGTCTTCTTGGCACGTTGTAACGATCGTAACGACCGCCGTACGATGGATTGCCACGATCGAGATTGTCATAACCATTGCCACGATCGTAAGTGCGATCGTACTTTGGATCGTACTTGGGATCGTATTTCGGATCGTAGTAATTACGATCGCGATCGTAACGTCCGTCGTAATTACGATCGCGATCGTAACGTCCGTCGTAACTGAAAATAACATCGATTTGTAGGGTAAAATAAAGTGTGGCTTAAATTAAAAAATTCAAATATTCAACCAATTCAAAGAATTCAAAAAATTCAAATATCCAACCAATTCAAACAATTCAAGAAATTCAAATCTTCAACCAATTCAAACAATTCAAAAAATTCAAATATTCAACGAATTCGAAGAATAAAAAAATAAAAAAATCTGTTGCTTCTCGACTTTATTAAAATTAAAAATAAGCAGTTCGATTTAAAATTATAGTTGCATGTGGTATCCTCGAAGAATGATATTTGTAAAATCGTTGACGAGCGGTAAGAAAATTCGGCAATGATGTGATTCGATTTTTTTTAAAGATCGGTTTATCGCTTAAAAACAATATTTGTCGCTTCAAATAGAATGTCGATTAAATTCAAAACATTCAAATATTCAACCAATTCAGAAAATTCGAAAATTCAACCAATTCAGAGAATTCAAAAAATGCAAATATTCAACCAATTCAAAGAATTAAAAAATTCAAATATTCAACCATTTCACAAAATTCAAATATTGAACCAATTCAAAGAATTAAAACAAGAAAATTCTGTTGCCTCTCTACTTTATTAAAATTAAAAATAAGCAGTTCGATTTAAATTTATAGTTTCATGTGATATCCTCGAAGAATGATACTTGTAAAATCGTTCACGATCGGTAACAAAATTCGGTAACGATGGAAGCATTTTTTTTGCTTCCTCAAGAAGCTTTCTTTTCGTGGAAAAATACTGAATTTTCTTTAAAGATCGGTTTATCGCTTAAAAATGATTTGTCGCTTAAAATAGAATGTCGCTTTAATTCAAAAACTCAAATATTCGTTCAATTCAAAGAATTCAAATATTCAACCAATTCAAAGAATGCGTAAAAATTCAAATATTCATCGAATTCAAACAATTCGAAAAAATTCAAATATTCAACGAATTCAATGAATTAAAAAAAAATTCTGTTGCTTCTTTACTTTATTTAAATTAAAAATAAGCAGATCGATGTAAAATTATGCATGTGATATCCTTGAAGAATGATAATTGTAAAATCGTTCACGATCGGTAAGAAAATTTGGTAATGATGGAAGCGTTTTTTTTTCCTTCCTCAAGAAGCTTTCTTTTCGTGGAAAAATACCGAATTTTTTTTTTAAATCGATTTATCACTTAAAAACGATTTGTCGCTCAAAATAGAATATCACTTAAATTCAAAAATTCAAATATTCAACCAATTCAAAGAATTCAAAAAATTCAAATATTCAATCAATTCAAAGGATTCAAATATTCAACCAATTAAAAAAATTCGTAAAAATTCAAATATTCAACCAATTCAAAAGTTTCAAAAAAATTTCACATATTCAACGAATTCAAAGAAATAATAAAAAAATTCTGTTGCTTCTTTACTTTATTTAAATTAAAAATAAGCAGATCGATTTAAAATTATGCATGTCATATCCTCGAAGAATGATAATTGTAAAATCGTTCACGATCGGTAAGAAAATTCGGTAACGATGGAAGCATTTTTTTTGCTTCCTCAAGAAGCTTTCTCTTCGTGGAAAAAATTTCGAATTTTTTTTAAAGATCGCGTCTTAAGAAATCGGCTGATAAATCATTGTATCAAAGATTTCTTACCGATCTCCGTATGCGGGCATTGGAATAGGTCTTGGCAGCTCGTTTCTGGGATACGGATCGGGCCGATCATTTTCGTAAGCCGGCAATCTCAGACGATCGTACTCGTAGGCCGATACTCTTGGACGTTCGTATTCGTAAATCGGTGCTCGAGCGCGATCATAATCGTAGGGCGAAATTCTCGCTCGATCGTAGTCCAATGTCGGTCCCCTCGGTCTGTCGTAGTGATAACCCGGACCCGAAACCCGCGGTCTCTCGTAATCGTATCCCGATCCCGAACCGCCACTTCGCTCGTAATAATCGTCATACCGATCGCGATATCGTCGATCCTCCAGATCGTCGTCGTAGTAATTCATTCTCGGTTTTTCTCTCCATCTGCGAAGAAAAAAGGAAAATATAAAAACTGTCAAAAAGCTTTGCATTCTTTTGGAAAAAAAATGCACAAATTTCATACCGATTTTATCAAAATTTCCCAATACCTCAAAAAGTGTTGGAAAAAATGAAAAAAAAATGGCCGACTCAGTAACTTTCTTAATTTTGCAGTTATCGAGCTCATTTTTTTTCTCACAAATTCTTTGTGTGACAAGGACGGTTGATACTTAATTTCAAGCAGGGTTGCAAATAATGCATTACTTTTTTAAATGCATTTGCATTTTCACTAACCATTAACGTTTAGAGGTTATTGGAAACAATTTAATGGTTAATGGAAATTATTTTCATTAACCATGAAAATTCAATGGTTAATGGAGATTATTTTCATTAACCATTAAAATTCAATGGTTAATAGAAATTATTTCTATTAACCATTAAATGTTAATGGTTAATGAAAATGCAATTGCATTAAAAAAAATTAATGCATTATTTGCAACTCCGCCAATTATAATAATTTATTCATCTATATTTTTCCATTCCCAAAATGGCAATCAAAGTTTTGTCCTTTACACATTACATTGCAATAATAATATAAATGCTTTTTATAATTATAATATAGATGCTTTTTAGAATTTAAGGTACCTGAAAATTCAAGTCCTAAGTCAATAATACAAATGCAAAATTGCAATGCAAAATTGCAATAATTTATTCATTTATATTTTCCCATTCCCAAAATTGCAATCGAAGTTTTGTCTGTTACACATTACATTGCAATGGGTAATGGAAATTTCGTCTATTACATACTACATTGTAATGGGCAGGGTTGCAAATAATGCATTACTTTTTTTAATGCAATTGCATTTTCATCAACCATTAAATTTTAATGGTTAATGAAAATAATTTCCATTAACCATTAAATTTTAATGGTTAATGAAAATAATTTCCGTTAACCATTAAATTTTAATGGTTAATGAAAATAATTTCCATTAACCATTGAATTTTAATGGTCAATGAAAATAATTTCCATTAACCATTAAATTTTAATGGTCAATGAAAAATATTTCCATTAACCATTAAATTTAAATGGTTAATGGAAATTAATTTCATTAGCCATTAAAAAAGTAATGGTTGATGCATTACTTTTTCTTTAAAAATTTCGCAACCCTGATGTCAAGAGGATTTCTCCAATACTTAAGTTTAAAAAATAATTGAAACAATATTTATATAAGGATCGAGAAAAATTTCGAAAAATCTATTAAAGTCATTCGTGGAAGCGTAATTTGGTAATAAGCTTCAACTTTTGCGGTGGAAGGATTCTCTTCTATATCACACTCGCGAGCTTTTTTTACTCCTTTTTTTCCTCCAAAGAGTTTCGGACTACATGAGAGCACGAAATCCACTCACGCACACACAGGGAGCGAGTTTTCGCTCTTTCGTCGTTGGAAAACTTTTCTAATATAAAAGGTGGAGAGCCTGCGGGGTTCCGGAATAGCGAGGGGCGAGCAAGGGCGCAAGAGGGGGTTGGTTGAGAGGAAAACTGCGCAATTGGTGCTCGCTCTCGGTGTCAACGTGACTCAAGTGAATCTAAACTATAGAGGATTTTTCACCGTGGATGGAAAGCGAACGAAAGCAGAACGATTTTTTTTTCATCCACGAGGTGTTTCGCGTCGAGTGAAATTATTCTTTTCGATCGAATTTCATGTCACATTTTCACGGATTCAAATATCTTTCCTCAATTTTATTCAGAAATATATTTCAATAATTATGGGAAAAATCAGTCCGAATCTGAGAACAAAGCAATGGAAATGAGGATTGTTCTGAGCCTGTAAGAAAATTTCTTTCAACAAAAATTTAAGTCAGAATCGAAAGGGAATGTTTGAAAATTCACAAAAAATTGAAAAATGAAAACAATTGGATGAACCAAGAAAGATTTCAAAGTTTTAACTATCGCGAAAAGAATTGGCTCAAACCAGAGTCAAAATTCGATCGAGAAAAGAAATTAGAGCCATTTTAATGAACAAATTCAATTTTGCCAAAATGCACAATTTTTCAATTTTCTTATTTCGGCTTCTCTATCTGTTTTTTTTAAAGCCCGAATCTACCAATAATTTTCCCAAAAACTCAAATCTTTTGTGAATTTCCATAAGCAAAATTTCTCTTAATTTTTTTTTCTTTTTTCTTTTAGCACACATTTCGCCGTAGACTATTTTTCTTTGCTCCATTCGTATGGCTGAAGCGAAGGAGAAAGGGGCAAAGATGAAAAACTCACCCTCGATCGGGCACGGTTGGTTTGTTCGAGCCGCAGGTGATGCAACGTTTTTCAAAATATGCAGCATCCCGATGTTCAACGGGCTCCGAACGAATTCCAATTGCCCCGGACGTCACCGAACTGTCCGAGCCGTAACGACTTGCGTAGCCGTACTGTTCGGAGCGTGCCTGACGATAAAGAGTCCCGAGTGTCGTTGCCGCTGACACGGTTGTTGTTTCCTCGGCGACAACAAGATCGACGAGCAACCATAATGACAGCAAGGTTCCGTAAAACTGAAATGAAAGGTGAAAATTGACAATTTTCTCATTTTTGAAAAATGCATCCTCCAAACATTTCGCAAATATGACGAGATTTCATTGTTGTTTGAATAAAAATAAAAATTAGAAAGAGTTACAAAAATTTTAAAAATTCAACGAATTCGAAAAATTCAAATAATTCAAAAATTTAAATATTCAACCAGTTCAAAGAATTCCCAAAATCAAGAAATTCAAAGTATTCAAAAACTCAAATATTCAACGAATTCGAAGAATTCAAAAAATTCAAGAAATTCAAAGTATTCAAAAATTCAAATATTCAACGAATTAAAAGAATTAAAAAATTAAAAAATTCAAGAAATTCGAAGTATTCAAAAATTGAAATATTCAACGAATTAAAAGAATTCGAAAATTAAAAAATTCAAGAAATTCAAAGTATTCAAAAATTCAAATATTCAACCAATTCGATGAATACAAAAAATTCAAACAATTCAAAAAAAATATTTCTCTTGCTCCTCGACTTCATTAAAACCTTGCAAATTGGAAATTTGCACATCGCTTCCTCAGTATTTTTTCGTATTTACAAATCCTCCTCTATGAGGAAATGTTAGCAAATTTTAGTAAATATTAGCCGCCACAGTTTTGGCTTCCTCATAGAGGAAGCTTTGTAAATACGGAAAAATACTCTGGAAATGATGTGCAAATTTCCGATTTGCAAGTTTTTTTTACTACCTCTAGTTATCGGAGTAATAAAACGGCAGCTTTGTATCGTACAATTTTCGATCAAGCTTTTTTTTGAAAATTCCAAAATTGCATAAAATTTGCACGGTTCAAGCGATTTTTTCAAAATTGAATACCAAGTAACTTCTTTCATTAAACTACCATTATAAAAAATTTGAGCGTGGTATCACGAAATATGTGCAAGATAGAGCGATCACGCGCTTTTTGCAAAAAATTAAAAATTTTATAAATCACGAACCCCTTGAGCGATTTTCGCGAAATTGAATAGCAATAATCTTTAACATTCAAACTATCTGTATAATATTTTTTAACTCGATATCGCAAAGTTTGCGAACGCTAGAGCAACCACGCCCTTTTTTTGAAAATTTAAAAGTCGCATAAAATCCGCACACGTCAATGAATTTTTGCAAAATTCATAACAAACAAAGGAGCTGTGGAGCTCAGCTTATGTGCAAAATTTCGGCTCGCTACTCCGATGTGGTCTTGAGATATAGATCTTCGAATTTTTCGAGGCAGCGACACACACACACACACACACACATACGTACACACATACATACATACATACATACATACATACATCCGGACATTTTTTTAAACCATGATTTCTCGATGTTTTAGGATATTTCGAACATACTGACATGAAATTCTCAAAAAAAAAAAAAATTCACGAAAACAAAGCTTCCTCTATGAGGAAGCAAAATTTAAAAAAAAAATAAGCAGATCGATTTAAAATTTCTGATTGCTTACGAATACAAAACGCGAAAAATTGAACAAAAATTAACGATCAACGCAGATTCGTCGAGGATTACACCTCTCAAAACCGAATTCATTTTGATGAAAACATATATCTCGCAGATGGGAATTTAAAAAAACTAAATTTTATTCGGCGGATAAAATAACGCAAAAGTGACTTGAGGGTGCAATATCGGTCGTGTGGAGAAAAAAAAACCTACAGCTAAACTTCTACTCGTTCGCTTTTTCGCAATAAAGTGAGATTCTCGTCATCAAAGCGTGAAAGCAGAGAATCCTCTTTTCCTCCGCTTCTTCTACTTCCACTTCTTCTTCTCCTCGTCTTCCTTTTTTCCGCTTTTCCGTGAGTCGTAGTTCAAACTTTCTTACTATATTACATCGCCTCGTGCTTTTTTTTCTACGCGAAACGTAAGAGACAACAACTTGTTCGTAGAATTCTTCATCGTTCCAGTCATTTTTTTCATCCCACCGATTCCGCAAATTTTTTACTCCATCAGTATTGATTGTAAAAAATTTTGGGAATTATCGTAAATTTTTTAATGGGATCAAAGTATGTGAAGAAGAAAAAAAATCCACAATATATTTTCAATAAATTCGTAATTCAGGCATTCCCATAATTTTTCGCATAATTTCTGAAGGCCAAAAGTAGGGGAAGAATGCTGATAAAAGAAGAACTTGAAAAATCACGTAATTCGCAAGAATTCCGTCGTTTCTCTTGAATAGTCCATTTTACCCCATCTACCCTGTATCACGTCGTTCTCCACGAAGTTTGCTCTTCCCTCTCTGAGAAAAAAAGGGAGGTAGAGAGAAAGAGAGAGAGAGAGAGAGAGAGAAATGAGAATGAGATTTTTTAATTTTACGCCCCGGAGAGTAACGAGAAAGGCGGGTACATTGTCTTTCTACATTTTCCCTCCAATTCTTTCATCACTTTACCTTCCACGCCGCTGAGACTTTTTTTTCCTAAGTAATAATGTGACCTTTGAGGTGCATTCTTACGGAATAAAAAAAAAAAGAAAAAAACGGTATTTATCTTAATTGCGCCTCGTGGGAGTCGCAGGACATTTGAAGGTACTTGAAGCGAATGTAGCCTTCATAGAATTTATTCTTACAGAAAAAAAAACATCTCTGCTCTGAAAAGTAACAATTGCTCGTACTTTGAAGAATGCGAGCGTCTGTTTGTTCATTTTTGCGCAATTTGTTCTTGTTTCCTCGACTATTTTCACCTTGACTATGTAAATTTATAAAAAAATCAAATTAAGTTGTTGAAAGCAATTCGTTTTGTACCCTCAATTTTCTCTACGAAAGCTCTTAATCCATCTGCCTCTTTCTTCCTTCTCGCAAAACCTTTTCCCGATAAACACCTTGATTTATTTAACGTTTCCTGTTTCTCGCAGTTTCCCCGCAAATGAAGTAGATCGAGCGAGTTCGTGATTCACGCGAATTTCCCATGTACCCCCAAAATTTACAATCTGGCGCGAGGAAACTCGCGGATAGCTCGTTGTCACGTTTCCACCGATACTGGGAAAGGCGCCGGGAGCCAAATTCGCTCGTCTGAGGAACAGCGTCGATTTGAGAGCGAGGAAACTCCGGTTTCGCGCAAAGATAAGACGTGAAGTAATTAAAGGGAGTCTATTAGTAGGATTGAGGTTTCTTTCGGCGAGTCGCTTCGACATTGCGCTTTGGGGATGAATTCCGCTGCTTGTCTCTCTCTTAATCACAATCATGCTGCAAGTATAATTACAACAGAGATTAAATGTTAAAAAAAAAAAACAATAAGCGGAACTCCGCTTGATAAAGTTTGTTTTTCAAGCTCGAAATTTCCAGAGACAAGATCTCACCCGCGCATTATTTCTCGGTCTTTCGAAAGTAAGCTTGAAAAACTACCCCCAAAAAAACTCTGCAACCGATTAGAAATAAAAAAAAAAATATTTTAACAAACGGGAATTATTCTAAATGAATATAGTCAACGTTTTTACGCAACGTTTTTGCATTATGCATTCGGCCGAGTCTCGTTAATCCGCGGACGAGTCGGAATTATGATGCTTCGTTATATACGTTGAGTTTACTCAAGCCGAGAGCAGACCCTATCTGCGGGGGTGGCGGAGGCAAAATTTTCTGGAGAAACGACATTTGTCGTTATATATGTAGCGAGACGAGTGCCGTGAAATAAATGAAGCGTTTCCGCTTTCTCGCCTCCCTTTATACAAAATAGTGTGTATATATATGGGTCATTCCATGTCAAATAGACAAAGAGTTGGAATCGACCCCTTACAATTTCGATGAAATTTGGTCAAAAGTTTTCGTTTTTAATGAAAAGAAGTTCTACCAAAGGAAAAAAATGCAAAATTTTTTTTCAAAAGTTATGCAAAATTCAAAATTTTACAATTTTTTAAATCTTTCAAGTTTAATTTTTAAATATCTCGAAGACTATTATAGTTATGAAAAAATCGTTCCGGGTTTGTCTTGAAGAGTATACTTGTGGCTACGAAAAAAAAAATATTCCGAAATTTTTTTTTGAAATATGATAAATTTGGAGAATTTTGAATTTTTAAAAATCGTGAAAATCCACTTCAACGTTAAATTTTTTGTTCAATCTTTTTTTATATAAGATTAGTACAAGGTATTTTATTAAAAAAATGTAACCAAAAATTTAATGTTCATCTCGGATTTACACGATTTTTAAAAATTCAAAAATTCATATTCTTAAAAAAACAAAAAACACCTTTCTAAAAATGTCAGGATCTTTTGTTATCAGTACAAAGTATTATATATAAAAAATTGAGCAAAAAATTTAATGTTAAAAAGGGATTTTCACGATTTTTGAAAACTCAAAATTCTCCAAATTCATCATTTTTCAAAAAAAAATTTCAGAATTTTTTTTTTTCGTAGCGACAAGTATACTCGTCAAGGCGAACCCAGAATGATTTTTTCGTCACTATAATAGTTTTCGAGATATTTAGAAAATAAACTTGAAAGATTTAAAAAATGGTGACATTCTGAATCTCGTATAACTTTCGAAAAAAAAAAATTAATTTTTTCCCTTTAATAGAACTTCGTTTTATTAAAAACAAAAACTTCTGACCAAATTTCATCGAAATTGAAAGGGGTCGATTCCAACTCTTGGTCGATTTGACATGGAATGGCCCATATGTAGGGATGAACCAAGAGATCCGCGTCTGTGCTCCTCGTCCAACGAAACTCAATTAACCCCGACAAAAGTAAAGCGAATTTGCATTTAAATCTTAAATACCTGTGTGCGCAGCCTTTCGGTTGAAACCGTGACGAGCGCAACCCTTCAATCCCTTCAGCTTTCCACCTTTCGACCGGCGCCTCATTTTTTTGCCAATTTTTTTTTCTGATTCATCTCTGAACGCACGAGATGAATTTTGCATCGCTTTTGTTGAAAAAAAGCTTTTGTTCTATCTCTTCTTTTTACTCTGACAACTTTTGCGAGGTCTATTGCCAATCACGTTGTCAAATGGAAATATCGAATAAAGGGTTGAAAATTCTTAGTAGCTTAAAAAGCGTTTTTTGAAGCACATGTACTGTAATGTCACCACTAATTAACAGGTCTACCGAATAACATCTGTGCCAAACAGAAGTGTTTTACTGTCGATTGGCTGTTTTTTCACATAATTGGGGCGGGCTCCAACGTCGGTAAGTTACCGGCCGCGTTGACAAGCCGAAGACTTATAATCGCTTCGCACTAAAACGTTTCTGTTTGGCAGAGACATTATATGCTAGACTTGTTAATCGATAGACATATTATGGTAGGCTTTTATTGTGGTAGAGATGTATTTCCGGTATAGGAATCTGCCTTTCTGAGCTTTGAGCTCCCATTTCGTTGTCGAAAAAGATAATGGCGAAGGGTGAGTTACAGCGCAGCTTTGAATCGAGACCATTTGGGCCCCCCAGTCATCGACGATCGATTTGTCTATATGGATAAGCGCTTTCGCATCACAAAGTGAGTTTTCCTGCGACAGGTTTGGGCTTAGTTCACGCGCAAGCACATACAACCTTCTCCGAGGGGAAATTACGTTCGTTGCGACGAACGCGCTCTTGTATAACCTCGAATGAGGCACCCATTTGAAGGTATATACATACATGTAAATACATGACTAGGCTCATATATTCCGATATCGATATATAAGTATGATGCATTCTCCATCGAAAACCGGACAATTTTATCATGCACCAAATTTTTTGATGTCATCATCCACCACTTTTTTTAACCACCCCCAACTTTCGATCTCTTCCAGTTACGGGATCTTTGAAAATGAAAATCTCCCAAATGAAAATTCCCCAAGCTCAAAAATTGGTGTTTCATTGAAATATTTTCAATATTTTGTTTCAGGCCTTTTTTCGGATATTCACAAGAGTGTTTTACACGTGAAATTTTTTTTTAAATCTGAAATTCTGTGACGATGAAGAATGGTTCACTTGCTGAGGAATGCCTCGTACACAGGGTAACAACCGAAATTCGATTATTCTGCCAGTTTCCCTTCATTGCTTATGTGTCACTGTCGCGGTTCACACGACTCGAACACGGTCATATATGGCACACCCTTGTCTATGCATCCTTCCGGGTGTTCGCGATTTTCCCTCACCGCACAGAATTATGAGGTCACGTGTGAGGCCACGTACCACAATTTCATCCCTTCGCATGACAGATGAAAAAAGCTCCACAAAAGGCGTGAAGTACAAGTTAAAAAGTTTCTCAAATTCATCCATATTCATGTGTATAATATATTGAATATTAATATCATTATTATTTATTGCATCATACACGTATTTCAATGGGCTGATGGCGTTATTCAGTGAGCGGTCACATTTTCCATGCAGAAGCGTATTAGCGAAAAATGCTGGCTCGGCGCGAGAAAATATGTCGTAACAGGTCCCATCCTCTCTCTCTCTCTCTCTCTCTCTCTCTCTCTTTGTCTTTCTCTCTGTCTCGCCCTTGCTCTGTCTGGTGCATAAAATTTGCATAAGCCAACGGCAGCGAACGGGCAACGAGAAAAATTATCATGCCCATATTCAGCGCCCCATCGCGAAGGGACATTCACCGGATTCGGGTCATGTCACATACCAGAAGCACCTTCAGGGTGTCATATATTTTGCACTTTGGTTCACAGCGTTTGACGTATATCTATCGTAAATCATGAGGCAAAAAAATGCAGGATTCGTCCTCCCTGCCTGCGACGTAGCAATAAGTCCAGAATAGATGGCCCACTTTCGCACATTTTTTTGTAAAATTCTAAAAAATCATTCAGGCGCCATTCTCAAATTTCGAAGTACTCTTTTGAGAATCACATTTTTAGCGGAGCCCGATATTTTGGCCTATCGATTTGTCGAAAAAACAGCGAATTTGCTTCTACAGTGGTCCATCAATGCTTGAATTACGCCCGATCCTTTGTTCTCCGTGACGCGATTGTTTCAGATATCTGGCTCGCTCGTTTTGTATTTTACATTGGTTTTGGCCGCGTTTGATCATCGTAAATGCTATAAGAGAGAAAGGAATACAAGTTTAAATTCGGAATTAGCCGGAAACGATGAAAAATTTAGCGGTAAAATGTACCATTGAGAAGAACAAAGGGAGGACATTTTCGCGAGTGAAATCGTCGTCCTCGTTCTCGTTTCATTATACGCAAAATTGTCCAGAGATAAAATTATGATATTCCTCATTCGGCCAATGAGGAACATCATAATTTTTTTTGTAATGGATTCATATATGCTTTATAAAGCCTTTATAATAATCATGTAAAAACATGTAAGCCATGACTTTGTTACTTTGTCGAAAAAAAAGTCGGAGCGTGGCTTTTGATTCTTTGTAACGTGAAAATCCGTAGAAATGTCGCGTTGCGCCACGTTCGTGTTTAAAAAAAAAATTCAAAGGATTTTCACAGTTTGCTTCCCTGCGGCGTAAAAGCATTTGTTAAAGCTTTCCACTCGTTGAATCGTCAAAGGACAGTTATGTGAGACTGCACAAGGTCGCTTTTGATTCACGAGATTT
Organism: Alloplasta piceator; assembly: GCA_946863875.1. NCBI lineage: Eukaryota > Metazoa > Arthropoda > Insecta > Hymenoptera > Ichneumonidae > Alloplasta > Alloplasta piceator. Next base: position 3,258,364 of record OX333074.1, read on the forward strand.
TTGGCCACGGATCTGCCCTGAGAAAATCTCGATCATTGAGAATTTATTATTTGTGGCGAACTCGTGGAAGATGAACACCCCTAGAAAAGGGGGAGGTGGAAGTTTCTGGGTGAGAGTTTCACCGTGGGCGCACTCGTAAATCAGGGGGCGGATTTCCATCCCGCAATTTAACCCCTCACCCTGCTCTTTGTTTTATTTCGCCTCGCTCACTCTACCCCTCACGAGAGTTCGCGATTTTTTTTTCCACCCTTCTTTTCATTCTTTTCAACGCTCTTTTCGATTCACTCGGTGCTGCTCTGCGCGAAGGCCACGAGAAACGTACGAGCAGCCAGGGCTCGAGGCAGTCCATTAGCTTTTCTCTCGTTACTTGTACTCTTCTACCACGGATCTGTACACGTTACATATACAGGTGAACACATACACTCCCGTTCAAAAGTTTGGAAACATCAGTCAATGTTTCTTGCCGCACTAGACGTTGCATAACTCCGTCAAAAAAAAGATAATCGAATTTTTAAAAAAGCGTTTTGACGGGAAGGAATTCAGCTTTATTTTTCCGTTTTTAAAATATTTTTTATATTTTTTTTTCGACCCGCTATGCACTTTTGAACGTGACCGTTTTTCGGCCTTTTTTGGACCATCGCGAATTGGGCGCACATCTTAAGGACATGTTTTTTTTTTTTTTTTAAATCTATGGCACATTCAAAAAGGTTAGCAGACGCTATATTTTCGTTACATGAAAATTTTCGTACGATTTTTTCTCTTTTAAGTTACGTTGCATCTTTCAAAATTTCTCTTTTTTAGCCAAAAGTGAAATAACTTTACAAGAAAAAATCGTGTGAAAATTTTCATAAAACAAAAAAAGAGCGTCTGCTAACCCTTTTAAATATGCCGTAGATGAAAAAGACAAAACAAAATTTCCTTAAGATGTGCGCCCAATTCGCGATGGTCGAAAACGGCAAAAAAAAAAGTCACGTTCAAAAATGCATAGCGGCTCGAAAAAAAATCATAAAAAATATTTTAAAAAAGGAAAGCAAAGCTGAATTCCATCCCGTCAAAACGCTTTTTCAAAAATTCGAATATCTTATTTTTTGACGAAGTTATTTGGGTTTACCGACAGGTGTATCCAAACTTTTGAGCGAAGGTGATTTTTTTGGATATCACGGATATTCTACTGCTCCTCGTTGCTAATTTTTTTTGGCAGCTCCAGAATATGTTTACACACGTCGTGAAACTGGATGTAATCTTTTTAAAGATTGTCTCAATGCATCTTTTTGGCTATTAAGATTTATCTCCGTTCGATATTTCTCTAATGCTTAATCTTCAATTTTAATCATGAATCTTGAATCTACAGTCTTGAATTTTTAGTCCTTCATTTTTATTTGTAGACTTTAATCTTTTGTCTCGAAATTTTTTAATCTTATTTTTTTCTATCGATTTTGTCTGCCTAATCTATTTTCGCTTTCATATTTCTCCAATGTTTAATCTTTAATTTTCAAATCTCCATTCTATATTGTAAATTTAATCTTCCGTGTCGAAACTTTGCAATCACGGTTTCTTAAATACTATAAATTACTTTCCCTCCATATTTCTCGAACCTTCAATCTCTAATCTTCAATTATGAATAATGAATTTTCAATTTTAAATATATTCTATTTTCCACTATTCGATCTATTATTTCATCTATTATCAACTTTTTAAAAATTAAATCTTTGATATTCAATCTTCGCTCTCACAATTTTCGCATCTCCATTCTGCATACATAAAAAATTACATCTTTGGAAAATTAAGAAAAATGCTACATTTCATCGACTCTTCTAATTCACGCTGCCATTGCGTGGAATCAGTGATATAGATGAACACACGCATGAGCGTGAAATACTCGAGATTCACACGGTTATTCTTCCGTCCGGGGAAATAATAAAAGCGGAAGTGACGTCACGGTGGCAAGAGAGGGAGCGAGAGGGAGAGGTAGAAAGAGATGGCGTTTTGACTATACATGTATGAATAGGTACGCGGATGCGTACAATGACCGTCGCCGGTGACGGGGGTCGCTTCAGTGGCCGACTCCTCGCACCTGTGGCCATTATTCACTCGCCACAATGTACTTCCTTTTGTCAAAACAGCCCAACACAATTTCTCGCTCCATCTCTCTCCATTTTACCTTTTCTCTCCCTCTCCCTTCCCCTCTCCCTCCCTCTCCCTCCCTCTCCCTCCCTCTCCCTCCCTCTCCCTCTCCCTCTCCCTCTCCCTCTCCCTCTCCCTCTCCCTCTCCCTCTCCCTCTCCCTCTCCCTCTCCCTCTCCCTCACCCTCTCCCTCTCCCTCTCCCTCTCCCTCCCTCTCCCTCCCTCTCCCTCCCTCTCCCTCCCTCTCCCTCCCTCTCCCTCCCTCTCCCACCCTCTCCCTCCCTCTCCCGCCCACTACCTCCCTCTCCCTTTTTGTGACTCCTCGTCTCATTCTTTTTCTCTCTCACGTTCTCTTCCTGATTATTATTTATCGTGAAAAAGCAAGTGAGCATCGCGACACGTCTCTTATCACCCCACGAAGCTCTACTTTTCGCGACGATTATTTATCTCCAAATTTTCGCGCTTTTCACATTTTCCCCTCTGAATTTTTCTTTTCATCGAAATATCGCGTGAAACGAGTCATAACGTGGCTTTATCTAATTATGATCGTTGGGAGGAGCTTTTAATCCCCGATCAACGCGATAATGGAGGCTGCGAGAGAGGAAAAATGAGACACGCGATTGCCGAATTAGAAGCGTCAGAGCCGGAGAATCGGCGTGGACAATGCTTTTATATCAGTACGTTGAAAACGCTAAAAGAGAAACGGAAATCCGTTGTTCGCATCTCACGATCGGGGATGCATCGAATTTTCTACGCCCTCATCGTCCCTCCCCCCTTTTAGAATCGAGCCCCCCCCCCCACCCCCTCTTGCTGGCGTTTGCGCCCACTTGGGACAAAGAAAAATATTCCATGCATCGGTGATCGCTGGATCCAACGGACGGTAACGATTGCAAAGCAATGTGTAACCCGCCCCCCCCCCCCCCTCGTGCGCCGTTACATACATGTAAATAACGTGGAAATTCTCTCGGACGAATCTGTATTAAATTGTACGAGGCATTCCGAGCCTAATTGGCAAGTTCTCAGGAATTTAGCCCACAATTTCTTTCAGTTGAAATTTCAAAATGCATTTTTACCCATTTTTGACTATTACAGATTTTTCGTCGATTTTACAAGTGTTGAATAATATTTTTAAAAATTTTTTAATGATGGCCGCGCCTATTTTAAATCTCTCACCAAGAAATTTCTTTGATCTGATTTTCTAATCTTCGGTTTTAAATCTTCAATATATTCAATTTTTATTTTTCTAATTCTAAATCTAAATAAATACGAATTAATTTTTTTCATCCAGTTGAATTGTTCGGTAATGATATTTTTTTTTAATTTAATGTAAAACAAAAAGACGAGAGTGGATTCAGATTTTACCATTAAATTAAATGATCCCATAAATTCAATTTAAATTAAATGAGGTGGTTTAAAATTTTATAATTTAATCAAATAATTTTTTTTTTTCATAGATCATTTCAGTACGATTTCGTTTTTGAAAATATTTACAAAAAGTCGAACTGTTTTCCATGTTCAATAATTAAATAAACCGTGAACGATTTAAGCTCCTTAAAGAAATTCCTCGTGGAATCTCCGTTTCTTCGGATCCTCGAGTGATGATGAAAGGTATTTTTTGTTTCCAAGTTTTGAGAAAATCCAAGAACGAATGAATTTCAGGAGGTTCGAGGGTGAGAAATGAAAGACAAAGGGATGAAGATCGATACAGTGCAATCTCTTGTGCAATAGTCTGTTTCCATCACTGCGTTTTGTCGACGTCGTCGTCGTCGTTGCGAATCGATTCTCTCGGTTTACTTTGTGCAGCTGTTATACAGTAGCTTGCGATACGAGCTTTTCCGGATTCTCTCTCGTTTGCTTTTTCTGTCTCTTGAGAAAAAGATGGATAGAGAGAAGGAAACGAGGAAACGAAACGAGTCACCTCTTGGTTACTCGATGAGAAACCTGTCTGTTTTGTCCTGAAACATTTCTCACGGACGATCTATCGTTGTTTCTTTGAAATACGAGCCTGGACGTTGTTTTTTAATAGATCTTTCTCAATCAAAGATTTGGAAGAATTTCATCAACTTTCTGCAAAATCGTGGCACAAAAGCTTTTGTCGGAAAGGTTCTCATTTAAAAAAAAACTTTTCTTGGCATCAAATAAACCAAGTTTTTTGTTAACGTAATATTTCTGAAAGGTAAATAAGCGTGAAAATAATTAAGCTAAAAAATTAGCTCCTTTCAACATTCTAATTCACGGTAAAAGAATTTTTCTTCAATATATCTTTTATTTTTCTCAATCAAAAATTGAAAAAATTGGATCAACCTACTGCAAAATCGTGGTACATCAAAGTGTCACTTTTTTCCTAACGATTCTCAATTTTCAAAAACTCTTCCCCTGACAACAAATATCGAGTTTCTGTTTTCTCAATATTCCTGGAAGATAAATAAGGGTAAAATTAATTCAGGTATAAAAAATAAACATTTTTGTATTGAAAGAATTAAAAATAGCCCTCTTTCAGCCTTCTGATTCCGCCATTTCCTTTAATGATTTGCCAAAGGGTGTATAACCGTTTTACGGTTAAAAAAAAATCCACAAGTACAAAAAGTCCTTCTCTTTTCTCCCGAGTAAACCGCGCGCCTCCGGGTCTTCGCACACTCGAGTGGATAAGCTATCGACGAAATTAAGAAAGATAGCGTAACGAGGGAGTCAAAGAAAAGAGAGGAACCAAAAAAAAAAGACATTGAACAAGAACCCATTCCCCAAAAGTGAAGGACGAAGAAAAACCTGGGTGAAATGGTTGGAGGAAAAATGTACAAAGTTTCAAACAATTACTCGTTGCTCGAGGAGCAAAGTTAATCGAGTCTTTGCCCGACGAAGCGTTTACGGATACATAGTATAGATACTCATTCACATTAGAGTGGGCATTGATCGAAGATTCGGCTAATTTTAACGATCACGTTCCCCCAAATCGATTCTCGATAAATGCATAAAAATGCACACGGAAAAAAAAATGATCAGTGACAATTCATGTGTAATATTTAAAAAAATTACTGAATTTAATGCAGAATATACGGTTCAGAACTGTAATTCAGGCGTTTTACTGGGAATCCATTATAAATTAATGGATTTGATGTAGTTTCTACTTTTCAAACCATTATAAATGCTGATTTACACTGTAAAAAATGCAATGTTCACCGCAAAAAAATGACAAAGTAGAAATAACAAGCAGAAACGACGAAATCCACTGTGTTTGAACTGTAAAATTTACAATGGTCTCTGTAGAACGTTCAAAGCACATAATTAGAAATTGCAGTGTTCCCAGTGAAAAATCAAATGCGCGCCGCAAAATATGCAACGTCAATTTCAATTTTTACAGTGTGGCACTGTAACGGGACAAACTGCGGCGTGCCACGATCTCTGCATTTCACCCGAGATCCGCTAGATAGCGTCGGGCGGCGCGCCCTCTCGCGCCAGCGAGAGAGCCACCGCGCGCACCTATAAGGTCCGATGTATTACCAACATCGGCGTCCTCGATTGACATACAATTGTTGGAACATCACCCGCGTTCTGTGGTCGAGCCGTCCTATGGACTGAAAACTACATTTTCTTTACAGATCACCATTGCATTTCGGTGACGCTCGTGCTCTTTATGGGTGCGAGGTCAAACTTGATTCGCTTAATTAATTGATCTCACGATTAATTAGTCAAATACAAGCCCTCGTAGCTGTGAGCCTGAGCGAGGATAAATAACGGTTTATTGCAATATTTGAATAAAATGGAATTTATTCAAATATCGAAACGTTTAACTACACTATAATTTATTTTAGAAATTGCAGTATTTTCAGTGAAAAATAAAAAACGTACCGCAAAATATACTGCGTTCTTTTCAATTTTTACAATGTACACTGTAATTTTTTCCCGGGCCCTGGATAATTTTTACAATGTGAAATGTGTAAAAAGTTCACCGGATACAACAGAAAATTCGTCTGATGGGGATGTACCATGTCATATGTGACATCTGTATATTGTATTAAAGAGATATGCAAATTTCACTGTTTTCCCTTCCAGGAGGCGCTGTTGATGAGGAAAACTGTAAAAATTAATGGGAATTCAGCAGTTCTCACTGATCATTTTTTTCCGTGCATAAAAATTGGAGGGGTGAAAAAATTGTTTTAAAAAAAATTGACCCACAAATACCCTTTTTTAAATTCAGGCTTCACCCTCAAGACCTAAAATTCGTCAAATTTTTTGTATTTTTAATTTGAATTCAGTGGACATATTCCAAGTGCCCTAAAAGATGAAAATAGACCAATGATAGATTTTCTGGAATTCTACGTTGGTCAGATGGAGAATGAAGGGCGTATTTCCCCAGGAATAAAGGCCCACAGTTTGACTCCAATTTTTTAAAAATTCATTTGAAGCGAATCTGAGATGCTGTGATCGATAAAGTTCGAAGACAATCCAAATAAAGGCTCATCCTAATATATTTATCTAGCATTCTACGTGCTCGCGGTTTCGCGTGAGCCACCCCCCGCCCCCGAATCCCATCTCTTTTATCTTAGCCTCGTGGGTCACCCTCCCTTATAGCTGCATCCTTTCGAACGTCGGTTTTGGTACCGACGATTTATCGAATACCCTTATACGAGTGTGTACATCCACGTTCCGGGCAATCGGTCGAACGCACAGTGAGTTGGACGTGTTCACTGCCGATCGAGAGAGAGAGAGAGAGAGAAAGAGAGTGATGTCGACGAAAAAACGAGGTAAAGCTCTCTCACGCTCGTCGCTCTCGTTCGTCTTCTTGGAAAGTGGCGTGTCGATATACGCCACGAGAGAATACGATCAGGAGAGTTTCGAGACGAGTGAGAAGGGAAAGACACCGAGAGAATATGAGAAAGAGCGAGAAAAGAGCGAAAAAGAAGATTCTTGGATGCCGTACAAGAAGAGACGGGGCAATGAGAGTCACATAAGCCATAATTCTGAGGATTTTCTAATAATATTTTTTAAACCTTTATGGAAAAAAATTCCCTTTACAAAGCAACGACAGAAAAAACAAAACTCAAATAAAACGCTTTTTTTTTTATTTACCGACGAGAATAAATCTTTAAAAAAAATTGAAGCTCTCAATTTTGACAGCCGTAATTTTTTTCCAGGTAAGTATTTTTGAAAATCCTTCGTTCAAGGACTGAACAATTCCAGGCCGAAACCGAATCCCTTTGAAGGTTTTATCCGAAGTTATAAATTTTGGGGTAATAATGGTCACCGCAAACTACCCCAAATAAAATCAAGCTCTAGAAAAACAATCGTATCTCCAAAACTTCTCAATATTAATTTCTCCAACAATTTCTCAATGCTTCTAAATGCATATTTCTCGTTTCACGAGCTCGGTGATTCGTCGTTGCTTCGATTTTATTGACCCAGAGGAAAAATAAAACAACCCCTGGAGACAGAGAGAGAGAGAGAGAGAGGGGCTTAAGGGGGTTGGTATTTTGTCTTCGCTCGGCGGTAATCGAGATTCAACGGGCTTAATTAATCTCTCGCTTGTTGAAGAAACCCCACGAGTGCCATATCGCGAAGAACAGAGCAGAAGAAGAGGAGAATACGAGAGGGATGAAGCCGAAGGAAATTATCGAGGCGAATAAAAAAAGTTTCGGACGATATAATACCTTGAGTTCTCGTGCATTCTTTGTTCTTCCCTCGAGCTCGATATAGCTCAAGACACGAGAAATATAATGAGAAAAGAGTTGAAAAAAAAAATATCCTCATTTTCCGTAAGGTGATTTTTTCCAACCCCTTAATATTGGATATCCCTTTTTCAGGGGAAAAAGGGGGAAAACACCTCTTCTCAACTAAATGGTCGTCGGATTCGCGCGTCTTGAGAAAGTCCCTTGATAAAAAAAAAAGAAAATTATTGCATTATCGTTAAAAGCCATTTTAGCGTGAAGGCATGATTCAATTAAGCACGATGGCTCCTTAATCTACCATCAGGTGCACAACCCCGCCTCGGGAGTATAACTTTATCACGGGGGAATTATCTCCCTCTTTTTCTTTTTTATCGTCTCCTCTCTTCCTCATTGTTATAAGTCGAGGAACAGAAAAATTATCGCGATCCTGATACGGAGGCTCCGGTTATCCGTTAATGTACCCGAGGATAATGAGGATTTATGCGATTAGTGTTAATTAAATGTACATTCGCTGGCTCATTCGGTCATAATTAATCGTTAAACGCCTCTCAAACTCGAAGCTAACTGCGGAGCCTTTGAAGACTCTTCAGATAACTTTTAATCCATTGATAAAAAAGCACACGATTATTTTTAAGAGAGACAATATTTAGCTGTGATTTGCGTTGGATTTTAATCACTCTTTTTCAAGAGATAATTTTTGACGGTATATTACAAAAAATCCCCAAAAATTTTTAGGCGATGGGATGAAAATTTTCCTCAAACCACTTTATCGATCTTCTTCAATTTTTTAGAGATTTTTTCTAATGTATTTACAATTTGATGGAAGCGAATTTCTTTTCCGATTTGGCGAATAAAAAAATGCCCATTTTTATTCCCAAAAATCTTTTCAAAAAATGCTCACCTTCACCTGTGAGTACATTATATAATTATTGAATTTTAAGAAACAAAACATTCATCGAACTTCCGTTCAAACGTATAATTACGATTATGCAAAAAAAAAAGTACTCTCAACCATAATTATTTTAAATGCTTCCCAAAAAAGTGCCTTAAAAAGGCAATTTTTTGCTCGCATTTGCGTCAAGATTTAACGAGTCGTTTGATTAATTTCAAAAAGTATGATTCGATCTGTAATTAACGAATCTTTTTTTTTAATCTCAAATCTTCGTTTCTCTCGATCAATTAATTTTTTTCCCAAGATCTTACGTCCTTATTTAATATTTTTCAGAAGGAGTCGCGAGTTTGTTTCGTTGGCATTCCTGATCCATGATTCCAATTTTTCATCTTATATCCTCAGGGCTCGCGTCTCCATGATCTCTGGATCGTCTGTGTAATTAATATACAGCATAACTTTACGGTTCAAAGTACGACCCCACATAAAAAACCGGGCATCAAACGCGCCAGATCGACCCTCGTCAAACTTCAATTTTATTCCACGATCGTGATGATCACTAACGCCTTTATTTCCACTCTGGTGCCCTGCCCCCTTTTCCTAGGCCCTTCAAAATAATTATCTATTTCTTCAGTCCTGTCCTCATTTAATGGATTTTTCAACGCTGACATACACGTGCGATTGGATCGGCTTGAAAATATGATTGAAATGTTGAAGCGTTGCTTCAAAATATGCTCAAAATTTCGAGTAAAATAATTTATTTGCTACATAAAAAAATAGAGAAAACATGCTTTCTTCAACCTTCGAAATGTAACCCCTTAATACTTAATATTCAATTAACCAAGATAAAAATGTTAGATCATTAAGAAAGGTCCCACAATAATTTCTTTGAAGTCTCAGGGAACTTGTGTTTGATCAAAAACGATCGATAAATTCTTGAGGTTAACCCTTAATTCTTGTTCATCAAACTTACCATTACAATGATTTTGAAACTTGTACCCTTGATCCGACGCTGCATTGCTGACGGAAACCTTTTTTTCATCCGTCAAAAAAAAAATCCAAACTACCCCAAACACTCTACGAAGAAACAAACCCCCTTTAGCTTTGTTCTCCAATCACTTGTCTGTCAGAAAAATGTACTCGCATACACCGAATCTCCGAATCAGGAACGCGACTTGTGTTGTCGACGCGATCGCGACGTTACGCGCTTTGAACGGGTTTTTACCTCTCGCAGGTTGTTTTATAGGTTTCGTTGACCTTGCTCCTGTCGAGGCCCTACCTGTTTATACCAGTCCCGGTATTCATATATATATATATATATATATATATATATATATATATATATTCCCCTACCTGGCGTCGTCCCTCCCTTCCGCGTTACCTGTGCTACACCTGCTGTCTGCTTTTGGCTCTGTTCGCCTTTGGCTGGACATTGCCTCGTAGCACAACGGCGTTCCTTATGTCAGGATCATCATCCTCGATCGCGCGCCACCCTCATCCCTGGCTCGCTTTAATCCAACCGTGAAACTCGCTGGGACGAGCATTCACCTTCAGCCTCGGATAATTGTATCTGATCGTGGGGTAGATAAATATGCCTTGATCGATAAATTTAATGCCGAGGGATGAGAGCCGGAGATTTTAGCCAGAGATGCAGAAAAGTGAGCCAAGAGCAGTGATGGGCGCGGTATCGATTTTTTCGTCAACGATATTGATTTTATTAATCATTTTTTCAAAAAATTCTTAATTAGTAATTAGTAAGAAAATATTTCCAATTTTTCCAAAAAAATTAGTAATTAGGGAAAAAATATTACCAAGTTTTTTTTTTGAATATAGTAATTGATGAGGAAGATATTACTAATTAATTTAAAAAAAAACAGTAATTTGTAGAAAAGTACATGTATGTACATTTACGTACTTGTGTGTACAGATTGAGTCATGGTTATAAGCTCAATCAACTCTAATAAAAAAATTATTTTATTTCTTATAATATAACTATAGATCTTTTGAATATTTCACACATTAGTATTTATTGTATCGAATGTCATACGATATCACATAAGTGAATATTAATACGAATATTCAATCAGCACCTATTAAAAAATGCATTAGTAATTTTCTTTTTATTTATTACTTTTTCCAAAATTAATACGACATTTCTTCACAAATTATTGATTTTTTTGGTTATTTAGCAATAGCTTTCTCGCTAATTACTAATTCTTGGAAAAAATGAGTAATATTTTATCGTTAATTACTCATTTTTTTGGAAAAATTAGAAATGTTTTGTCCCTAATTACTTATTTGTTAGAAAAATTAGTAATATTTTGTCACTAAGTACTAATTTTTTAGAAAAATTAGTAATATTTTTTTGCTAATTACTTATTTTTGAAGCAAAATTAAAAATATTTTGTCACTAATTACTAATTTTTAAAAATATTCAGCTTTCATCAATTTTCATCAATTTTGAAGTTATTATTTTAGTTGAAATCGATAATGTAGTTTTTCTATTTTTAAATTAACGTTAGAGGTTTTAGTTACTTTTGCTTCCAATCGATCGATTCGTGGGAGGCCTGATTTTAGGAGTTTATCTCCATTTTAGAGTTGTTATTGGTCAAATCGATGTTGTTCTACTTCAAAATCCATGGTAGAGTTGATGCAGTTCAATGTTGAAATCGGTTTATGTTTTATTGAAGTTTCAGGCCTGTTATTAATAGGGCTTTTGATTATAGAGAGGATTTTATAGAGAGGATTTTTATAGAGAGGACAGAGTGTATCATTCTTTTAACACAGAATCAAAGGTGGCAATTTTTTAGTCTAGAATCAATTATTCTACCATAAAACTAACCTGTGCATTTTTCTCCTTTAAGAATAATGTTGGACTTATCTTATTGTTTTCCTTTTGAACTAACCAATTCACGTGCAAAACTTAGAATCCATTTTCAATGCCTACTTTTGATTTCAAGCTTGTCCCAATCCAGAATCAAAATTGGAAGCATTTTTCCATCCCTTAAAATTGACATCTTTAACCCTACACAGGGTTCCTCTTTTGCTCCTGTTACAAACTTACAAAAAATTGGCTAATTAAAAAGATTATTGATTTTTCAAATCTGCGTAAAATCACTTGAGCCTTTGTTATCATTTTTCCACAATATTTCCCAGCTCGATGAAATTTTCCATCATCGAAATTATTCTAGACGATAAAATGAGCTGCTTATTTAAATTTCGGAAAAAATTCCGAGATTACCGTTAGCTTGGGAAAATGTGGTTTCAAGGGCTGCAAGATCTGGAGGGAATGATTGTGGCTTTTGGGGGATGAAGCTGCCCCGAACGTTGAATGACGGTGAGAGTCGTGGAAGTGTGGAGAAGATAAATATACAGGGTGGCGTATAACATGGAAAACGATGGGGCGTTTTGGTTGCACACTCCAGCCGGTTAGCAAACTAGCTAAAGCAGGTAACCGAATTAGACTATAGGCAGGAAGTGGGAAACTCCGGAATTGCGCGGGGGAATTCTCTCTCTTCGTAGGAGGGCGTCACGGTTAGCGCCTCCAACCGTGTGCTGCCGTGAGCTCCCAACGTTTATATGGAATATATCTATCTTCATACATACATATATAAATATATACAGGGTGTCCCATTTGACTAGTGACATCGAAATAACACGATATTAGCGCGGTAAACCGAAAAACCTTGAGAAACGTATCGAGTCCATTATAATGAAGAATTAAATGGCTATCGTACTTTTTCAAGGTGACACGAAGGTCAACTTTGTTTTCTTAATGGAAACATATGTTTTTTCATAGTACTACCATGTCATACGTGAAAAAAAGATACAACCGAAGTGTTTATTGTTTCGACCCCAACATGAAAAGAAGGTGACCTCTATTTCACCTTGAGAATGTATACTCAATAAAAAAAGGTTCGTAAGTCATTTAATTCGACTTCAACATCGCCTTGACATGTAAATATCGAGTCCACGATTCGGGGTGTCAAATTAAATGGGACACCCTGTATTTGGATACAATATATGTGCGAAATTCCATGCGCCTCCTGTGCGAGACCAACGGCCGTAAACTTGGCCGGTAGCGGCATCGTTCTCCAGAGCTGCAAAAGGGGATTTTCGGCACGTCGTTACTACTGCATGTATAACCCAAATTTCGTCGTCATGTTCAACGGTTGACTAAATTGTCTATCCACACATATATACCTCAATGAACATCTATAATATATATATTAGACTGATTCAAAAAAAGCGACTATTTTTTGTATTTCGACAAAACGCATTAAATACTTTCGGGAAGGTGAAAAAAGATGCCTGTTAAAATTAAAGCTCTTAATAAAAATATTTAGAGGTCCCTCATCGCATATTTTTATTTCCCATTTAAATAACACGGGGAATTTTTTTTTCAAACGCTCAAATTGAACGCGCAAATTGAACGCTCTACAAAAAAGATCTCTTATGATTTTTCGATAAACTCACTCCTTCAAAAGTTATTCAAGGTTAAATTTAAATTTAGCGTAAGTTTAACTTTTTTTTTAGTTTCCGGCAAAATGTTGAAACTTACTACTAAATATCGTAAACACTTTCCTGAAACAAAAGTTTAAATTGCATTAACATAAATTACTTAATTTTTAAAGAAATAACCAACATAAGTTCACCCATATTCACAGTCTAATATACATATATATTAGAACGTGAATAACTTCTGATAAAGTAAGTTTATCGAAAAATCATAAAAGATCTTTTTTGTAGAGCGTTCAATTCTCTACAAGAATATGTGTCGTTCATTTTGGTGAATTAACTTGAAGCTGAGATATAAAATGTTTGAAATTTTTCTTCCCGTGTTATTTAAATGGGAAATAAAAATATACGAAGAGGGACCTTTAAATCTTTTTATTAAAAGCTCTAATTTTAACAGGCTTCTTTTTTCACCTTCCCGAAAGTATTTAATGCGTTTCTTCGAAAAACAAAAAATAGTCGCTTTTTTGAGTCAGTCTAATATATATATATATATACGTTTCATTTTATGTATATGGTTCAAACAAATGGTAGAAGATTCCCAGCAGTTTCTACTAAATAATGGAAACCATTCTGACGATCCTCCAATTTTGGGTCTAATTAGCGATTCTATTCGTGCACGAAAATATAAAAAATTATTACATAACGTAATTATTTTAAGGATGTTGAGTCCCTATGAAACTTGTTAATGTTGATTGCTCAATAAATAGCTTCTTAATCGTCGTGAAATTTTTACACGACCTCTTAAATATTTCATCCAAAAACATACCAAATTTTCCGAATTTTCTCATCATTTGCGATTTGGGACTCAACATCCTTGACTTCCCATTAACGTTGAAATATAATGAACATCGTTAATTTTTGCGCGAAAAGGAAACCTCAAATTGGTTCACTTTGCCACTTTTTCCTCAGCTCCGCATTGATTATTTTTTTCTGATAATCTATCAATCTAATTTTCTGATAATCAATCAATCTAATTTATCTTAATAAATAAATTTTTTCATAGTAAATATTTTTATAAGATTTTACTAACGAAATTCTAACCTTTTTTAGGGTGAAATAAAAAGTGACGAAGTCACACAGGATTTTAACATGTTATCTCCCCAACTCGATCTCCCTTTTATCATGATAATTATAGGCTCGTGATGATTCATACTGAAAAAAAATCTTTTGACCCTCCAGCGAACGATAAATTTCCGTTCCACACCACGAATAACCGGTGAATCGTCCTAAAATAAAGGTAACGCAGTATGGTCACAACGTGCAATACACGAAATAGGAGCGACAAAATAGTAATTACAAAAGAGCTAAAATTCCTTAAACGATTGAGCAACTGAGCTCAAGTGTAACGAGAACAAAAGACAAAAGAATCAGGCAGATTTTTTTCCCTACATTTTTTACGGACGCCGATTCTATCCGACCAATTTTTTTGATCATTTCGTTGGTAGAAGAAACGCATTTTCTCTTTTTTCAGCCACCAATTTCTTCAGACCATAAAATGGTCTGAAATGTTTGTTCTCAAATCAAATTTCGCTGAACTGGGCTGAATTTTTCGTCAAATAAGAATTGAAGAATTGCGCATGTCTCTACTATGTTTCACACGAGATCCAAGACCATATTTCGGAAAATAAGTCGTGCATGATACGGACGAGTGCGAGAGGAAAACGCTGTCATAGTTCGTCAAGAGGCTGCACGTCGTCCCGTGTCTTTTTGGTTGCTCTCGTTGGGCGAATGGGATCGCCCGAGGGTTCAACGGGGTTGAAGAGTTTCTCTCGAAGATCTGTGAGCCAACTGGGAATCCGCGTGATAACGTGTGCGAGGAAAGTCGGTGAAACCCGCGAGGATGCGTGGCAAGGAGCCCGCGAGTTATGCCAAGAAGCCACCATCATCAGGTATCTCGGTCTCCCTCTTTCTCTCTTTATACCGCCCTGTTCACTCTCGTTCCCGAACTTGCCCGCAATTTATGATACTCTCGGGTAAAGCCTCCGCCGGTCTGCTCGGTTCAACGAGAAGGAGGATTGCCGTGAAATTCACCTAGCGAAATACTCTCCCTCTCTCTCTCTCTCTCCCTCTCTCTCTCTCTCTCTCTCTCTCTCCCTCTCTCTCTCGCGGTGCTATGTAATACGACGCTTGTATTGCGAACCGTCTAGTTAGTAACATATATATGTAACAGTGCTCTTGCACACGAGAGAGCAATTCATCGTTCACAAGAATTTTTATGCCAAACGTTCGCGCGATAAACCTGCAAATGATTTGGACAATTGTCGAAGACGACACATTCACAGCTCTACCATTTATTTCTCTACCAGAAATACATCTCCATAACAATAAAGTACTATTGTAATGTCACTACCCATTAACAAGCCTACCGGATTAAGTCTCCGGCTTGTCAACTGGGTCGGTAACTTACCGACGTTGGAGTCTGCCCGAATGAAAGAACACAGTAAAAACGCAGTCAGTAAGAAAGTTATCACATGGATTAGAGACCCGGAGACTTGTAAACTGGAGGTAACTTGAAAAAACCCTGAAAATTAGACATTTGCACATTGAGATGAGGAATCATCTTTATCCATAGTTCGCACAGCTTCCTTTGTCACAAAGTATGGCAATCAAATTTGGCTTCCTCATAAAGGAAGCTTTGTTAACTACCGAAAAACATGAGTAATCAACGTGGAAATTTGCCAAATTCTTTCAAATTTACTTCTTGGAAAATTTGATTTTTGGCAAATTCAATGGCGAACAACCTTGATCACTATTTTGAATGAGTACAAAATTTCAGTACAATATTTCGCAAATAGCCGAAGTTAGAGTACGTTATTTTTCAAAAAAATTGATAAAAATGTAATCATTCGATAAATTTTCGCCAAATTTAATAACGAACATCCTCGATAGCTATATTATAGCTATATAGCTATATAGCTATATTATAGCTATATAGCTCTGTGCAAAGTTTCAGTGCAGTGTCTTAAAAATTGCACGAGTTGAAGCGCTTACTCTATTTTTCAAAAAATTAAAAATGTCATAAAATTTTAATCTCTCGATGGACTTTCGCCAAATTCAATAGTGACTAGCTATTGAATCGCTTTGTTAGTTCCTTACAAAATTTCACTGCAGTATCTTGAAAATTGTGCAAGTTAGAGCGATTACGCTATTTTTCAAAAAATGTAATATTTGATACAAATTTAATCTTTCGATCGATTTCTGTCAAATTCAATACAAAACAACCTTAATAACTATACTAATTCTGTACAAAGTTTGATTGCAATATCTTGAAAATTGCAGAAGTTAGAGCGTTTACGCCATTGTTGCGAAAACGAAAAAAGTCGATAAAGTCTGAACACCCGTTAGAATCACGACAAAAAAATTTCATACAGAAGGGCAATTCGTGCTGGATGCGTATGCCAAATTTTAGTTCAATATCTCGAAGCCTTCTTGAGTTATTTCTAAACATGATTTCTCGATGTTTTGGGACATTGTGAACACATTGGCATAAAAATCTCGAAAAAAATGTCACGAAAACTAAGATTTCTTTATGAGGAAGCAAAATTACAATTTTTGAAAACTTGTAAAATTACAATTTCTCGAAATCAAAGCATAAAAAGAGTAATCTACCAGAATCCAAAAAAACAATGATGAAACAGACTCCAGTTGTGCGCAATTTCTTAAAAATCAAAGGAATCCTTGCCCGGCATTCTGCAGATCCCCAATAACAGTTAGCACGAGGCTCATTAGTACAGCCGGAATATCTCGTACATGAGCACGAGATTATTACGAGAAATCATGGTAACGTGTGAGCGGACACGAGCAGGGTATGCGCTGTCTCTTGCCTATTGTGCGAGGGAGGATTGGCCGTTGAGGGTGAATCGGGAAAGGGTGAATTCTCCTGCTGGGTCGTGTGCGCGGCTGCACGTGAGAACAATATCGGCCATACGATGTCTCGCGATATACCAGAGAGGTTATATCGCGGCATATCGGTGCGGAATATGCAATAAGCGGACATCCGTGCCCAGAACCCAAACCCCCGGCACCGGTCCGATGTTCGGTACAGTGCGCAGATTTCAAAGCCGTAACACACATCGACCGGGGTTGACGATCAAACAGGCACAAAGTTTCGCCCAACCGCGTGGAAAGTCCATCCAATTTACGCCCTTTGCTTGGTTCATGATGCTCTCAAGCTGAAACATCAACGGCTGAGCATCACCGCAAGGCACATGAGGCGCCCCAAAGGCCAATACGGACATGTCCGAGGGTGGTCTGCGCGGTCCAAGCTGGTGCGACGAAGCGAGCAACAC
Source organism: Alloplasta piceator (assembly GCA_946863875.1). Lineage (NCBI taxonomy): Eukaryota > Metazoa > Arthropoda > Insecta > Hymenoptera > Ichneumonidae > Alloplasta > Alloplasta piceator. The sequence continues at coordinate 3,275,847 of OX333074.1, forward strand.
CCTCCTCGATGCCACGGGGTCAGAGTGACATGCGGTCTTGACTCGCTTGTGTTTATCATGTGTTTCTGTGTGTTTGCTTACGTGTGCGTCTGTGTGTGGCTGGATAGAAACTGCTAGGCATATCCGAGTCTCCAGCGCGCCCGTTTCCCCGAAATGGGTTGAGACTGCAATGGAAGAGGTTAAGGCAGAGGTTACGCGGGGGGGGGGGGCAGAGGACCAAAGCGAGTTCCTCGGGATTATGTGTCTACCGTTCGCCAGTGACGATCCCCACAAGGTCTTCTTCGTTCAGCTCCACCACGTGTCCCCATCGCAATAATGCATCCCCATTTTGCGACGTTAATCAGGCTAAGCAGAGGCTAATATACGCGGCTATCTGGACACTTTACCGCTGCTACTCGCGCCCAACAAAGACGCCATTAATAATCGGACCGGTGCCGTTTGCCCCGAAACTATTTATCAAGCTCTGGCAGCGTTTGGACAACCCTTTGCAATTATCGCTTTGGAACAGCATTTCTGGACACCAACGCAGCCTCTCCCCCTGGCTTTTGTTGGAGAGACAATCACGACGATACGCTTGATTTCTGAATCGGTTAACTTCTGCCCTAGGAAGGAGTCCCAGACAATTAGGTCCAAAATCAATAGATTGTTCGGAACAGGGAAAACATTCATCAATCAATGTTCCCAACCTTTTTCGCCCGCGTTAACCAGCCGCAACCCTTTAATCGAGATAACTTGCGGAATTCCAAACTACCTCTGGAATAACCGAAATAACTTTGGCCGCTTATTGTAGCAAAACTCGAATTCCAAAGCCCGAAATTGTTTGTAAGCTCGCACAACGATAGCGAAATGCGCATAACTTTGTACACGCTTCTCGTTGGACTACAACTCCCTCGAAAGTTATGAGAAAATTCATTGAAAGAGAATTTCCAGGAAATCCTAAGTATATCCTGTACCATTGACGTCATTTGCTCGGCAAAATGGCCTCATTTCTGCGGGAGGTGCTCCGTTGATTCAAGAGGAGGATTACAAAAATCGTCCTTTGAGACAGAACCTTTGGATCCTTCGGGGAAGAGTCATTACGAGAGGGCTGGCTTTGACATGGACTTTTCGTCGTTGCTTTTAAGCGAAACGACTCTGCGGAACGACATCAGCTTTATGATCCTTAGTTGAACTGTGTTCTTGAGTCTGACAATGGGCGCTCTCTTCCATCTCGATGCTTTTTTTACATTCCGTTTGTGGTGAAACCATTTTCTTCCTTCGTTGCAATGAAATAATAATGCGTGCGAAAAATGCAGCCAGAGTTGGGAGATCAAATTGAACAGCTTGGAATTATGGGGAGAACTATCGAACTATCCTTTATCTATAATTGTGAAGATCTGAAAACGCGAAATAGTTTAAGGAAATTTCGTTGCTCTGGCTCATCGTCAATTTGAATAATTCAACCTCGATCGATATTTATTCAATCTGAATATTTCGGACACGTTGTTAAACATACGGGATCGGTGCATGCTCGAACGGTCCCAAAGCTCTTGCCGGACACACCAGTACTAAGGAGCTTTATGCTATGGGCGATTCATCGATTATTCATAAAGGTTTTGGGTCGTGGGAGGAAGAGCGAGGTCAGAGGATGAACAAGCGCTGCGGAAATTCTCGAGTTCGTGTGTAACCTCCTCCAGACTCTCTGGACCGCGTTGTTACACACGGAAGATGATTAATACGAACATCCACAAATGGATATAAGTATGGCGCATTCTTCATGCCTCCAGAAATATTTTTTTTTAGGATCGCAAATTTTTGTGGAGCATAAAACCTACTCCCTTATCCCTAATGATCCTCCAAATGATTTCCTAGAGCTTTCTGTGCTTCTCTGTGAATTATTTCCAATTTTTCAGTTTATCAATATTCCAATTTTTCAATAAAAATTGATTTTTTGGTCGACAATCAATGTTTCAAATTTTCCGAAACGCAAAAAGCCACTTTAATTATGGAAAAAAAACATTACTAAATCATCGGACTTGTGCCCAGATTGCATACAAATAAAATTGAATAAATTTTTGTAATCAAATTGAAATTTAAAAAATTTGAAAAAATGTATAAAAAATCGTTTTCATTGGTAAAAATATTGTGGCAAAATTTTACGGACATTTTTTTATTTAATTGATTATAAAATTGACTTATTTACTGGAGAACGCATCGTACAATGAGAGAAGCCATAAACCGTCGAACGACGTTCAGGACCCTCGTTCGTGTGTTCGATTCATAATTTACAGTCCTATTACGACCAATCACACTGCATAGATACCACGCTGAATATATATTCATTCATAAGCTCATATGTATGTATTATCCATAGACATATGCAATATATTGTACCATCTTCAATTAAAAAAGGATAAATGCTTTCCTAGAGCTTTCTGTGCTTCTCGTACCAATTTCAAATTAGGGATTTGTCATTCTCGAGTCAATTGCACGACATTGCAATGACAAATCCTCCGCAAAACTCGTTCAATTATGACCTCGATTCACAAATGCCATTTCCGTTTGATCAGAATAAACTAATAACGGAATTTAATTGAAGAACGGAGCCAACGGTCTGATCATACGTTTACCTTATCCACTGCCAACTTCCGCGAATTTCTAGGGCTCAAAAGAAAGCTTTGAATTGCTCGAATATTTCGATCTCAGCTCACAAATATCGTTTTCATGTTTTCGTTTGATCAAAATCGACGAATGGCGGCATTAATTGACGAATAGCGAAGTCAACGGTCTGATCATACGTTTACCTTATCCACTGTCAATTTTAATGAATTCGTAGGGCTCAAAGGAAAGCCCTAAATTGCTCGAATATTTTCTAACTTCTTCGTCATAATTGCAGAAATTATACTAAAAATTCAGACTCTTTTATGCTCTTTTCCTTCAAATCTAGCGATCCCAAATTGAAAAGGAAAAAACAACGATAGGGGTAAACGAATTCCTGCATTTATCGCTCGTAATTTTCTCCAATCTCGTGAGCTTTTTAGGAGGCAATGTATCTCGATTTAAAGATTTATTTTCCCTTTTGTAAAGGGCGCATTGAGGGTGCATTTCCGGTCGAGCGTGATTCTGTAAAAGGGAGAAAAAATGTGAACGTTTTCGAATTTATCGTGTTTCACGACTAAATCAGAACGGAAGTGTGCTTCCACCACGACAATCTTTTTTTATATTTCCAAGCATTGCCAGATTATTGGGGGATGATATTGTCTCTTCGTGGACGAAAAAAATTCGCACCCCAGACACCGAAACTTTATATTCGGGAGAATAACGAATTGCGTCACCCCAGTTGTGAAATACGCGTTTCTGGTTAATTTTGTGAATTATTAGCGTCGTAAAAGCGAGCCCCGTAATGATATCCATGATGCATTTGTATAACACCGGCTATTTGTCTCCTCCCTTTTTTTCGTTCATTCTCATCCTCGCTCTCAATTTTTTTTATTTTTAATCTCGTTACGAGAAATGATTGCATCAAGTTGGAAACCACAATGGCGCACCGCACAAGCGGGAAAATGCGGCGATAAAATACACGACGAATTGTCCGCATTGCGGTTTGTAAAGTTTGACGGTACTTTTTTTTCTGTTTCATTATTATTTTATTTTATCGACCTCGTACCGATAAATCGTCGAGTCTCCATTTTTATTATTATTTTTTTTTCATCGCAGAAAGACGAGTTGAAGGATGAGCCGGAAGTATCTCGATGAGCTCGAGTTTTTTTCGACGTCTCTCTCTTTCTCTCTTTCTGGCAAGCGATATATAGTTTTGCAAAAGTGCAAAAGTGGTTTCTATATAAATTTAGTTAGCAGTAGCTCGCCCGCGGACGACTCGTTAGCTTTTCCGGTTCGATCGCTTCATAACGGTGTAAATTGGACGAAATTCTTTCGTTGCTCGATTTCGACGATCATCGACTTATATGGGGCATTCTACAAATCCCTCCCCAATTTCGTCCAAATATTTTTGAACAGCCCTTATTTTTAGACCATTTTTTTTGCACCTAACTATACTACTAACTCTCACCCTATCGGGATGGGGTTCGTAATTCTTTCTTACAATATCGTAGAGCAGAGTTGCCCAAATTATAATGTAAAAATAATGCATTATTTATTTTAGAAATAATGAAAATTCTACGATAGAAACATTAAGCATTATTTTTGTAATGAAAAATGTGAAACCCAACGATTATGCATTAAATTAATAATGAATAATGCAAAAAACGTAACATCATTCATTACACCAATAATGCATAATGCTAAACGCTGCCATTGTCCATTATTACAGTAATGGGTAATTCAAAGTAGAAAAAAAATTTCATTACTATAGTAATGAATGGTACAAAACCGAAGAATAATGCATTACTTTGAGTAATGCATTACATTGAGGAATGCATTACTTTTAGTAATGCATTACATTTAGTAATGCATTACATTGAGCAATGCATTACTTTTAGTAATGAATTACTTTTAGTAATGCATTACATTCAGCAATTCATTATATCATCATCATCCATAATTAATGTATTACTTTGACTAATGGTTTAAAGGAATAAAAATAATTTCTGTACGTAGAGAGCAATGTCAACGAAATCTTTCTTTTCTTATGATTTTTGATAATCATAATGCGTAAGAATGATACATCTCAGACTGTATGTGTTATTCCCTCAATTTTTTTTACAGGGAAATTCATTTGTTTAGATTCCTAATTTTTTACTTCGAAAATATAATTCGGTACTCTGTTTTGTTTTTTTTTTATTTGTTAGATTAGATTTGAACCTACAGCATGAATCGGTTTCATCAATCCATATTTTCCACTTTCGTAAATAAAAGGAAGTTTTTATCGCATTGTCCTATTGAACTACGAATGCAGAAAAAATATTTCTATTCCGAATAATGCATTATTCAAAATATTCAGTATTATAGTAATGAAAAATTAACGCTACTTTGCAATATTTATTACTTTAATAATGGATAATGGAACATTTTGGCATTATTCATTATTTCAATGATGAGTAATGTAACTCTTCCCACATTATCCATTACTTTAGCAACGGATAATGTAATGCTTTTCCAAGTACTTATTAATAACGTAATACATAATGTTTTATTTTTTCATTTTCCAGCACTAATGGAATGGTCAATGGTCTGACATTTGCATTATTAACTAAAAAAAAAATGCGATATTTTGTTTTATCACATTATTCATTGCATGAATAATGCATAATGGAAGTTAAGTCCCATTATGAAGTGAAAAAATAATCATTAAGGAAATCGATAATGCATTATTAAAATAGTGCATTTTTTGCAACTCTGTCGCAGAGATTATAAAATATTTTCTTTGAACATCACATTTATAACTTTTTTTACAGTGCCGATAAAAATAATGAATTATTTTCCAACAGCCCTTATTCTAAGACATTTTTTTACATCAAGCAGCTTCTAACTTCTACCCCATTGAAATTTAGTTCATAATTTTTTTTTCACAGTTTCACCAAGATTGTAATTTCTTCTAACAGCCCTTATTTTTTTAATAATTTTTTTTATATCACACAATTTTGTCTCATCATTTTTTCCGCAGTTTTATTGAGATTATGAACCATTTTTCAACAGCCTTAATGTTTAGAGATATTTTGAAATTACTTTTCTCACAATTTTCACAAAAGATGGAACAGCTCAATTGCCGGAGAATGCTTCATATATATAGGGGCATATATAGGCACGTAAAGGGATAGAAAGGTGCGGCTAAAGGCCAATCTCGTTGGATGTGGCGAGCTGTGAGTGGCTTTCCCTCATTTCCACTATAGAGGTTCATCGATTAATTGCTCCTCTACGCCGGAACTCCGGGTTCAAATCGGCTCGTTTCTCGAAATTCTCTCACTCTCTCTTTCGCTCTCTTTCTCTCTCTCTCTCTCGCGCATTTTCGTTGCCATTCCAATCGCACTAACACGCTTCGCTTTTGCACTGCTGACGTTGCCGATCCAATGCCTTCGCGCGATTCTCAAATATCGGCAAACATCAGCAAAATTCTCGTTGTGCAAGCTCATGAAATTCAGTACATTTCGCCCTCGCATCTACAGTTATACATTCACAGACAAATTTCTCTTAAATTAACCGCCCTTTTTTTTTTAACTTCACACTTAAACCTCACACTAAATCGCTGACCATTTTGACAACCATGAAAAAGAGGGCTTTAACTGTGCTCGAAAAGTCTGATGGTCAATTGTCACATTCATTTCTTCATCCGCCAAACCTTACCGTTAAAAAATTACCGTTAATTATATTTTAAAATATGTTTAAAAAACATGTCTACGGAATCTTTCGGAATGTTCTGATGGAATTTTTATTTGGTAGAGTCGTTGAGCCTTTTAATTCAGTGGACATTTTTGGCCGCCAGACTTGTTATCCGGTAGAGATTTTCCGGAGGCTTGTTTTCCAGTAGAGATGTTTTTTATTTCATGTAGAGATTTTATTCGCAGGATTTGTAAAATGGTAGAAATCCAACGGTGGTTTTTGAACTCTACCGAATAACAAATTCACCAGGCTATTGTTATTCGGTAGAGTTTTTTTTCCAGAGGCTTGTTTTCCGGTAGAGATGTCTCGCTTTCTGTATAGAGATGTCATTCAAGGGAGTCTTGAAATTCTAGATATATTCGTCGGTGGATTTGTTTTTCGGTAGAGTTTTTCGACGGTCTAGTCGCAACCGGTAGAGATGTAAATGTGTGAACAGAGGCTTTGAGCGACGCTCAGTCCGAGCCTCGAACAATGTATGACCGGACTGAATCGTGGGGTGCGAAGCAAAACCGGAAATCATTGCGCATTCAACCACGAAGAGTCGGAAGACTGCGTACGAACTCCGCACAGTTTATAATATACCTGTATTCGTGCATTACGCTTTGGTAAAACGAGCGTACGTAAATGTGCTACGAGGAATCCACAAACTATGAAATTGTTTCATAAAGTTTGAACAACCGCTCGAAAAATAAAAAATAAAATTTTTAATATTGAAAAAGTGGATTTTAAACCCACCGGTCTATATTTCCAGATTCTTGTGCGTCAAGCGAAAGTAACTTTTCTCGGTTGGTTTATCCACTTCCACGAGAGAGCTTATTTTCATAATTACATGTATGAGATATTTTTTTTTGTACCCAACGCAGTCTCGTTAGCTGATTAACCATTTTATTTGCAAACCCAAGGCGACAAAAAAATATGCTTTTCGAAATGAAATGTATTACGTTGAATCTGTGCTTCAGAGAAGATAGAAATTTTTTACCTTCACAGAAAAAAAAAATTATCCTCCATTTTTCATGCGGTTCTGCGTTTTATAAATCGTATATGAAATATTCTCGGTAAGTTCAAGCTGAACAAATGGAAAACCCATTTGTTCAGCTTGAAGCCCATGATTATATGTTATATATATTATATGTCATATATTATGTATGAAAGATTCCTGACCAAATCATTCAATCAATGTTAATCGCATCTTACCCATTTTATCTGTGATTTATTTTGTTTACTTTTGAGTGTCTCTCAAAAGTATAATAACAATATAATTTTTTTTTAGATTTATCTCTCAAGCTCAAAGTTCTCTATGAGGTATTCCCGCTCAACGGGACCCCCTTTTAGGCCGACCTTTTTCGATTTTCTTGAAACTCGAGTATGTTTTAGTGTTGCCGGGAAGTATATTGTTCACCAATTTTCAGATCTCTAACTATAATACTCTTTGGAATATACCAAAAGTAATATTTTGAACTTTTTGCGTATTTAGCTCCTCGGAGTTTAGGCACGGCGCGAAATAAAATCGAAAAAATTATTTGACAATAGCTTTTGATCGTAAATTTCCTGCGCTTTTCGAAAAAAATATCAGCGATTCCGAAAAAAACGAATTCATTTAAATTTCGGCGAAAAACCGAAAAAATTGATTTACAAAAAAAGAGCATAATTTAATTCGGCGGAACAATTTTTTTCATGTTTTGTATATATCTGAGAAGTCACGATATAAATTTCAAGTTGGAACTCACATCCATTCACTAATGCCGTCTTTTAATAGGATAAAAATTCTTAAATATCGTGTTTTTCGTATTCAACAGTTCCCTGATGTATTATATAGCATTTTTTTAACGAATTTTGAATTCAGTAAATCAATTAAATTAAATTTATTAAATTAAATTTATAAAATCAAATTTATTCAATTTTGAATTTAATCAATTTATAAAATTCGAAATTCGTTAAAAAAAACTATATAATATATCAGAGAACTGTTGAATACGAAAAACACGATATTTAAGAATGTTTATCCTACTAAAAGACTTGGCATTAGTAAACGGATGCGAGTTCCAACTAGAAATTTATATCGTGCATTCTCAGATATATACAAAATATGAAAAAAATTGTCCCGCTGAATTAAATTATGCTCTTTTTTTGTAAATCAATTTTTTCGGTTTTTGGCCGAAATTCAAATGAATTCGTTTTTTTCGGAATTGCTGATATTTTTTTCGAAGAGCGCAGGAAATTTCCGATCGAAAGCTATTGTTAAAGAATTTTTTCGATTTTATTTCGCGCAGTGCCAAAACTCCGAAACGCGGAATACGCTAAAAGTTTGAAATATAACTTTTGGTGTATTCCAAAGAGTATTATAGTTAGAGATCTGAAAATTGGTGTATAATATACTTTCAGGCAACACTAAAAAATACTCGAGTTTCAAGAAAATCGAAAGAGGTCGGCCTAAAAAGGGGTCCCGTTGAGCGGGAATACCTCCTATATTTCATTTAATAGCTAAAACTTCGGCGAAAAATTTAAAAACCGAAGAAATTAAAAAATCGAGTATAAAGATGACAGAATAATTGCAAATAGTTCAAAAGTGGGCCAAGATTCATTTTCTCGACTTTGAACCATTCAAAAATTCTACGATCGACAAATTTCAGATTAAGGCCAAAATTTCAAGAACGTAAAGAATATAAAAAGCATATACTGGCACATCGAAAGAATCAAGAGAGCTTTTGAGATTTATCTGAGGTATAAAAAAGTCAGCGATAAAGTCGAATAAAATCGAATTGAACCATCGAACTATGTGGCCAGGATTCTCTCATATGGAAATATGTTTGTATATTAGGGTGACAGTTATTTGAGCTTTGGCGAAAAAAGTTCGACGCCACCTCAAAAACATAATCAAGGTGTATCAAAAAAAATCTGTGTAAAGTTTGGAGGCGCCCGGAAAATTGATACACGCGCCACCGAGCGATTGAAATTTTAAATGTAAAATACACGTATTTATCCCACGCATCAATGATTTTCTTTTTTTCTCATTAATATTATACTCCGAGTGATTGAAATTTTAAATGTAAAATATACATGTATTTATCCCACGCATCAATGATTTTTTTTCCGAGTATAATATTAATGAGAAAAATTTGAAACTTGGTACACTTATTGTCCATAGTATGGTGTACAACGTCAACTTTTTTCAATTTTTTTTGTTCATAATTTTACTAATGACGAGCTCTGTAGAGATACCCAAAAAACATTTAAAACTTCAAACGCCCGGTGGCGCGTTTTCCAATTTTCCGAGCGCCTCCAAACCTTACACAGATTTTTTTTTATACACCTTGATTATGTTTTTGAGGGGGCACCGAACTTATTTCGCCAAAGCCTAAATAACTGTCACCCTAATATATATATTTCCATTTCACGGACTTTGCGTTTTATCTTTGAAAACGCAATCGGAGCATAAGGGTTGAATCGCGTGGGAGTCGTCGGACCATTTAAAAACGCTATCTCACTGGCTGCGCGAACCGAAAGTCCAACGTTTTGCCCGGAATAATCATAATTTCGGCTCCCTTATACTCGTAAAGAGCCGCGTCGGAGCGTGGACTTTCTTTCGCATGGCAAAGTTTCAACGACCATACGACGAGAGATACACCGGTATATTTTATTTATTCACACACAACCACATGCACATCTATATATGTATGCATATGGGACAGTTCGAGTCAGCTGATTCAAAGTTTGATGCTCCGCTGTCGAAATTGGTTCGCAATTTTTTTCAACAATTTCATCGAATCTAAAAAGCACTTACAATTGTTTTCAAATTTTTTTCCAAGAGCCCTTGCTTAACAATAATTTTTTTCCACAAAACAAAAACCCTAATATTTCGACATTGAAAAATATTACAAAGCTATTTAATTAATTAGCATTTGTTTAAATTAGGTTTTTTCCTTAGACATAAATGTCGCAGTTTAAAAATCTAAAAAGGGAGCCGATGGTCAGACGCCGGTTAATGTCACCTGGAATACCCCATATCTAAATATATATTTAAATGTAGATGTGTATGTTTGGTCTCGTCGTTTGGAGCTTTAAAATGCGACAGCGTCGTATCTGCAAACGCCAGGAGGAAAATCCTCACAAAGACTAATATGTTCTCTCTCTTCCTCGCCATACTGTCTTTTCCCATTTATTTGTTTCATTCCCTTTATTTTTCCTTCTCAATTCAACGTTAGCCGACTGCGCTCAGCTCGTTTTTTCCCCGTTGTTACTGTAGCTTGAACTTTTTGGGTTTCTTTTTTTTTTAGGCATTTTCTTGCCCAAAAAAAGCCACGAAGATGAGTTTTTAATGACACGTCTCGTGAGATTCCTCTTAACTCATATGTACTCGTTAGTAGACCCAAAAAAAATCGTTTTCCTCTCGGATTGAGACGAGCGTTATTTATCGATAATTGTCCATAGAAATGTTCACAGTTATTGAAAAGAAATGTACATTAATATAAAAATGAGATTAAAAAGTCGTTTGTATTCTGCTCAAAATTGTTATTCACGAATAATATCGCCTTAGGTTATCATTTTTCGTGCCAATTTTCCTCACAACGATATCCATTTTTCAACTTTATCGCGCGAAATTTTCAAATTCCCATGGGAAAAGGGAAATACCCGAGGAAATTTTATTTATGTTTCGACTGTTCGTTTATGCTCCGCGGCCAAGGTGTACACCTATAAAGGCTCCATATGTATACGCCAGGCACGTAAGCTCCGAACGGACGCGAGAAGAAGAGAGGTATAACTGAATTACGTGTGAACGAGAAACGCGCGTACCTCCGACGTGATCCCTTGACGAATTTATACATACATCCATCCCACGTACGTGGTGTTAAAAAAATTCGCGATAAGCGCAGTATCGTATTCTCGATGAAAAACTGAACATAATTTTTCTCTTCAAAATTTTTCGTTCGATCCATCGTTCTCGAGTTGCGAGAAGTTTAAAAAAAAGAGTGGGGAGAGGACCTCTTTCGCGCGCGCATTGGCCCATCCGCTCTCCCCACTCCGGAGCCCGCGGTGATCAGGGCTTGCCAATTGGTCGTATTTCAATCGCTTGTAACTCGGATTTGAAGCGTCCGAAAAATTTTTTGCAAGAGAACATTTTTGTTCAGTTTTGCACTGGGAATACGAGCCCGCACACGCTGGTTGAAAATTCTCGGATACCCTGTATACAAGCCGGATGACGAATGTCCGGGTCGATGAAAATATCCAACGAGGGTGTTACGGGCCAACGGAGAAAAGAGTTTAAAAAAAAACAGATCGCATTAAAAATCCTCACGCCATGCGTGAGATACCGGCGACAATGAGGGAAAAAAAGGGATTTCGAGCACGAAGAATTTAACCGGTTGGGCACTCGAGTTTTCGTACAAAAAAGACGTGGAGCTAGAGTGTTAATCCGACGTTTTATTTTTTATTTTTTCGTCGAGGTGCGCTACGACGAGAGGAAACAGAAATGAAGGAATCAAATAAGCGCGAAGAACGAAGCGTATGGCTGAATATTAAATTACTCAACGCTGAAACAAATTTGACGTCTTTCTCCAACGCACATACATATAATATTGTATCACGTACATACATTTCTGTACGGAGTAAAGAGGGGCAATATGGGTCACTGAATATTTGCCCATTTTGCAACGACCAGCGGGCTTTTAAATTGACTTTGAATTCAGCTGAAATTCCTTTTTCACGAAGTTATCCGCAAACGAAACAACTTCGCCACAACTTTCACAAAATTGAAACAAAAAAAATGAATTTACCCCAAATTCAATCGTGCAATGACCAGTCATCCCAATTTTTCATTTCTTCCTGGATTTTCCATTACGAGTGGAATATTTGATGGAATTTTTTTCCCCATCGCAAAGTTCATTAAAACCAAACAGAATTTTCGGTTCATTCGTCAGTCCTGATGAAGAAAATATGACGTGAGCCCGTCTATGTGTTTGTGTGTGTGTGTATACGGTCGAAAAATACGTCCTTTTTGCCGCTTTTATTTTTGAAACGACGGTGCATGGCGAAAAATTACGCGGCAGAGAGAAAAAAAGGGGGGAAAAAGCATTATACGAAAAATCCATTTACAGCTCTGACCAAACCCAAACCGGCTCTACGTTCAGTATTTTTCGCCCGTATTCATCTATATGCGTATAGAATGTACCGCAGAATCCCCAAAATTGTGTGGAGCGTACACACAGTCCCCCCCCCCAATGATTATACGTCGTCAAAATTCTACTCCCCCTCCCCCCCTGCGAGTTATAGCATTCCCGGAATGGATTAAATTCTGTGCCCTGAACGATGGCCGAGGGTAATGATTCTTCTGGTTCGCAGAATAATTTCTCTCGTTTATTCCTGCCCACGTGGAAAATTGAACGGGACGTTGACGGCTGAATTTTCGTTTTTTTTCTTCATCAAAGCTTTTTGACGGACGGAAATGGGAAATCTGGCCGGAATCAGAATTCATTTATATTTTCTCATTTCACCGTTCTTTCGAGGCTATTAATTTTTCTTCCATCCGATCAATAATCAGCGCTACAATGTTCTTTAAAAAAAAAAAATGTCGATAAATAATGAAGCGTTTCGATTCTGCGAATGCTTAGCAAAAAAAAAATTAATTTTTCAGACTTTGGAGAGAATTTGAAAGAAATGCAGGAAGTAATGTTCTGTTTGCATGAAGTGAAAAAGTAAAACAAAGTAAATTGAGTTAATCGTTGGTATTGAATCCGAAAAGAATCACTCGATGGTTTTCGATTTTTTATGAATTTGGAAAACAAATTTTGTGAACTTCTTCCTAATTTTGTAGTTATCAAGCACATCAAATTTTTTCAGATAAATTAATTGAACAATAAGAATGACCAGTAATTTATTTACAAACAACTCCTAGGAGGGCAAATTTACAGAATCAAAATTTCTTCTTCATGATTTCAAAGAGCATTACGAAAGAAACTCTTCCTCAATAAATCAGACTCCCTTATTATTAGATATTTTTCATCCCTTAATTTTTGAAATTTCACATGCAAATTGTATTTCGAAAAAACATTTTGGGCTTGCAAAAACCCAGAATGAATTCTCTCATTGTGACCCTCGTTCCCTCGAGACTAAATTCAATCTTTTATCGTATCATCCCTCGTTTCTGCATCGGGCTTTGCATCTGTACGTCTCTCTTCCATCAACTAAATAATTAGCACTCTCGGCGCACACGAAAGTTGCATAACACCGGCGTTTCAGACCCACCCTCTCTTTTTCCTCTTTTCCATCCCATCCTCTGTCTTTTCTGCGACGGTGCCTCTCATCCCCTCAACATAAACACACATTCCCTCGTCCACGGTTGCTAATCGCGATGGTTTTCCAACCAAATATTCTCGTGGCCTCGGGCCAATATCACGGCAAAAGCTGCACCAGCTTTTCACCGCGAAGAGAAACCGTTTGTATACCTTGGTTTTTGATCTCACTCTCGATGAACGTCCGAGTGAGAGAGGGTGGTTTTAACCCTCGGCAAATAATCTAGATAAATTATCTAGATAAGTCTATATAATCATCTAGATACATCTAGATAATCATCTAGATAAATTTAGATAGTCATCTAGATAAATCTAGATAATCATCTAGATAGATCTAGATAGTCATCTAGATAAATCTAGATAATCATCTAGATAATCATCCAGATAATCATCTAGATAAATCTAGATAAATAATTTACATAAAGAAGGGATGAAGCAACAATCAGAAGAAACAACCCGCAAAAATCAATTTCCATTTGCAATCTCTCCCTCTCAGGATGCCGTGTTTTTCTTTCCACTTGGTTTTTTGTTCACCAGACAGAATCGTGCCGCTGAAGGAACCTTCCAATACGACAAGAATGAGAGAAAGAGTGAGACCCTCTTGACCCAATTACTCGCGAAATCTCCTCAGTCACTGAAAGCAAGCCACCCCTACAGAGCAGAATTACACGATTCATCCGGCTCAAAGCGGAAACTCTCTCGTGTATAATAAAGTTACCCCCATGTTTTTATTATCCCCGTACGACGTCGTCACTTTCTCGTTTGTCAAATTCAATGCAAATTTGAGATTCGCCACGTTTACTATCACGATGATACGAAAAATCGTCGGTCGAAACTTTTGAGAACCCTTAATTAGAGTAATTAGTTCGCGCGTCGCGTGTATCTCGCGATACAAAAGTCTTCGAGGATACTCAACCTCGTTGCAAAATTATTTCGAGCCCATCGTTTCAACCCCCGCTCATCCAACCCCTTTGATACAATGAACAAGTTCGTACGAGACTCTGGTATTCAAGTCACGTTTTTTTTGTTGTTCTTTCAGAATTTTTTCAAACTGTGCCAGTTTTTGACTCGAAATAAACTTTCTGCGAACTTTAACGAATTTTCTTTATTTTTTAAAGGCCCTAGGAGTATAAGTAGGGGTATAAGTGAATCTGCCCCCGAAAGATTTTTAAATGATACTCAAAAAACGATACGCCTTAGTAGAAGAAAATAAAAAATCACTTTTTCGCCCAAAAAATGAATTGATTATGTTTTGAGGTTTAATTTTTATATTTTAACGCATTTTTACATAATTTGTATCCATTGAAAATAATATTTCATATTCAAAACAACGACAAACATTTTTTTGCTATAGTCAAAAATTAAATCAGGTAAATATCAATAATCAATTTTATGGTAATTTTAACAAATATTTTTAGTAACAACATTTTATTATGAAACTCGATTGTTTATATATTTTTATAGTCTTGCGACATAGATATAATCAAAATTTATCGAATTGATGAAAGACAAGAACATTTTTTTCTGAACAAATGTAAACTTTCAAAAAAATCAAAGATTCATTTTATTCATTTATGTTTTTTTTTAAATTAATAAACCCAACAATTCACATTAAAAAAAGAATTCATTCAAGATTGATAGATATACTGTAAAATACAATTATAACATGAAAAACAGTTTTTAATAAATAATTAATAACAAGGGAAACAAATATCTAAAAGATATATTTTTCAAAAATATTGGAGAACCACATTTCAGCTGTGAGTGTGCAAATGGTTTTGGAAATATTGGATTTTGCTTCCATGTTGCTGTGATTATTTATTATTTGTCACACGGGAGATATTTGTCGGAAATTCCAAGGCCTGATGATATATTGAGCAAATTATCTGATAAAGACAATGTTTCACCTGCGATTGAAAAAGACAGCGACCAAGACTGATGAAATGTGATTCTGCAATATTTTTAAAAAATATATCTTTTTGATATTTGTATTCCTTTTTATTATTTATTTATTAAAAACTGTTTTTTATGTTATAATTGTATTTTACAGTATATCTATCGGCCTTTAAAAAATCCTTATATCAGTGTGAACTGTTGAATTTATTAATTTAAAAAAAATAATAATAAATGAATAAAATGAAACTTAAATTTGTTTGAACGTTTAGATTTGTTCAGAAAAAAAATGTTTTTGTCTTTCATCAATTCGATCACTTTTAGTTATTATATCTATGTCTCCAGTCTATAAAAATATACAAATAATAGAGTTTTATAATATAATGTTGTTCGTAAAAATATTTGTTAAAATTACTATAAAATTGATTATTGACATTTACCTGGTTCAATTTTTTACTGTGGCAAAAAAATCTTTGTTGTTGTTTTGAATATGTAATATTATTTTTAATGAATACAAATTATGTAAATATGCGTTAAAATACAAAAATTAAACCTCAAAACATGCGAATAAATTCATGATTTGGGCCAAAAAGTGGTTTTTATTTTTTTTTACTATGGCGTACCGTTTTTTAAATTTTCAAAAATTCATAGTGTTATAGTGAAATATAGAAGGTTTGAAAAAAAAACATAGTTTCCAGATTGTGCCAAAATTGTATCATGGTGAAAAATGGAAATTAAAAGAAAAAAAAAATTTCAAGCATCTTATGGAGCTAAATAGCTCTTAATTTTTTTCTCGGAGCTACTATTATCCCCCAAAATATAAAAAAATTTAGATCAATCGGTTCAGTCAATCCTGAGAAAAAAAATTCGGTTTTTTACATATTTTACTTTTTCTCAATAACCAATTGAGTCAGGGATCTGAAACTTTCAGGATCTTATTATTTTAATAGTACCTACTTATGCTCCAAGTATCAATCAAAAATCTTTCGGGGGCAGATTCACTATGCTTATACCTCAAGAGCCTTTTAGAATATAATAAAATGTTGGATTTTACTCTGAAAATCTAAAGAATTAATTTTTTTTTGCTTTCAAAATGGCTGGAATTCTGCATGCTTCGTAGACGCTACTCTATTCGCTTTTATTTCCAATATTTTCAAAATGGTGGCACGATGCATCGAAAATAAATTTGATCCCATCGATTGTTCGTCCACTCTCTTGTTCTCGCTTAATCATGTATTCCACTGGGACATATATTGCATAATTAAACCCATTGTTAATATTTTTTCATTCATCAAGAAACGCCGTGATTGCGAAACAACGGATGCACGTCTGCGAGCAGTAAATAATGTTCATCAACAATATGGAGAGATGAAAAATATTTTGAAAAATAACGAACAGTGGAGAATTTTAATTGGAAGGGTATCAGGATATAAACCACCCCGACGCTTCGAACTCTCGACCCAATTCCATCGCGTGCTTCATTCTGCGAAACGCGATGCATCATAAAATTTTTCAAATTAGTACAATGTGTCGAGACTCACGTCACAAAAGTTGATTTAAAATTGCCGATAACTGAACGGAATGTCGAAATTTGATGTCCGAATTTTTGACCGCGATATTTTGGACATCAAACTTCGACATTCCGTTTAATTATCCGCAATTATCTCTCATTCCTGTCAGAACGTTTTTTCCAGATGAATGATACGATTTTGCAATGTGGATTTTCATTTTTCGCGAATGAGTTTAATATATTCCGAGTTATTTTAGCGTCTCTTTTCTGTATCTTCGATGATTGCTTCCTCGATATCGAACGTCCTTTTTTCTCTGATATGTATCGGGCCTGTAATATTGTATTTCCGGGTGAGGGAATCGTCGAGGCACTTTGGATGAAATCTTGAGGTCCTTCTTCTCTGACTCTGGCAGCGAAAAAATGCAATAACCAAGCGCGTTTGTTGTATACGTGTGGGATCGGACGTCAGTGGAGATATATGCAAGTCACTGTGGATATGCATCGAGAGTTTTAGTTTTTTTTAAAATGTATGGTAAGGTAAATGTCCCAATTATTGAACAGCTACGGATCTGGGGATTGAATTCGGTGAGAAAAAAATAGATAATCAAGAAAAAAACCATCGCTTTCATGTTCAAATGATACTTTGATATTTTTACGTTCAAAAAATCACCCTTTAAATTATTTTTAAATGATGTCAAATGAAAAAAAAGAATAACAACGTGAAGCATGCAAATGTCCCAATTATTGAACACCGGAAGTGCCTATGTCCCTAATATTGAACAGGCATGTCCCAGTTATCGAACACTCTCGAGAATGCTTTTTCCGTTCTGAAAATATTATTTTGGGTACAATATTAAGAAATAAAAGCAAAATCAAACACTTGAATAATCTTTTATTAATCATGTAAAAATACAAAGATATATATTTAGTCTCTTTTGGGAGGTTTTTGGTTCATTCGCATTTGGTTTATTTTTGCTTTTCAACTCGAACTTTATTTTATTTTTGTTTTAGCTTCCTCGTTTTTATGTTCTGTTTTTGTTTGATTTTGTCGCAGCTTTCTTGTTTTTCGACTGAAATATCAGAGAGCAAAAAATATTGAATATTACATTCGTATTTTTAAGTTACATTTAAGTTATATTCTCTTTTTACTTTTCTTTTTATGTTTATTGCATACAAATAAAAAATATATTTGACGACCTTAGAGTTATTATTAAAAGAATAAAGGTAAGTTTATTCAGGAACTTACAGTTTTTGTTTGAATAAATCCGATTCACATGATCTGTCACGCGTTAACTGTCTCGATGTTTTGATGGGTTTAATGACGCCATCTTGGAGAATTCTAGTGTTCAATAATTGGGACACATTGCACTTTCTATGTCCCAATGATCGAACACCGTATTTTTTAACAAATAATTAATTAAAATTTTTTTTTTAATGTTATTTGTAAGAAATTTTCTGAGGAACCTGAAACGCCTTTACTTTTTGAGATGCGACAGGTTTTGAATTTTTTATGCCTTTTATGCCAGAATTTTCCAGATTTTGCAATGAAAATTTCATTTGAATGTTGCTCTTTTATTTCCTTAGAATTTTCTTGAACTTTCAGGGAACTTGTATTTTATCCAAAACAATTGATCGATGAATTCTTGAGCTTAATCCGACCACGAAAAGTGCAAAAAATCGGTTTTTGCTCATCCTGGGAGTGTCTATTTACAAATTGACTTTGAAAATAGGATTTGAAGCTGCTTTTGAGATCTGATCTTTGAAAATGATTTCAAATGCAATTACAAGACCTTATTTTCTTCGCCTCCCTCTTTGTCGCCAAATGGAATAATAAAGAGCTTTCGACTTTTATCTCACCCTCGGTTATAATGAAATGCCCGACGTCTTTATACGGCATTCGAATTATGCTGGATCTTCTCAAGAGCTTAAATGAATAATAATAAATCGATCGGGACACGCAAAAAAATGAGACCATTGAGTCTCTCGAGAATAAACTCCATATTTCGAGATATATTCCAGCCTTTGGCGTAAAAATCTATCTCGTACAGCATATTTTATCTTTCTCGTCAACGTCGAAGAGAATGGAATGAATTATTATTCCGTTCTTCGGATTTCATCGCGGTTCACGAGTCTCGTCACGTCTCAATGAATTCGATAATGAAGCGATTTCCAGACGAAAGCTATGATAATGATAATAGCAAAGACGAATCAAGATAAAAGCGATAATAATAACGATGAGAATGAAAATATTCAGGGAAATTTTTTATATCGGGTTTTTATGATCGATTATTCAGGTGCAAACATAGGCGAAGAATATAACTTTTTAATAAAGCGAGCCTCGAAGTCTTCATCGATAATGGAAATTTCACGTCTACTTTTACAATTTGCAGGATTTTGCCTCTTGAAGAAGATGAAAGAGCGTTCTTGTGCGTTTTATTTTGATTTTTTATTATTTATTTATTTTTTTTGAAAATCCTTATGATATATTTTTTCAAAAATTTGATATTTCAAAGAGCAACATCTGAGAAACATTCGGTAATTTTTTGTGTAGAAGAATATATAATTTTAACGAAATTACAGACATAAAAAGTTAAATTCTTCGCTTGTTAAAAAGTTTCAAAAAGCTTTTAGACTAAAAGCTCTTATTTTAGAGGTAAAATTAAACCTTTTAGAATAAAGGCCCTTATTTAAAAGGTAGAATTCTATCTTTTGGACTGAGAGCTCTCTTCGTAAGGATAGAATTCTACATTGAGACTGGGGCCCCTATTTTAGAGGTAGAATTCTACCTTTTTGAATAAGAGCTATTATTTTAGAGGTAGAAATTCAACCTTCAAACCGAGTCTCCTTTTAAGCTCTCCTCTTAAAGGTAGAATTCTACCTATAATAAGAGAGCTCTCAGTTCGAGAAGTAGAATTCTACCTCTAACAAAAAAAGCTCTCAGTTCGAAAAGTAGAATTCTACCTCTAATAAGAGAGCTCTCAGTTCGAAAGGGAGAATTCTGCCTCTACCTTAAGGGCTCTCAGCCTGAAAGGTAGAATTATTCCTCTCGATTAAGGGCCCCAGTCTGAAAGGTAGAACTCTACCTCTGTATTAAGAGGCTTTAGTCTGGAAAATAGAATTCTACCTCTCTATTGAAGGCTTTCAAACTAAAAGGTTCAATTATACTTCTGTATTGAGGGCCCTCAAGGTAGAGGTAGAGTTCTACCTTTAGCTTCATTATAGCCCCATTATAGCCTTATTTTCGCCTTATTCTAGCCTCATTCGGAAAAATCGAGAAATCACGCACCACGAAACTCATTCAATGGAAAATACTCTTGTAAGTTTTTTGAATCCATATTCCATTTTCCCGGTGCTAGAATAACGTCAATTTTTGAGCAAAAATAAAAAGTAAAAATGATAAAAAGATAAACAATCGAAGAGAAATTCCGAAGAATGCTTTTTACCTGAGTCAGAATGATTGAACCCAATATTAAATTAATATTAGTTGTCTGTTTATTTAGTCGAAGCTTACGAGCTTACGAGGGCCTTAGAAATTCTCTCTCTGCCTCTTTAACCCTCTCCATTATCGTGAATTCTGTTGGCGAAAATCCGCGGCTCACGAGTAAAGAACTTCATCCTGCCCGGAGTTTGCTCGGCAAGAAGTTACGCGCTGATAATTCAAGCGTGCAGAGTCTGTGTTTCGTCTCGAAAAGTGTGAGTATATCTTGAATGTGAACTTTGTGAGGTTCATTCCTCGTTCTCGTCATTCCTCTATCTTCATCCATCTCGTTTCTCCTGTCACTCTTCGACTCTTCCTCTCTTTCCTCGCCAATCTTCGTTATACAAATTGGCGTGAATAGATATATAGTCCCTCTAATCTACTTAAGAAATACTTGGGGGTAACTTCCAGCATGAATATCTCGAGTAACATTAATTATCTACGCTAATAAAAATAATAAATGATCAATATCAATAATAATTAACAATTAGGATTAAATTTAGTGATTGAGAGATAAGGCCAATTGTTTGAGACAATCAATTTTCTTTATAATCGAAACATTTTCAGTTTTATGCAAATTTTGATCAGGTAATAAAAATATTCATCGACTTTGTGCAGTTTCAATTTTTTCTATTTTCACTCAAAACGAAAGTCGTTTCTCTGTCGATTATTTCTGGGATATCGCAGGTCGTCAAAAGCGGTTTTTGTATTATGTACATTGGCAACGAAAGAAAAAAGTCTCAAATGTTGTTATCGAAGATCGATCGAAACATATAACACTTACTGAGCCACGAAAGGGCGTAAAAAATATTACTTCACTCGATAAATTTAGGTCATACGCCTTTTCAGTTTCAAAGAGTCGATAAAAAGTTGTATCGCTCAGGGGCATTGTAAGACTCATACATATGGGTCATTCCCTGTCAAATCGACCAAGAGTTGGAATCGACCCCTTTCAATTTCGATGAAATTTGGTCAGAAGTTTTCGTTATTAACAAAACGAAGCTCTACCAGAGGAAAAATAATGTAAACATTTTTTTTTTATAGTGATCCAAAATTTACAATTTCACAATTTTTCGAATCTTTCAAGTTTATTTTTTAAATATCTCGGAAACTATTATAGTTACGAAAAATTGGTCTGAATTCGTCTGAAAAAGTATACTTGGGGCTATGAAAAAAAAAGTATCCCGAAAAAAATTTTTGAAAAATGATGAATTATGAGAATTTTGAATTTTCAAAAATCGTGAAAATTCAAGATGTACATTAAATTTTTGGTTCTATTTTTTTTTATATAATACCTTATACTTATCTTAAAAGATCCTAAAATTTTCAGGATGGTGTCGTTTTGTTTAAAAAATTGAAAAATCCTGAAATTTCCAAGATGGTGTTTTTTTCTTTCAAAAATATAAATTTTTTGATCTGGCAAAAAAAAATTTGTTTTTACAAAAATTCAAAAATTTATATTTTTTAAACAAAACCATCCTGAAAATTTCAGGATCTTTTAGGATCAGTCCAACGTATTATATTTAAAAAATTGAACAAAAAATTTAATGTTGATCGTGGATTTACACGATTTTTAAAACTCCGAAAATTCATATTTTTGAAAAAACAAAAAACACCTCTCTGAAAATTTCAGGATCTTTTAAGATCAGTACAAGGTATTATATAAAAAAAATGGAACCAAAAATTTAATGTTGATCGTGGATTTTCACGATTTTAAAAAATTCAAAATTCTCCAAATTCATCATTTTTCAAATTTTTTTTCGGAATATTTTTTTTTTCATAGTCTCAAGGTATACTCTTTAAGACGAATTCAAAACAATTTTTCGTAATTATAATAGTTTCCGAGATATTTAAAAAATTAACTTGAAAGATTTGAAAAATTGTGAAGTTGACAATTTTTGATAACTTTCGAAAAAAAAAATTTAATTTTTTGCTTATTCCAGAACTTCGTTTCATTAATAACGAAAACTTCTGACCAAATTTCATCGAGATTGAAAGGGGTCGATTCCAACTCTTGGTCGATTTTACATGGAATGACCGCTATATATGATGTATATAGATTAGTCGGGGATGAGGAACGTACGTGAGAGGTCTTCGGATGATCGATGTAGCGTTAAGGGCGGGAAAGAGGAAAGGGTCGTCGACCGATCCGGAAATAGTGACTTCAAAGGAAAATTGCCGGCTCCTTTTCTCGTAGCTCTTTCTTCCTGGCTCCTCGTCTCGTTGACGACAACGTTCATCTAGCCGGTCATACCGGTGAGCGCCAGAGGGCGAAACTTGCGGGAGCGTTGCTGCGTCAAAAGGAATCTTAATCGGCGGTCCAAGCTTCAAGGAACAACCGAGAAAATCCCCACGATGGATTTTCAATTGCGCGTTAAGCTCACAATTTGCCGAGTACAAAATGTCACCTCAGCGACGTTTTCGACGCTCATGGGAAATGAAGACCGTGTATATTAATTTATCTTCGAATCGTCAGAATGATTTTCATGCTTTGTAAAATCAAGAACATTGTCCTATCTAGCTTTTTCCGACGCATCCTTGTGGCGGAGGTGAGATCGAGATACGGGCGATGCCTTTTATAGGCAGGGCCCGCGATGCCTCACTTGCGCGAGAGCGCCCCACGCTCGTCGCCACCTAGCGGGTTTTTTCTGAAGCATCAACTACTCGTTAGAAGCGTCGCGTTTTTTGAAATCGGTTTGCAGGTTTCTCCTTCAGGGTCTCGATCAATAATCAACGATGAATCGAGAATACTTCTAGTCGCCTACCCTCAAATCAATTTAATGAGTATCATAATTTCCATTTCCGATTGACTTTGCATTGAAATAAAAAATTCATTGCATTGAAATAAAATACAGTAATTCATTCTACGAATCATCTCGCGAGATACATTTGACGCTGAATAAAGAATAATTTATATCTTTCGAATGGATGACATATTGCAGATAGTGGTGGTCTACTTCCTCGAATTCATCTCTTAACTCCGATGAAAAGTTGACGACGATGCGAATATCGGAGAAACTGCGAGGTAAAAAAATGTTTCTTCGTCACGCTTTAACTGTTTCGTTATAAGCTGCATTATCATTGCTTTGTATGAAAAAATGTATGTACAATGGGATATTGACATATTTATCGAGAAACGACGGTATGACAAAAGTGATAACGAAATAAGGCAGAGAAAAGTGGAATGTCGTCGCTTCTCCCCAGGATAATAAAGACTACTTTTCTCGAATTGCTTCCCCCAAGATATTCATCGTGACTTTTTTCTCTCCTCTTCCCGTATTCTTATGTATTTTAATGCTGTTTATACATATTCGACGCAATACCTGGTCGTCTCAAAATTTATCCAATAAAGCAACGCTCGCATATTTTCTCTCTCATTCTTCAGGACGCGAAACGAGAGAAGAAACAAATTTTCTCGTCTCCCGCAATTCCCAGTTGCGAGTTTTCGAGGGATCAAATTTTTAATGAGATGCCAATTAAAAAGGTAAAAAAATATATTCCACTAGCGAGATGGTAATAAAAAAAAAGGTCTAAATTTATATTTATCAGAGAAACGAATATTTTTTTCGGTAGAAACAAAAATTTCTCCTGCACAGAAGGCAATTTGATTTCTTTCATTTGCGGTCAAACAGAAAGTTCCATGCATTTAAAATGGAAAAAAAAATCTTCAGCTTGAAAATAATGGCAATATAGGAATTTGTAAAAAAAAACATTGAAAATTTGATCAAAGTGGTATACGAAAAATGTATAAAAAATGGGAATCTGGTAAATATATTCATAAACGGATGCAACTGTTTCTACCTATTTATTATTTCAACCGATCGGACAAGCCAATATTGGAAAAAAATTTCTTTCTCTTTTGCGACATATCGATTCACCTGGGAATGTAAAAAAAAAAAATCTCGATATGGCTGGCGGTTTTTCGCAACACATTGCACAGAATGGAGAATTTCAAAGCTCTCGCGTGCTCGGTCACGGTTTCCACTTGGCGTTTTTCCTCCCAAGTACTTACCCTCGTTGCGGGCTCTTTCCACCATTTCTCTATGGCAAATGGGCTCTCACTGCCCGTTCCTCCTGTCCCGATAAAACGGGAAGAGGATGAAACGCGAAAAAAAAGACAAGAAACGTGAAAAAGTTCTGTCCTCTCGGGCACGACCGTTCTGTGTACAGAAACGAGAAGTGCTTACCGGTTATACTCGCGAGGTCTCGCCCGCACGAATCGCAGCTTAATGTCGACGAAATGGTATATATGGGGCGTTCCATCCCAAATCGGACAGTTTGAAAAAAAAATTTTTTTCGATTGCCTCAAATTTTTTATATTTTTTAGTACCCATCGAAAGACCCTTGCTGATAAATTTTGCGATTTTTTTGATTACCCGTTCAAAAGATATTAAATTAACAAAAAAAACCGCTCTTTTTTCGGTATTTTTGTTATAACTTCTTCAATAATGGTCCAAATTAAAAGTTTTTTTTTGAAAATTTTTCTCTTTTTTATGGTCCTTTCAGAAAAAAATACAACAAAATTATTCGACGTGTTTTTAAATGAGTTTTTTGAGTTTTAAACTTTAAACCGCGTTTTTAATAGTGAGCGTAGATTATTATTATTATTGTTTTTTTTTAACTATCTATCTATTCAACAACTTTTAAGACTAGTCCGATCGTGGGCTTTCCATAACTACTATTTTTTCGATTTTTGAAAAATAAATTTTTTTTTTATTTAAAAAGTTTTATAAAAAAATTACAAAATAAATTCTAAATAATGAAAAAAATACTATACAGTAACGAAAATTGGTATTCATAATAATTTATAGAAAAAAAAATTTATAATTTTCAAAAATCGAAAAAAAAATAGTAGTTATGGAAGACTCACGATCGGACTAGTCTTAAGAGTTATTGAATAGATAAATGTTAAAAACAAAATTTAAAAAAAATTAAAATATACATTCACTTTTAAAAACGCGATTTAATGTTTAAAACTCAAAAAACTCATTTGAAAACACGTCGAATATTTTTGTTGTATTTTTTTCTGAAAAGGCCATAAAAAAAGAAAAATTTTCAAAAGAAAACTTGTAATTTTAATTAAGGTACTAAAGGTACTAAAAAATATAAAAAATTTGAGGCCATAAAAAAAAGTTTTTCAAACTGTCCGATTTGGGATGGAATGCCCCATATGCATCTATATATTTTTTTTCGTCCTCTTCGAGGCGAATTTATCTCGCGTCTCCCGGCTCCTCGTGCTTGTTCGAAAAAAAAACTTTGCGCACGTGAAAACGCGATTTTCCCGTCGATACAAGCTCCCCATTTTCCGAGAGCATCGAAAAAAAGACATTCACGATCGTACAATTGAGCAAGAAAAGAATGTGCTAAAAAAAGGACTTTTTGAGGGATAAAAATTTACGAACATCGAATATTCGACGTGAAAGATTATTTTTTAATTTTTGTTTTATTGGCAAGAAACTTTTCGGAAGTATTTTCCTCTCATCACCGTGATTCTCTTCGTGGAATTCTTTGTCATTATAATTCGTTGAAAGTGTTGAAATTGTGCGTTCAAAACGTTCTTTCTTTGGTTTTCAAAAGGAAAAATTGGTTGGGGATTTTTTTTTTTAAATGTACAACTCGACTTGAGACGAAAAATGGAATGCAACGATATTCTTCGATTAACCAATTTACATTCGCAAATGCGCATTTGCAAAATTGTCCGAAACGTATTTTTCGTGATATTGGTACAAATTTCGTGTTTTTCTTTGTTTTTTAATAATTAATATTTTTTATCATGAATTTCACTATACGTGTATAATAATATAAATTGGCTAAAACGTCGGACGACGAGCGCGAAACATATCGCAAAGTCGTTGTTAAACATGTAAGTAATAAATAAAAAATAAATATATCTCCCATCCCCGGCGCAAGCAGAGTCAGAGGGGGGGATGGGAGAGGATCACAATGTCACTTTAACAATTCCTCGGGGAATAAAACATTTTTTTTTTCGTCTTTTTTCATTATTTTCGAAACACTCGATCGCGGTATGATCGATTTTCACTTTTCACCGATCAATTTTTCAAAGCACCGAAAAATTACCGTTCCGGGTTCCATATTTGTTTAAATATTCGCGCACTTCAAATCGCCGATCGTCAATTTTTTTCCTCTCATTCATGTAGGTATGATACACAGTTATACTTTCATTTTTACACGATATTTACACGCGGAAAATTTTTGGGCAACGTACGTCAAAGGTTGCCTCTTAAGATCAGGTCTGATCCTTGAATATCCTGTTGACGATTGTCTTGTCCTTGTCCTTCGACGACTGTATCCTCATCTTTGGCTTCGTTATTCTCAGCTTGTCCTTCCTCGTCGTTACTTTCTTCTTCTTCTTCTGCACCAACGAGGCTTTCACGTTCAACGCCTGACTCGCGATATCCTCGCGAAACGCTAAAAAGCCCAATTGCGCGTGCGAAGCCTCGTTCAAGGCTCGCGATCTTATGCAAGCTCTGTACTGATCGGTCGACAATCTCTGGCCCGGACCGCCCGAACATACCTGGCAAACATAATTTTTTCGTCTTGTCAAATTTCAAAGTTGAAGAGAGAACACATTTGCAATTAAGGGGGTCGTCTAGTGTGGAACCTGTTTTTTTAATGTTCTTTTTCGAGAATTTTTTTTTTGACAAACCATTGAAATAAAATAATTTATGAATTGTGTATTAACATTTTTATTAACATTTGAAGAAACTTTGTGGGTAATTATTGCGAATCAGGGCTCCAGCTGGAAATCGCTTGAATTTTTTTTTACTGGTCAATGTCGACTTGGAGAATATGTAGTTACCAATTTCAAGAGGGGGGAGGGGCAGCGGGAGGGGTAAAAATTTTTTTCTTTCTCTCGACGCTTGAATTTTTTTTGCTGGTAAATGTCGACTTAGAGAATGTGCAATGACCAATTTCAAGTGGGGGCAGGGCGGGGGGTGGTAAAAAAATGTCTTTCTCTCGATGAATTTTTTTTTATTGGTCAATGACGACTTAAAGAATGTGTATATGGGGCATTCCAAATGGAAACGTGGGGTCATTTCCCTCGGGTCATCAGATCCTTGCATAACTTTTTTTTCGCATTGCATATTTTCGCATATTTACCAAGACATGTTTTATTTTAATTTTATTTTTGTACTCATGTATGGGGTATTAGGAATCAATTTTTTCGATTTATTTTAAAACCTGAAAAAAAGTTAATTATAAAAAAAAACATGCGGCAGCCGCATCCCACTTTCTAATCATGATAGATATTACTTATTTATGACCCAGAATCTGTCGAAAAAATTGCAGAATTTTAAAATTGGTACTTCTTCAGTTATCCCTTTTTATTGAATCATTTTATTGAAAAAAAAGATTTTTTTCATTTATTTAGGAAAATGTGCAAAATATCAAAATTTGCAAAAATTTTTTTTATTTTTTATTTTTTTACTCATGTAAGAGGTATTAAGAATGAATTTTTTTATTTTATTTTAGAAACTGAAAAAAAGAAAATTATTTAAATAAATATGAGGCAGTCGCGGCCCACTTTCTAATTATGATAGAAATTACTTATTTTTTACCCAAAATCTGTGGGAAAAATTGCAGAATTTGAGAAATAGTGTTTTTTCAGTTATCCCTTTTTTTACACAAAAATGATCGTCGCGCCACCTGAAGGAGTGGCCAGAAAAATCTATTAAAATATTAGGCTGTTTTTGAAGTGGAATCGATGCGAAAAAAAAAGTTAGGCAAGGATCTGATGACCCGAGGGAAATGACCCCCCGATTCTCAATAAATTTTTTGAAAATTTCGAAAAAACAATTTCTTCCCCCTCTCTCTGCCACTCCCCCCACTTGAAATCGGTAATTACACATTCCCTAGATCGATATTGACTAGTGAAAAAAAATTCAAGCCATTTCCAGCTGAAGCCCTGATCCGCAATAATTACCACTTTGTGAATTGCTTGAAGTGAATGTATTAAATATAATCGGAGATACACCGCCCAACAGGAACACATATTTAAAAAAAAAGGTGCTCCACTGCTGCCATGATTCCGACCGTTCTGCTTATCTGAAATCAAAAAACCAAACGCCATTTTAATTGTGAGACTTGAGGCTCTACCGTGAACCAAGATAAAGTCAGAATTCCAAAAAAATCATTTTTTTAAACGCTTTAGAAAAAATATTCAATGCGAAAAATCGAGTTTTTTTTCTAAAGCGTAAAAAAAATGATTTTCTTGGAATTCTGACTTTATTTTGGTTCACGGTAGAGCCTCAAGTCTCACAATTGAAATGGCGTTTGGTTTTTTGATTTCCGATAAGCAGAACGGCCGGAATCATGGCAGCAGTGGAGCACCTTTTTTTTTATATGTGTTCCTGTTGGGCGGTGTATCTCCGATTATATTTAATACATTCGCTTCAAAAAATTCACAAAGTTCGTTCAAATGTTAATAGAAATGATATACAATTCATAAATTATTTTATTTTAATGGTTTGTCAAAAAAAAAATTCCCGAAAAAAAACATTAAAAAAACAGGTTTCACACTAGACGACCCCCTTAAGGGGGTATTCTGGTCTAGAGATAGATTTTTTTTATTTATTTTTTCTAAACATATTTTGTCGAGCTCGATAAAAAAAACGAAAAATGTTTTTACCCTTCTTTTTTTACAACATATTTGTTAATATTTTGACAATGAACAAAAAAAAATCCAGAAAAAAATGAAAATTACGTAAGCTGCTAAAGTTGGGGCTAAAAAATAAATAAACAAAAAAAAATTGTTAAAACAAGCTTTTATTAGTTGTTAA
This sequence comes from Alloplasta piceator, assembly GCA_946863875.1. Taxonomy (NCBI): domain Eukaryota; kingdom Metazoa; phylum Arthropoda; class Insecta; order Hymenoptera; family Ichneumonidae; genus Alloplasta; species Alloplasta piceator. Next base: position 3,305,130 of record OX333074.1, read on the forward strand.
TGAAATAACTGAAAATTCAAAAATAACTTTATTCCGATTGGAAATAAGTTTTCAAATAAAAGCGTGTTACACCCTCTTTTTTTCTGTTGCTGTTAAAATGTAACACGCTTTTATTTGAAAACTTGCTTCCAATCGGAATAAAATTATTTTTAACTTTTTAGTTTCTTTATTAACAACTAATTGTTTTAAAAAAACAATTTTTTTTATTCATTTCTTACTTTTGATGTCTACTAATTTCTACTAATTTATATCTAGTTTCGCATAATTTTTTGCAAAAAAAATGGTTCGCAAAATTTTTTACACATAAATTATTTTACAAACTTTGTTGGACACAATTGTTTCACACAATTAATTTGCAACATTTTTTTTGCAAAAAATTATACGAAACATTTTTCGTTGGAAAACAATTTTCAAGACAATTTTTTGTGATAATATTGCATTGTCATCCAATTTACATATGCATCAAAATTTTTAACTCAATCTGAAACCGGGAAGTGGATCAAATTTAACTTGCAAGATTTGATTACAGACTTACAAAATTTAAAAAAATTAGTAATTTAATTAGTAAGAACGTCGGTATAGCCCCTACCTCCGATAAAACGGAAAAAAAAATCGGAAAATGGCGACTGTCTGAACAACAAAAGGCGTTTTTCGACTCTTTTTTTGCAGATTTTAATTTTTGTACAGTAGTTAAAAAATAATTTTAATACCAAAGTGATAGAGGCGACAGAAAGATATACATTGAAGATTGGTATAAAATTTGAAGTAAATCGATTAAGTAGAACTTGAGATATCTTGTCAACCGTGTTGAGAAAAGTATTTTTGAGAAAAACTTGAAACTTTAAGAATATACCAAAAAAAATTGATTTTGCAAAATTCTAGACCAGAATATTCCCTTAAACAATTTTTGTGGCGCCAGTTTCGCGAATCATGACTTGAGAAAAAAATGGTACTTAATGGTCGTTGAAGTTACGCATAAGAAAATTAGTTTTACAGGTTATTTTATAGTTTTTTTTTTTATAATCGAGTTACAGTTGAAAAAAACACATTCGTGGGGTGCTTAATAAGATCTTGTGATCGATCGAAAGAATTTCCGAAATGTAAAATGAAAACAAAGAGACGAGTGTTGATTTTTGCAAAAAAAAATGGGTCTTTGAACAAGAAGAAGAACTAACTCCCAATTCAATGGTGTCGGATTAAAGTGTGTCTGCATTAGTTTAAAGTCGTACAATGAAATAATCGCGAGAACGGGCGATGGAATTTCACATGTCGAGGGAAGGTATGTCGTTGGATCCCCGACGGAACTATTTGACCATTGTCGAAATTGCTGTGGCGAGAAAGGGGTGTCTGCGTGTATATGTGGGCCTTGGTCAGGGTGGGTTAACGCGGTGAGTCGATGGAAAGAGGGTACGAGGGGTTTCGTTGTTCCCACAACGAGACTCTGGCCAGGGAGTTCCATCCGGAACTGGGCGGCCAACACGGCAGAAGTAGAGCGGAGCACGGGGTAACCGACCTGGTCAGATCAGGCCGAGTACAACGCCGGAGCTAATCCCACACATATACAGAACCATATTTCCCGACCAGGGAGCATTGTCGGATCTATTATCGCACATGCACTCCCTCTGTCTATTCGGTTCGCTCGGGGCCAATGACGAACAAAACGAGCCGCCATCACCCCCGCTTTCCCTCTTCAACCGCCGTACAGTTTATCCATTTTGTGGATAGCGAAAGGGCGTAAGCGACGAAACTCAACGCTTATCACCTAATAATTTCGCAGAGCATAATCAATTGTGCGTGATTGCTTTCGATCCAATGATGTGCTCCAAGAAATAGGGTCAGTTCGTTGGAGATTCCGCATTATTTTCCAGCTCATAATTCAATGGAAATTGATTGGCTGGGTCGAGATTGGGTCAGATCCTTATTCGTGAAAATATGGAATAAACGCTAAATCTCCGATATAAATAGCTGACTGTGGACTGAGAGGAAGTTTGGAACCTACTATTCAGATGACCTAATCCATCCAGATGAATTACTTTGGAACTTCAACTTCGCAACTCAAGCTGAGCTAGCTTAGCTGTCAAGTTGGCTCTAGACCTGGTACCCTACTTTAGAGGGATCAATCCGATACCTTAATCAACCTTTAACCCATTCCCCAACTGTATTTAGAGCATAGTCGTGAATAAGGCATTACTTTGATAATGCAATACTGTATTCATCACCCATTACACTGCAAAATGTGAAATGGATAAGTGTACCATTACGAAATACAAAAGTAATGTGTCATGGATGCATGTGCCATTACAAATAAAAAAAAGTACAAATACAAAAAGTAAAGTGTAATGTATGCATGTTCCATTACAAATAAAAAAAGTTATGCGTAATCGATGCATGTCCCATTACAAATAAAAAAAGTAATGTGTAATGGATGCATGTCCCATTACAAATTTAAAAAGTGATGTGTAATGGATGTATGTGCCATTACAAATAAAAAAAGTAATTTACAGTGGAGAATGTTCTCAAAATTTAACAGGAAGGGTCTTTTGGTGAGTACTAAGAATGTAATGTTCCATTACAAATAGAAAAGTTGCCGTGCTCGTATTAGAAACTTGCACATCGCTGTCTCGTTATTTTATTTCGCTCACTAAAGGTTCATCTGAATTACCACTAATGATCCATAAAGTGAAAAAATAGAAACAAAAAAACAGACAGTTCATTGTTAAATATGAAGTACGAAAATGTACTCAACCCCAAAAATTATCCAACTTTATATTGAACTTGCTTTTACACGCTATTACCCATAATTATAAGCAAACTAATGAAAATTACAAGTTACTGATACAAAATTTATCGCTTTATTGAATCCCTAAATAATGTGCATGTTCTTTTTTTTTAACTTTATGGATCATTTGTGATAATTGTGGATGAACTTTTAGTGAGCGAAATAAAAGAATGAGACAGCAATGTGCAAGTTTCTAATACGAGTACGGCAATTTTTCTATTTGTAATGGAATATTCTCCCCTGAAAATTACTTTTTTTAAAATTGTAATTTGTAATGGGACGTGCATACATTATACATTACTTTTTTATTTGTAATGGAACACGCATCCATTACACATTACTTTTGTAATTTGTAATGGAATACTTGTCCAATATACATTGTTTAAAGTAATGGGTAATGCATTACTTTTACATTACAATGTTCGCAACTCCGATTTAGAGGTTCCCATTGCAGAAAACTCTTAAGTGATCTGGTTCGGCTAAGTTAAAGCTTTTTTTTATATGAAGATCCAACCGAGTTAGTCAGTAAGGTAGAAGTCGCGAATCAGTGGAAATAGCTTTTAAAATAGAGAAAGGCTTCAATCAGATACCCTAATCCCTGCAGAACTTCTACCATGTGCTTCACACTCATCGTGAAGATTATCATTCTTTCAGAAACTTCGATGATGTTCATTATCGTCTCACCATTTAAATGTTATTTCGAATTTCCCGCTCCATCGACCGAATTCGTTGTATTTCCTGATCAAGCGAATGGTCCTTTTGCCTTGACCCCAGGATTCTTAATACCCGGATATTTCGAGCCCACCTTCGTGAACGTACAGTGATACTTATCCGGGATTGGTGAGGGAGCGTAACAAGGAACCCTCTAATATGGTGTTTTGCCGCAAACCCTCCGACGATCGTTTCAGCCCAGCTTAGTCCAGCGATCTCCCTCAAGCCACGTAAGGACGGTCGTGTTCAATGTGGTCAGGAACGGAATCATGGCTGGCCAAACGCTGCTATCGACGAAGTTTTAGCTCCGTGTGGGTGTACCTAAGTATCCCGCCCCTTCTCTAAATCCAATCGATAGCCGGCTTATTAGCGACGAACTTTCGATAATCTCGTTATACGATGCCCTGAGGATTCTGGCCAGTGGTGACCTATCTTCAATCCTCCACTTCTCCGTCCTTCCCTTTTTTGCTCTCTCTCTCTCTCTCCTCCTATTCTAGTTTCTCCTGTGGCCACACACATCGTACATTGAAGTTTTCGTGTCCTCGAGACTTGGTGAAGTTTATCAACTGTGCACACATTCGCAGAGGGCATTTTGACGGATAATTCCATGAAATGCGAGAATCCCCACGAACCATACAATCAGCAAGTGGCCACGCGATAACGGGACATTATAATCTGCCGCATTCAATAGCATGATTAACAAAGCTCCCGCAAATCCTAATCCAGCTCTTTCACAATCAGCACACCCACTCGTTCATCAGTTTTACGTTTTTTCACTGTTCTCCTCTAACGGGTCAGACCTAGTCAACTGAAAGAGCAATTTTTGCGGATTTTTTTTCTATAACCAAAAGTATCTTTACCGAAGTTTGGTATTTCAAAAAGCAACATGCAACTGAATGATTTTTTTTCACTACCAAACGTTTTAATAATCCTAACAAATAACAATTCTAATACAAAGCTAACAATAAGCTGCATCCACGAAAAACCATATTCTTTTCAAATCGAGATTTTTAGATCCAAAATAAAATTCTGTACGATTGAGAGAAGAACAAAAAGCTTCTTCGAAAGTCTGTCGAAAAAGTCTGTCCGTTTTGCGAATCGCTGATACTTGAAAAAATAAAATTCCTCGAATTCAAGAATATATTTTACTCTCGTAGTTTCTGCATCCTTTTTTTTTTGGCAATCGTAATTTCAGTATCGAGCACTCGAGCATCTCCCTTTCAACCTTTTGATAATTCCATTTTATCGATATTCCCGCAATTTTTTTTCACGAACGCCACGCATCGATTGTTCCGACGTTTTTTTTGTCCCGTGGACAATTCGTACGTAGGAAAATTGTATACCGTCGAATGGCGCATCGACGCCACGATCCGACGTATTTATACTCGTTTTTTCGCTAGCACAGTCTCGCGCAATATTCCGCGATAAAATAAACCGCACAAAAAAAAACGCACGGGCGACGGAGAGAGATTTTTTTCCGCTCTCTGGTGGTCGGGAAAATTCCCGATGCGCGACGAGGTCGTTGAGATCCGTCACTCTTTTCTCCATTCCACTTTCCCTCGTGGGCGATGCCTATTTTTTTTTCCAACGTGAAATATTGACAAAAGCGACGTATCTGGGTCAGACGAATATAAAACACGAATCCACCGAATCGGTATACACGCAGCGCCATATTCGAACCTCAACGCTATCATTAAATTCATCGAGTGTTTACAACAAGATTGCCTCGTTCACAGCTCTTCAATTTCCATATTTCATCCCATTACGCTCCTCAACGTTGAAGCTTGAAACAAAAAAGAAAAATCGTGATTAAAAATGAATGAAAATTGATGAATCCTCCTCCGTTCGATGAAGCACTAATTTCCAAGCCGATAAATAGCACAAAATTTCTCTTTTATCCCTACGTATTTCAGATGGTTTTTGAAACCTTTCGAAATGGGGGGGGGGGGGGGGATGATTTTTCGATGCTCAGCATCCCCACAGAAAAACCAATTTTCTGATGTAACGGAACTAGCACCAAAAAATGAATTGAGCACGAAAAGAGCATTCTGATGCTATTCAAATTTAGTTTCAACATGGTGGCGCTGATAATTCAACGGTCTTTTGGCGTCCTCGAGGAACGTTACCAGAGGTAAAGATATGGTGATGAAAAAAAGTGAGAAAATTGGCGGGCCAAAAGCGCGCGACAATTTCAAAAGTACGAACATACGGAGAGTTTATCTCATCGTTGCGCCCAGTGAATAGCAATAAAGGGTTTGTTTGCCTCCCCTTTATATTTATACTTGGATGATATGAAAATATCTATAGCAACGCGTATTTAGTATGCGGCGTATCGGTGAAAACTCGGCCAAGTCAAGCATTTCCGGTTCTCCTGACATTTTGCCAGATGGTGTGTGCGTGGGTGTGCTTTTGCTGCGGTGTCGAGGGATAATGTGGTCTAGTTCGTAGCCCGGAGGCTCCCAAGGGATGGCGAAGATGCTCTACCGCAATATATAGCTATATAGATATATATGGGGCATTCCATCCCAAATTGGACAGTTTCAAAAACTTTTTTTTTTCATTGCCTCAATTTTTTTATATTTTTTAGTACCCACCAAAAGACCCTTCCTGTTAAATTTTGAGATTTTTTTGATTACCTGTTCAAAAGATATTGAATTAACAAAAAAAACCGCTCTTTTCTCGGTATTTTGGTCATAACTTCTTTGATAATGGTCCAAATTAAAAGTTTTTTTCCAAAGTTTTTGTTTTTTATAGTGTTTTCAGAAAAAAATACAACAAAAATATTCGACTTGTTTTTGAATGAGTTTTTTGAGTTTTAAACGTTTAATCGCGTTTTACTACTATACAATAACTATAACTACTACCTATAACTACTAACTATAACTACAATAACTACTATTTTTTTCGATTTTTGAACATTAATTTTTTTTTTTTTTTAAATAAATTATTATGAATACCAATTTTTGTTACTGTATAGTATTTTTTAAATCATTTTGAATTAATTTGGACACTTTTTCATTGTTAACAGATTTTTAAAATTAATAATTAATCGATGAGCGAATAACAACAGTTCAAGAATTGTATGAATGGGCATTGAACCTAAATAGTCTACCGAATATTGCTGTCAAATTTTCACATGAGAAACATTATTCAGATGCAAAAGAAAGATTTTATTTGCGATAAAATACTGCGAAGTCAATCACAGGGGGACACAAAAATTTAATTCAATTATTCCAATGAGCAACAGAAACGTATTGGCAAAGGAATATTCTAATCCAGGAAATAATCGTATGTGTAAGGTTTTCAAAAAAATACGTGAATAAATAAGAACTGTTGTTAATATTGTTCATAAACAGACTTGACGATTAATTATTAATTTTAAGAACCCGTTAACAATAAAAAAGTGTCCAAATAAATTCTAAATATTGAAAAAATACTATACCGTAACAAAAATTGGTATTCATAATAATTTATTCAAAAAAATAATAATAATAATTTTCAAAAATCGAAAAAAATAGTAGTTATTGAGATCCCACGATCGGACTAGTCTTAAAAATTGTTGAATAGATAGATGTTTGAAACAAAAAATTAAAAAAAACAATCAATGACATTAACTTTTAAAAACGCGATTTAACGTTTAAAACTTAAAAAACTCATTAAAAAACAAGTCGAATATTTTTTTGTATTTTTTTCTGAAAAGGCCATAAAAAACCAAAAATTTTGAAGAAAAAAAAACTTTTAATTTGGACCATTATTAAAGAAGTTATGACCAAAATACCAAAAAAGAGCGGTTTTTTTTGTTAATTCAATATCTTTTGAACGGGTAATGAAAAAAATCTCAAAATTTAACAGGAAGGGTCTTTTGATGGGTACTCAAAAATAAAAAAAAATTGAGAAAATAAAAAAAAAAGTTTTTCAAACTGTCCGATTTAGGATGGAATGCCCCATGTATATGCAGGGCAAGAGTGCGAAAAAGAACAACGAGTATTCAGGGTGATACTAGCCACGGAAATAACAACAATACCGAGATCCAGCGAGAGGTTATATACCCTTTAAAGAAATCCCACCGTCGAGAAAACTACCCTCCTCATTCCCATCCTCAGTTGCCGCGGGACAAATGTCCTACTTTTACGACTGTAACACGCCGAAGGATCGCACCTAGAATACGTGTACAATACACATACTTGTGCTTGTTCTGCCCTCATTCTGTCTCTGGCATTCTAACCCCCGTAGCTCGGGGGAGGTTTCTTTCACCAAGGTTGCTTCGCACCATTCTCCCCTTTCTCAAACTTCCGGAAATACGAGTGCAGTGTCCGCAAACATTTTGCAAAATATTGGCAATTCTTCTGTATTGTGAGATCCGAGAATTTCGGCAAGTATTCGCGAAGCAATCGACAACACTCGTGACCTTGGTAGGATGGAAACAGGGTGTCGGAATCCAAGAGCGATTCGAATAGCGTGAGAAAACAATCGAAGACTTTTTATTAAATCATGGGTCTTCAATTTGTCTCCTTTGGAAGAAGTTTTAAAGTTTTGCATTTAGGAAGGCCAGCAAAAACGGCAGATTTTTGCGAATTTTTCGAGAATTTTCACCAAGGCGTAACTTTTCGACCATGACGACATATTTCTTTGAAATTTATAAAATTCATTGTCCTCGTGTAATATCGTTATTGTGACAAGACGTTGCGCGCAAACCTTTGGATGCCATATGTGAAAGATGCCAGGGTCGGTTGCGCGAATAACCTTGATATTGCTCCTGACGTATTTCCGATAGAGCGTCACGTCCTCTCCACCCCAGCCAACAATGTCCTCGTCGAAGCCTCTGACTCGTAGAAAATCCGATCTGAAAAATGTCATACGAAATTTCCTTCATTTCCGTTTTTCTTTTCGCATGTTTTTTTTTATAGAGGTCATCGGAGGTCGTCAGGATGTCAAAGAGATTTAAAAAATCAAAAGCAGAATGACAAATTCGTTGCAATTCTTCGACGAACGAAATTACAACGATACCTGTATTGACATGTCATTCCGTAACCAAAATCCCTCCAGAAACCGGTATCCCTGGATATCACTAGCTGATCCGTTTCCGGCGGTACCTCACGACCCTGAAGAGTATACACAACGTGGGGATTGTACAGGCTAAAGACAATGGGATAGTAGACCTTGCGTCCCGGGGCTGTGTTCCATCGACATCTGCAACGGAAGATTACTAGAGTTCCATCACGGAAATCCTTGCAAACATTTTGCCCCATAAAGGAGGGAATATCCACTCGCACAAAGACAACTTCGTTGCCGATTATACAGTGAAGCTTTGACAACAAGATCCGAAATGAAAGGACGCCTCACTGCCCCGCAAGGATACCAAGCTTTGAGACACCTTAGTTCCGTTACATCAAAGTGAGTGCGCATAATTCAATTCTGTTCCGTAATTAATACCAAATTGTACAGCGTCAATGGAAATCGGATCCTCAAACAGAAAGTAGCAAAATGGAAACGGATATTGCTGTATCCGGGTATATGTATTGTCGCGTTTTACTCTCAATTGTAATTTAATTTAAAAAATGGAAATGGAATATGATGCGCATTATTGGGTGTCAAAACCAGGGTTGCGAGTAATGCTTTACTTTTTATAATGCATTGCCATTTTCATTACCCATTACAATGTAGTGTGTAGTGAAAAAAATTTCCATTACCCATTACAATGTAGTATGTAATGGACAAAATTTCCATTACTCATTACAATGTAGTGTGTAATGAAAAAAAAATCCAATACTCATTACAATGTAGTGTGTAATGGAAAAAAAATCCATTACCCATTACAATGTAGTGTGTAATGGAAAAAAATTTCATTACCCATTACAATGTAGTGTGTAATGGAAAAAAAATTCATTACCCATTACAATGTAGTGTGTAATGGAAAAAAATTTCGTTAGCTATTACAATGGAGCGTGTAATGGAAAAAAATTTCATTACCCATTACAATGTAGTGTGTAATCGACAAAATTTTGCTTGTTCATTACAACTTAATGGGTAATGGAAATTTTGGACATTTTTTATTATCGTTTTTATCGTATTAGTTTTTTGGCCTGGGATAAATGAGCCGAAACTAGTAATTAAGTGGTCGCGTGATCATTTAGAACGGCAAGAAAAATGTCATGCTTAGTGCCCCATACTTTTATACTTATTCTTTCCGATTCTTTATAATTTACACTTTTATAATTTTCTTTTATAATAAAACTTTTTTGAAATATAATACTTCACTGCCATCGTCTGCCCTTCTAAATATACTTTTTTTCAGCGTTTGCTGAAAAAAAGTATATTTAGAAGTGCCGTTCAACGTTCAACTTTTTGTATGCATATAGATGCTTTTTAGAATTTAAGGTACCTAAGTCATTATAATGTAATGCAAAATTGCAATAATTTATTCATCTATATTTTTCCATTCCCAAAATTGCAATCAAAGTTTTGTCCTTGGGGAATGGAATTTTTTTCTATTACACTACATTGTAATGGGTCATGACTTTTTCTTCCATTACACACTACATTATAATGAGTAATGAAAAATTTTTCCATTACACACTACATTGTAATGGGTAACGAAAATGTTTTCCATTACACACTATCTTGTAATGGGTAATGGATTTTTTTTCATTACACACTACATTCTAATGGGTAATGCAAATTTTTTCCATTACACACTACATTGTAATGGGTAATGCAAATTTTTTCCACTACATACTATATTGTAATGGGTAATAAAAATGTTTTCTATTACACACTACATTATAATGGGTAATGGATTTTTTTCCATTACATACTACATTGTAATGGGCAATCAAATTTTTTTTCATTAGACACTACATTTTAATGGGTAATGCAAATTTTTTCCATTACACACTACATTGTAATGGGTAATGGAAATTTTTTCCACTACGCACTACATTTGAATGGATAATGGAAATTTTTTCCATTACACATTTTAAAAATAATGAATAATGCATTACTTTTACATTACAAACTTCGCAACCCTGGTCAAAACAAAGGCACTGAAGGAACGTTTTGCTTTCCCATCGAGGAAGCTTTGTTTCAATATCGTTTTTCCTTCCAATTCTCCAAAACACAGTGAAATCGTATGTGAAAAAAATGTCCTGCCAGATATTTTATAACTTCATCAAGGTTCGAGGTATTGCACTGAATTTTTGCAAGTATTTAATATAGTTTTCAAGGTCACTTTGAATTGAACTGATTCTTTTTTGCAAAGATACAGAATGCACCCAGAAGAAAGAATTTATTTGACCAAAATAAATTTTTCCGATTTATTTGAATATGGGCCTAATCAATGGCCTATTGATTTCTAACTGAATAAATCATTTCCTCTTGGTGTACAAATTCTCTCATTCGCGGCCTATTTCACGGCGATAATTTGACAATGCGCCCAAGAAAAAATTTCTGCATCACCTGTCAAGAAATCTCGCGCTGAAGACAACATCGACGTCGCACATGAACAGCAAGACATCCCCTTCACCGCCCCACGCTCTTTCAGCCCCGACCCTCAGACCTTTGCCCCTCGAGAAGGTTTCATTCAGAGCAAGAAGACGAAGATTCTGATTGGTGCCACCGGTTCCTCTGGTCATCAAAACCCTCGACATGATGGCTCTCGCTTCCGATAGTCCCTCTGTGCCAAAATAAACGACCGTAAGATGAACTCTTCGATCGTTCTTGAGGCCAATCTTGACGAATTTGTCCATGAAGCTCTGAAAAGTTCCCGTTCGCCCTGACAACGGTAGAATAATGTGTATGAGCTCCTTCTCGCGCGTCTGTTGCTGTCGTTTTTGCGAGACAAAATGCACCGGTGCGTAAGGCCTCATCATCGTTATTTTCGTGAATCCATAACTCGGCGTTGTTGGTTGTTGTTGCTGCTGCTGCTGTGATGCCGTGCTCTTATTGAGATTCTTCGTTCTGAAGTACATCTCGTACTGCGTCCCGGTTGTTGGCTCGATCCTGTACAAACCCTCGAGAAAATCCTCGAGCGTGTAACGCGACGATAACGACGATACATTTTTGTTGAGCGTCTCAACGGCTTTGTTCAGCGCCTCGAGAAGGTCCTTCCGCTTGAAACCAATTGGCTTCTCGACGACGCGTTTCCCAAGACCAAGATCGACCGGATACAATCTTGAGAATGTAAAATGACTGAATGGTATCAGCTCGTACTCGTTGTTCAACGGTAGACCCTGACTTATTTCAGCAGCGCCAATCTGTCGTCTCGCAGCAAGACAATCGCCGACGTCGCTGGAATTTATCACGCTCGCTGTCTCGCTGTGTCCCGGCGGACCACCTGCAATTATAATTTACCAAAAATTAATACTTTTTCGACAATTCCAATTTATCGCGAAACAATGAAAATAGAAACAAGAGTTCAACGACGCGTCCCTCATATTCGTTCTCTTTCTCACACTATAAAAATTACTAGAACCAATGAAATAAAGTTTTGAAGGCAAAAAATCATTTTTTTTCATTATTTACCAAAACATATTAGTTTGTTTCCCTTATATATTTACTTCGTTCATTTTTTTCAGTCAATTCCATAAATTTCTGTTTCAATAAACGAATTTACTTGAATCTAACAATATGTTATCAATTATATGTAATATGTTGTTTGAATCAAGAATGCATTTTATCATTCAAAACATGCATGTCTTTTAATACAGGAAGCACTGAGAAAAAAAATTTGTTGAATCAACAAATTAATAAGTCCAATCAACAGGGAAAATGATTGATTCAATCAAATGCGTGTTTCTTAATTGTTGCTAAACATTTTATAAAAAATATATAGCCCTTGCCAAATAATTTACTGTGCATAGTTTAGTGACCCCAAAAAGAGATAGATCTTAGGAGATATGAAGATTCGAATATAAGAAAACATTGAAAAAACCAGTTTTTTAATTTTTAACAATTTACGTATACTATTAAAGCATACTATAGAAATGATAGTTCTTCGCTTGAAGGAAATGAAAATTTCATCATTCCAAACAAATATTCTATTCGAATAAAATAATGTGTTATTTATTTTACTACAGCTTCTTTTCAAATAATGACAATCAATTTTATATCTAATAAATAAAGAAAATACTACAGAAATATTTTTAGAAGTAAAATAATGATGAATTTATTGAGAAGAAATCATTTCGTATTGAAGTCGTTTTTTAGATTCAAATAATCTAATATTTATGATGCGATAAATGTAATTAATCCAATGAATACAAATTCAATCAAATCTATTTAAATAAAAATATTTTTTGAAGTAAAATAATAATGACTTTATTGCAAGAAAATAATTTTTTCGAAAAAAATAATTTTGTATTGAATTCGTTTTTTAGATTCAAATAATCTCATGTTTATGATGCGAGTAATGTAATTAATCCAATGAATAGAAATTTAATCAAATCTATCGTGCATTTAATTGTTACTATTAAATAAGAGTTTAATATAATGGAGTAATAGATTCGTAAAAATATTTTTTTAAATGAAGAGTGATTTTCTTGGTTCAACAAATAAATAATCGAATTAATACTTTCATTTAATTAATAAATTCATGTTCTCAAATTCAGTAATTTTTTCTCTCAGTGCACGTACGTACTCCAAAGCTTATCGGATGAAAACATCGCATTGAATCAACGTTTTTACGAGAATCAAAGACGAAACTGTCGAGTGAGGCGTCATATAAAAAGCCAGTTTGCGACGGTAACATAAAATTGTAGTGCTCGTCGTCGTATGAAATGGCTATGGTTTGCTTTACGATCGTAGAATGGAACTCTGACGCAGTATTCACCCTCGTTTTTTTTTTTTTTTAGGCGCTGGACTTTCGACACAAACACAGGTATTCTTTGTGTGTATGAAAATTTTTGATTCAATGACATTGATCAATGGGTTGATGCATTGATTTGTAAGAAACGTTCTTTTACGTTTTTGCACGATTTTTTTCCATTAAGAAGAACGTCGAAATTGAGCTCGGAAACGAACGTATACTTGAGACAAGAAGTATGAATCCGATGAAATTTATTTCTCTCTCTTGACTTCAAGATCCTTCGATGCTACGAAGAAAAATGCTACGTGAATCGTTTTTAATAAGGAATTTCGAGAGAGATTCTCGTAATATCGGACCAACCTTCAAGAAGGTCAAATACATCAAATTGGACGAAATAAAAAATAAATTGATGAAATAATGCTCGACAAATTCGCGACGATTGATCCGAGATATTGAATTCTTGAGAGACGAGACTCACTTCTCGTATTTATTCTGAACATGACAGGAATGTCTTAGTACCGAGTGCGAAAGAATAATTAATTTCCAAGATGAAACATAAAGGCTTTCGCAGAAGCATGATGAAGGCGATAAAATTGGATTTGGATCAAAGGAGATTGAAAATCGTGACTTCCCAGGAAGCTTTTAATTTCATTACAACTTTTAATCACACCTTTTGCAAAATGTCTTCGTCGCATTCGCTTCAGAAATCGTGAGAAAATGATCAAACGCTCGTGATCAAAGCCATTAATCTTTGCCTGGCTCTTTGGCCTTCTCATCTCGACTTTGCAGTTGTACAAACTATTAATAAAGTACTTTCTCCCGGAGCAAACATTTACAACGAAAGATCTTTTCAATGAGGAACGAAAGGCTCGTACGCGGATAAGTAATCGAAAAGTACGAAGAGAGGGAAAGAAAGAAAGAGAGAGAGGAGACATGAAAAAAGGAATATGCTGAAGGTGAAACGAGGGTGGGAAAAAATATATGGGGTAGTTTCTCGCCGGTGCCGAGAGGGTAGATTGGATCTGTGAGATTAGTACCTGACGACTCTCACGGAATACCGAAGACAACCCGAAAGTTTTATCCTTAATGCGAATAGTTGAGTGCGAGTGTACATCGTGCTCGCCGTCCCGAAAATTCTCCCATCGCCTTTATTCTCGTCGTAATGTCGGTGAGGATTTTCGAAGAGGTCCCCCGAATACTTATTATCTTCACAAACCAACCCCCCCGATCCTGGTAATATCCCATTCTCGAACGACCATTCAAAATTTAATATATCCTTCCCGACGACGATGTTGGAATCGAAGCAGACCAAAAATTCCTTCGTTCTCTAAATTTCTCTCGCAGAATTTTTTCCCCATTGTTGAAGGGGTTAGATGGGTTTAAAAATTTCGAAAAATCCATTTTTCATCCAATGGTACAATATGTCTAGTATATTTTTCCAAAGTTTCAATTTAATTGTCGTAAAAATCTAGAAGAGCTTTTGGAAATTGTCCTTAATAGGCTTTTTTAAAAATACTATTTTCGAAATCAGACACGATTTTTCAAAAATAATGGGCCGATCTTATTGAAATTTTGCACAATCCTTCAGAATGAATCGAGATAAAGGGATTCAGAAAAAGAGTGAGGGAGAGACGTGAAAGACCATGAGTTTACGATGAATTCACGCAGTAGGATTCCCAAAGTTGCGTGAAACTTGAAAATGGTGAGCGAGGAAATTTTGATAGGGACGAAAGACCACAGGATGGGGAATAAAAGCTCTACCGGTAAATTTGCGGTCGTCGTTATAAAAGCACGGTATTGAAGGTAATTCAAGGATAAACTGGTGAAGTCTGTGAAAGTTAATTGCAAAGTTCGACGATACTGGGAAACATTTATTCATAGAGTTTGACAAAAGGTAAGACGAGAGGTAGAGTGAAAACTTCAATTTGATTAAACTGAAATTTGCAAAATTACTCCTTCCTAATGAAAAAAACAATCTTCGTTTTTTATTTCTATGGAATGGTCTAAAAAACGTTCTCAATTTGTCTCAAGAATGGAGAATCAATTTACAACGCGAATAGGATTAAAATTTTTCGTTTTTTTTTGCTTCCTCATAAAGGAAGCTTTGTTTTCGTAAAAATCTTCTTTTTCCGAAATTTTTATGCCAATGTGTTCAAAATGTCCCAAAACATCGAGTAATCATATTTAGAAAAAATGTCCGAATGGACGTGTGTGTGTGTGTGTGTGTGTGTGTGTGTGTGTATTAGTGATCGACAGTATCGATTTTTTCGACAACGGTATTGATTTTATTAATCATTTCTTCGAACAATTAATAATTAATCAAAAAATATTACTAATTATTATAAAAATTCTTAATAAACGGAAAAATATTAGTAATTTTTCTAATAAATTAGTAATTAGCGAAAAAATATTTTTTCTAAATATAGTAATTGGTAAGGAAGATATTACTAATTAATTTTAAAAAAACAGTAATTTGTAGAAAAATACTGTGTATATTTACGTACTTGTGTACTGATTGAGTCATGGTTATAAGCTCATCGTCAAACAACTCTATTAAGAAAGTTGTTTTATTTTTTATAATAACCAGATATTTTGAATATTTCGTACATTAGTATTTATTGTATCGAATGTCATACAATATCCCATAAGTTATTATTAACACGAATATTTAGTCAGTACCTATTAAAAAATGCATTGGTAATTTTATATTTATTTATTACTTTTTCCAAAATTAATACAAGATTTCTCCACAAATTATTAATTTTTTATTGATTTTTTATTGATTTTGGTTATTTAGCAATATCTTTCTCGCTAATTACTAATTCTTGGAAAAAATTAGTAATATTTTATCGTTAATTACTCATTTTTTTGGAATAATTAGAAATGTTTTGTCACTAATTACTTATTTCTTAGAAAAATTAGTAATATTTTTTTGCTAATTATTAATTTTTCGAAAAAATTGGTTGATAAAAATAGATAGATTTTTTTTGCCGATCACTGGTATGTATCCTGAGTTTCTGATGTAAATAATTAATAACTCAAGAACGCTTCGAGATATCGAGCTGAAATTTGGCCCGCTTGTCCAGCACGAATTGCCTTATGAAAATGTTTTGTTTTAATTCTAACGGGTGTTCAGATTTTATCGACTTTTTTCATTTTTGCAACAATGGCGTAAACGCTCTAACTTCTGCAATTTTCAAGATATTGCACTCAAACTTTGTACAGAATTAGTAGAGCTGTCAAGGTTGTTTGATATTGAATTTGGCGAAAATCCATCGAGGGATTAAAATTTTATGAAATTTTGAATTTTTTGAAAAATAGCGTGAACGCTCTAACTTGCACAATTTTCAAGATATTGCGGTGAAACTTTGTAAGGAACTAGTATAGTTATGAAGATTGTTCGCTATTGAATTTGGCAAAAATCCATCGAGGGATTAAAATTCTATGAAATTTTTAATTTTTTGAAAAATAGCGTAAACGCTCTAGGTTGTGCAATTTTAAGACACTGCACTGAAACTTAGAACAGAGCTGATATAGCTATCGAGGATGTTCGTTATTAATTTGGCAAAAATTGATACAATGATTAAAATTTTATCAAATTTTGGGTTTTTCGAAAAATAGCGAACTCTACCTTCAGCTATTTGCGAGATATTGTACTGAAATTTTGGACAAATTCAAAATCGTCATCAAGGTTGCCTATTAAATTTGGCAAAGATCAAACTTGGCAAGAAGTAAATTTGAGAGTTTCGAAAATTAGCACGTTGATTACTCATGTTTTTTGATAGTTAACAAAGCTTCCTTTATTAGGAAGCCAAATCTGATCGCCATACTTTGTGATAGAGGAAGGTGTGCGAACTATGGATAAAGATGAGGGAAGCAATGTGCAAATGTCCAATTTGCAGGGTTTTTTAAAAAACATGAATGAATGGATCATTAAAGTCGCCGTTGGTGTGGCAATAATGTTACATCCGGTATAATGGTGATAAGGATACTCGCGAAGGGAAAATTAAGGGTGGCTAGAGAGGAAGGTTATGTTCGTCTCGTTCCCCGATTCCCAGGACTCTCGTCACGGATAATACCGATCGTTAACGTTGTGAGCGTGTCTCCGCGTGTACAAGCAAAGTCACCGCTTCGATGGACTTGCCAACGCCCGGTTGATTATGAAGCCATTGATTCGTGATTAACGAGGAGAGGCATCGACCGTGCCTTCTCATGGCTCAGAGACCCGACGCTTCCTTAACCATGCCACAGAAATCTCGTGAGATGAATGAGGAACACAATATCGTGTTTTCCGTCTCGGATCGTGTCGCAGCAAGATCATTGCCCTGCGAGCGCTTTGATAACGTGACCTTCCAGCTAACGCGACGATTAATCACGCTTCTCGAGATCCCGTCGAACGATAATGTCTTCCATCAGGAATATTTACATCCATTAATATTTTTCGCAAGTCATGTCCATCATGGCGCGTAATTATCATGAAGGAAAGTATTCTCCACCGAAAGAGCCCTTTTTTTCGTCGAGGCTACTTAATTTTACAAAAAATGTGCCAATTAGTGGTTAAAAAAGCTTCTTTTTCATTGCAAATACAGACAGGATCGAGTAAATGTCTTGGGTCGAGCTTTTATCTCAGCACGTCGAATTGTCTGACCAAGCATTGACCACATCTACTTTCGCGGTTCGATGTCTGACCACTGCTTGACCCATTTCACTAGCAGACATTTGAGCTTCCAGTGAAATTTTCGTACTCCTCACGATCGCACTGTGATAATTCAGAGTTACAAAAAATGCATTGTTTTAATAATGCATTATCGATTTCATTAATGATTATTTTTTCACTTGATAATGGGACTTAACTTCCATTATACATTATTCATTCAATGAATAATGTGATACAAAAATATTGCATTATATTTTTAGTTAATAATGCAAATGTCAGACCATTGAGCATTACATTAGTACTGGAAAATGAACAAATGAAACATTATGCATTACGTTATTAATGAGTACTTGGAAAAACATTGCATTATCCGTTGCTGAAGTAATGGATAATGTGAAAAGAGTTACATCACTCGTTACTGAAATAATGAGTAATGCAAAAATGTTCCATTATCCATTATTAAAGCAATAGATATTACAAAGTAGCGTTAATTTTTCATTATTATGATACTGAATATTTTGAATAATGCATTATTCGGAATAAAAATATTTTATGCATTCGTAGTCTAATAGGACAATGCGACAAAATCTTCCTTTTATTTACAAAAGTGGAAAATATGGATTGATGAAACCGGTTCAGGGACTCGATGGTATGAGTTTATGAAAATTTTTTAAGTAAAAAAAAACCCAATAATGTAAAGATCGGAATGTCAACGGAACTAACAATCCCCGTTTTGAAATTTGAAATTAGAATTGAAAATTTGAGTCGAAGGAGAATAAAATACATATACGCCGCGCATTTCCCTTTGATCTAACGAATAAAAAAATGCACAAGTGGAAGATGATTTTTTCGGTTGGTTGATTCACAAATAAATAAAAAATACATGAAATTATTCGAGAGTAAAAAAAAGTAAAGAATCGTATATGAACAGGAATTATTATTCTCTTGACAATTTTCGGTCAAAGATAAAAAAGAAAAAGATGCAATCGGTTCAAATCTGATCTAACAAATTGAAAAAACAAAACAAAGTACCGAATTATATTTTCGGAGTAAAAAATTAGGAATCCAAACAAACGAATTTCCAATGGGGGCAAATTTAAACAAAGGAATTACTTTGTAAAAAATTTAAGGGAATAACACATACAGTCTGAGATGTATCATTCTTACGCATTATGATGGTAAAAAATCATACGAAAAGGAAGATTTCATTGACATTGCTCTCTACATACAGAAATTATTTTTATTCCTTTGAACCATTACTCAAAGTAATACATTATTTGTAAATGTAATGCGTTATTTGAAGTAATGCACTGCTCGATGTAATGTGTTACTCAAATTGATGAATTGCTCAAAGTAATGAATTGCTCAATGTAATGCATTACTCAAAGTAATGCATTGCTCAATGTAGTACATTACTCAAAGTAATGCATTGCTCAATGTAATGCGTTACTCAAAGTAATGCATTATTCTTCGGTTTTATACCATTCATTACTGTAGTCATGAAAATTTGTTTCTACTTTGAATTACCCATTACTGTAATAATGGACAAAGGCAGCGTTTAGCATTATCCATTACTGTTATAATGAATAATGTTACGTTTTTTGCATTATTCATTATTAATTTAATGCATAATCGTTGGGTTTCACATTTTTCATTACAAAAATAATGCTCAAAGTTTCTATCATAGAATTTTCATTATGTCTAAAATCAATAATGCATTATTTTTACATTATAATTTCGGCAACTCTGAATCAGTTCTACTATTTTTTCCAACTCTTTTCCCGCCAATCGCTGTATTTATTCCACCGTCTGACTGTTCCTCGATCTCTACTACTGAGACTCCCTGTTCGTCCGTTTTCTCGCTACTTGATTGTGCAATGAAAGCTCACCCGTCAATTGGAGGATCTGGAGTTTCAAGGTTCGTATCTCAGCTGTTAGTCGGTCGACCTCGAGCCTCGTTTCTTCCTCTCGTTGATTAGCCTCGATTAAACTCGCCGCTGTGATCGGACCTGAAATTAAAAAGAGTATTAAAAATAATCAAAAAATACAATAATAATGCAGAATAATGTTGAAGTATCGAATAAAGAATGAATCGATTTTTGGATTAAAATAATTGAGCTGTATCTCAAAAAGCAGTTTGAAGAAAAGTATTCTTTTTTCAAAATTCTGAAAATTATGCAATAAGATTCAGAGCTGTATTGGAAATGGGAGAACACAAAAACCGCACTTGCCCATTGGAATTTCAAAGATTTGTTCGTGAAAAACTTGAATTAATCGAAAAGCTCTGGTGACGTACCAAAAAAGCCCGAGGCTCCTAATCTCCGACTCTCTTCGGTTTGTATCGAAGTAAAAGAGCGAAAAATAAGAGGGATTGCAGACAGGGCAGACTCCGTGTTCGCGGAAGGTAAATTTTCACGTCGTGCGTATTCGCGAATATCGCTCGGGTACAAACGAAAATGTATATTTCTAGCTAGGCGCGAAGAATCATGAATTCTCGCTCGCTACGTCTCTCTCTGGTGGGTTCACGGAATTGCTAGCTTTGGTATATATCCCTCAACCCACCGGACACGTCGGAGTCTCGTAGAATGAAACTTTTTCCCGTGAAATTCGCCGAGCCGGCAAGATATTACCCGCTTTATCCCGAGACCCGGCTCCACTATACTTTTACGGTTCTGTGTCTCGTTTATGGAGTGACTGCGATAGTACCTATATATATAAAAGGCGGTATTGGGGGTGGGAGAGGCAAAATGGACACCATAAGAAGATAGCGCAGCGCAACGATAAAAACGCCATTATTATCGATTAAATTGCGCGTTGAAAAAAAAAATTTTGTGGGCAGAATGGTAATGATCCTAAAATTTTTTTTTTCAAAAATTCAAGCAACCGAGGAAAACCGTCGAAAGAACGATTTCCTTCACTGAGAGAAAAAATTATTGAATTTGAGAACATGAATTCATATATTAAATGAAAGTATTAATTCGATTATTCATTTGTTGAACCAAGAAAATCACTCATTTAAAAAAATATTTTCACGGATCTATTACTCCATTATATTAAACTTTTATTTAATAGTGACAATTAAATGCATGATAGATTTGATTAAATTTGTATTCATTGGATTAATTACATTGATCGCATCATAAACATTAGATTATTTGAATCTAAAAAACGACTTCAATACAAAATTATTTTTTTCGAACAAAATTATTTCTTTGCAATAAATTCATCATTATTTT
Organism: Alloplasta piceator; assembly: GCA_946863875.1. Taxonomy (NCBI): domain Eukaryota; kingdom Metazoa; phylum Arthropoda; class Insecta; order Hymenoptera; family Ichneumonidae; genus Alloplasta; species Alloplasta piceator. The sequence continues at coordinate 3,326,315 of OX333074.1, forward strand.
ACTTCTAAAAATATTTCTGTAGTATTTTCAATGTTTATTAGATATAAAATTGATTGTGATTATTTTATAAGAAGCTGTAGTAAAATAATTCGTAAATAACACATTATTTCATTCCAATAGAATATTTGTTTGGAATGATTAAATTTTTATTTTCTTCAAGCAAAGAACTATCATTTCTATAGTATACTTTAATAGTATACATAAATTGTTGAAAATTAAGAAACTGGTTTTTTAAATGTTTTCTTATATTCGAATCTTCATAACTCCTAACTTTTTTCAAGTGCACAGTAGTAGTCGATAGCGTAATAGGTAGCGTGTTAGGTAGTTAGGTAGGATAGGTATGATGGTAGGTAGGGTCGAGGGTTCGAATCTCGGTCGGACAAAAAAATTAGATCGGAGAATTGGCGCAGATTTGTCTTTTTTTCTATTTATCTCTTTTTGGGGTCACTAAACTATGCATATTAAATTATTTGGCAAGGGCTATATATTTTTTATAAAATGTTTAGCAACAATTAAGAAACACGCATTTGATTGAATCAATCATTTCTCCTGCTGACTGGACTAATTAATTTGTTGATTCAACAAATTTTTTTTCTCGGTGCTTCCTGTATTAAAAGATGTATGTTTTGAATGATAAAATGCGTTCTTGATTCAAACAACATATTACATATAATTGATAACATATTGTTAGATTCAAGTAAATTCGTTTATTGAAACAGAAATTTATGGAATTGACTGGAAAAAATGAACCAAGTAAATATATAAGGGAACCAATCTAATATGTTTTGGCAAATAATGAAAAAAAATGATATTTTGCCTTCAAAACTTTATTTCGTTGGTTCTAGTAATTTTTTCTCTCAGTGTTCGCTCCTCACATCAATTTAATATCCAAAATATTGAACCGGAATTTTTTTGCGTATTTATACAATTAAATTTTCGGTTAAATTTAATTTCAATCCTGGTTGCATTATCAAATTTTTTTTTACTATTATTAAGGTGGCCATTTTGACCCCAATGTCCATTTTGCCTCCCACTTCCCTATATAGATATGTATATATACCACCTTAGCATAGTTAAAACTGGTTACTAGTTGATATACCGGTATATAAATATATAACGCGTAGATGCGAGCGATGCGAAATTTTTGGCGAATAATTCATTCTCGTAAAACCGGAAGTGTTCTCTTAAAAATGAACGGGGAAAAAACAACGAATTCTCTCTCACATCCTTCATTCTTTTGACGACGATATAACGCGTGCTGACGATAAGACGATGAAAAATAATTAATGTTATAACGAGAGGATCGTGAGTCAAAGATTCCAAACGATGAATAGAAGAGAATGAGACGATAATTTAGGGATTGTAAGATAAAATCTTGGAGTGTACCGTTATCATGTCGTAAACTCGAAGATTTCTCTTCGTTACTCTTTCCTCTTAACCTCGATATTATTAGAGTACATATTTGAGGATGAAAATCTGGGTATTTTCATTGGGGCGGACTCCAGCGTCGGTAAGTTACCGGCCGAGTTGAAAACCCGGATACTTATAATCTGGGAGGCTGGTTATTCGGTAGACTTATTACGGTAGTGTTTTATTGTAGCAGTGGTGTATTTCTAGCAGTTAAACAAGTGTCAGAGCTGTAATTGTGCCGTATTTTCGTTAAATCCGTTTGACGCTGAAAGTTGCCAATATCTGCGCTTATGCCAACCCTTTTTGAGGCGCCTAAATAGACTGCAATCCAGTATTCAACGCGTTGAAAGATTGAAGGGATGAAATCAAACGGTCAAAGGTAGTGGGGAATCGCGAGGAAATACAGAGTGTCAAAGAAAGTAAACAAAGTAAATGAATGTTTGGCACAGACGATTTGGAAAACTTTGCCGGTTGAAGTTTTACGTGTCCGGGCTTCATGTAAAATTGGCGCATTCAAACGCGGACAGGTTGAAAGTAGAAACAAAATGTAAACAGCCGACGCGGAGCGCCGCTGATGGGGAGGAAGCGAAGGGGTGTCCATTGCCCGGGACATTTGAACGACGTGTGAAACGAGGCGAGTTTCAGAGATCGGAAAAAGAGTAACTGGGCTGGATGGTGGTGGCTCCATACGTTAAAAAAAAACGTGCATTAGAGAATCTGCAGAGATGGAGCGAATGGAAGTAAGAGAGAAAGAGAGGGTAATAGTCTGGCTCGTTGAGCTCTCAATCGAGCCCGGATGTTCGAAATCGAACGAAAATGTCGGCAACTCAATTGGGATATTTGCACTCTCGCGATAACTGTACGCGAAGTTTCGTCAATACCGAATGATTCATCGAGTTCTCGTCCAGTCAATATTCGACTATTTATTCTCCCTATCCTCTATTTTTTTTTGTTCTCTATGCAACACGCACGCCTCAGTTAACTCTGAATCTATATGTGTATCACGTTCGAAACGGAAAATAAAAATTGGTTCTTCGATTATTTATAGCCCCGGGCTACGATTTCGAGCGAAGTAAATTCGAATGAAAAATGCAATGAAGAAAAAAAAAATACATTTTCACAGATTAAAATTGTTTCTCTTGTCTCGATTTAATTTTGTCCTCGATCTATCGAGGACAGCTTCGGAATGAATCCTCGACGAAGTTTGGGGGTCATGAAAATCTGGGGGGAAAATAAAAGAGAAATCTTTCCGGTTCCGCAGAAGTCCGTCGATTGTCGGAACTTATTTTCTTCGGCTCGAAGATTCCAAACTTCTTTCTATTATTCAATCCTCTGTACTCGCAATAAAGTTTCATGCGTAAATATATATGTATATATATGTTCACTCGTGATCGCTGTTGCTGGGATTATAGGGCTGGTGGTCGGCGATTTGCCGAGTGTGATGATAAAAGAAACGACCCAACGACCGGAAAGAGATAACGCCTTTAAACGAAACTCCGCGGGTTAAAGTTGCCCCTTGGCAGGGTTTATCTTTCCGGAAACGGTGGAATTTCAATGGCGTGCAATTCCTTGGCCCCGGGCACGATGAACATATATATATGTGTGTGTTTATATAAATGTACGTGCTCAATTGTAAAGTTAGTTCCAACAGAAAGGTTGCGATGGGAAACGAAAGGTTTTCTATGCGACTAACCTTCTTTTAAATATTTTAAAATCATTCGAGCATTTGTGATGATTTTCATCATGCCATTCGCATTTATCTTGGCGGGGGAAACCTCGATGGGTGATATTAACTCTCTCGTCATATTCTGGGGAAAATGGCAGAATTTCCCATATGGACGAATAAAACCTAACCTTTCGCGCAAATTCGATTATTTTTTTTTTTAACGATCGACGAATGTACAACGATGACACACGAATTATTTCAGAATTATTATCTGCCCAGTTTCCAAGATAAAAAATGGTTAACATAATTTTCGTCATATTTTCGATTCTAACTAGCTAACCTTTCGTACTAATTTAATAATTATTATTTAAACAACAAAAGGATACGCAAAGATGAAGCACAAATTATTTCAGAATTATTATCTGTCCAGTCTCCAAGATGAAAAATGGTTAACGTAATTTTCGTCGTATTTTCGATTGTAACTAGCTAACCTTTCGTACTAATTTAATAATTATTTTTTAAACGGCAAAAGGATACGCAACGATGAAGTATGAATTATTTCAGAATTATTATCTGCCCAGTTTTCAAGATAAAAAAATGGTTAACGTAATTCTCATCATATTTTCGATTTCTAACTAGCTAACCCTTCGTACTAATTTAATAGTTATTTTTTGAACGACAAAAAGATTCGTAACGATGAAGCACGAATTATTTCAGAATTATTATCGGCCCAGTTTTCAAGATAAAAAAAATGGTTAACGTAATTTTCGTCATATTTTCGATTTCTAACTAGCTAACCTTTCGTACTAATTTAATAATTATTTTTTGAACGACAAAAAGATTCGTAACGATGAAGCACGAATTATTTCAGAATTATTATCTCTCCAGTCTTCAAGATAAAAAAATGGTTGACATAATTTTCGTCATATTTTCGATTCTAACTAGCTAACCTTTCATTCTAATTTAATAATTATTTTTTAAATGACAAAAGGATACGCAACGATGAAGCACGAATTATTTCAGAATTATTACTGTCCATTTTCCAAGATAAAAAATGGTTAACGTAATTTTCGTCATATTTTCGATTCTAACTAACTAACCTTTCGTACTAATTTAATCATTATTTTTTAAACGACAAAAAGATTCGTAACGATGAAGCACGAATTATTTCAGAATTATTATCTGCCCAGTTTTCAAGATAAAAAATGGTTAACGTCATTTTCGTCATATTTACGATTCTAACTAACTAACCTTTCGTACTAATTTAATCATTATTTTTTAAACGACAAAAAGATTCGTAACGATGAAGCACGAATTATTTCAGAATTATTATCTGTCCAGTTTTCAAGATAAAAAATGGTTAACGTCATTTTCGTCATATTTACGATTCTAACTAACTAACCTTTCGTACTAATTTAATCATTATTTTTTAAACGACAAAAAGATTCGTAACGATGAAGCACGAATTATTTCAGAATTATTATGTGTCCAGTTTCCAAGATAAAAAATGATTAACGTCATTTTCGTCATATTTTCGATTCTACCCAGCTACCGCTTCCTAAAAATGCGATAATTATTTCGAACAATAGAAGGGCATCCATTGATGCAGCAAGGTTTATTTCAGAATAATTGACTCCCCACTTTCCGACATAAAAAATGGATGATCTCATTTCGGGTAACTTTTTGAATCTAACAACTCAAAGAAAGGGTTAAATTATCCCCGAGGATCGTTGAAGTTGGCCCTCTAGACGAACCCTTCCTGATATTTAACCCTCTTGTAACCCTCTTGTACAGGGTAACCTTATCATCGAGCGGATACGTCCTTCACGTAATTTTCGGAGATTCTCCAGACTCCGCTGGAGCCCATCGTAAACGGCTGCCATATCATCCATGACAATATTGAGTCATCGTACAGAGAGAAACGTCGGACTATGAATTCACGGTTGAATTTCCATGAGGTGCGTGTTAAATACATATTGGACATAAATGTCTGACTCGTGTCTCTCGTATAATAATCGGCGTTGGGATGTATGCTCTTCTCGGTCGGAGGAAGCGGTTGAGGAAAGGAAAATAGAGAAATAGAGAAGGATATGAGCGACAGAATGATATGAAGCATTCTCCATCGCTCGGAACATATTTGGGACAGTGTCCTGCTTTATGAAAAGCCAGAAGAAAGCTTTTTCTCAAGATTTTTTTTAGAAGATAAAAAAGCAAATGAGCCCAATGAATTTTGCGCCATTTTTGAATCTGCATTTGGAACGTACGAAAAAAAAATTGTTTCAACATGAAACAATAAATTACTGGAGATTTATGAACCTATTCAATAAGTGGAAAAGATAGACCTCGTTTGACCAAAACGGAAGAACTGAAAAATTTTCAATTTTCGTACATTTTACTACTGAGCGAACCAAGAAGAGAACATTCTGAAATTACCATTTGTTACGAGTTTGAAAAAAATATTTAAAAATAAAAACAAATCACGTCCAAATTCTCATTAAAATTTTTTCGGACGACGCGAAGTGGAAGTTAATAATTTTTATCAATTAATGCAAAATTTGTTAACGTATTTTTGCAATGTTAAGAGGCATCTAAATAAGAAAATTCTAGAAACGTGAAGAAAAATATCAAAGTTACAAGACTTGTGGATGAGAATTCACGGATAATAATTAATAACTTTTCCTTCGGTTATAATTTTGTTTTTCAACCTCTGCCGATATTATTAAGGGTTGCAACGAAAATAACCACTTTGCGGAGAATGCTTTCTACATAATAAATCATCCGTAAACGTGTGCATAAATGTATATTCACAGAGCCCGACTAGGAGTAATAATCTAGGAGGTTTCCGGGTACATTTTCAGCGGTACCTAATATACATTAATATACAGGGTGTCTCATTTGACTCGAGACACCGAAAAGGCGAACTCGATATTTGCACGTAAGTTGAAAAATCTTGGGCAAATATTAAGACGATTCAAATGAAGACTTGAATGATTTAGCTATTGAGTGAACGTTTTCAAGGTCACATAGAGGTCAACTTTACTGTTAAGGTAAACTTATATTCGGTGAAATGAAAAAACAACAGGCAAAAAAGTTCTACGTTTATTTACGTATAAAATGGTGCCATTATAGAAAAATATAGGTTTCCTTAGGAAAAGTTGACCTTGATATCACCTTGGAAAGTACATACAAGAAAAAAGTAAAAAGGTCAATTGATTTTTCATTCAAATCCACTCGGAACGTGTATCGGAGTTTTTCGATTCACTGCGCAAATATAAAGTTATTTTGATGTCACAAGTCAAATAGGACACCCTGTATATGTATGCGCGAGCTGGAACTAGTTTAGCGTATAGCTTTCTGCGGTGTTTTCCCTTGTACGCCTCGATGCGATTCCCTTCCTTCCACAAGGGCTACACTCGTGCAAATATACTCGAGAACACCGCTGACTCGCTTCAACGTTCCTCAGAAGCACGCCCTGCAATTAATGGAAACGTATGAAACCGCCAAACAACAGAAACACATACAAAGCCTCGAGGAATTCTCGTCAATCGCACTCGCGAAACTTATATTTTATCCCAGTTCTCTAAATTTCTCAATTTTTATGAACTTTGCTTTCCCATAGAGGAATCTGTCCGAGAAGAACTATTGAAAAAACTGTTTCATGATATTTGCTGATTTGCCAATTAATATCCCAACCGTCGAAAAATCATAATTTAAAAAGAATGCACGGATGGAAAGTGAAAGAAATGACGGTAACCTTATCGTAATAACATTTACTATTCTAGCATAAAATAGGGTTCAAAAATTTACTATTCTAGCAATAAAATGGTGAACACAACCATAAAATTAAAATTTGGAATAAAATTGGCACAGAGGAAAGGGAGGCCCTTTCTGCTAAATTACTTCCAACGCCATTTTATATTTATGGTCCAGGAAAAACTAGGCATAACCTAGAAAGTAGGCTAGGAAATGGCGGAAGGTTCTTCCAGATATGTCAATTTCTGACGGTGCTACAGAATTTTGAAAATTGGCAATAATAAAAAATTTCTGCCTCGTTGAGATTTGAGCCAGTGATCGGCAAAAACAATCTATTCGTTTTTATTATCCAATTTTGTTGAAAAATTAATAATTAGCGGGAACATATTACTAACTTTTCTAAAGATTAGTGACAAAATATTCCTGATTTTTGTTAAAAAATCAGTAATTAGCAAAAAAATATTACTAATTTTTCTCAAAAAATTAGTAATTAGTGACAAAATATTTCTGATTTTTCCAAAAAATCGAGTAATTAACGATACAATATTACTAATTTTTTCCAAGAATTAGTAATTAACGAGAAAGATATTGCTAAATATTTTTAATAAGTACTGATTATATATTCGTATTAATAATAACTTATGTGATACCGTATATCATTCGACACAATAAATACTGATGTGTGAAATATTCAAAAGATTCAGTTATTATGAAAAATAAAACAACTTTTTGAACAGAGATGTTTGAGCTTATACCTAACCATGACTCAATCCGTAAACAAAAGTACCTAAATATACACAATACTTTTCCACAACTTACTGTTTTTTTAAAAATTAATTAGTAATATCTTCCTTACCAATTATTATATTCAGAAAAAAACTTGGTAATGTTTTTTCGCTACTTACTAATTTTTTTGAAAAAATTAGAAATATTTTGTCACTAATTACTAATTTTTTTGGAAAAATTATAAATATTTTGTCACTGATTACAAACTTTTTCGAAAAATTACCAATATTTTTCCGCTAATTTCCAATTTTTATAAAAAAAATAGTACTTTTTTTTTTACTAATTATTAACTTTTCGAAAAAATGATTAATATAATCAATATCGTTGAGGAAAAAATCGATACTGCCGATCATTGATTTGAGCTTTGTATTGCAACTGCTGTTTACAAGATGATGTATAATCCTGGTGTCGGGGGTGGCATAAAATGCTTCTTCCATGCGATGCCTATTGTTCAAAAGGGGTGAATACGACGTGTTTACATCCCATTGGACTAATTATTGGAATACCGTAGTTTGTGTAATAGACGAGTGAGAAGCTTTGACCCTATCCATCGAGGTTTGGTTCCCTGCATATATTTACACATAATACGATCGATTTATCACCGAACATTCCCTTGTCCTCCATTCACCCCCTTTGTGCCAATCGCCCTATCCGCTGTGTATTATTATCCCCGTTTTGCTTCGCGCCGGAATCTCCTTCGTGAGGCGAATTTCGCTCGTCAGCGACCGTTAATACCTTCCCCGTTCATCCCTTAGCGACACGTCTCTTTATTAATATCCTGCCCTCGAGCATGATGACCGATCGATAATGGGATTTAACGATGTCATCGTCGTGAACATACATAAAACGATGTTCAAATTCTCGGGCACAGATTCGCATCGAAGGTGTGCGCAGAATTGATGTGTTGCGACCGGAAACACGCCGGATCACGTCAATTACCCTCAGACAGAAATTTTCGAGACTTCCGGTCAAATTAACGGACAAACAGTCAACGGAACAAACACTACCGTAATTTCACTACCAATTAACAAGTCTGCCAAACAAAAGAGTTTCCCTAAAAGTAGCCCTAATAAATAAGAAGCCTACCGGAATAAATCTCCACCAAATGATAACTCTATTGAATAATATCTCTGCCGCAAAAAGAATCTCTCAGTAAACAGTAAGCAGCATTCAACGAGTCTACCAGATAACAAGTTTCCGGCTTGTCAGCTCGGCCGGTCACTTACCGACGTTGGAGCCTGGGCCAATGAAGAAACACAGTCGACCAGTCGGTAAGAAAGGAATCACAGGATTCGAGATGTTTTTCTCGTAGAGAAATGAGTGGTAGAGCTGTAGAAGTGCCTCGAAAGATGCCAATTTCCGATTTTGAAAATGATGGATCGCATCAATACGACAAAATCGAATGAGAAATTCAAAGCAGGGTTAATAAAAATTCATAAATTTGCCACTTTCCTTATCACTGCGAATTACCTTGTGCCGGGATAGGAAATTCGCTGGCTTATAAGGTCGAAATAAAATTCATCGAAGGGTGCAAAAGGATCGAATGAGATATCGGAAATTGTGTGAGAGAGAGCGGGTTCGATTTGTAACGTCGAGGGAGGGGAAAAGACCGAGTTATACTGCTGGAATTGGTGGCGGAAATAGAGTTGGCCTTTGTGTTTCTATGTGCCGTCATCGGGAATAAATCGTTTCCGGACTATATAAATATATGTATGCACTGAGAAAAAAGTTCAGTGAAAACAACTAAATCCATTTAGTTGAAAAAAATTTAGTTGATTCAATATTAATTTGTTTGAAATAATGAAACTATAATTAATTCAACAAATGGTTTTGGTTAACCATAAGATATGAGGTGAACGAAATTATTTGGTCAATTTTCAGATACAGTTTAGTCCAATTTACACGTTACTGAGTTGCTGTACAGAAATATTTCGCTGAATTCTAGTATATTTTAACAAAATAAATTTAGCTGTAACAAAAAAACAATTCGTATATTCAATCACACCATTTATTTAGTATAAAGATATTTATTTGATTGAACTGAAACTTTGCCCATTCAAGCAACGATTTAACCGATTTAACTAAAACTTCCACGGTATCTTTGTTGAATTACCAAAATGATCTCGTTGAACGTCCGGAAACAAATATTTGGTTGAGTCAAACAAATTTTTGCATTTTCAACAAAAAAAATTTCTTAGTGTGTCTTTATGGATCTTTCTATTGCTCCTTGTAGCAAAATGGAGGGTGCAAAATTAAAGAATATTTACTAATGGATCTTTAGTTTTGATTTCCCTTTCCTGTCTCAATAAAATGTGCGATAAATTTAAGAAAGTTCTTTCTGAAATGATAATGAAACTATGATGAATGCGATGAGATTTCACCAGGCAAAAATTTCACGCAAATTACAATAATTTAGGGTTGCGAAATTTTTAATGAAAAAGTAATGCGTTAACCATTGCTTTTTTAATTGCTAATGAAATTTAATGGTTAATGAAAATTATTTTCATCAACCATTAAAATTTAATGGTTAATGGATATTATTTTCATTAACCATTAAAATTATTTCCATTAACCATTAAATGTTAATGGTTAATGAAAATGCAATTGCATTAAAAAAAGTAATGCGTTATTTGCAACCCTGCCCATTACAATGTAGTGTGTAATAGAAAAAATTTCCATTACCCATTGCAATGTAATGTGTAATGGACAAAACTTTGATTGCAATTTTGGGAATGGAAAAATATAGATGAATAAATTATTGCAATTTTGCATTACATTTTATTGACTTAGGACTTAGATTTTCAGGTACCTCAAATTCTAAAAAGTATCTATAATTATAATTCTAAAAATCCAAGTCCTAAGTCAATAAAATGTAATGCAAAACTGCAATAATTTATTCATCTACATTTTTCCATTCCCAAAATTGCAATCAAAGTTTTATCCATTACACATTACATTGCAATGGGTAATGGAAATTTTCTCTATTACACACTACATTGTAATGGGTAATGGATTTTTTTTATTACACACTAGATTGTAATGGGTAATAGATTTTTTTTTCATTGCACACTACATTGTAATGGGTAATGAACATTTTTTCCATTACACACTACTTTTAATGGGTAATGCAAATTTTACTTTTTTTTTTTAATGCAATTGCATTTTTATTGAACATTTAATGGTTAATCAAAATAATTTTAATGGTTCATGAAAATGCAAATGCATTAAGAAAAGTAATACATTATTTGCAACCCTGCAATAATTACAATGATTCCACTATTGGCTCAGGATTCGGACAAAGAAAAATGTCATCGTCAAAAAGCTTTCTCCGTGAGAAGAGAGAAGAAAATTTTCTAATACCGAAAAAGACACCGAAAGCTTCCGCATCTTGCTTTTAGCGTACACAGAGAAAAGTAAAATCCTCTACAAAAGGATTTCACGATCTTTGACCGTGTGTATATTCCTGAGGCACATTTTATGTGAGATAGAAGGGTAATCGGATATGCAGCCTTTTACATGAACATTAATGTTTTACCCATTCGGAGACTCTCAAGAGGGATTACGAGCCGGATGGAAGGTGTTTCATCTTTTTTTTTTGCTCTCTCATCCCGTTATATCCGCCGTATTGATATATATCTATGTACATTATTCCTATTCATCCGAGTACCTCTCTATGCTCTCGTGCTTTATCGTAAAACCTCTGCCTTCGCTTTTCGTCTCGTCTCACTCTTTCACTCTGTCTGCCAATACGATACACTTCGTGTATATATATAAAACCGTGCTTTGAGTACGGCACTCGATCGGATTTACCCTCTGGAAGAGCCACGAGCCCTTGATCTTTTCGTTTAAACTGACGTAATCGAGGGGAGAGTGGACGAGAGGGAAAAAAAAGCAAGAGCATCGATTCATCGCGAGGAAAAGAGTAAAAAACGCGTTCTCTGGTTGAAATAGCCAAGAGCGTAGATATATCCATATATATATATATATATATATATCCATACCATATATATATATATATATATACACTGCCGTTCAAAAGTTTGGAAACACTCGCCCAGATTCCACGCCACACAAAAAATTTCACTGTTCTTTAAAAAATGAAGATATTTCAATTCAACAAGCGGCGTTTCAAAGAGGACGTATTCAGCTTCATTTCGCTTTTTTCAAAAAAAAATTTCGATTTTTTTTCAACCCAGTGAGCGTTTTGAAACATGGTCGTTTTTTGGCTTTTTTTGGCGTTTGAATTTTGGCGCCCGACCCATGAAAATTTTTTTCAACCGTTTTTCACATAAAAAAAACTTGTAAGGCGGAGTATTAGCTTCAATTTCGTTTTTTACAAAATTTCGTACGATTTTTTTTCGTAAAAATATTCAATTTTTCGCAAAAAATGACCATATTTGTAAAATGTAGCGTAACTCCAAAACTACTAGGTTTTCGTGAAATCACTAGGAGGGTAAAAAATGCATATAATTATTCTGGATTCGATTAAATTGCTTCAGAATTAAAAAAAAAAAAAATTTTCAAAAATATCTCAGACAGGAAAAAATTTCAAACAAAAATTTTGAAAAAAAATTCTCAAAAAATTTCAGTGAATCCAGAATGAGTGTATGCAACTTTTCAACTTCTTAGTGATTTTACAAAAACCCAGTAGTTTTAGAGTTACGCTACATTTTATAAATGTGGTCGTTTTTTGCGAAAATCTAAATATTATTGCGAAAAAAATTCGTAGGAAACTTTTCAAAAAAATCATTTGAAGCTTATACTGCATGGATCGTGCGCCAAAATTTCAACGCCAAAAGAAAAGCAGAAAAATGACCATTTAGCAAAGGGCGTACCAAGTTTTAAAAAAAAACCGAAAAAATTTTTTGGAAAAAGCGAAATGAAGTTGAATATGTCCCCTTTGAAACGCCGCTTTTTGAATTGAAATATTGTCATTTTTAAAAGAGCAGCGAAACTTTTTGTGTGGCGCGGAATTAGGGCGAGGCTTTCCAAACTTTTGAACAGTTTTTCACCTCCAAAATATATTTTTTTCTGAAAAACGTCATCGTCCCGTTATTCCTGCATTTTTTTAAACATAATTGGATAAAAAATTGTTTTTATTGCTGCAGCAAATTTTTTTCTATTGATTTTCGTTTAATTTTAGAATGTATTAATTATACATTTTCTAACTTGTCTATTTTTTATCGAGAGAATGTCTGAGAACTATTTCTTTCTTAAATTTGGCAAACACAATATTGATTAAATGAAACAGAAACTAGAGGACTAATTTCGATAAAGGTGACGAGTCAATGTTTCAAGTTCAGCTAATTTTTCGCGGGATATTCTAATAAATAGAAATATGTTTCGTCAGGAGACGGGGATGAGATTGGAAATTAAAAAATATAGGTCAAAATAGCGTCACGACGGTGTCTAGGATGGATTATTTGATAATTAAAGAACACAATGTTGGCCAGCAACGATAATAGCATCCGGAGGATAAAATGTCAGTGCCCCTGAACAACCCTTAGTTTTCAACCCTTCCGCTGCTCATTTGAAACGACACGCCGGACTGTTATGACATCCCTGAAATCCACCGAGGGATCATATTCCCGTACAAATGATTCCCCAAAATATGGCGAAGTCTCGCGTCATATTTCCAAAATTAGTTTTCAAAAAATTTCAAAAGCGACCCTTACACCATAGATTGACAGATTATTTTTAAAAAATAAAAATTATGTCTCTGTGACGTGTAAAAATGTGTCTCAAAATTTTAGAAGAAAATTTGAAAAAATTGGCTCCTGCTTGTACCCCGAAGAATGAACCATATATAAATATGTCTGTCTGGATTTGTGCGCGTGAGAAAAGGGGTGGCTAATATGGAAAACGAAATTCACTCGGTAACGCCGGGCAAGAGAGAGAGAGAGAGAGAGAGAGAGAGAGAGAGAGAGAGAGAGAGAGAGAGAGAGAGGGAGAGGGAGAGAGAGAGCGAGAGAGAGAGAGAGAGAGAGAGAGAGAGAGAGAGAGAGAGAGAGAGAGAGAGAGAGAGAGTGAGAGAGAGAGAGAGAAACTGCGCCGAGGCATTAATTAAACCGGAGGGTTAAATAATATACCCCTAATTCTCGCTCATTTATCTTCTCGCCTGCGTCTGCAGCCCCGACCTTCCGGACGATCCTCCAACTTTACATTCTGTTGGCTGTTGGTAGCACTGCACCAAAACCCAATTACTGATTGCCAGTCGTTATTTATTTCTCGTTCAAAGTGGCTGATCCAACGTGAACTGGAGATTGTGTACGAGCATCAAATTTCGCGCGATCGATCTTTCCCCTTCGTAGCAAGTTGCCCGCTGATTTTCACTCGCTCGACGATGGCCCTTCGAGTATAAACGGAGTTCGTTAAGCATTTTCAATAATATTTGTCCGGATAAGAAGCCGCTGATAGAAAAAAAAAACAAGTTGTAATTTAAATATTTCTAAATGATAGTTAAATTATAACATTTTGAAAATTTTACTTGTAACCGTTGATTTCAGGTGATATTATTTTAATTAGGCAATTAAAATAACGACCTATTTATAGAAAATTTTCAGCCATGGGTTTCATTTTTTTAAACGGTATTTTCTTGTATCGTATTATCTTATCTTGAAATAAATGTTTCAATCATTTTAATCATAAGCTTCGAAAATATATTTAATATTTTAATTGATGAATTCATTTGGATATTTCAGCGGATTATTTGAGGCAGTATTCTGGTCTAGAGACATATTTTGAGCGTCTTGACGAGCTTAAGGATGTTGAGTCCCAAATCGCAAATGATGAGAAAATTCTGAAAATTTGGTACGTTTTTGGATGAATTATTTAAGAGGTCGTGTAAAAATTTCACGACGATTAGGAAGCTCGTTATTGAACAATTAACATTAACAAATTAAATTAAATGTAGTCTTATGGAAACTGATATAACTTTGCGATAAGTTTTTTGTTGACCTCTCAGTTTTTTAATACCTACACTATATTGAAAGCAACGGAAACAAAATGAAGTTTATTGATAAATATTTTTTTATTTGTTTAAAAAATTATTCTTGACAAAATGTTAATATTTTAATAACGAGCTTCCTAATCATCGTGAAATTTTTACACCTCTTAAATACTTCATACAAAAACATACCAAATTTTCAGAATTTTCTCATCATTTTTTATTTTAACCCTTAAGGAGGTTGAAGTAATGATGATAGAATTCTGAAAATTTAATATTTTAATACGTGTAAAAATTTCACGACCATTAAGAAGCTATTTATTGAACAATTAACCTTAATATATCCTTAATAAAGAACAACAAAAAATATTTTTACCATTCTTCTTTCTACAACATATTTATTTATGTTTTGATAACAAAAAAATTTTTGAGAAAACAAATGAAAATTAAATAAGTTATAAGCTGAGAAAGTTAAGGCTAAAAAAAGGCTGACTGTCACGATTGCAACTTTCTAGTGCTCTGATAGAAAATTTAAAAGAAAGATTCTTAATTAGTAAGAATGTCGTTAAAGTCCCTACTTCAGAGAAAATGAAAAAAAAAATCGCAAAATGACGGCTGCCTGAACAAAAAGGGCGTTTTTCGACTCTTTCTCTCATAGTTTCTAATTTTTTTTTGAAATAGTAAAAAGAATAATTTTGATACAGAAGTAATAGGAGCGACAGAGAGTTATGCATTGAAAATTGGTAAAAAAATTTGAAGTAAATCGGTCGAGTGGAACTTGAAATAATATCATGTCAGCCGTATTGAGAAAAGTAGTTTTGAGAAAAAAGTCTATAGACCGATTTGCTCCGACGTTGCGTCACTAAAATAGCTATAGCCCCGTAAATTATTGGAATTAAAAAATTTCCATCCAAGGATATATTCTAAAAGCTCCGGACTTTGAGAATATGCAAAAGAAAATTATTTTTTCAAAATTTTAGACCAGAATACTCCGTCAAATCGATAATTGAGAATTACATCGCTTCAGCGTATTAATCCGATTAAAACTCAAAGTATTTCAACTTTGGTCCCAGAAATTTCTCTATTTTACGATTGTGCATCATAATTCCACGCAAGCTTGGGCATTGAAAGTGGCATAATGGGAACAGGATAGTACTTAATTCAATTCCGGAGACAGGAATTTACCTTCCTCGCAGTCTCTGTGTACGTTTAATTCAAGAGAGCGAGAAGGGGATGATCGGAAGAAAGAGAGGAAAACAAAAGAGTACTTTGTAAGCTCGGCTGTTATACGAGAAGTTTCTTGGAGCTACAGCTTTTCCGAGCGTGGGGGTCTGGGTGAAAGGCATTTCTCTTTCGAGGGACACGCCAGAAAACACCCAAAACGGTCTCGGCGTCGTTTCCCTCTCCTCGCGCCGAACGATTTCCATTTTCGTTTTCCACAGCCGCGTGCTTGGCTCTTGCGATTTTCCAAGCCAGCTTAATTACTTCCTCTCTCACCCTTCGCAACGAAAGCTCAAGGGGAGTAGGCAAGGGATGTAAAAAGGTAGGGAGGGACATGCAAATGAGCGGATTTCCAAATATATTTATAAGCTGCGCGATGCCTCAAGTGAATTCAAGTCTGTCTTCGGGCATTTCCCGCTCACGGTTATTCCTCGTTTCTCGTTTGGGAGTCATCAACATCGTAGGTTTATTGTACAAGCTTCCCATGGACACCAAAAACAAGTTGAAGATCCCTCAGCGGTTTGAGTTATTCTCGATCATTTGTCCCGTGACAATTACGCCCGTTTGAAGGTGACCCTTTGAAAACCCTCAGAAACGCGCAACGTATTTTCGTACTCCGGAATACTGAGCATCTTCCACATCCCAGAAAATAATTATTTCCGTGAGCTTTGTGCGAGGTATTCATTTTTTTTTATTCTAATGCGGAAGATCCGGTTCTCCATCATTCTCTCAATCGTCCCCATTGTAAATTCACCCCAAAAGTCATGATTATGATACTTAGAGGGCAAAATCCGTACTTTCTAGTTCAGTCGAAGAATATTTTTTTCATACTTCTTACTTCTTCAAAATAGGACTGACTAGTGATCGAACAAAGGTTTTTTCTCCAGTACAACTGATCCAACAAGACGTAAATTGTATCAAAAATTGTACTCTTTCGTATACACTTCTGCCAAAAATTTGAATTTAAATTTTTCTAAAAATCCTTCGCTCAATCTCGAGCTTATCTACTAACAGATTAAATTTGGTTTTTTTAATTTCAGACGAAGCTATCATGAGTTATCCTGACCACTACGAGGACACTTTTTCTTGAGGAATCTCCGGGAATCATCGGCTGAAGTTTTCAAATTTGTTCGTGTAAAAAATTCGTTAGAATAACACTCCGAAACTGTAATATTACGGATTTCTTGTCGATGAACTTTTTTCTTTATTTTGTTCAGTTTTTTACATGCACTGAGAAAAAAAAATCGTTGAATGTTTTTTTGCCTGAATAATATTTTGGTCAACCGAAGCGCCGAATTATCCAAGAAACTAATTATTTAGTTAGACCAAATAAATATTTAGTTGCACGTATTCAACTAACGATTTTGCACATTCAACGATTTTTTTTCTCAGTTTGAGAATTCGTTATAAAAGTTTTTTTTACGGGAATACTGATTTAATAACAAACTGAATCTATCCTGCTATGAACTCTGAGAGATGAATATTCATGAACCTTTAAATTCATAAAAAAAATATTTTTTTAGTTTTTTCTTGCTTTTCCTAATGAATAAATTTTTTTTCGACAAAAGCTCTACGCGATAAAAACAAAAATAGTACATTACATCACGAGGACATAAAAACATTTTCTGACGAGTGATGTACGATATTTTGTATCACGAAGTGCAATATGGACGTTTTCACGCTTGCGGACGTAAAAGCGTCCATTATTGTACTGAGTGATATAAAAAATTTTTTAGCTCATCTTTGGGTGACTTTTCAGAAACCTCAAAATAGCTCAATTTCAAGTGCTCATAACTTTACTTCTTTTTTTTTTCTTTTCGTTTATTATTCGGGCCCAAAGGTTGTGACTAAACTTCGAGAACGCCGTTTAGTTTATCCTGATAAGTGAATCATAATAGAATCAAGAGCAGTTTGAAAATCGCAAAAATAAGGGAGAGAATAAAAAATTTGCAAAAATCGATGACCGAACTTTAAAAATCTGCCAAAAATCGAAAAATAGTCGGATTCAAATGACATTTAGAAGCGTGAACGATTTTGAAGGGAAGGCGCCCTGAGCGAGGTCGAAATTTTATTTATAAAATAAATTTACGGTCATTTTGTTGAAAATGATTCAATTTTGGCAAAAAAGCGAGAAACAAAATTGTTTAATTTATTTCTCTTGAACCTTAAATCGAGATATTTCATCCCTCCGAACACGAATCTATTTTGGGAAATAGTTTTTTTCAAAAAATCAAAACTTTTTCGTATTTACAGAGCGCCCCCATGAGAAACCTACAAAATTGTTCAGCCCATTTCCCATTCCTGGTTCTCCGTTCCGCCTCGAGGTTTCCTTAAGCTCGAGTCTCATACGGAGGTGTCATTCCAACATTCTCGAGTCTCACTTTTTATCGCTCGTCTCGTTGCGGTTCGGCTGACGTCGAAGGAAAATTGCCAAACCACTTAGAAGAGGCCACATGGCTGTTTGTGGGATTACAGCGAGGCTGTAACGCGCACACGTCGAACGACGAGGAAAATACTGCTTGGGAAATGCTTTCGCTCGCCCAACCTTTCCCCAGACCAAGGCTAAAAGCTTTCCAACGAAGTACCAATTAAATAGCGCCCGGATAATTTTCGAGGGTCGCGCATGCACGTATCTTGACAAACGATAAAAACGCCCTACCCGATGAGCCGACCAACCAATTAACCCTGCGAAACAAGAACCCTTCGTCAAAAGAAACGTGTGTAAAAATATTCATGGGCGAAGGTAACTTCGAGGAGGCGCGAAAATTCAATTGACGACACGCGTTGATCATCGATCAGCCGGAAAATTGGATGGCCGGGCAATGTTTCGTATTTATGGAAAATCTTGAAATACATCGTTTATCGACCGGCGTACAGAGGTCACACAAGCGGGGTGTAATCCATTCACGAAGGAATTACAGCGAGAAGAAAGCACGGTACATTTTGGAGTCAAGCGCGCCCGGCTTTGCAGAGAAGAGATGAACGAGACTTTTAATAGCAGCGCGAGACCCCGTCTTATCGCGCCCCGCAGCTATATCCCGGATGGTCCATAAATTAACCCCCGAATCCCCCCTGGGAGACACTTTATCCGACTGTTGAGTCCCGAAGTTCGACCGAGGTGATAAATTCCACGCCGCGTTGCAGAACGAAGATTCCAGCTGCAGAATTCGTAAAACTTGTCGGAACAATGATGTACGATTGTAAAACAAAATACAATCTATTTATGCAAATGAAGATCTAGGATTCACTCGGTATAATACCAGAAGATTTTCAAAATCCAAAACAAACCAACAACATTCTGCTATCGAGTTTGCGAGATGTTTGGAGCATCCTTCTTTCAAACAAGCGTTTCTTCTATAATGCATTTGCATTTTAACGGATTATTTCTGAATAAAAAGACCCTAAACTGCTGACCCAATCGTTGCTGCATGATGGAAGCCCAATATTCTGTCATCTCTCGAAATGCCCTTAAGCGCATGTTTTGCAGCTTCACTCGCAGTCGCGGTGCATGCATGATACGTTATCAGCTTCAACGGAACCAACAGAACCAGAGTTGGAGAAGGGGATTCGTCAGTTCTATCTGTTCACTGACCTGTATTCTAAAACCCAGAGATTGCCTAATCATGGTGAAATTTCAGGGTCAATATGAAGCTTTCAGAATGCAAACGAAAATATCGTTACATTGAAATCTCATCAAGGATCAAAATGTCGCAGATCCCAGATTTTCAATATCCTTGGTTATTTGATTGAACTCGTTACGTTGGATGAGGGTTGCAAGTAATGCATTACTTTTTGTAATGCATAGCCATTTTCATTACCCATTATAATGTAGTGTGTAGTGGAAAAAAATTCCATTACCCATTACAATGTAGTGTGTAATGGAAAAAAAAATGCATCACCCATTACAATGTAGTGTGTAATAAAAAAAAATTTCCATTACCCATTGCAATGTAATGTGTAATGGACAAAACTTTTATTGCAATTTTGGGAATGGCAAAATGTAGATGAATAAATTATTGCAATTTTGCATTACATTTTAATGACTTAGGTACTTTAAATTCTAAAAAGCATCTATATGCATACAAAAAGTTGAACGTTGAACTGCACTTCTCAATATACTTTTTTTCACCGTTTGCTTTGGCCAATATTCTTTGCTCAAAGTGATTTTCTGTGAGCCTATTGAATTTAGGAGCGTTCATCATCGTTGCGTAGCTGAAAAGCCGTTCCATCGGGGCAGACGATGACAGTGACGTATTATGTCATCGTTCAACTTTTTGTATGCAGATAGATGCTTTTTAGAATTTAAGGTACCTAAGTCATTGAAATGTAATGCAAAATTGCAATAATTTATTCATCTATATTTTTCCATTCCCGAAATTGCAATCAAAGTTTTGTCCATTATACATTACATTGCAATGGGTAATGGAAATTTTGTCTATTACACACTGCATTGTAATGGGTCATGAAATTTTCTTCCATTACACGCTACATTATAATGAGTAATGAAAAATTTTTGCATCACACACTACATGGTAATGGGTAATGAAAATGTTTTCTATTACACACTAGATTGTAATGAGTAATGGATTTTTTGTTCATTACACACCACATTGTAATGGGCAAAGTAAATTTTTTCCATTACACACTACATTGTAATAGGTAATGAACATTTTTTCCATTACCCACTACATTTTAACGGGTACCGCAGTTTTTTTCCATTACACACTACATTGTAATGGGTAATAAAATTGTTTTCCATTACACACTACATTGTAATGGATAATGGAAATTTTTTCCATTACACATTCTAAAAGTAATGAATAATGCATTACTTTTACATTATAAATTTCGCAACCCTGGTTTGGATTGATGCAGAACACCGCAGATTGATAGCTGTAAGTCCCATGAGAACCGGACTCAATTTTCGACAACTGGTTGCAGAGAGCTAACCAAAGTTTTCAGGATAAAAATCCATACTGCCCGTTTCCCGTGAATGGAAGTAGCAGGACACCCTGATAACGCGAGACACTGCGGGTGAAACGCTTTCTTGGTTACACGTCCAAGAAACGGGAGACGACTCAACACTGGCAATTACTCGAGTCGTATAATCTTGTTGCAAAGCTACTTAGCGTCAGTGTTTACGCCAGCGGCTTTTCCAACCAGTCCGTTGCTCCGGAACGCTGAAGTAGACGCGATTTACGACTCTAGTCTCGTCTCTCTCTCAGTCGCGGGCAAAGCTTGTGTCGCGTGAAAATCGTGGAGCAAGTCCGATTTGTCATCGTATCTTGCCAACGGAATCGCTGGTAAGCGAAGTGGGCACGAGTATTTTATACCTTTCTCGCAATATAACAGCGAGAAAAGAGCGCAGGGTGACCGGAATAGCTCACGTTTTCAGCCTGTTCGAGACTGTTCATCTGCAAATCCGGTTGAAGGACACGTCGGTCACATCGTCTGGCCCAAAACCCCCGCTGAAGGCCGTAAAGTCATTGACAATTAGACGAAATATCAAAGTTCCGGACGGTCTCGACACCTCAAGTGACTTCCTTCCAACGCAACTACACTCGGATGGACTTTGGACTTTGAGACTGTAAAAACGTAGTCAGCAGCGATTAATTTCGTTTTAAAAAAGAGGTATTGGTCCAGTAAATTGGTACAATAAATTGCATTGGTTGTTGGACTAGAGGTTACCTCGGCATGAACTGGATTTGGAGCTCGGAATTCCGTAGCACTGGACTAGTCCATGAATGATCACTGGACTTTTTCAGAACAGGACATGAAATGATGGGACATGTTGAAAAGTGTTTACCGTAAAACTAAGACTCACCGGCGGTGTCGATGAGATCCGTGTCGAGATTATTGAAGCCACAACGGCTGAGAAACAGCAGTGACAGCAATGACAGAGAACACACGAGGACGAGCATCCTCGAAAGTAGCCTCACTCCCAGAACTCGCAACATCGTGTCCCCGCTTCGCCTGTAATCACACGCGTAACCCTGTAACACGATTCAATTTACCTTGGCTATGTATATGGGAACGGTCACAGTTTCCGTTTTCGCCTTGCCTCTGACCGACCTCCTCGCCCAACGGCAATGACAATCCCCTCTGCGCACACACACACACACGCACACACACACACATACATACATATCCATACACGTTTCAACCCTCCCCACGAGACTTTGCGCCGAAATACCAGGATTATTCAATTATTTACAACGGAGAGATCCGCCTCGTTCGTCGCTGGGGAATGCACGCGACGCAAACTTTCACGCTATTTATGTAACTGAATTTTCCAAACACCAATACGCTTGGCGAAACATTCATTTATCTCGTTTGCCCGGTTCTGGAATTTCAAACAAATTTGTTCCACGGCTAAATTCGTCGTGTCATTGAAAACTCCCTCCGTTTTATCCGACGTTCACGTGGATTCTCCCAAACGAAATTCCATAATTCAAGTTGGTTGGATTTCACGTATGGCTTAAACTTTTTATTGAATTTTATTAAAAAAACGGTCAAGGAATTTGGCTAATTTTGAGGATGGAGTGGGGATGTTCATGAAACTACCCTCCTTGGCAGTTTTCCTCGACATTTTGATGTTTGAACAAAAATCTAATTTCAGAGTTGTGCTGGTTGTTTGAACGCCTCCCGACTCGTTCTAATTGATTTTCAGGGGTATGATAAGGGGTGGTTTATATACAATCCTTAAGCTGCATATAATTAACATATGTTGAAGTGGGATAAATAGGATATAGCATTAGCTATATAGGTAGAAATATATCGTTATAGGTATAGCCAGTAAAGGCTATACGAGTATATGTTATAAGCTGAGGTGGACTGATGGTGGCCGCCACACCCGCCACATCACTGCTGGAAGACTTCCTGAAGGAGTTTTGGAACGTGCCATAGCTCATTGGATTGTTCTCAGCGAGATCGATCGAACGATATTGATCCGAAATTTGCAACCTTAAGGGGTCACCTACTGTGACACAAAATGCATCCCAAACGTGTGGCGGGTACTTTATCCGAGAAATTTCAGATTCTCCGTCACAATTAGCGAACTTGGACGACAGAACGGAACCAATGGTACTACCGAATCAAGGCCCATGATAATCAGAACCACGTGATGGTTTTTACACAAGCCCCCTTAAATACCATACAACCGAAAAGTGATGACAAGTCCCACGTGTTTGGGCTCGTTGCAATCCTCTCGGCAAGGCGGAGTCACTCGTCAAAACGCCGAGCAGACTTGATTTGGTTTAGATTAGGTTGTAAAAAAGAAAAAATAGGAAAAAAGGCCACGTGATGTCACAGGTCAAGCATAACTGTTGTATATATATGTACAGTCCAGAATGGACTCGATGATATTATACGTTAACCAATTACGGTTCCAACCCAAACAATAGCCCAATTATCTGTCATAGTCGAAAATGTTGTCCTGTAATTGGAAACCATGTACACGATGGTAACAGTTTTACAACTTCAAACGTCTAATTGGTTCCTAAGGCTATCAATGAACATGATTCGTGAACAAGTGATTAGTTTTTAAGAACAGTGTCGTCAATTCCGTCTTCAGTCAACTTTCAGTATCAAGAGAGGATAGAGCGCTGAGAACTTTATTCCGTGATCCGATGTAAGTAATGCCAAATTTTGTTCAATTGTTGTGTTATTAAAGTCTGTTGTGTTATTAAAGTCTGTACCACTACAGCTTGATCCTAGCCATGTCCAATACTGGCCAACTTGGGTGATCATCGAAGTAGCAGAGCAAGCTACTAATACTAATTCTTTAAAATTCGTCGTTAAAAGTCCATTGTTATTAATTAATTAATCATTCATGTTCTTGCTGAGCTTTGAGTTCATGAACTACAATATGCACCCACTTGGGCCCAATAAAAGGGACGACCTTCAAGGATTATGAATTTTTAATTAACTAATTAATCTAACTTTTCCATTGTGCACGGGTGAATGAGCTTGAATAGTTAAAGTTCATCTTTTTTGTTTTTAATTAATAGACTGAGTCGGCGTGTGTTTTGCTCAGAATGCGGCAGTTAGTCTATCTTGCTGGCGGTAGTTGGAGTCTCGACATTTTGCTCTGTGATTTAAAGTGAGTGGTACCAAATTAATTTTTTTTATCATTGTGTAACTCCAACGTATATACCTCGAATAATCTCTAATTTGTGCATTCAACTTTTAGAATACGATGCAAATGGCGATGATAAGAAGTGCCGGGAATCCAGTGGATGAAGCAAAGCTGTTGTATCTATTCATGAAACTTGAAGATCTAAACGCGAAAATACAATCCTTCAAAGTGCTGCAAGTTCTGACGATAAGTCAAAAATTCCAGAGGATGATGTTGCGGAGAAAGAGAGATAAAATACTACAGAAACTCTTTACTCTTTGGATAAAGCGTGAGTACATACGTGACAACATGAGAGACTCTTTGGAATAGATTTTTTTTTCAAACCTCGATCACAGGACTGAGGCAGAAAAATAGTGGAACAAGATTTTATAAAATGTGAAAGAATAAAAAAAGAATGTAGTGTTTTTTTTTAAATGAGATATGTTAGTGAATGTAATAAAATGATATAGATGAATTCATTGTTTATTCTGCAACTTATTTTTCCCAAGATGTCCTTCTTCCCATATTCTTTATCCATAATTGTGTGTAACGTGCATCGAGGTTACAAGATGTAAACAAGAGCGAGAATCCAATCAATCAGCCATGAATTACTCATGATGTCCCAGTTTATTGGTAAAAATACCGTATGATTCATAAATTTTAATATCCGAAGGTGAAATACCTTGGTGAGTAGGTATATATAAATGATAAGCCAAATTCTGTCTTCAAAAAACTTCTGGTGCCAAACTACGGTACGAATGATCTACTATAACCGACTAATTCGTTTTTTTTTTCAGAGCAGACTGTCCCATCGGAAAACACCAATTTGGACGCCATGGAACAGGAGCAAGTCAATGATTTAGCTCGGAAGATCGAAATGGTGAAAGTAAATATACAGTATTTGCAAAGTTTTTCAAACCTAACCGCAGAACAAAGGATCGAGCATGTGACGTATATAATAAAGAAAAACAGTTTAAGACATGAATTGCTAACACTGTTAAACAATCCGACGGATATCCCGGAATACGCGCAAGCAGCTCTACGTTAGAAGACAACTTATTTCAATTATGCGAGTCGATCGATTTTTTTTCTGATATTCGATAGTTGTCGATGTATTGAATTGAGCTAGAAATCTCATTATCATTCAATGTTGTATTTCAATAATAATTGTAATAAAATTATGTAGATTCATGTGTCCTTTATTTTGTAACCTATTTCCTAAATTTCCATGGCCAGACTCCGAGTTTGCAGCTGTTGGCAGCTATGGCGGTACATACCTATCCTAGAGTAGCTATAGGGCTATATTATTTCTGTGGCTGTGGTCTTTTATATACAACTCTTTAAATAGTTTTATATATCTTAAAGAGGTATAAATAGGATATAACACTAGCTATATAGGTAGAAATATATCGTTATAGGTATAGCCAGTAAAGGCTATATGAGTATATGTTATAAGCTGACGTGGACTGGTGGTGGCCGCCACACCCGCCACATCACTGCTGGAAGGCTTCCCGAAGGAGTTTTGGAACATGCCATAGCTCATTGGATTTGTCTCGGCGAGATCGATCTAACGATATCGATCCAAATTTTGCAACCTTAAGGGGTGACCTACTTCGACTCAAAATGCATCCATAACGTGTGGCGGATACTTTATCCGAGAAATTTCACCTTCTCCGTCGCAATTAGCAAACTTGGACGACAGAACGGAACCAATGGTACTGCCAAATCAAATCCCATGAAAATTAGAGCCACGTGATGGTTTTTACACAAGCCCCCTTAAATACCATGGAATCGAAAAGTGATGACAAGTTCCAGGTGTTTGGGCTCGTACCATTTTTCTCGGCAAGGCGGAGTCGCTTGTCAAAACGCCGAGTAGATTTGATTTGGTTTAGATTTGGTTGTAAAAAATGGAAAAATAGAAAAGAGGCGACGTGACGTCACAGGTCAAACATATACGCTGTATTGTCCAGAATCAACTCGATAATATTGTACGTTAACCAATTACGGTTCCAACCCAAACAATAGTCCAATTATCTGTCATAGTCGAAAATGTTGTCCTGTAATTGGAAACCATGTAAACGTTGGTAACATTTTTACAACTTCAAACGTCTAATTGGTTCTTAAGGCTAACAGTGAACATGATTCGTGAACAAGTGATTAGTTTTTAAGGACAGCGTCGTCAATTCCATCTTCAGTCAACTTTCGGTTTCCAGAGAGGATAGAGCCCTGAGAACCTTATTCCGCGGGTCCAAGTAAGTAATGCCAATTTTTTTAAAATTCGATTGTGTTATTTAAATCTGTACCTCAACCACTTAATCCTAGCCACGTCTAATACTGGCCAGCTTGGGTGATCATCAAAGTAGCAGAGCAACTTCTAATACGTAAATAATATTATAAATCGCGAAATGTATTTTTTCATACAAATTCTTCGTTCAAAGTCCATTATTAATTCAGTTAATTAGTCCATTGAGTCCTTAACTCCATTAGTCAAACTTTTTAAATATGCATGGATAAAGAGGGTAAATAGTCAAAGTCAACATTATTTTTGTTAATCAATAGAAAGTGGCAACGTTGTTTCTAGCTCAAAGCGCGGCAGTTAGTCTCTCTCGCTGACGGTAGTCGGAGTCTTGACATTTTGCTCTGTAATTTGAAGTGAGTTCTACCAAATTAACTTCTTTATCACTGTGTAACTCCAACATATTCCTCAAATTACCTATAATTAAAAAAATTTATTTTCAGAATATAATCGAAATCGCGATGATAAGTGCCAGTAATCTAGTGGATGAAGTAAAGATGATATATTTATTCATGAAACTTCATGATCTGAACGCGAAAATACAATTCTTTAAGATGCTGGAAGTTCTGACGATAAGTCAAAAATTCCGGAGGATGATGTTGCGGAGGAAGAGCAATAAAGTACTACGCAAACTTGTTGATCTTCAGATAAATGGTGAGTACATTCCAGACATCATGAGAGACTCTTTGGAATAGATTTTTTTTTTCAAACCTTGAGTACGGGAATGAGGGAGAAAAATGGTGGACAAAGATTATAGAAAGTATGAAAGAATAACAACGAATATAGTGCTTTTCAATAAGACATGTTAGTAATGGTAAAAGAGTGATATAGATTAATTCATCATATATTCTGCGACTTGCCTCTTTTAATTGTGTAGGCAATAACGTGCATCGAGGGTACAAGATGTAAATAACAGCGAGCCATGACGTAATCATAATGTCTCAGCTTATTGGTAAGAATTTCCGCAAATATAACACGTTGGGCCTGTTAAAGATATTACTCACAGATTACTCACCGGTCAGACCGTATGACTCCTAAATTTTAATATCTGAAGGTGTCGATAAGAAAAATAACTTGGTGCAATCTGTGACTTCAAGTCGAGTAATCTACTGTACGAATCATCCACTGTAACCGACTAATGTGTGTATTTTTTTCAGAGCACAATTTCGCAAAGACATATGCCAATTTGCACAACATTGAAACGGAGTGGATCAATGATTTAGTTCAGCAGGTCGAAACTGTAAAAGTAAATATACAGAATTTGCAAACTTATTCATACCTAAGCGCAGAACAAGAGATCGAGCAGGCGATGTTTGTAATAAAGGAGAACAATTTAAGAAGGAAATTGCAAACACTATCAGCTGATTCGACGGATAACCCCGAACACGTCGAAGCGGCTTCAGATTAAGAGATATCCTTTTCCGATTATATTCTGTGCCATTAATAATAGCATTTCAATTATGCGAGTCAATTTTCAAATGTTAAAAGGAAAAAAAATCTCATTGTCATTTGATGTCGTGTTTCAATAATTGTAATAAAATTGTGCTGATTCATGTATCGTTTAATTTGTAACCTATTTCCTAAATTTCCATGGCCATACCCCGAGTTTGCAACTGTTGGCAGCTATGGCGGTACATACCTATCCTAGATTAGCCATAGGGCTATATTATTTCTGTGGCTGTGGTCTTTTATATATAACTCTTTAAATAGTTTTATATATCTTAAAGAGGTATAAATAGGATATAGCACTAGCTATATAGGTAGAGTTACATCGTTATAGGTATAGCCAGTAAAGGCTATACGAGTATATGTTATAAGCTGAGGTGGACCGGTGGTGGCCGCCACACCCGCCACATCACTGCTGGAAGACTTCCCGAAGGAGTTTTGGAACGTGCCATAGCTCATTGGATTGGTCTCAGCGAGATCGATCCAACGATATCGATCCAAATTTTGCAACCTTAAGGGGTGACCTACTGTGACTCAAAATGCATCCATAACGTGTGGCGGGTACTTTATCCGAGAAATTTCACCTTCTCCGTCGCAATTAGCAAACTTGGACGACAGAACGGAACCAATGGTACTGCCAAATCAAATCCCATGAAAATTAGAACCACGTGATGGTTTTTACACAAGCCCCCTTAAATACCATGGAATCGAAAAGTGATGACAAGTTCCAGGTGTTTGGGCTCGTACCATTTCTCTCGGCAAGGCGGAGTCGCTTGTCAAAACGCCGAGTAGATTTGATTTGGTTTAGATTTGGTTGTAAAAAATGGAAAAATAGGAAAAAGGCCACGTGCCGTCACAGGTCAAGCATATACGCTGTTGTGTGTATATATGTACAGTCCAGAATTGACTCGATAATATTGTACGTTAACCAATTACGGTTCCAACCCAAACGATAGTCCAATTATCTGTCATAGTCGAAAATGTTGTGCTGTAATTGGGAAACATGTACACGATTTTAACATTTTTAAAACTTCAAACGTCTAATTGGTCCTTAAGGCTATCAGTGAACATGATTCGTGAACAAGTGATTAGTTTTTAAGGACAGCGTCGTCAATTCCATCTTCAGTCAACTTTCAGTATCCAGAGAGGATAGAGCCCTGAGAACCTTATTCCGCGATTCCAAGTAATGCCAAATTTTTTAAAAATTCTCTTCTGTTATTTAAATCTGTACTTCGACCACTTGATCCTAGCCACGTCCAATACTGACCACCGTGGGTGATCATCAAAGTAGCAGAGTCACTTCCAATACCTAAATAATATTATAAATCACGAGATGTATTTTTTCAAACAATTTTTCCGTTCAAAGTCCATTATTAATTCAGTTCAATAGTCCATTAAGATCCAGGCCTAATAGACGGCCTTTGGGGATTGTGAATTTTTTATAAACTAATTAGTCGAACTTTTTAAATATGCATGGATAAAGAGCGTAAAAGGATGTAGCACAACGTAATTTTTTAAAAGTAATAGAATGTGGTAACGTTGTTTTTAGCTCAAAGCGCGGCAGTTAGTCTCTCTCGCTGACGGTAGTCGGAGTCTTGACATTTTGCTGTGTGATTTGAAGTGAGTTCGACCAAATTCAATTCTTAATCACTGTGTAACTCCAAAATATACCTCAAATTACCTCTATAACCTATGTCTAGGATCGAAATCGCGATGATGAGAAGTGTCAGTAATCCAGTGGATAAAGTGAGGCTGATATATTTATTTATGAAACTTCATGATCTGAACGCGAAAATACAATCCTTCAAGGTGTTGGAAGTTCTGACGATGAGTCAAAAATTTCGGAGAATGATGTTGCGGAGGAAGTGCAATAAAGTAATACGGAAACTTGCTGATCTTCACATAAAGGGTGAGTACATTCCAGACATCATGAGAGACTATTTGGAACAGATATAAAAAATATGAAAGAATAACGAAGAATGTAGTGTTTTTCAATAAGATATGTTAGTTTTTTTAATAAAATGATATAGTTGAATTCATTATATATTCTGTAACTATCATGATGTCCCAGCTTATTGGTAGAAATATCCGCAAAATGTAAGACGTTGGGCCTGTTAATGATATTAATTATAGATTACTCACTGGTCAGACAGTATGATTTTTACATTTTAATATTTGAAGGTGTCGATAAGGAAAATACCTTGGTGCGATCTGTGACTTCAAGTCGAATAATCTACTGTTCGAATAATCCACTATAACCGACTAATTCGTATCTTTTTTTCAGAGCACAATTTCACAATGGCGTTTGCCAATTTGGACGCCGTTGAAACGGAGTGGATCAATGATTTAGTTCAGCAGGTCGAAACTATGAAAGTAAATATACAGCATTTGCAAAGTTTTTCATACCTAACCGCAGAACAAGAGATCGAGCATGCGATGTGTGTAATAAAGAAGAACAATTTAGAACGGAAATTGCAAACACTAATAAGTGATTCGACAGATATCCCCGAACGCGTCGAAGGAGCTTCATATTAAGAGACATCCTCTTCCGATTATTTTCTGTGCCATTAATAATAGCATTTCAATTATGCAAGTCAATTTTCAAATGTTAAAAGGGAAAAAAAATCTCATTGTCATGTGATGTTGTGTTTCAATAATTGTAATAAACTTGTGCAGATTCATGTATCGTTTATTTTGTAAGCTATTTCCTAAATTTCTATGGCCAGACTCCGAGTTTGTAGCTGTTGGCAGCTATGGCGGTACATACCTATCCTAGACTAGCTACAGGGCTATATTATTTTTGTGGCTGTGGTCTTTTATATATAACTCTTTAAATAGTTTTATATATCTTAAAGAGGTATAAATAGGATATAGCACTAGCTATATAAGTAGAAATATATCGTTATAGGTATAGCCAGTAAAGGCTACATGAGTATATGTTATAGGCTGAGGTGGACTGGTGGTGGCCGCCACACTCGCCACATCACTGCTGGAAGACTTTCCGAAGAAGTTTTGGAACGTGCCATAGCTCAATAGATTCGTCTCGGCGAGATCGATCCAACGATATCAATCAAAATCTTTTGACCTTAAGGGGTGACCTACTGTGACTCAAAATGCATCCCTAACGTGTGGCGGGTACTTGATCCGAAAAATTTCACCTTCTCTGTGGCAATTAGCAAACTTTGACGAGAGAACTAAACCAATGGCACTACCAAACCAAGTCCCATGAGAATCGGAATCACGTGGTCGTTTTTACCGAGCCCCCTTAAATATCATACAATCGAAAAGTGATGACAAGTCCCACGTGTTTGGGCTCGTTGCATTCCGCTCGGTAAGGCGCAGTCACTCGTCAAAACGCCGAGTAGACTTGATTTAGTTTAGAGTTGGTTGTAATAAAAGAAACTAGGAAAAAAAGCCACGTGATGTCACAGATCAAGCATGACCGCTGTTGTATATATATGTACGGTCCAGAATCGACTCGATGATATTGTACGTTAGCCAATTACGGTTCTAACCCAAACAATAGTGGAATTATTTGTCATAGTCGAAAACGTTGTCCTGTAATTGGGAACTATGTACACGATGGTAACATTTTTACAACTTCAAACGTCTAATTGGTTCCTGAGGCTATCAATGAACATGATTCGTGAACAAGTGATTAGTTTTAAAGGACAGCGTCGTCAATTCCATCTTCAGTTGACTGCCAGTACCGAGAGAGGTTAGAGCCCTGAGAACGTTATGGCGTGACCCGATAAACGTGAAGCCAGATTTTTTCCCAATTCTATTGTATTATTTCAATCTGTATCTCGACCACTTTATCTTAGCCACGTCCAATAGTGGCCAGCTTGGGTGATCATCAAAGTAACAGAGCAACTTCGAATACGTAAATAATATTATAAATCGCGAGATGTATTTTTTCATAAAATTCTTTCGTTAAAAATCCATTATTCATTGAATTAATTAGTAAGCACTTAGTCCATTATTAATTCAGTTCAATTAATTCAATTATCAGTTCATCGACAGACATCCTGTCGGAATTGTGAATTTTTTATAAGTTAATTAGCCGAATTTTTAAAATATACCCGGATTTAATAGATAAAGCGTGAATAATTAAAGCTTAACGTGGTTCTTGTTAACCAATAGAATGGGTCGGCGTTGAGTTTAGCTCAAAGCGCGGCAGTTAGCCTCTCTCGCTCACGGTTGTCGGAGTCTTAACATTTTCCTCTGTAATTTCAAGTGAGTTCTACCAAATTAATTTTGTTATACCTCCACTGTGTAACTCCAACATATACCTCAAATCACCTCGAGTTTGTAGATTTTATTTTCGGAATACGAACCGAATGGCGACGATAACAAGTGCCAGAAATCCAGTGGATGAAGCAAAGCTGCTGAAAGTATTCATGAAACTTGAAGATCTAGACGCAAAATTACAATCCTTCAAAGCGATTCAAACTATGACGATACGTCAAAAATTCCAGAGGATGATGTTGCGAAGGGATGGCGATAAAGTGCTACAGGAATTTGTTGAACTTCGGATAAAAAGTGAGTATACTTTCAGACAACATGAGAGACCCTTAGGAAAAGATTCATTTTTTTAAACCTCGGATACAGGAATGAGGGAGAAAAATGGGGGACAAAGATTGTAGAAAATGTGAAAGAGTAGCAAAGAATGTAGTGGTGTTTTCAATAAGATATGTTAGTAAAATAAAATAAAAAAATGAATAGATGAATTCATCACATATTCTGCAACTTGCCTCTTTCAAGATATCTTCTGTACTTTAATCTTCACACATAATTGTGTAGGCAACAACGTGTATCTAAGTTACAAGATGTAAGCAAGAGCGAGGATCCAATCAATGAGCCAGTGAGAATTAAATAATCATGATGTCTCAGCTTATTGCTAAAAATGTCCACAAATATCACACGTTGGGCCTGTTAAAGATATTACTTATAGATTACTCACGGGTCACACCCTATGATTCCTAAATTCGGTATCATCCGTGACTTCAAGTCGAGCAATCTACTGTACGAATAATCCACTATAACCGACTAATTCTTATCTTTTTTTAGAGGACAATTTCGCAATGACACATAGCACTTTGGACGCTTCTGACCAGGAGCGGGTCAATGAGTTAGTTTGGCAGATCGAAACTTTGAAAGCGTGTATACAGTATTTGCGAAGTTGTCCAAACGTAAACGTAGAAAAAAATATCGAGCATGTGATGAATATAATGAAGAAGAACAAATTAAGGCTGAATCTGCAAACACCATTAGAAGATTCGACGGATATCCCCGAACACGTGCAAGCAGCTGTAGATTAAGAGACATCCTTTTCCGATTATACTTTGCGAGTCAATCGAAGAAAAATGTCGAATACAAATTTTCAAATGTTAAAAAGAAAAAAAAATCGCATTGTCATTTGATGTTATGTTTCAATAATTGTAATAAAATTGTGCAGATTCATGTATCGTTTATTTTGTAACCTATTTCCTCAATTTT
Organism: Alloplasta piceator; assembly: GCA_946863875.1. NCBI lineage: Eukaryota > Metazoa > Arthropoda > Insecta > Hymenoptera > Ichneumonidae > Alloplasta > Alloplasta piceator. The sequence continues at coordinate 3,359,454 of OX333074.1, forward strand.
CATCTCCAGACCCCGAGTTTGCAGCTGTTGGCAGCTATGGCGGTACATACCTATCCTAGATTAGCTATAGGGCTATATTATTTTTGTGGCTGTGGTCTTTTATATATAACTCTTTAAATAGTTTTATATATCTTAAAGAGGTATAAATAGGATATAGCACTAGCTATCTAGATAGAAATATATCGTTATAGGTATATCCAGTAAAGGCTATATGAGTATATGTTATAAGCTGAGGTGGACTGGTGGTGGCCGCCACACCCGCCACATCACTGCTGGAAGACTTCCCGAAGGAGTTTCGAAACGTGCCATAGCTCATTGGATTGGTCTCAGCGAGATCGATCCAACGATATCGATCCAAAATTTTCAACCTTAAGGGGTGACCTACTGTGACACAAAATGCATCCCTAACGTGTGGAGGGTACTTTATCCCAGAAATTTCACCTTCTCTGTGGCAATAAGAGAACTTGGACGGGAGAACTAAACCAATGGCACTACCATCGACCAAGTCCCATGAGAATTGGAATCACGTGGTGGTTTTTACCGAGCCCCCTTAAATACCATACAATCGAAAAGTGATGACAAGTCCCACGTGTTTGGGCTCGTTGCATTCCGCTCGGCAAGGCATAGTCACTTGTGAAAACGCCGAGGGGACTTGATTTAGTTCAAAATTGGTTGTAATAAAAGAAACTAGGAAAAAAGGCCACGTGACGTCACAGATCACGCATAACCGCTGTTGTGTATATATATATATATATATATATGTACGGTCCAGAATCGATTCGATGATATTGTATGTTAACCAATTACGGTTCTGACCCAAACAATAGTGGAATTATCTGTCTCAGTCGAAAACGTTGTCTTGTAATTGGGAACCATGTACACGATGGTAACATCTTTATAACTTCAAACGTTTAATTGGTTCCTAGGGCAATAAATGAAGATGATTCGTTAACAAGTGATTAGTTTTAAAGGACAGCGTCGTCAATTCCATCTTCAGTTGACTGACAGTACCGAGAGAGGTTAGAGCCCTAAAAACTTTATTCCGTGATCCGATCTACGTAAAGCTAGATTTTTGCCCAATTCTATTGTATTACTTAAATCTGTACCTCGACCACTTAATCCTTGCCACGTCCAATAATGGTTATCTTGGGTGATCATCAAAGTAGCAGAGCAACTTTGAATACGTAAATAATATTATAAATCGCGAAATGTATTTTTTCATAAAATTCTTTCGTTTGAAAGCCATTAATTATTCAGTTAATTAGTTAGCACTTAGTCCATTATTAATTCAGTTCGATTAATTCAATTATCAGTTCATCGACAGAATTCCTGTCGAGATTGTGAATTTTTGATAAGTTAATTAGTCGAATTTTTAAAAAATACACGGATTTAATAGATAAAGCGTGAATAATTAAAGCTTAACATGGGTCGGTGTTTAGTTTAGCTCAAAACGCGGCAGTTAGTCTTTCTCGCTCACGGTAGTCGGACTCTCAACATTTTTCTCTGTGATTTAAAGTGAGTTCTACCAAATCAATTTTGTTATCACTGTGTAACTCCAACATATACCTCGAATCACCTCTAATTTGTAGATTTCATTTTCGGAATACGATCCGAATGGCGACGATAGGAAGTGCCAGAAATCCAGTGGATGAAGCAAAGCTGCTAAAACTATTCATGGAACTTGAAGATCTAGACGCAAAAATACAATCCTTCAAAGCGATTCAAACTCTGACGATATATCAAAAATTCCAGAGGATGATGTTGCGGAAAAAGGGCAATGAAGTGCTACAGAAATTTGTTGATCTTCGGATAAAAAGTAAGTATACTTTCAGACAACATGAGAGACTCTTTGGAATAGATTCATTTTTTTCAAACCTCGGGTACAGGAATGAGGGCAAAAAATGGGGGACAAACATTGTAGGAAATGTAAAAGAATAACAAAGAATTTGGGTGTTGTTTTCAATAAGATATGTTAGTAATAGTAATAAAATCATATAGATGAATTCATCATATATTCTGCAACTAGCTGCTTTTAAGATATCTTCTATACTTTATTCTTTACACATAATTGTCTAGGTAATAACGTGTATCGAGGTTACAAGATGTAAACAAGAGCGAGGATCCAATCAATGAGCCATTAAGAATTAAGTAATCACGATTGGGCCTGTTAAAGATATTACTTATAGACTACTCACCGGTCACACCGTATGATTCCTAAATTTGGTATGATCCGTGAATAATTCACTATAACCGACTAATTCTTATGTTTTTTCAGAGGAAAATTATGCAATGAAACATAGCAATTTGAACGCCTTTGACCAGGAGTGGGTCAATGAGTTAGTTTGGCAGATCGAAACTGTGAAAGCGTGTATACAGTATTTTCGACGTTGTCCAAACGAAAACGTAGAAAAAAATATCGAGCATGTGATGCATATAATAAAGAAGAACAATTTAAGGCAGAATCTGCAAATACTATTAGAAGATTCGACGGATATCCCCGAATACGTTCAAGCAGCTTTGGCTTAAGAGACATCCCATTCCGATTATACTCTGTGCTATTAATAATAGCATTCCAAGTATGCGAGTCAATCGAAGAAACATTTTCAAATGTTGAAAAGAAAAAAAAAAGTCATTGTCATTTGATGTTGTGTTCCAATAATTGTAATAAACTTGTGCAGATTCATGTATCGTTTATTTTGTAACCTATTTCCTAAATTTCTATGGCCAGACTCCGAGTTTGTAGCTGTTGGCAGCTATGGCGGTACATACCTATCCTAGACTAGCTACAGGGCTATATTATTTTTGTGGCTGTGGTCTTTTATATATAACTCTTTAAATAGTTTTGTATATCTTAAAGAGGTATAAATAGGATATAGCATTAGCTATATATGTAGAAGTATATCGTTATAGGTATAGCCAGTAAAGGCTATATGAGTATATGTTATAAGGGGTGATCTACTGTGATTCAAAATGCATTCCTGGCATGTGGCGGGTACTTCATCCGAGAAATTTCACCTTTTACGTCGCAATTAGCAAACATGGGTGAGAGAACTGAAGCAATGACACTACCAAACCAAGTCCCATGAGAATCGGAACCACGTGGTGGTTTTTGCCGAGCCCCCGTAAATACCATACAATCGGAAAGTGATGACAAGTCCCACGTGTTTGGGCTCGTTGCATCCCTCTCGGCAAGGCGAAGGCACTTATCAGGATGCCTATCGAGAATTCGAGTCCAAATTTTCAGGAAAAAACGAAATTGTTTTTGCATTTCATGGATCTACCTTGGTGCACTGAGAGAAAAAATTACTAGAACCAATGAAATGAAGTTTTGAAGGCAAAAAATCATTTTTTTCATCATTTGCCAAAACATATTAGATTGGTTCCCTTATATATTTACTTGGTTCATTTTTTTCAGTCAATTCCACAAATTTCTGTTTCAATAAACGAATTTACTTGAATCTATAAATATGTTATCAATTACATGTAATATGTTGTTTGAATCGGGAACACATTTTATCATTCAAAACATGCATGTCTTTTAATACAGGAAGCACCGAGAAAAAAAATTTGTTGAATCAACAAATTAATTAGTCCAATCAACAGGCAAAATGATTGCTTCAATCAAATGCGTGTTTATTAATTGTTGCTAAACATTTTATAAAAAATATATAGCCCTTGCAAAATAATTTAATATGCATAGTTTAGTGCCCCCAAAAAGAGATAAATAGAAAAAAAGACAAATCTGCGCCAATTCTCCGATCTAATTTCTCTGTCCGACCGAGATTCGAACCCTCGACCCTACCTACCATCATACCTATCCTACCTAACTACCTGACACGCTATTACGCTATCGACTACTACTGTGCACTTGAAAAAAGTTAGGAGTTATGAAGATTCGAATATAAGAAAACATTTTAAAAACCAGTTTTTTAATTTTTATCAACTTATGTATACAATTAAAGTATACTATAGAAATAATAGTTCTTTGCTCGAAGGAAATAAAAATTTCATCATTCCAAACAAATATTCTATTGGAATAAAATAATGTGTTATTTATTTTACTACAGCTTCTTTTCAAATAATCACAATCAATTTGATATCTAATAAATATTGAAAATACTACAGAAATATTTTTAGAAGTAAAATAATGATGAATGTATTGCAAAGAAATAATTTTGTTCGAAAAAAATAATTTAATATTGATGACGTTTTTCAGATTCAAATAATCTCATGTTTATGATGCAATAAATCTAATTAATCCAATGAATGCAAATTTATTAAAATCTATTTAAATAAAGATATTTTTAGAAGTAAAATAATGATGAATTTATTGCAAAGAAATAATTTTGTTCGAAAAAAAAAATTCGTATTGAAGTCATTTTTTAGATCTAAATAATCTCATGTTTATGATGCCATAAATAATTTTCTTCCAAAAAAATAATTTAGTATGAAGTCGTTTTTTAGATTCAAATAATCTCATGTTTATGATGCGATAAATGTAATTAATCTAATGAATACAAATTCAATCAAATCTATTTAAATAAAAATATTTTTTGAAGTAAAATAATAATGACTTTATTGCAAGAAAATAATTTTTTCGAAAAAAATAATTTTGTATTGAATTTGTTTTTTAGATTCAAATAACCTCATGTTTATGATGCGATCAATGTAATTAATCCAATGAATACAAATTTAATCAAATCTAACATGCATTTAATTGTTACTATTAAATAAGAGTTTAAAATATTTTTTTAAATGAAGAGTCATTTTCTTTGTTCAACAAATAAATAATCGAATCAACACTTTCATTTAATGAATAAATGCATGTTCTCAAATTCAGTAATTTTTTCTCTCAGTGTAGAAGGGAGTATCTCGTGATATTCTCGAGTTCGTCTATCTTGATTTCTCGAGTGTGGATTGCAATTAGGAATGACTGGGTGACATGACCCTACTCTGGCTCGTTTCAACAAACTATTCTGACTGCACGGGAAGGAGTTGGAATGATGCCACTTCTTGTATCCCACATGCTACTGCTACATCCTTCATGAAGTCCAATTATCTTCAATGCTATTGTAAATCGTAACAACTCGAATAGGCAGCGTCACTGATAGTTATGGGCATCTCTATTTCCAAAAATCAAAGCTGCGCTAATCATTGAGAAATTCACCTTCTAAACAGCAGCGTTAACCGATTCTTTTGGCTCATCTGGCCAAATGGTCTCCATTGGAGTGTCCCCAGCTCTTCTTCATCGTCATCTCCCCTCAGTATCAACGCCGAGTACACCCCGGCGTAAACTTAAGGGTGCTGGAATGAAATATCGCTTCTTGCCTCCAGAGTAACTCCCCTTTTTCCGCTCTCCCTCCGACTCTCTGTCTCAGTTTCTCTCGTGTATCACTTTACAGCTTCCTCTTTCATTTTTCATTCTCCCATATTCCTATCCCCCGGAACCGTCTTGAGCCCTCTTTCTCTTATATTTTCGGCACATGTCCCTATCATTTCTCTTTCTCACTTTCCTCAGGATTCCCTTCTGACGCTCTCTAGTTCGTTGTGCCAGTGCGAGGAACAAAAATTCATGTGTGCTTCGTGTGCTTTCGGCAATACATTGTAGGCAAACACGAGGGACAATGAGAGGGAGGAAGCGAGCTGAAGAGCATTCCAAGCCTGGCAAACGGCCAAAACTTCCCTGCCTAAATCAATCATCACTCTTGCCTATCCCATCGTGCTCTCTCTTCTCTCTGTCGTCAGCTTGCAAGATCACGTTCAGCCAGATCTTGATCCACTGCAAAACCCTCTCTGATGAAGTTAACTTAACAAACCCTCAGCAGGCGGAGAGAATGTAACCTGAGCTTCCTCAGTTTCCTCTCCGATTGACTCGAGAAGACACAAAGAATTTAACAGAGTCTACCCAGATTGAAAATGAGGGAAACCTCGGCTATCTTCTATTTTTAACATTTATCCTTATTTCAATTTGTCGTGCATGAAATTGCAGAAAAAAATTGGTAGCTCATGAATCAGTGTCAGCTGAATTCGAGAGATTCGATAGATCGATGAAACGTTAGTTAAATGTCGGAGAAACTATTTGGACCGTATTCAAATTAATTTTTTTTTAATTCACCTGAATCAAATAAATATTTGTTCTCCATTAGTTTGCCAATATGAGTCAAAATTAAATGGAAAGCTCGTGACCTTTATTCCTTTTTAAGTTTACTTCTATTCCATCCTACTTTTTATCCGAATAATCACGACCGAGGAAGGCCTATTTTTGTAATGATTTCTCTCTCGGAGTAACAAAATAGTTGGCCAAAGATTCGCATCAAGAATCCAACGATGCTGGAAAGACGGTGTCTACTCACTGTAAGTTTATCGGAGTAAGATAGTTGAGGACGTGGAATCTACGTTCGTTCCACCCGAAAGAAGACTACGACACTTGTCTGTACAGCTTTTAGCGTAACGTTTCCTGGTACGTGGGAACGATACCGAAGTCAATCCGAAGCTTCCATCCTCTTTTTTTTCTGGCAGAGAAAAGAGTGAGAGAGAAACTCTCTTTGCTCACCTCCCGTACTCCTGAGCAGTCCTCTTGGTACAAGTTGCACGTAGAAAATTTTCCGTGACACATTTTTTAAGTTTCCCAACATCTTTTCGTCGTCGCGCACAAGGCCTGTTCCACTTTTTTCGTTTCTATCTGCGCTACGATTCTCGGCAGGCTTTGTATATGCTTTTTACATCCGTGAATCGATTCTACACATCGACATCCCTGGACAGACCTCGAGAGTTTGAATCCACTTTTCCTAGGAAAAATTAAAGCACTGAGTTATTTTTTTAGCCATGTTTGTGGTATTTTAGCGAATAACACGATGGACCATCGACTAATACGTTTTTCGTGGTACACTGAGAGAAAAAATTACTAGAACCAATGAAATAAAGTTTTGAAGGCAGAAAATCATTTTTTTTCATTATTTGCCAAAACATATTAGATTGGCTCCCTTATATATTTACTTGGTTCATTTTTTTCAGTCAATTCCATAAATTTCTGTTTCAATAAACGAATTTACTTGAATCTAACAATATGTTATCAATTATATGTAATATGTTATTTGAATCAAGAACACATTTCATCATTCAAAACATGCACGTCTTTTGATACGCGAAGCACTGAGAAAAAGAAATCGTTTAATCAAGAAATTAATTAATCCAATCAACAGGCAAAATGATTGATTCAATCAAATGCGTGTTTATTAATTGTTGCTAAACATTTTATAAAAAATATATAGCTCTTGCCAAATAATTTAATATGCATAGTTTAGTGACCTCAAAAAGAGATAAATATAAAATAAAGACAAATCTGCGCCAATTCTCCGATCTAATTTCTCTGTCCGACCGAGATTCGAACCCTCGTCCCTACCTTACCATCATACCTATCCTACCTAACTACCTAACACGCTACCTATTACGCTATCGACTACTACTATGCACTTGAAAAAAGTTAGGAGTTATGAAGATTCGAATATAAGAAAACATTTAAAAAACCAGTTTCTTAAGTTTTAATAATTTATGTATATTCCATCGATAATAGTTTTCCATCGACAATAATTTATGTATATTCCATCGATATTAAAGTATCCTATAGAAATGATAGTTCTTTGCTCGAAGGAAATAAAAATGTCATCATTCCAAACAAATATTTTATTGGAATAAAATAATGAGTTACTTATTTTACTACAGCTTCTTTTAAAATAACCACAATCAATTTTATATCTAATAAATATTCAAAATACTACAGAAATATTTTTAGAAGTAAAATAATGGTGAATTTATTGCAAAGAAATAATTTTTTTTCGAAAAAAATAATTTAATATAGGTGTCGTTTTTCACATTCAAATAATCTCACATTGATGCAATAAATCTAATTAATCCAATGAATGCAGATTTATTAAAATCTATTTAAATTAAGATATTTTTAGAAGTAAAATAATGATGAATTTATTGCAAAGAAATAATTTTGTTCGAAAAAAATAATTTCGTATTGAAATCGCTTTTTAGATTCAAATCATCATTTTAGATTCAAATAATCTAATGTTTATGATGCGATAAATGTAATTAATCTAACGAATACAAATTCAATCAAATCTATTTAAATGAAAATATTTTTTTAAGTAAAATAATAATGATTTTATTGCAAGAAAATAATTTTTTCGAAAAAAATAATTTTGTATTGTATTCATTTTTTAGATTCAAATAATCTCATGTTTATGTTGCGATCAATGTAATTAATCCAATGAATACAAATTTAATCAACTCTATCGTGCATTTAATTGTTACTATTAAATAAGAGTTTAATATAATGGAGTAATAGATCCGTGAAAATATTTTTTTAAATGAAGAGTGATTTTCTTGGTTCAACAAATAAATAATCGAATTAATACTTTCATTTAATAAATAAATTCATGTTCTCAAATTCAGTAATTTTTTCTCTCAGTGTACTTGTATAAATTTTTCCATGAGAAAATCTTGACAACTGCGGCTTATTTGAAATCAGACAAACCAAGAAGATGTCATTAGTATTGTAAATTGGCCATTTGACCAATTCATTTCCATGAAAAGAAACGTTGACCTCTGTATAACCTTCGAAACGGCCACTTGATGAAAAATTAAGTGAGCCATTTTTGTTTCAATTTAAATGGGACATTCTGCATACATCTTTCATTGCGATTCTTGTTCGGTAAATGTTATGAAACGCTACAAGATTCCAGAGCCGGTTTTGTCATTGTCGTTGGTTTGAGATTTGGACATTTTTGTAACAAGATCAACCGAGTATTCACTCTGTTTACGTTACCAGTAAACTTTGGAAAAAGAAAGTGAAATCCCCCTTCAATGACCGTCTACAATTTGCCTTCGCGCAAAGCTCTAATTCCTTTTTTCCTTCGAGACACCCGTCTCCATATTTTCGTTCTCAAACAACATTCCGGATGGAATGCGTCAAGGAAAAACTTGGCAAATTGCCACGACCAACAAATATATTTTTCCACCAGACGTCACGAATCGCGTGGAATATTATTTTTCCGTCTTTATTCACGAGTAAGAAGTTCTCGCGTTTCTTTTTCAGGTATTTGCGAAAAAAGGAATTTTACAGCCCCGTTCAATATCCTCGGTTCTACTGGCAAATGTACTAATAATCACATCAACTATTGCGATTCTCAGTTACCTGAGAATTTAGAATCTCAGTACTTTCTCCTCTGAGAAAAATTTCAGAGACAGATGAATGCCCTTTTTAATTTGAGTCTCTGGCTTCATCATCGATGCACTCTGTGCGGAAAAACCATCCTCTGACTTGTTAATTACTCAAAAGACCATATTAAAAATACCGATTGGCGATGAAGCGAAAGGCACTTTTACAAAAACAATGATAACTTCATCGTTTATCAATATTTTTGAACGAAAAAAAAGCTCGAGCTAACTGAGAATGTGCTTTGACTACGTGTAAAATTTTAGCGTCGTCATTGCAATACTATCAGAAAAAAAAATTGAAAACCTCTCAGAAGCTGATTTCTCTGATTTTTCCAGATTTCGGTTCATCAGTTTATTAGTTAAATTCTGAGGTCATCTCACAACGACCTTCACTCTGTGATCATCGAGCATCCATCTGGAAACCAAAAGCAATCTGTCCAACAACCGAACCATGAACTAGGAATCGATTACTCACATCGATGAACTCGCTCAAGACATTCTCGAGATGACTGTCAAAAATGAGATGAATTTCGTGTAAATTAATATTGAATACTGCGCACAGAGTCGCAAGCTCTGAAAGTTGAGCCGATGGCGAAGGAACTTAAGCATTTCCGGGGGTCTTTCCGGAAGTTGTCGAGAGAACTGTGATACTCTGGCAAGTTGTGAGTCTGGAGTCTCCAGTGGCCTTATCTGGGGAAACGCACGAGGTTTGTGGGGTCGTGGAGTCTAGAATAAACAGTCGGAAGGAGTCGGGGTCGGGTTTGCGCCATGTTGAGTTTTGATAACATCGCGGGATCGCGCTGAGGAAAGAGAAGGAGGGGCTCGTGATGGAAGGAAGAAGGAAAAGGGAGGGAAAGGAAAGGAGGGCAATGGCTGAGGGTTCACCTTACACTCGGTAGTACGTTGCATCAAGGGGAGGTCTCTGGGAACAACGCGAAGGGTTACAACGTTAACGTGTAGAGTCGAGTCTGTTTCCTACGTGAGATTGCGGTCAACAACTGACTCGGAAGGGTTCAACGGAGCGAAGGATTATTAAAGAGCGTGTGCTCTCGCGTGTCTCGTTGGAACTCTCACCGAGAGTTACATATACGTACATTATCCACCGAGTTCTCATCATTGTGCGAACTCCGCGAAGGCAACGTGAATGCGCCTCTGACACGTTCAGAGAGAAATAACGATGAGGAACAGCGCGACTGCGCTACATCGTATGAAATCTCTCCCCAAACAAGAGACCGCCAGATGAAGAGAGCAGAATTAAATTACACTGGGGCAGAAAGAAAAGAGTCACGCCATTCATTAACCCCCGGCAGAACCGTGGAAGAAATCACCCGAGCGAGCTTCAGTTTTTCACAAAGATTCTCCTCCCCAGTTTGCATTATTAAAATGCTGATAAAAACAAGACGAAGTTCAGAAAAATGAGAAAATAATTGAAGGAGAGTGATTCCATGTCAAACCAAGCAGGTCAAAAAAATCGATGTCTCCAATCATACTCTCGATATTTTCCTGTGTTCTCCATCATAAGAAAACATTGCTGTTAAATCGCTAACCCAAAAGAAAATTATTCGTACGAGTTATGATTTTTTGAAAATTGCGTACTTTTAATGACTCGAAAAACAACTTTTTTGCTTTTGTGTACAACTCCGCCGGATTTTGGAATTCGAGAACTTCACTTCGGAAAATCGAAACTGCATTCAAAACCCTTCAAAATGAGCACAAACTAACCTCATTTGGTGCATTAATGACGTCACAATAGTAAAACTACGTTTTTTCGAAAATCAAGAATAATTGAAAGATCTCATTTTTTAAAAATCTGAAAAAATCATATTAAATTTTTACGACAAAAAATCTATATTTCTGAGGAGTTTGAACTAGTTCTGACCAATGGCTTTCGAATTATTGATCAATTTCATCTTTCAGAAATCAATTTCAGCTATTTTGGGACTTTCAGGTTTTGGCTTTGGGTTTTCTGAGAATTTCGTCAATAAAATCGATAGTCATTGTTTCAAAAAATTATAAAATAATTTATTTACAATTCTTTGAGATCCATTTCCTTCAAATGATGATAATATTTACGAATAATTGCTTTTTCTGCAACTTTAGATCTAAAGTTGCAAAAAAGCAATTATTCGTAAATATTATCATCATTTGATGGAGATGTATCTTAAAGAATTGTAAAGAAATTGTTTTATAATTTTTTACGATTTAAAGAATTGCAACTTTAGACCTGAAATTGCAGAAAAAGCAATTATTCGTAAATATTATCATCATTTGATAGAGATGGATCTCAAAGAATTGTGAATAAATTGTTTTATAATTATTTGAAGCAATTACTATCGATTTTATTGAGGAAATTCTCAGAAATCCTAAAGTCAAAACCTGAATGTCCCAAAATAGCTGAAACTGATTTCTAAAAGATGGAATTGATCAATGATTCAAAATCTATTGGTCAGAACTAGTTCAAACTCCACAGAAATATAGATTTTTTTGTCGTAAAAATTTAATATGATTTTTTCAGATTTTTAAAAAGTGAGGTTTTTCAGTAATTCTTGATTTTCGAAAAAACGTAGTTTTACGATTGTGGCGTCATTGATGCACCAAATGAGGTTACTTCGTGCTCATTTTGAAGGGTTTTGAATACAATTACGATTTCTCGAAGTGAAATTCTCGAATTCCAAAATTCGGCGGAGTTATACACAAAAACAAAAAAGTTGTTTTTTGAGTCGTTAAAACTATGCAATTTTCAAAAAATCATAACTTGTACAAATAATTTTATTTTGGGCTCCTGATTCAACAGCAATGTTTTCTCATGATAGAGAACACAGGAAAATATCGAGAGTATGAGACATCGAATTTTTCGAACTGCTGGTTTGACGTGGCATCACTCAGGGAATAAAAGTTTTTTTTGCCTCAGAGAAATTGGACCTAAATATGAATTTTTTACACTGTTTCGCCCCATATTCCGGCTCTAAAGTTAACAATTAATCCGCTGCTCTTTGTTTTTCGTAAAATCCTTCATCTTTCTTGTAACCAGTTTATTTCCTGCACTTTTATTCAGCGTTTCCTTACACCGGTTCTGAATACTTTCTGGTATCGTTGAACCTCAAAAGAAGACGCTGTCAAAGTACTCGGTAATTTTGAGCCGTGCAAAAGTCGACCTCGCTTGGAGCCTTTGTTCTGATAAAGTGTTCGTGCCGTATCGTATTGCGCGAGAAACAGAGTAAAAAAAAAAAACGTTTCCGCGACAAACTTTTCGTGCAATTGACGTAAACACCGGCTGCGACGATAACTTTTAACGACATTGTGACTCGCGCACTTTGACGGCATAATTAGAAGAGAGATTGCGAAAAATGGGAAAACGAGGAAAACCCAAAGTCTCGCTTCGACAAGTCGACCAATTAGGGGACTTTATTTTAATTGATGCGCGACAAATTACTCTCAATATAACCACGAAGACGACTCTTCTTTTTCAACGCTTTTCACGCAATTTTGTCATCCATTAATTTTTCGAGCGGAAGAAGAAGAAGAGTTACACAAAATATGTTCTTAAACCAATCTGCCTGAAAGAATTTATTTTAAGCACTGGAAAAACGATTTTTCAAAATTGACAGATGTTTGCTCGAAAAAAATTGGAAAACCACTACCAAAAAATCCTTTTTTTTTTTTAATTCTACCAAACGAGGGAAAACGTTGAAAAAACGATTCGCTTTTTACATCAATGTCATATTCAAGATCCTTGGACCAAGCTGCTTGACGGATTATGGCAATTAAATTTTTCGCGAAATTCAATTTTAATTGGAGATGCATGATCTAATATTTTTTTTTACAATTATGGAAGTGGCCATCTTGTTGTATTTTAGTAATACTATTAGATAATACATAATACTATATGATAATAATACTATTAGATAATATTAGATAATACATAATACTATTAGAGTACGTTGGGGTGTTTTTTCTTATTGTGATGAGAATGGCAATTTTGTCCAACTCTTCATAGGAAATTGGCAGGAAAATATAAAATCCAGATCCCATTTTGAGTGCGTGAGTGTATCGACGTATATCAATTATAACGATAATTCCCCCATTTTCCAATAAACTTTTTTTTTCAATAATTTTTTGTCCCCATTTTGCCCCCAGTGTCCATTTTCCCTCACCCTCCCCTGTAACATGGTGTACCATAGTTGACCATAAACACAATTTTTCTACAGAGCAGAGTTGCCGAAATTATAATGTATAAATAATGCATTATTTATTTTAGAAATAATAAAAATTCTATGATAGAAACATTAAACAATATTTTTGTAATGAACAATGTGAAACCCAACGATTACGCATTAAATTAATAATGAATAATGCAAAAAACGTAACATTATTCATTACAACAGTAATGGATAATGCTAAACGCTGCCATTGTCCATTATTACAGTAATGGGTAATTCAAAGTAGAAACAAATTTTCATTACTACAGTAATGAATGGTACAAAACCGAAAAATAATGCATTACTTTGAGTAACGCATTACATTGAGCAATGCATTACTTTGAGTAATGCATTACATTGAGCAATGCGTTACTTTGAGTAATGCATTACATTGAGCAATTCATTACTTTGAGCAATTCATCACTTTGAGTAACACATTACATCGAGCAGTGCATTACTTCAAATAACGCATTACATTTACAAAAAATCTATTACTTTGAATAATGGTTCTAAGGAATAAAAATAATTTCTGTATGTAGAGAGCAATGTCAATGAAATCTTCCTTTTTGTATAATTTTTTATCATCATAATGCGTAAAAATGATACACCTAAGACTGTATGTGTTATTCCCTCAAATTTTTTACACCATAATTCCTTTGTTTAGATTTCCCCCTATGGAAATTCGTTTGTTTAAATTCCTAATTTTTTACTTCGAAAATATAATTCGGTACTTTGTTTTGTTTTTTTCATTTGTTAGATCAGATTTGAACCTACAGCATCTTTTTCTTTTTTATCTTTGACCGGAAATTGTCAAGAGAATAATATATACGATTGTTTACTTTTTTTTTACTTTCGAATAATTTCATCGAATTTTTATTTATTTGTGAATCAACCAAAAGAAAAAAATCATCTTCCACTTGTGCATTTTTTTATTCGTTACATCAAAGGGAAATGCGCAGCATATATTTATTTTATTCTCTTTCGACTCAAATTTTCAACTCTAATTTCAAATTTCAAAACGGGGATTATTAGTTCCGTTGACATTCGGATGCTTACATTTTTGGGTTTTTTTACTTAAAAAAATTTCATAAACCCATACCATCGAGTCCCTGAACCGGTTCCATCAATCCATATTTTCCACTTTCGTAAATAAAAGGAAGATTTTATCGCATTGTCCTATTGGACTACGAATGCATAAAATATTTTTATTCCGAATAATGCATTATTCAAAATATTCAGTATTATAGTAATGAAAAATTAACACTACTTTGCAATAACTATTACTTTAATAATGGATAATGGAACATTTTTGCATTACTCATTAATTCAGTAATGAGCGATGTAACTCTTCCCACATTATCCATTACTTCAGCAACGGATAATGCAATGCTTTTCCAAGTACTCATTAATAACGTAATGCATAATGTTTCATTTTTACATTTTCCAGTACTAATATAATACTCAATGGTCTGACATTTGCATTATTAACTAAAAATATTATGCAATATTTTTTTTATCACATTATTTATTGAATGAATAATGTATAATGGAAGTTAAGTCCCATTATAGAATGAAAAAATAATAATTAATGAAATCGATAATGCATTATTAAAATAATGCGTTTATATCACTCAGTACAATAATGGACGCTTTTACGTCCGCAAGCGGACGTAAAAAAGTCCATATTGCACCTCGTGATATAAAATATCGTACATCGTCTCAATACAAACCCACACTCGTCAGAAAATCTTTTGACGTCCTCGTGATATAATGTACTATTTTTGCAACTCTGCTACAGAGTGTGCCTCTGCGAAGAGCTCCGTCTACCGACCCTATTTTTTTATTCCCCTCTTGGTCGGAGACGAAGTTTCTCGCTCGATCGTTTCGAGCTTTTCGCAAGCTCTCCTCTCACCCGTTTCACGCCCACACCGCAGACTGTGCTGGCGGGAAATGATTTTACGATTTTACGGGCTAACCCAGGCTCTCGACCAATTCGCGGTCTCACTCTCTTTCTCTTACTTCAACAGCGCGTGGAAGGAGAAATGAGAAACGAGGAATTCGCGTGCCGGCGAAGCGCGAGCTTTGCCCTCTTGGCACATCCAGACACAGACCTGAAAATACTAACGACTGGATGGGGAAATCTCATCTATCTCGTCGTATGAGGAAAAAAGTCTTGATCGATCGAATGTCCTACGTCGTTTCCTGACTTTATATGTGAGACAGTCCACACCCATTCGACCTGGGTCTGACCCTTCACCTTTCCGATATTGTCCGTGATTTTTTATGGTTCTGTAGTACCTATGAAGAGCAGTCAGGATTTTTTTCAGATTTTTTTGGAGCGATTTGACTTGACTATAATTTTGTAAATAAATTATTTTTAGCCCAAATTTAAAAATCTGATAAAAATCACGAAAATCCCTTTTTTTATATGAAAAGCTTCAAGCGTTGAACAAGCTTTTTCGACATTTTTTTTTTAAATAGAGGGACCCTGAATTAAGTGAGTCAAACATTTTTTTAAGCACCTTCAATTCATATAAAAATGTTTGGATAACGGCCCACTCCATTCAAGTTCCTCCTTCTATTTATTTAAAAAAAAATCGAAAAAGCTTGTAATAAACAGAAAGAAACCGCTGCCCACTTTGACTCAACGCTTGAAATTTTTTATATGAAAAAAAGGATTTGTGATTTTTTTCAGATTTTTAAATTAGGGCTAAAAATAATTTGTTGATAAAATTATATTCGGGTCAAATCGGTGCAAAAAAATCTGAAAAAATTCCTGAGTGCTTTTAAGAGGCACTAAAAAACCATAAAAAATCGCGGACAAATTTGGAGAGGTGAAGGGTCAGACCCGTGTCGAATCGATGTGGAATGCCCCATATATATTCGTTCAGCAAAGAAAACTTATCGTCACGTTATTTTACGTACGTGTGGGCACGAGAGTAAAGATCTCGGCGAATGTGTGAAATGAGATTTCGAAGTTTGATGGCTATTGGAAAAAATAGCAATTGTCACTTCGACGTATGTCGACCTTGTCTTCAGTATTGTGTCAGATCATCAATTTTCATGATTTCAGGCAAATCTTTTAAAATCAGTTTTGGAGATAGTCTGTCAAGCTTTTGGCCTTGGAATGACCTCTGCATCGAATGGTTACAAAAACATGACACAATGACCTTCCTCTCATCGCGTGATCTCCAAAATAAAAATCTCTAGATCGATGATCAGATATTTGCCAAATGCGAATCAGCATTTGGATCTCAAGTACTCTCTCTGGAGTTTGAAATCGCCAACGCAGTGTAGATTTCCCCTCAGCATTACACGTCGCGGGTGCAGTGACACATCCGCGCATGTATCGCAATCCAGAGTTCGCACGATAGGGCGTCACCACGATGGGCTATCTTGGTAGCATCTGGAGAGTAATTTCGCGCCAGCTAATCCGAAACGTTGGATGAATAATGTTTCGGTTTGCCGCTGCATCCGGTCTCCCCTCGTCTCCGTGTGACTCCCGCTTCCTCGCAAGAACATTCCATGACCCAGTATCGTGTGTAACCTCTCCAGGACCTGTCTCGCGACCCCGTGGTGCATCCCTCACGGCATCCCTCCGCCATGACCCTCCACTCGCACGTCTGGTCCTAAAATTGCTACGTATCCGCTAATTAAGTTCTTCCGTTGCTAATAAATTATAAGGATGACGTGGAGGAGATTAAGAACCGAGAAGGTTTTTGATACGAGTCGTGGCGAATCAATTCGTCCGGTCAACTTTGATCAACGCCTTTGATCTCCCATTTTATAAGCCAATCAGATTACAAGTCTCAAGGCGTTTTTCATGGGGCTCAGACGTCGGTAAGTTACCGGCCGAGTTATCAAGCTGGAGACTAATATGGAAGGCGTGTTAAATGAGAGAGCTGTTTACTGGGAGCAGGGTTGCAAAATTTGTAATGTAAAAGTAATGCATTATTCATTACTTTTAGAATGTGTAATGGAAAGAATTTCCATTGCCCATTAAAATGTAGTGTGTAATGAAAAAAAATCCATTACCCATTACAATGTAGTGTGTAATGGAAAACATTTTCATTACCCATTACAATGTAGTGTGTAATGGAAAAAATTTATATTACCCATTACAATGTAGTGTGTCATGGAAAACATTTTCATTACCCATTACAATGTAGTGTGTAATGGAAAAAATTTTCATTACTCATTATAATGTAGTGTGTAATGAAAGAAAATGTCATGACGCATTACAATGTAGTGTGTAATAGAAAAAATTTCCATTACTCATTGCAATGTAATGTTTAATGGACAAAACTTTTATTGCAATTTTGGGAATGGAAAAATATAGATGAATAAATTATTGCAATGTTGCATTACATTTTATTGACTTAGGGCTTAGATTTTTAGGTACCTTAAATTCTAAAAAGCATCTATATTATAGATATAAATAAATATAGATGAATAAATTATTGCAACTTTGCATTAAATTTTAATGACTGAGGACTTAGATTTTTAGGTACCTTAAATTCTAAAAAGCATCTATATAATAGATATAAATGAATATAGATGAATAAATTACTGCAATTTTGCATTACATTTTATTGACTTAGGACTTAGATTAGATTACCTCAAAATCTAAGTACTAAGTCAATGAAATGTAATGCAAAATTGCAATAATTTATTCATCTGTATTTTTCCATTCCCAAAATTGCGATCAAATTTTTGTCCATTGCACATTTCATTGCAATGGGTAATGGAAATTTTTTCTATTACACACTACATTGTAATGGGTCATGAAATTTTCTTCCATTACACACTACATTATAATGAGTAATGAAAATTTTTCTATTGAACACTATATTGTAATGAGTAATGAAAATGTTTTCGATTACACACTACATTGTAATGGGCAATGGATTTTTTTTCATTACACATGACATTGTAATGGGTAATGTAATTATTTTCCATTACACACTACATCGTAATCGGTAATGAAAATTCTTTCCATAACACACTACATTTTAATGGGTAATGACAAATTTTTTCCATTACACACTACATTGTAATGGGTAATGGAATTTTTTTCCACTACACACTACATTGTAATGAGTAATGAATAACAATGCATTACAAAAAGTAATGCATTACTTGCAACCCTGACTGGGAGACATGTTTTGTGGTAAGGATGTTATTTGGTGGATATTCATTCTGGTAGGTTTATTATTTGGTATTTCTGTTAGGGAAATAAGTTGTAGAGCTGTAAATATGCCGTTTAATCACCCTTTTTGTCGCTCCATGCATTCATCCAAATTGTGTTTATCATCCATTCGTGTTTAGAACTTATGGGTGATCTCCACACGCGAAAGGACACCCCAAACCATCCCCCGCGCGCGGTGGGTTCACCGTTTTCATCTCCCAACTGATTGGCAAATGGAATAACGAGAGAATCGTCGACAGAGAGAGGTGAATGGAACACGGAGCAGAGGAGGCTCGCTGTTTCCTCGGTCGGGGTTAGGTCCACGCAATCAGTCGTGTTTGCCTCCGCCAAAGCTTGTTATCCTATTTGTAGATATCTGTATATAGGCATTCGTCATTTCGTACACACGCAATTGGAGGTTCTGATGAAACGACTGACCGAGAGAGATCCCAGTGGGATTTATTAGAGAGAAAATCTATCCATCTCGTGTGTGGCCTCTCCCGAATCCCCGCTAAATATTTCTCCCATTATAAATGGATAGGCGAGAGGAACGAATGGCCAAAACTTAGCCACGAGCCTTTTTTTCCCAATGACCTGGCGAAGGAAAAATTCGCGTCTCGACGAATCGGACAACGTTGGGACCAGCGTTGCAAAATTTTTAATGAAAAAGTAATACATTAAGCATTACTTTTTTGGCTAATGAAATTTAATGGTTAATGGAAATAATTTTCATTGACCATTAAAATTTAATGGTTAATGGAAATTATTTTTATTAATCATTAAAATTTAATGGTTAATGGATATTATTTTCATTAACCATTAAAATTATTTCCATTAACCATTAAATATTAATAGTTAATGACAATACAATTGCATTAAAAAAAAGTAATGCATTATTTGCAACCCTGCCCATTACAATGTAGTGTGTAATAGAAAAAATGTCCATTACCCATTGCAATGTAATGTGTAATAGACAAAACTTTGATTACAATTTTGGGAATGAAAAAATATAAATGAATAAATTATTGCAATTTTGCATTACATTTTATTGACTTAGGACTTAGGTTTTCACCTCAAATTCTAAAAAGCATCTATATTATAATTCTAAGAATCTAAGTCCAAAGTCAATAAAATGTAATGCAAAACTGCAATGATTTATTCATCTATATTTTTCCATTCCCAAAATTGCAATCAAAGTTTTGTCCATTACACATTACATTGCAGTGGGTAATGGAAATTTGTTCTATTACACACTACATTGTAATTGGCAGGGTTGCAAATAATGCATTAATTTTTTAAAAGAAATTGCATTTTCATTAACCATTAACATTTAATGGTTAATGGAAATAATTTATATTAACCATTGAATTTTAATGGTTAATGAAAATAATCTCCATTAAGCATTAACCATTAAATGTTAATGGTTAATGAAAATAATTTCTATTAACCATTACATTTTGATGATTAATGAAAATAATTTCTATTAACCATTTAATTTTAATGGTTAATGAAAATAATTTGCATTAACCATTAAAGTTTAATGGTTAATGAAAATGCAAATGCACTAAAAAAAGTAATGCATTATTTGCAACCCTGATACTAACAGATTACGCAATAAAGTGGATCTCGCTGATGGTAACACGAGGGAAAGAGGGTAAAATATTATATTTACCATCGTACAGAGGCGAGTGAAATTTTTCCGATGGGGAAAACGGACTCGTGGCCTGCGGAAAAATAAAATATCCGGCGGAAAAGCGTTGTTTGTACCGAGATTAGGGCGGTTTGAACAGGATGGAGAAGCTCGCGAGGGAGAGCTTGAAAAAGGGTCCGGAGGGGTTGAAAAATCCACGAGCGAAAGCACACCCTGTGTGCGATTTGCCGAAGCAACAGAAGAGTTCGCGATTAGAGGAAAGTTCTCATATACGAGGTAAAAGAGGTCGACGAATACGGGAAGAGGAAAAAGGGGTGAAAGCATTTATCCCGGTATGGGAAAGGAAAAAAGAGGGTTGAAGGACGAAGGGGGATGGTTCGAAGGGTAAGGGAGTGTGAGAAGGGTTAGGACGGTCGAATGCCGGAAAGGGGGTAAAAACCATCCAGGAAATTGGCTCCTAATATAAATCAAGATGGCCATCCTCATCCACTCTCGGTCTTGCCTCGCCCTTGTCACTTTTCGCAACGCCCCCTCTTTCACCCACTCAAACCCTCTCCCGACCTCACACATTCATTCCCTTTTCCCTCCACCCTCGCTGTAATCTCTTTTCGTCTTTTTTCTTCCTGACAGATACAAACACACTCACGTTTGTGCAAACCCATTTTTACAAACTCACACATACAACCCTCGCACGCGCGCTTCCTGCTTCCTCGTTTCCTCCATTTATATTCGTCTCATTTCTCTCTTCACTTTTCGAGCTTTTCAGCCTCTCTCTCTCTCTGTCTCTCTCTATCTATATATATATATATACCTCTCTCTCTCTCTCTCTGTGTGTGCGTCAGCTGGCGTGGCAAGAGGAGGAAAAAGAAGAGAAGGAAAAAAACGTCAGAAGAATTGCCAACGTGTCTCTTCCTGTTTCGCCCGAGGGATAGCTAAGATACGAAACATAATGTACACTCGATACAGTGATTTCGCTTTTCGCGAAATTTTTCCCTGCTTTGTAGAGTTAAAGCCTACAGGATCATCGAGGAATTTGAATTCGACGGACGATTTTTTTTATATGAAAATTTTTGGCAATTATAATTATAAAAATATGTTATAATTATAATCATAATTTTGCAATAACAATAATGTTTTTCGTGAAATTCTTCCCTGTTTTGTAGAATTAAAGCCTACAGGATTATCGAGGAATCTGAATTCGACGGACGATTTTTTTTTATATGAAAAATTTTGGTAGTTATAATTATAAAAATATATTATAAACATAATTTTGCTATAACAATAATAATGTTTTTCGTGAAATTCTTCCCTGTTTTGTAGAGTTAAAGCCTACAGGATTATCGAGGAATTTGAATTCGACGAACTATTTTTTTTAGATGAAAAATTTTGGTCATTATTATTATAAAAATATGTTATAATTATAATCATAATTTTGCAATAACAATATTTTTCGCGAAATTCTTCCGTTTTGTAGAGTTAAAGCCTACAGGATCATCGAGGAATTTGAATTCAACGAACGATTTTTTTTTTATATGAGAAATTCTGGTAATTATAATTATAAAAATATATTATAATTATAATCATAATTTTGCTATAACAATAATAATGTTTTTCGTGTAATTATTCCCTGTTTTGTTGAGTTAAAGCCTACAGGATTATCGAGGAATTTAAATTCAACGGACGATTGTTTTATATGAAAAATTTAGGCAATTATAATTATGAAAATATGTTATAATTATAATCATAATTTTGCAATAACAATAATAATGTTTTTCGTGACATTTTTCCCTATTTTGTAGAGTTAAAGCCTACAGGATCATTGAGGAATTTAAATTCGATGGACGATTTTTTTTATATGGAAAATTTTGGTAATTATTATAATAAAAATATATTATAATTATAAAAATATCATTATAATGAAAAATGTCTAATAACCATTCAATAATAGTAAGAACCATTTATTTATGAAAAAAACACCGCGACAACATTGATTTAAATTGAAATGTCAAGCAAAGAACCAATTCAATGAAATTCATTGTTCAAACAATTCAAAACAAGAGAAACATCCGTGCGAAATTTTTGTCAAATTTTGATTGACGTTTCAAAGAATAATTTTGCCACGTGGAAATGCCACTTTTTGATAAATTCCAACATCAATATCGTGACTGTCGTTACTATTGAATGTCACATTTTGTCCCTTCGTGAATAAACGTTGACATTCATGTAAATACGAAAAGTGCAAAAGCACGTCGACGAATTATACATCGATGAGACGCTAAAAACAATAAACGAGAAAAAAAGAAGAAAAAAGAAATTCTAGAATAGAATGGGTATGGGGTCGTGTATGGTTGCAGAAATTAATTGGACAAAGTTCCGAATGTATACCGATACGGCGGTGAGACAAAAGCACGTCCAGTGACGCACGTACGACAGAAATATATATATATGGGTCATTCCATGTCAAATCGACCAAGTCTTGAAATCGACCCCTTTCTATTTCGATGAAATTTGGTCAAAAAACAAAAAAAAACCTTTCTGAAAATTTCAGGATCTTATAATATCAGTAATGGTATTATATAAAAAAAAATAGGATCAAAAATTCAATGTTGATCGTGGATTTGCACGATTTTCAAAAATTCACAATTCTCCAAATTCATAATCTTTCAAATTCTTTTTCGGAATATTTTTTTTTCCTTAGCCACAAGTACACTGTTCAAGACGAACCCAGAACGATTTTTTCGTAACTATAATAGTTTTCGAGATATTTAAAAAATAAACTTGAAAGATTTAAAAAATTGTGACATTTTTAATCTTGCATAACTTTCGAAAAAAAAAAAATTTAATTTTTTTCCCTTTGCAGAACTTTGTTATATCAAAAACGTAAACTTCTGACAAAATTTCATCGAAATTGGAAGGGCTCGATTCCAACTCTTGGTCGATTCGACATGGAATGACCCATATACATTTTCCAGAGAGTGTCGCGAGGGTTTCGCGTTTTTCGCGTACGGGAATAAATCAATCCCTGCGCTTGCAAGCACAGGAATGATGCTTTCATCTATATATACACACTATCTATAGATATATATGTGTATATATGCAGATTTTAAAAAAAGCGTACAATGTACTGTGTATTATACGCGGCGAGGGTATATACTGGAGGTCGGGAATACAAAATGTAATTGGAATCTCTACTCCGAGCACTCTACTGCCGCCTCGTTGAAAATTCAATTTTGCTACGTCGCCGGACAAGCGCCAAAGAGAAAGAGAGGGAGAGAGAGAGAGAGAGAGAGGAGAGAATAGAGGCGTACCGATTAAATGGGAGGCGCGTAGAGCTTTTACCTTTCACGAATGCATTTCATATCGTCAGATACCACAAAAAGGGAACGAAAAATTTATCGTACGCAAGAGACACTTTTATGATCATTTTTCATTAAAATTAAAAAATTAAAAAATTAAAAAAAAAAACAAAAAAAAAATTCTCCTGCCAATATTTCCTCCATCGCGCATGCCGATTTGAGCCTTTTTACATGAAGGAGAAATAGTATTTCTGGATTTTTTTTTTAATCGATATTTTGGAATTAGACGGAATTTTGGAGAATCTGAACGATGTCGTAATTTTTTTAAATGCATTAATGATAAATTATAGTTCGTTTTGGGCTGATTTTTGGAAAGATTTTTTTCGAAAGCCTTCTCCGCCTTTTCTCCTTTGTTTTTTTTTTTCGTTTGGAGCGAGATTATTGAAAATTAAAAAAAAAATAAAAACCAAAGAAATTTCTTTAATTTTTTCTGTGATTGCGGGAATTTTCAAAATATCAAAATTAAATAATTCTCCGAATGGAGCAGAACATTTTTTTTAATAAATTTTATTTCAATCTATGTTTCATGATGTTGAAAATTTTCAAAATACGGAATTAATATTCAGCTCATGCATTTTGCGTCGAATTTCACTTTCAAAAAAATTCTGAAAATGGAGGAAAATGTTTTTTAGTGATTTTTTTTCAATTTATGTTTTTGCTGATTTACATCGAATAAGACGCCTGTCGAAGAAAGGCGAAAAATTGTCACTTCTTCTTTCAAGGCACTATCGAGATCGGCTTTTTGCCAACACGATTCTTATCTTGCTTATCACAATGTGTACACACTTGTTTTTTTTACCACCGTAAATTCTCTCTCTCTCTCCCTCTTGGAATCTCATACGTTTTTTTTATTTTTTGATGGACATTCCTGTGGCATATTCCCTAAGGAACAGAGTATATCGTTTCTCTGAGGTGAAGTATTGTGGTAAAAAAAGAGAAAGAGAGGGAAACGTGTAATTCGTCGCGCGAGACACGTTCTTTTCGGAAAAAAAAAATCGTCGGAAAATTTAAGGTTTTTCCTTGCTACCGGAGGATCAGCTTGACAGTCGAGCCATACACAAAAAAAACCGTCCCTAAGAATTATTAACAGAAGATGGATGAGAAAAATGAGAAGAAAAATATGTGACAGGAAAAAAATTACCTTTTCCGTGACAGCGGCGACTGTTTCTTTTTTTACTTTTGGAAAATTGAGGGCGTAAAAGAGTAAAAAAAAAAAGAGAGAGAGAGAGAAAAGCACCAATATTGTCGAAGCCATGAAAATTTTATTCGTTTCAAATATTTCTGGCTTCGGTGTATTTCGGATTTCAATGGGAAAATATAGCTCCGTAAAAATTCTTTATCGCTCGTATATTCGCAAAAATTTTCATTGCATCTCTCTGTCGACGAAAAATCCTGGCTCGTTTATCGTCAATCTTTTTCGACGAGAAATTTCGATTTTTCATGAGGAATTCAGCAGAATCGATTTATCAAAATGTTCTTTTTTTAACGATAAAGCTTGATTGCAATTCACTGCTCATTTTTTTTATAAGCGTTGAGGCTTCAAAATGCTTTTTGTTTCCTTGGATCAGGACGATTTTCCAATTTTTTGCAGATTTTTGTTGGGACGTCGATTTTGGTACAATTTTCCCATTTTAATTTTTTTTTGTTCAACGTTTTGCGGGGAGTGAAAAATTGACATTTGCTGCCAAAATTCAGAAATCTAGTTTAGAAATTTTTCGCTGATCGATAAACAGGAAGAATGTGTTTGGCGAGAGGAGAAAGCACGAGAAAAAGGCCTCCGAACGAAAGTGTCGGAACAAAGCGAGAATGCGAGCTTTCGCCGTAAGCGCGCTCGAGGGGGAAATTTTTTTTCCCTCTTTTTTTTTTTGGAAATCGTCCAATAGAAACGGCAGTGATCGCCAGGACAATTTCTGTGTCTCCTACACCTTGTAAACCTCTGAATTCTCACGTTTCTTCCTTCGGGGATTCAAAGAGCCCGAAGACGACTCTGCGATAAAAGAAAGCGCGCAAAATAAAAGCTCTCTCGTATGCGAGATTTTTTTTCTCGCTGTTTTTTCCCAGGCTGAAAAAGTCTTTTGGCCGTGGAACGGTTTGTCGTAGATAGGAATACGAATTTGTTTCGAGAGGAACTCCCGCGCTTGGTACATTCCTTCGCAGGACGAATATAATCCTTGTGAAAAATCTCGGCGAAAAAATCCCTCTCGACGTTGCAGCGAAGCTTTCGTGAATATTTATGAAAGTGTAAGTAATGCAGATTCGCGGATATGTAGATGGAAAACATAGGGGCCATTTCCCGGGAAAGTCGGAAGATTTTTTCGGCTCAGAATATTTCTCGCAGGCGATTAAAATTGCCAAAAGGCAAAGAAATACTGAAATTCATCATTCCGTCATTTTCCAATGAAAATTTGTGTCCAGCAAGGACCTTAATTTTTCGGATGCGTGTACTGCGCTGCATCAATGTAAATCCCTCGATTGTAATGCAACGGATGGGAATAATGGTCGGAAAATTTAACGAGACACTTTCGACGCTTTCAACGACATTCAAAAGCTTTTACGACGTATTAACAACATGGGTCATTCCATGTCAAATCGACCGAGAGTTGAAATCGACCCCTTTCAATTTCGATGGAATTTGGTCAGAAGTTTTCGTTTTCAATAAAACGAAGTTCTGCCAAAGGAAAAAAAATTAATTTTTTTTTTCCGAAAGTTACGCAAAATTCAAAATTCCTCAATTTTTCAAATCTTCTAATTTTATTTCTTGAATATCTTGAAAACTATTATAGTTACGAAAACTCATTTTGAACTCGTCTTAAAGAATACACTTAGAGCTACGAAAAAAAAATATTCCGAAAAAAATGTTGAAAAATGATGAATTTGGAGAATTTTGAATTTTCAAAAATCGTGAAAATCCAAGTTCCGTATTTTATTTTTGGTTGAATTTTTTTAATATTATACCTTGTACTGATCTCAAAAGATCCTAAAATTTTTAGAGGTGTTTTTATCAAAAATATAAATTTTTGAATTTTAAAAAATGGCGAAAATCCACGATCAACATTATATTTGTGGTTAAATTTTTTTGATATAATACCTTGTACTGATCTTAAGAGATCTTGAAATTTTCAGAATGGTGTGTTTCCGTTTCAATAATATTAATTTTTAAATTTTGGTAAAAAAAATTGTTTTTTTTAATTGTCATTATTTGAAATTTTTACTGCTCAAAATTACATAATTATATGATTGCTCAACTTTACTTAACTTAGAGGAAATACAAAAAAAAAATTTGTTTACAAAAATTCAAAAATTTTTATTTTTAAAACAAAAACACCATCCTGAAAATTTCAGGATCTTTTAAGATCAGTACAAAGTATTATATAAAGAAAATTTAACCAAACATTTCATGTTGATCGTGGATTTGCACGATTTTAAAAATTCAAAAATGTATATTTTTGAAAAAAAAACCTCTCTGAAAATTTCAGGATCTATTAAGATCTGTACAAGGTATTGAATAAAAAAAATTAAACCAAAAATAAAATACGGAACTTGGATTGTCACGATTTTTTAAAATTCAAAGTTCTTCAAATTCATCGTTGTTAAAAAAAAATTTCCGGAACATTTTTTTTTTCGTAGCCCCAAGTATACTCTTCAAAACGAATTCAGAACGATTTCTCGTAACTATAATAGTTTTCGAGATATTTAAAAAATGAACTTGAAAGATTTCAAAATTGTGAAATTTTCAATTTTGAATAACTTTTGAAAAAAAAAAATTAATTTTTTCCTTTGGTAGAACTTCGTTTTATTGAAAACGAAAAATTCTGACCAAATTTCATCGAAATTGAGAGAGGTCGATTCCTCGATTCCAACTCTTGGTCAATTTGACACGGAATGACCCACCCAGATAAAATTTACTCATCGATACGCGACGTTCGTTGCAGGAAAAGGGAATTCTATCATCACCGAACACGTCCAATTAATTATTATTCTCAGGGATTTCTCGAATTTACGCGAAAATCCATGCAAATAATTTAATTAAATACATTCCTTAAGTGTTTAATTTTATATCATGCACGAATTAGCGCTTATAAACTCTTGTGATAATGGCAACGATGATAATAACATAAAATTATGGATTTACAATATTTATTTGTGATTTTCAAGAATATTAGATATTCAAAAGTAAAATAATCCGTCAGAGAGTCTCCTCATGAATTAAAACAGCTGTGTAAACTTGAAATTGATATACAAACATCTTTCTAGGGCATCATTTTATAGCTTAGGTTCTCAATTTCAATTTGCAACAAAGATTTCGTAAAAAGTCTCAAAATTAAAGGCTTTGTGACGATTTTATTGAACTGGGAATTGTGAAAAAACACTTGACGATAAAACTGATCTTAAGTTATCGAAGATGTCGTGTATTTTATAATTAAATATATATTTTTAGTGTATTAATGAACTATTAATGTGTCATTATTTTAATATTTATTTTATTATGCATATGGGTCGTTTGGACCTTAAAAAAAATTGAACAAAAAATTTAATGTTGATCGTGGATTTGCACGATTTTAAAAAATTTAAAATTCTCCAAATTCATCAATTTTCAAAAAAATAATCGTAAAATATATTTTTTTTTTCATAACAAGTATACTCTTCAAGACGAATTCAGAACGATTTTTCGTAACTATAACAGTTCTCGAGATATTTAAAAAATAAACTTGAAGGATTTAAAAAATTGTGAAATTTTGAATTTCGCATAACTTTCGAAAAAACATTTTTAAATTTTTTTCCTCTGGTAGAACGTTGTTTTATTATAAACGAAAACTTTTGAACAAATTTCATGGAAATTGAAAGGGGTTGATTCCAACTCTTGGTCGATTTGACATGGAATGACCCATATACAATGATAAAAAATAAATATTATTATTTATTGTATATTATTGTGATACGTTGATTAATAATGATGAATATTTGAAACAAAAAAATATTTATGCACATTAATATAAATATTTGCATCGACGATTCGAGCATCCTTCGACCCTCCGATAAAAACCGGTGGTTACTCGCTGCTCTTTTTTATCCCTTCCTTCTTGCACCACTTCTATGAATGATTTATCAGCCATTATTTACCCGAGGTCCATTACTTTTTATTACATCCACCGAAGTTTTATCTTTCTCGGTCTCTCTTTATCTTCGTGTGTATGAATAATATCCTGTATATAAAACAACGCGTTGGAAACTCGCCACTCCATCTTGCCGAATCTCTTTACGACCCAACATCATTCGGACCGAAGTTTAACATTATTTGCATTCATCGATACCGGGGTTGCAAATAATGCATTACTTTTTTTAATGCATTTGCATTTCAATTAACAATTAACATTTAATGGTTAATGGAAATAATTTTAATGGTTAATGGACATTATTTTCATTAAATTTTGATTGTTAATGGAAATTATTTCCAATAATCATTAAATATTAATGGTTAATGAAAATGCATTAAAAAAAGTAATGGATTATTTGCAGCCCTGCCCATTACAATGTAGTGTGTAATAGAAAAAAAATCCATTATCCATTGCAATGTAATGTATAATGGACAAAACATTGATTGCAATTTTGGGAATGGAAAAATATAGATGAATAAATTATTGCAATTTTGCTTTACATTTTATTGACTTAGGACTTAGATTTTCAGGTACCTTAAATTCTAATTCTAATTCTAAAAATCTAAGTCCTAAGTCAATAAAATGTAATACAAAATTGCAATAATTTATTCATCTATATTTTTCCATTCCCAAAATTGCAATCAAAATTTTGTCCATTACACATTACATTGCAATAATAATATAGATGCTTTTTAGAATTATAATACAGATGCTTTTTAGAATTTAGGGTACCTGAAAATCTAAGTCCTAAATCAATAAAATGCAATGCAAAATTGCAATAATTTATTCATCTATACTTTTCCATTCCCAAAATTGCAATCAAAGTTTTGTCCGTTACACATTACATTGCAATGGGTAATGGAAATTTTTTATATTACTCACTACATTGTAATGGGCAGGGTTGCAAAGAATGTATTACTCTTTTGAATGCATTTGCATTTTCATTAACCATTAGCATTATTTCCATTGACCATTAAAATTATTTTCATTAACCATTAAATTTTAATGGTTAATGGAAAATATTTCCATTAACCATTAAATTTTAAGGGTTAATAGAAATTATTTTCATTAGCCATTAAAAAGCAATGGTTAATGCATTACTTCTTCATTAAAAATTTCGCAACCCTGATCGATACACAGTCGCTTTCTCGAGAGTCCTTTATCGTTACATTCTTTTATCGAACCTTCTTTCGTTCGAATTTAATCGTCGAAACAGAACTTTACTTCGAATCTCTGTTGCGATAAATTTCTCGTAAATGGAAAATAATAATTTTTTTTCAAAATAATTCAAAAAATTGGAAAAAAAAAAAATCTATAATAATTAACTAAAAATCTGCCATGATCAGTCTCAAGAATATTTCCATTGATTTCAAATTTGGAATTTGTAGCTAGACTTCAAAAAAATTGCCTCGTTCAAAAAATATGGGAATATTTTTGTCAAAAGTAATCTTAGCAAAAGATAGTTAGCAGAAGACGGTAAAAGGACATGAAGAAAGGTTAGAATGAAAAATGTCAAAACCGGAAAAAGCGAAATACAATTATTGTGAAAAAGCTTTCGCCACGAGTGAGGATTAACCCTTCCACGCAAGATGGAATCTCATTAGGCGAAGCCTTCTACGAGGGAACGGGGAAAGAGGGTTGACTTGGAAATACAAAAGTAGATGAGAAAAGTAAAGGCATAGCCAAGATGTAACGGGATTAACCAAAAGCTCTCTTTCTGTAATCCAACGAAATGAGCTGTCACGAAATTCCTTTCTCCTTTCTCATTCTTATCCTTTCAATTATCCTGCACATAAACTTTCACAGCGCTGGAACAGAAAACAATTTTCAAAAAAAAAAAAAAAAAAAAATTCTCGTCATTTAAATTAATGTTTTTATTCAATTCGAAATAAAAATTTATAAAAATTTCGATTTTTTGGGAAAACTATTGGTAGATTCGTGTTCAGAGGGACGAAATGCATCGATATAAGGATTGAAAAAAATGAATTGATTTTTTTTTGTATTTTGGCCGAAATTGAATCTGTTTACTAAAATGACTGTAATTTATTTTCTAGATTAACTTTTAACTTCGTTCTCAGCTTATTCTCTTCGAAATCGTTAAAGGTTTAAAATGCCACTTGATTCACTCGAATCCGACCATTTTTTTATTTTTGTCAGATTTTTAAAGCTGGACCATCCATTTTAGAAAATTTTTGAAGGAATTGAGGAAAGTGTTTTTTTGCTGAAAATTGATAAAAATTTCATAAAAAAAACTATTGCCAGATTCGTGTTCAGGGAGACAAAATATATCGATATAAGGTTAAAAAAATTTTGTTATGTATTTTGGCTAAAATTGAATCTGTTCACTAAAATGACTGTAATTAATTGCTTCAAAATAGCGATTGGTTTATTTGAGTCTGACTATTTTTCGATTTTTGGCAGATTTTTAAAGTTCGACCATCGATTTTCGCAAATTTTTGAAGGCCCCCTTAATTTTTTTTTGCGATTTTCAATTCGTTCTCATTTCTACAAAAATTTAATTCTCGATATGAACCAAACGGCATTCTCTAAGTTTAGTAACAACTTTTGTGTACGAAAAATAAATTTTAGAATCGGCCGAACCAAAGTAAAGTTATGAGCATTTGAAATTCCGCTATTTTGAAGATTCCGAAAAATCGCCAAAAAATAAGCACAACATTTTTTTTTTAAATCATTTTCAAACGTCATTTCGACGAGAAATCCACCGCTAATTGCAAATCACGCAGAGATTTATTCACGAGAAAAAGCAAGAAAAATGAAAAAAAAAAGTTTTTTATGAAAATATTTTGCCAACGGAAAAATTGAGGGCGAAAGAAAAAAGTTTATGGGGTTTTTTTTCTCTGCGTCATAGTTGAGAAGTTATGCTGAACCAAAATCAAAAGTGCAAATCAAAAGTGATTCATAAATCGCGAGGATCATAAAATAAATTTGTAAAATATATCAAATATATTTGATATATCACAAACGTATAAACAAATATCCAGAACGTCGATGGGGTGGTTGAAAATTTTTTTATTTTCTCTCCACCCCCGAAATGACTTGCCGAAGCGATTGCACGGATATCGAGAAGTCTGAAGGATAGAAAAGGTCTGGTAAGAAATGAAATGGTCGAAAATATCACGCCTCTCAATAGGAAGATCGTACAATTCCCGTTTATCGAGAGGTAACGATCCGATACTATGCTTCGATTCTCTTAAGGGAATTCTGTACTCTCACCCTTACACCATCTGAGGAAATATCCCGGAGGACCGATTTCACCGACCCGGGACTCGAGCAACCCTCACACACCCTCTTCTCAATCGATTCCACGTGCAACCCCTTTTCTTCGAAACTGAATGACATTCAAAATAATGTGCGCGCGATCCTGCCGCGATTATATCGGCGAAAAAGCTCTGTCGAATACCGAAATTGAATATTTTCGGCAAAACAAACTCATTCAAGTATCCAAAGTTTAAAAATTCGCCATTAAACGTAATTTAAATAAAACAAAGGAATATTTTTTTTTTAACAAGCTTTTATTAGTCGTTAATAAAAAATAACTAAAAAGTTAAAAATAAAGCTATTCCGATTGGAAATAAGTTTTCAAATAAAAGCCCATTACACCCTCTTTTTTCTCTTGCTGTTAAAATGTAACACGTTTTTATTTGAAAACTTATTTCCAATCGGAATAGCTTTATTTTCAACTTTTTAGTTATTTTTTATTAACAACTAATAAAAGCTTGTTTTTAAAAAAAAATTTTTTCGTTTGTTTATTGTTTACTTTTTAGTATTTATGACGTTGAATAACTGGTTTAGTAATGTATATCTAGTTTCGCATAATTTTTTGCACAAAAATTATTTTGCAAAATTTGTTAGACTAAATTATTTCACACAATTTGCAACATTTTTCTGCAAAATTTATGCAAAAAAATGTTTGCAGAAATTTTTTTGGAAAAAGACTGTTGCGCAAAATTTTCGTAGAGAAATGTTGTAAATCAATTGCTTAAAACCATTTTGTAAACAAAATTTAGGAAAACAATTTTTTTGCAAACAATTTTGCGAAACATTTTTTTTGCAAAAAATTACGCGAAATATTTGTTGTTGCAAAACAATTTTCAAGCAAAGTTTTGCGAAACAATTTCTTTTTGAAAAAAATTTGCAAATTTTTTTTGATAATATTGCATTGTCATCCGATTTACATATGCATAACAAACTTTAACTCAATCGGAAACCGGGAAGTGGGTCAAATTCAACTTGCAAGACACCGGGACAGGTGAAACTAAATAACAAAATAAATAAAAGCTTGTAATAAAAAAAGCTTTTAAAAAGCATAAAGAAAGTATGTTTTCGCGATTATTAACTAATTTTAAACCAAACATGATCACAAAATAATGAATAATTATTCACGACTAATCAATGATATTTTGTTGGGATAATCAAGTGTAAGAAAACAAAAGAGTGAGCTTTCAAAGAAAAAATGTGGCTCGGAAAACTTACAGATACAGGCAAAATCAAAGGGGATGAAAAAAATTGTTAAGTGGCGAAAAATCTTTGGAATTTTATTCGATTTTTTTTTCCATCGAGCTTTTGCGACAAAGTAGTTAAATTACAGGTCGTTTGAAGGTCGATACAATGCGACAACGTGCATGCACAGAGATCATTGAATATAGGGGAGTGATCGAGCTTTCAAGAGGAAAGTGTTGATGGAAAAATATGAGAAATACTGAGAGGGGTGAAAAAAATTCATGATAAAGAATCTTTCGCATTTTTTTCGATTTTTTTCTCATCGAGCTTTTGTGACAAAACAGGTTGATTATAGGCCCTTCACAAGGCAATTTCGAGAGGAAATTGTGGACCGGAAAGCTCCCGAACGAAGCAACATCAAAGGGGATGAAAAATTGTTATCCATGGTAAAAAAATCTTTCGAACTCATTGGTTTTTTTTTCCATCGAGCTTTTGCGACAAAATAGTTGAATTAAGGTCGTTTGAAGGTCGATATAACGCGATAACCCGCGTACCTTGAGATAATTAAGTATAGGGTAGCAACAGAGCTTTCAAGTTTCAAGAGGAAATTCCGGATGGGAAAACACACGAACCCTGTTGCCTCTGGCACAAGGAAATCTGTCGGTTCATTGTCGTTCAATATACACATATATATTTATATGGATATATCGGCAAACCGCCGAGTGCATCGGAAATTTCGATAGAATCGAATTACGTCACTAGAAACATCTATTAAGGGGCCTTAAGGGGTCAAACGCAATCAGGATTTTAAAAAAATCGATTTTTTTTATTTATGTTATTTATTTTGGATGATCCAATTTAGTCAGAGATATGGTGCTCACCGTAAGACGCCTTTTTTTAAAGGACCTTTAGGAGATCGGCTACGACGGCTTCAAAAATCATTGTTTTTTAAAAAGAAAAATTTAAACAGAGTTAAAAGTTGCGAAAATATATGTGCACATTTTTACGTTAATAAACTAAAATGTCTTATCAGAAAAAATTGTTAAAAAATCGCTTTTTCCAACCTGCAGATTGCGTATAACCCCTTAAGGGTTATATTCGAGTGAAGAAATATACATAGACTTTGATGCGAAAGTCCATGTATGTGTCAAAGGTATATATCTGCAAGCTTACAAGGGCCACGGAGAAAGCTTCTCCTCTGACCTGTTCATAGTATTTATGTATGGGGCATTCCATACCAAGTCAAACTGAGTGTGACCCTCGACCTCGTTGATTTCGTTTCCGATTTTTTATATGATTCTTCCAACTCAAAATAGCATTCAGAATTTTTTTCAGATTTTTAAAACCAAATTTGAGTACGTTATGATTATTTGAACATTTTTTTCGAAAACCTCGAGGGCCGTAATTTAAAAATTACGTAATTTAAATCCAACTTTTTTTTGAAAAAAGTGAAAAAATTTCCAAAAATAGTTGGTTAACGATGAAAATATTCGAGCTACTTTTCACGGTAGATCAATATCTGCATCTATTTTTTTAAATGTTTTCTTCATAAAAACCTAAAATCGAGGTGGAAGCGAAAGCCTGGACATCATGAATTTAATTTTAAGTAAAAAAATTTCATTTTTTACACCGGATTTTTGAAAATTTCCTCAGATTTTTGAATTATGGCCCTCGAGGTTTTCGAAAAAAATGTTGAAATAATCATGGCGTACTCAAATTTGGTTTTAAAAATCTGAAAAAAATTCTGAATGCCATTTTGAGTTGGAAGAATGATATAAAAAATTGTTAACGAAATCAGCGAGGTCGAGGGTCACACTCAGGTCGACTTAGTATGGAATGCCCCATATGTATGTGAGCTTGCATAAACGTATGGACTATTCCATATCATTTCCACGAAGATTCAGGCCTCTCAGATTGCATTTCGATTATTTCGAATATTTCTCCACAACTATCCTGAGCTTTATGAGCAGTTCCAATTTTTTATCAATAATTGCAATCAGACCAATGTTGAAAAAAAAATTGTTCACTAACAAA
Source organism: Alloplasta piceator (assembly GCA_946863875.1). Lineage (NCBI taxonomy): Eukaryota > Metazoa > Arthropoda > Insecta > Hymenoptera > Ichneumonidae > Alloplasta > Alloplasta piceator. The sequence goes on from OX333074.1 coordinate 3,394,724, forward strand.
AAAGCTCAAACAAAAAATCTAATAATTTTAATAATTGAAACATTTCTAATAATTGTAATAACTAAAAAATAATAATAATAAAGATCCTGAAGGAAACGAAGGTCGACAAATGTTAAACAAGGACGAGGATTAAATTAGAATGTAAGAACGTTCTAATTTAATCCTTGTCCCAGAAGAATGAAAATGTCTCATGCATTTGCCACTAATTCTTGCACTCGATTTGCAAATGATTTGAAACAAAAAGGACGTGTAAGGACACCGGATGTTCCGTCCGTAATTTTTAATTTAATCCTTCGTCCTGGAGGAATATAAATTTCCCACCCAATTGCCTTGCTCTCATTCGCTGAGCTCGCGTATAAATTTTCGGCAGAAAGAGGACAAAAAAGGACACCGTGTCCTTAATCACTAATTTAAATCGTTCGTCCTGAAAAAAATTTAAAATCCGGAAGTTCTCGGACGTTTTGTTTTTCGTCCAAAAGTATGAACAAGTGTCATGCTAAAATTATGCAAATTCTCGTGCAAGGATCATCGTGAATACGACGTTGTGAAGGACGATAATTTCGGGAATAATGTCAAATTAGAGAATTAATGAATAATCTACATAATGAATATGTGAATAATCAAATACAGATGAAATTAAATTAACCAAACCGGAAAGCAAGGTCTGGGACGTTTCCGGTGCGTATATTCACAATATCCTTTTTTTTTTACCATTGAATATTAGCAGGACTCCCCGGAGTGCACTTCGGCTTAAGTCTAGACGTATATCTATGTATGTATATATGAGGCATTCCATGCCATTTCGAACAGTCAAAAAGTGCTCCACTCTAAAAAAAATTGACATTTTGTAAAATTATTCAATTATATGAAAAAGAGTACTGTACATTTTTTCAAAATTTTTGGATTGCATGTTTTGGAGTTTTTCAAAATTTCAAAATTTCTAAGTTCCGTTATATCTTGAAAGCATACGATAAACAGAAAAATGTTTCAGACAAAAAAGTTGCAGGTTTACAGAAACTTTGTGAAATTTTTTAATTTTTATTTTGAGAGTTTCAAAAATTCCCACTTTCATCAAAAATATACGAAAATAATTTTTTTCGATCGGTATGTCACTTTCGATGTATGTCAAAAAATTCAAGAAAATACTCGGGAGTGTGTGCAATAGACACGTGTTTTTTTTATTGATGGTTCGATTCGTTGTTCCAAAGCTATGCTTTGTTTTATTAATAACATTATTTTTTTTTAGAAAAATCAATTATTATGGAAAATCATACTCTTCCAAATTGTTTCTCTCAAATTTTTTGATAAAATAACATCTACAATAATAATATTAATGTTTTGGAGCTTATTGGAGCAAAAACAAAAAAAAATATTATTAGTAAAACAAAGCATAGCTTTGGAACAACTGATCGAGCCATCTAAAAAAAAAAAAAAATACGTGTATGTTGTACACACTTCAGAGTATTCTCGGGAATTTTTTGACATAAATCGAAAGTGACATACTGACCGAAAAAAATTATTTTCGTATATTTTTGATGAAAATGGTCATTTTTTAAATTCAAAAAATTGAAAAAAAAAATTTTTTTTACCAAGTTCATGTAAAACTGCAACTTTTTTTTTGTCTGAAACATTTTTCTGTTCAATCGTATGCTTTCAAGATATAACGGTACTTGGAACATTTTGAAATTTTGAGAAACGCGCAAAAATGCGATCAAAAAATTTTGAAAAAAATTACACTACTCTTTTTCATATAATTGAATAATTTGACAAAATGTCAATTTTTTTGAGAGTGGACAACTTTTTGACCGTTCGAAATGGCATGGAATGCCTCATATATCTATATCCACATATTTATGCAGCGGACCGCACTCAATCATAATTAAATGCCGGACCTCGACAGGACGGGTCGGTGAACTGAACGCCCAAGTTCACCGTATAATACGTGACGTTATATAACCTCAAAAATATACAATGCATCTCAACTCAATTTCCATAATTATCGATCAGAAATTAAAAATACACGTCTGAAGGTGCAGAGAGTACATATTCTCATTGGAATCTAGGTTAATGAGTGATTACACTGGACTCCCGATTTCGGTAACACGCCGGGAGAGTTGTTACCCAAACCGAGAGGCTATACATGGGACATTCCATCCCAAATCGGGCAGTTTGAAAAACTTTTTTTCTTATGTCCTCAAATTTTTGATATATTTTAGTACCTATCAAAAACCCTTGCCGGTAAATTTTAAGATTTTTTTGATTACTCGTTCAAAATACCAAACAATCGCTCTTTTTCGGTATTTTGGTCATAACTTCTTTAATAATGGTCCAAATAAAAAGTTTTTTTTCGTTTTTTTCATGGCTTTTTCATGAAAAAAATCCAGCAACAATATTCGGCGGATTTTTAAGTGAGTTTTTTGAGTTATAAACTTTGAATCGCGTTTTTAAAAGTGAGTGTATATTTTGATTTTTTTTTTTTTTTATTTTTTGTTTTAAACATCTATCTATTCAACAACTTGTAAGACTAGTCTGATCGTAGGCCTTTCATAACTAATATTTTTTATTTTTTTATTTTTGTAAATTACAAATTTTTTTTCTATAAATTATTATGAATACCAATTTTCGTTACTGTATAGAATTTTTTTTTCATTATTTAGAATTTATTTTGACACTTTTTTATAAAACTTTTTAAATAAAAAAGTTGTCAAAAATCGAAAAAAAATAGTAGTCATGAAAGGCCCACGATCGGACTAGTCTTAAAAGTTATTGAATAGATAGATGTTTAAAACAAAAAATTAAAAAAAAAATCAAAATATACTCACTTTTAAAAACGCGATTTAAAGTCTAAAACTCAAAAAACTTATTTAAAAACACGTCGAATATTTTTGTTGTATTTTTTTCTGAATAGGCCATAATAAAAAAAAACAAAAAAAAATTAAAAAAAACTTTTAATTTGGACTATCATTAAAGAAGTTACGACCAAAAAACCAAAAAAAGAGCCGTCTTTTTCGTTAATTTAATATCTTTTGAACGGTTGATCAAAAAAACCTGAAAATTTACCAGCAAGGGTCTTTTGATGGGTACTAAGAAATATAACAAATTTGAGACAATAAAAAAAAGTTTTTCAAACTGTCCGATTTGGGATGGAACGCCCCATACATAGATTTGTTACTATAATCGGGGTCTCCCAAATCGCGAGTCCAGTGTATTGAATATTTTTTATTCACTTAAATGACGTCGATGACATCGCCACAAACTTTGGGAGAGTCATATTACCAATTCCAAGCACCAGTTAAAAAAAAATCATATCTCATAGTTGGATTCCATTACCTTTCAGTTGAATCATTCCGGGCAATTTTTAGCCTCGGTGATTTTGTTAAAAAATAATAATTAACCAAATTCGATATGTTGCGGATCAAATTATTGACGCGATTACCTGGAATAACCCGTATACATGAATTTAGGGTAAAAAGCAAAATGTCGAGCAAATGAGAAAGATAGATGAGAGGGGTTATCAGGAGCCACGCCGGTTCAACTCTCGTTTAACTGCATCGGCTAAACTTAGTTAACGATCATAATTTTCCGACCCGTCTACCAGCAAAATTCGCCCCGACGAGTTTAACTTCATTCAAATGCCGAAAATTGTTATTTTGCGGTACTCCACTTGGCGTTTCGTCGTCAGTCAATAAATTCACCATCATAATGCGAAATTTAATTTATTCGATATATTCAAGTATCGAGATAAAAGATTCAATAACTTTTTGTGTTTTGCATTAATCTCTATTTTATCGTAATTTGTTCGATAAATACAAAATACATTTTTTTGGTGAATTGTTTAAAATAAAGAAAAAAAAAATTATGAATTTTTGAATTTAAAGATTTGAAAATATTGAGGTACAAAAAATTCAAAAAAATCGTGCAAATTAGAAAATTGCTCATGACTTCCTAATTTTTTTTCATTCGCTTTTTCATCGTCAAAAAAACTTTTCCAAATTCAAAGTGATCGTAGAAATTTCGGGGGCTTTTTGAAATATGACAAAGTTGAGAAAATGGAGATTTGACTGTAAATGCCGGGAAGGATAAAAAGGCATACAGGCAGCTTCGCATTTCCGGCGTCTATGTAAATGAGAAACGAATGCACCACACCTGTTTCCATGCATATAATACGAGAGTTCAGCCAGTTCGTTGGATGCGCACGTGCGCTCTTGTAAATATATATATATATAAAAGTTAGTCATGATGACCGTCGTGTCGTCATTTCGTGCTGAAATACATACACGCGGACAGCGATTACCACCCTTGTGACGCAAAATGGTCGACCATGTCCTCGACCATGACACTGGGAATATACAGGGTGTCCCATTTAATTCGGGACACCAAAATGTCAAACGCAACATTTGTGCGTTACATCGAAAAATTCCAAGACACGTTGAATCGATTTAAATGCAAATTTAAAGGGCTAACTTCCTTTTTAATCGATTAAACATTTTCAAGGTGACACAGAGGTTAACTTTTTCTTTACGGATTCTTATATCGGTCAAAAAAAAACATTTTAGACAAAAGTTGCCCATTGATCATTCATAAAACGCAACTCAACGGGCTAAGTTACTTTTTCATCGAGTAAACGTTTTCAAGGTGACACAGAGGTCAACTTTTTCCTTACAGATTCTTATATCGGTCAAATAAGAAAAAACATGTCAGACAAACGTTGCCCATTTTTTACTTATAAAACTCAACTCAAAGGGCTAACTTACTTTTTCATCGATTAGACATTTTCAAGGTGACACAGAGGTCACCCTTTTCCTTATGGATTTTTATATTGGTCAAATCAGAAATATATTTCAGACCAAAGTTGCCTATTTTCTCACTTATAAAAGGGACTGCTGTAAAAAATGTAGTTCTCATTAATACAAAAGTTGACCTTGATATCACCTTGAAAACGTCTAGTCAATGAGAAAGTAAGAAGGACAATTGATTTTTCATTGAAATCGACTGCATACGAGTCTCGGGATTTTTCGATTCACTGCGTAAAAATCGAGTTTTCTCTGGGTGTCACATGTCAAATGGAACACCCTGTATAAACGAGGAACTCTATTCTCGGCGCAATATCAGTACATCGGGACTGCATAAAATTGCCAAATGGCGCCACGAACAGCCGCGCATAAATAATGCAAGAGGAATTGATTCCACAAAAATCTTGACATTGGATGTGAAAATTTTTTCATAAAGCTGAATCCAATATCAGACCCAATTTTTTGGGTCCAATATTGCACCAACTTTATTGCCCACTATTATTGCCAATTATTGTTTTTTTCAACAGGGAATTATAAATCGAGTGAGAAATACATATAATCGACGTTAAATTTCGCTTCTTTAACCATGAAACTTTAATGTTAATTATTTTGAAAATATTAAAAAATTATTCAACAAAAATTATACTTAAATTACCAATAATCCAGTGCTATTTTTATACCTTAATTTATAAAATCTCCCCGGACGTAATTTAAACTGAGAGAAAAAACTGCTGAATTTGAGAACATGCATTTATTTATTAAATAAAAGTATTAATTTGATTATTTATTTGTTGAACCAAGAAAATCACTCTTCATTTAAAAAAATATTTTCACGAATCTATTACTCCATTATATTACTCTTATTTAATAGTAACAATTAAATGCATGATAGATTTGATTAAATTTGTATTTATTGGATTAATTACATTGATCGCATCATAAACATGAGATTATTTGAATCTAAAAAACGAATTCAATACAAAATTATTTTTTTCGAAAAAATTATTTTCTTGCAATAAAGTCATTATTATTTTACTTCAAAAAATATTTTTATTTAAATAGATTTGATTGAATTTGGATTCATTAGATTAATTACATTCATCGCATCATAAACGTTAGATTATTAGAATCTAAAATGATGATTATTTGAATCTCAAAAACGTCTTCAATACGAAATTATTTTTTTTTGAAGAAAATTATTTATGGCATCATAAACATGAGATTATTTGGATCTAAAAAATGGTTTAATTATTTTTTTCGAACAAAATTATTTCTTTGCAATAAATTCATCATTATTTTACTTCTAAAAATATTTCTGAAGTATATTGAATATTTATTAGATATAAAATTGATTGTGATTATTTGAAAAGAAGCTGTGGTAAAATAAATAACACATTATTTTATTCCAATGGAATATTTGTTTGGAATGATAAAATTTGTATTTCCTTCAACCAAAGAACTATCATTTCTATAGTATACTTTAATAGTATACATAAGTTATTAAAAATTTAAAAAACTGGTTTTTTAAATGTTTTCTTATATTCGAATCTTCATAACTCCTAACTTTTTTCAAGTGCATAGTAGTAGTCGATAGCGTAATAGGTAGCGTGTTAGGTAGTTAGGTAGGATAGGTATGATGGTAGGTAGGGTCGAAGGATCGAATCTCGGTCGGACAGAGAAATTAGATCGGAGAATTGTCGCAGATTTGTCTTTTTTTCTAGTTATCTCTATTTGGGGTCACTAAACTATGCATATTACATTATTTGGCGAGGGCTATATATGTTTTATAAAATGTTTAGCAACAACTAATAAACACGCATTTTTTTTGAATCAATCATTTTTCCTGTTAATTGGACTAATTAATTTGTCAATCCAACAAATTTTTTTTCTCAGTGCTTCCTGTATTAAAAGAAATGCATGTTTTGAATGATAAAATGTGTTCTTGATTCAAACAACATATTACATATAATTGATAACATATTGTTAGATTCAAGTAAATTCGATTATTGAAACAGAAATTTATGGAATTGACTGAAAAAAATGAACCAAGTAAATATATAAGGGAACCAATCTAATATGTTTTGGCAAATAATGAAAAAAATGATTTTTTGCCTTCAAAACTTTATTTCATTGGTTCTAGTAATTTTTTCTCTCAGTGTACCCCAAAATTATACCAAAATAAATTTGAATGTCGTTTAATTGTCGCCTTTTTGTCCACAAAATCGCAGACCAGAATCTGCTGAATTTTTCGGCAGATTTAAAAATATTTAGTTCCAGGCTGAAATTGTTATAAACAATAGTTTTCACTCACCATGGAATTTGCGAAAAATAAAAATGAGGACTATACGAGAAATATTGGTATCTCGCAGAATTATTAGCAATCGAGAAATCATTGAATCAATTTTTATTAACCCCCTGAAATTCCCGGATTGAAAGGGAGGATTTTTTTTTATCCAACGGGAGGGTTTCTTTTTTCAATGGTCGGTATATCGCCCGGGGGAATATTCATTCGACGTATGGCTCATCGTCATTCATTCGGAATTCACGGAGCGTAGAAGATTGCCGTGGAATAAAAAAAAAGAAAAAGGAGAAAGAAAAGAGAAGAGGAAAAAAAGAGAAGAGGTAAATACGATCTCCGGTATCGATCACACAGGAAGTTGGGGGAGGGGTGCGCAACCCTCTCTGTGTGCGGGGGTGTCTGCGGCGGTGTTGTTGAAACGGGGGTTGTCGAGTCGCGATTAAAATGCTGCTCGCGAAATTCTTGACAGGCGTATCCCGGGGGTGAAACCTACCCCCGTCCCCCGTCCCACCCTATCCGAGTCTTTCCTCCTTCGGTAGCGGAAAACCGAACCATCATTCTCTCAAGACAGCCGAAAAGAGGCCAAAAAAACAATGGCGAAAAAAAGAGAGGAGGGCAAATCTCGAATAAGCATCGAGGGCAAAAAACTGAGCCCCTAAAAGCAGGAAATTATTGGAAATAGACAAAATGGCAATTGATGGAGCCAAATTGCACCCCTCAATTTTGTGATGAATTGTATTTCCACTCCGTTGAATCCTGAATACCGATTTAAATAGAAAAAAATTTAGAATTAAAGAAAATTTACTTTCGTTAATTTGCCAAGTAATTAAGGATAAGTAATAAAAATTATCGATAATAATATTGCCCAAAAGTTATTAATAAATTTTTCAAACAAATAATTATTCAACAATTTTTCGGTAAGTTATTTTTTTTCTGGAACAAATCGAATGCGTTAATTTTTGTGAATGCATGTGAATTTTTTCAAAATTTTCTCTGTATTTTGAAATATTATAAAAAACATTCTGCAGTACAAACAAAAAACTGCCAATTTTGTATATATTTTTGCACACAGGTTTATCGTCAGCTTTGAAAAGTTTCAAAGACGATGGCCAAAAAATACATAAATACAGCCATTCTAAAAAATTCAAAACGGGAATTTCAAAATAGAGAGAAAATTCTGAAAAAATGTATATGCGTTCAGAACAAATCAACGCCTTTGATTTGTTCAAGAAAAAAAAAAACTTATGGAGAAATCATTGAATAATTATTTGTTTGAACAATTTATTAATATCTTTTGGGCAATATTATTATTGATATTATTGATTGCAAAGCACCCTCAAAGAGTAAAGAAAATTTTTGAATCCTTCCCTGATGTGAAATTTTCCAAAATTTGAATATTGGAACGAAATAAAGTAAAATCGTGTTTTTTACGATATTTCAGCTAATAAGTACGAGAGGAAAAAAAAATTTCGACGACAGACAAGTATTAAGTGACTTGGGGGAATAAGGCCCACCCTTATTGCTGAAAAACCTCTATGAGGATGTTGACGCATCCTGCTGAAGAAATGTGCGGATTTAATTTTTTTATATAAACTTTCCCGACGAATTTGACGTTTATTTTCCAATCTGGGGCAATATGGATCAATTTTCCGAACAATTCAAATTTTGCCAATTTTGATGTACCCAAGCGGAGTGTTTCTTTTGTATTTCTACGGATTAAGGGTTGATTGAGTTTTTGGACAACGTGGCCTGCGGTAACGTGAAACACATTTCACCCTAAAAAAAAAAAAATTTTAATTGGTGATTGGAAGCAAAAAGCCAAGTGGGAATTTTTCTGGTTCAGAAACGTGAAGGAAAAGCTGAAAAATTGAATATTGTTGAGGACTCGAACCGGAAGAAGAGGGGCTAAAGAGAAGAAATAAAGGAGCGAGAAAGTATCGATTTCATTCGTGCATTTTCCTTCCTCTTTCTCTCGAGGCTCGATTTTTCTCCTCTTTATTTCTCGCGAGAACCAACAAGCGGAGGCATCGAGCTTTTGGCCCCTATTACTTTCGTTTTTTTTTCATCCCTTCATCCCTTTTGGAGCCTTTCTCTCGTGCGCGCTATTCCGCAAGAACGCCAGATTGATTTCTCGGATTGAGAGGGTTGTGGCTGTCGATTCGCCCTCTCTCGGTGTGAGAGCGAGGAAAATAGGGGATGGCGATCGAAGCAAAAGAGCTTTCAGCTCCGCGAGGAAAAAAAGGAAAAGCTCCGTTCTTCGTGAAAGTAATGGCGAATGTATCGCCGCACTTTAGCTCCGATTCCATTATTTTTCATTTGTATCGCGTATCTCTCTGGCCCACTTTTTCTCTTACTACCCTCTATCCTCTATCCCTCGTCCCCGATGTCGCTAGTCGATGAATTATTCACGAGATATGGCTCTCAAAGTCACTCGGACTTTTTTCACTTCTTATTTACTCGCAAAAAAAGCTCTCTTCATGATATCTCAAGATGTACGAGTTTTTCCATCTCGACCGGGCCAACTCTTCAACCCCTTAATCTCGCAATTTTAATCGATGATTTTTTTCACAACCCTTCCAATTAGAAATTATCGCTCATTACAAATTTTATTTTCAATCAGCCATTATTTTACCAGATTTTTCGTCAGAGAACAAAAACGATTGAACGTACAAATTTTCAAAAAACTCAATATTTTGTAAAAACAATGTCTAAACAATGAGTCACAGTGAAAAGATTTTATTTTCAGCAGAAAAAAAAGGTTCTTCCAAAAATGCAATTATAATCTTGATCCATCATTAAATTGTCATTATGTAAATTAATGTAAATTAATTAAATTGTAATTATGCAAAAATTGAATCATTTTTTAGATCTCACATAATTCTCTATTTGATCGAAATTTTGTCAACGAATACAAAATTGAGAATTTTGTACATTTTTTGAAATTCGAGCATCCTTTTCGTTATTCATTGATTTAATTATGAGAACTGAGGTGGAAAAACATGTTAAAAAATATGAAATCAGCTTCTGAACCATCGGGAAAAAAAATTGTAGACAAAATGTCAGACTTTAAGGGGTAAAAATTGAAGGCAAAGTTCAAAAAGAGGACTTTCTTGCACCTTGTTTTTAATCGCCGTTCATTGAATTTTCTTTTGTTCTCTTTGAAAATAAATGAGATCGTTCGACGACGAGAAGAACGACGCGCAAATTGGCTTTTTTTTCTCGACCAAAACGCTTGACTAGAGAAAAAGGAGGAGAGCGTTTATCCCAGGAGAGTTAAAAGGACATTCAAGATGCTGTCGCTGACACGTTCGATCATACGTTTCGGTTCTACCTTTTTTTTTCTCATCCTCGCCTCGATCTAGCTTCCTTTTCTTACTATTTTTTTTTTCAAATTCCATGTGAAAGCCTGGGACATAAATGCTTACAGCAGTTGAAACGCTTTAGCTGACAGAGAAAAGCGCTTTTCAAAGTGTAAAATGCCCACAATCGCTTCTCTTTCTGTTTTCCTTCTCTTCTTTCTCTATTCCGCTCTCTTTGTCTCTCTTCTATTGAAGGTTTCGCCATTCTCGTCCTTCCCTCTTTGTTTCGCTCGGTAAAACTTTGTCGGTCTCGCGACGAGAGTTGGAAAATAGAAAAGCTCCCTGACCTGCCAATAGAATCCTCGCTGTCTCAAGCTAACTCCCCCCCCCCTCTCCCGCCTCTCTCTCTCTCTCTCTCTCTCTCTCGCTCTCTCTCTCTCTCTCTCTCTCTCTCTCTCTCTCTCTCCCTCTCTCTCTCTCTCTCTCTCTCTCTCTCTCTCAGCCTTTGCCAACTTCTCCGTTACGTTTTTCATCCCTTGTCCTAGCAGTGGCATGAGACTAAGAAACCAATCATCCCTCTATTACGAACAAGACGATAGTTTGCAACATACTGCAGGATAAAACTCATTACAGCAAAACCCTAAATATCTTTTTTTACGAAATAATCGTCTTGTGGTAATGGAACCCAACTGTAAGGTATGATTTTTTTAAACTGGTGCATGAAATCAGAGTTGTGAAAATAGTAATGTAAAAGTAACGCATTACCCATTACTTTAAGTAATGTGTAATGGATGCATGTTCCATTGCAAATAAAAAAGTAATGTGTAATGTATACATGTTCCATTACAAATAAATAAATAAAATAATGTGTAATGGATGGATGTCCCATTACAAATAAAAAAAACGTAATGTGTAATGGATGCATGTGCCATTACAAATTAAAAAAGTAATGTGTAATGTATGCACGTTCCATTGCAAATTACAATTTTTAAAAAAGTAATTTGCAGTTGAGAATATTCCATTACAAATAGAAAAATTGCCGTGCTCGTATTAGAAACTTGCACATTGCTGTCTCATTATTTTATTTCGCTCACCATAAGTTCATCCACAATTATCACAAATGATCCATAAAGTTAAAAAAAAAAAGAACATGCACATTATTTAGGGATTCAATGAAGCGACAAATTTTGTATCAGTAACTTGTAATTTTTATTAGATTGCTTATAATTATGGGTAACAGCGTGTAAAAGCAAGTTCAATATAAAGTTGGACAATTTTTGGGGTCGAGTACATTTTCGTACTTCATATTTAACAATGAACTGTCTGTTTTTTTATTCTATTTTTTAACTTTATGGATCATTCGTGATAATTGTGGATGAATTTTTAGTGAGCGAAATAAAATAATGAAACAGCAGTGTGCAAGTTTCTAACACGAGCACGGCAATTTTTCTATTTGTAATGGAATATTCTCCACTGTAAATTACTTTTTAAAAAGATTGTAATTTGTAATGGAACTTGCATACATTACACATTATTTTTTTATTTGTAATGGGACATGCATCCATTACACATTACTTTTTTTTAATTATGATGGAACACGCATCCATTACACATTACTATTTTCATTTGTAATGGAACATGTATACATTACACATTACTTTTTTATCTGTAATGGAACACGCATCCATTACACATTCCTTTTTTTATTCGTAATGCTACACTTATCCATTTCCCATTATGCAGTGTAATGGGCGTAATGGTTGGATAAATACAGTAATGCATTATCAAAGTAATGCATTATTTACAACGCTGCTTGAAATTAATGATATGACTCCCTTAAAACAATATTTCATTTGTAATTATTTATGTAACAATTTGAAAAGACAAGCACGAGAAACTGATCCTTAAAAATAGTTATCTCAAAGGAAAATTTGAAAAAAAAAAAAACAATTTTTCAGACTCTTTTATAATTTTAAGACTTTTTTTTTAAATATCAAAGAGGATCAAGCCGATAGTTTTTCTTATTTCAATTATATTTTATTTGTTTAATATATTTTATTCCTGCTTCATAAAACGTCGATTTTAAGGATCATTTGCTCCAGCCAAAAATTTTATCTGATTGAAATTTCCGTACTTCGTGATACAATAAAAACCTGCAAAAATTTAGCAACATTTGGCATGCCATAAACAACAATTATCCATAACAATATTGCTCAAAAGTTATCGATAAATTGTTTAAACAAAAATTATTCAACAATTTTTCGGTAAGTTTTTCTTTCTCAAACAAATGGAATGCGTTAATTTTTCTGAACGCATATGAATTTTTTTCAGAATTTTCTCTCTATTTCGAAATATTATAAAAAACATTCTGAAATACGAACAAAAAATTGCCAATTTTGTATATGTTTTTGCAGACAGGTTTATCGTCAGCTTTGAAACAATGATTAATAAATGTCATAAATACAGCCGTTCTAAAAATTTCAAAACGGGAATTTCAAAATATAGAGAAAATTCTGAAAAAATTTATCTGCGTTCAGAAAAATTAACGCATTCGATTCGTTCAAGAAAACAAAGAACTTACCGAAAAAATGTTGAATAATTATTTGTTTAAACAATTTATCATCAACTTTTGGGCAATATTATTATTGATAATTGTTGTTTATAGCATCCTTGAACAATTAATTAAAACGAGAGTGTGAAAAAAATTAGAAGGATGGCAAAATATGAGCAGCAAAGGGATAAACGAGAGAGAAGAAAAAACATGTCAAGGCATATTTGAATGAGATTGTAAACGGAGGAGAACTTTTTCCGCAAACGTCGACCGAAGTCGATGCTTTTCCTTTTTCCTCTTTTTATTCACCGTTTCTATATTTTTCGCTCTCTATCGCTATTACCCATATCTGTTCCTCCATATTTTCCCTTTCTATCGTTGCTTTCTCTATTCTCTGAAAGGAAAACGTCCTGATCTGACTCACTGACTCTTTGCACAGCGCAAGGAACGTTATCTCTCGCTTTCTTTCTCCATGCTTTGCCTTTCCACATTTATCCAGACTCGTGAAAAGAGCATAACGCCACTGAAATATCTTATGAACTGCCGTTTCAACGTCGTGGAGTATTTTCCATGCCGCATATTTTCGCACACGAGCAATTCCATCCAAAATCGACCGATGAACATCAAAATACATTTTATCTCATCATAAAAAGAATAAAAAGCATCAGGAATATTCAAAAAGCTCAAAAATAAAGATTCCAATTATTCTCAATGTTCCAAAACAGTATTTTAAAAATTGGAAGGGGAATTTTTACTATTTTCAAACTGCCTAAAAATCAAACGCGAATAACTGACGAAATAATCAATATTATTGAACACAAATATTAACAAATAATTCCTCAATCCTCAAGATAAACATATATATTATAAAAATTACTGAATAATTTATAGATTTTCCAGAATTGATTCCCAAAAATTAGCACAATGCGATAAAATACGATAAATTAAATTTAAAAAAAAGGTAAAAAGAATTCGCTGATCGTTGGATTTGACTCGAAAAGTCTCTTATCATTCGAACAATCGACGTTTTTTTTGTTTTGATTTTTTTTTTTTTAATTGGTGAAGGGATTTCGATGCCAACTTTTACACGCTCGGTGCTTTTTCTCCGGCAGTTTTATATGATTCGAACAAAGCTCTTCGCTCTTTTTTTTCGTCATTCTTTTTCTCACACGTGATACAAACGCAGTTCAGTGTTTATGAATGTGTGTGTTTTTATCAGAACACTCTCGGCGGCGGTAAATATTCGTCGCGAGGGTCAAAAGTTTCTCAAGCGAATTTTAATGTCGTTAGCCGAAAGTTTGCTGTGCTGATGGCAAACTGGGCTGTGTGTGTATGTGTGTGTCTTGCAAGAAAGCTCATCAACTCTGTGGGCACGAGAAGCAACGAGAAAAGCATTATGTCCCTCTCTGTGGGAACTAAAACCAAACCGCAAAATCTACCATCGTTGTCTCATCCCAACGGGATGGGACGGCGATGGTAGACTTTGAACTAATTTTACGTAATTTCTCCTCTCGGTCTTTCGCCTCATGACGTTCTACTCATCTGCATGAAACTCCCTCGACAAATCCTAGTAAAAACAATCTATTTATCCATGTATATATACCGGGTGTCCCATTTTAATCTTACAGTTGATTTATTTCGAAAAATATTGCTCCGATCAAAAATTGAGTGGAATGAAACTTTTAGGTTTCAGAGGGGGGGGGTTTAAAATTTTTTTTTGTTTTGGTCCAAAATTTAAAATGGTGGCGTTAAGATGGCTGACATGTTTTTTTTAAATGGAAACATGATTTTTTTTTCACCAAATTTTTTTTCAGATTAAATCTAACATCTTTTGTAGTAACATTTTTTTGATACAGCCCATAATAGAGGGTGTCCCATTTTAATCTTACAGCTGAATTATCTTGAAAAATTCTGCTCCGATAAAAAATTGAGTGGGATGAAACTTTTAGGGTTCAGAAGGGGACGTTCAAAAAAATTTTTTGTTTTGGTCCAGATGTTATGATGCGATGAGAATGAGAATTTTTGAAAAAAATATATAACTCTTGCCAGGCGATTGTCATGAAAATGTCGAAACTAGATCTGATTTGGCGTGAGTCAATCTATTTTGGTATATGCCAATTATAGTGCCGACTCCCTCATTTTCTAATTTAAAAAAAAAAAGATAATTTTTTATTGCGTCCATTTTGCCCCAGGACCCCTCCCCAAAGTATATATAGTTCATTATAATCTCAACGTTGGCAAAGGGATTGTTTTGAGTTACAAGAGCAAAAAATTGGAGGCATCAGAATCTAAATCTGTATCTTTTTGCAGGATTTCTCAATTACGTGCCTAATTTTTTTACACAAGAATTGTAATTGGGTATAGAAAGTTTACATCGAATTACAATAGTCTAAAAAGTGAGAAATTTGAAATGAAAAAAATAAACTTTCTAACTTTTATAATATCAAGTTTTTCCAGCCATTTATTTAACAAATCACCAAACGTCAAGAATAGTTAAAATCATGGGAATTTGCGAAGAATCGCCTCAAGGGTTGCAAATGCCAACTGTCTTAATTTTGCAGCCAATCGATCCAAAATATGAAAAATTAAAAATTTAAAATTAGAAAAGATTTAAACTTCCATTACATGGAAATAAAAATTGGAAAAGACTATTTGGTGCCGAAAAAAGTGCAAACTTTAATTTGCACAATTCTTCGTATGGCCAAATCTAATTTCAAAAAAATATAAATATTGCCAGTGAACATGTGAAAGTTGTTTACGTCCGAATTTGGTCACCCCTGGTCGATACTTTTTTTTAAAGGGTGGAAAAGCAAGGAACAAAAAACCTGTTCGTGGTTATTTTTTTTTTTTTTTATTCCGCGTTTGAGACACGTACTTTGGATGCAAAATCACCGTTGCGCACCACTTTCCGTAACCGCAAAATCGGCAAACCCACCCTTGCCCTCGTTTCCCCGGTGGCTGATTGGAAACGCTTTATTTACGCTTCGGTGGACAGAAGGGGTGCTACTCTGAGTTTCACCACCTCACAGCTAAACTTCATATCCCATCCCTTGATTCTCTCTTTCTCTCTCTCTCTACCCCGGAACTCTTCCAGGTCTCTTTGAAGTTTCGCGATAACGCCTCAACCCATTTGCCACGACTTCATATATATTATATATATTAGGGTGACAGTTATTTGAGCTTTGGCGAAAAAAGTTCGACGCCACCCCAAAAACATAATCAAGATGTATAAAAAAAAATCTGTGTAAAGTTTGGAGGTGCTCGGAAAATGGGAACATGCGCCACCGAGCGATTGAAATTTTAAATGTAAAATACATGTATTCATCCCACGCATCGATGATTTTTTTTTCCGACGAGAACATTAATGAGAAAAATTTGGAACTTGGTACATTTATTGTGCATAGTATGGTGTACAAAACAAAATTTTTTCAATTTTTTTCGTTCATAATTTTGTTAATGACAAGCTCTGTAGAGATGCCCAAAAAACATTTAAAATTTCAATCGCCCGGTTGCACGTTTTCCAATTTTCCGAGCGCCTCCAAACTTTACACAGATTTTTTGTTGATACCTCTTGATTATGTTTTTGGGGTGACACCGAACTTATTTCGCCAAACCCTAAATAACTGTCACCCTAATATATATATATATATATATATATATATATATATATATATATATAGAGGGAGAGGTAGAGGAGCTGTTTGTCAATGTGAGGGTTCATTTCGACGCTGGTGGAACCCTCGAATTGTTTGTTTTTTCCATTTTTTTCAAAGCCATCCAGAGTCTTTGCTCTTCTGGCCTCGTTCAAAAATGCCCCTCGGGACACCCTCTTGTTTTATGAAGCATATGTATGATAAATTGTGAAAAATGTGGGAATGACAAACGCACAGGATACAACGATTTGGGAATGGTGAATTTTTTGTCACTTCTGACTCCATTGTTTTTTGCATCCCCTTCTTTGGATTCTTGGGGTTGTTTCGTCGGAAATCTTGTTTTGGCAAAGTTTTTGCGAAAACAAGAGTCGAGAAGTATTTAATGAAGAAAAAAAATTCAAGATTGAGTGAGAGAAACTGAGTTGAGAAATTAATTTAGGGAGGTTGATAATTTATCATCCCCTAAAACAGAACGGTTCATAATTTTTAGATTATTTGTTTTTCGGGGTATTATTTGAGGATTTCAATTTCAATATTTTAAAATTGATTTTGGCTCAAAAAAACCGAGATGAAAAGCATTTAAAATCTCCATGATACATTTTACAACCCTTGTTTATCGTCGTTCCGTAATTTTCATAATTTTCCGAGTGACGAAATTCCACGAGGCTAATTTCGATTTCCGGATGATGAAAAAATGTAACGCCGAGAAGGAAAGTATTCACGCTTGGCTTTTAGAAAAGCCTTAGGGCGATAATTTCACGAGTTTTGCATGGGAATGCGAAAAAGTCGCAGTTTCGCTGACAACGAGCTTTTCCATGCCAATATCTCTCCTCTCGCCCCTTCCCCCAACCTTTTTTTAACAACCGTCTCAGAATAGCTATGTATCATTGTCACCTTTTTTTTTGTTTTTTAATTTTTTTTTTCAACTCACCCCTATCCGTCGTTAGCAGGATCTTCCCTTGGAGCTCATCGCTCGTCGGATCTCCCCAACTCTTCTGGAACCTGAAAATAATAATGACAAAAAGGAATAATTTAATATCTACTTATATTTTGTAATGGAGAATAATAATCGTGTGAATTAAAAATTTTCCTGGGACTTTCTCATAACTTTTTACTCCATTTTGAAACCTCCCTCATGAGAGTTTGTAAATTCTGTCATATAAAATTATGGACGATGAAAAAAGGAGGCTCTGGAAAATTAAAAGCTATAAATTAGCAAATTAAAGAGTTTATAGAATAAAAAGTAGGAAGGGTGGAACTCAGGCAAGCATTATTCATAATCTTACAAAATTTTATTCTTCTTATTCTTGAAACCAATCTCAATAATAATACAAATGATTTTGTAAAATCTCTATTTTTTAGCACTGATTTGGATAGTGAAAACAATGAAAAAAGGGAATAATTCAATAGTATTTTATATTTTGTAATGGAGAATAATAATTGTGTAAATTAAAAATTTTCCCACAGCTTTCTCATTTCTTTCTTCTTCGTTTTAAAGCCTCGCTCATGAGAGTTTGTAAATTCTGTCATAGAAACTAATAGGCAATGAAAAAGGAGGCTCTTAAAAATGAGAACCTAGAAATTAGCAAATCAAAGAGTTTTTATAGAATAAAAAGTAGGAAGGGAAGCATTATTCATAGCCCTACAAAATCTTATTCTTCTTCTTATTCTAGGAACCAATCTCGATAATAATACAATTGATTCTGTAAAAACCCTTTTTTTTATCACTGATTTGAAAAGGGCTGTAGTTACTCGAAATTGTTGTTCATTAGCGAGGGCGAAGAGGGTTGAAAAGGAAGATGAGGGAAAGAGCAAACACAGGGATGATAATAACCGTGGATCTTTACTGCACATTGCCGCAGTTTCATATTTCAAATCCGCGAATGTTGCAAAAGGTGGCTGCGGCAACGACCACAAAGCTCTGAATTCCACGGTCTGAATCGCTAAAGACGCGTTGAAAGGAGAAAAACGAAAAAACGAAGGATCATGGTGAGAAGCAAGAGGCAAAACTGTGCCGCAGCAAAATCGTTACGCGGTTCGCTAAACGACTAAACTTCGTCTCGCCTTTTTCCTCTCTCGTTTCACGACTTTTTATTTTTCCACGTGTGTCTTTCGGGGTTTTCCTTTGCCCGTCGAACGAAAGATGAAAGCGAAGAAGTATCGGCAAAAGAGACGAAAAAGAGGGTGAAAAAAGTCACGAGAGCGTGTGAAAAATTTCGCCCGGAATTCTCTGTTCACAAACCTTATGGCGAAAATCCCCTTGACAATTTTTTTCTTTTTGGCGTATAATGAGCATGAGTCAAGCCAAAGTTATTAAGCTTGAGTTGTTAGAGGTGAGTTACTAAGCTCAAAGAGTGGATTCTTTGCATAACGATTTCAAATCTCGTCTTTTAGCTCGGAATTTAAAAAAAAATCTCCATTTTTCAAAACATTGTGGGAGTTACATTCAATGTAAAGTGCATGAACTATTAATATGTCTCCAAGAGAAAACTGCATAAAATAATATCCGTTGATTTATTGGCAGAAAATGGATTATTTTTCGTTAAAATCATTTTTTTAAACATTCAGTAGAAACTGTTTAATCAGTATTCACTTTAATTCGCATTAATTCCTTCTTTAAATCCGTATCAACATATTTTCAAAATCATATTACTCGATTCACTTCCACCGCAAAAACTGGGTTAATCGAAAAAAAAAAAAAGAAAAAAGTGACCAAAGTTTTTCTCCATTTTCAATGTTTCCAATAACGATTATTTTTCCATGTAAAAACCTTCGCTCATAAATGAACGAATAACGGAAGAGGTTGAGACGGAGAAAGAGTGAGAAAAGTTATTTTCATCCCTCTCGAAAATTCGCCTCCGTTTCTCTGTAAATTTTGTTGCTCACTGCTAATTGCAAGGAAACCGAGTGGAACAAAACAGCGACATAATGGCAAAGAGAATGTGGAGGAGAGAGAAAATACAAAAATGAAAAGAGAGAGAACTTCCTGACTAAAAAAGTTGCGTCAGGCTGAGATTAGGGGTGGATTCTCTCTCTCTCTCTCTCTCTCTCTCTCTCTCTCTCTCTCTCTCTCTCTCTCTCTCTCTCTCTCTCTCTCTCTCTCTCACACACACACACTTTCAACTCCACGATTAATACCATTTTCCATGAGCACCGGCTGGTAATTGTCCAGTATGTAACATGAGATTCTGTGCCGAGTACACTTGCTCTATTTACTTACACTTATTGCAAGCATGGTTATACACGCAGCATAAAATCTACTTCAGAATATGTTTTCATCCCTCCCGCTTGTCGAGTCAGCGCTAATTAACTGAAAGTTCGTTCGGACTCTCGACCCAGCTGTGGAAAATGGCAAAGTGTCCCCTTTGTTTCGCAGTCGGAGAGGATGATGAAGAGAGAGAGAGAGAGAGGGAGGGAGAGCATTGAAAAAAAAATAGTACGAATCGCAACTACCAAAAAGACCCCCAAAAATCATTTTAGCTTCGGAACGAGCTCGAGCTTGGTCATAGAGCTTCCTTCAAACCTCTATAATGCATGTGCTCGGGTTTCTATTACGTGTGTATACCATTTTGTTAAAAAAAAAATATAATTAAAAAAACATCTGTAGAGAGTCAAAAAACGGACGGGGTGAGTTTGGGAATTAAATATGGAACGCCATAATATTCCTGAAAATTCTATCGATTTCGAAGAGAGATGCTTTTATTTTTATTTATTTTTATTATATTTTATTTATTTTAATTTAGTTATTTTTTTATATTATTATTGCTTCCTCATAAAGGACGCTTTGTTTTCGTGAAATTTTTTTTTTCGCGATTTTTATGCCAATATGTTCAAAATGTCCTAAAACATCGAGAAATCATATTTAGAAAAAATGTCCGGATGGATGTGTGTGTGTGTGTGTGTGTGTGTGTGTGTGTGTGTGTGTGTGTGTGTGTGTATCCTGAGTTTCAGATGTAAATAATTAATAACTCGAAAACGCTTCGAGATATCGAGCTAAAATTTGGCACACTTGTCGAGCACAAATTGCTCTTCATTATGAAAAAAATTTTGTTTTAATTATAACGGGTGTTACGATTTTACCGACTTTTTTCGTTTTTGCAAGAACGGCGTAAACGCTCTAACCTCTGCAATTTTCATGATATTGCACTCAAACTTTGTACAGAATTAGTATAGCTATTGAGGTTGTTTGGTATTGAATTTGGCGAAAATCTATCGAGGGATTAAAATTTTATGGAATTTTTTGAAATTTTTTGAAAAATAGCCCAAACGCTCTAACTTGTGCAATTTTTAAGATATTGTACTGAAACTTTGCACAGAGCTAATATAGCTATCGAGGTTGTTCGCTATTAAATTTGGCAAAATTCCATCGAGGGATTAAAATTTTCTGAAATTTTGAATTTTTTGAAAAATAGCGTAAACGCTCTGACTTGCGCAATTTTCAAGATATTGCACTGAAACTTTACACAGAGCTAATATAGCTATCGGGGATGTTCGTTATTAAATTTGGCGAAAATCGATTGAATGCTTAAATTTTTATCAAATTTTTAATTTTTATAAAAGAAGCATGAACGCTATAACTTTTGAATTTTTTTTAGATATTGCAATGAAATTTAGTCAAGAGCCAGTATAGCTATCAATGTTATTCGCTATCAAATTTGGCGAAAATCGATCGAATTTGCACATTGATTACTAATATTTTTCAACAGTTAACAAAGCTTCCTTTATGAGCAAGCCAAATTTGATCGCCATACTGTGTGTTAAAGGTAGCTATGTGAACTATGGATAAAGATGAGGAAGCAATGTGCAAATTTTTTTTATTTTTTTAATTCGTGAGAATAATTTTTTTTCGTTCTCTGTGGTATTTCTCCCTTAAAGGTAAGCTTAGGGGGATTTTTTATTTATTTACACAAAATAATAATAAAAACTTTTAAATAATTTTAAAGATTAATTGGATGCAAAGTTTGGTCAATAAATGATCTTTCAAAGAAGAAAAATAATGAAATAGAATTTTTGTGATTTTTTTAATTATAAGAAATGAACCAGAATTAAATTAGTTTTTTTTTCACAAGAATAAATTTGTCAATTTTAAAGGATATTGCATTATAATATTTTTGAATTAACGAAATATCTTCCTTCCCTTTTAAATTTAATTTTTTAATTGGCAAAATCTCACGAATCTTGTTTGACGAGAAAAATGATTTGCTTCAAATGAATTTGTTCAAAATAAACAAAACTAAATGAAAATATTGTCCTACTTGTCTATCCATTTGGTCGATATTAAAATAAATCGTAAAAAAGTATTGGAACGAGATAAATTTATATTTTCGGGTGTGTTGCACTTTACCAATTTCTTTTTTTCTCGTGCTTGGTATCTGCATACTTTGGTCTGAGGTCGAGCACGCGAGATACGTCAAAATGCATCGCGATTTAATATTGCAGAATCACGCAAGATTTCGTACTCCCAGACTTCCTCATTTCCGGAAATCGATTTTTCGTTTCCGTTTTTTTTAAATGAATTCAACTTTCGGCTCTATCAGCCTCACGATATATATTCTCGTGTCATTCACGAGGATAAATTTGTTTCGCGAAAAAGGAGAGAATTCGCGAAATTAGTTGAAAGTATCGAAAAG
This sequence comes from Alloplasta piceator, assembly GCA_946863875.1. NCBI lineage: Eukaryota > Metazoa > Arthropoda > Insecta > Hymenoptera > Ichneumonidae > Alloplasta > Alloplasta piceator. The sequence goes on from OX333074.1 coordinate 3,416,949, forward strand.
TGTAAAAAGTTGAATAACTAGATGGAAAAAGTTAAATAGCTTTTTGAGGGAAAATATGTGTTCAGTGTGAGGTACTAAAATCTTTATATTAAATCTGATATATCATAAAATATAATTTATATTATATTATTGATATATTATTATATGTCAATGTATATTAATAAGACAATATCAAGAAAAATAAAAATTGAGAAAAATAAGGACTTTAAAGCCACAGAGAAAATAAATCGTATACTAAAATATACTTACATATACTAAAAAATGCCAGAAATGACAATTATTTTGATTCGATTGCAATTTTACAAGCCTCCAGGTCTCAAATCCTGCGATTCCTTCCTTACCGACTGTAGGGCAACTGTGTGTTCATTGTGGCAGGCTCCAACGTCGGTAAGTTACCGGCCGGAGACTTGTAATCAGTTTTATGATGGTAGAGATGTATTTCTCGTGGAGAAATAAATGGTAGACCTGAAAATGTGCCCACAAAACTAGTTAAACGTATCGAAACGTTCGAAAAGATAAATTGCCAGATGGAGATGAAAAAAAATTGAATAAAATAAATGAGAATAAATTCGTTCGAAAAGTTCGATAAATTTGTCGCATTGCCGTTCTCAAGGCCGCAAGTTCGATGTCCCCACGAGCCGGGGCGAGAGGTAAAAAAAAGTCCACGACGAGAATACACGTAGCGCCCTTAATACTTTTCTTACAGCTCCTCAATGTCTCCCGGTGGGAAGAGGAAAAAAAAGAGAAACCCTCAAATGCCCTCTGGATAGAGCAACTTTCGAAAACTAACCGAGCTTGAATTATTCCTTTTCTTCGATTTTTCCGCATTGCATTATTCGTTTAACAAGTTTTTTTTTCTCACAAATGAACTCCACAAAATTTTCATAAATTTCTTTAAATTTTAGTATCCAGGTCGACGATGCTGCTGTTATCGAAGTTCAGGTCGACTTCGTCTAGATTTTTAATGTCCGGATCGATGCCTCTATGGTTTTCTTTTCACAGGCTTCAAACCTTGAAACGACGAAAAAAACTTTTTCGTAGAATGAAATGGAATAGAATTTTCGATTCAAAACACAGGCTTCAAATTTTGAAATGAAAAAAAACTTTCTCGTAGAATGGAATGGAATGGATTGAAATAGAATGGAATTTCCGATTCAAAACACACGCTTTAAACCTTGAAACGACGAAAAGACTTTATCGTGAAATGGAATGGTATAGAATGGAATTTTCGATCCAATTAAACCCAGGCTTCAACCTTGAAACGACGAAAAAAACTTTTTCGTGGAACGGAATGGAATAGAATTTTCGATTCAAAACACAGGTTTCACATTTTCAAATGACAGAAAAAAACTTTTTCGTGGAATGGAATGGAATGGATTGGAATAGAATGGAATTTTTGATTCAAACCTTGAAACGACGAAAAAAAACTTTTTCGTGGAATGGAATGGATTGGAATGGAATTTGCGATTCGAAACACAGGCTTCAAACCTTGGAACGACGAAAAAAAACTTTTTCGTGGAAAGGAATGGAATGGAATTTCCGTTTTAAAACACAGGCTTCAAACCTTGAAACCTTAAACAACTGACACTGTTTTTACCTCGAAATTATGAATTTATGGATAAAAAAAATTGTTTAGCTAAGAACAGACGAAATTCGAAATGTTTCGACGAGTTCTCGAGCGCGTTCTCTTCCTCACGCACAACTGACACTGTTGTTACCTGGAAACTATGAATTTATCGATAAAAAAAATTGCTTAGCTAAGAACAGACGAAATTCTAAATATTCGACGAGTTCTCCAACGTGTTCTCTTCCTCATGTACAACTGACATTGTTTTTACCTAAAAATTATGAATTTATTGATTTAAAAAAATTCATAGTTTCCAGGTAAAAACTATGTCAGCTGTACATGAAGAAGAGAAACATGCTGAAGGACCCATCGAAATATTTAAAATTTCGTCTGTTCTTAGCTACACAATTTTTTTTAATCGATAAACTCATAATTTCCAGGTAAAAACTGTGTCAGTTGTACACGAGGAAGAGAACACGCTGAAGAACTCATTGAGATATTTAGAATTTCGTCTGTTCTTAGCTTCAAGTACGACCGAAAAATTCCGGTCGACAAATCCGCTAGGGTTCGAGGCGCGCATTTTTTCTCGGGTATGAATTTGAAAGTTGCCACTCGGGGATTTTTAAAGTCGCACATTACATATCCGAGCTTAACATTTAGAAATATGTATTTCAATCCGGTCCCTAGTATTATTATAAATTTAATTAAATCTTACGATTAATAAATTTTTAGAAAATAAAAAAAATTGAAAAAAATCAATAAAAAAAGAAAATGAAGAATTTCCGATTGCAGGAAACTTTGCAATGTGTACACATCTCCCTTAATTATTATTAATATTATTATTTTTCTTGTTGTTGTTGTTGTTGTTGTTGTTGTTAATTTTCAAACTTTCTTCATGAGGAAACCAAAATTAAACATATTTAGAATGTTTTTATTATTATTTATTATTATTTTAGAATATTTTCCGATGAAACCAACGATGCAGAAATAAATCAGGAATCCGTGTCAAACTGTCAATATTTGCGTGTATTTTTTTTCAATCTCAATCATTAAAGTATCAATTTTTTGTCAGAAAAGTGCCACAAAAACCTCAAATCTCGATGGCAGGAAAAAGTGTCTCAAGAGGGGCAAAAAAAGAAAAGCGCAGCAGAGAGTGAATGAAATTGCGGAGAAAAACCGTGAGTTGCGCGAAAAAGGAAGTTTAAATAAAACAACCTGTTACCGCGGTTGCCAGTGAAGGAGGAAAAGGAAAACGGGAAAATGTCGAGAAAAAGGAAAATTTTCTACACGCGTATGGGAAATAAAAGAGGTAAATAAATAAAAGTAGAGTGGAGAGAAAAATGGGGGACGGAGAGAGGGGGTAGGAAAGAAAGACAGGACGACGTGAGCACAATGGAAAACGTATTAACTGCAACAACAGAGCGAAAGACGTAGCTGCCATTATGGCAACGAAAATCAAAAAAAAAAAATCAAGAATCCTCGAAGTATACAACAGCGAGGAGCGATGGTGGAAAATCGCGAGAAAGGAAAAACCCTTCTCGCGGATTAAAAGGAAAAAAAGGGCTTTCGTGACTCTGATTTTTTTTTCTTCTTCTTCTCTACATACGTATACCTTTTTTTGCCTCCATCTGGAGAACGGGGGTTGGAGGGCGCCTTAAGTGATCGTCGTTGTTCCAACAATAAAGAACCACCCCTTTCTTCACATGCAGCATGAATAGAGGATTAAAAAAAAAAAATTATGAATAGGAAAGAAAATACGAAACATTTTATCACGAGAAAATGATAGAAAGTAAAAATAAAATTCGCGATAAGCGATTTTTCTCGAAAAAAAATGTTGGGAAAATTGCTGATTTGAAAAAAAAAATGTTAATCATAAGATAAATTTTAGAGTAAAATTTATTGTATTTTCTATTTTCTTATTTTCCTGTTTTCGGAAAATAAGATGAGATGGAAAATACGATATGGCATTCTGTTTCTTGAATTTGGAGAGTAAATTCTTCGAGAACTTTTCGCTTTTTTCTCGGAAGAATAATGTTGGGAAAATTTCTAATTTGATAAAAAAATTGTCAATGATAAAATAAATTTTAGAGTCAAAATTATTGTGTTTTTCTATTTTGATATTTTCTTATTTTCGGAAAATAAGATGACATGGAAAATAAAATATGGCATTCTGTTCCTTGAATTTCGAGAGAGAAAATTTTCTGAGGATCCTACTTTTCGCTTTTTTATCGCAGTTACTATTCATTTCAGTACTTGAAATATAAAACCCTATCTATAACCCTCTTCCAGAGTGATAATTTGATAATTTTTTTTTTTCTTTCTTTCTTCCTTTCTTTTTTTTTTTACAAATTTTGCCCGCGTTTTTACCGCATAACCATTATCACCTCGTGAAGAAAATACTGTCGACCTTTATATCGTCGTCTTTATCGTGATAAAAGATGGAGTAACGATTCGTGATAAATTTACATTAATTACTGACGCAAATATGTATTAATAAAGAATTTTCATGCAAATTTTGATTTTGTGGGAAAACTATTGGTAGATTAGTATTCAGGGGGACGAATTACATCGATATAAGGTTTGAAAAAAATAAATCTATAAAATGTTTTTTTTTGTATTTTGTCCAAAATTGAATCTGTTCATTAAAATGACCGTAATTTATTTTCTAGATGAAATTTAGAGTTCGTTCGGGGCTCATTCCCTTTGTAATAGTTCAAGCTTCAAAATGGCGCTCAGTTCATCTGAATCCGACCATACGATTTTTGGCAGATTTTCAAAGTTTGACCACCGATTTTTGCAAATTTTTTAAGGCCCCTTTTCATTTTTTTCGGCGATTTTCAAAGTGCATTTCTACAAAAATTAAGTGGTCGGAATGAAGTTCAGTGACAGCCTTTAAGTAAGAAAAATAAATTTTGGAATTGGTCAAGCCAAAGTTATGATCAGGCTATTATGAGGTTTTTGACAAGTCGCCCAAAAATGAGCAAACAAAAAATTTCATTATCGCTTCCAAACGTTCTTTCGATGGGAAATTCACCGCTGATTGCAAATCACGCAGAGTTTTTGTCGACAAAAATTTGTTCATGAGAAAAAGCGAGAAAAAACTTTAATTTTTTTTAAAATTATTTATACAAAAGTCTCACTCTCGCGGGCGCTCCTTCTCTCCCCAAAATTGTGAATAAATTCATAATTCTTCGTCATTCTTTATCCATTAATAATAATTATTCACTCCCAATAAAATAACCTGTTTTTCAATAAATTTTCAATATTTTTCGATTTAGCATTTTTCAATCAATCTTTTTCCTCGATTGATTTTAAATAATTATAGTTAAGTTTAATTAGTTTCTAATCATTTATTATAATCAAAGTGATACATTTTTTAAAATAATTTCTAATATTATTCGTTTTTTTATTTTAAATTAATCTTTGGTAATTTATTTTCTAATCGTTATTTTTAAACGTTTTTTGGGTTGTTTTTATACATCAGAATAAATCATGTTTTTCGAGACTTTTTTTTATCGATTCAGTCGTAAAACTTGAAAATTTTGATAAATAGGAGCGATTTTCATTTTGTTTCGGGCGTAAGGGCGAATTTTTGCAATTTTTCTACACTTTAACAAAAAGTGGAGCAAAATTCGCGGTATATTTCGTATATGGGGCATTCGATACCAAGTCGACCTGAGTGTGACCCTCAACCTCGCTGATTTCGTTGACGATTTTTTATATAATTCTTCCAACTCAAAATAGCATTCAGAATTTTTTTCAGATTTTTAAAACCAAATTTGAGTACGTTATGATTTTTTGAACATTTCTTTCGAAAACCTCGAGGGTCGTAATTTAAAAATCTGAAAAAATTCTCCAAAATGCGGTGTCAAAAATGAAAATTTTTTACCAAAAATTCATGATGTCCAGGATTTTCCTTTCACCTCGATTTTAGAGTTTTATGAAGAAAACGTAAAAAAAAAAAAAAATAGATGCAGAAATTGATCTACCCTGAAAAGTGGCTTGAATATTTTTATCGTTAAACTCAATTTCCAAAAATAGTTGGTTAATTTCTGCACCATTTTTTTTTACGTTTTCTTCATAAAAACCTAAAATCGAGGTGGAAGCGAGTCTTGACATCATGAATTTTGGGTCAAAAATTTGCATTTTCGACACCGGATTTTTGAGAATTTTTTCAGATTTTTAAATTGCGGCCTTCGAGGTTTTCGAAAAAAAATTTTCAAAAAATCATAACGTATTCAAATTTGGTTTTAAAAATCTGAAGAAAATTCTGCATGCTATTTTGAGTTGGAAGAATCATATAAAAAATCGTAAACGAAATCAGCGAGGTTGAGGGTCACACTCAGATCGACTTGGTATGAAATGTCCCATATGTTAAAGCATGGTAAGGGAAAACCTGGGGAGGAAAAATGGGCAAACTATCGCGAGCAAGATGCTTACCGAGGCGGTCCGAGTTTTAAGTGCCTACTCGTCAGCGTTTAACAAGGCAAAGGAAGGAATACTGAACACTGAAATTGCGATACCCCCGACATTATCAAGTTTCCATCTGACGACATCCTCTTGCGTATCTCGAGCAAATAGCGATTCTAATGAAGACCGAGTCTGCTTCAAACTATTATTGACATTCTCCCCCCCCCCCCCCTCGCAACTCTTAGCATTGCTCCGTCCGACATTTTGCTAATGACTCGTAACATTGATTGCGCATTTGAAAAAAAAACATCAGTTCACACGATAATTTAGTTATTAATATTTTTTAAATGCCAATAAAAATTCTGCCATTGAATCCACCATAAATTGCAGTTTTTACTTAAAAGTAGTTGACCATAAAAAAAATTCCAACCCTACAAACGAACCAAAAATTGAAGAAAAAAAATCATTACTGACAGATTTTTTGGAATCAGGACAAAAACAAAAAGTACAAAAGGTGTTATAACGGTGAAAAAAAATCCCACCCCCACAAAAAAGCCAAGAATTAAAAAAAAAAAATTAATGACAGATTCTTTGGCATTGGGACAAAAATAAAACGTAAAAAAGTGTTGTATCAGGTAAAAAAAATCCACCCCCACAATAAAGCAAAAAATTGAAGAAAAATCATTACAGACAGATTCTTTGGAATTGGGACAACAATAAAACGAACAAAAGACGATGGAACAGGTAAAAAAAATCCACCCCCCACAAAAAAAGCCAAAAATTGAAGAAACATCATTACTGACAGATTCTTTGGAATTGGGACAAAAATAAAACGTAAAACAGATGTAACAGATAAGAAAAATCCCCCCCCACAAAAAAGCCAAAAATGTAAAAAAAAATCATTCCTGACAGATTCTTTGGAATTGGGACAAAAATAAAACGTAAGAAAGATGTTGTGACAGATAAAAAAAAATCCACCCCCACAAAAAAGCCAAAAATGTAAGGAAAATCATTACTGACAGATTGTTTGGAATCCGAACAAGAACAAACAGTACAAAAGGTGTTAACGGATAAAAAAATCCACCCCCACAAAATAAAATCTAAAAATTGAAGAAAAATCATTACCGACAGATTCTTTGGAATCAGGGCAAAAAAAAGTACAAAAGTTGTTATAACGGATTTTAAAAAATCCACCCCCACAAAAAAATCCAAAAATGTAAGAAAAGTAATTACTGACAGATGCTTTGAAATTAGGACAAAAATAAAACGTAAAGAAGATGTGTAACAGGTAAAAAAAAATTGACCACCACAAAAGAGCCAAAAATTCAAGAAAACTCATTACCGACAGATTCTTTAGAATTGGAACAAAAACAAAAAGTACAAAAGGTGTTATAACGGTGAAAAAAAATCCCACCCCCACAACAAAACCAAAAATGAGAAAAAAATAGTTACTGACAGATTTTTTGGAATCAGGACAAAAATAAAACGTAAAAAAGGTGTTATAAGGGGTAAAAAAAATCTACCCCCACAAAAAAAACCAAAAATTGAAGAAAAATCATTACAGATTCCTTAGAATCAGAACAAAAACTACAAAAGGTTTTATAACGGTGAAAAAAAAATCCCACCCCCACAAATAAGCTAAAAATTGAAGACAAATTATTACTGACAGATTCTTTGGAATCAGGACAAAAATAAGGACAAAAGGTGTTATAACGGATTTTAAAAAATCCAACCCCACAACAAAATCAAAAAATTGAAGAAAAATCATTACTCACAGATGCTTTGAAATTAGGACAAAAATAAAACGTAAAAATGGTGTTATAACGGATGGAAAAGGTCATTGCAAATATTCCAGTGTCCTACTCGAAGAGTTATCCGTCGTTCAGGCTTTTTCACCCCCTCCGAGATATATGAGAGCTCTTGGAGAATCCGTCGAATCCATCCGTGTCATTCTGTCCGTTATAGTAATGGCGAGTGAAGGGGATTTTAACACACGCGAGGATCTGGGGGTGGAATTTTACGACCGCGAGAAAACCGACTCTTTTTCAACCGGAAGCTGGAGAATGAGAAAGAGAGAGAGGGGGGGGGGGGAGGGGGAGAGAGAGAAAGAGGGGGAGAGAGAGAGAGGGAGAGAGAGAGAGAGAGAAAGAGGAGTGAGAGAGAGAGAGAGAGAGAGAGAGAGAGAGAGAGAGAGAGAGAGAGAGAGAGAGAGAGAGAGAGAGAGAGGAGAGAGAGAGAGAGAGATGGATACATTCGTTCTGATGGATTTTCGTGCAGAATCCCGCAGCATCATTTCGCTGCAGCCTGTCTCAAACTTTACGAGGTGACGAAGACTTTTTCCTAATGCAGATGGAGAAATGGCCCAGACATGAGGGCAAGTATTACGCGATTTCGATCAAATTCAACGCGTCATCTCTCCCTCTTTCTCTCTCTCCGTCTATTTCTCTCCCTCTCGAGTTCGAGAGAGCTTTTATCCAGAAGCTTTTACCCACCGCTGGGTATAACGATTTTATTCTTGGTTATTCATTCAGCGGTATTTCGAACCGTCACTGCATCCCATTTCCCTTTTCGTAGATCCCAAAAAGCCTCTCTATATTCCCAAGGGACGTTGATATTTTTCCACCAACATTGACAGAATAAAAGAACATACGGATATAAATTTTGTCATAAAAAAATGGGATCAGAAAACTCGGATTTGGGTCAAAATTCAGAGGACTGGGTCCAAGGACTGAATAGTGCCGGATCATTTTCTCTCATCCCTTATTTGCAAATATCGACCCTCAAAAATGATTATTAATCAGGGAGAGGCAAACTTCATCCCTTATATTAGAGGGTGGAGATACAAATGTTAACTGAACCTCAAAACCTTTCCAACACATTTTCCTCTCGGATCTCTTGATTTCCATTCAAATAATTGCATCTCAGCAAAATCGATTTTCCCACATAAACGATGATTCTTCCCTCATGGTCCATTTATTCTTGAATTATTCGAGCGGATATTCACCGAGATGAAATCCAAACACTCGCGTCGTTATTTCCGAAAATTCTCTCCCTCTAGAGAAGCAAGTCCTTTACTCGGCGTCTGACGCTTTACTTCCTCGTCATCGTCCAACGAAATCTCCTTGCTTTCCTCGCCTGAAAAGTCTTCGTGACCCAGAGCAATGCTACTTGATCCTCCGTCCTTCCCTTCGCCTTTACTTATTTCTGTATATCGTCACCGAAGCTCTTTGGATCGAAGCAAGAGTGCATACTCGTGTTTACATTCAACCCTAAATCCACGATCCAACTTTTCATATATGAGGCATTCCACGTCAAGTCGGCCACCCCATTTTTTGAAATCGCCAAAAATCGCATCCAAATTTTTAGAAAGTAGTTCCAACTGTCAAGAAAATTCGTGATTTTTTTCAGATTCTAATATTACATATTTTAGCCGGAAAAAAATACAAAAAAATTTTTTGTTCCATTTCGCAACTCGAAAATTATTCATCGTACGAAAAAAAAAGTACAACATGAAATTTAAGATTTTCAACGTGCTTTTCAAGTAATAATGCAAGCAAATAATGTTTTGATATTTTTTTTTCCTCAGAATTGACATCTTCAATTCGTCTGTAGTTTTAACAGTTTTTTACTTGATCTATTTACAGACTATAAAAAAATTAGCGTAGTGGAGAATCCATGATTTCAAATGCATTTTTATTGATACACAGAGTGATTTAACGAAATAGTGTAGATACTGATATTTCATCATTATTAATCGTAGACAGGGAAAAATAATAAAATAATCTAGTTTTGATACTGCGAAGACGATTCCACGAACAAAGCAGTATCATTGCTTCATTCCCAAAAATCATGCCCAAATCGAACTAAAAAAGTCCTCATTGGCCATTGAGACGTCGGTGTATCCAAAGAGGGTAAATTAATTCTTTTTTACAATCGAGACGTGAGTAGCCTTTGACTCTAATTTGAATAGACTTTATCGGTGGATATGGGTCCATTGATAAAGTTTATTAAAATGTGCAAAAAGATATTTTAAAAAAATAATAATGAAAACTGTTAAAAAAATTGAAAAAGTACAAAAATGAACAAAAATGCGGGCTTTAGAAAATATCTATAGTCTCAACCCTGTTAATGCACAGAGAAATTTTTGTATTCATTTGGGATGAAAAACGCATGGGAAAGAATGGATTCTCCACTAAGTCAATTTTTTCATAGTCTGTAAATATATCAAGTAAAAAACTGTTAAAATTACAGACAAATCGAAGATGTCAATTCTGAGAAAAAAAAATCAAAAGATCATTTGCTCCGAAAATGGTACATACATAGAGCTTTTGGAGGAGTTCGTAAAAAATTTCAGTGAAAAGTATTGAAAATCCTAAATTTCATGTAGTACTTTTTTTTCGCGGAGAATAATTTGCGAGTTACGAAATGGAACAAGAAATTTTTTTTTCCGGCTAATATATGTAATATAAAAATCTGAAAAAAATCACGATTTTTCTTGACAGTTAGAACTACTCTATAAAATGTTGTATGCAATTTTTGGTGATTTCAAAAAATGGGGGGCCGACTTGACGTGGAATGCCTCACATATATACGGAGTGTCCCACTTAAAATGGGACACCAAAATGGTGGACTCAATTTTCCCAGAGTAAATCGAAAAACTCAGAGACGCATATTAAGTCGTTTTAAAGAAAGAGTTCAATTATCAAATTACTTTTAAATAGTCACATCGGCTGAATATTTTGAAAATGGGGGCAAACCGAAATGTTTTAAAAAATTTGAAAAATCAGTTTTGAGCCAAACATAAAGGTGTGATGTATCAAAACAAAGGGCTCAATTAGCCTTACAAATTCTGCTTACAATTTTTTATTTATTTTTATTATAGCCAAAAATGTTGACCAGCGGGGCAAATCGCGGAATCTACCTTTCCGCCGTGCTGCTATAAAAAAAATTTGACCTTGATATCACCTTGAAAACGTCCATTCATTAAAAAGCAAGAAAGCTTCATTTTCCTGATGCCCAGTTTTCTTAAATCTTCTTATTGGGTAAAAAATCATACTTTTTGGAAATCCACGTATGATCGATCGACAATTATCAAACGATACCCTAAAATGCACGCTCTTCGCGGAAGATTGTGAAGTTTGGCTCGTTTAGTTTGCGAGAGAAATAAGAAAAGAGAAGTTGGCACGGCAAACGTGGAAATGGAACAGCCAGAGAGGATTTTTCATAGCGTTAAACGGAGTGAAAAGTTTACTCGCTGACCCAGCCCGGCATTAACGTCAGTGGCGCGTCAGGTTAAAAGTTAACGGCGAAGTTATATTACAGAACACAGAAAACTCGTTATACGCATATATTTTCATCCTCTTTATGCGCTGATGGAAATACTTGAAACGGTGTGCGCGTGAATTACAAGAGCTTCGTGAAATCTTTCACCCTGCTGAGTATAATTTTCAACCCTCTTTTTTCCTCCCCATTTGTCTGCTCTCGAGCCACCCACTCGTTGGCACTTGATTTACACGAAGTTCTTTGGAATGTCATGAAATTTCGTAGAATTTCATAAAATGTCATGCATTTTTATGGAACTTCCCAAAAATTATAATACTGAATGGAATTATATGGAATTTTATCATTTCATAGAATTACTGGAAATTTCATTGAGATTCACCAAATTTCATCGAATTTGAAAAAGTTGCAGGCTTCATAGATTTGTATATAATTTTTTTTTGTACTGGTTCCAATACAGTTAAGAAATGTCCAAGTTAGGTATAATTTAGTTAATAAGTTTGTTCTTATTTAGTTAGGAAATTTATAAGTTTCTAATCTAGTTAAGAAATTTCTGAGTTGGTTCTAATTTAGTTAAGGAATTCCTGAGTGGGTTCTAATGTAGTTAAGAAACTTCCAAGCTGGTTTCAATTTAATTAAGGAATCTGAGTTAGTTCTAATTTAGTTAAGAACCTTCCGAGTCAATTCAAATTTAGTTAAGAGATCATCACATTGTACAATTTTCAATAAATTGATTTTTTTTGCATTATCCGATAGTATACACGGTTATAAACGTTCTGTCTAATTTTTAGATCGAAATTCGAATTGTTTCAGTCGCTACAGCCTTTGATGGAAAAATGTTATTGGAGCGTGAGACTTAGCGCGGAAATTTTAAACGCGTTTTTCTCGGAATGGTGTTTTTCAAAACGGGGGCCACTCTCAAAGGAAGAGTTTTCAAGCGATCCGTTTGAAATTTGTACAGGACATTCTTCACCCCATTCTTTAGGACACTATAGAAGCATTTTTTTTTTAAACAAATCTTTTTATTTTTTTTTTACGAGAAACTCTCGAAAAAAAGGTTGAATATCATACTTTTTTGTTCAAACCGCCGCCATTTTTTAAAATTTCACTTTAAAAAAAGATAGCGGCTTTCCTACAGATTAATAATCTTTTTTAAATTTTTGTTTCGAATAAAATTTTCGGCCGCAATCCATGAGACAATGTTTCTTTTTCTACGCAATTTTCCGCAAATAAAAACAATGTTAAGCAATAAATAAGAAATTAAAAAAAAATCATGTTGTATTCTTTATCTGTGCTTAAATTTGTAAAAAAAAAATTTACCGACTAGCTTATCCTATCCACCTAAAAAAAACGCGAAAATCGGATATTTTCGGGCGGTCACACTGTGATGATCCCTTAAGAAGTTTCTAAATTAGTTCCAATTCAGTTACGGAATTCCTGAATTGGTTCTAATTTAGTCAAGACATTTTTAAGTTGGTTCTAATTTAGTTAAGAATTTTCTAAGTTGGTTCTAATTTAGTCAAGGAATTTCTAAGTTAGTTAAGCAATCTTTATGTAAGCAACCCTTAAAAAAATTCCTAAAAATAGCCGTTTCTTTTGACCATCCAAAATGTTATAATCCTTCAATCAAAAGTTGTCTGAGAAAGAAACAGAAGGAATGACAAATTCAGCTTAAACTGCCTCGACGTTTGTGACAGGAAAAGGAAATAAGGGTGATCCTCATTCCGCAACTATGAGCGATATGAAGGTGAAACTGGGCATGAAGGTTGTAGGTGGCTCCCGGTGATGTTTTCACATGGAACACTGGAAGATACTGGCGGATGAAGAATATCGCACCAGGTAAAAAATTTTACGTCACAAGGGAGATAGGGGTGCAGGGATGGAACGAGACAGAGGAAGGCAGTAAAGAAAAGCGGTAAAAAAGAGGTTGAAAACAAGAGAAGGGGTTTAAAGGGAGTGAAAGACACTCGGATGACGAAGCTAGGCTACTCGTGAAAGTCGTGTTTGTCTCCTGTGAAACGCGCCACCCTCCTCGAAATGAAGTCCCGGAGCTGGAGAACACTTCAAGACGGGAAATTCTCACCTTATTCCTTGTCTCTTGACAACCAGCACGAAGAAACATAGGGAAATGTATAAAAGGTGCGAAAACATGAGTACACGTATGGGGTATTCCATCAAAAATCAGCATAAAATTAGCTGTCGCGGATTATTGATTTAGGGGTTGAAAAATAGCTCCAGTGCACTGAACTATTTATAACTTGATAAACAAAAAATTTCTCCGAAGGGTAAAGGTGACGAATGAATTTTTTTCAATTTTTCAATCATCCGGATCAATTTTTTTCTCATCTAATCCATCGAAAAGCTACAGGGGTGGTTTTTTCAAAACTCCGAATCGAAGACTTCACGAGTGTTGAGGGATGCTTCGTCGAATGTATATAGCTTCCATCGATTTGAGACAGAATTTCCCGTGTACGAAGACACATTGACAAAGGAAAAGATAAGGTTCCTGGAATAGGGGTGAGTAGGGGGTGAAAACGACGAGAGAATGATAAAATGAATATGCATTTTGAAGAAAAGCGTTCACGGTGCGCACCAAGGATCGTATATATATATATATATATATATATATATATATATATATATATATATATAGTAGCAATCTTGCATACCGCAATAAAGTACACACATATAATTCCCACCCCTTCCCCTTTTTTCCACCCCCGTGAAGAAAGTTATTTATACATATATACTACTTTTCCTTCCTTCCTTCCGCCCTCTTCAGGGCGTTAAAGCGCTGTAGGAATGGGACGAAATTAAGTGCTCCGCGGTTTTTTCTTCCCTTTTGCTCACTCTTACCCCCTTTCAACCCCTTGCAGATGAAGCCCACGAGAATGAAATGAGATAAAATTAGGTTTGAAAAATTCACACGCCTGATTCCAGCCGCATTTCAACCCCTTTTTTCTTCAAGGGACTTCTAGCCTGATTAAAAAAAAAAAACCAATATCGTTTAATAATTTATTCGCTATTCCATGTATCTAGAAAAATGTCTGCTAGCCCAAAAAAATCATCCCCTAATTCCGTCAATGTCGAGACCGCGTATTGGGAAAATTGCGATATTGAAATTCACGTGACGTAGCATAAACTCAGCGACCGATCGATCGTCGGGCCACTCAACCCTTTGGCGAGAAATAGCACTGAACCCAAAGGGGGATGAAATGCCAAGGGGGTTGCGCAGGAATAAAAAATGAGGTGGATTCCATGGAGCTTCTCCGATAGATATCTTTCTCCCATTTCCTCTTTCTCTCTTTCTCTCTCTCCTTCTGCTTATATATAGTTCAACACCACCCCCTAGACCACCCCCCACCCCTAGACCAGTAAAAGGAAGTAGATTAACTCGGGGATGGATGCAACGGCACGTGGCTCGATAGTGAAGTAGGGAGAATATAACCGAGTGAAATCTCGTGAGACTCGAGCCAGCCGCTCGAAGATTACCTACAGATATACTTTTATAGATCCTTCATCGCACGTCGGATCCTGACAAACAAAAAGGTGCCAACCCTTATTATCCGACACCTTGGATACCTTGAAAATGAACTTTGGTTGATTTGCAATTACCGTTCTTCGTTCCTCATTTTCATGAGTGCGAATAACTTTCACTCAAAAAAATGTATGTATCTCATATCAAATATCTTCAAATATCTCGGACATTCGATAAATATCTCGACATTATTCTCCATTCAATAAAAATACTTTCATTAGCGTTATATGCAGGGTTGGGCAAATTTGTAATTAAAATTATTCGATGATAAAATACTTTGAGCATTGTAATGGAATTTGAATTTTGATGGTAATTATTTTCAGCATTGTATTTAGTACAGAATTCTATTACAATGCGGGATGTAATTAGCATCAAAATTGAAATGATGCCCCAAAAAAATCGTTGTTCAATATAATTTAATTACATCCATGTAATTTTATTACATCCGTGTAATTACATCCATGAAATTAAATTACAACCTTGTAATTCAATTATACCGTTGTAATTAATTGACGATATTGTATTTACATTACAATGATGTAATTGAATTTCGTGAATTGGAATATTTTTGGGTTTCAATTATTTAATAAATGTTTGTGCTTAAAAATATTCCAATACCAGTATTGTATACACTGTTTATATATATTAGGGCGATTTTTTCTCGACTTTTTTTTTCCTTTCACTCCCCACCCGAAATTTTGTTGCATTTGTCTGAAAGAAAATTCCCTGAAAGTTACACCCCTTAATATTAATATTAAGTACTTTTCCTTCGCTCCAAAAGTTTTTCCATCTAAAATACACGTAAATCAAAAACTTTTTTCTTCAAAATTTTACCACTCCGCGGTTTTGTATGCTATCGCATTGATTATGGTCGCAATTTACGCAGAATTGAACGATCTTTGAAAGTGTCTTGAACAGCGTAAGTGTAACTTACACGGGTGAGATGGTACGAGGTCGCTAAAATTGATTTTTACCCAAAAATCTCATTTTTCGCTGTTATCTCCGAAATGATTAACTTTACCGAATAAATGTAAAGGAAAATTTTTCTCAAAATTTAATTTCCAATACAAAAGGTCCTCTTGACCTAATTGCTAAAATGAATATCAAGTTTTTCGAGCATCGATAATAGGTAATTGAATTACTTTGAGCATCAATTATAGGTAACTGAATTACTTTGGGCATCAATTACAAGTAATTGCATTACTTCTAGCATCAATTACAAGTAATTGTATGATATTCTTCTGAATTACATGTAATTAAAATGCATTCGGTGATCGATGACCGAAGTAATTAGTAATTGAATCCAGTTCAATCACATGGCTCAAAATGATATGTAATTAAATACGTAATTTAATTGAAAATGTAATTGATGCTGCCTAACTGTGTTTTAAATACATCAAGTTCTTCGAGCATCGATTATAGGTAATTGAATTACTTTGAGCATCAATTACAAGTAATTGTATTACTTCTAGCATCAATTACAAGTAATTGTATGATATTCTTCTGAATTACATGTAATTAAAATGCATTCGGTGATCGAAGACCGAAGTAATTCGTAATTGAATCTAAATCAATTACATGGCTGAAAATAATCTATAATTAAATATGTAATTTAATTACAAATGTAATTGATGCTGCCCAACTCTGGTTATATGTCAACTTGAAAGATCTGTTTCCAAAGGAAAATCGTGGCTAAATTAAATTATCCATCGAAAGCCAGACGAAATTAAAATAGTTTCATAAAATTCCCGGCCATTTTTCTCAAAAATATGATTTTTTTTAAATTTCAATTCTCTGACCTTTCAACACCTTCATATTTATTTGCAATCTAGAGGACTATTTAGCAACGGATTTTTACACAAAAGTAATCTTATCTAAAATCACGCTTAAGTTTCGAAGATGGGTCAAATCATTTAAATACTTTTAAAATGGCGGCGATTCGATTTTTTTTTCAAATATTAAAAAATCAGATTTGACCTAAACCCAAGCGTGCGACATATCAAAACAAAGGGCTCAATTAGCCCTACAAATTCTACTAAGCCTTTTTATTCCAAAATGGCGGAAATTCGAAATTTTAAAAAAATTTCAAAATCAATTTTGCGCCAAACATAGGCGTGTGACATATCAAATGAAAGGGCTCAATTAGCCATACAAATTCTGCTTTGAAATTTTTTTTTTTTCAAATTTCGGTCAAAAATTTCGGACAGGGGAAAATCGTGAAATCTATCTTTTTGCCTGACGGCTTCCATCAGAGTTTTTTTTAATAGCGTCGCCGCGCCAACGGATCAAAGACGCCAAGAATCTTAATGAGTATTGAAATTTTCGAAGTTCGTATTTCGAACGATAAGAAACGCAAAGACGTTGGACCGTCACAATTTTAAACATGGCGTGGAGTGAGTTACGACCTTTCGATGTTTTCCCGCATTTATATTTCCCTCTGTAAAAGTCTTTGCATTTTCCAGAGTCTAGTCTCGCATCGCGGACAAGTCAAACTTGCGCTTACGTCGGATGGATCTCAGGAGAGACGCGCCGGAGAGCTTTTGCGTAATTGAGCCGCTCAGAAAACTTCGCAGCGCGTTATTCGTGGTCCGCAAGCTTTGAAAGCTTTGAAAACATCGGAAAACTTTGTTTTTCATGAATCTCAAAGAATTTTCAGTTTTTTTTTCAAAGTAATAACTCAGAACTTGTGATTCAAAATGTATTTGTCTGCAAATTAGAAACGCGTCTCGGTTGAATATCGATCAACTTCATTATTTATTCATCGAGTCAAAGCTCTATCAAAATAAAAAAAATGCCAAGATTTTTCTACAAGCATTTTGAGAACAATTTTTTTTTTTTATTCTACGGATTGTTTAAACATTTTTCATCATAGTTGCAGAGCTTTTGGAAAAATTAAATTTGGGGAAAAGTGTAATTCAATCTTCCCCTAATATCGATTGACGCGATAATTTGTAAAAAAATTATTTTTTTCTTCCTCATAAAGGAAGCTTTGTTTTCGCGAAAAAATTTTTTTTCGCAATTGTCATGTCAGTATGTTCAAAATGTCCCAAAACGTCGAGAGATCATATTTAGAAAAAATATCCGGATGGATGTGTGTGTGTCCTGAGTTTCAGATGTAAATAATTAATAACTCGAAAACGCTTCGAGATATCAAGCTAAAATTGGGCACACTTGTCAAGCACGAATTGCTCTTCATTATAAAAAAAATTTTGTTTTAATTATAACGGGTGTTCAGATTTTATCGACTTTTTCGTTTTTGCAAGAATGGCGTAAACGCTCTAGTCTCTGCAATTTTCAAGATATTGCACTCAAACTTTGTACAGAATTAGTATAGCCACTAAGGTTGTTTGGTATTGAATTGGTATTGGCGAAAATCCATGGAGGGATTAAAATTTTATGAAATTTTGATTTTTTTTTTTCAAATAGCCTAAACGCTCTAACTTGTGCAATTTTTAAGATATTGCACTGAAACTTTACGCAGAGCTAATATAGCTATCGAGGATGTTCGTTATTAAATTTGGCGAAATTCGATCGAATGATTAAATTTTTATCAAAGTTTTAATTTTTATAAAAGAAGCGTAAACGCTATAACTTTTGAAATTTTTTAGATATTGCAATGAAATATTGTGAAGAGCCAGTATAGCTATCAATGTTATTTGCTATCAAATTTGGGGAAAATCAATTGAATTTGCACATTGATTGCTAATATTTTTCAATAGTTAACAAAGCTTCCTTTATGAGGAAGCCAAATTTGATCGCTACTGTGTGTTAAAGGAACTATGTGAACTATGGATAAAGATGAGGAAGCAATGTGCAAATTTCAATTTGCAGGGTTTTATTTTGATTATTTGAACAAGATAATTGTTAAACGATCCCTGAATTATCTCTTAAGGGCAGGCTAAACACCCTCCCCCCCGCCTTTCCGCTCTTGTGAGTGTGCGAGAGAGAGCGCCTATAGGGGTGGTACGAGAGCGAGAGAGAGGGTCTTTAGCCTGCCCTTAAGAATACTTGATATGTCACCTTTGCGATTTCCTAGAGTATGTTTGGATCGCCTAGTAGCATTAGATGCCTCCAATTCGAACATTCGCAAATACAACTGGTTTACGTGCCTTCGTGATCTGCTATCAGAAATAACCCCACCATCACAAATACTTGCCAATATGACGTTTGACTCAATTCCAAATACTATAGAGCCACTTTTGGATCTAGCGACTCAACGTAAATTCCAATCAGATGCAGTTAGAGCGCTGAGCTCAACATACAGCCAGGTATATAAAAACATCAAGCAACTTAACGAACTGAAATGCGAGGATTATTTAAATTCAGATCGACCGCTGCCTTTCATTAGACTGGTGGCACAATGTCGATTAAGCGGACTTAATAATATTACATTTAGATATAAGAAAGTATTCTATAACATTGATAATGATGTCATATGCTCAG
Organism: Alloplasta piceator; assembly: GCA_946863875.1. Lineage (NCBI taxonomy): Eukaryota > Metazoa > Arthropoda > Insecta > Hymenoptera > Ichneumonidae > Alloplasta > Alloplasta piceator. Next base: position 3,436,187 of record OX333074.1, read on the forward strand.
TGTGCAAGCTATTGAAGGAAGAAACTTTGGAGCACTTCCTTTGCGAATGTACAATGTATGATGCAATCCGATCGCAATATTTAAGTGATATTCCTCCGCTCATTGTACTTGACCAATTAGATGTAAAGCAAGCTCGTAACCTAGCTCTATTTGTACTTGCTGCTTGCAAACTTCGAGCATTTGCTCTAGGAATGTAAAACAGCTCCAACTACCAAAACTATGGAAACAAAAAATGTGCCAAGCTTAGTTTTAACTCCACCTTAATTTATGTATTATGCACCTCATGTAAAAAGGCCTACCCACCGATCCTCTTTGTAATAGGCGCAAGCCTCTACACAAATAAACTATACTACTACTATTTGAACAAGATTGTTTAAGATTTTTTTCCTAGCTCCTTTATCAGATATGGCTATAAAACTGTTTATAAAACATTGTTTCATAGTTCGAAAGTACAAAAAAAAAATTATTTTCAATTGTATTTTCGAATTGTATGAAACGATGTTGTAAAAACAGTTTTATAGCCATATCTGAAAAAAAAAAGAGCCGAGGAAAAAAATCTTAAAAATTTCTTTTTTTAGCCTTCCAAAGAAGACTACCTTAAAGAACAATGAAAACAACCCCTATCGTTCCTACCTTTCATTAAACGCCTGTTTTTCCGATTCATTCGGCTAAAATATTGGCACAAAAGTTGAAAAGGCGAATATTGAATGTAACGAGAATTGATGAAAATAAAAGCACTGGTTTACCAGCTCGCTCAGCCAGGACGGCGGAACGAGCCTTTCGTTCTATGAAAAGCCCAGAAAGAAAAGAGTCAAGGAAAAAGCAATGGGGGGATGTAAAGAAAGAAAAAAAAATGAGCGTCGATCGTGAAAAAGGGTTTTCTGGCGTAACAATTTCACGTGTGTGTACGTAAGTGTGGTACAACGGGGGGCGCTTCGATATATTAATGGCACCGCGTGCACTTTTCATCCCCCTACCCTTCATCCCTCTTCCCACCAAAACCACCCTCTCCATATAACCGGGCAAACCCATTCGCGCTTTCAGACCTTGCGCTAGCTCTCTCGTCTTTTTTTCTCCTCCGTCAAACTCTCTTTCACTCTCGACCATCCTTTTTTTTCCATTTTCCTCTCTTTCAAACCGCGATGCACTTAGGACGTTGCATCAACGAGAGCTGGAAAAACCCATCGAGCCCGAAAATAACCCGAAATTTCCTCTGACTAACGCATCCCGTAATTTCAAATAATTTGTTAATGAATTTTCTCCACTCTCGCGTTAACGCAACGGAGAAAATTCTCGGAAAAACCACGGGAAATACTTATAGAAAAATCGCTGAATTTCGAAGAGGTTTTTCCGAAGGTCGTTGAAAAATATGAGTGTTCCCATAACCATTTATTCGTGTCAAAAGAATTTATCAACTGTTAAAAAATATTTATTTTGCCATATTCAACTTTATATTTTTTGACAATTAACGAATCCTCGTACATAAAAATATATTGTTTTCTCAGTGTAAAACTATGAATTTGCAAAAAGCTGATTCGAAATTGCGCCATTTTTTTTCTTCGTTCATCATATAACTGTTCTGAAGATTAGTTACGATTGTTATTCAAATTTATATTTATTAAATTTTGTATTCAACCAAATACTGCGAAATAAAACGTTGTTCGAAATTTTTTAAAAATTTTCTCAAAAGTCAAAATCCTCGCTAAATTCATTGCTTAACCATGTCAGATATCTATATTAGGGTGTATCGAAAATTTTGAAAAGCTTGAGCTTGGTCCAAGTATCTTGGATATGAAGGTGACTTGAGAAGCGAAGGAAATGGTTTTTTCAACTTTTTTTCTCGTTTACTTGAATTTTTGAAAATAAATAATTCTGGGTGGTTTCCATTTTGGCCCCGACAATTTTTTTCTTCGGTGCGCAATCTAATCGATAAAAACGGTATTTCAGAGGAAAAGCAATGAGTTTACACTTTGCATAGAGTTCTACCTTCACCATCTTCGTATGGGGCCCATTTTGCCCCTCCCCGGCCCTATAAAGATAAATATTAGGGTCAATCGAAAATTTTTTGAACTGTTGGCTACCCCCAAAAATCAAAGATATCGTTGAAATGAAGGTCTCAGTGCAACGATTCGATTTTTTGACACTAGATAGGGGGCGCGCGGGACGTTTAAAAACGCCATTTTTAGCGTTAAATTCACTCCATCACTGATAAACGGAAACAGATCATTCAAATTCAGATCATTTTAATACAAGGTGCTCAGATATGTACTCTTTAAAACCCATATTTACTGAACATTAACAAATGGTTCATATCTTCATGAAAAAATCTCTGAAAACCAATATTTTCACTATTTTTCAATTAATTATATCATTATAAATTGAATTTTGTCTTCTAAAACGTTTTTGTATTTCTTCCATCTTTTTTCTTGTAAAGCTCGGTGTCGGTATTGCTTACAAGAAAAAAGATGGAAGAAATACAAAAACGTCTTAGAAAACAAAAATCAACATTGATTGATATAATTAGATGAAAAATAGTCAAAATATTGATTTTCAGAAATTTTTTTTCGAAGACATGAATCATTTGTTAATGTTCGATAAATATGGGTTGAGTACATATCTGGGCACCTTACATAAAAAATTCAGAATTTTTCGAATGAACTGTTTCCGTTCATCAGTGATAAAGTGAATTTAACGCTAAAAATATCGTTTTTAAACGTCCCGCGCGCCCTCTATATCTTGTCAAAAAATCGAATCGTTGCACTGAGACCTTTGTTTCAACGATATCTTTGATTTTTAAGGGCAGCCAACACTTTTCAAAATTTTCGATTCACCCTAATCTATATAGAATTTTACTGTAAAAAAAAAATCATCGACTGCTTCTAAAATACAAAAGTTACACCGTTAACAAAAATTGTTGGGCAATTTCATCTTTTTGTTTTTCATAAAACAGCGATTAAATCGCATAAAAACGATTTCGGCGAAAAGTTTCAAAAAATTTCATTTGAAACTAAAACAATAGCCTCGAACGAAGTTTGCACGAGATTGTGGGCAGGAAAAAAAACATATATTTGCATTCGCATACATATTACATGTGGGAAGGGATGAGGGTGCATTTTTACTCGTGTACGAGCCTTCAAAACCGCGGAGAAACAATACCGATGCGACCGATGTCGGCGAATCGGCGATACGTTCAAAAATAAAATGAAAAAAAAAAAAAAAGTGTTCCAATGGCCGGTACGTCGTTGCGACGTAAAAAACGCCGGGGGAAACAACGAAATGGGGGTGGGAAAAAAATGGCACACGAGAAAACAAAAACCGATTTGAGAGGGTGTACGGCAAAAATCTATATATATATATATATTTACGTATTTTATATCATATAAATATGTAGTAACCGGTGTATTTCGCAGTGAGAAAAGAGCGAGAGAGTAAAGGGGTGCCATTATTTCCGGTGGGGTGAATTCCGCACACATGCAGAGGGAAATATATTTCCACTGGCTCGACAAAAGTCATTTCGCTGCTGCGGCGAAACGACTCTGAAACGACGCGAATTCACGGTATAATTTTGCGCTTCCCACGCGCCATTGGTTTAAATTTATAACAAAAAAATTAATTCATAAAAATTCTTTAACAAGGCTTTTAAGGCGGTATTCTGGTCTGGAGACATCCATTTTGAGCGTTTCATCGAGCTCGATTTAAAAAAAAAATATATTTTTACCATTCTTTCTTTACACCATATTCATTAATATTTTGTCAATAAGCAAAAAAAAAATTCGAGAACAAAAAATGAAAATTAAATAAGTTATAAGCTGGTGATCCAATACAAAATTAAAAAAAGATTCTTAATTAGTAAAAATGTCGTTATAGCCCCTTCTCAGAGAAAACGAAAAAAAATCGCAAAATGGCGGCTGTCTGAACAAAAAAGGCCCTTTTCGAGTACTTTTTTCATAGTTTTCTATTTTTTTTTTCATTAGTAAGAATAATAATTTTGACACAACATTTGTAGGGGCGATAGAGAGTTATACAATGAAGATTGGTAAAAAATTTGAAGTAAATCGGTAGCGTAAAACTTGAAATATCATGTCAGCAGTGTTGAGAAAATTAGTTTTGAGAAAAATGTCTATATTTGCTCCACTTGCTGCGTCACTAAAATAGCTATAATTCCCTAAATTATTGGAATTAAAAATGTTCTCCTTAAGAATATATTCTCAAAGGTGTAAACTTTAAGAATATGCAAAAAAAAATGATTTTTTCAAAATCCCGCACCAGAATACTCCCTTAATCTTGAGGGAAAGATATATGTATAGAAAAGCTAATCGAGATGCTTTCGCAAGAAATATCACTAAAAAATGGTCAACGTAAACATTAGATTGATTCAAAAAAAAAGCGAGCATTTTTTTTCGAATTAACATATTAAATACTTTCGGGGAGGTGAAAAAAGATGCCTGTTAGAAGCAGAATTCTTAACATAAATATTTGGATATGTCTCATCGCAAATTTCTATTTCCCATTTAAATAACATAGGAAAAAAAATTAGGTTAATTATGTTAATGCAATTCAAACTTTTGTTTCAAAAAAGATTTTACGATATTTAGTAATAAGTTTCAACATTTTGCCGGAAAAAAAAAGTGAAATTTACTCTAAATCCAACTTTAACCTCGAATAACTTTCGAAGGAGTGAGTTTATCGAAAAATCATAGGAAATCTTATTTGTAGAGCGTTCAATTCTCTACGAGAATGTGTGCCGTTCATTTTGGTACATTGTCTAGAAGCCGAGATATAAAATTTCAAAGTTTGAAATTTTTCTTTCCTGTGTTATTTAAATGGAAAATAGGAATTTGCGATGAGAAGTATCTAAATATTTATATTAAGAGCTCTGCTTTTGACAGGCTATTTCTCACCTCCCCGAAAATATTTAATATGTAATTTCGAAAAACAAAAAATAGTCGCTTTTTTTAAATCAGTCCAGTAAACATTAAACTCTAATTTTGACTTTTGAGCTTGACGAGTTTGCAAAATCGTTTGAAGGAAATGCATCGTTGACTTCAGCACTCCCTGAACTAAGTTTGTGCGGGATTTATTCGTTGCCAATGGTCGACGGTGACAAGTGACAAGTTTTGCGGCGAGGGAACCCCGAAATTTGCGCCTCCGCAAAGTCAAAGAGGAGTGAACCCGGCTTGTTTGTCCGCAGATCGCTGATCCTCCGGCACTTGTCCCAAAACTTCCTGATGGTTAAACGAACGCAGACACCCACGAGACCTCCCCCAATCCTTGACATCCCACAAACATGACATTTGACGTCAAACCAACGTGCATACGTCATTTTGTCCCGAAAATTAATTAACAAATTTCGAGGCCTCGATTTACGATTTCCTCTCAAAGGAATAATTTCTATGAAGCATAAAAACACCGAACAACGATCTCGTTGATAAGAAAAAAAAACGCCTTATCAAAATTCAGAATGGAACGAAAGTAATCCTCATAAAGGAAATTCAGAATGGAACGAAAGTAATCCTCATAAAGAGTGAAAATAATTTCCACTAACCAGTAACTTTAAATGATTAATGGAAGAAATTTCCATTAAACAATAAATGTTAATGGTTAATGGAAGTTATTTTCAATTATCAATAAGAGTTAATGGTTAATGAAAATTATCTCCATTAATCATTACGTATTGATGGTTAATGAAAATAATTTCCATTAATCATTTAATGTTAATGGCTAAAGGAAATTATTTCCATTAAACATTAACTCTTATATATTAATGGAAATAATGTCCATTAACCATTAAATGTTAATGCTTAATGAAAATAATTTCCACTAACCAATAACGTTAAATAATTAATGGAAACAATTTCCATTAATCAATAAATGTTAATGGTTAATGGAAGTTATTTTCAATTAATCAATAAGAGTTAATGGATAATGAAAACTATCTCCATTAACCATTACGTGTTGATGGTTAATGGAAGTAATTTGCATTAATCATTTAATGTCAGTGGCTAATGGAAATTATTTCCATTAAACATTAACTCTTATATATCAATGGAAGTTATTTTCAATAATCAATAAGAGTTAATGGATAATGAAAATTATCTCCCTTAACTATTACGTGTTAATGGTTTCTGAAAGTAATTTGCATTAATCATTTAATGTTAGTGGCTAATGGAAATTATTTCCATTAAACATTAACTCTTGTATATTAATGGAAATAATTTCTATTAACCAATAACATTAAATGATTAATGAAAATAATTTCCATTAATCAATAAATGTTAATGGTTAATGGAAGTTATTTTCAATTATCAATAAGAGTTAATGGATAATGAAAATTATCTCCATTAACCATTACGTGTTGATAGTTAATGAAAGTAATTTTCATTAATCATTTAGTGCTAGTGGCTAAAGGCAATTATTTCCATTAAACATTAACTCTTATTTTTTAATCGAAATAATTTCTGTTAACCATTAACATTAAATGATTAATGAAAATAATTTCCCTTAATCAATAAATGTTAATGGTTAATGGAAGTTATTTTCAATTATCAATAAGAGTTAACAGTTAATGAAAGTGGCTAATGAAAATTATTTCCATTGGCTGTTGACATTTAATGTAATTAAAATGGTCGTAATCGATTATACAGCGATTCTTGGCTTAATGAAGATAATTTTCATTAAACATTAACTCTCATACATTAATGGAAATTATTTCAATTAATCAATAAGAGTTAATGGTTATCGAAAATTTAAGTGCAGTAAAAAAAGTATTGCATTATTTCCAACCCTGCCCGCATAACACAGAAACATGTGGAAATTAGAATAGAAAAAAGGGTCTTGGAAAAAAAAATATGACAAAAGTTGGATGAAAGAAATCTCGATGTAAGCAGAGAGCTTTTAATGTTTCGAAAGAAAAATGCTGTATTAAAGTAGATTCGCGTGAATGCTCCCTCAGGTAACTCCGACAGCTTTAACGTTGCCACCAAACTCCACGGTCTGAGGCTTAAGCCGACCCCGCCCGCGCACCTTAAGCTCGCAAGGGGATTACCGAAGGCCAAACTCCGCGGGATATGCACCTGCCGCAAGATTATGATCGTAGAAAGCTTTTGCTTCCTGGATAACTTATCGAGGATGCCATAACTCCCTGCGAACATAGCTCAGTGTCCGAGAAAGTAGAGGAGGAAATACCACGATCTCCAAGATCCAGCTAATCCCTTCCCTTTTCTCCAACTTTTGGATTACCTTCTCGCTATTCATGTTGACTATTGTCCCGTGATGAAAAACAATTTTCCAACTTCGAGATCGTTTCACGAAAGTGAAGGAAGTTTAATGAAGGTGAAGACTTTCCCTGAGACTTTTCCTTAACGCAGCTAACTTATTATAACGAACTTTAGTGTACTTTTTCAAAAATCCAAAATGTAGACTCGTTGCTTGAGATCATTCATTAATTGCTGAAATTTTCAACAAAAATGAAGATATTCTCATAAAGTTAAAGAAAAAATTGGAGGTTAGCCTGCACCTAAACCTTAACTCGTATAAAGTTAAGACTTAGCCGTAGGTTAGGTAAAGTTAAGGTTAGTTTTCAACTAAAAACTCCTTAGCTAAGCCATTATGGTGTAGGTTAGGTAAAATTAAGGTTAGTTTTTAACTAAAAACTCCTTAGCTAAGCCATTATGGAGTAGGTTAGGTAGAGTTAAGATTAGTTTTTAGCTAAAAACTACTAAGCTAAGCCATTATAGTGTAGGTTAGGTAAAGTTAAGATTACTTTCTAGCTAAAAACCACTCACTCGAGCCATTGTGATATACAAACAACTAATAGTACACCTTTACATCAACAACAAAGTCCCATTTTACCACATTTTTCTTAACCGGACAACTCTCGCTAAATCCAACGACTCAGTGTAGATAAAACTAAAGCTTGCCAGAAAAAAAAGATAAAGGTTGAAGGGTGTCGATCAAAATGTGCTTTTAATGTAGATTACTGAAAATGAAAATTAACTTTTGCTGCAATAACCTAATCCTGCTTCAATGACAAGAAACGGTATCGAAAGAAATAAAATGGAAGCGTGTTGAAAAATGTATCGAGCATTGCGGAAAATTGTTCGGGCTCGAGATTAAAAAAGCAAAACGACCAAGTTTGTTTCATCGGAAAGGAAATATTTACAGCATGGTTTGGTATTCACTACCGACATAAACTGCCTAAGTGCTTCCACAAGTTTGTGTTTCGCTGTTTGCCGTGTACCAAAAGTTTCAATTGGTAACCAACAAGACGGATCTTTCGTTCTCCTCTCTCCTGGGAATCGTAAAACCACTGAGGAAAAAGCGTACGAGCACGCCAACATTAAAGTTCTGTCCATCGGGGACTTGGAGAGGCCCAGATGCGTTAAGGCGGTATTCTGGTGATATTCTATTCTAGTTATCTTCTTATAGGGTCCATTTTTCCCCCCACCCTATGAAGAAAAAAACATTTTGGGAAACATGTAAGGAAAAATAAGAAGAAAAAAAAGATTTTTGAAAGTGATCAAACTTTCATTATCGCTTGAAAATTGAAAACGTGACGAACTTTCAGTCGTGACAGACGAATCCTTCCATCGTGAATCGCCGTCAATCGCGAACGGGGACAAGCCCGACACGACAAACAGTGAAAGCGACGGCGACCTTTGTGCTTTGAACATTGTGGAAAACAGGGTTATCGATGCTTCCACTTGGCTCGTTCGAAACATCGAATTGCCCTGTTCTGCAGCAACGAAATCGCCAATATTTACCTCGATAGCGCGCAAATACTTTGTGCACACTCACGATCTCGTTTTCAATTCCACCAAAAGCGTTGTGCAAAAATCTATATATGGGGCATTTTACGTCAAACCACACGGTCATCGTCCTGACCCCCTCGGATTTTGATGTCTAAGAAATTGTGGTTTTCCTTGGACCTAAAATATGACCTAAAATTTGTAGAAATTTTTATTTCATTTTTTAGAGGTTGCCCGAGCTAACGATAAACAATCATTAAATTGAGGGAAAACATAAAGAGGGGCCTTTTTCAAATTAATGAAATTTTTCACAGAAACTAGGGCCCAAAACATATATTTTCGTCATAGTTCGATAATGGGCCAAAAATAATTACTATTTTTTTTGTATTTCAATTTTTTTTTATAATTTCTTATTTTGATTGTTTCTTGTAGTGAGAATAACAACAACAACAAAACTATTTTTCTATTGAAACTTGATTTTTTTTTCTTGGTTTAAGAGTGAAACGACAACATTTTTTGAAAATTTATTAGCCACGAGGACCTGAAATAAAACGGATGATTCAAACGCAATAAAAAAATTAAAATTAACATAGTAATTATTTTTGGCCCATTATCGAACTATGACGAAAATATCTGTTTGTGGCCCTAGTTTCTGTGAAAAAAATTTCATTGATTTGAAAAAGACCCCTGTTTGTGTTTTCCCTCAATTTCATGATTTTTTAGCTCGGGCAACCCCTAAAAAATTAAGTAAAAATTTCTCAAGATTTGAGGTCATATTTTGGACCAAACAAAATCAACAATTCATTGGACATCAAAATCCGAGGAGGTCAGACCGATGACCGCGTGAGTTGACGTGGAATGCCCCATATATACATGTATGTATATATTCGTCGTTCCGTATTGTCCGATTGATACTCGAGAATGGGAAAATGGTTTTATTTACCAGAATGAACGTCTGATGCTTTCAAAAACCCCCTTCCGCTTCCCTTGGCCCCGTTATTGATCGTTTCCATGATTGAAGTTTTGCGCGAAATTGCATCTTCGTCGAGAATACTTCATCGTTAAACCAGTCTGAACCAGAAGTCTCATTTCCATGAGAAATCGTGTATGATAGGGTTACTTTTTCACGAAGGATCATTTTAATAATTTGTCAAAATGCAGCTAACATTTCTCTGGCAATGAGTTAAATTTATCTGGGAAATTGAGCGAAGGAGAGAGAAATATTTTATTTATTTAGAATAAATTTATTTGTAATTTTCAATATTAATGATAATTTTAGTTCTTTTATCTAATAATTTTTAATATAATAAGTTTTAACAATTTAACATTCGGTTATGGAATTATGGTTTTGCTTGTGGTTTTTTTTCAACTGTGCCCAAGAAGTGGGAATAAAAGCTAGACATGAACCATTGGGAGAAAAGTAACTGGGTTTGATCTCCACTTTTTACAAGAATTAATGAAGAATTGGATCTGCATTGTAATTAATTTAAAATTAATTTGGAACAAATCGTAATTAAATTGGATTTAATTTTGAATAAAAAATGGTCTCAAGGTACTAGTCTACTTTAAAAGGCAAAAAAAAAAAAGAAAATTTTTAAGATTTTTTTTCTCAGCTCCTTTATCAGATGTGGCGATAAAACTATTTTTACAACATTGTTCCATTCTTCGAAACTTTGATTCTTTGAATAATTTATAGAAGGTGCCAAAGTCGAAAATGCATCTTCCCACGACCGACAGTTAATCTCAGGATTGGAAAGTGTGAAACAAAAAAAAACAATTTTAAATAGGAAGGTTTCTTACACAACAATTTACCACCGTTCATGAAAAATCGATTTTTAAAAAAATAGCGTATGTTTGAAATGAAAATGAACCATTGAATTTTTCACAATTTATTTCAAACATCGGCCATTTTGTTTTTTTAATCGATTTTTCATTAGGAATGTTGAGTCCCTGTGAAATCTTTTAATGTTAATTGTTCAATAAATAGCTTCTTAATCGTCGTGAAATTTTTACACGACCTCCTGAATACTTCATGTAAAAACATATTAATTTTTCAGAATTCTATCATCATTACTTCAACCTCCTTAAGGGTTAAAATGGAAAATGATGAGAAAATTCTGAAAATTTGCTATGTTTTTGTATGAAGTATTTAAGAGGTCGTGTAAAAATTTCACGACGATTAGGAAGCTCGTTATTAAAATATTAACATTATGTTAAGAACAATTTTTTAAACAAATAAAAAAAATATTTATCAATAAATTTCGTTTTGTTCCCGTTGCTTTCAATTTAGTGGAGATATTAAAAAATTGGGTTTATCGACTTTGGCGCCTTCTATAAATTATTCAAAGAATTAAAATAAAAAATAATATTTTTTTTTTGTACTTTCGAACGATGAAACAATGCTTTATAAACAGTTTTATAGCCATATCGGATAAAGAAGCCAAGAAAAAAAATCTTTAACATTTGCTTTTTTGCCTTCTAAAGTTGATACCTTAAAGAATTTTAATAATAATTGTAATAATTTGAAATAAAAGAATGGCCTTAAAGAATTTTCATAATAATTTGAATAATTTGGAACAAAAAAATGGCCTTGAAGAATTTAATAATAATTTTAATGATTTGGAATAAAAGAATGGCCTTAAAGAATTTTAATAATAATTTTAATGTTTTGAAAATTTATTTAGAGCATCCAAGTCCTATAATTCCTCAAAAAAGACACAAAGTTCTGCCAGTATACGGCTATACAGATAGAGAAGGGTTGAGTGAAGTAGCATCGCTTGCATTATCACGTTCGCAGATGGATTACGTGCATCAACGTTGAGCAAGCGAATTTACCTTCGACTGTATTATCAGAAGGTTTCTGTCAATCGCGAGTAATGCTTTTGCCGCATAGATAAAGACACGCCTGAGCACGATGCGTGTGCATCGAGCGTGTTTGAGTTTGGTTAAGTTTCCCGAGTAAACTTTGAATCGTCAAAATTTGCATTAGTCTCACTCAGTGGGTTATGTCGAGAGGCAAGCTAGAGCATCCGCTGTATTCCACGGTGATTCAACTATTGGCGATATCCGGTTGTTTCCAACAAGCAAATCTTTCGAGAGAGAGGAGGAGTCTTTGTTTGAACCGAATGAAAGAGTCAGTCAATCCTGACCAAAGCGAGGGTAAAATCACCAAAATCGAGGGATCCATCCGCCAAATTGGAAAAAAAAAAAATCGCCAGCGATATTCTGGTCTTCATTATTGGAAAGTAGATACCTGAGTAAGCACTTTTTTCAAGATGAAAAATGAACATGAAGTTCCCAACGTTCAACTGAACGGAAAATCCGCAAAGTTACCCCGGCAATGAAGGATTGAAGGACACTGGTTATATTTGAATAATTAATTTTTAATAGTTACGACCAGGGTTGCGAAAGTTGTAATGTAAGAGTAATGCATTATTCATTACTTTTAGAATGTGTAATGGAAAAAATTTGCATTACCCATTATAATGTAGTGTGTAATGGAAAGAATTTTCATTACCCATTACAATGTAGTGTGTAATGGAAAAAATTTGCGTTACCCATTACAATGTAGTGTGTAATGAAAAAAAAATCCATTACCCACGACAATGTAGTGTGTAATGGAAAACATTTTCATGACCCATTGCAATGTAGTGTGTAATGGAAAACATTTTCATGACCCATTGCAATGCAGTGTGTAATGGAAAACATTTTCATGACCCATTGCAATGTAGTGTAATGGAAAAATTTTACATTACTTATTGTAATGTAATGTGTAATGGACAAAACCTTGATTGCAATTTTGGGAATGGAAAAATACAGATGAATAAATTATTGCCATTTTGCCTTAAATTTTTAGGTACCTTAAATTCTAAAAAGCATTTATATGCATACAAAAAGTTGATTATAAAGAATAAAAGAATAGGAAAGAATAAGAATAAAAGTGTGGGGCACTAAGCAAGAAATGTTTTTGCCGTTCTAAATTATCACGCGACCACTTAATTACTAGTTTTGGCTCATTTTAACCCAGGCCAAAAACTACTACGATATAATAAAAAATGTCCAAAATTTCCATTACACATCAAGTTGTAATGAACAAGCAAAATTTTGTCGATTACACACTACATTGTAATGGGTAATGAACTTTTTTTTCATTACATACTACATTGTAATGGGTTATGGATTTTTTTTCATTACACACTACATTGTAATGGGTAATGAAATTTTTTCCTATTACACACTACATTGTAATGGGTAATAGATTTTTTTTTCCATTACACACTACATTGTAATGGGTAGTAGATTTTTTTTTCATTATATACTACATTGTAATAGGTAATGGAATTTTTTTCCATTATACACTACATTCTAATGGGTAATGAATTTTTTCCCATTACATACTACATTGTAATGGGTTATAGATTTTTTTTTCATTACACACTATATTGTAATGGGTAATGGAATTTTTTCCATTACACACTACATTGTAATGGATAATGGAATTTTTTTCATTACACACTACCTTGTAATGGGTAATGAAATTTTTTCCCATTACACTACATTGTAATGGGTTATGGATTTTTTTTTCATTACACACTACATTGTAATGGATAATGGAATTTTTTCCATTACACACTACCTTGTACTGGGTAATGAAATTTTTTCCCATTACACTACATTGTAATGGGTAATAGATTTTTTTCATTATACACTACATTGTAATAGAGAATGGAATTTTTTTCCATTATACACTACATTCTAATGTGTAATGAATTTTTTTTCCATCACATACTACATTGTGATGGGTTATGGATTTTTTTTTCATTGCACACTACATTGTAATGGGTAATACATTTTTTTCCCATTCCACACTACATTGTAATGGGTAATACATTTTCTTTCATTATACACTACATTGTAATGGTAATGGAATTTTTTTTCCATTATACACTACATTCTAATGGGTAATGAATCTTTTTTTCATTACATACTACATTGTAATGGGTAATGGAATTTTTTCCATTACACACTACATTGTAATGGGTAATGAATTTTTTTTCATTACATACTACATTGTAATGGGTAATAGACTTTTTTCCATTACACACTACGTTGTAATGGGTAATGAAAATGACAATGAATTACAAAACGTAATGCATTACTTGCAACCCCGGTTACGACCTTATTCAAAAAATTGTAATTAATTGGAATCACTTCAAACTGTGATCAAAATTGTAGAGGATGCTCCCTGGACTTTGGAATTCAAAATACAACTACTTCCTACATTTTCCAGAATCCTCACAAAGAAATTGAAAGAACAAAAAGTGGATTTCCCGATATTCCCATGAGGATTAAATTTTTCTCACAACTTATTCTAATAAATAGAGGTTGGAGGCAACTGAAGAGAAACCTAAAGTTATTCTTTGCAGGATACAAAAAAATTCTCATTTCAAGCTCTAATCAACTTAGAGGGGCTTCAATTTTAAATTTCAACTTGCGCAGTCCCAAAATCAGAGACGCATATTCAACACGAATCCATCCATCTTTTCAGACCAACCTGATCGTTGGTACGAGGAAGAATTAATTACAAAATGTGTTTTCGATCGTGCAAAGCTTGGAATACACTTCGATCCAGCTGCAGTTTCTGATGAGTACCCAAATGAAACGAATACCCCAAGCTCCGTTGGTTTATATTAAGGTTTCTCCGCATTGCGCATGTGAGATTCGCGTATCGACATTCATCGTCAATGGGACAAAAACAGTTCTCTCACGTATCAACGTGGAAATTCGTTCGGTGGTATCACAGCTTTCGGTTGACGGGACTTTCGTGAATACGCCCCCACGAGCTCGAATCAGCGAGGGAACTTGATTCTCGAATTGCAAAAGCTCGTTGTATTTCGTACCACGGATATCAGGGACGATAGCAGCGCCGATTCAGCAGCCGATGTTGCGGAAACTTGCCATGTGTTTCATCAGACCCGGGCGAATCGCAAGGTCACGAAAGTAACGAGAGTTCGGGTGAATTCATGTTCAATTCTTCCATTCTGCACGCACTTCCCTGGCAATAATATTTTGCGAGTTCATCGAATTTTTTGATATTTTGCTGGTGAAGTCCGATTTTCGGATCACCACAATCTCCAAATGAGAATTGAAGCCTCGCAACAATTAAAACCCCCCAAAAATGGAAACAAATATTTGGATCCGTTGTTTGGAGCCAATATTTGCAACAAATTGGTCTTCTTCACAAAAAGTATTGCCAAGCACATCTAGCTAACTGATGTTAACGTTGTAATGTAATCCTGATGTAACGTTGATTCCTCAATTAAGATTTTAAAGAGTGGAACCAAAATAGAAGCGACACCAAAGCAATCCAAAAAATTAAAAGTACTTGTCGAGTCTTATCATTGAGTGCATGGCATTCTGAAACCGACTTCTGTATGGGAAAACCGTTTTGACTTGTTTATAAGCGAGGAAACTATAATGATGCTTGTCTGGGGAAATGCGTTTCCAAAATGGTTTTACTATACCTCAATCTAAAAAAAAGCTGAGTCTATCATCTAAGGACATCTGTACTTCAGTTTATTCCATAGAACGATTGATTTCCCTATGAAAACTGTGGACATCAATTTGCCATAACTAAATGGCAAATAAATAAAAAACTCACTGTGTTACCACTAAAAAAAATCGTACATAATCCTCCTTTCGGGGCTTTCAATATTATAGTAAAAACCATGATTTCATCAAATAAAAATAACGTTTTATCTTGGGTCAGTCAAATAAGGTCCTGCATTAAAATTCTGAAGCTCCATTCCTGCACTGAGAGAAAAAATTACTAGAACCAATGAAATAAAGTTTTGAAGGCTAAAAATCATTTTTTTCATTATTTGCCAAAACATATTACATTGGTTCCCTTGTATATTTACTTGGTTCATTTTTTTCAGTCAATTCCATAAATTTTTGTTTTAATTAAACGAATTTACTTGAATCTAACAATATGTTATCAATTATATGTAATATGTTGTTTGAATCAAGAACACATTTTATCATTCAAAATATGCATGTCCTTTGATACAGAAAGCACTGAGAAAAAAAATTTGTTGAATCAACAAATTAATTAGTCCAATCAACAGGAAAAATGATTGATTCAATCAAATGCGTGATTCTTAATTGTTGCTAAACATTTTATAAAAAATATATAGCCATTGCCAAATAATTTAATATGCATAGTTTAGTAACCCCAAAAAGAGATAGATGGAAAAAAAAGACAAATCTGCGCCAATTCTCCGATCTAATTTCTCTGTCCGACCGAGATTCGAACCCTCGACCCTACCTACCATTACACCTATCCTAACTAAGTACCTGACACGCTACCTACTACGCTTTCGACTACTACTATGTACTTGAAAAAAGTTAGGAGTTATGAAGATTCGAATATAAGAAAACATTTAAAAAACCAGTTTTTTAATTTTTAACAACAGACGTATACTATTAAAGTATACTATAGAAATGATAGTTCTTCGCTTGAAGGAAATCAAAATGTAATCATTCCAAACAAATATTCTATTGCAATAAAATAATGTGTTATTTATTTGACTACAGCTTCTTTTGAAATAATCACAATCCATTTTATATCTAATAAATATTGAAAATACTACAGAAATATTTTGAGAAGTAAAATAATGATGAATTTATTGCAAAGAAATAATTCTGTTCGAAAAAAATAATTTCGTATTGAAGTCATTTTTAATTGCAAATAATCTCATGTTTATGATGCCATAATTAATTTTCTTCAAAAAAAATATTTTGGTATTGAAGTCGTTTTTTAGATTCAAATAATCTAATGTTTATGATGCGATAAATGTAATTAATCCATTGAATACAAATTCATTCAAATCCATTTAAATAAAAATATTTGTTGAACTAAAATAATAATGACTTTATTGCAAGAAAATAATTTTTTCAAAAAAAATAATTTTGTATTAAATTCGTTTTTTAGATTCAAATAATCTCATGTTTATGCTGCTATCAATGTAATTAATTCACTGAATACAAATTTAATCAAATCTATCATGCATTTAATTGTTACTATTAAATAAGAGTTTAATATAATGGAGTAATAAATTCGTGAAAATATTTTTTTTTAATGAAGAGTGATTTTCTTGGTTCAACAAATAAATAATCGAATTAATACTTTCATTTAACAAATAAATTCATGTTCTCAAATTCAGTAATTTTTTCTCTCAGTGTGGCAAATCGGGAAGGGATCAATCAAATTCTGTTAAATTATTCGATCTACACCCTTACTTTAATTAGTAAACGATTTATATAGTCGTGGCAAAATTTTGGGGTGCCACATTGACCCACCACGAACAAAAAAGCCTAATCATTGTCACGATGAGTCCGAAATGGTCAGTATTGGGCCCTTTCAAGTGCGCTGGCTCTGGGGGTGTGTTTATACGTACCCACAACAATGCTGGTTCCAATATCGGAACACCAGAGAGCGCGAAAGGGAAGAAAGGAAGCATTATTTTGGGGTTGGCATTCTTCCCGAATAGCTCGAGCCGCGAATTCCTGGAGTACATGAAATTGTTCTGTTCCATGTGTGAGTGCATTTCACGCGGATATACAAAAGGTCCTGAGGGTGTAGGTGAAATACATACGATTTTTCCAGCGAACTGGCGCAATACACATTGATCCCCGAAACGGGGCGCAACCACCCCCAACTCTTCGCACCCCGAATATAAAGGGCCCTACGCCCTTTCCCTTCTCATAAATTAAATGTACGTATTTTCCGCTCAAGGTGTTCACAGAAGTGTCGTGAATTGATATACGATCGGCCTCAACCCTTGGCGAAGGGGTGCTTTTTCGCAAATAGAGGAAATGGCGATATCGATCGCAATTTCTGAGCTTTTATACGCGCTTCGGAGCTTTCAAGGCAAACGTTGGATCTCGATAATTCTTCCCGGTGAATCATTTCTCCCCGACTCAACAATTGGCAGGGAACAAAAGAATTTTTTTTAAATGCGAAAACAAGGGAGTAAAATTTAGCTGCTTTCAAACTTAGTTTGGTTAACTTTAATTTGATGATTATTTGAATTTTCAATCATTGTTTAGCAATATCGGATAATTAAATAATTGAATGATTGAATTTGATTTGATGATTAATTGAATTTTCAATTATTGTTCAGCAATATTGGATAATTAAATAAATGAATAATTGAATTTGATGATTAATTGAATTTTCAATTATCGTTTAACAATGTTGGATAATTGCATAATTGTATAATTGAATTTGATTATTATTTGAATTTTCAATTATTGTTCAGCAATGTTGGATAATTGAATAATTGGATCGAGTAACGTGAGCGAAGAAGTTTTTCTCGAGGACGAAAACTCCTGGCTTGAATTTTTCGATTAATTATAACGTTATGACTCGGCGGACGCGGAAAATTGGAAAATAATACGATTTCATCCCCCGTACAAAGGGTATATAAGGGCTTATAACCTGGAAATGAGAATCCTGTTGAAAGTTACCAAGTAACTTTGTGAAACTTTGGCGTCCGTGCAATGTAAACTCGATCGGTCGCATTTTCACGTCATCCTTTTCCAGATCTCTCCTCTCTTGCTTTCTTTTCTCACTTAACGATTTTTCCATCGTATTTCTTATTTACTTGTCAATTTACTTTCCAACCTTCGCTCATCCCAAAGACGCGCAAAGTTGGATTCAACGGGAAATGATGAACCGTCCTGAATTTTTTATATCCTTCAATATTTTGAAATCAACCCCTCAAACTTTCCATATTATTTTCACTTTTTTTTTTTAGAATAAAAAATCTAAATATGTTCAAATAACAATTTTTTTTACTTTGCAACTTTTTCTGCACTTCAGCTTATTTCTTGATTTTTAGAGGCACGAATAAACATTGAAAAGAATATAGAATTGGCAAATTTTTTTTTGACAGTCCACTGTGTCCCTTTTATAATGCCCTACGAATTTTGAAAATTATTTTGTTAATAAAAAATATATCAATTTTTGTTTAAAAAATATGTTTTTGCTAAATCCTCGTATTTTTAGATCCTCCATTAGATTTTTCACTGTCAAAATTTCCATGGAATCGAATTTATTCCGTAAAAAAAAGATCACCTACTATTTTGGTCTACAAAAAAACTGTTATCAATAAAAATCCACAAAAGAACTGGTATTAATAAAAATCCACAAAAAATATCGTTCTTGAGTTAATATACATAAAATTGTAAATTATTCCAGACCTAAATAATGTGAAATATTCTAAAGCTGCCTCAAAAGCATAACAATAATATTTGTTCTAAAAAAAAGAGGATTCAATAGAATAAATAAATTGGAAATGATTCTGTGGTATTTTCAAAAAAATAAAAATAAAATTTCTTCAAACATGAAAAATTTTATTTGAAAAAAAAAAAAAATAATTCTGCAAAATTCTTGACAAAGTCAATAATTAAAAAACATTATCCACTATTTAGGTCTACAAAAAAACTGGTATTAAAAAAATTCACAAAAACATCGTTCTTGAATTAAATTTGATAAAATTATAAATTATTTCAGACTTAAATAAATTGAAATATTCTAAAGCTTCCTCAAAAGCATAACAATAATTTGTTTTCCAAAAAAATGAGGATTTAAAAGAATAAATAAATTGCGAATAATTCTGTGGTACTTTCAAAAAAAATTCAAGTCAAACTTCTCCAAACAAAATCGAAAAATATTATTTTAAAAAAAATATTTCTGCAGAATTCTTGACAAAGTCAATCATTAAAAAACATCATCCACTATTTAGGTCTACAAAAAATCGGATATTAAAAAAATCCACAAAAAAATCGTTCATGAATTAAATGATATAAAATTATGAATTATTGCAAGCTTTAATAATGTGAAATATTTTAAAGCTTCTTCAAAAGCATAAAAATAAATTTTTTTCCCAGAAAAATATGAAGATAAACAATGAATAAATGGCAAATAATTCTGCGGTATTCTCAAAAAATAAAATTTGTTAAAACATGAAAAATTAAATTTTAAAAAATAATAATTTCGCAGAATTCTTGACAAGCTCAGTAATCAAATTTTTCCAGAAAAAAAAAACAAAATAATAATAATAATAAATCGTCTATTTGAATGCAAGTTTGTATAAAAAATTATGCGTAGCCCAATGTTATTTATAGCCTTAGCAGAATGGCGAAACGAGTGAGAATATCCAACTTGACATTGCGTCCAATGTACTCTCCTTCAAACGCGGTCAGGCGTGTTAAAATATAATGCGTTTGTCGTTATTGAGAATAAGAGAGGACAGGGCCAGAGGGGGGGGGGGCTGGGATCGGGGGTGAAACATACGTGCACGCATGAATGCTCCACGCGTTATTAGAGTCGCGGTGGGCAACTCCCTAACACGGATCGAGGTCGTTGCGTTCATTGTCTCTTCTCTCCGAAGCATATATTCCATAATCCGTATATTTTCTCTTATATTCATAAGCGAGCCTATCGAAATTTAATTCGAACCCAACACAGAGCTCGCAGTCTAAAATTTTCAAATATATCCCCATAAATAAATATTCCAATTGTTAAAAGAAAGAAAATCATTGGCAGTGAAAATTTTGATGGGAATTTTCCTGCCATAGATTTATGTGGGAATTTCAAGCGGGCAATAATGACGATAGCAAAGAAATTGTGAAAACTTGAGAACGTGAGAAAAAAATCTTCAAAGAATCTGAAAAAACTTCAAAATTCTTGAAAATTATAAAAATATTCAAAATCTTAAAAATCTTGTAATTCTCAAAATCTTTAAGAATGTTAATCTGCGGAGCAATTCCTTATCGAGGAACTTTCACCAACTTTATCACTCTTAAAAATTGTAATTGACTACAAGACAGAGAAATAATGAAGGCTTTGAAGAATTGTGAAAAAGCATCGTAATATAATTTTCTGAAAAATGGTATCTCGAATAGAAAACAAAAATATAGAAAAAAAAAACAACAACAAATACGTTAGGCTATTCGTAATGTTGTGTTTGAACAGAATTGCGAAATTTTTAATGAAAAAGTAATGCATTAACCATTACTTTTTTAATGGCTAATGAAATTAATTTCCATTAACCATTTAAATTTAATTACATTTTAATGATTAATGAAAATAATTTCCATTAACCATTGAATTTTAATGGATAATAAACATATTTTTCATTAACCATTAAATTTTAATGGTTAATGAAAATAATCTCCATTAACCATTGAATTTTAATGGTTAATGGTTAATGAAAGCTATTTCCAATAACCATTAAACGTTAATGGTTAATTATTTGCAACCCTGTGTTTGAGTGACAAAATTTGTTGTGGCTATTTGCAGGAGAATGATTTACTGGATTTGCAGAAGTATTTGATTTTTCCTCTAATTTTGTCATTCGCAAAAATAGCGACCGATGGAAACGCGCGACGATATTAAAAATCGTGAAAATTCATAATATAAATGTCTGTAAAATCACAACTCACATAGAAAATAATAAACAATAGATAAATTGTCATATAAAAAATGTTAACGAGTCAGTTGTGGAATTTGCAAGAAAATGCAAATTAGCAATGAAATATAAATTACTCACTCCATATTGTCTCGATATATTCTCAATCGATGTGCAAATCTACAGACTCCTGCCTGAGGAAATTCATGAATATTACAGCGATTGTTGGACGATGATTTTTCTTCAGTCTTTTGATCATCGTGGAATTTTGAAGTACTCTTCGAGTCACGCGTGAATTTTTCTTCGCTCGCTTCGCTCTGATTCTGTAATTTCGTCCCATTAAATCAAAAACTGAATGCAAAGAACGATCAAAACGAGCGTATTATTTCATGGGAAAGACGCGATATTTTTTCCAACCATATTTATCTATCAAAAAACCGATTATAAAAACGAGAGAAGCTTCTGAAAGATTAAATTCTATTCGCGCGATAGCAAAAAAACCGATTATAAAAAAAGAGAAGCTTTAAAAAAAATTGAATTTTCGTGCGATTTAGTGTATCACGTGATATTTTTCCAAGATGGCCGACGTATTTTATTCAAAATGGCCGACGTACGTTTCCAAGATGGCCGACGATCAACGAACGAGTCGGTGAAAAATTCAATGAAATAATTTTATCGTGAGGCTCGGTATCGTATTTATTTTCGAAAATAATAATCTCGAGGTGTCAACAAAAAAAAATCCTAGCTTCGAAACGACTGACCTTGAGTTGGCGAGATGCGCATAAACACGGCTGAATCGCGCACGGGGCGACGAGCAGGAAAAAAAAAATTCTCCGAATATTACTTCTCTTTTTTTTTCCACTGAGCCTTTTCCGTGCTATTTTTTTCATTCTACAATCGTCGAGAAGCAACGATCACGTATACCGTGAATTTACCAGGCGACGGACAGAATTATCCACAAATGAAAGAAAACAGATTTTTCCGAGAAACGATCGCACAAAGTGCGCCAGCGTAGAGCGACCGGAACGTTAGAGTGAGAGAGATAGAAAATAAAGATAGCGCGGGGGGGGGGGGGGGGGACTCACTCCCAACGTTAACGTGTTTATCGCAAAATCTTCGTACGAATTTCGACAACGCAGACTCGTATTCCAATACTCACAGTGTCTCCTATGTATAGACCTCGCACGCCGGACGAAAATATGTATTTTTTACTGACCGTTTCGTGATGTTTTTTCTCGACGCGCCTCTCCGCCGAATGTTTTTCGCTCTAGCAAACGACACAAAATGGCGCGCGTGGCGCGTGTCCCTTCGACAAAGGCCCCAACTTCATCGACTTGCATCGAACGACGATCAATCGTCGAATTCATTCCATAACACTGAAGCTGACTACGAATATTTTAACGCAAACTTGAAGCACATTGAGTTTAAAAGTGATTGAAAAACGAGTGAATTTGACTGAGGAACTATCGAGACGAAAGATGTTATCGAGGGCGCTCCGCGAAGGAGAATGCGTGCGCGCGTGCGGCGACGCAGCGGGGAGCGAGAGAGGGGAGGGACTGGCGCGGAACGAGAGTGGGGTAACGAGTAGAAAAGAGAAGCCGCATCCGCTTTGAACGCTTGCGCGCTTTCAGTACGTGTGTATAGATATACATCAACATATAAAATACTACAGGACGTGGCGCTCACAAGCGCGTAAGCTTCCAAAACGAATGCAGGGAGAAAGAGCGTTTCATGTGTGTTTCGTCAAGCGCTCTACATATACAAATATTTATGCATGTGAACGCGTTACGCTGAGTACGTTACGAACGTTTTCAATAATCTGACGGATATTTACAGTTTTTGACGATCGTGGACACAAAGAATTTCGATAATCGCCCGGGAATAAATGTGTAGCACGTATAATAATCTCAGAGCATAACAAGAACTGTCGAGATATTGTGCAAAAAAAAAAATGCTAAACAACGAGAAAAAAAATACTATCGCCGTTTTTATCGGTCGCGCTCTCCCGCTTCTTTCGTGTGTCCCACTATTGCCGTCTGATGGCGCCTCCGACGCAAAAAGCGTCAGTGGTTGCATTCGGCTTGGACGCTTTGAGCGCCATATCCTATAGCAGTTTATATGTCAATGTACATCTACATGCATGCGTGCTGAAAGCGCGTAAGCGCGGCAAAGAGGATGCAGCCAGTATTCCGAAACAGTCGGCCGAGGTCGCGCACATTTTTATGACGACGATACACGCGCGAGCTCGGAAACTGAACCGTCTTTTTTAGCGTCACTGTGAACGGTTTATTAACAAAAATCAATTGAAAAATTGTATCGTGAAAACTGTGAATATTAACGAGAGTATCGGAAAAGATTTTTTCGCCTAATAGAACGTGATAGATGTGTCAACGGCAGAACTCAATCATATCCTGTCGACGCTCATCGAGAAGCAAGAAAAACATCGGAAATTGTGAGTGAACAATTTTTCCCGGGAAATCGTCCGCCATTTTGAACAATGAAGTATCAAAGTGCGTGTTCGAGATTTTTTTTTAGAGTACTGTGATGAATAAATTGAAAATAAAATTTCGAGAGTGAATATAGCATGGTCTTCACTACGCATATATATGGGACGTTCCATCCCAAATCGGACAGTTTGAAAAACTTTTTTTTTATTTCCTCATTTTTTTTATATTATTTAGTACCCATCAAAAGGCCCTTCCTGTTAAATTTTCAGATTTTTTTTATTACCCGTTCAAAATACATTAAATTAACAAAAAACCGCACTTTTTTTGGTATTTTGGTCATAAATTCTTTGATAATGATCCAAATTAAAAGTTTTTTTCTTCAAAATTTTTGTTTTTTATGGCCTTTTCAGAAAAAAATACAACAAAAATATTCGACGAGTTTGTGAATGAGTTTTTTGAGTTTTAAATTTTCAATCGCGTTTTTAAAAGTGAGTGTCATTTTGTTTTTTTTTTTTTAATGTTTTGCTTTAAACATCTATCTATTCAACAATTTTTAAGACTAGTCCGATCGTGAGATTTCCACAACTACTATTTTTTTCGATTTTTGTAAATTAAATTTTTTTTTTTTTTAATAAATTATTATGAATATCAATTTTTGTTACTGTATAGTATTTTTTTCAATATTTAGAATTTATTTTGACACTTTTTTTTATTGTTAACAGGTTCTTAAAATTAATAATTAATCGTTAAGTCCGTTTATGAACAATAATAACAACAATTTTTATTCATTCACGTATTTTTTGATAACCTTACATATACGATTATTTCCTGAATTAGATATTTCTTTGCCAATACGTTTCCGTTGCTCATTGGAATAATTGAATGAAATTTTTGTGTTCCCCTGTGATTGACTTCCCAGTATTGTATCGCAAATAAAATCTTTCTTTCGCATCTAAATAATGTTTCTTAGGGAAAAATTTGACAGCAATATTCGGTAGACTATTTATGTTTAATGCCACAATTCTTGAACTGTTGTTATTTGCTCATCGATTAATTATTAATTTTGAAAATCTTTTAACGATGAAAAAGTGTCAAAATTGATTCAAAATTATTTAAAAAATACTATACAGTAACAAAAATTGGTATTCATAATAATTTATGAAAAAAAAAAATGTTAATTTTAAAAAATCGAAAAAAGTAGTTATTGAAATCCCACGATCGGACTAGTCTTAAAAATTGTTGAATAGATAGATATTTAAAACAAAAAATTAAAAAAAAAAAAAATGACGCTCACTTTTAAAAACGCGATTTAAAGTTCAAAACTCAAAGAACTCATTCAAAAACTCGTCGAATATTTTTGTTGTATTTTTTTCTGAAAAGGCCATAAAAAACAAAAATTTTGAAAAAGAAACTTTTAATTTGGAACATTATAAAAGAAGTTATGACCAAAATACCAAAAAAGAGCGGTTTTTTGGTTAACTTAATATCTTTTGAACGGGTAATCAACAAAATCTCAAAATTTAACAGGAAGGGTCTTTTAATGGGTATTAAAAAATATTTAAAAAACTGAGGAAATAGAAAAAAAAAGTTTTTCAAACTGTCCGATTTTGGATGGAACGCCCCATATATATATATATATATATATATATATATATATATATATATATACACCTAGGATTCCTAGGAAAGATCCAACATCGTACAGAGAATGAACATTTCGAGAGTCGTCTCTTCATCGTTCACGTCTGTCCGTGGCCTCTGTTCCGTCCCATTTATCTGCTCTTGCCGGATCCTGAGAGCACCTCGCTGTAATATCGTCTCATTATCAGAACCAAGTCTCGGCGTCCAAGTACTCTCTCTCTCTCTCTCTCTCTCTCTCTCTCTCTCTCTCTCTCTCTCTCTCTCTCTCTCTCTCTCTCTCTCACTATCGCTTTCTCTGTCTTTGCGAATGTGCATGAAATCTCTCCATCTCTCCTTTTCTTCTTCCTATGGCCCTTGCATGTGAAACCCTTTCCCATTCACCCCCCCCCTCCCCGCCTACGCTGCGCACGCAGCTGAATGACGATCTCGAGCTTTCTCTTGCACTCACCGTGACTCTCGGTATAATATTAAAATTGATGGCGAAGGGTGTCGTTAAGGGTTTTCGCGCGAAAGGGTAGATTTGAAGGTGCTTCGAAGGGAGACTGGGGAAAGAGCGCGAAGTAACGTCAAGTATATAGTGAAGAAAGTAAAGATGGGGAAAAAACGAATGAAACGTATGAACGAACGTGGTAAAGAAATTTCTTCGCACAAAAAAAAAATTTCTTCATTATAAAAAAGCGTCAAGATCTCTCTTTGTCTTGTGAAGATGATAAATTATCTATGTTTATCTATGTTTGAATTGGACCTAAAGTGGGCAATTTCGTATTGAGAATTATTTGAAAAATAATTTGAAAAAAATCTATGCATATTAAATTAAATTTTGTATCTTTTGAAAAAAAAAACTCGCCCCTGTTTGATCAAGGACCCAGAAATTGGGATGATCGATAATCGTTGGAATGAGACATGATCAAGGATCAAGGAATGATAGATGATCTAGGATCGAGGTTTAAGGGATGATGAACAATGGAGGGATAAGGAATGATCAATGATCAATGATCAAAGATCAAGGAATAAGGGATGATCAAGGATCAAAGGATAATATAGATTGTTAAAGATCGAGGAATGAGATTAAAGATCAAGGGATGATAGATGATCTAGGATCGAAGAATAGGGGATGATCAAGGATCGAGGGACAATAGATGATTAAGGATCGAAGAATAATAGATCATTAAAGACTGAGGAATAAAACATGATCAAGGATCAAGGGACGATGGATGATCTAGAATCGAGGGATGAAGCATGATCCAGGATCAAGGGATGAGGAATGATCAAGGTTCGAAGTTTAAGGGATGCTAAAGCATCAAGGGATAAGAAATTTTCAAGGGTCAAGGAATTTTTAAAAAATTGGGCACCTCGAATACTTCTTTCTCGCTGGAAAAGCGATTTTCCGCAAACTACAGGAAGGATCCGTGCTATCTTCACGCTCGACATCACAAAATGTACTTTCTCGTGCCATTTCGATTTTCTCCAACATTCTTGTCGGATATATGCGTGTGTAAAAAGTCCGTGCGTCGCATTTTACGTGTTAAAACGTGCTTTGGGCCCTTTTGTCCGTCAACGGTTGAATCCTGCTCCATAATAATCCGTGCAGATCTATGTATGAAGCATTTCAGGCTGAATCGACAGATCGGTGAGTCACATATTTCTGAATTATTCATCATTTTTATTCATAATTTCGGATTTCGTTATTATTTTTTTCATCATTTCTTCTCCATGAAGAAGAGTTTTTAATTCGTGGAAAAAAAAATTTCCAGGAATTTTTTAATTTTATTCGAAAATTTCGAATGTAATGAAATTTTGAATTCACTCCAAAAATTATTCAAAAAATCGTACAAATTAAAAATTTGCCAACAGCTTCTCTATTTCATCTCCGTCGTTCGTTGAGCTTCCTCCATGAGAAGCTTCCTTTTTGAGATAATCTCGAAGCTCACAAATTTAGGTGGTTTCTTGATTAATTAGTCATGATTGAATAATTAGTCAAATCTTTATCAATAAAAATATGGATTGATAAAATATAAAAAAGAAATTTTAAATAAATTTCAATTAAATTATGATTACATTTTATGAAAGATTAATTGGGCTTGATTAATTAGCCTTGATTGAATAATTATAGTCAAATCTTTATCAATAAAAATATCGATTGAAAAAAAAATAAAAATATAACATTTTAAATAAACTTCAATTAAATTATGCTTAACTTTCATGGAAGATTAATTGGTCTTGATTGAATAATTAGTCAAATCTTTATCAGTAAAAATATCGATTGAAAAAAAATAAAAAATAAATTTTAAATAAATTTCAATCAAATTACAATTACATTTTATGGAAGAGTGATAACTAAGTTGAAAAAATAATATAATAAATATCCAATGATAAAAAATAAAATAAGCTCAATACTTTTGGCCAGGGTTGTGAAGTGTATATGGGGCATTCCATCCCAAATCGGAGAGTTTGAAAAACTTTTTTTTTATTTCCTCAAATTTTTTATATTTTTTAGTACCCATCAAAAGACCCTTGCTGGTAAATTTTGTGATTATTTTATTACTCGTTCAAAAGTCCAAAAAACCGCTTTTTCGGTATTTTGGTCACAACTTCTTTAATAATGGTCCAAATTAAAAGTTTTATTTTTGAAATTTTTTTTTATCGCCCTTTCATAAAAAAATATAATAAAAATATTCGACGTGTTTTTAAATGAGTTTTTTGAGTTGTAAAATTTAAATCGCGTTCTTAAAAGTGAGTGTATATTTAGATTTTTTTCAAATATTTCATTTTAAACATCTATCTATTCAACAACTTTTAAGACTAGTCCGATCGTGGGCCTTCCATAACTACTATTTTTTTCGATTTTTAAAAATAATTTTTTTTTCTATAATTTATTATGAATACCAATTTTCGTTACTGTACAGTATTTTTTCATTATTTAGAATTTATTTTGACATTTTTTTATAAACCTTTTTGAATAACAAAAAAATGTTTAGTTTTCAAGAAAAAAAAAAAAAAAAAAAAGTAGTTACGTCAGGCCCACGATCAGACTAGTCTCAAAAGTTGTTGAGTAGATAGACGTTAAAAACAAAAAAATTAAAAAAAAAAATCAAAATATACACTCACTTTTAAAAACGCGGTAAAAAGTTTAAAACTCAAAAAAACTCATTCCGCAACACATTGAATGTATTTGTTGTATTTTAATTTGAAAAGGCCATGAAAAACAAAAATTTTCAAAAAAAAACTTCAAATTTGGACCATTATTAAAGAAGTTATGACCAAAATACCGAAAAAGAGCGGTTTTTTTTTTAAATTCAATATCTTTCGAACGGATAATGAAAAAAATCTCAAAATTTACCAGCAAGGGTCTTTTTGTGGGTACTGAAAAATATAAAAAATTTGAGGAAAAAAAAAGTTTTTCAAACTGTCCGATTTGGGATGGAACGCCCCATATACAATGCTGTCGCTCAAGCTTTATAATGCATCTCCCACGCGATGTCGGCGCATTGTTAAAAAGTTCGATCTCGTGTTTCATGGTAAACGCGAAATGGCCCGGCGATGACGAAATCCGGGGATAGGGGAAAAGGGTCAGAGGAGGGCGAGGGTGGAGGGATGAAGAAAGGATATCAAGGATGGTAGACGAGATGAGAGGAAAAGTTTTTGGCGAAAAACTTTTAACCCGCGAAAATGCACACGAGCGGCGAAACAACGCAATGTCGACCTCCGGAGCTTTTGCCTCACATACAATATTTTGCGCTACGTGATAATGCAAGCTCACACGAGCGCATCAGTTTTCCCATAGTTTCCTCTCGCGCGTACAGAATAAACATACATAATAGAGTTTTACGCGCACGCTAATGTCCCACCTCGTATTTAAGCTCGTAAAAGCACACGACAATCCGTGGCGGAGCTTTCACCCAACTTTTTTCGCCCCATGACATTAATGGAAATTTCGCAGTGCAATTCTTCGACGATCCATTATTGAAATAGTCCGAAATATTCGCGAAATTCAACGAAACTGTGGAAAAAAGTACTTCGAGATACTCGAAAAAAAGGCCCATCTGTGGTAAAGGAGAAAAAAACGATTTTTTTTAAACAAGCTTTTATTAGTTGTTAATAAAAAATAACTAAAAAGTTAAAAATAAAGCTATTCCGATTCGAAATAAGTTTTCACTAAAAGCGTGTTACACCCTCTTTTTTCTCTTGCTGTTAAAATGTAACACGCTTTTATTTGAAAACTTATTTCCAATCGGAATAGCTTTGTTTTTAACTTTTTAGTTATTTTTTATTAACAACTAATGAAAGCTTGTTTTAAAAATCTTTTTTTGTCCTTTGTTTATTTTTTACTTTTTAGTATTTATGATGTTAGATAACTAGTTTAGTAATGTATATCTAGTTTTGCATAATTTTTTTTGCAAAAAATTATGCGAAACATTTTTTGTTGCAAAACAGTTTTCAAGCAAATTTGTAATAAAAATTTTACGAAACAATTTTGTTTGCAAAAAATTTGCAAATTTTTTGTGATAATATTGCATTGTCATCCGATTTACATATGCATGACAAATTTTAACTCAATCGGAAACCGGGAAGTGGGCCAAATTTAACTTGCAAGATTTGATTACAGACAGACACCGGGACAGGTGAAACTAAAAATAAAAGCTTTTAAGAATTGAGAGGTCAAAAAAAAAAACTTATCGCAAAGTTATATCAGTTTCCATAAGACTACATTTAATTTAATTTAATTTGTTAATGTTAATTGTTCGATAACGAGCTTCCTAATCGTCGTGAAATTTTTACACGACCTCTTAAATAATTCATCCAAAAACATACCAAATTTTCAGAATTTTCTCATCATTTGCAATTCGGGACTCAACATCCTTAATTTGACCTGGCACTAATTTTTCGATACATTTGTTCAATTTAATTGCAATTGTATACACTGAGAGAAAAAATTACTGAATTTGAGAACATGAATTTGTTTATTAAATGAAAGTATTAATTCGATTATTTATTTGTTGAACCAGGAAAATCACTCTTCATTAAAAAAAAATATTTTCACGAATCTATTACTCCATTATATTAAACTCTTGTTTAATAGTAACAATTAAATGCATGATAGATTTGATTAAATTTGTATTCATTGGATTAATTACATTGATCGCATCATAAACATTAGATTATTTGAATCTAAAATGATGATTATTTGAATCTAAAAAACGACTTCAATACGAAATTATTTTTTTTGAAGAAAATTATTTATGGCATCATAAACATGAGATTATTTGGATCTAAAAAATGACTTCAATACAAAATTATTTTTTTCGAACGAAATTATTTCTTTGCAATAAATTCATCATTATTTTACTTCTAAAAATATCTTTATTTAAATAGATTTTAATAAATTTGCATTCATTGGATTAATTAGATTTTTTGCATCATAAACATGAGATTATTTGAATCTGAAAAACGACATCAATATTAAATTATTTATCTTCATCATTATTTTACTTCTAGAAATATTTCTGTAGTATTTTCAATATTTATTAGATATAAAACTGATTGTGATTATTTGAAAAGAAGCTGTAGTAAAATAAATAACACATTATTTTATTCCAATGGAATATTTGTTTGGAATGATGAAATTTTTATTTCCTTCAAGCAAAGAACTATCATTTCTATAGTATACTTTAATAGTAAACATAAGTTGTTAAAAATTAAAAAACTGGTTTTTTAAATGTTTTCTTATATTCGAATCTTCATAACTCCTAACTTTTTTCTAGTGCATAGTAGTAGTCGATAGCGTAATAGGTAGCGCGTTAGGTAGTTAGGTAGGATAGGAATGATGGTAGGTAGGGTCGAGGGTTCGAATCTCGGTCGGACAGAGAAATTAGATCGGAGAATTGGCGCAGATTTGTCTTTTTTTTCTATTTATCTCTTTTCGGGGTCACTAAACTATGCATATTAAATTATTTGGTAAAATGTTTAGTAACAATTAATAAACAAGCATTTGATTGAATCAGTCATTTTTCCTGTTGATTGGACTAATTAATTTGTTGATTCAACAAATTTTTTTATCAGTGCTTCCTGTATTAAAAGACACGCATGTTTCGAATGATAAAATGTGTTCTCGATTCAAACAACATATTACATATAATTGATAACATATTGTTAGATTCAAGTAAATTCGTTTATTGAAACAGAAATTTATGGAATTGACTGAAAAAAATGAACCAAGTAAATATATAAGGGAACTAATCTAATATGTTTTGGCGAATGATGAAAAAAAATGATTTTTTGCCTTCAAAACTTTATTTCATTGGTTCTAGTAATTTTTTCTCTCAGTGTACCCTATATATGGTATATCCGTCTGCATCTTACTAACCTTGATTGCTGCTTCCTACGTCCTCTTGGCAGCCAGCCCCGTTCTTCGATAAGCGCAGTATTCGCATCACAATGCTAGTGTTTCCCTCGCGACCTCGGCGATATTATTCCTTGTTTCTCCTGACTCCCACCCTCTATCTCTTCTGTACCATCCACTCTATCTAGCTGATCATTTTTTAGAGGAGTCCCGAAGGCGACTCAAACAAACCCAAAAAATGTGCACTTATGGAACTCTCTTACCCACCTCCACAAATATCTGGCTCAATAGTACCAACCAACTCCTCATAAGCTTTTTCTGGAGGTCAAATGAGAAAGAAGTGATCGACCAAACGTGCACTTATGGGCTCTCCATCACCAGTTTTACATAAACCAGGCCTCTAGACACTGTGCTCTATTTCCATGCCTGTTGAAGGCCGGATCGACGCCCTTCTCCTCAACCCCAACTTCTTGGGAGTTGCTTTTTTTTTTTAGTGGAGATAAAGAAGAATCAGGCTATCAAACCGCGTACACTTACGAAGGGCAGGAACACTCTCCGGAACTTGTGTCTGTATCTCCCATCCGCCTTCTCCACTTCAGAAGTAGTTTCAACCACGGCACTGGCACAAACTTCCCGCACGTACCATTACCAACTATTTATTTGTGTATACAGATATACACTTATGCATTTTGTACAACTACGATGCAGCTCCCGGAGAGTTATGATTCACTGGCGCCGCGCGTCGTATCGCACACCTCATTTCGCTCGCCGCTTTTATATATCTACACGCGAATCTATGACGTGCTATTAAATATCTGTATTTATATATACGTGTATAATGCACATCGAATTTTCGCACCATTAAGTTGTGATTTATCGTTTATTATTATACTTCATTATACGTTTTATAACGACGATTAAAGCTCCCACGGTATAATTTCAAGGTAAAACAAGTTTCCAGCCCCCTTAACAAATCCTTTGATCTCAGAATTAAAATTTACCGATTTTTCTCACGGAATAGTCCAATTTCCGTTCGCGACACTGAATTATCGAAGAATTCATCTTTGACCTCGTTATTTCACTTCAAGAGTAAATTTCGTGGTTTCTTGTTGGGGAAGAATTATTTTTTTAGTCAACATTGTGTCCGGATGCTGCCATTTCTCACGACAGATGATGGAACGTTGATTATTGGATCGACGTTGAAATCGGTCAATCTCGGCCAATCGCATTGGCGAGGTCGTTTCTATTAATTTCTCGCATCAACGTGATCGTCTCGTTCTTCATATTGCGAGCAAACGAGCGTCACGTGGGACGTATTTTTCTGTGTCATTCACGAAGAGTGGCGATCAAATTTCTCCTCTTTTCTCTCCTCGACGAGGAAGCTCAATCGATATTTCAAAAAATCCACATTCTCGAGCTTACTTCAGAGTTTCTGAATAGTGCAAAAACGACATTTCTCAAAAATCTACCAGAACATAATTTCCAGAGAAAGAAAGCCAAAAAGCACATGGAAAGAAGAAAAGTAACATTTTATCTCAAAATTTTTAGACTAAAAATCATTTAAAATTATTTTAAAAAATCATTTCAAATATCCAATCCAAAGTGACAATAAATCTTCTATTTTTTCTCTGACTTAAAAAACGAATATTAATTGCAACAATTGCATCAACGAATTGAGCTCATCTCATTAATAAATTCAAGCATTTAAATTAACGTATAATTACGCACAAGCTTCATTGAAGCTCACGAAGCTCGTGAATCCTCTTCGAGTCAGGAGAGAAGAAATTTGAGAAATTTCTGTAAAGCTTCATTCGTTTTGGTATTTAAATATTGCACGAGAGTCGAATTCGATGACGGAAGAAAATTGCACTTTGAGAGGCTTCTTCGGACATTGGTAAACACGCGTTTGTAGTGTCACGCGTTACAATGACGCGACAACAACGCAAAACGAATTTCGCTGACGTTAACGTCGACCTGACGGAGCGATTGTCCTCGAGGTTGACGGTACCGCGGCCCGTGGTAACCTGACGCGGTTCAGCCTGCAGAAGCCCCTTTTACGCGCAGCTCCACGCAGCAGCCACCCTCTCCCTCCCCCTCCCCTCTCTCTCTCTCTCTTAGAGCTTGCGTTTGCGCTCACGAGAGCTTTATCGCATTTTGTAATAGCGTAAGAGTGAGAGCGATGAAAAAAGCTCCGACTCTCCCACTTTCGTTCTCTCTCTCTCTCTCTCTCTCTCTCTCTCTCTCCCTCTCTCCTTCTCTCGGTTCCTCTTCCTCTTTACTCCCCTCTCATTCTTATCACCACTGATACGTTCTTCGTCTTCCTCTCAAAGCTCGTCCGAGCTTTTCAGCGTTAGTGGCGCCGCGCTGCGGCGAGGAAACGAGTACCCCTTTACCCACTGTCAACTCTCGTCGCACTTTCTCTCTCTCTCGCGCTACCCCTCTCTTTATCACTGGTGCGAAGCTTTTGCGGTAACCTCTCCCAGTGCAGGATCTCCTTATATATATATATATATATATATATATATATATATATATATATATATATATATATATATAGATGGATATTCGGAGTAAAACCTGAAATGAAAAAATTCAATTAATAAAATCTTATGGCGCCATAGATAAATAATTCTCAAAATTATAAATAATAAATCTGAGCACCAAAATCAAATTTCTAAGAATCCAAATTTTTTTAAATACATATGAAATAGTAACGAAAGCTTGGCGAAAGTTTATGAAAATAACTTAATTTTTCCATTTAATTTAATTTTAATTTCAATTTTTTCATTCATCGACATCCTGAGAAACATTTTTTCTTTCTCAGGCGTTGGAGAAAAGTTTTGAGATTTTTGGACTTGATTTTGGGCCGACATTTTGAAAAAGCAGTCATACCTATATCTATATTCGTGTAATACGTAACTCGAGCCCATTTACACACACATGTATGAGTCATTCCATATCAAATCGACCAAGAATTGGAATCGACCCCTTCCAATTTCGATGAAATTTGGTTAGAAGTTTTCGTTTTCAATAAAACGAAGCTCTAACAAAGGAAAAAAATTAAATTTTTTTTTTTTCAAAAGTTATTCAAAATTTAAAATTTCACAATTTTTCAAATCTTTCAAGTTTATTTTTTAAATATCTCGAAAACTATTATAGTTACGAAAAATCGTTCTAGATTCGTTTTGAAGAGTATACTTGGGGTTACGAAAAAAAAAATTCCGAAAAAAAATTTTATACCTTGTACTGATCTTGAAAGATCCTGGAATTTTCAGAGAGGTGTTTTTTCTTTCAAAAATATAAATTTTTGAATTTTGGTAAAAACTTTTTTTGTTGTTTTTCCTCTAAGTTAAGTAAAGTTGAACAATCATGTAATTCTGTAATTTCGAGCAGTAAAAATTGCAATTAATGACATTAAAAAAAAAAAAAATTTACCAAAATTCAAAAGTTTATATTTTTGACACAAAAACACACCATCCTGAATATTTCAGGATCTTTTAAGATCAGTAGAAGGTATTATATTAAAAAAAATAAACAAAAAATTTAATGTTGATCGTGGATTTGCACGATTTTCAAAAATTCAAAAATTTATATTTGTGGAAAAAAAACACCTCTCTGAAAATATCAGGATCTTTCGAGATCAGTACAAGGTATTATATAAAAAAAATTAAATCAAAAATAAAATACGGAACTTGGATTTTCACGATTTTAGAAAATTCAAAATTCTCCAAATTCATTTTTCAAAAAAAAATTTCGGAATATTTTTTTTTTCGTAGCCTCAAGTATACTCTTTAAGACGAATTCAGAACGATTTTTCGTAACTATAATAGTTTTCGAGATATTTAAAAAATAAACTTGAAAGATTTGAAAAATTGTGAAATTCTGAATTTTGCATAACTGAAAAAAAAAATTAATCTTTTTCATTTGGTGGAACTCCGTTTTATTGAAAACGTAAACTTCTGACCAAATTTCATCAAAATTGAGAGGGGTCGATTCCAACCCTGGGTCGATTTGTCATGGGATGACCCATATGTAAATTATATGTCCGTGTAATATAGTACAGCGTAATCGTATATATGCGACCCTTTAATCGCCCCTTCGATGCGCTTGGAGGGACTCGCGTGCAGAATTTAGTAGCCGAGTACGATTGTGTTGTGGTCCGTTATCTATTACGTCGATGATCGCATCGTGTGCTCGCTTTCCCTCGTCCATGCATGTGTGTGTGTGTGTGGGAAAGCATTTGCAGTAATGACTCGTTGAATCGGTGGCAAAAGCTTTGCAAAAGCTCCAACGAAAAACGGGACATTCCCATTTGGATGCATTTTTCCAAAAGAACAATCGTCGACTCCTTTTTCGTTTTCCTCTGAAATAAAAAAAAAACAATAATTAATAATAATTAAAAAATTTAATTTAAAATAATTTCAAAATGTACTTCCGGTTCGAAGAATTTCCATAAAAATTTACAAAATTTCAGCGAAACATTTTGCTCTTTTCTCATATTAAAAAGTTTGCATGATTTCAAAAAATAATTTATTTCTTGAAAAAGATAAATTGTTCAGTCGATTGAAGCTGAATTGTTGGAATTAAAAATTCTGCGAGCGTTAATTCTGATTTCCTCGAATTTCCACTTTGATTGGCTTAAAGCTCAATCCAAAACCCCATTTTTATCTATTAATTGGTTATTGAAAAAAAAAACCAATTCCTA
This sequence comes from Alloplasta piceator, assembly GCA_946863875.1. Classification (NCBI taxonomy): domain Eukaryota; kingdom Metazoa; phylum Arthropoda; class Insecta; order Hymenoptera; family Ichneumonidae; genus Alloplasta; species Alloplasta piceator. The sequence goes on from OX333074.1 coordinate 3,472,546, forward strand.
TTTAAAATTATTTGATTTTTTTGGAAAAACAACAATTTAAATTTTTATTCATTAATTAGTGATTGGAAAACAAATTCCTATTTGAAAGTGATGTTTTGTTTTTTTTTGAAAAATAAAATCAAAAGTTTTATGCATTCATTAATAATTGGGAACAAAATGATTCCCAGTTAAAATGTTTTGATTTTTTTTTAAATAAAAAATCGTCGAATATCGGAGTTCTCAAAACGAAAAATGTCGATTGAGGCATTTAACAGCGTAATTCGCTAATGCACGCTCTATCGACGTTGCCAAACACTGTGACGCACATTTTACAAAACATATTTTTCCGACGAGACAAATCGACCGAGCGACCGGCAATTATTTTTGGCTTGCCCTTCCACGCGAGTAAAAGCTCCGTAAATGGGAAATTCCATGTCAAACGGCCAAATGGAAAAAAATCCAAAAAAACAATTTTCCTCTTCATGTTGCGAATTTCTCCCTCTCCACAAAATATCAGCATTTTCCTGCAACAGTAAAATAGTTATCCACAGTTTTTGGGGGATCTTTTGAAAATATTAAATTGGAAAAAAATATAAATTTATTGTGGATGGCGAAAAATATTTGCAAAAAAATCAGAAAGACTTTAACATCGAAAAAAGAGGATTTCCCATTTTCATGGCGAGAGCGCAAAACGCTAATGCGAAGGCTTTTAACGTGAAATTGACTTTCAAAATCTCGGCTGGTCTCACCACTCTCGTTCGTGTAAACCAATATCAGCGAGATTGCAATTTACGATCCTGATCGTGGCGCCAAGTGCAAAAAAAAAATTGCGTGCCTTGGCGTTTTTTTCAAATAATATAAAACAGCCGGTTAAATGGACACCGAATCAAAATCCATTTAGGGTAAATTTCATTTTATTTCTCTTTGACAATTACCCTTCTTTGATTTTTCCTCAATTTTCCAAAGTCTTGAAAATACGTGTACTCAATTTTAATTTGTAGCAAGCAAAATTGCAAAAATCAATGATTTTCCAAAAATAAACGTAATTGCAAAAATATTGCATATTCCATCTTTTTGATATTTCCTGATAACAAAATTGACCGAAAATTATCGATTCTCATTGTTGTCAAAAATTGCAGTTTTTATTAAATTCAATGAATGATTCAGAAATTATTATTCTCGATCATTTAAGAAATAAATCTGCATTTATCTTTTTCGATAGATATTATCATTAATGATGACTATTATCATTTTTGTGATTTATTGAAAGTCCTCATTTATTATTTATCATTATTTCTCATTATAGTCATTAAATTGAATGAATCATTTAAAAATTATTTTTCATTAAAAAATAAAATTCATCTTTTTGGATTATTATTATTTTAAACAGTTATCATTATAATTTATTATTAGTTTTTATTAATCAATACAACGCCACAATTATTAATAATTATTTGTGTCTGAGAAAAATTGACTTCAATTGTTGGTAAGAAGGAAATTGCATTTGTATGATTATCATGGAAATATAATTTCTGTAAATCATGGAAATATAATTTTGCCATTGATTTCGGAACAACGATGGAATTCTCTTCAGTTTCTTAACGACAGTTTCCCGGGGAGATTTTCCGAACCTTATATATTCACGGAGATAGTCGGAAACCCAGCGCAAAATCGAGATCGGTGATTTTACGGTGTAATTATCAATGATTAACGAGGCTCGAAATACACCGAGCATTAGCCCCCTGATATTATCGCAATAACGTTGTTTATTAGTTCAAAGTTAATGTCACAAGTATATACGTATTATGGGTAAACAGAAAACTACGGCGTTGGCTAAGTTTCCAATCCATAACACCGGGGCAAAACTTTTGGGGGTTTAACACGGTCCCAGATGCCATTAAGACGTCGATTAAGATCCATTAAATTTATCGATGGCATATTTGCAACGACGAACTACGAAAGTATCAAGTGTATATCGAGGTTATGTGTATACCAAAATCGAAAATCAATTTTTGTTGAAAATATCGCATGTTAATTGATTAATTAAATTAATTAATAATGAATTAATTACTTACTTAATAATCGATTTTTGTTTATCGATTATCGCTGTTTTCCTTGGTAGAGTGATCGAGAGACTCGCATAGAGGAGAGTTCCATTTCCGCCAAGACAAACAATAAAATCCATTCTATCCTGCAAATCGTCGGCTGAATCCTTCGAAAACGACCATTCGTTTTTCCTGTAATAAAAAAAATGTGCCGTTATGATTTTTCGAAATGTTCATTAACATTCATTGATACAATTATTGGTTATTTTATTTATCACTCATCATTGTTATTTATTTTTTTCACCCGGATGAAAGAAGAAAAAATCAAAAGGATCGATCGATCACGATAGAAAAATTGGTATTGCACCACGTTTCGAGGTTATGTTTTTTCTCAACATCTCGTATAAAAATACTGACAGCTTTCACTTCTCACTTCACTTCTCCTCTCACCTTTTGCCATATTTACGGGATAAATTGCGTACCTGGATAAATACTGCAGCCGCACTTTGCTAATTGTTGAAGTATTTTATTCGCGAGAAATAAAAATTCACGCAGAAAAGGCGCGAGACACGTCTCTCTGTTGTCCCCACTTAGGCAAAATTTTCGGAAAGACGGGACTCTTATTGTCGCGATATTCGATAAATGGTTTGTTCAAAGTCACATAATTAATCAGAGCACTGAAAAAGCGGTAACGTCGGAAAACAATGAGTCGAAAAACACGCTAAAACTTATATCCAACACGGACCCGTGAATTGACGCTATATAAGCCAATATAAGCTATATAGCGGCCGGCGTCAGCTGTTCAGTGAGAGCAGTGAGAGCCACACGAGCGCACGATCGAGTCGATGAGGAGAGCAAAATTCTGCATCGCAGCGCGCTCTGTCGGACTAAGACCTAACTTTCATAATATAGGTCAGTGGGTCAGCATCAGCTGTTGTCAGCTGTTGTCGAACACTCGAGACAGACCGTGCTTCAGACGTAGTGACGATTTTTCTCGGACAAAATTCCTCCGTTATATTCCACGAATAGCTTCCAAGGAATTCTATATACTGACGTCACAGGGGAATTCCCTCAAAGGGGAGCGATAATTGCGGCAAAAAAGAATGAGATAATAAAAAGCCATAACTCCCGTGTTTTTGATCGTACAAACTTCTTTCAGGTGTCATTTTCTTCGTTTAAAAATTCTCTAAATGACTTTTTTTAGTTTTATTATTTTCAAAAACCTTAAGGGGGTACGCAGTAGAGAAATTTTTGAACGGCCATAACTCCCGTGATTTTGATCGTACAGACTTCCTTCAGGTGTCATTTTCTTCGTTTACAAATTCTCTAAGTGTCTTTTTTTAATTTTATATTTTCAGAATTCTTAAGGGGGTATGCAGAAAAGAAATTTTTGAACAGCCATAACTTCCGTGTTTTTGATCCTACAGACTCCTTTCAGGCGTCATTTTCTTTGTGTTCAAATTCTCTAAGTGTCCTTTTGTTAATTTTATTTTTTTCAAAATCCTTAAGGGGGTATGCAGAAAAGAAATTTTGGAACAGCTATACCTCCCGTGTTTTTGATCCTACAGACTCCTTTCAGGTGTCATTTTCTGTGTGTTCAAATTCTCTAAGTGTCCTTTATTTAATTTTATTTTTTTCAAAATTCTTAAGGGGGTATGCAGAAAAGAAATTTTTGAACAGCCATAACATCCGCGTTTTTGATCCTACAGACTCCTTTCAGGCGACATTTTCTTCGTGTCCAAATTTTCCGAGTGTCCTTTTGTTAATTTTATTTTTTTCAAAATCCTTAAGGGGGTATGCAGAAAATAAATTTTTGAACAGCTATACCTCCCGTGTTTTTGATCCTACAGACTCCTTTCAGGTGTCATTTTCTGTGTGTTCAAATTCTCTAAGTGTCCTTTATTTAATTTTATTTTTTTCAAAATTCTTAAGGGGGTATGCAGAAAAGAAATTTTTGAACAGCCATAACATCCGCGTTTTTGATCCTACAGACTCCTTTCAGGCGACATTTTCTTCGTGTCCAAATTTTCCGAGTGTCCTTTTGTTAATTTTATTTTTTTCAAAATCCTTAAGGGGGTATGTGGAAAAGAAATTTTTGAACAGCCATAACTCCCTTGTTTTTTATCCTAAAGACTCCTTTCAGGCGTCATTTTCTCCCCGTTAAAATTCTCTATGTGTCCTTTTTTAATTTTATTTTTTGCCATCCTTAAGGGGGTACGCAAAGAATAAATATTTGAGCAGCCATAACTCCCGTATTTTTTATCGTACCTTATAAAGGAGATTCAATTCCCTGCACAAGTTTCTGGGTCTGAACGGGGATCCGAAGTAGATGTGGGCAATTTTAATGGGTTCTTTTGGTCATAATTGACCGAGTGCCTAAATATTATGAGGGAAATCCTTAAGTTAAGGAAATCCTTAACTTTGCCAATGGAAATATCGGTAGTTAATTAATAATCGATTTTTGTCGATTATTGATTGTCGTTATTTCCATGCGAGAAGAAAAAATTATTAAACAAATTAGCAAAAAATGCTTGGATTAAAAAAAATCCTCACCTTGCCAATGGAATTATTGCAAATCAATTAATAATCGGTTTTTGTTTATCAATTGTCGTTATTTTTATTTGAAAAATAAAATTGAATCAGCATCAAAATTCTTAGATGTGCTATAAATCCATCAATAAAATAAAAAAAAAGCACTGGTCGTCCTGAAATGTTGGCTGTTTGTTTTATTAAATTCTGTTCTGTTGAAGTTTTTGTTCATTTTGTTTCTGCATCATTAGTTTACATACAATACAAAATTTGCACTTGAAAATTTGAATGTTATTATTGAATGTTGTTTTCTCAAAAATATGCTGTTATTTTTTTATTTTTTTTAATTTATTATTTTATTGTTGCATAATAATTTTCGAATGATTTCAAGTTCACAAAACACATTTCACGGAGAGCTTTTTCGGTCGAGCGTCAAAAGCCCTCGATACGATTTTCCTCTGTTTCGGTTGTTGTGCCTGAGAAGAAGAGAGCGAGAGCCGACGATGAAACGCTGAAAATGCGCGTCGTTCTCTATCAAGAGAAAAAAAAAGAAGCCACGTTTGTAGGAGAAAGAAATTGCCGTGAGGCTGGTTTGCGCGCCCGATCAAACCTTTTATCGGGCTCGATTGTTTTCTTTATTTTCTTTTCGCAATCGTTGCAATCCTTTTATCCCTTTGGCTTCGCCAACTTTCTCTGTGTTTCGCGCGAGGACGATGACAAACCATCGCTTTTACAACGACGACGTACAACGACCGATCCGCCAATCCAGCAAAAACGAGCGAGAAACAAGCACGATTGCAAAGATCGGAAAGGAAAAAAGGAGGTAAACTTTTTCGACGAAACTTCGGATTCTCAAGTTCACTCGGGCGATCAAATTTGATCCTTTTGCGCTGCCATTGTGTTCCTGTTGCAAAAGAAAGCCCGGAAAACCTCCTAAAATTAAAATCATCTGCGAGAAACAAAATGGCGCCGGACCAAGCAAAATGGCGTCGGACAAAGCAAAATGACGTCAGACTGAGCAAAATGGCGCCCGACCAAGCAAAATGGCGTCTGACAAAACAAAATGGCGTCGGACAAAGCAAAATGGTATCACCCCAAGCAAAATGGCGTCAGACCAGGGTTGCAAATAATGCATTATTTTTTTTCATGCATTTGCATTTTCATTAACCATTAACATTTAACGGTTATTGGAAATAATTTTCATTAAACATTAAAATTATTCTAGTGGTTAATGAAAATTTTCCAGAAATGGTTAATGAAAATTTAATGGTTAATGGTTAATGAAAATTATTTCCATTAACCATTAAATGTTAATGGTTAATGAAAATGCAATTGCATTAAAAAAAGTAATGCATTATTTGCAACCCTACCCATTATAATGTAGTGTGTAATAGAAAAAATTTCCATTACCCATTACAATGTAGTGTGTAATAGAAAACATTTTAATTACCCATTACAATGTAGTGTGTAATGGAAAAATTTTGCATTACTTATTATAATGTAGTGTGTAATTGCAGAAAATTTAATGACCCATTACAATGTAGTGTGTAACAGAAAAAAATTCCATTACCCATTGCAATATAATGTGTAATGGACAAAACTTTGATTGCAATTTTGGGAATGGAAAAATATAGATGAATAAATTATTGCAGTTTTGCATTTCATTTTATTGACTTAGGACTTAAATTTTTAGAATTATAATATAAACGCTTTTTAGAATTTACGGTGAAAATATAAGTCCTATGTCAATAAAATGTAATGCAAAATTGCAATAATTTATTCATCTATATTTTTCCATTCCCAAAATTGCAATCGAAGTTTCGTCCATTACACATTACATTGCAATGGGTAATGGAAATTTTTTCTATTACACACTACATTGTAATGGGCAGGGTTGCAAATAATGCATTACTTTTTTTAATGCAATTTCATTTTCAATAACCATTAACATTTAGTGGTTAATGGAAATAATTTTAATGGTTAATGAAAATAATATCCATTAACCATTAAATGTTAATGGTTAATGGAAATTAATTTCATTAGCCATTAAAAAAGTAATGGTTAATGCATTACTTTTTCATTAAAAATTCCGCAACCCTGCGTCAGACCAAGCAAAATGGCGTCGGACTAACTAAAATGGCGCCAGACCAAGCAAAATGGCGTCTTAGGCCAGAAAAAAAGGTGTTTGACACTGCAAGAAGGAAATGAGCATCAGCAAAACAGAAAAATGAAGGAAATAAGGATAGAGCACTTTTAAGCCGTCCAAAAAAGCTTCTTCGCCTCCCTTAAGCGTAAGGGTTGATCACCCCCCGAAGTTTGGGCGACAGGCTGAAAGCTCAAAGTATTTGCAAGCCACAATTGCACGAGGAATCAACGTTCGACAAAGTTTCCGGCGTTCCAAAGTACCAAAAGAGCGAGAAAGAGGGCTAAAAAGTTGCGCGGGGGTTGCAGAAGGGCGAAGGGGTGCAAAAGGGGCAACGTTAGTTATTGCCAAGCACACTAGACTGTAATTGCCAAATGGAATACAAGATCCATGTGTAGCTTCGGAATATCTATACAGCGTCAAAATGAGAAAGTGAACAATGGGCGCGGAAGGGTGGCGGAGAACATACCACAATGCGGTTTGCAACCCCCTGCAACACTTTCCGCGAGCGATGTATATACATTTTACCCGGTCTCACAGAGAGCGCAGTTGCAAAAAGGCCGAAACTACCCTAATGGGAATAGTTCGGCGCCGAGTTTCGTCCGGAAATTAGACGGGTTAAAATCCAACGACCCCCTTGCATCCTCCCCCAAGAACGTTCAGGGGGTTGTTTATGCTCGATGCAAAGTTAAAGCGCGAACGTTGCCAAGAATTCGTCATTTTTTCCAATAAACGATATTTCCTAAGTCAGAATCGCAACCGCCATTTTGAACTTTTTTTCACTCTACTCATATGCCCCAAAATTTAATTAAAAAATTTATAAAATCTCCAAAATTATGATATTAACTGAAGGAATCTCCTTTGAAATGGTTTGACGGAAAAAACCTGTAATATTTCGGAGAAACTTTGATCGAGTATTGCAAAGTGGCAAAATTGCCAATTTTTTTAAAAAGACCAAGAAAAAAATCTTCGAAAAAATCCTTTCGATAATATAACCGAATTTTTTTCTAATTTATAATCACAGCCGCCATTTTGAATTCTTTTACACCGTATCTCCAATATGCCCTAAAATTTGATTTAAAAAACCCTGCAAATTGAAATTTGCACATTGCTTCCTCATCTTTATCCATGGTTCACATAGCTTCCTTTAACACAAAGTATGGCGATCAAATTTGGCTTCCTCGTAAAGGAAGCTTTGTTAACTATTGAAAAATATTAGTAATCAATGTGTAAATTCGATCGATTTTCGCCAAATTTGATAGCAAATAACATTGATAGCTATACTGGCTCTTCACAAAATTTCATTGCAATATATCTAAAAAATTTCAAAAGTTATAGCGTTTACGCTTCTTTTATAAAAATTAAAAATTTGATAAAAATTTAATCATTCGATCGATTTTCGCCAAATTTCATAACGAACATTCTCGATAGCTATATTAGCTGTGTGTAAAGTTTCAGCGCAATATCTTAAAACTTGCACAAGTCAGAGCTTTTACGCTATTTTTCAAAAAATTAAAAATTTCTTAAAATTTTAATCCCTCGATGGATTTTTGCCAAATTCAATAGCGAACAACCTCGATAGCTATATTAGCTCTGTGCAAAGTTTCAGTACAATATCTTAAAAATTGCACAAGTTAGAGCGTTTACGCTATTTTTCAAAAAATTCAAAATTTCATAAAATTTTAATCCCTCGATGGATTTCCGCCAAATTCAATACCAAACAACCTTAATAGCTATACTAATTCTGTACAAAGTGTGAGTGCAATATCTTGAAAATTGCAGAGGTTAGAGCGTTTACGCCATTCTAGCAAAAACGAAAAAAGTCGATAAAATCTGAACGCCCGTTATAATTTAAAAAAAAAAAATTTCATAATGAAGAGCAATTTGTGCTTGACAAGTGTGCCAAATTTTAGCTTGATATCTCGAAGCGTTTTCGAGTTATTAATTATTTATATCTGAAACTCAGGACACACACACACACACACACACATCCGGACATTTTTTCTAAATATGATTTCTCGATGTTTTAGGACATTTTGAACATATTGGCATAAAAAGGGCGAAAAAAATTTTTTTCACGAAAACAAAGCTTCCTTTATGAGGAAGCAAAATTATGAAAGTACCAAAATTATGAAATTAACTTGAAGGATCGCATTTGAAATGGGGTTTGATCGAAAAAGATCTTCAATAATTCAGCGAAACTTTCATCAAGTTTTGCAAAGTGACGGATTTGCCAAATTTCTTAAAATAAGGGTCAAGGAAAAAATAGTTGCAGTTGCCTCGAAAAGCTTCCTTTCGATGATTTAACCCTTTTTTTCTAATTCATAATCACAGCCGCCATCTTGATTTTTTTCATAGTATCTCCAATATGCCCTAAAATTTAATAAAAAAATTACGAAAGTACCAAAATTATGAAATTAATTTTAGGGTCGCTCTTGAAATAGTTTGATCGAAAAAAATCTGCAATAATTCCTCAAAAAGTGAGAAATCTTCTATTCAATTTCGTTGATTAAATCAAGATTATTTGGGTATGTTGATAAATAGGGCACATACTTTGCGCCAAATAGGAATGAGAAAGGAACAAAGGACAAAGCCGGATCCTGAAGGATTGATCTTACCTCGATGAACTTCGCGATATCATCACATTCCGCAAATACTCAAAATCTCACCCTTCCGCAATCCCATTCTATTCATGCTGCACTCGAGCCGCTCTAGTTTCCCGAAATCTAACGTTTCTCGTTCGCGACGTCTCTCATCCGAATGTTTCAGAGGGAAGCGCAATGGCGAGAGCAGCTTTGAGCTTTGATTGTCCGAAAAGTTTTGGGTTTTCCGACACTTCCGGTCTTCTGCAGTATAAATACACAGTGCTAACGTTCATAGAAACATGGACAGCTCGAGGTGAGAAAGCTATCCGCCATTTTGATGTCTTCCTCTTCCGGTCATCCCTCACCTTCGGCCACACCCCGCACAAAGGCCGCCATTTTGTCGATCAATCGATTCCGATGGAATTGACTTGAAATTACCACAGAATATTTTCAAAATATTATATTGACCGAAAAAACCAAATATCAAAAATGAATTGAAATTTTTGAATCCTCAAAAAAGGCTATTTTTTGAAATTAAATTTTGATATTATTATTTTAGGGCTCGAAGAATATACTTTTAGAATACATACAACATTTTTTTAAATTTACTTCACACAGTTTTTGTGCCCAAAAAATAGCGGATAAAATCCTCAAAAAGTAGGGCGCTGACTTTCGTTATTTTTTTAAAAATAACAATTGGTTTTTTAATCATAATTTGAACCATGATCTCAAAAAAAGCTCCCTCCCAAATGGGCAACAATCATGAAGAATAGGGTTGCAAATCTTCAATTTCCTTCCCCATTATTACAACCCCTAAATTTTCTCCTCTCTATCTTTCTGCTCAAAATGCTCGTCAATGGGAGACAAAAAAAAATGCAAACGAATTCGTAAGATAGTTTAATAGTTTGGCAGGGAAGGGAGTAACGTAGCGTTACGAACGAGACAATGTCTGACTATTAGCATTGATTCCAGACTCGATCGGGCATTCATCGATCCACGACGAAACGGCAAACATCGCATTGACAAAACGATACTCCAACCCTCTCTCTCTCTCTCTCTTTCCCTCCCTCGCCCTCCCTCATCGTACCCTCATTGACTGCCTTTCAGACCTAAAAAGGACGCCATCAGGATCCTTCGAGTAACGTCAGTTGCGTCCTATTGTTTGCCAATCGTTGATGTAACCATCCTGATGTCGTTTGTTCCATCAACGACGACAACGACGACGGGACGAAGGGGGTTGGGGCGAGGGGGGGTGAAAACTCGTTTAGGCTCACAAACAGAGTTGTCAGCAAGAAAGCCAGTCAACGGTCCGCCGTTTTGTCGTGTGTCGAAGTTTCACAATGAGAATGGTAGAAAGAGAGAGAGAGAGAGAGAGAGAGAGAGAGAGAGAGAGAGAGAGAGAGAGCGAGAGAGAGAGAGTGTAAGAGAGTTAAGGGGTTATCCGCAGTCAGGATTTTCGAAAGAATAATTTTTTAAATTTCGTTTTCATAATGTACATGAAGCATTCCACGTCAAATCACGCGGTCATCGGCTTGACCCCCGCGGATTTTAATGTCCAATGAATCGTGGGTTTCGTTTGGCCCAAAATATGACCTCAAATTTTTAGAAATTTTTATTTCATTTTTTAGGGATTGCCCGAGCTAAAAAATCAATAAATTGAGGGAAAACATAAAGAGGGGTCTTTTTCAAATTAATGAAATTTTTTCACAGAAACTAGGGACTAAAACAGTTATTTTCGTCGTAGTTCGATAATAAGCCAAAAATAATTAAAAAATTTTTTTTTTCTAAATTGTGTTCGAATCATCCGTTTTATTTCAGGTCGTCGAGGCTAATAAATTTTCGAAAAATGTTGTCGTTTCGCTCTTAAACAAAGAAAAAAAATCAAGTTTTACTAGACAAATATTTTTGTTGTTGTTATTCTCACTACAAGAAACAATCAAAATAATAAATTATAAAAATGTTAAATTAAAATACAAAAAAATAGTACTTATTTTTTGCCCAGTATCGAACTACGACGAAAATATCTGTCTTGGGTTTGGGTTTGTGTGAAAAAAAAATTTAATTTAAAAAAGAGCCCTCTTGATTTTTTTTCCTTAATCTAATGTTTTTTTTGCTCGGGGAACCCCAAAAAAATGAAACAAAAATTTCTAAAAATTCGAGGACATATTTTGGGCCAAAGGAAACCCACAATTCATTGGACATCAAAATCCGAGGGGGTCAGGCCGATGACCACCGATGAGGGTAGATTCGTAACGTAATATGGAGTAGAAAAGTCCTTTGCTATTTTTCGATATTTTGAACCCCTGCATTGTTATTAATTAATTGAATTAATAACAATTTAGGGGTTAAAAATATAAAAAAATGGCAGAGGACCTTTTTACTCAATATTCCGTTAATAATTAATCAAACTAATAACAATTCAGAGATTTAAAATATCAAAAAATGGCAAAGGGCTTTTCTACTCCATATTACGTTAATAATTAGATAAATAAAATCCAATTTTGGGGTTCAAAATATCAAAAAATGGCAAAGGACTTTTCTACTCAATATTACGTCACGAATCTACCCTCACGAGGATTACCTTCATTCGTGGGGCACCCTGTATATGTATACACAGAAAATTTCATGTCAATCCGACAAATATTTTTCAAGCTATAGGCATATTTGTAATTACCAGAAATTATTATGTGCAAAATGCTTTTGAAACTTTGAATGCGTTTTTCTCAAAACCGATTTTTTTTAAGCCGGTGAGCATCAAGGTTTTTCAAAAACGGTATAAAGGATCAGTCTTAAATTTTGGACACAAACCTTATAAATTTATTTTTTACTAATTAATAGAAGGTTTTATTTCACCGATCAATTTTTTCCATTTTATAAACAATTTAGAGGCCAAAATTTTGCTCATTCTTTCGATTGAATACCAGATTGTCCCTTATTTTAACGAAATCTTTTTGATTCTTTGATTTTGGTTGATCCAATCCAGAGATATGCCTTTACTTATTTTTTGAAAAAAAAATTCAAAATAAAGTTGAAAGTTACAAAAATATGCATATAAATTTTTAGGTTGTTAAATTAAAATGTCTTTCCAGAAAAAAATCTTGAGAAATCGCTTTTCTTCGGCCTCCGGACTGCGTATACCCCGTTAAAGAGAGAGAGGATCAGGGAGGATGCTGAAAACGTGATTTCGCTTGTTATATGCCTCCAGCACATCAGAGTGACACAAAACATCACCGAGAGAGAATCCTCTCTTCCGGGATGTATCCACCGGCCCTCGCGGTCGCTTTCCTGGTTTCTCTCCTCTTTCTCTTTCTCTCTCTCGCTCTCTCTCTCTCTCTCTCTCTCTCTCTCTCTCTCTCTCTCTCTCTCTCTCTCTCTCTCTCTCTCTCTCTCTCTCTCTCTCTCTCTCTCTCTCTCTCTCTCTCTCTCTCTCTCTCTCTCTCTCTCTCTCTCTCTCTCTCTCTCTCCCCTCTCCTTCCTTCCCTCTCTCTCGCTCTTGTAGGTCCTCTTTGGCTTGCAATCTTTCGCTTGTCTATCTCGAAGCTCCGGCAGCTTAATGAATCTTCGTGCCTCGGGTAGGTAATCAACACGCCTGTCCTTCGACGGGAATCCTCCCCTCTCTCCTCTCACTCTTTATCAGAAACCTTCTCATTGCTGCCCTCCGGGTGATACTTTATCAACCGCGACTTCCACCTGTGACCCCCGGGAAAGATGAAACAGAGAGGAAGAGCAAAAGAGTGAGCGCGAAAAAAAAGGTTTTTCTCTAAATTGCGCGATGCAAAATAAAAATCATAGGAATTAGAAATTGGGACGATTATTCCTTCTCCGTTGTGATTTCTATTTTTAATTTATAAATTAAAGACTTGAAAGGGAAAGGATTCTCGAATTTGAAATTTGCAGGATTTTTTTGAGTAACTTAATAAAATGTAAATTCTCTGAGAATGGTTTTTCACGAGCTGATTTGAATCGATTGGAAATTTTGAAAATAGTGGTGTGAAAATTGAGAAAAAAAATCTTTGAGCTAGATTTTTGAAAAAAATATAAATGAATTTTTGGATAGTCACTATAAATATGCCCTAATATTTAAAAAATTTAGTAGTTAATTGAGTTTGAAGTTTTTGTTATTTTCTTTCGTTTCATTATTTTTTATTTTTTGTATTTTATTTCAAATTCTTATTTTATTTGTCAATTCGAGTTATAAAAATTATGAAAAAACAAACTAAACATAGTTACTCTGAAAATATAGTCAGATAAAAAAATCATGAAAAAGTCTAATTTATATTGTCTGAGCATTGAGAAAAGGCAAGATTTTTAAATTCGTAATGCGTGAGCTCGAAATGATCATCAAGGATCTGTATTCTGGTTATAGAGAGCACAATTTGCAGGAAAAATAGGGAATGGAGATTCGACGAGGAAGAACGAAAAAAGAGCGACCGAAATCAGCTCATCGGCTTAAGGCTTATTCAAATGTGAGCGGGGAAATGTTGAAGAAAGCTTTCAGGAAAAGCTTAAAAGAGATCGAGAGGATATCAAACGAAGAATCTGTATCTAACTATCTTCATATATATGGGGCGTTCCACACCAAACCGGACACCATTTAGCTTTTGCATCTCCGATTTTTTTCAAAATTTTTTATGTTTTAGTATTGGTTGAAAGAGGCCTCTATGATTTTTTTCAATTTTTTTTGTCGATCCGTTTTCAAGTTAGAGATTTAAAAAAAAATATGTTTTTTTTTTTGTAAACGTTCATAACTTCGGCCAAATAGGACGTTTTTTTTCAAAATTTTTATTCTTGAACGTACTTTTTATTAAAAATATTTTCAAAAAAATTTCAAACCGTATTTCCATAAGATTTTCAAGTTTTAAATTTAAATTGTTGATTCACAAAAAACACGTACGGATCGATTTTCTTAAAAATTTTTTGTAAAAAACTGTCACTTATTTCACAACTTTTATGTCTAAGTAGGTAATGGGATAACGATGGGATCTATTTTTTTTTCGATTTTTCAATTTTCATATTTTATTTCCATATTCAATTTATATCTTAAAAACGGATCGACAAAAAAAATTGAAAAAAATCATAGAGGCCTCTTTCAACCAATACTAAAAAATAAAAAATTTTGAAAAAAATCGGAGATGCAAAAGCTAAATGGTGTCCGGTTTGGTGTGGTACGCCCCATATATATCTATATATTAGACTGGCCCAAAGTAAAACATTATTAAACAAGGTTTTTTTGACCCTTTGCCAATGTGTTTTTTCTCACCGAATACGAAGCTACCAGTGATTTTTTCGAAAACTCAAAATTTTTGTGAATTTTGATTTACAAAATTTTTTAAAATAATTTTTCCTTGCTTTTTCTCATGAATAAATTTTTTTTCGACAAAAACTCTGCGTGATTTGTAATCAGCGCTGAATTTCCCATCGAAATGGGGTTCGAAAACGATAAAAATAAAAAATAAAAATTTTCGCTCATTCTTGGGTGACTTTCCGGAAACCTCAAAATAACGGAATTTCAGACGCTTATAACTTTACTATCGATTAACAATTCAAGAATTTCTTTTTCGTGCGTAAAGGTTGTAACTAAACTTACAGAATGCCGTTTGGTTCATCCCCATAACTCAATTTTTGTAAGAATGAGAGTAGATTGAAAATCGCCGAAAAAAATGGAAAGGGGTATGCCTCAAAAAATTTGTGAAAATCGACGGTCGAACTTTAAAAATCTGCCAAAAATCGAAAAATGATCAGAATCGGATGAACAAAGCGGCAATTTGAAGCTTCAACGATCAAAAAGAGAATAAGCACAAAATCAAAGGGCCATTTTATTTAAAAAATAAATTACAGTCATTTTGGTAAACAGATTCAATTTTAAAGTGCAAAAAAAATTTTTTTTTTTTTCAAACCTTGTATCCATGTATTTTGCCCTCCTGAGCACGAATCTGCCAATAATTTTTTCCAAAAATCGAAATTCAAATGAATTTTCATAAAAAAACAAGTTTTTGTCGAAACGACTCGCGACTCGCTTCTGTGCTTAATTCTCCTGCGAAACTTTCAGTTGCTCCTACTTTATGTTTCTCGGTTTTTTTTCTTCATTTTTTATCGCAAAAATCGTCAAAGTGTTTCATTTGTGCTCTCTGGATTCCGTCGTTTCGCTACTTTCAACTTCCGGCAGACTCTCATGGGCGTTTTCTCATGAAGAGATAATTTATAACTCGCGATTCGTCACAATCGTCGACTCGTTTGCGATGAAATTAATGGAGCTCTTTCACGCCCCCTCCCGATGAGCTTTTATCCCTCCACGAACCACCCTCTGACCCTCCCTTCGAACCCTTTATTCCTGTTTCTTTCTCTTGCATTATTCTTGTACGAATTCCCATCGTAAACTTTTCATTCTCTCTTCCATTCGCCGTCTCGACTTTTCCTCGTGACTCGCTTTTTCCTCTTCAGTTTTTTCCATAACTCTGACTCTTCGCCCCTCAATTGTGCTCTCATCAGTGAAAAACCAATAACGCTGCTAAAAACTGATGCGCAATTCTGCTCCTCACTTAAGGGGGTCGTCTAGTGTGAAACCTGTTTTTTTTTATGTTTTTTTTTTCGAGAATTTTTTTTTGACAAACCATTAAAATAAGGTAATTTATGAATTGTGTATCATTTTTATTAATATTTGAACGAACTTTGTGAATTTTTTGAAGCGAATGTATTAAATATAATCGGAGATACTCCGCCCAACAGGAACACATATAAAAAAAAAAGATGCTCCACTGCTGCTATGATTCCGGCCGTTTTGCTTATTTGAAATAAAAAAACAAACGAAATTTTTTTTTCTTTCTAAAACAAGCTTTTATTAGTTGTTAATAAAAAATAATTAAAAACTTAAAAATAAAGCTTTTCCGATTGGAAATAAGTTTTCAAATAAAAGCCCGTTACACCCTATTTTTTCTCTTGCTGTTAAAATGTAACGCGCTTTTATTTGAAAACTTATTTCCAATCGGAAAAGCTTTATTTTTAAGTTTTTAATTATTTTTTATTAACAACTAATAAAAGTTTGTTTAAAAAAAAAAAAATTTTCGTTTGTTTTTTTTTTTATTTTCTAGTATTTATGATGTTAAATAACCAGTTTAGTAATGTATATCTAGTTTCGCATAATTTGTTAGACAAAGTTATTTCGCACAATTAATTTGCAACATTTTTCTGCAAAATATATGCAAAAAAATGTTTTCAGAAATTTTTTTGGAAAAAGATAGTTGCGCGAAATTTTCGTGTAGAAATGGTGTAAATCAATTGCTTAAAACCATTTTGTAGACAAAATTTAGCAAAACAATTTTTTTGCAAACAATTTTGCCAAACATTTTTTTTGCAAAAAATTATGCGAAACAAGCTTGTAAAAACCAAACGCCATTTCAATTGTGAGACTT
Source organism: Alloplasta piceator (assembly GCA_946863875.1). Taxonomy (NCBI): domain Eukaryota; kingdom Metazoa; phylum Arthropoda; class Insecta; order Hymenoptera; family Ichneumonidae; genus Alloplasta; species Alloplasta piceator. The sequence continues at coordinate 3,489,236 of OX333074.1, forward strand.
AAGGCTCTACCGTGAACCAAGATAAATTCAGAATTCCAAAAGAATCATTTTTTTTTTAACGATTTAGAAAAAATATTCAATGCGAAAAATTGTTTTTTTTTCTAAAGCGTAAAAAAAATGATTTTTTTGGAATTCTGACTTTATCTTGGTTCACGGTGGAGCCTTAAGTCTCACAATTGAAATGGCGTTTGGTTTTTTGATTTCAGATAAACAGAACGGCCGGAATCATGGCAGCAGTGGAGCACCTTTTTTTTATATGTGTTCCTGTTGGGCGGTGTATCTCCGATTATATTCAATACATTTACTTCAAAAAATGCACAAAGTTTGTTCAAATGTTAATAAAAATGATACACAATTCATAAATTATTTTATTTTAATGGTTTGTAAAAAAAAAATTCCCGAAAAAAAACATTTAAAAAAACAGGTTTCACACTAGACGACCCCCTTAATTCCCTCACTTTCCTCGCAGAGATCGAAAAAGAGCGATTTTTCAAGAATTTTTTCTGGAAAGACATTTTAATTGATCAACGTTAAAATTTATATACATGTATTTTTGTAACTTGTAACTCTATTTTGAAATTTTTCTTTTGCAAAAATAATTATTCTTGATGTCTCTAAAAAAAAGCGTCTTGGATTGCGGACGATGTCTTTGGATTGGATCATTCAAAATAAAAAAATAGAAAAGATTTCGTTAATATAAAGTATAATCTAGTATTAGATCGAAGGAATAAGCAAAATATCAATTTTTAACAAAATAATGGCTTCTCAAAAAAAAATTCTATTTCTAATGAAAATTTTTGCCTTGAATTGTTTATAAAATGGAAAATATTCATCGGTAAAAAAACCATCGATTAATTACAAAAAAATATATTTATAAAGCTTGTGTAAAAATTTGAGACTGATCAATTGTACCCTTTCCGAGAAATCTTGCTTTACCAAATAATTAAAAACGCAAATTAAGATTGTTTCTGTTTTTTACATTCTTATGTCATTAATTGAAATTCTTACTGCTCAAAATTACAAAACTGCACGATTGTTCAACTTCACTTAACTGAGAGGTGAAAAAATTTTTTTTTTACAAAATTCAAAAATTTATATTTTTGAAAAAACAAAAAACACCTTTCTGGAAATTTCAGGATCTTTTAAGATCAGTACAAGGTATTATATAAAAAAAATTGAAACAAAAATTTTATGTTGATCGTTATGTTTCACGATTTTCGAAAATTCAAAATTCTCCAAATTCATCATTTTTTTAAATTTTTTTTGGGAATATTTTTTTTTCGTAGCCCCAAGTATACTTTTTAAGATGTTATTTAAAAAATAAACTTAAAAGATTTAAAGAATTGTGAAATTTTTAATTTTGCATAACTTTCGAAAAAAAAAAATTAAAATTTTTTTCCTCGAGTAAAACTTTATTTTATTAAAAAAGAAAACTTCTGACCAAATTTTATCGAAATTGAAAGGGCTTGATTCGAACTCTTGGTCGATTTGACATAGAATGACCCATGTACATTATGAAAATGAAATTAAAAAATCGATTTTTTTGAAAATCCTGACTGCTCATGCGCCCATAATCTCCGTTTCTTCTTCCTTTCTTTCTCCATCTATCTATTTAATTCGGCAACGTCATCCATCTCGATTTTCTTCAGCATTTTTGCTCGAAAAGCAATCAGCAAGTTGAACGAGAAAAAAAAACTATTTATTGTCAATGCGTAGAAGTGAGAGCCGCGAGGAGACGGATTGCGCGGAAAAGCTTAGAAAAAAAGGAAAATTCGCGCAGCAGCGAATTTTTTCTCACCAGGGGAAGAAAAAAAAATCTTCGCGAATCGGTACTTTTATGTATATATGGGAAACGTTTGGAGAACTTTGCAGTTTTCATCGCGGAAAACCTAAAGAGCAGTTCTCAAACGTTTCTCGCGTTTTTCCCCTCAGGGATCACTCTCTCTCTCTCTCTCTCTCTCTCTCTCTCCCTCTCTCTCTCTCTCCCTCTCTCTCTCTCTCCCTCTCTCTCTCTCTCCCTCTCTCTCTCTCTCTCTCGCTCTCTTTACTATCCATGTCTTTGTGTGTGAGTATACATCGTTCAACAGTTCCCGGAAGCTTGGCTAAAAGTTACGTGAAAAGTTCACCGCCATTTGCCCCTCGAGGACACATAATTTTTTTCCTCTCTCTTCATCCCCCCGCGAAATTTTTTTTTTAAATAAATCCCAAGCCCTTGTTTGTCCATCGTTCCACCCCTTGGATGAATTATTTCGATATTGGAGAAAAATTCTTATTCATCGGAAAATGAGACTCTTCTTATCATTGAAAATTCTCGATCAATTTAAAATACCTTCCATCGTAAATATTCATTTTGAAAAAAAGAAAAAATCATTAGCTGCAATTTGTATTGCTTGAGCAGCTGCAGAGTTTATATTATAAATGATATAAATAAACATTAATTCATTAAAATAATGATATAAAAATTAGGGGTAGAAAATTAAATGAGTAACAGCAGGGGGTGGCTTAAGGATGTTGAGTCCTAAATCGCAAATGATGAGGAAATTCTGAAAATTTGGTATGTCTTTGGATGAATTATTTAAGAGGTCGTGTAAAAATTTCACGACAATTAGGAAGCTCGTTATCAAGCAATTGACATTAACAAATTAAATTAAATCAAATGAAGTCTTATGGAAACTGATATAACTTTGCGATAAGTTTTTTTTTTGAACTCTCAATTTTTTCATATCTACACTAAATTGAAAGCAACGGAAACAAAAAGAAATTTATTGATAAATATTTTTTTAATTTGTTTAAAAAATTGTTCTTAACATAATGTTAATATTTTAATAACGAGCTTCCTAATCGTCGTGGATTTTTTACACGACCTCTTAAATACTTTATAGAAAAACATACCAAATTTTCAGAACTTTCTCATCATTTTTCATTTTAACCCTTAAGGAGGTTGAAGCAATGATGATAGAATTCTGAAAATTTAATATGTTTTTACATGAAGTATTCAGGAGGTCGTGTAAAAATTTAACGACGATTAAGAAGCTATTTATTGAACAATTAACATTAAAAGATTTCATAGGGACTCAACATCCTTAAGGGAAAGGACCCTTGGCTTGATGGGATACAATAAAACTAAAAAATAAAAATATTGTAGATAAATATTTTTTCCTTAGTCAGTATGAAAAATAGTAATTTTTGCTACAAGTGTAGAAAACAACGAATTCCATCGCGCGTGAAGTTGCCGCATGAGCCGAAGACTTATGGTGTATTTCACACGAGTACGAGTGTGAAATGCACCATAAGTCGAGGCGAATGCGGCAACTTACGCGCGATGGAATTCGTTTTTTTTGCACATGTAGCATACATTATTTTTTGCAATTATTGCCCCGAAAGTGGGATTTGAGATTCAATAAAACCAATGACATATTCAAATAAGAACTCGTATATATATAACCAGCAGTATAAATATATAACCAGCAGCTCTTGGGCGCTCGTTTTCTTCATCCATTCTGTATTCCGTATTCCCTCAGAAAATGCGACTGTCATAAGTTGACGTTACGTGTCACATGAATTCCGCTACATTCAAGTTTGTTTAATCGGTTTAAAATCGTAGAACAAAAAACGATCAACTGTCAAAAAATCCGTTTTTTCGTAAATCAATGGGGTAAAGTGAGCTATAAATAGAGTTATTCCCGCACAAGTTCGGGAATCTGTGACATTCTCGCACAAGTGCGGGAATGTTAAGCATCGTTGAGAAATTAGACACTTTCCGCACGTCAAACACCCATCGAAAATTGCACTTTCGGGGCAGGCATTGCAAAAAAATTATTTTTAAAAAATAAGTTCAAGAATGTGGAGAATGAAAAGATCCAGAATCGCGGGGTCAAGAGCGCCGAGATGTTGCCGGAAATATTGTAAAAATTCTTGTTGTGAAAAATATGAATAAACTCCTCTATAAAGATATAAGGAAACTTTCCTTTTTTCTTTCCTTAGGAAAAAAAAAATTTCCACAGTATATTTCGAGCTTGAAAGGATTTTCCCTGCCATTTCTGAACGCAGCCGATTTTTTCTCAGTCAATCGAGAAATAAATTCTTCGAATATTTCGACAAAAGCTTGGAAAAAGCGTCGACGTTCAACCCTTTGCCAGGGGTGACTGGAAGAGGGAGGCGATGGGTTGGACTCACCATTTGCGAATGGCTTTTCATTTTTCATCGACGCATCTGACGTTTGCACATTTTTTCGCGTTGCGAAACGAGAAATCCTCCGGGAAAATTGTGGGAATAAAAATTGTTGTGAATTAAATGAAAAAGGTTTTTATTCATCGAATGAAAAAAATTTTCTCTCAATTCAGTCGATTCGATGGAATATCAGGGATTTATTCTGGATCCTTGTTACTTTCATCAGTTGAAATAATCAAAAAATCGCCATCGTTGCTCTCCCCAAAAATTGAATTAAAAAATCGTCAGAAAAGCTTTTTTTTTATCGTTTTGCTTCCGTTCCAATTTTTTTTCTATCCATCCAACAAATATTGTTTCAGAGTAAATAGAAACGTTATGAATGTGAAACCCGTTTGCATGTTTGTTTTAATGGATTTTACGATGTTCCTCGTTATTTCGCATCCAGCTTGTCCGTGATGGACACGAGAGAGACATTTTTTTTTATTTGTACATGACAAAGAATTTCACTGCATTTTTGTCCATTTTTCCAGAGCCGTCCGTTACTTGAAACGGAATTTTTACATTCCAAGGTACATTTTTCACTGGAAAAATATTACTTTTCCATCGCGAAATTCAAAGATAAAGCACGGTTACAGCTCTACCATTTATTTCTCAACCAGAAATTCATATCTACCGCGATAAAACACTACTGTAATATCACTGCCAATTAACAATAATAAATCTCCACCAAAAAATGACTCTCTTGAATAATATCTCTACTACGAAACAAGTATTTCAGTAAATAACTCCCCCATTTTACAATTCTATCAGATTACAAGTCTCCCGGTCTCGAACCGTGCGATTCCTTACTTACCGACCGCCGGTTCACCGTGTTATTCCATCGGGGCGGGCCCCGACGTCGGTAAGTGACCGACCAAGTTGACAAGCCGGAGACTTGTAATCTGGAATATGCCATTTATTCTGTTTGAGATGTATTTCTGGTAGAGAAATAAGTGGCAGAGCTGTAAATGTGCAGATTTATTTTTTGCTTAATCCAAGAAGATGAGAGTCAGAGCTTTTTCGAGAAAACACGGAAGATCCCGTGCATATAAATATATGTCTGCTCTGTCGCTTGCGGTTTTCAGTCACCACGAGCTTAAATAAAACATCCCTCTGAGAAAAGAAAAATTTGCTTTGACGAAAAACAAAAAAACAAAATAATTTTCCAAAAGTTACGAAAAATGCTGCACCTACGAGAAAATAGGAATAAAATAATTATCAAGCAAAGATGCATGGACTGAGAATTCAGCTTCTTAATTTTGTATTCCAATCAAAATGTGTCATTTCAATTAAATTTCTAATTTGTTCACGATCAACATTTGCCTTTCGCATGACTAATTCTTTCAAAAATCAGCACGAATTTCACTCTCCTGATTTTCGATTTATTTGTAACTTCTAAATTTCATGGAGTTTATCGATAAAACATCCACCAATTTTTCATTAATTTTTTTGTGCACTTCTTTAGCTATGGGGGTTGATTTTTAAATATTAAAAAAAAAAATGTCAACCCTTAATAACAGTGATTAATAAAATAAAAAACAAACATTAATTCTCATTTAAAATATCAGTGTTGAAATCAAAATATTGCCAATCGAATGCAAATTTATAAAAGCACAAGAAAATAGATTTTTTTTTAATCTCCTTGACAACATGATCTATTTCTATGTTTTTTTAATTAGTCGAGATCACGTATTTTCAAACTGAAATAAATATTGTTTTCGAGTTTCTCTCATTTTTTGACTCACCAAGTGAGTTAGACTGGAGTCTCATTCAGGGGTTGAAAAAAATGTCTCCCTCCTTTGTATACAAAATATATGACAATTTTGAAAAAATATCTATAGAAAAATTTCAAAAAACTCTGGAAAAAATATTCTTGAAACCCATATTCAAAATCCAGAGGAACCGAGGATACTAATCGATTTTACTCGAAATGGCCCATATAAATTCGTTCTCCAACTGCGTACATTTTAGAATATCCCCAGGATTTACACGTTGGACACGTAGTAAACGCCTCAAATTATCCTCGAGCCACAATGAGCAAATAACTGGACAGAACAACGTGTGCGGTTCTCCAAAGCCTAATTCGATACATTCAGGGCAACCGGATATTTCACGAAATTGCCCTCTCTCCAGCGTTGCATAAACCGTGAGGATTGTGGCCTGGGAAAAGGGATGGGACGAAGGGATTCACAGGACATCCCAGGAAACCCTATCTGAGTCACGTGGATTATATAATGCATACATTTACTACATTCATATGTGTGTGTGGCTCTTAGACCCTCTCTTGAATACCCTAAAATTTCAATATGAATAAAACCACCCCTAATTGCAAGTCAAATTATTTCTGTTAATTCTGGACACATTGTCAGATCTCATTGTGATTAATCACAGTGACCAAAATCCTTTCGTCCCTAAAATAAAATTAAAATTATGAGAATTATAAGTTTAGGGGTTACATAGTTTTCAAAATTAAGAAAAAATCAATTTTTCGATTTTCAGAATCGGAAATTTTGTGATATTCCATTCATTATGCCGCCCCCCCCCCTTTTTGTAAAAAACACTATTTTCGAAATCGAACACGATTTCTCAAAAAAGAATGCACCGATTTTTCGAAATTTTGCACACTTCTTCAAAATAGTGATTGATGGGAGGTTTTTTTCCATTACAACTAATATTACAAGGCTGTAAATTGAACAAAAAATTGTATCGTTTTTCATACAACTCTGCCAAAATTTTAATTTTTTTCCATCAAAATTTAATATAATATTAAATAGAATATACAATATAAATATAATGCGTTTGCAAATTTTCTCTATTTGTTCTTTAAAATGCTTAAATTTTTGAATATAATTATTTATTTATTATGTTAACAAAAAATTAAAACTTTATTTATCATTCAGCTTCGAAACTCAAGATCACTCTAAATATATTGCGAGTTTGTTTTTATCTTTTGCTTCCTCATAAAAGAAGCTTTGTTTTCACGAAAAAATTTTTTTTCGCAATTTTCATGTCAGTATGTTCAAAATGTCCCAAAACGTCGAGAAATCACATTTAGAAAAAATGTCCGGACGTGTGTGTGTGTGTGTGTGTGTGTGTGTGTGTGTGTGTGTGCGTGCGTGTGTGTGTGTGTGTGCGTGCGGGCGTGCGTGCGTGCGTGTGTGTGTGTGTGTGTGTGTGTGTGTGTGTGTGTGCGCGCGTGTGTGTGTGTGTGTGCGTGCGTGCGTGCGTGCGTGCGTGCGTGCGTGCGTGCGTGCGTGCGTGCGTGCGTGCGTGCGTGCGTGCGTGCGTGTGTGTGTGTGTGTGTGTGTGTGTGTGTGTGTGTGTATGTGCGTGTGTACGCTTTGTGCTATTATTAAATTCAATATATCTAGAGAACGGTTCAAGTTATCGAGTTGAAATTTGGTATGCAAGTAGACCATCTATGTCCCTCTACTCAGTGCAAATTTTTTCAAAATTGCAAAATAATTGTCAATTTGGCGAGACTTTTAATTTTTTGTAAAATGTTTGTGGGTCGTCTAACTTTCGTAATTTTGAAGTTATCGCTCTGAAATTTTTTATGTAAATACACTTTATAATAAGGACGGCTGGGATTGAATTTGAGAAAAATCGCTCAAGAGGTTATGTTTAAAAAAAAATGTTAATTTTTCGCGAAAAATTTGTAAGTTCTCTAACTTTCGTAATTTTGCATGTATTGAGCTGCATTTTTTTGTGATGATACATTTAATGACAACAAAAAATAGTACCAAATTTCAAAAAAATCGCTCGAGAGGTTCATATTCCAAAAAAAAATTTGAAATTTTCAAAAAATTTTGTAAACGCTCCAACTTTCGCATTTTTGCAAGTATCGGGCTAAAATTTTTTGCACAAATACACTAGATAATAAGAATTGTTAGGGTCAAATTTGGTGAAAAACGCTAGAAAGGTTTGTTCTAAAAAAAATTTAGACATTTCCAGAAAAATGCTTGTGAACACTTTCGTAATTAAGCAGCTGTTCTGCAGTTGGCACCCTGAAATTTTATGCGTAGATACACTTTATAATAAGAACTATTTGAATTGAATTTGGGAAACTTTGCTCAAGACGTTTGGTTTAAAAAAAATTATTATTTTTCGCAAAAAAAAGTGTAAGCTCTGTAGCTTTTGTGATTTTGCATCTTTCGAGGTGAATTGTTTTATGCTGACACATTAAATACTAAGGAAAAATAATATAGAATTTCGGAAAAAATGCATGAGGAGTTTGGCTGAAAAAAAATTTTGAAATTTTCAAAAAATTATTATCAGCGTTTCAGCTTTCGTAATTTTGCAAGTATCTGGATGAAACTTCGCATAAATGCATAAGGTGATGAATAAATTGATATTGAATGAGCAGCAAGAGATCGTAGAATATTAAAATTTTATGAAAATGATGAATAAATCGTGCAAATTGGAAATTTGCACATAGCTTCCTCATTTGTTTCTGTGTATCGTCAAGGTTCCTTTATGAGGAAGCCATGAAAATAAACGTACATGAAATAAAGGTGGTCAAGAAGGTCCTCATAGAGGAGGCTTGACGATAGGCGGAAACAAATGAGGAAGCTATGTGCAAATTTCCAATTTCCACTATTTTTTACTTTTGTCTTCAGGTCTGAAATTCGATAAATTAATCACGAGAAAACACGTCCTGGGGTCATAATTTCTCATTGGCATAAATTATAACTGCCGGGCACGAGCCTTGTTCGATTTCAAAATTTATCGGACGATTAACAAATTATTGTACACGCGGTGCAAAAGCTTATGGCGAATTCGTCGTCGGTAATTATGCGGAGGAGAAGCTGTATTAATGCGTAATTTAATTTTCGTGATAACGATAGCAACGATAGTGATAATAATACAAAATGCTTTCGGGACTTTCGGTCGTGTATAATAAGCGGAATAACGCCGGAAATTGAATATTAATCAAACGGCTTTTCTCTCAGCAACGAATAGAATATAAATCATTCTATCCAAAGTTCCAATTCCCTGCAATTTCGTGCATCCAAATTCTTTGTCTATGTTCAAAGATCGATACAATAATTAATAATTTTTTTCAATCATTAAAATCCTCTAAGATCAAAAAAATAATAGTAGCTCATAGATTTACCGAGTAAATATTTTTTTTTACATATTTACCCGTCAAAAATGATCCTCTGCAAATTAAAAAAAGAATCAAAAGCTCCTTATCAGTGATTCAAAAAATCGTGGACCAAAACTGAGAGCGATGAGGGTGGATTTCGCATGGAACGTCCCATATGTATGTATCCAAATTGATACGCGAATAACAAGATTAAAATGACAAATGGGAGGCACGTAAAAATCGTGACGTTTCTCATATCACACACGATTCACCTGTCCCGCCACCCATCATCCCCTATTCTTCCTCCCCTTTTCGTTCCGCGATGGATTCGAACGAGGGTTCGATGCCAAAAGGATGACTATCAAAATACAAATTTCGTGCTTCGATTCATCCGTATTTCGTTTGTTCCACCCTGACTCGTACAGAACGAATCAAAGGATAACATGACTGAGATCAACGTATATAAATGAAAATACTACCCCCTCACTCATACTTGAATTATTCACGAATTCGTGACTGGAGTTGACGTTTCCACTGAAAGTACACATTGGTATTATTTTTTCGTATCAATTCTCCACGATTCTATTCAAGCAAAAATTTTGCCAATATGTGGTAAGTTTGCAGGAGGAATGAAAAAAAAAATTGTCCTAAGGGTAGTTTTCGAAAAAATTTAATTTCCATGGAATTTTTTTCTGCAGCTAAGCCTCCTTTCTTGCAAATGACTTATTTGTGCTCGAAGATTAAAAAAGAAAAAAATGCTCCAACCCTTATGCCCGAGGAATTGTGAGTCAGGGGTAGTTATTTTAGGGTTTCGTATCTTAAAAGGAAAAAAAGGAGAATAACTCCCTATTGGTCGGTTTTTTTTAACTGAGCCACTTTTGTTAATTTTTTGCATGATCCTTTTCACTGAAAATTATTTTCCACCCCCTAAATTTTTGTTTTAAGAATAAACAAAAAAAAACTTCCATGTTGGTCTGGATCGACCTACTGAAAACAGAATCTATGGAAATCCCAGATGGTTCGGGAAAGAAATTGTATTTCTTTGTTCGGACTCTCCGCTGTGGAATTCACTGAGAAAGCCGGGAATATATCACCAGGATACGAGGAAATGCTTAACGAAGAAATAGTGTCAAAGTATCGATTTATCCGGCGGCGAATGTGAGAAATCGTGGACCAAGAAAAATCATGACACCCGAGCGAGTTTATTTCATCCCTTTATTTCCAATGAAACGTCACTTTGGTAGCGCAAAGATCTCGGAAATTGAATTTTGCACTTTATGAAAACTCGTATTTCCTCAAACCATCCCTCTTCCCTTGCAGCTTTTTTCAGCATCTTATTTCAATTTCCCTAACGGAGTCAAAATGTAAAAAAGCCATACCCAATAAATCTTATTTTTATTATTAATTTTTGTTTTGACCTCGTTAGCAAAATTTTTAGTAAGATCTTGGAAATTCTCGATTTTAAGTATTAAGGGAAGGTTAAATAACGTCACTATTCAACCCCTCTTAAAGAGAAAAAAACATTGAGAACAACCAAGATGTAATCTGATGGAATTTCTCAAGTATTGATAATTAATTGGAAGTCAACAGATTGATTCTGTTGACTCAATCGCGAAGAATGCCGAAAGGAAATTTCAGAGCCAATTAAGAAAAAGTTTCACAACTTTTTAATTACCCTATTGAACTAATTGGAAAGTTGTCGCCGTTCGCGAATCTTCATTCCACGAATCCGTTAATCTACCAACTCTATTCACGTATATATAAATATATACAAAAGGGAAGTATCCTTCCCCTAATTTTTAATTGTATTTGAAAAGTTTTTAATAGATTAAACTTCATCCAATTTGGAAAAGAAAACTTTTCCCCTAGATCTATATACATATATAGGGGGCATTCCATGTCAAATCACGCGGTCATCGGCCTGACCTCCTCGGATTTTGATGTCCAATGAATCGTGAGTATCGGCCCAAAGTATGACCTCAAATTTTTAGAAATTTTTGTTTCATTTTTTAGGGGTTGCGCGAGATGAACAATTATTAAATTGAGGGAAAACATAAAGAGGGCCCATTTTCAAATTAATGACATTTTTTTTACAGAAACTCAAAACAGATATTTTCGACATAGTTCGATAATTACTATTTTTTTTTGTTTTTGAGTTTATTTTTTTAAATAATTTCTGATTTTGATTGTTTTTTGTAGTGAAAATAACAACAATAAAAATATTTTTCTAGTCAAACTTGATTTATTTTTCTTGTCTTAAGAGTGAAACAACAAAGTTTTTTGAAAATTTATCAACCTCGACGACCTGAAATAAAACGGATAATTAAAAATAAAAAATTAAATAGCAATTATAATTAAAAAAAAATAGTAATTATTTTTGGCCCATTATCGAACTATGACGAAAATATCTGTTTCGGGCTCTAGTTTCTGTGAAAAAAATTTCATTAATTTCGAAAAAGTGCCCTCTTTATGTTTTCCCTCAATTTAATGATTTCTTCAGTATTTTTTTTAAATAAAAAATTTGATTTTTTAATTTTTAATGATTTTTTAGCTCGGGCAACCCCTAAAAAATGAAATGAAAATTTCTAAAAATTTGAGGTCATATTTAGGGCCAAACGACACCCACAATTTATTGGACATCAAAATCCGAGAGCGTCAGGCCGATGACCGCGTGATTTGACGTGGAATGCCCCATATATAAGAGAAAGGGAAAGTAAAAGTATTGAAGTCCCTCCAAAGTATTTTTAAAAAAATTAAAAAATCACATTTTTTATTTGAAAAAAATACCGCAGAAATCAAAATCAAATTTTAACCATAATGGGCCTTGGCAATTTTTTTCCAAAAAGCCTATAATTTTGGAAATTTGTTTAAAGGGGTGACATTCTAGCAGCTTTATTTTCTTAAAATGGCATTTTTGCCCCAGTTTGTCATTTATATATCTACATACATGATATATATACTTTGTACATATAGTTTAAGGGGATCTTGGGAAAGTAGAACTCGTTGAGAATATACGTGTGCTCGGTGCACCGAGGGCTCATGCTTCGCCGAGAGGAAACGGGTTTTGTCGTTACTGCAACATTGCTGCAGGTCTCTTCGTGTTCTCAACTTCCCAAAGATCTATACATATATGGATCTTAACCCACAAGTCTACGAGTACGAAACAGGGAATAAGGTCTCTGTTTCAACAATTTTCGTTTTTTTTTTCACCTGGAACCTTTTTCTCGTATCACTCGCTCTCTAAATTGGCCTCCCTTAACTTGAGAGTCTTAAGGGGTTATGCGCAGTCAGAAGGTCAAGAAAAAGCGATTTTTCAAGATTTTTTTCAGGAAAGACATTTTAATTTGTTAACGTAAAAATTTGTATACATATTTTTACAACTTTTAACTCTATTTTGAATTTTTTTTTCTAAAAAATAATGATTCTCAAAGCCGCTGCAGCCGATCTCCGGGAGGTCCTCTAAAAAATCCTCATCCAACATGAAAAAAAATAAAAAAGATTTTGTTGATAAAAGGTATAATCTAGTATTTGATCGAAGGAATGAGCGAAATATCAATTTTTAACAAAATGGCGGCTTCTCAAAAAAAAAAATTTCGATTTCTGATGAAATTTTTTGCCTCAAATTGTTTATGAAATGGAAAATATTTATCGGTAAAAAAACCTTCGATTAATGACTTAAAATTATATTTATAAAGCTTGTGTACAAATGTGAGACTGCGAAAGTTTGCTTACCGTCTCTAAAAACACAGTTTTGAGAAAAATGCGTTTAAAGCTTGAAAAGCACTTTACTTTATCACTTTAATTACAAATGTGCCTATAACTTTGAAAATATTTGTCGGATTGACATAAAATTTCCTGTGTATATACTTAAATATATGTCCATTAGGAAAATGAAATAAAACAAACCGATTTCTTGAAAATCACGACTGCGTATAACCCCTTAAGACTACTGTTTGCCAAGAACATCGGACACGAGAGCATCCGCATCCGGGATCCGAGTTTGTCAGAGAATAGTCTCTTTTTCCATCGCCAAACCACGGTCCAAGGGCCGTTGTGTACCGTTTAGTTTTTCGAGCTTGATTACCAGTCTCTTACTCCGCGTTTCTTTCACTTCACGATTCTCAAAACCAGAGGCAAGTACTCCCTCGACTCTCAGAACAAATGCGGGCAAGAGGACAAGAACTTTCGACGGACCATCGAGGGAGAAAAACGAGGCCGAATGAAAATCCACCCTCCAAACAAGAGGACAAATTCCATCAACGTTTCCAGCCTCCTCAATTGATTGAAACCTCGCAGCAGAGTCAATCTATACCTGTACTAACCCAACACAAAATGTTTTTTACTTCCTCTTTGATAAAATCATAGTTTCGACTATGATATTGAAAACTGTGAAAGGAGGGCTGTGTACGATTTTTTTTAGAGGTGTCTCAATGGACTTTTCTATTCGCCATTCGATTGACGGATGGACAATTCGATGTCTTCAGTTTGGAGAGGGAAAATAATTGTTCTATAGAATAGACCGAAGCACAAATGATCTCATATGACAGTGTAAACACTCTTTTTCGAATTGTCCCAATTCTGACTCCCCTAAAATGATTTTTATTCGTTACATTTCCCAAATAGTTACCAGCCTCCTCAATTGATTGAGACAAGCCTCGCAGCAGAGTCAATCTATACCTGTACTAACCTAAAACAAAATGTTTTTTTTACTTCCTCTTTGTTAAAATCATAGTTTCAACTATGATATCGAAGACCGTGAAGGGAGGGCTGTGTACGATTTTTTTAGAGGTGTCTCAATGGGCTTTTCTGTTCACCATTCGATTGACGGATGGAAAATTTGATGTCTTCAGTTTAGAGAGGGAAAATAATTGTTCTATAGAATATACCGAAGCACAAATGATCTCATATGACAGTGTAAACACTCTTTTTCGAATTGTCCCAATTCTGACTCCCCTAAAATGATTTTTATTCGTTACATTTCCCAAATAGTTACCAGCCTCCTCAATTGATTGAGACAAGCCTCGCAGCAGAGTCAATCTATACCTGTACTAACCTAAAACAAAATGTTTTTTTTACTTCTTCTTTGTTAAAATCATAGTTTCAACTATGATATCGAAGACCGTGAAGGGAGGGCTGTGTACGATTTTTTTAGAGGTGTCTCAATGGGCTTTTCTGTTCACCATTCGATTGACGGATGGAAAATTTGATGTCTTCAGTTTGGAGAGGGAAAATAATTGTTCTCTGGAACAGACCGAAGTACAAATGGTCTCGTATGATAATGAGAATACTCTTTTTCAAACTGTCCCAATTCTGACTCCACTAAAATGATTTTTATTCGTTACATTTCCCAAATAGTTACCAGCCTCCTCAATTGATTGAGACAAGCCTTGCAGCAGAGTCAATCTATACTTGTACTGGCCCGAAACAAAATGTGTTTTTTAACTTCCTCGTTGATAAAATCATAGTATTGACTGTAATATTGAAGACCGTGAAAAGAGGGCTTTGTACGATTGTTTTTAAAGGTGTCTCAATGGGCTTTTCTATTCGCCATTCGATTGACGGATGGAAAATTTGATGTCTTCAGTTTGGAGAGGGAAAATAATTGTTCCATGGAATAGACCGACGTACAAATGGTATCATATGGCAGTGTAAACACTCTTTTTCAAATTGTCCCAATTCTGACTTCTGAAAAATGATTTTTATTAGTTAGATTTCCAAAAAAGTTACCATTATAAGTATCCTGAAGCCTCTGCCTCTGAATCCGAAGTTTATGGAGTAAATATCGGAGGATAACAAACAAAAGACAGTGGAATTACATCTGTAACGACATATACATGTATACAAAGTTGTCTGACAGGAGGATAACCGTTTGTAAAGCGTCATATCGTTATAAAAATTTCCCCGATCTCGTCCGTCTCAACTCTATCACTTTCTACTGCTGTCATGGGACGAGTGGCTCTTAAAGGATTTCGGGAATTACCCGCGTACATCTGAGGAAGCTCATCGTTCCGCGCTCAAGGGTTGGCGCGAGACAAAAGAAAAAACGCGAATGGCGGAGGGAGCGAGGAGAAAGACAAGGGAGAGATTTAGTGGAGACCGAGAGGTATAGATAGGACAGACGAGAGATGTGGAAAAAGTGAGTGCGAGAGAGATAGGAGTTAGGAGATAAGGATGAGAGGCAACGAAAGACCGCAAGTCTGGATTACTGTGTGCTAAGAACAAGAGACGATTTATATTTATATATATCCAGAGAAATGGGGGGTAAAATGGACCCCATAAGAAGATAATGAAGCTAGGACCCTAGGCAAAGTGTAAATTCGTTTCTTTTCATCCAAAAATACCTTTTTTATCGATTAGATTACATGTTGAAAGAAAAATCCTCGAGGGAAAAATAGACACTACCGTAAAAATTTTATTTTTTCGAAAATTCAAATGAACGAGGAAAAATATTGAAAAAAAACGAGTTCCCTCGATTTTTCACCTTAATATCCAAAATACTTGGACCAAGCTGCTAGTGGTATTTTGCAATTATTTTTTGACAAAATTCAAGTTTAATCATAGTTGCGTTATCTAATTTTTGTGATGATTATAAAGGTGGGCCATTTTGCCCCAGGTACCTCATTTTGCTCAGGCCTTCCGATTATCCAGATATTTTAGTAAAAATGGGTTACCTCAATGCTATTAAAGTATTTTGGGGTGTTTTTTTTCTAATGCGATGAGAATGATTTTTTTTTTTTTAATTTTTCCAACTTTTGATTATTTTTTCGATCATTTCTGATGCTGTCCATTTTGCCTCCAGTGTCCATTTTGCCCCCCTATCCTCTATATATAAGAGAATAAGAGAAAGATGGAGAATCGAACGATATATATATCTATATTCCACGTCGAATTCCCCAGTGTCTCTTCTCTCGGTTCCTTTCTTACTTCGCCACTCGCAGAAAGTTCGATTTATTCATCAAGCATCGGTAGGAAACAATTTATTTACGTCGGTAATCCCACTGGGACCAAGGATATGTTAGGAAATAGCACAAAAAAAAGAAAATGTGCCAGGAAAAATTCAGGCAGAGGGCGTCTCTCATGAGAACTCGACTTGCGTTTTTCCCATGATTTATACACAGACAAATTTTGTTTATTTATATATAATTGTTGATTTATATGAAAAAAAGCTTTCTCTAGTAACGAGTGTTTTTTTTGTCGTTTAAATTCCAGCGATATTTCTTCATTTTCTTAATTTTGGTTACAAAGTTACAGCTTGATGCTGTAAATGTAAATCCAGTCTGAATTAGGGATGTTCGACTCTGATTCGATTTTTTGAAGGTTCGATTCTTTTGTTTAAAAAATCGTTCTTATGAATCGATTCTTTCCTTTTCGAACTTTAGGTGAATCGATTCTTGACCTTAAATATCGGAAATTCGATTTTTTATTAAATTCATTATCTATTAAAGATTGGCAATTAAATAAAGATTGACAAAAGTCTATGAAACATCAACGTCAAGGTTAAATGAAAAAAAAGTATGTGAAGATGTGAAAACGTGAGAAAAAGAGTACAAAAAATAAAAAGTAAAAATATCAAAATCATGATCCAACGAAAAAAGTAATCGAAAGTAAAAATATACAAAATATCATAAAACAATAGAAACTTATGCAATAAAAAAAGTCTGACTTGTTAAATATATTCATAATATTTTTAACAATATATTAAAAAGTGCGAATGTGTAAAAGAATCAAACTATATTTAGCCAGAATGAAATTGCTTTATATTTGTTATTTTGTATTAAAAATACATTAATCCAATTTAATCATTTTTCATGGCAAAAACTTAATAAACAATTACGTAAGCTTTAATCAGCAATAAATTTTTTTACGATTTTAAAAAATCGATTCTTACGAAATCGATTCTGGGGTTTTGATTTTTCATGGAAATCGATTTTCTTGATTCGATTCAGAATTAATCGATCAGAGAATCGATTCTTTCCAAAGAATCGAACATCCCTAGTCTCATTCCAGCTCCGAAAATACATTATTTTGAGTTTCAAATCCCAGAAAACTTCACAACAGCTTGTCGAAGGAGTCCACAAATACTTCTGGTCAATTTCCAACGATTCCATACTTCTCCAACGCCACAAAAAATCAAGCCATCGAGATGAAAGTTGCGCCATAATTTTCCAAGTCATCGCACCCTCCAACAATTTCCAAATCGCCAAAAAATGTCCCATTGGGCCAAGGAAATGTTCAAATATCGTTTAAACATCATTGTACAATAATTTCTTTATTCTGCGCTCTAATTTACATAACTACAACTAAATTAAATTACATTTACATTGCCGTGACTCTCGTCACAGGCGTCATGAGAGTTGCAGTAATCATTGTCATCCAACTGCTTGTGTCATTAGTCATAAGTTCACGTGTCATATTCGTTGATGAGTCTTGAGTTAGCAAAGACATTTAAGCGGCATAACAGCCCACTGGAATGTAGAAACTCAATTTCTTCGACATCGTCTTCTGGCTCAGATCGGGATTGGCTCCTTGCTTGATGCGCTCGGCCATTTGCGCGGCAGCCGAATCTTTCGGCACGCAGTACATTGGCATGAATTTCGGTTTACTGCGGCTTGAATTGCAGCCTGGAGCGCACGTGGGCAATGGCCTCAGCGAGAAACACATCTCATCATTCTCCTCTATAATTTTGGTTCTCACCATCGTGCACCTTTTCCGATCTTCTTGATTCTCCTTCGAATCGTCGCTGCTCATTCCACGTCTGCTTTTGCCGGAGTAAGAGCGTCCAGCCTCGTGATCGTTCACCACATTTCCCGGTCTGACATTGATGTGGTGACACTCGGCCTCTTTGGCCTCCTTCCACAGTGTCTGGGCCGGTCCTTGACAATCCTTCGACGTAAGAGCGTAAGAAGCGGCAAAATGATCGGCCTTCGTTAAAACGCAATTATTCGGACTGGTGAAGTCATTCCTCGGCTGACCATCGTAATTGCCGCAAAGACCACGAACGTCGTTTCGATATTTGTCCGATGCCTGAAAAATGCAATTAAAGAGATTCGTATGAGATTTTAGGGTCGAGACAGGTTTTTTGAAAGCATGTCCCAATTCCATGTTCCTACAGCTTGACAGCTCTCCTATTTTACAAAGCTGCCGGTCAACTGCGGGCTCTAACGTCGATAAGTTATCGGCCGAGTTGACAAGCCAGAGACTTGCAATCTGGCAGGCTTGTTATTTGGGAAGGTTTTTTGAAAGGTTTGGCAGAGATTCATCCAGCTCTGGAATATTATTTAACGAAAGATCGACCAACCTGGATCTGAATCCGTTGTCCGTAGTAAATAAGGTCAACCTCGTATTTATCGGAAACCACTCGGATGGAACCGTCAGGTCGATACAAAACTTCCATCTCGTTTTCCCCTTCCTCATTCTTGTGTTTGTAGCTCGAATTCTCCTGAATCTCAATGGGTTTACCATTGATTGAAGCCTGGTTCTTGCCACCGGATGAGTTCAGCGTGATTTCGGCGTTTCCAAGGGCAATCTTGGCCTCCTTGTTTTCGTTGTCAGCGTCTCTGACCAGAACATTGAACTTCATGTCCTCGGGAATCTTGCTCTTCGAATGACTATTCTCATAGGACTTCGGATAAGTCGTGACCGCCACGTGCCAACATTTGCCAAGATCAACGGGATAGCTAGACTGATCGAAGGTCGTTGCAGTCTTCGAGTCGACGACGCAAGTATCTGCAAGACAATGAAAAAAAAAAAACATTCGAGTGTCTTTGATTCATTGATTAATCATGGAAAATCTTTCAGTGTACTCACATTCAAGTGCACTTTCGTCATCGAAGTCCATATTGAAACTCTGACTTGCATCCAACGCTGGATCAGCGTTACTCGCGAGGGTAGCGAAACTGCCAATGTCAACGTCCGTAACGTTTACAACTTGTCGGTACGACTCGTACGAGAAGTCAGCATGATTCGTTGTTGGTTCCAATTGCATGTTCAACTTGATACTATTTTGGTCGCCATAGTTCCTAAACCTTCTCTTGGCCACACCAGCGAACTTCTCACTCAGCTCTTCGATAATTGCGTCGAACACATGTCCGGCCTCCTGAGCCTGATCATTGAGTTTCACTTCAATCTGTGCCTCGTCCATAGTCGATAGCTTGACACTGGCGTCCTGACACGCCGCCGACGATGACTTTCCCTTCTTCGCGTCTTTCATGCACTGCATCATCGATGGCAATTCTTTCAAAAACGCTTGATACTTCTCGCTCTGTTCCTGCTTGCCCGTTATACGAAGCTTCGGACCACTCTCGGATCCATCACATTCACTTAATTCCATGTCCATGTATCTGCTGGTTCTGACAGGCGATTTATCCGCCATTTTCATGTCAAAGGCCGATACCGTTGGTGACAGAGTCTCAACAGCGGCGCAAGTTTCACCCGCCGCTTTAGCGCCATTGAGTCCAACGTACATGAGACCGCGAGATTTTTCATCGATCTTGCTATCGGCGTAAGCCAAAGAAAGGATAATCTGATGTTGTTCCTGACCCGGTAGATCAATGCCCACATCAACGGCGATCGCTTCAGCCGCGGCGATTCCTTTGACAGATTCCTTGAGTAAATGTTTCCTGCGCTCTGAATTATTGATCTCTCTATTGTGAATCTGCGGTGCTTTAGCGTTAAGTTCTTTCGCGTTTCTCGCTGGTGCTTGTTTCATCGTGTCATCCTCGAGAGTCTCGTACGCGACCGAAATCGTGAGGAGTTTAGTGGTCGCTTCACTGGGTACCAAAGTTGCCGATGACCTGCGAAGTTCGATCTTGTTCTGCGATTCAAAAAGCACGTCCTCGGATAAAAATGGATCACGGGTGTCCTTCTCCTTCGCCAATTTTAGCTCCATTCCACCAGGACCTAGTCTTACAGTACCGTTGTATGACCAAAGGGTATCAGGATGCGTCACCTCCTGTGTGTCCTTGTCCTTCGCGACCGGTGACATACTGAGAATATTGTGCCGTGATGTGAACGGTATGATACTCCATTCCATGATCCTGATCTCCTGACTCTTGTCGATCGGTTCCAATTTCAATGTCGCACGATTCTCCGATGTTTCGTAAATGACCTTGGCCTGAATGGGCAAGTAGAGTTGATAATTCTTGTTAACACCGGCCAAGTAACTCTGATGCTCGAATGGCGTGACGAAACCAAGTTTCGACTGTGTCTGTGACGCATAAACGACACGAAGGTCGGCCGATACATCGATCGATCCGACCTTGTCATGTGCCTTGGCCGAACCCGAAAATTTGACCAGCATTGGAGTTTTGAAGGAAAAGACGAACGGTAATCCCGATTCCATTGGGAAGCTCAATAATACGTCGTTGCTCACAAATTTGACCATGCTGTTGCTGTCACCATTCTTGAGGGAGTCAGATACCTTGCTCATAACTAAAGGAAAGAAAACGTCGTTTCAAAATCATACGAGAATCCGTCAATTGTTATATCGTCTTGATACTCACATTCGGGAATATGTTGAAGACTGTGCTTGTCGTAGGAGAAGAATTTATTATAGAATTCGGAATTCATGAACACGGCACCTTCCAAACTTTCGCTATCTTCCATCTTGATGTCCAACATCTTGGCAACCTTTTCCGGTGACCATTCATTCTTGTCCTGCTGCTGATTTCCAGAATGCTGGTCATAATGAAAGTATTGGTCGATGGAGTTTATGAGATCCTTGACACTGGACACCATTGCGCCAAATTCCCATTTGGGTCCTTTAACGCTACCATAAAACGATTGCAACTTGGCGTAGATAGCTTGGGGAATAAAGCTGTCCTCACTGCCAATGTGGGCCCCCAGTCCGCGATAAGCGATATTCATCTCCTTCTGCACGTAATCAATGAAATAATTCTTGGAGAACTCAAAACCGTAATTCTCCTTGTTCAAGAGATGCTTAACATTGCGGGCTTTCGTGGCGAGATCTTTTGCCTCGGGTCTCGTGAGTTCACTGGCCGATTCGATTGCCGATTTGACAGCAGCGTTAACCTGCTTGCTGTGATCGTAATTTGTGAATTCCGCCATTCTCTGGAGCATACTTGCCGGTGGATCAGTCGCAACGAGAAGAGTTACGGCGGCGCAACGAATTTGATGTGCCTCAGTCGTACTCTGATAAATTCTGTACAGTACTCCACTGGCAAGCCTGGGCCTCAGGGTAGCGATTTTATTCATGGAGAACACCATCATCATTCTCTGAAGAGTGGACGCTGGTTTTTTGCCCTCGAGATAAGGCTCGAAGACAGAGAGAATCTTCGGATGAGCCAACTCTCCCAATGCCCGAATGTAAACGTGAGAGTTGGCGGCTTCCTTGTTGACAATGGCTTCTTGCATTTTCTTCGCCATGTACGGCACGTATTCGGTGAATATGGCGGAATTGTGCTTGGGCGATAGACGACCAAAAGCATGGACGGGATAACGATCGTGGGCAGTCTGGTGATTGACCTGGGACAAACGTACCAACTCAGCGAAAGTTAGAATGGCGCTGGAGTTGAGGAACTGTTGGCTGGTTGTCTCCGGCATCGTGGCCATTTCCTGAAGACAAGAGAAGGTCGAAAGTAGATTATGCGATTCATGAATTATTGAGTTAAGGGTAAACGATACTTACGAAAAAGGCATTCATGTATTCGGGAGTTGGTGTCCTGGCGGTCTTCGACAATACACTGACCACCGTGGCAGCTTCGATACCCTTAACCTTCTTCTCCTTGATCCAATTCTTGATGGTAACCAAAGCAGGTCCCGTTCCAGCTTGGGCAACGGCATCACGGAACGCGATCCACGTACCTCGACGTACACTCTGACTGCTGTCATGAGGATCAATCTCATTGGCAGATTGATAAATCTCGCGTTGGGCTTCGGCAATCTGTTGGCTGCTCATTGTTCTGATGACACTGGCGAGAATAGTGAACTTCTCGAGAGTCTGCTCCTCGGTTATCGTGCTGGGATTTTGGAGATCACGCCCGATCTGGCTTGCCAATCGAGTCGCCGTTGACACGGGTTCCATATCAGCAGATTTTTGAACGGACTTGCCATGATAACCGATCGACAATGGTAACAATGGCGTGTCCGGAGCTTCGTTCAACGTTGGTTTGCGCTGCCACGGGGCCTGTTGTTCTTCGTTGCACTCCATCGAATCGACGCTTCCCGATGACTTGGATGCGCTCGAATCATCGTCTTCCTCGCTCTTGTTTTTGGAATAACGCCAATCTTTCTTGGACCCAGCCTTGGAATAATTGCAGTTCGATTGACCAGAACGACGTTCCTCGTTGGACTTGGCGAATGGATTGTTGTAATTGTAAACGAGAGTACCAGTGGATTCGGGATTAGCGGGAGTTGACCAGGAACCCGATGACACCGGGCCCATTTTCACGAGTGTCACGTTGACCTTGCTGCTCACCATACCCTTCTGCTCATCGTTGAAATTCGGGCTCAGAATAACGTTGTCAGCGGTGACGGAGGAACGAATCGTGAAGGACTTCGAATTCCCGGTAACGATGACACGACTGATCGATGATCTGGACATGAATTGGCCATTTCCATTGTTCACTTGCTCCCAACCGGACGGTCCACTCTCACCGAAATGGTAGCTCATACGCTGCTCGCAATTCGTGTAATTCCTCGTTTTGACAATCTCAATGGGTTCATAGTTTTCGTGGTCCTCGTCTTTCATCGAAGAATCATGATTGTACGGCGAACGAAGATGTTCCGGCAGCGGACTGATGTCGTACATTACCTCGCATCTACCGCCAACTGAATCCTCCATTGTCTTGAACATTGCGCTGACATGATCGCCCTCGAATTCCTGGTTGTAACGCGACGGTATGATATTTTTTCCCTGCATGTCCACCTGCAACTGACTGACGACACTCTTGATCAGGTTGACCTCCCACGTTGGAACGTCCTTGTCGACGATCAAATCGCGCACAACGCCCTCCTGCATCTTGACCTCGAAGACCTTCTCCGTCATTGGTAATTGCTTGAGGTCAAGGTGACTCTCGGGAATTTCTGACTTCCAGCCACCAGGCAGCTTTGTGTGTATCTGGGCGTACTGAGACCTCGAGAACTTGGCCTCCAGGGTGTCTTTGCTCTTTGGCTGTACGGTCAACAATGCTTTCAGAATTATACCGGTGTACTGGTCCGATACGTCGTGGAGTGCCGCCAATGTTCTACCACTAACGGCATACTGGTATTCCGTGTCGGTTTTCCATGCTTGGTTGTGCTCGGCGCTCGCTGCACTGGCTGGATTTTAAAAAAAAATATATATATATATATATATATCAATATACATTGATTAGCACCCCTTAATGTTGGCAATGGGTTCACGTAAAACTTAATTATGCTTCAAGACACCCCTCGCTTAATAACTTTGTGCGGACCAGACTTTGGATCAGGGTTGCGAAATTTGTAATGTAAAAGTAATGCATTACTCATTACTTTTAGAATGTGTAATGAAAAAAATTTCCATTACCCATTACCATGTAGTGTGTAGTGGAGATAATTTTCATTGCTCATTACAATGTAGTGTGTAGTGGCAAAAATTTCCATTACTCATTACAATGTAGTGTGTAATGGAAAAAATTTTTATTACCCATTACATTACCTGCTACATTGTAATGGATAATGATTTTTTTTTTCATTACACACTACATTGTAATGTTTCATGGATTATTTCTCCATTACACACTACATTGTAAAGGGTAATGCATTTTTTTTCCATTACACACTACATTGTAATGGGTAATGAGTTTTTTTTTCCATCACACACTACATTGTAATGAGTAATGGAGATTTTTTCCATTACACACTACATCGTAATGAGTAATGGAGATTTTTTCCATTACACACTACATTGTAACGGGTAATGGAAATTTTTTCCACTACACACTACATTGTAATGGGTAATGAAAATGGCAATGCATTACAAAAAGTAATGCATTACTTGCAACCCTGCTTTGGATAGATTTTTTTAAATGTGTCAAATCGTTTTGAGGGGTGGCTTAATTAAATTTTGATTTAAACCATATTAAAGGTTACTCTCTTTCGTTTTCTCTGAGGTAGGGGCTACAACGACATTCTTACTGAATAAGATTTTTTTATTTATTTTGTATTGGATGACTAGAAAGGTTGTAATCGTGTCAGCCAACCCCTTTTTTTATCTCCAACTTTACCAGCTTATAACTTATTTAATTTTCATTTTTTTCTCGTTTTTTTTGTTTATTGTCAAAATATTAATGAAAATGTCGTTGAAGATGAGAATGGTAAAAATATAGATTTTTTTTTGAACTTCACAAAACGCTCAAAATGTATGTGGGTTAACCCATGTCAAATCGATCAAGAGTTGGAATCGACCCCTCTCAATTTCGATGAAATTTGGTCAGAAGTTTTCGTTTTCGATAAAACGTAGTTCTACCAAAGGAAAAAAATTAAAAAATTTTTTTTTCAAAACTTATCTAAAATTTACAATTTCACAATTTTTCAAATCTTTCAAGTTTATTTCTCAAATATCTCGAAATCTATTATAGTTACGAAAAATCGTTCTGAATTTATTTTAAAGAGTAAACTTGGAGCTACGAAAAAAAAATATTCCAAACAAAAATTTTGAAAAATGACGAATTTGGTGAATTTTGAATTTTCAAAAATCGTGAAAATCTGAGTTCCATATATTATTTTTGGTTCAATTTGATTTATATAATACCTTGTACTGATCTTGAAAGATCCTGAAATTTTCAGACAGGTGTTTTTGTTTCAAAAATAAGATTTTTTGAATTTTGAGAAGTAAAAATTTTAATTAATGACAATTAAAAAAAAAAAAACTTTACAAAAATTCAAAAATTTATATTTTTTAAACAAAAACACACGATCCTGAAAATTTCAGGATCTTTTAAGATCAATACAAGGTATTATATAACAAAAATTGAACCAAAATTTCAATGTTGATCGTAGATTTGCACGATTTTTAAAAATTCAAAAATTTATATTTTTGAAAAAGAAACACCCCTCTGAAAATTTCAGAATCTTTTAAGATCAGTACAAGGTATTATATAAAAAAAATTGAACCAAAAATAAAATATGGAACTTGGATTTTCACGATTTTTGAAAATTCAAAATTCTCCAAATTCATTATTTTTCAGAAAGAAAAATTCGGAATATTTTTTTTTTCGTAGCCCCAAGTATACTCTTCAAAACGAATACAGAACGATTTTTCGTAACTATAATAGTTTTCGAGATATTTGAAAAATAAACTTGAAAGATTTGAAAAATTGTGAAATTTTGAATAACTTTTGAAAAAAAAAATTTCTTAATTTTTCTCCTTTGGTAGAACTTCGTTTTATTGAAAACGAAAACTTCTGATCAAATTTAATCGAAATTGAAAGGGGTCGATTCCAACTCTTGGTCGATTTGACATAGAATGTCAACCCATGTACCTAGACCAGAATCGAGGGATTAAGATGTTTTTTGGTGAATTTTGAACTTTGTGATTGATATTTGATTAAAATCCGAGATCTGAATGATGGAATGCTTACCGAGTGCCAAAAGTAACAGCAGACGCCACATGATGTGACTGATGAATGGCTCACTGGGAAGTAAATTATTCTCATCCGGCACTGACTATTTATTCGCTATAACTGCATGATCAGCGTTGACCCACGATCTTGAACTCGCCAGCCCAGTTTCCCCTCGTTCTACTAATCATGCGAGACCTATGCACGCGTGCATCATTTTACTCCCTCTTCCAACGTCTCTCCCATAATCTTTGTTGGCGAATTTTCATCACCAATGGAATATATCTATCATTCGTCGTTGTTTACCGAAAGATACAAAGTTAGCGAACGCAGGGTCACCTAATCTTTGGCCTAGTTAGTTCAATCCTGTGTTCTGCTTCAGACATATTCGAAGCCTCCAGAAGCGCTTCATTGACAAAATAGGATAATGAACAAAAAAAAAAGAAAACCAAAGATCATCAAACACGCGCGAGATTTTTCGACACGTGCAGCTAAATGAGCACAGGATGTTACGTCGTTGTTCACGATAACACGATAATAACGATCTGAATGGCAAGAATTTGACGCTGGAATCAAAAATTTCCCCAGTCAGATTTTCCATCTCGTTGATGGTTCAGCTCTCGATTTATCAGTGTCCGGAAAATCCTGTCAATTATCTTTTTTTTTTTTTTTTCAAATTTCACACTCTCGACGATGAAGTAAGAAACGAAAATTTCGTAAATTATACTTATTTATTCATTTTACAAATGTTAAGATTTTTTTATTTTTAATACAGAGTATTAAAAATTACGAGACATAAATTTATACAGTTTGTGAATAATCGAAGGCTAAATTGAGGGTTATTCCTAATTGTATTTACAGATCGCTGATATTTACATAAATATAATTTTTTTAAACTATAATTTTTTGTTCTTTAAAGTATAAAAAAATAATTATCTCTTCTTTCTTCTCCTTCTTTGTCTCTTGACGAACGTTTTAATACGGATTTATCGCAGTTTCTTTTTTTTTTTATAATTAACATCGACGTGTCCGTTTATTTGACTATTTATGAGGAATTGGTGGACGATGAAGAATGGGTGAAATTAATTTGATTAACTGGCGCGTATTGTTACGCTGTTTTTCATCTCTTTGACAACATTGACATCGGGCACAATGTCGACCGCCGATATAACTGCTTTGATTAACGTCGTTGTTGATTCGACAGGCTGAAAAAAAAAATTGATTATTGAATCGTCCCCTAATGACAAATAGATCATGAGAAAAATTAGATTTCCACGAAAACATCGTAAAATCACGAAAAGATAAGAAAACCAATTTTTTCAATTTTGATCTAAAATTGCATCAACGAAAAAATGATCGAGATGCCAAAATTAATGAAAATATCTGCTAATAATGAAAACTTGACGTGAAGTGCGGAAAAAAGCTAGATCTGTGCAAATTTTTATTTTCCACAATTTTGTTATCATGATTAAAATCTTCGAAATTCTTTTAAATTTATTTTTTCAAACGGTCGAGTAATTTAATTAACTAATTTAATTTCTGGATCAATTTTTTAAAAGTTATTTGACTATTATTATTGATTTATTTTTTTCGTTATAATTGGAAATTTCAAAATTCTTCTGATTTTTTAACGTTCAAATGATTAAATTAATTTATTAAATTTATGGATCAATTTTTTAAAAATTATTTCACTATCTTCATCAATTGAATATTATTCGTCGTAATTGAAGATTACGAAATTCTTTTGAATTGAGTTTTTAAATACTCCAATAACTGAATTAATTAATTTAATTTCTTAATTAATTTTCTTTATTTATTTTACTATATCGATTAATTGAATTTTGTTGTTATAATTGAAAACATTGAAATTCTTTTAAATTGATTTTATTTAAACGTTTAAATAATTAAATTAATCAATCTAAATTCTCAATCAATTCTCCAAAAAATTATTTTACTATTTTGAATAATTTAATTTTTTCGTCATAATGAAAAACTTTGGAACTTTCTTACATGTTTGCTACAGCATTCACATAATTGAATAAATTAATTTTATTTACATTAATAAAAATTATTTTACCATTTCGATTAATCGAATGTTTTTGTCACAATCAACAACTTCCAAATTCTTTTGGATTCATTTTTTCAAATGTTTAAAGTTAATTATTTCAATTTCCCGATCAATAGTCATAAAAAAAATTATTTTACTATTTTGATTAATTGAATTTTTTCGTCATAATCAAAAACTTAAAACTTTCTTACATTTCTTTCTCAAGCATTCACATAATTGAAGTAATTAATTTAATTTACATTAATAAAAATTATTTTACTGTTTTGATTAATCGAATTTTTTTGTCATAATCAACAACTTCCAAATTCTTTTGGATTCATTCTTTCAAATGATTAAAGTTACTTATTTCAATTTCCCGATCAATGATCATAAAAAAAATTATTTTACTATTTTGATTAATTGAATTTATTTATGAGGTATTCCCGCTCAACGGGACCCCCTTTTAGGCCGACCTCATTCGATTTTCTAGAAACTCGAGTATGTTTTAGTGTTGCCTGAAAGTATATTGTACACCAATTTTCAGATCTCTAACTAGAATACTTTTTGGAATACACCGAAAGTTATATTTCAAACTTTTTGCGTATTCAGCGCTTCGGAGCTTTGACACGGCGCGAAATAAAATCGAAAAAATTCTTTAATAATAGCTTTCGATCGGAAATTTCCTGCGCTTTTCGAAAAAAAATATCAGGAAATCCAAAAAAAAACGAATTCATTTGAATTTTGGCCAAAAACCGAAAAAATTAATTTACAAAAAAGAGCACAATTTAATTCAGCGGGACAATTTTTTAAATAAATTTAAATTAATAAATTTAATTTAATAAATTGAATGAATTTGATTATTTAATAAATTTAATTTAATTAATTTAATTAATTCACTGAATTCAAAATTCGTTAAAAAAACGTTATATAATACATCGGGGAACTGTTAAATACGAAAAACACGACATTTAAGAATTTTTATCCTTCTAAAAGACTTGGCATTGGTAAACGGATATAAGTTCTAACTTTAAACTTATATCGTGACTTCTCAGATATATACAAAACATGAAAAAAATTGTTCCGCCGAATTAAATTATGCTCTTTTTTTGTAAATCATTTATTGCGGTTTTTGGCCGAAATTTGAATGAATTCGTTTTTTTTTTGGGATCGCTGATACTTTTTTCGAAAAGCGCATAAAATTTCCGATCGAAAGCTATGGTCAAAGAATTTTTTCGATTTTATTTCGCGCCGTGCCAAAGCTCCGAAGCGCTGAATACGCAAAAAGTTTGAAATATAACTTCTGGTGTATTCCAAAGAGTATTATAGTTGGAGATCCGAAAATTTGTGTACAATATACTTTCAGGCAACACTAAAACATACTCGAGTTTCAAGAAAATCAAAAGAGGTCGGCCTAAAACGGGGTCCCGTTGAGCGGGAATACCCCTTATATTTCTTACCTCATCGTCGTCAACCTCGATTTCCTGAAGCACGGCGTCGAGCGTCGATACAAAACGATCGGCATTCGCGATCGTAAAAACCATCGGTGGCTTCAATTTCAATATATTATTATCGGGTCCATCGCTGCTGACCAAAATTTTTTCCTCCTTCATTCTCGAGACAACGTGCTTTGCCTCGGCAGTCGCGGGTATTCTATTCTCACGATCCCGAACTAATTCGATACCCACGAATAGACCGATTCCTCTGACGTCGCCGATGATCTTGCGAATTTTTGACAATTTTCGCAATTCCATCAGCAGATGCTCGCCTACTTTTGTCGCATTTTCGCGAAGATTCTCGCGCTCAATTACCTCCATAACGGCGTTTGCAATGGCACAAGAAACCGGATTTCCACCGTACTGTGAGAAAAAACAACAAAAAAATACCCATCAGAAAATATGACATTTTTCGCAATGGAATTTTCTCGCCGCTGTTATTTTCCAGGCGGCAAAAAAAAACGTGGATTTGCGGTCATAAAATTGACTTGAGGTGTTAAAAAAAAAATTTGTCAAAAAGACAGTGTAAAATAAATTCCACTTAAATCATGGAAATCCACTTCCAAAAATCATGGAAATTCAAATAAATATTTTTTATCCCATTTTTTTTACTTGATTTTTTTGCAATGATAAATTATGGAGGAGGGGGCATTGACGTCACAGTGTGTAAGTCATCGTGCGTTACACGCTGTGTAATCTCGAAGATTTACAAAGTCGTTGAAGTGGTTGTAAAAACCGTGAAGAAGCGTAAAATATACGCGCAAGATGAACCGTCCCATATCGTTTCCGCTATTCCGGAGTAGAGTTCTCAGCGAATTTTATGACTGTTTTTTTTTTTTATTCGTAACAACGAACGACTCTTCGCTGAGGGTGTAAAACAGAAACGAAAAAAAAAAGAAAAAAAAGACACGCCTTCGTGTATATTTTTGTTTGGGTAGTAAAAATAAAAATCGTAAAATATTGCTCTGGCGACACTAAAACCGGCATTTCAAATATATTCTGGTCTGATTCTCGCCACTACCATTCGCCATAAAAAAAAAAGATTCTAGCTTTTCTAATTCTAAAAAAAATATCAAATTTTTTTCAAAACTCTAATATTTATCAAATTTATATTTACTATTTAGTATAATTATCATATTATTATATTATATGTAAATTCATATATAATTAATATATGGGGCATTCCAGCTATAACCGAGTGGCCGTTACCTTGACATTTTTTTCAGTTACTTTTCGACAAAAGAAAACATACGTATTTCTAAAAAAAAAATATTTTTCATCCTCTTCCGTTTTAACACCTTTCAACGTACAATTTTTGTTTTTTCGACAAGAGTGTATCCTCCGATAAAAAAAAATGGACAAAAAAGTACATTTAAAACCGCATCTTTTGATCGCTATCCCATCATGGAGAAATCATTTTTCGATTTTTTCTATGTATATGAAACTTTGAAAAATGTGTTTTCAATGTATTCAAAAATGTGTACAATCTTTATGTACACATAAATATTGTAACTATATTAATAAATAATAGCATCAACAACGTTACCTGTGTACTTACTCCTTTTTTACGAATAGAAACGCATTTTTCAAAGTTTCATACACATAGAAAAAATCGAAAAATGATTTCTCCATGATGGGATAACGATCAAAAGATGCAGTTTTAAATGTACTTTTTTGTCAATTTATTTGAAAAAAATCGGAGGATACACTCTTGTCGAAAAAACAAAAATTGTACTTTGAAAGGTGTTAAAACGGAAGAGGATGAAATTTTTTTTTTTTTTGAAATACGTATGTTTTTTTTTGTCGGAAAGTAACTGAAAAAAAATCGGCGTCACGAAAAAAAAATGTCGAGGTAATGGCCGCTCGGTTATAGCTGGAATGCCCCATATATATTATTATAAATAGATATTCATCATTATATAATATTTATGGAAAGTGGACACCATCCAAATGATTGAAAATTAATTTAAATTAATTTAAAAAGAAAAAAAAAATCTTGTGGTGTCCATTTTGCCCCTCTTTCCCTAAATGTATAATTACATTATAAAATATCATATTATTCTTCTAATTATTCAATTTTAATTGATAATTCATTATTCAAAGTATAATATATTATTCTTTGAAATCATAGAGCCAAACTGAGGCGAATCTAATTGTGAATTATGCATTAGAATTACGTTTGGAACTGCGCATTTTGCGACAACCGGCTAATTAAATCCCACGGAGAACCGGATAAATTCGAATGTTTTATTTTATTTTTTTTTTTTTTTGCAGAATGAAAGAATAATTTTAATGGGGAGTGAGTCACATTGCGCGATAATTTTTCGCGTTTAATCGAGGCTCGATTAAACGACGATTAATATTACAGCGATCGAATGATATGATTTGCCGCAATGTAAAATGAGACACGACGCGTGTGCATGCATTAAATATCCACCAGGATGCAAAAAAACAAGATAATGGATTGTTTCCACGTTCCTCGCGAATTGTTCGATTCATATAGAGGGGAAAGTGAGGCAAAATGGCCACCTGGGGCAAAAAGGTCACTTTCTAAAATTGTCAAAATTCATTGACAATTCAAAAATCTAAAAAATAATAGAGTCGTCATTTTAGTGGGCGCAAATATACCCAAATAGACATTTTCATGACAATTGAATTGAAAAAAAAAGTTGAAAAAATTGAAAAAATTGTAACTCTCGCTGCATTTGAAAAAAAATACCCCAAAATACCCTGATAGTATTATAATGAGAGATTAGTATTCAAGAGAGGCAAAATTAGGCTTTTTAGGAACGATTTTTCAAAAAACTATGAATTAAATTATCGAGAAAAATAAAAATTCCAAAAATGACGTCAAATTTCTCCATTGAAAATCAAAAAGCAAAGAACCCTAAAAATATTTATACTTCAGAATTCTAGACTGCGATCAGAAATAATTCGCCTGATAACATTAATATTCGATAATTTTAATTTCGATCTTCCTCTGATGGGTTTTACAAGGTGATGAATTTCAGGTGGTCCATTTTACCCCAGTCTTCCTAATATCATATATAAACGTAGCTCAGGCTGCTTTCAACATCGTACAAAATTCGTGATACATCATCCAGCTAAATATCGCTTTTCACCCCCCACCCCTCGTACAGTTATTATAAACGTGATGGTCGAGTTTTCCAAAATTCAAAAATAAACAGATGCTCGCGAGGTGTAATATTCCATAAAATTCACACGCGATGGAACAATAGAGCTGGCTTTTCTACAAATTTGTATTTTACGAAAACATGAATATGCAAACACAAAAGGGGTGTAATCGAAATTAATTCTCAATTCTATTATAATTTCACCCGCGAAAATCTTATTTCACGCGGGATTAACAAACTATATTTAATTACCAAAAAACCATGCATCATTAAAAAAAATGTCTAATTTTCATCATTTTAAATCTCCAAAATATTAACGCTATGAGAGGGTTTTTCTTAACCCTGAAAAAAGCAAATCGGAAAAAAAACAAAGCTCAAATTTTTTTTATTGCATCTGCGAATTTTTTTCGGAATTTTCACCTAATTTCATGACATAATTAATAATAATCGACAGTGAAGAGTTCTTTCAAAGATTATTATTAAACGACAAAAAAAATAATAAATTCTCTTGCCTCCAGAAAATTAAGATTACAAAAATATTTTTTCGTTCAATAATAATGTTTGAAAGAACCCTTAGACTAATTAGACTAATTAGGCTAATTAGCCAATCAAATCGATATTCGAATAAAATTTTAAATAAATAAATTTCCAGTATTTATTAAATTTATGTGAAGAAAATACATGTTCTCTCAAAAGTTTAAAAAAATATATATAATATTTTTATTTATTAATTTAATTAAGGAGATAATTAGTCTAATTAGACTAATTTATTGATCCAATTAATAGACTAATTAGTTAGTTTAACTAAATTACTATATTTCAAAAAATTGTTTTAATGAAATGAAATTTTTTGTGTGGCTGTACTCACTGTATTAAAGTACTCGAGTCCTGTTTCCTTGAAACTATTGGCTATTTTTTGAGTCGTTATCACAGCTGCAACGGGATGTCCATTGCCCATGGGTTTCCCTATGGTTACGATATCGGGTATCACGTCATCGCCGTATAATTGGAAAGCCCACATGTGAGAACCGACCCTCCCAAATCCAACCTGGACCTCATCGGCTATGCAAACTCCTCCGGCCTCGCGAACATGTCTATATAATCGACAATCGATAAGCACAATTTAAAAAAAAAAAAAATGGAAAATTTGAAATTTACACATTTGTTTGTAATCATTTTTACGCCAATCCTCCCCCATGTAACTCTCGAACTTTTGGTCTG
This sequence comes from Alloplasta piceator, assembly GCA_946863875.1. Taxonomy (NCBI): domain Eukaryota; kingdom Metazoa; phylum Arthropoda; class Insecta; order Hymenoptera; family Ichneumonidae; genus Alloplasta; species Alloplasta piceator. The sequence continues at coordinate 3,522,970 of OX333074.1, forward strand.
AATTTTAAACAAAAATCCCTGATTTTTTTTTTTCTAATTTTTTTTCAAATCCAATCAGCACTCACCGATAAACATTTCGATAATAATTTTTAGGCGGCAATATTTGTCCTCCCACCGACATCAAACTCTCGGCGATGTAAGCCCGAATTTTCCTTCCCTTCGCCTGAACATTGTCGCAAATTTTCTTAACCTCGTCCGCGTATTTCACACCAAGATCCTCATTTTCATAATCCACGTCACGATAAAGACCTCGATAAACATCCGGACATGGAGCCTTGAATTTAAAAAAACCTCCGTTACTTTAATTCAAAAATAAATTTAAAAAATTCTAATTATATGAAAAAAAAAATACTATTTTTTTATATTTTTGAAAATTTTTGAAATTCAACCAATTTTCAAAATTTTCGAAAATGAATTATTTTATCACAGGATAAATTTAGCTCGCGAGTTGCTTGTACATCTTTGATCAATCTTACCACATGAACCCAATCCTTTTTCCCATTTTGCAACTGATTGAACTTGTAAGGCGAGATGTCGATCATAGAGGTCAAATGTCCGTGATACGCGCTACGAAAATCAAACAATATCGTGAAAATGCGTGTTGCAATATTCAAAAAAATTCTATAACCAGTTGCTTATTGAATTTTAAAAAATGGAGTGATATAGATAGATAGAGAGAGACAAATATAACTAAAAATAAACAAAAATATATGATGTTTCCGAGTTTACAGCCCATTCAACCCTTCGACAAGCGACCTTAAGGAACCGTTCGTCACGAGCCTGAAATCTTATTCTACGACAAACATCATTCGATAAACGTCTTTCCGCTGAAATATAGCGAAAGAGGGGGCAAAATGGACCCTAAACATTTTTTTTTCGAAAATTCAAATAAACAAGAAAAAACATTTAAAAAAACGATTTCCTTCGCTTCTTCAATTTTTGAATTTTCCTAAAAATTCAATTTTTCCCGTAGTAACATTATCTAATATTTTGTTCACTATTTTCGAGGTGGCCATTTTGCCCCCGGTAGCTCATTTTGCTTTGGGCCACGAATTATCCGAGTATTTTAATAAAAGTAGGTTAACATAATACTATTAAAGTATTTTTTGTTTTTTTTTTAATGCGATGAGAATAACAATGTTTTTTTAATTTTTCCAACCCTTCATAGGAAATTGTCATGAAAATATCAAATCTAGATCCGATTTCACATGGGTGAGTTTATTTAGGAATATTGAGGCCAATAATAATGATAATTCTCTAATTTATTAATTTTTTCAATTTTTTTCCATCATTTTGTATGGTGTCCATTTTGCCCCCACTTCCCCTGTAACTTTCAATTGCTCTCGCTTTTTAAATATTTTTGAAAGACCTTATTAAATAATGAAGAAAAACGTTTTTCCCATTTTTTTTCATTTAATTCTCTCTCTATATTGCGTTTGCGTCTTACAAGCATTTTTACGTGTCACATACGTCGTCCTGTGTCACCTAAAATGACAAGAAGATTTATCTGGATCTGTTCCTGCTCGATCTCCTCCCGTTTCTCTTCGTTTCGTGAACGCATTTTAATTTTCTTTGTTTTTTCTTATATTTTTCTTTGTTTTAATTCTGTATAAACTCGTCTTCATATACAGATTAAACAGGAAGCAAGCTGCAAACAAGCAAAAAAGAAAACCCAACCGATTAGTAATTTATTCACATGAAAAATGTACGTTGTTCAACGTCGGTGACCTGTGAAAAATCTTTACTACTAAAATTATTATTATTATCGTTAAAATTGTTATCACAACCAGACGTAGACTTAAAAACGAGAAATTAACGATCTCTGTGGCCTATTTTTTTTTTTTCAATCAGCGCTCATTAGAAGTTGAGTGAAAAATAATTGGAAATTAGTAATTGGAAATATTGGATTTTTTGTTATTCTATTTTGGATCGGATAAGACAAGTCCTTTCCCGTTGAAATCGAAAATAAAAAATCCCAAAAATTTGGATCCTTGAGATCGATTTTTGACGATTTTTGAACGCGACAATAATTGATATATTCAGATAAATTCGGCGAGATTTTTTAGATCCAATCGAGACACATCGATTTAAAAAAAAAAATAAGCCTCGATCGGCCTCAAAATATCTTGTTGTTCGACTTTAACGAAAATGACTGAGATGATAAATGTTTTGCCGATAAAAAATATACCATTTAGAAAGTCTGATATCCGTTAAAACATGGTTAATTTCATAAATTAATAATATTATTTAATAATTTTTAATTCTAATAAATTTAAAAAAAAATTAATTTAAATTAAATTAAATTTTTTAATTTTAATAAATTAAAAAGAAATTAACATAAATTTTCGTCAAATAAAAAATGTATTAAAATGAAAATGCGATTCCAGTGTACGAATATTAGTTTGACAAGCTTGCAAGCTTACTGATCGACTGTGATGACATCGCGATTTCCGGTATGAGCCTCAGCAAGACGAAGAGCAAGATCGTTGGCTTCACTTCCGGAATTAACGAGATAACAAACGGACAGAGGTTCAGGCAGAAGAGACGTCAAACGACGAGCGCAAACAACGAGATTGTCGTGAAGAAAACGATTGTTCGTGTAAAGAAGCGCCATTTGTTGTTGACCCGCCTTCACCACATCAGGATGACAATGGCCAACTTCAAAAATGCAATTGAAGAAGAAAAAAAACCATTATTTTCGTTAATCCATCGATTATAAAGTAAACGAATAACAATTGGGATAATGGGGGTCAAAATGGACTCGTTGCTATTTTTCTAAAAGTACCTTTTTTATCGACTACATTGGGCGTCGAAAAAAAAATCCTAGAGGTCAAAATGGACACCACTCTAAAAATTCCATTTTCGAAAATTCAATAATATTTTTCAATTATATTTTTGGCCAAATTCAATTTTAATCGCAGTTGCATTAAATATTTATATTATGGAGGGGGCCATTTTGCCCCTCCCACCCCTATATTTCTTTCAACCTCATTTCCTTCGTACACTCAAAAATTGGGTCAATTATTCAAGATCGAATGTTATGTCACTGATTGATCGATATGAGAGGACTCGAGTGTCGAACGATCGATTTGTATCAATTATAAATTGATATCTTCACTGATAGAACGATCTTTATATATATATTAGGGTGGGTCAAATAAAATGACTATTTTTTTTTCCTTGATATAATGAAAAATGTATTGTTTGGCATCTCAAAGAAACCCTCTGCAAGTATTAGCCCTTCATATTTAAATTAAGAGGTCCCTCATCGCAAATTTTTAATTCCCACTTAAATAACATAGGAAATTTTTTTTTTAACTTTGGAATTTTATTAGACTTATCCGTTGAGATTAGGAGAGTTTTTTTAGCACATTTTTGAACGGTTAGTTTTATCGATTAGACACAAGGAAGTTTTTTTGTAGAGCATCAAATGTTCTACAAAAATGTGCTAAAAAAACTCTCCTAACCTCAGCGGTTAAAGTCTAATAAAATTCCAAAGTTAAAAAAAAACTTTCCTATGTTATTTAAATGGGAAATAAAAATTTTGCGATGCGGGACTTGTTAATGTAAATATGAAGGGCTAATACTTGTAGGGAGTTTTTTTGAGATGCCAAACAATACATTTTTCATAATATCGAGGAAAAAAAAATTATTTTATTTGACCCACCCTAATATATATATTTCATGCGTATCACGATGTCCCCATTATCCGGCTCGCATTTTGCACTTTAACTCAACTCCACGATTTTACCATTCAAGTATAATTCATGGCCAAAGTATTTAGTTCAAACGAATTTTGGCCAAATGAATTTTGACGCTATCAGTACGTCCACGATTAAGAGGCGTTTTATCTGCATTTGCAAATCACAAAAAATTGCAAAAATTCGCCTCATGCAAGCCCGAGAGAACTTTTTTTTTGATCCATCATATTGTGAATATTTTCCAATATTTTCCAAATTTTTCATCCAAGACTTAAAAATGGTAAAAATATTTTTTGTTTCTTATTGTCGAGCTCAACAAAAAAAAAATTTTTTTACCATTCTTTTTTTTACAACATTTTTATTAATATTTTGACAATAAAGAAAAATCGAGAAAAAAAATGAAAATTTAATAAGTTATAAGCTGCTACATTTTGGGGGGTCAAAAATGGGGTGTGAATTTAAAAATTCAAAACCAGGATACTCTCTTAATTCAAAAGTTAGAATTAATTAAAAAATTACCGTGTGCGACATTATTGATGCAATCCAGATAGCATTCGCCCCTTTCGTCGTACATATATTGTCCCTCGGCACGTACAATCTTAAGGGGGCTCGATTTGTAGAAGAGCTTGCAGGATTGTCTGGAAGGATAAAAAATAAAAATTCATTAGAAGTTAAAAATCATGGAAATCAATGATTTTTCGCGACTCAACCCTTTTGGTTTTCAACTCTTTGGTTGAATTTATTAACCAAACATCAAATGGCGAATATCTTGCTCTTGGTCTGTAATTTCAAATTGCAATAGAAAGGTCCCAAGTCACATGATATTACTCCTCGAATGACCCTTATTACCCCCTATATTAATCGAACTTGCTATAAATTCGTGTACGTTGGATATATGTCTATATATGAATATTATATATATGTGAATGTGGCATTTTATCAGCTGGCCTGATTCGGCAAAGTACGTGATAATATGCTAATTCGCGATGTGGAGAACCGATTCCTCGATGTCACCGTCGTTATCACGATGACCTGAACGAAAATCCGATAACTATAAATAGTAGCCTTTCTATGTAAAATAACATTTATGACTGAAGAGCCTTATACTACATTTAAAAATAAAATATATGAAGAGATATATTTTCAGTTTAAGTTGAATATATTTGAAATATTTGTGGTATGTCTAGAATATATTTAGATCTACTTCAAATATATATCTTAGATATGTAGTTAGATAAACCCAAAAGTTTGGAAACACTCGCCCCGATTCCACGCCGCACAAAAAAATTCACTGCTCTTTCAAAAATAAAGATATTTTGATTCGCCAAGCGGCGTTTTAAAGGGGACATATTCAGCTCCATTTTGCTGTTTCCAAAAAAATTTTGCGATTTTTTTTCAATCCGGTACACCCTTTGAAACGTGGTTGTTTTTCGGCTTTTTTTGTCTTGGTAATTTTGGCGCACGACCAATGAAATTTTTTTTCGACTGTTTTTTACATAAAAAACTTATGGTGGGGAGTATTGGCTTCAATTTCGTTCTTTAGAAAGTTTCGTACGATTTTTTTCACAAAAATATTCAATTTTTGCAAAAAACAACCATATTTATAAAACGTAGCGTAACTCTAAAACTACTGACTTTTCGTGAAATCACTAGGAAAGCAAAAAGCTGCATCCAATCATTCTGGATTGAATGAAATTTTCTTAGAATTTTTTGTCAACATTTTTTTTTTTCGAAAATTTCTCCTGTCAACGAGATATTTTTTTTACTTAAACAATGGAGTCCCTTACTTCATCAACACGGGTTTTTCGATGAAAAAGTCATGTAGATGAGGTTTTTCGATAAAAATAACCGTGTAGATGAGGTAAGAGACTCGATTGTTTGAGATAACAAATATCTCGTTTACAGGAAAAATTAGAAAAAAAAAAAATTTGAAAAAAAATCTGAAATTTTTTTATTGAATCCAAAATGATTGTATGCAACTTTTTACCCTCTTAGTGATTTCACGAAAACCCAGTAGTTTTAGAGTTACGCTGAATTTAATAAATATGGTCGTTTTATGCGAAAAGTTGTACATTCCTGCGAAAAAAAATCGCAAAAATTTTTTGGAAAAAGCGGAATGAAGCTGAATATGTCCCCTTCAAAACGCCGCTTGGTGAATCAAACTATCTTCATTTTTAAAAGAGCAGTGAAATTTTTTGTGCTGCGTGGAATCGTATATAATAATAAAATAAAATAGAATATAAATATAATATAATAATAATAAAATGTGTAGATTTAGATAGATTATATTTCAAATATATCAATTTCTGGTGGGGTCAATTTCAACGCGCGAAAAGGGGGAAAGGGGTGCCTTGTAATTGCGTTTCAAAACAAAATTTGACTTGTCTATACGAATGCAAAATATAGCATTCACGCGAATAAAATCAAATCTTATCTAAGAACCGCGCATTTTTCCACGCTCAAGACCGTACGAGGTTATATCAAGGTTACGAAATACGTGTAGATATAGGCGTGAACTCTTCTGATATCGAAGACGAGAATTGCAAAATATTTTTTTTTCCATTTTGATTCATAAAAATAGCTTTTCACTTTTATCGTAAAACTTCTGATATATTATGCATGCCAATATACGTATCTTAAAAATATATTAGATTCTTAATTCTGATTGTTATTATTATTATTTTCTCACTAATTTGAAAATATTTTATTAATTATTGTTATAATACTTGCCCTATGTGACGTTCCCGCAGTTTTATGGTGTCACTTTTGTGCATCTGTTCCAGTGAGTCCGCCATCGTGATCAGATTGTTGAAATTTATCTAAAAAAGCAAAAACAAAACATTGGAAAAATCTGCCAATAAAAAATAAAAATTCAGCTTATTTTGATGCTTTGAAAAATATCTAAAAATTACACCCAGAAAAAGAATCTATTTCATTAAAATAAGTTTTTCCTATTTATTTAAATAATAATAATAATTAATAATAATTAATAATAAATTACAATTATTTAGTAAATTTATGTAATCCAAATAAATAATTTCTAGCGGGGTATTTAAGCCAAATATAAAAAACAAACGTGATATATTTGAAGTGAGTGTGAAAAAAAGGAAATTCGTAAAAGTATCCTGTGCATAGTAAAATAAATTTAAATAATTAATTTGATTCAATAAATTAGTTGAATATCTTAAATTCTTTTCAGCCTGGTCCATATTCCCCCGACTATCTCCTTCGATCGCATATGAGGAGTTCTTTTTCAACCGGGCCACTTTTTTTTCACCCGCTCCAATTTTTTTCAAAATCTCCCAGTTTGAAATATTAGTCAAAAGGAACGTCTGTGATTTTTTAAAGATTTTTTTAGGCATCCATTCAGGATTTTCAATTTTTCATTACGAACACTGTATCTCAAAAAAAATTCATCAAACAAAAAAAAACATAAGAATAAAAACTTTTCTATTTTTTCCACTTTATCGAAAAAAATTAGAATCATAATTTTTTGCATTGAGAAAATGGAAATTTGGCAAAAAAATGAGAATAAATTTTTTTTAAACCTGATAACACACTTTCGATTTCGGTATAAATTTTACAAAATGTCTGTCATTGGGTAAAAAGTCAGCGAAAAAAAATTCAGAATGGCGCCTGCAATGGTTACGATGAAAAAAAATGAAAACCCTGCGAAATCTCATAACCGCATATAGATTTCGCAGGGTTTTTATTTTTTTTTTCATCGTAACCATTGCAGCTGCCATTTTGAATTTTTTTTCGCAGACTCTTTACCCAATAACAGACATTTTGTAAAATTTATATCGAAATCGAAAGTGTGTTATTAGGTTAAAAAAAAATTTTCCTCATTTTTTTGCCAAATTTCGATTTTCTCAATGCAGAAAAATTATGATTCTAATTTTTTTCGATAAAGTGGAAAAAATAAAAAAGTTTTTATTCTTATGTTTTTTTTTGTTTGATGAATATTTTTTGAGATCGTTCGTAATGAAAAATTGAAAATCTTGAACGAACGCCTAAAAAAATCTTTAAAAAAAACACAGACGTTCCTTTAGACTAATATTTCGAACTGGCAGATTTTGACAAAAATTGGAGAGGGTAAAAAAAAGTGGCCCAGTTGAAAAAGAACTCCTCATATATATTTATGTATATCTCTGTCACGCTTTTTTCCGTAATTAGCGGCAAACGACGTTACGCCGATTGCGATAAAGCGCGGAAACGAGATATTAATCGATACGCCGGGACAAATTGATCACGTGCTGAATTCACAAATAGGCGTCAGCATTCTCGTTCGGAGCTTCGAGCGTTCAATGCTGACAACTACTAATATTCGTTTTGTCGTCGCTGTTGTTCGAAACGAATATCACATCGTCGACACGTTGAACCTCGTCGAAATATTGAAAATCACGTTTTCCGACGCCCGATAAATGACGCTCAATGTCGAAAATATCAAAATCGCCGTTACATTGAAAAATCTCCCGTCATCATCGCCCTGATCCGACGTCAATGATCTTTAAACCCCCCAAATCTATCAATTTACGCGTGTGAAAAAAATTTGGAGACTGTATTTTTTCAAATTTCGCTTAGAAAAACATTTTTTTGAAAAAAATAAAAAATCTACCCTACTTATTTTCTCCTCCAAAATAGAAGTTAAAAATACATTAATAAATTAATAATTATTAATATCTTTGAGCGATGGTTGTCAACCGGAAGTTGAGAGGTTTCAAAAAACCGGAAGTTACTGCGAGTGCGAGTCAATCTTTGAGGAGTTCGAAATCAAAATAATAACTCATGGGATGTATTTACATGTATAATAGACAAATTTTGGCACTGAAATTTTTTAGGTTCTACTCAAAAATTACATTTCTTAAATGGAAAATCTACCCTAGTTATTCGAGACTTTACAGTCGAAGTTACAAGAACCGGAAGTGAGGAAAATCGAAAGTAAGTGACGTCAAAATCCACAAAATAAGCGATGAGATCGATCCCCGCTTGTACACAAATATTTGAGACCAAAATTTTCCAAATTTGACTCAGAAATTCAATTAAAAAAAAAGGAACTCTATCTTGGTTAAGGATGTTGAGTCCCAAATCACAAATGATGAGAAAATTCTGAAAATTTGGTATGTTTTTGGATGAAGTATTCAAGAGGTTGTGTAAAAATTTCACGACTATCAGGAAGCTCGTTATCGAACAATTAACATTAACAAATCAAATTAAATTAAATGTCGTCTTATGGAAACTGGTATAATTTAGCGATAAGTTTTTTTCTTGACCTCTCAATTTTGTAATATCTACAATATATTGAAAGCAACGGAAACAAAACGAAGTTTACTGATAAATATTTTTTTAAATTTGTTTAAAAAATTGTTCTTAACAAAATGTTAATATTTTAATAACGAGCTTCCTAATCGTCGTGAAATTTTTACACGACCTCTTAAATACTTCATACAAAAACATATCAAATTTTCAGAATTTTCTCATCATTTTTCATTTTAACCCTTAAGGAGGTTGAAGTAATGATGATAGAATTCTGAAAATTTGGTATGTTTTCAGATGAAGTATTCAGGAGGTCGTGGAAAAATTTCACGACGAAGCTATTTATTGAACAGTTAACATTTAAAAGTTTCACAGGGACTCAACATTCTTAACCATTCTTAAACAATAAAAATTGAGTACCAAATAACTCAATAGATAAAAAATCACCAATTCAGCTTTCGGTGCCAACCGGAAGTGAGAAAGATTCAAAAGTGAATAGCTTCAAAACCCACAAAATATACGAGACAAAAAATTTCAAAATTCCCCAAAAATCGAATTTTTTTGTAATCTCAAAAATCTACCCCAATTTACGCAAATTTCTTCTTCAAATGAGAAGTTAAAAGACAACCATAAATAAAAACGGTTAACCGGAAGTGACGGTTACTGGATGATGACCGGAAGTGATTGTTACTGCGATCAAAAGCGTTGGAAGCAAAAATGATGAGAAAGCGATGATTTATCGATTGTCATGGTCGTACCTGATTCGATTGATCGAGGAGGGCCCAAGAGGGTCGATTCTTCGGCGAATTTTCTCGGGATTTCCGAATGCAGCCGTCAGCTGAGTGCCCGCGACCTACTCCGGTGACGTCATATATAGCTTCCTCAAGTCGATCGAAGAAAAAAAAGCGGGGATCTGCGCGCGCACATATTCTCTATGCGATTCCGTGTTAATTATGCTCTCCGCTCTTCAAACTGTAAATTTTTCTTTCGTCTTCCCCCTTTTTCGAGCCTCCCTCCCTCCGCGAAACCGCTTCGATCAAGTTTTTTTTTTTTTTATTATTTCACGACATAGATCCACTTATGCGCTATCCCTTCCCTCTTTTTTCTCGCTCATTATCTCACTCTCTTTATCTTTGTGCGCTGACTGACGACCGGCAACGACAAATGAGACTGTCGAACTCGAATTCACAATTTAGGGGGAGGCTTGACCAATGATTATTCCTTTTTTTCCCCAAAAAAAAATATAACAGTAGTTTACGATGATGAAATCCAATGTTGGACTTTCACTAATAAACTTGTCGCAAAAATAAAGTTAACCCCACTATTTACAGTTTTATCAAAATTTATAAAACTGATTTTTTGAACATTCTCGTTATTTCTCAAGAGTTATTGCTATATTTATCATTTGTTTAACTCGGCGGTTTGTTTAAAATAAAGATATAAGAATTTTGTAATAACGATTTAACTTTGAGGATTGTGAAAAATAATAATTCAGGAGTGATTGAGTCAACACGAAATTCCGCCACTCATTTTGGTAATTATTGCTTACACATTTGTTTTCAATTAAAATTGAACGGCAATTTTTATCTATATTACTTATTTTAATTATATATATTTTTTTTTATTTTATTATTGGACTTATTTTATTTTTCGTGACTTTAATAAATTTGAAAAATTACAAGTTTTTTGAATTTTTATTTGAACGACGTAATATCGCGACGCGTTTAATCAGCCTGACAATTTGTGATGATCTGCTGAACAAATTTCGTAATCTAGCACTTGCAGAACCGCGACTATTTGCGAATCACCTTCACGAGCACCCACGACGATTGATCTATAGATCATCAAATATACATATGTAAAAATGTTGAAATATTAAGGTGCGTTAAAATTATTATTTATTTTTAGATCTCGTTGCTCATCGAGATTCTTGCATCTTATTTAAAAAAAAACGGTCTAAAGGATTTTTAATTTCTTAAAACAAAAAAAATATGTTTCTTTATTTCAATCCATAATTATTTCCCATGATCTAGCGTTTTAAAAAAATTTCCAACGAATTAAACTCAAAAACAAAATTTAATTTCAAATTTGTTTACATTTGAGAGAGGAGTAAAAAAATCATCAATAGAAATGCTGAAGTCTAATCCATAAATATTGAATTTTGGAAATAAGAAATCAATGAAACTCTTCCTCTGCAAATTTTCTCCCAATAAATTTTTTTTTTTAATTATCAATATAAATGCTGAAGCTCAATCCATAAATATTGAATTTTGGAAATAAGAAATCAATGGAACTCTTCCTTCGCAAATTTTCTCCCAATAATTTTTTTTTTTATCAATATAAATGCTGAAGCTCAATCCATAAATATTGAATTTTGGAAGTAAGAAATCAATGGAACTCTTCCTTCGCAAATTTTCTCCCAATTAATTATTTTTTTAAATTATCAATATAAATGCTGAAGCTCAATCCATAAATATTGAATTTTGGATATAAGAAATCAATGGAACTCTTCCTTCGCAAATTCTCTCCCAATAATTTTTTTTAATTATTAATATAAATGCTGAAGATCAATACATAAATATTGAATTTTGGAAATAAGAAATCAATGGAAATCTTCCTTCGCAAATTTTCTCCCAATAATTTTTTTTTTATCAATATAAATGCTGAAGCTCAATCCATAAATATTGAATTTTGGAAGTAAAAAATCAATGGATCTCTTCCTTCGCAATTTCCCCCCCAATTAAAAAAAAAGCAAGAAAACAAAAAAAAAGTGAGAAGCAAAAAACCCAGGAAATTAGTTCAAATTTCGCACCACTCTAATATACATTAAAAATACATGTATATAGCTAAAAAAAAATTGGCTCCAAGCGTAAAGACACACGCAGCAATGTCAAAGTACAAGTCGTGCCAAAAATGTAATCTTCCACGTGTTCTTGGTATGCGAAATCGTGACTAGAAGGCGAAAGAGAACTCGCCAATAAAAGCTCATCTCGGGCATTTTCTTTCTGTGCGATGGGAAAAACAAAAGAGAGAGAAATAGAGGGGGGGGGGGACGTCATGTACGTCCATGGAAATTCTTTTCCTCGACCAAAAAAAAAGGTGGCATCGAACGTTGGAAGTCTCGATTCGCGATCGCGATATTCCTGATGAAAGGTCGAACGCGGAAAATTTCCATTTTTTTGCTTCCAGTTTCAAAGTTCCTTTTTTTCCTCTTTCTCGCCTCATGAATAATACCGTATCATTGTTGAGCAAGGAGAAAATTTGCAAGGCGAGATGAATCATAATGAAAACATAAAAAAATAGAAAAAAAATTAAGTGTACGACGAACTTGTCCGATTGGACGACAGCCAAGACGGAAATAGCGTTTAAACCTCGCATTTATGATCTCGGCGTATTTACATCTTACAAGATCGACCATGAGAATAATTTTCAATGATGGTTTTTTTTTAATTCTCATCATTGAGAGAGAAACAAGATCGTCAAGTGGTGATTCTTCGTGATTATTTGTTATTGTTATTGTAACATCGTCGATTCAAGACAATTGCTTGTAAAATTATTGTTATTGAAATCAATAGGCCTTCATCGATTTTTTCTCCAATTGCGCTTAACTGAAACGATCGATAGATCAATACAATTCGCACAGACATTTGTAATCCCCCTTTTTTTCTCTAGCAAATTGTTTGCCAACATAAAAAAATCATTTTTAAATCATTTCAAGATCGGATTCGATCAGATCTTCCAATCGACGGATCAATCAATTGATTTTCAATTGTTCGTCAATTTTTATTTCAATGCAATGGACAATTTTCAATTGTCACGATTTTCGTCGCTCCGTCGAGGATTCTTTGGAATTTTTTTTTTTTCGCTTAATCTCCATTCGAAGCGAATTGTTTGCGTTGAAAATGATAAATTTCAATCATTTATTTGGAAACATTTGTAAGCTCGAGTGTTTGTCTCTTATCGGACCCGTATTCACACTCTCGACGAACGTAAAGGCGAGATTAAACAAACAACCGCGCGATTGCTCGTGATTGTTTTTTTTTTCTTCTTCAATCTTTTACGATACTATGACGATAAGGCCTGTGAATGACAACACGCGAGAGGCGAGGCTACACGTGCGTTTACATCATTCTATTCCACGTCAATTCAGCAGACGTCTCGTTTCCGCCACCCTCTTGGTTTTTAGTTTGGAATTTTTTTGTACTATTGCGAAAACACTTAATTAATTACCCATGAAAATGAAACAGATATACAGTGGGTCAAAAAAGTATTCGTACACTGCGTTTTTCGCCAATAACTTCATAGGTATACATGACATCGAATCCAAACCTATTTTGTTTAATAGTCCATCAAGTATAGAGACAATCTGCAAATGAAGAATTTTTTCCCAGGAATAATAAAAGAATTATGCAAAAAAAAACGAAAATTTTCGGGCAAAAAAAGTATTCGTACATTTGCGCGGTGAACGCGGTGAAAGTTACCGAAGAATTACTAAAGAGCTAAATCTAAGTTTCACAACAGTGCAGTATATAATTAACCCGTAACCGTCACTGTGGGTGGCGCACACCCATGGCAAAATTCAAGTTTAAATATCTAAATATTTCAAATGTCTAAATATTTCATGTTTTGGCAATACATACTTTTATAATAAATGACGTTTTCTACCAGAAAAATCGTTTACAATCACTAAAAAATCCTATATATATATGTTCCAAATTACCTTATACCTCATACGTCATTTATCAAACTTCAAACTTCGGAATAAATATACTTTTTGAAAAGTTCAAGGTAAAACTATTTTTTTTCTAAAAGTATTACACTTTGAGAGTAGAATCCCGTAAGAATTAAAAAATAAAAAAATTAATTACATTTTTTATGAATTTTTATGTCCAAAAAGTCAAAATTTCCGAATTTTTTTTTGTCGCCGGTTTTTTACTATTATAAAATCAAAATTATCCTATAATACTCATTGCATTACATAAAATAAACCTTAAACTAACTTCAGTAAAAATTTCAAGTCATTATGTCAAGTAGAAGTGAAATGACAGCAACTTTTCTGAATAGGGTGGTTGCCACCCAGTATGACGGTTACGGTATTTTTACGAGGTGTGACGGTTACGGGTTAAAAAATACGAAACGACAAACAGCACCGAAAATACGCCCCCAACCGATCGACCGAGAACGAGAACGTCGGAGTATCGTTAAAGAGGCTATAAAAAAACCGTTCACAAGTGCTCGCAGTTTAGCGAATGATCTCGCGTCAACATAAAAGAAGATCGTCTGTCCCCAGACTATTCGAAACGTTTTGCATTCTGCTCAAATATATGGCAGAACTGCCCGGAAAAAGCCATTAATTAATAATACAAATCGAGAAAAACGTTTGGGTTTCGCAAAAACCTACAGAAATAAATCTATCGGACCCGCAGATGTTAAATTTCGATTCATCCGAGAATACGACACGTTTCCAAAATTCTATAGATTTATTTCTGCAGGTTTTTGCGAAACCTAAACGTTTTTCTCGATTTGTATGATCAATTAATGGTTTTTTCCGGGCAGTTCTGCCGTATATTTGGGCAGAGTGCAAAACGTTTCGAACAGTCTGGGGACAGATGATCTTCCCTAATGTTGACGCGGGATCATTCGCTAAACTGCGAGCACTTGCGAACGGTTTTTTTGTAATCTCTTTAACGATACTCCGATGCTCTCGTTCTCGGTCGATCGGTTCGTGGCTTATTTTCGGTGCTGTTTGTTGTTTCGTATTTTTTTTATTATATTGCACTGTTGTGAAACTTAGATTTAGTTTTTTACTAATTTTTCGGTAACTTTCACCGCGTTTCTGAAGGAAAATCCCTCTATCTCGCATGGATATTGATATTTCGCTCTTCTTTGCCGTCATGTCTGTTCCGAGCTTGAAGATCCACTATCGCATAGAATAGGTCAAAGCCAATGTATGAACAAAGACTTGTTCACATTTTACGCAGAGTTCATACCATGCGTGAGTCAGTATCGAGGTTTAGCAGCTCAATTGCAAATGTACGAATACTTTTTTTGCCCGAAAATTTTCGTTTTTTTTGCATAATTCTTTTATTATTCCTGGGAAAAAATTCTTCATTTGCAGATTGGCTCTATACTTGATGGAGTATTAAACAAAATAGGTTTGGATTCGATATCATGTATACCTATGAAGTTATTGGCAAAAAACGCAGTGTACAAATACTTTTTTGACCCACTGTAGATGCGACGGATATATAATTATTTTTTATTTATTTATTATTATTTACTATTTATTTATATTTATATAACTTTTTTCCATGGGAAATTTACCACAGATTTTAAGGGACGCACGATTTTTTATCGCAAACAATTTTATTAAGGGGAGAACGCTAATTGGAAAACGAAAAATTTAGCTGTTTCTGACGATTTTTTTTTTTTAATAAGAAGCCTAATTTGTTTAAAAGTCTGCACACTTTTCACTCAACAGTTCGAGTTTATAAAAATATTTTTTCATTTTATTTTTGTTTGAAATTGGCAGATGTCCAGTCTTCGTGAAAAGGCACGTCGGAAGTTGTCTAACTGTTGGCATCCTGGCTTCTTTTCTAATTGTCTGAAACAGATAAATCAAACATTTTTTTTAAGCTAACATCCATACACTAACGGTGAACCTTAAAAAAATCAAATCTATGGAGAATTCGCCAAATGACAACTGAATAAAGTCGATGTTGTGAAATTTGATCAAATTTCTGTTATATTTTGCGGGAAAAATCCATTTTTTAACCTGAAGTTAAACGTTATTTAGGTTCACCGACAAACTGATACTATAAGAAAAACGTGTGCCAAATTTCATAAAAATCGGCTGAGAACTTTTTTAGAAATCGTACCGACGGTTTTGAAAAATAAATTTTTAGTTAAACGAATTTAAAATTCAATAGGGGGAATAGTAATGATTTTGTTAACTTACCGCTTAATCAGCGATGCCAGCGCCATACATTAGTCCTTTCGACTAATTAATTAGACAAGGCTTCTTTATTAAAAAAAAATCTTCAGAAACAGCTAAATTTTTCGTTCTCCAATTAGTGATAAGTTTTCTGCCCTTTATGAGGAAAGGAGAGAAAATCTAGTCATGTCTTCAATGAAAATTTATAATAAATTTGAATTTTTCGGAAAATAATAATGCTGCAAAAAAATTCCCAGGATAGGAATTTTTGATAATTTTTTTCCTCGCTGGAATAATCTGCGGGGAAGAATGAGAAATTTGATCATAGAGACTTTTTTCTCAAAAAAAATCTAAAAATTTTACGATCATGGATTTCAAAATCCTCGTAAAAGTATTTTAATTTTAGTTTAGTCCTAGTTACCTCAGCTATGATTGTTTGCTTCGTGGAAAAAAAAATAAAAATCTTAAAATTATGATTGAGAGAAAAAAAAACGTGTTCGGAGTCAAATTTTAATAGAAATACTTCAAATTAGTAAAATCGATATTCGTCCTGAAAATCCCTTCTCGTCATTTTTATACCGATTCCAATTTTGTTCTCGACCTGGATACTCGGTCGAACGATTTTGATCGTTTTTTTTTTGTACACTGAGAAAAAAAAATGGTTGAATATGCAAAATCGTTAGTTGAATAGGGGCAACTAAATATTTATTCGGTCTAACTAAATAATTAGTTTCTGGAATAATTCCGCGATTCGGTTGACCAAAATATTGTTCAGGCAACAAAAATTTGGATTGTACAACTAAATATTCAGTTGCACGTATTCAACTAAACGATTTTGCATATTCAACCATTTTTTTTTCTCAGTGTAATTTAGTTTTTCTTGAATATTTTCGTTTATCTCGGCATGGAAAATAAAGTTTATCATGAAAAAAGTATTCTCTTTGAGATTTAAGAAAAAAAAAATTCTCTCGCAGTCGGTAGGACTCGAACCTACGCTCCCAGAGGGAATCTGATTTCTAGTCAGACGCCTTAACCACTCGGCCACGACTGCTTTGTGTTCCTCGCCACGTCGACGATCCTGGCTGACACAAGCGTACGCCTTTACTACTTGCGATAAAAGCTTTTACCTTTCTTCGACTATTTTTTTTTCTACCACTATTTCACCTAAAAAATGATAATCATAATCAACGACAAATCAACTAAAAACAATGATTTTAATTTTTATCGAAGAGAAATTAAACTGTCCGCTATTTAGTGGGATTTAAAATCTTTCCTAATTTCTCTGGTGGACGTTTCTGTCCAAATAATTATTAATATAATTATTAAATAATTATTAATATTAAAAGTTTTATATGTTGTAATTTGCTGAAGCATCCAAAAAAATATCACAGCGTCAAACTAAATTACAAAATACCTAAGAGCATTGAAGAAAGAGGCAATTATTAAAAATAAAATAATCATGTTAATGAGGCATTCCACGTCAAGTTGGCCACCCCATTTTTTGAAATCACCAAAAATCGCATAAAAATTTTTATAAAGTAGTTCCAACTGTCAAGAAAATTCGTAATTTTTTCAGATTTTTATATCACATGTCTTAGCCGGAAAAAAATACAAAAAATTCCATTTTGTAACTCGGAAATTATTCATCGTACGAAAAAAAAAGTACAACGTGAAATTTAGGATTTTCAACGTACTTTTCACTGAAATTTTTTACGAACGAAAGCTCTATATGCCATTTTTGGGGCAAATAATGTTTTGATATTTTTTTTCTCAGAATTGACATCTTCGATTTGTCTGTAGTTCAAACAATTTTTTACTTGATATATTTGCAGACTATAAAAAAATTGACTTAGCGGAGAATCCATTCCTTCTCATGCGTTTTTCATCCCAAATGAATACACAAATTTCTTTGTGCATTAACAGGGTTGAGACTATCTATAGATATTTTCTAGAGCCCGCATTTTTGTTTATATTATGTACTTTTTCAATTTTTTAAACTTTTTTCATTTTTATTTTTTTAAATATCCTTTTGTACATTTTAATAAACTTTATCAATGGACCCATGTACACCGATATAGTCTATTCAAATTAGAGTCAAAGGCTACTCACTTCTCTCGATTGCTACAGACGAATCGAAGATGTCAATTCTGAGAAAAAAAATATCAAAACATTATTTGCTCCGAAAATGGCATATAGAGCTTTCGGAGGAGTTCGTAAAAAATTTCAGTGAAAAACACTTTGAAAATCCTAAATTTTATGTTCTACTTTTTTTTCGTACGATGAATAATTTTCGAGTTACAAAATGGGACAAACAAATTTTTTGTATTTCTTTCCGGGTAAAAAATGTAATTTAAAAATCTGAAAAAAATCACAAATTTTCTTGATGGTTGGAACTACTTTCTAAAAATTTGTATGCGTTTTTTGGAGATTAAAAAAAATAGGGTGGCTGACTTGACGGGGAATGTCTCATATACGAATTAGGAGTGATTGATAAACAATTAAATTAACTGAATACAGAGGCCGAATGACATTTCGAAATTATTAAATAAAAATAAAGGACAAAAACTTTGGGTGGGTGGTTTTTAAAAGCCTCATCTTTAAATACTTGGCGAAAAGTTGCTGTATCATCTTATTATATTATTATTCATTATTTACTTATCTAATATATCAATATTAATAATATATTATAATAATATTATATATTATAGTCCATAGGTTTACATATTAAAGTCCAAAGAGAATCTCCACAATTTTAGCTAAATGTGTGTTGCATAGAGTTTCCATTCTACTTCCTAGAAACACTTAATTAACCTGGCAATTAAGCGAGAACCGCATCAAAGAGCAGCTTCGATGTTCGAGTACGATATTATATCGTAAAATATACCGATGACGTCCAAGTTGACGATCGAGTAAAGCAGGATATTTCAAACATAACCATCGTCATACAACAGACATGCAATATGTATGACATCTTTCACATAAACTCAACCAACATTTAAGCCCGACTATTTCGGTTCACGATTTTTTTCCATAATTTTACTGAGACTCAAAAGGACTTTATCAAGGATTTTTTTAAAAGTCGTTATTTGTTAACTAAAACAAAGTGAAAATCGAAATGATAAAATCTGAAAAATTGATTCATCCAAATTCACAAATCATAATTATAATTAATTCCAAATTGATAATTATATGTCGTGAGACATGACCAAAAATTTTTATGCTCCTTGCGATTTCTTAATGCAAGTTTTAATTACGATTTTTCAATTATGAAATATAATTAGTACATTAATTTAGATAATTATTGTTGCATTCAAAATGTGATGAATGCAATTTTTTTATAGCAGTTGCACAAGGTCTTGTTTTTAACATTTTTCGTTGATTCATCATTTTTATATCACAAATATTTATATCAAAGTGAAGTAATATGAAAAAATAAATTGTCCTAAATATCGATATAAAATATTAATTTTTGTTTCTATCACCATTTCACCTAAAAAAAATGATAATCATAATCAACGATAAATCAAGAAATAAAATAACAATGAATGTAATTTTTATCGAAGAGAAATTAAATTGTCCACTGTTTAGTGAGATTTAAAATTTTTACTATTTTTTCTGGTGTACGTTTCTGTCCAAATAATTATTAACATTAAAAGTTTTTTTTTTCTTTTAAACAATAAGAAGTCGGTGTCAAGATCGAATATCAGAAATCAAAATTGAATGGAGCCCATTTTCTTTATTCACAGTCCAATATTCAATATTCATGTATCTTTGATACAGAATTATGGTAGAGATATTTTTTTTTAATAAATAATTTTTAACAGAAATACACGTGTGAAAATATACATATATTTGAGTGAAATAGGTGCTGTGACGATTGAACGTGTGAACATACTTCATCAAGTATGCTCACCGCATCATCGCTATATACACACACTCGGAAGATCGATCAAAAGCGAAGTAATTAATTCGCAAACGCGGTGGAGCGAGTATACCGCAATTTATGGGCTATTTACGAAGGACGTGGGTATCATATATATATATATATGCATATATTGTATAATATGGCTCTGTGGTTGAACGAATTTGAAATGAAACTCTGCTGCGGTTTGGCCATCACGACTTCACCGCATAGTAAATGTATAATTTATCCGATATTAATAATCGTACCCACAAATCCCAAACACCAGACGACTATTCTTCAATTCTCACTGTAACTGCCTTTAACTGCGACCAAATATTATATAGATCTAGAAGGAGCAATTAAAATGATCAAAGAAAAAACAATTGACTTATTTGACGACTTTTTGTGTTTTTTTTCGTTTTTTAATGGCGTTGTATAATTTATTGTTCGGGGAAACGAAATTTCGAGCCTAGAGAAAACATAATTTAAGTTTATCGCTGGCTTTAAAAGATCAAATGTCAGTTTTGCACTAAAAATAACACTTTCCATGAAGAAATTTGATCCAAATTCTTGGTAAATTAAAATTGAGTCAAGTGAATTGAAATAAATAAATGACATCGATCAATCGCTTCAAAAAACATAATTTAAGTTTATCTCTGGCTATAAAAGATCAAATGTCAGTTTTGCACTGAAAATAAGTGTCACACTTTACATGAAGAAATTTGATTCAAATTTTTGGTAAATTAAAATTGAGTCAAGTGAATTGAAATAAACGAATTACTTTGATCAATCGCTTCAAAAAACATAATTTAAATTTATCTCTGGTTTTTAAACATCTAATGTCAGTTTTGCACTAAAAATAAGTGTAACACTTTACATGAAGAAATTTGATCCAAATTGTTGATAAATTAAAATTGAGTCAAGTGAATTGAAATAAACAAATTACATTGATCAATCGCTCCTAAAACATAATTTAAGTTCATCTCTGGCTTTAGAAGATCAAACGTCAGTTTTGCACTAAAAATTAGTGTAACACTTTTTTTTTTATTAGTGTAACACTTTACATGAAGAAATGTAATCCAAATTTTTGGTAAATTAAAATTGAGTCACGTGAATTGAAATAAACGAATTACATTGATCAATCGCTTCAAAAAACATAATTTAAGTTTATCTCTGGCTTTAAAAGATCAAACGTCAGATTTGCACTAAGAATAAGTGCAACACTTTACATGAAGAAATTTGATCCAAATTTTTGGTAAATTAAAATTGAGTTAAGTGAATTGAAATAAACAAATTACATTGATCAATCGCTTCAAAAAACATAATTTAAGTTTATCTCTGGCTTCAAAAGATGAAACGTCAGTTTTGCACTTAAAATAAGTGTAACACTTTACATGAAGAAATTTCATCGAGATTTTTGGGAAATTAAAATTGAGTTTTTTTTTTGTATTCGATATTCCCCGAGTCGGCATTTATTTTCACACTTTAATACCAGTGTGTTTTTTTTGCAATGGAATTGCATTCAGACGCGTGCAATCATGGTCAAAAGCAAATTGCCATTGATTGAGTATAAAATTATCCTGTACCGGAAAATCCCGTATTGTAATAAAACGATTAGCAATCATGATTCAATTTTTCCGTAAATAACGACAATCGCTACTGCGCGTTATCGTCGATAAAAGCACATTAAATTACGATATTTCGGTATCATTAATGAATTAATGATTTTTCAATTAATTTTCCGCCAATTAATCGCCAAATGGACGGCATTGCGCGGTTCTTATCGTAGCTGCAAATATGAATTTCGCTTATCATTCTCTTTGCAGCGCAAATGAGAGCTTCTGATACGTCTCGAGAGCTTGTAATGCGATGAAGAATAGAAAGTGGAAACTTTTTGACGAAAGGTAAAAGTCTTTATCAATTCGTTTCTGTTTCACGATTGTTTTTCTTTTCCCCTCCTTCGTCCAAGACGAAGTACGAAGGAAAAAAACCATTCGCGATAAAGCTTTTTGCATCGATCACGTGCTTATCTCGTACGTTTGCGGAAAACAAAAGAAGAATCACTTCAGTGCGCTATAATTGGATATAAAAAAGCATGAAGAAACAAACAAACAAACAAACGTGTTAAGATGAAAAATATTCAAACAAATCCAACACTAAAAAATATTGAATATCGATGAATTTCTTGAATATTCAATTTTGATATCGTCAAAAAAATTTTATAACGTGATTCTTTATCCTTTTTTCTGGTGAAATAATTTATTTCGCCATCGTCGCAATTATTATGAATATATTAAAGTGACAAGACAGTTGCGTCAACGAGTCTAAACTGAGAGAAAAAATTATTGAATTTGATAACATGAATTTATTAATTAAATGAAAGTATTGTTTCGATTATTTATTTGTTGAACCAAGAAAATCACTCTTCATTTAAAAAAATATTTTCACGGATCTATTACTCCATTATATTAAACTCTTATTTAATAGTAACAATTAAATGCATGATAGATTTGATTAAATTTGTATTCATTGGATTAATTACATTGATCGCATCATAAACATGAGATTATTTGGATCTAAAAAACGAATTCAATACGATATTATTATTTTCGAAAAAATTATTTTCTTGCAATAAAGTCATTATTATTTTACTTCAAAAAACATTTTTATTTAAATAGATTTGATTGAATTTGTAATCATTGATTAATTACATTTATCGCATCATAAACATAAGATTATTTGAATCTAAAAAACGACTTCAATACGAAATTATTTTCTTCGAACAAAATTATTTCTTTGCAATAAAATCATTATTATTTTACTTCGAAAAATATATTTATTTAAATAGATTTTAATAAATGTGCATTCATTGGATTAATTAGATTTATCGCATCATAAACATGAGATTATTTGAATCTGAAAAACGACATCGATATCAAATTATTTTTTTCGAACAAAATGATTTCTTTGCAATAAATTCATCATTATTTTACTTCTAAAAATATTTCTGTAGTATTTTCAATATTTATTAGATATAAATTTGATTGTGATTATTTTAAAAGAAGCTGCAGTAAAATAAGGAACACATTATTTTATTCCAATAGAATATTTGTTTGGAATGATTACATTTTTATTTTTTTCATGCAAAGAACTATCATTTCTATAGTATACTTTAATAGTATACATAAATTGTTAAAAATTAAAGAACTGGTTTTTTAAATGTTATCTTATATTCGAATCTTCATAACTCCTAAATTTTTTCAAGTGCATAGTAGGAGTCGATAGCGTAATAGGTAGCGTGTTAGGTAGTTAGGTAGGATAGGTATATGATGGTAGGTAGGGTCGAGGGTTCGAATCTCGGTCGAACAGAGAAATTAGATCGAAGAATTGGCGCAGATTTGTCTCTTTTTTCTATTTATCTCTTTTTGGGGTCACTAAAGTATGCATATTACATTATTTGGGAAGGGCTATATTTTTTTTATAAAATGTTTAGCAACAATTAATAAACACGCATTTGATTGAATCGATCATTTTTCCTGTTGATTGGACTAATTAATTCGTTGATTCAACAAATCTTTTTTCTCAGTGCTTCCTGTATTAAAAGACGTGCATGCTTTGAATGATAAAATGTCTTCTTGATTCAAACAACATATTACATATAATTGATAACATATTGTTAGATTCAAGTAAATTCGTTTATTGAAACAGAAATTTATGAAATTGACTGAAAAAATGAACCAAGTAAATATGTAAGGGAACCAATCTAATATGTTTTGGCAAATAATGAAAAAACTGATTTTCTGCCTTCAAAACTTTATTTCATTGGTTCTAGTAATTTTTTCTCTCAGTGTAGATGCCATTAAAAATAATTCAAGGAAATTAATGAACAATAAAATCGACTGGAATTTCTTTTTTTCTAATTTCCCCCAATTTTTCGTAAGATTATTTCGTCGCGTGACATTCGTGAGGAAATAGTAAATATAGATTGCTTATTTAACGAGATACAAAGTAGAAAGAAAAATGTAGGAGCAAAAAGCACGTGCAGCCGATGACCGAGATAGTGATGCGCACGTGATTTTATCGTCGTAAATCCCGGAGGCTCGTATCGTTATCAAAAAAAAAAAGAAGAGGCATTTTCTTCACCGTTTTTCATCTCGTCGAGTCCGCAACCAATAATAGACATTTTAGTCCCGGGGATAAGAATCTTCGCGTAAATGTGTGACAATATTGAACGACAATGAATTGATAAAAATTTCCGATTCGATCGAGGCTTCTCTTATCATTTTCATGACGAATGAAGCGAGGATAAGGAAAGCAAAATAATCGATTCGCTCGAAAAAATTCCTTCGCAATCTCTTCGGTGCGCACGTACTTGAAAAGTTGGTTGACGGTAGAAAAAATGGAAACATTTAGAAATTTTCCAATCGCAAAACTCGTCGACTATTTAAAAAAAAAAAATTATTATGTAGAAAACAGCGGGAGTATCATTTTTTTGGTCACCGTTTGTTTGAAAAAAAAATACCGTGTGATACATGAAATTCATTTATTGGAAATCGAATCGTTTTTCGACTCATGGAGGCGCTTAAAAAAAATTATTTCTCCGATAAGTCAAACTCTGTGAATGTGGCAATCGATTACATCGAGGTCATGATTGGAAGGAAAGATAATTTTAATTTAATTCAGTTTTTTGATGGTAAAAACATTCGAAAGGAAACTCAAGAGGGACTTGACGAAAAATACTTATCAGAAGCCTCGCTCGTTCTTTGTATTTTTGCAGAGAGTTAAAAATTCGCGAGCTTCGTGAAAACACTTGTACAATCAAATTGTACATATTTGCCTGATCGTGATACAACGTGCGACGACTTTGAAAATTGCGCGTCGGAGGCTTCATCGACGATTCTTCAGACTCCTGTTTATGCATTTTTTTTCGTTATTCTCATGAAAAAATATTCCAATCACGCAAAACTTGCGTGATACTAATAATTTTTGGCCTCACTGCAATCTGTGGCTAAAAACGAGAAATTTGCTCATTGGAAGACTGTTTAACAGGTGTCTGGAAATTTGACGCTGATTAATCGTATTTGAAATTTGTTATGTAATTATTTCAATTTTTGTTATACTTTAATTGGATTAACTATCTTTGATTCATGGAAAAATTATTATTGGTAAAAAAAAAAAAAAATTCTCTCGCAGTCGGTAGGACTCGAACCTACGCTCCCAGAGGGAATCTGATTTCTAGTCAGACGCCTTAACCACTCGGCCACGACTGCAGATGAGATAACGTTTTTTCAAGTAACAAGAAACGTCGCTGTGGTAGTGGCACTTAATAATAATGCATTCACGTGAGTTTTCACGCTATTCCACGTCAGGGTTGGGCAAATTTGTAATTGAAATTATTCGATGATAAAATACTTCGAGCATTGTAATGAAATTTGAATTTTTATGGTAATTATTTTCAGCATTGTATTTAGTACAGAATTCCATTACAATGCCGGATGTAATTAGCATAAAAATTGAAATGATGCCCAAAAAAATCGTTGTTCAATATCATTCAATTACATCCTTGTAATTTAATTACACAAATGTAATTCAATTTTACCGTTGTAATTAATTGACGACATTGTATTTAAATTACGATGATGTAATTGAATTACGTAAATTGGAATATTTTTGGGTTTTAATTATTTAATAAATGTTTGTGCTTAAAAACATTCCAATACCAGTATTTGTAACTATGTTTATATTATATTAGGGCGATTTTTTTCGACTTTTTTTATTCCTTTCACTCCCCACCCGAAATTTTATTGCATATGTTTGAAATAAAATTTCCTGAAAGTTACAGCCCTTGATATTAATATTAACTACTCTCCCTTCGCTCCAAAAATTTTTCCATCTAAAATACACGTAAATCAAAAACTTGTCTCTTCAAAATTTTACCACTCCGCGGTTTTTTATGCTATCGCATTGATTTTGGTTGCAATTTACGCAGAATTGAACTTTAAAAGTGTCTTGAACAGCGTAAAAGTGTAACTTACACTGGTGAGATGGTACGAGGTCACTAAAGTTGATTTTTACCCAGAAATCTCATTTTTCGCTGTTATCTCCGAAATGATTAACTTTACCGAAAAAATGTGAAGGAAAATTTTTCTCGAAATTCAATTTCCTACAAAAAAGGTCCTCTAGACCTAATTGCTAAAATTAATATCAAATTTTTCGAGCATCGATGATAGGTAATTGAATTACTTTGAGCATCAATTATAGGTAATTGAATTACTTTGGGCATCAATTACAAGTAATGCATTACTTCTAGCATAAATTACAAGTAATTGTATGATATTCTTCTGAATTACATGTAATTAAAATGCATTCGGCGATCGATGACCGAAGTAATTAGTAATTGAATCCAGTTCAATTACATGGCTCAAAATGATGTGTAGTCAAATACGTAATTTAATGGAAAATGTAATTGATGCTGCCTAACTCTGTTTTAAATACATCAAGTTCTTCGAGCATCGATTATAGATAATTGAATTACTTTGAGCATCAATGACAAGTAATTGCATCGCTTCTAGCATCAATTACAAGTTATTGTATGATATTTTTCTGAATTACATGTAATTAAAATGCATTCGGTGATCGATGACCAAAGTAATTAGTAATTGAAACTAATTCAATTACATGGCTCAAAATAATATGTAATTAAATATGTAATTTAATTACAAATGTGATTGATGCTGCCCGACTCCGTTCCACGTGAATGTAATAGATTTGCTGCTGATTTTAATTATTAGCAGCGCTAGAGAAGTTTTATGATGGCGAACTATCGACATTAAAGGTAAAATTCAAGTCTTGGAATATAAGAAAACTCGTGACTGAATTTCCAAGTTTCACGATTTTTACTCTAAATATAATGAAAGTAGAAACAAATTAGATCCCAGATCAACTTGTGATTAATCAAAGATGCAAAAAAAGGATAATTAAAGAACTTTGGAAATGGACGACTTTTGAGCATCTTTTTCAGCTTCTGTATGATATGCGCAGTCGTGGCCGAGTGGTTAAGGCGTCTGACTAGAAATCAGATTCCCTCTGGGAGCGTAGGTTCGAGTCCTACCGACTGCGAGAGAATTTTTTTTTTTTTTAAATAAATCTCAAAGAGAATACTTTTTTTCATGATAACCTTTATTTTCCATACCGGAATAAACGAAAATATTAAAGAAAAACTATATTAAAAAAAAAAATTATCATTTCGTTCGGTCGAGTATTGTTTCACGTCGAGAATAAAATTGGAATCGGCATAAAAATGACGAGAAGGGATTTTCAAGAAATAACAATATCGATTTTACTAATTTGAAGTGTTTCTATTAAAATTTCACTCCGAATACGTTTGATTACAATCAGCGATCGACGGATTCACAAGTTTAGAGATCCACACAACAAATATATTCATGCGCAATGATAATGATTTTTTTCATTATTAATATTATTATTACTTTTTTTCAATAATTCATACGAGACGATATAAATGTTGTACACTTCAAACGAGAACAATTATCGAAAAAAAAATCATGTGAAAAATCGAACACACGATAATATTCATTCGTTAAGCAAGTGAGATTTGAAGACTTTTATTTTATTTTACCATCGAAGCGAAAGTCACTTTGAGACAGTTGTTTCCTTTTTTTTTACTATAAAACCGGGCGAATTATTGCATGAAATATATAGAAAAAAATATCCTCGTGTTTTACGACATCTAGAAATTAAAAAAAAAATATATTTTTTTAACTCAACGATCCGAAGAGTTTTACTAATTGTAAATATATTTACGATGGTCATGACGAATATCGATATTTTCATTTATATATATATATTTATATTTATACTATAATTTTAATATATATTTATTTATAATACATAATCTATATCCACATCTATTAGAGAAGGGGACAGTGCAAAAGTCTCCAGAATAACGTACGAGATTCTTGAATCAATATTCGTAATAAATATAACGATGTTTGTGAATTTCAATCAGAATCATTCATTTTTATCTGCATTTCGATAATATTTTTTTCTCGCGTTTACCGTTCATAATTTGTATGTCGAAAAATGAATAATCCATTGACAAATTCCTGGTGGTTTTTACATTAAATTTTTTTTTTTAATTAAATTTAAATAATATTTAATTAAAAAATGAGCACCTTTGCACTGCCTTTATCCGTCGCATTGATAATTAACTATTCCATTATTAAAATCCTTTTTTTCCGCGTCATTTTTTTTCACTGACATCCCTTTTTGGATCTGATAGCCCGAACAATTATTTTCTTTACAAATTCAATTTTTCTCTTATTGCGAGTCAGAGGCAGTCTGTTCCAAAATTGGAAAGAAAATGATTTTAAAAAAAGATGATTTTTTCTTCCAATTTAGTTCCAAGCAGCACATTAAGGGGGCAATATTTTTGTTCACGCGAATTTCGATACAAGAATACAAGAATTTACGGAACCAGATCCTCGATCCCCACACATGCAATTTTTTTCTTTCTCTTTCTCTAGGATTATATTTTTGTTCGACATTGAAAATTGAAAAATTTACCCAATAAATCATTGTGTTTATTATTTTTTTTTTTAAATAGAATTATCATAAAACACACACTTAGTAATTTCGCTAAATACGACGGTATATCTTATCGTTAGGTAGAAAATTTCTATAACGTCATTCACGCGAAGCACCGTTGCAGAAAAAAAAGTTGATGAATTTCAAGATTTTTTAATGCTTTTTCATAGATCCTGAAAAATCATTCGGAAACGTTGAAAAATTAAGTCAATCATAATTCCTGAGACTGAAACTTCCTCTTAGTCTTTTTTACTTACGTTCTTCTTCTTCGATAAACAAAATAAATGAATAACTGAAAAAATAAAAAATAGAAAAAGATATTTCATACAAAGCTGAATAAACGAATGGCAATTAAATCGTCGAGATTTTCCATTTTCATAAAAACTCATTGGCATCCATTTCGTGCCCCGGAGGCCTTGCTCGCTCTTATTCTTTATTATTACTTCTTTTTTTTTTTAATTTTTTTTTATCGTACTCGCGGAGACCTCGCGTTTCTACGCCACTATGAGACTTTTATTTTACATTAAATCTAGATGAATTTATAACCATTTTTCAATTTTTTTTCTTTTTTCGTTAACTATAGCTCTTCGTCTTGCAGAAGTTTCTGCGGCATTTTTTTCAACGATTTTTTTTTCTTTAATTTTTGACTGTATGTAAAAATAGATTTCTCATCGTTCTCCCAATCTCTGCTTCGCCCGGCTCGTTTTTTTTTTACTTTTTCATTTTTTTCATCCACTTCTCAATGTAATACACAATTCTCTCTCTCTCACTCTCTCTCTCTCTCTCTCTCTCTCTCTCTCTCTCTCTCTCTCTCGCTCCTTCCTCGTTAGCTTCATCTTGATGCCTTGTCATTTTCGCACCGACTGACACAGGCGAGGTGGGGAAGTGGGAAGAAAAAAAAAGATTTTAATTCGAAAATGATCGATCAGTGATATTCGGTAGAAACGCGAGTTTAAACTCGAATCTTACCTTAATTCGAAGAATTTCGAACGAGTGAAAAATAATTGAAAAAAACCCATTCGAACGTCACAGGCAATACTTCTTTCAATAAACGCTAAAGGATGTAGAGATCAAATTTTTTAATTTCAAGCCTAAAAATTCAACGTGAATTTTTATTTATTTTTTTTCTGCTCGTACGTTATTATTACTTTTTTTTCTCTTCGTTGATCTTATTTCTTTCTTCGACAAAACGCCATCGATCGTAGATCGATTTGGGCAGTCACACGCGCGTGATTAACGAGTTTCTAATCAATGATATTCTTAAAACATCTAATTAGGCTAAAAGACGTTTATATCTACAATTTCTATACTCTAGATGCTTTTTTAATCATTGAAACACGCTTTTACACCGAATTAATTTTTTTTCTTCCCTCGAATCCAAAATTGTAGCTCCGCATCGTTCTTCTCTTCTTATAATTCTACCGGACTAATTTCTACTGTCTCGTAAGAACATCGATGTGCACCTTTGAATTTAAAACAATTTTATTTATCATTTATTTTCAAATTTAAAAAAGTGCGACTTGAGCCTATGGCGAATTTTTCGAAAATTCCGGGCCTTTTTCAAATTCAAAATTCGGATATTCGTTCACGGTGCGCGAGACGGCGCCTCTTGCGGCCGACTTTCGTACTTCCCGGATCGCCCGACATAACCTATAATTTGCCGATGAGGAAACGAGAATTTTTTAATTTTCGTGAAACGTAAAAGTGGGGAAATTTTTTGACTATTGCAAATATAATAAGAAAATGCAATGGAAAAAAATAATCGGCACTCACAGAATTGATTTTCTGATGGAAAATAGGCAATGAGAAGTTTCCAGGTGAAGAGGTCTCATCGGTATGCTGAACAGCTGTTCATAGTACCAAACACTAACGACGCCATTACTGACGTCCTGTTAAAGTCGATTTTTGGCCAATTCACACAGCGAATATCGGGAATTGCTAGAAAACGATTCTTTAACGATTATTCTCGATCGTCGAAGCCTCTATCTGACTATGAGGAAAAGTCGATATATAACTTTGGCTCGTTCGCAAGATGAAAAAGAAGCAAAAAAAAATCTACCATTTCGAACGGTTTCACGCCCGCTATTTGCGTTTTTCCCGCCTCATTTTTACCACAAGGAATCCTTAACAATTGGAAATATTATAATATATATTTAACACCGGAGAATAAATATATATATATATATATATATATATATATATATATATGTGTGTGTATATACGATTACAAGACACACGGACGAACAATATGTCAATCCTCAATTATCGGAGCATTATTCTTTGCAAAAAGTAGCGTTTACTTTTTTTTTCATCTTTTCATTATCCTTTTTCTGTTCACATAGATTTCGACGAGGCACTGTTCAGTGTTCAATTACTAGAAACAATAACAATATTTAGATTATCATTAAAATTGTATATTTTATTTTTCTTGCCACCTCGAGGAAGCGAAGAAAAAACGCATCCTGCGAAATATCCCGTGAATATATCAGCGAATATATTAGAAAATAAATATCTCTTACCGTTTTCTTTCTTTTTTTATGTATGAATAGAAGTTTCGCTTACATAAAAAGTTTATATCAATTTTCATTAATTACTTTTGACGATTCTACGCTCTGGATGAATTACGATGGAGAAAAAAAGATTTTTTTTCTTTCATCACGAAGAATTTTTTTAGCTAAATCCGTAGAAAATGAATGACTCGGCAAAATGAAAATTCGCTTCTTCCTTTCTCGTGGAATTATTTCGAAAATCGACGCTGCCAAAACGCGCTTGAGAAAATCGATGAAAAATTATTAAGGTTTAAAATTCGTTTAAATATACAGGTTAAGGTGGCTCAAATTTATCGATGATATGTTCGCAGCTTTAACTTTTACTTCCCCATTCACATTTCAAATTATTTATTTTATCTTAATTTTTTTTTTAATTATTTTATTTGATTTTTCTTTAATTTAAAAATTACAGAGATCATTTCCTTGATGAATTTGTCAATTATGACAAACGAGAACATAGTGCATGATTGTGTATGTCGTTATGTGAGAATTTACCGTACAAGAGAGATAGCGATAAAAAAGAAGTGAGAGAGAGAGAGATATAGACAGAGAATGTAAAATGAGTGAATGAGATGGAAAATGGAGAAAATTATAATCGCTGTGTGAAACAGAAAAAAAAAGAGTTGAGAAAGAGAAAAGAATCGTAAAAAAAATGTTCATGTAATATTAAGTAACCGTCTAAAAATATGTGTAATCGTGTCGCGGATTTTCATATAAATAGATTCATCGTTGCTACGTATAAGTCGCTGTTTCCTTTTTTTTCAACAACCAAAAAAAAAGGGTAGGCGGAAGAAAAAAAAACTCTGAACAAAGAGCAGAATTCGTTCTATCTAGTGTCGAAATAAAATTTGCTATCTAATTGAGAGCCAAGTGTGACGCGTATTGAACTAAGAAAAAATATATATTTATATGTATATATGTATATCTATATATTTGTATATATAAATCCCGATTTATTGTAGAGTGTTCGATAAATTCTGTGTTCGTGGATTTCAAGCTTCAATTATTATTACGTCGATCCTTTCTGCTCTCACAGTTTTGTTTTTTGATTGGCTGATCAGATAAACTTGAATTTTCAATTATTCCAACGTGTTTTGTTCGATTATTGCCGCGTGAGCCAACGCTTAGCGATTTCTCACGGATGTTACTTAAACTTTGTCGTTTTTATTATTCTGTTCTTTACTCGTTTCGCATTACTCATTCGTCTTGTAAACATTAAACGGGTGGACACGCGAAAATTTCAAAACAAAAATATCCTCTCCGCATTACTCACTCAAGTATATATGTGTCATTCCATATCAATTCAACGACGTTTTGGCGGTGACCGCTCCAATTTTTTTTTGTCTAATATGTTATTATACATGCAAAAAGAAGTATCCATGCCAACATATCGAAGTTATTGATTTTTCAAGAATATACTTAAAATAATCATAACTTCTACATTAACCAAGGTATTGTAATTTGTCAAGGTCTTTTTTTTTTGTTTTTCGAGGTACTTTTTGAAAAAAATATTCAAAATTAAGAAAATAAATTTTTAATGTGTTTTTAACTGTTTTAAGCTAAAAAAATTGGATTTCCTTTCAGGGGGACCCGTTCGATTTTTTTCAAACAAAATTATAAAATTCTACGTAAAAAAACAAAAATTTTGAGATTTTACCGAAGAGGGGATTCAAATAACTTCTTATCGAAATTTTTTTTTTTTTCGATAAGAAGTTATTTGAATCTCTCTTCGGTAAAATCTCAACAAATTTATTTTTTTACGTAGAATTTTATAATTTTTTTACAAAAAAAATAGAAGGGGTCCCATTAGAAAAAAATCCAATTTTTTAGCTTAAAACAGTTATAAAGACATTAAAAATTTGTTTTTCTTAATTTTTAATCTTTTTTTCAAAAAATACATAGAAAAACAAAAAAAGATGACATCTTGACAAATTATAATATCTTGGTTAATATAGAAGTTTGTGGAATGTAGAAGAATGTAGAAAAAAAATGTTCGATAAGAAGTTATTTGAATCCCCTCTTCGGTAAAATTTCAAAAATTTTGTTTTTTTACGTAGAATTTTATAATTTTTTTTGAAAAAAATCGAAGGGGTCTCATTGAAAGAAAATCTAATTTTTTAGCTTAAAACAGTTGAAAACACATTAAAAATTTGTTTTTCTTAATTTTTAATATTTTTTTCAAAAAGTACCTCGCAAAACAAAAGAAAATGACCTCTTGACAAATTCCAATATCTTGGTTAATGTAGAAATTATGATTATTTTAAGTATATTCTTGAAAAATCAATAACTTCGGTATGGTTTAAGATGGCGAGCTAAAAATTGACATGGATACTTCTTTTTGCATGTATAACATGTTAAAAAATAAAAAAAATCGAAGGGGTCACCGTCAAAACGTCGTTGAATTGATATGGAATGACATATATATATAGATATATATATAACTCTCGGCAATTAAAAAATAATAATAAATACCCAGGCTAATCCTAGGCGGAAAAAAACTCGCACGAGCGATCCTTGAAGAAAATACGTAGCGAGTTTGCACGACGCACGTCAGAAAATAATAAGGAAGTAAGAAAAAGTCTCATACGACGCCGAATAAAGTCTAAGAAAGAAAAATTGTCATCTCTCGAGAATACTTTTTTTTTCACGAATTATCGTGGAATCGAGAATCGACTTGAATCGTCGGGGACGAAAAAGATTCGACACAAAAATCTTCCGTGCGAACGAAATTAATACCAACGACGAAGGAAAAAAAACAACAAAGATTCTCTTCGCTCTTGCGATTAAATTGACGAATAAAAAAGAAGAAAAATTAACTATGATCGCCGACAGAGTTTTTTCATCGAGTTCCGTGGAGAAAGAAAAAAATATTCCTTCCCTTTTACGACTAAAAACGAAAAAGGTGACTTCTTTCTCTGCTTGATTTTGCGATTAAAGTGTCGAATACAAAAGAAGAAAAAAAATTAGCTATTATCGTTTACTTTTGTGTGAAACGTTGTTTTTTTTTTTTTCAAATCAACGAGAAATAATAACGATAAACAAAATGGAATAAAATTGGCACGTTAAAGTCGTAAGCTTGAATGTCGATCAAAGTTCGCTCCGGAGTGCTAAATATTTATGTGTGTGTATGTGTGTGTGATTTTTTTCTTCTTCTTTCTTACTTTTTCTCTTACGATCCCTTTTTTCGTTTGTAAATACGTAAAATTAGCGTAATCAACTACACCGCTCCTCTATAGGGTCTAAATCCTGAGAATTCACATTATCGACAATCTCACGACGCACGATCGTCGGAGTTTGCTGCTGCTGTTGTCCGGTCGTTATTAATCTTGGTACGTAAGGCGCGCCCTCGACGACGCAAGGTATTGCGATCTTGTCCCAGGCGAGTTTGTTCAGCGTGGCCATACCGTGAACGCACATTACGCTCTGCGGACGTGAATGACAGTGATGCTGATGATGCTGAAGCACGAGGGCTGTTTGATGAGATGACGGTGTATTCTGATGATGGCGATGATGATAGTGATGAAGAGACGTGAGCCACGTCACGCCTGGCTCTGCTCTGTGTCATTTGCCGTTTGTCTGCAGGGCCGCATTAATCTGCGCCCATAAGTCTTTGTTGCACGCCGGTGATCTGCAAAGAGAGGAAAAAAAATCGTGATTATCTAAATTATCTAAATCCAGATGTTTCGCTACGTTTCAGGGTTGCGAATTTTTTAATGAAAAAGTAATGCATTGATCATTACTTTTTTAACGACTAATGAAAATAATTTCCATTAACCATTAAAGTTTAATGGTTAATGGAATTTATTTCCGTTCGCCAAGATGATACCTGCAAAGTTCGTTGCTGAAACGAAACAAGTCAACTTTGCTAATGTTACTTACTAAACACTAACTAAGAAAGTTGGTTGAAAAATCGATTACCACCATTTTAATTGAATGCAATGTCAACGGTAATCCGCAATAATTTCTATTAACCATTAACATTTAATGGTTAATGAAAGTAATTTCCATTAACCATTAACATTTAATGGTTACTGAAAATAATTTCCATTAGCCATTAACATTTAATTCCATTAGCCGTTAATATTTAATGGTTAATGGAAATTATTTCCATTAATCCACAAGTGTTAATGATTATTGAAAATGTAAATGCATTAAAAAAAGTAATGCATTATTTGCAACCCTGCTACGTTTTGACACAGTCCGAGTATTTTATGATGTTGAAGTTTGCATTTTTGCAATGCAACGAAAATAGAATTTTTAAATTCATTTTTAGTGAGATTTAAATTTTGCTCGTGCATTTAAAAACCAAAATCCTTAATAGAGGTACAAAAATAAATTTTAATGATTTTGAATTTAAAAATTTCTTAGCAAAAATTGAATTTTATTGATAAATTAATAATTGCCGTTGCAAACTAATAACGATGCAAACTTCAAAATCATAGTATTTTGTGTAAAAATATTTTTGAAAAATATTCTCCATCTATTTTTGAAGGATAAACGGAAAATTGCTCGTCCAAGCTCACCGTTTTATCGACTGGAGCCACTCTTTGAATTGCGTGTGACCCTCGGGCGTAATGTGAAAAGCTGCTCTCGCTGCGCACACGACACTCGCGAATTCCTCGTACTCGCCGGTCATCAGATGATACAATTTGTGATGTATGCACTGAATGTACCTGCGATAAATAATTTCGATTAATTAAATAATACATAATTAATTAAATAATAATGCATAATTAAATAATACATACATTTAACATAATAAAACCCCCAATGCGAAAAATGAATGGTACAAACCAAAAATCAAACTTTTTCAGATTTTTCCTAGCATCTATTTTTTTTTTCTAAATATTCCGGAAGGTTTCCGGAAAAAATTCAAAAAAGATCTGAAACGTTTTTTTATGCCATTTCGCCAGAAGTCAACGTAAACTAATTTAACAATCGGCATTTTGAAGGAGAAGAATTCGGCTTTATTTCCTGTTTTTAAAATGATTTTTACAATTCGTTTTTCGTTTTGGACTCTATTTTGAAAACAACTGTTTTTCGCCTTTTTCCCCCTCTCTTCAGGTGCACCCATCTTCTAGAGGAAATTTGTTTAATACATTTTTACCATTGGATTCATAAAGGGGAAAGCTTGAGCTTCAATTTCTTTTTTTTTTTAAACTTGAGCGATTTTTTTTTTCAAAGTTATTCTGTTTTTTGTGAAAAAAGAGGATATTTGAAAAATCCCGTATAACACGAAAACAAAGAGGATTCATGAAAAATTTCAAGATAGCAAAAAGTTGCGTTTATTTTCGTTAGGTTTAGAGACATTTTTGCATATTTTTTTCTTTCAAAATGTTTTTTCTCATTTTCTGGGTCGGAGCTCGGATGATTCAATTACCATAACTCGAGAACTGGGATTATTGATAAAATTTTAAGAAGGGAAAATTCTTTACTTTACCATTTTCAACACATAGAATTTTTTTTTCAAATTTATTTCCCAAATTTTTTTAGCAAACTCAACGTGAGTAAAAAAAAATTTTGAAAAAAAAAATCTAAAAATATTCCTCTGGACGAAACAAAAACTTTTTGCTATCTTGAAGTTTTTCATGAATCCTCTTTGTTTTCGTGTTATAGGGGATTTTTCAAATTTCCTCTTTTTTCACAAAAAACAGAATAACTTTGGAAAAAAAATCGCTCAAAGTTAAAAAAAAAAGAAATTGAAGCTCAAACTTTCCCCTTTATGAATCCAATCGTAAGAATGTATTTAAAAAAAATCATCTAGAAGATGGGTGCACTTGAAGAGAGGGGGAAAAAAGGCGAAAAACAGTTGTCTTCAAAATAGAGTCCGAATCGAAAAACAAATTGTAAAAATCATTTAAAAATCAGGAAATGACGCCGAATTCTTCCCCTTTAAAATGCCGCTTGTTGAATTAGTCTACGTTGACTTCCGGCGAAATGGCATTAAAAAAACGTTCGACACCTTCTTTGAAGTTGGAAATTAGAGAAATTCTCAACAAACCGCAATTTCATATACGAAAATCTAAGCCATGAGTCTCGAATAATAGTAAAAGAAAATCTCACATTTGTTGACACTTGTGAACGAGCGGAGCGAGAAGTGCCGATCGCAAGTGTTGCAAGAACAAAGCTGGATTGCTTCGCGAAAGATAATTCGCAGCTTCGAGGGCAACGTCATGAAGAACGAAAGGGCTGACGATGCTGTTGACTGTGCATATGCACAATTGATGAAAACATTGCGTGCCAAGACGCTTGGAGATTCTCAATAGCCATTTAACGTCCTCGCCGTACGGAGGATTACGGGCGTATTTGGCCTGAGGTCTGTCGTCGTGAACACGTCGCGCGAGAGTCTCCAGTGCCAACATACCGACGCGATAAGCAGCCACGAGAGCGCGCAATTGCTGAGGACTGAACGGTTGACTCTGTCGATGAACCTGGATAGAGGAAAGAAAAAAAAACTAAGTTATCGAAATTTATCAACAAATAGGTGTTGTATAATCAACAATTCACCTTTAGGCCGTTAAAATTGTGAAATGAACGAAAAACTCGTTTTTCCACTTTGCTAATAGGAACGTACCTGAGGTTGCGCTCTCACAGTGGATATTATTGGCTGTGCCTGAACCAGCGAGGGCCCCGGCATTCCATTTTGTCCGGGCATTGGTCCACCCATATTAGCTTGAACCTTAAAAACAAAGAACAACGATAATTCAGTTGCTCAACAATTAACGAAATTCGAATTAACCGAATTCGATTGCCATTACTTTTTCTAATTGCTATATACCAGTGATCGGCAAAAAAAACTTGCCGATTTTTATTATCGAATTTTTTCGAAAAATTAATAATTAGCCAACAAAAAATTACTAATTTTTTTTTTAACATTAGTAATTAGCGAAAGGATATTACTAATTTTTCTAAAAAATTATTAATTAGTGACAAAACATTTCTAATTTTTCCAAAAAAATGAGTAATCAACGATAAAATATTACAAATTTTTTCCAAGAATTAGTAATTAGCGAGAAAGATTTTGCTAAATAACCAAAAAAATCAATAATTTGTGGAGAAATGTTGTATTCATTTTGGAAAAAGTAATAAATAAAAAAAATTAATAATGCCTTTTTTAATAGGTATTGATTAAATATTCGTATTAATAATAACTTATGTGATATCGTATGACATTCGTCACAATAAATACTAATGTGTGAAATATCCAAAAGATCTAGTTATTATAAAAAATGAAACAACTTTTTTAATGGAATTGTTTGAGCTTATAACCATGACTCAATCCGTACACACAAGTACGTAAATATACACAACACTTTTCTACAAATTACTGTTATTTTTAAATTAATTAGTAATGTCTTCCTTACCAATTACTATATTCAGAAAAAAACTTGGTAATATTTTTTCGCTAATCACTTATTTTTTTGGAAAAATTAGAAATATTTTGGTCGGTAAATACAAATTTTTTAGAAAAATTAAAAATATTTTGGCACTAATTACTTTTTTTTTTTTTTTTTGAAATATTAGAAATATTTTCTCAATAATTACTAATTTTTTAGAAAAATTACTAATATTATTCCGCTAATTACGAATTTTTATAAAAAACTAGCTGACCCGGTGAACTTCGTATCACCTATATTATATTTCATTGCAACTATTGATCAGCGATTATGAATCTTAATCAAGCCGTTATTTATTTTTAGCGACGCTAACGAACAGCAATTGATTTTTAAATATATAGATTTTCGATTTTTCAACTGAACTTTAGGATTTTCCGACTTTATTTCTTTTAAACCACCCCTGTATAGAAGCGAACAAAACAAAAAAAAATCTATTCAAATCGGTCAAGCCCTTTTAGAGTTTTAGCGAGACTAACGAACAGCAATTGCTTTATCTATATACAGATTAGTAATATTTTTTGATTAATTGTTAATTTTTCAAAAAAAAATGATTAATAAAATCAATATCGTTGACGAAAAAATCGATACTGCGGATCACTGCTGCATACCAGACTCCAAATTTAATACTTTTTATAGCTTAAATGGATTTGAAAACGAATACTGATGAATCGACGAAACGTTCAAAAATTTAGAAAAAACTAACAAACGAAAAGAGGGATACAAAATTTCTCACAAATCTCACATTGACCGGCATGGGTTGCTGCATGCTGAACATATGATGTGTTCCAGGTGGTGGATGAACATTAACCGTCGTCACGGTCGGTTGAGGAGCGTAGTACTGCTGAACCGGAGGGGGTTGCGTCACCGGTGGCGGATGTCGAGGATGCTGCGGATGCTGAGGATGCTGTTGAGGATGACCCGGATGAAAAGCCGCGTGATACATCTGCGGTGGTCTCGGTTGCATGTGAGGTGGTGGCGGTGGCAAAGCCACTCTGTGCGGCGGCATTGGACCACCGAATGACGGTATTGCGTGATGAGGATGCACAAAACTGTAGGGTCCGACTGCGTATGACATTGGAACGCCTGAGAAAGGAGAAAAAAGATTATTCCATTAATATTCAAAGTAGAAAAAAAAATAATCCTCTTGGTTTCAAGACAATGTGAAAATTAATCGGCTGAGACATGAGAGCAAGTAAGAGAGGGCAGAATTTTGTTTGCAGTTAATTCCCAGATTAAATAAATTGTTAATCGATTATTAATTAATATCCGAGACGAAAAAAGTGCCCGATACGTTCGACCAGAACAATGCCTCGAAAAATTTATCAGTTACAAGGAGCTTATTGAATTGGAACATTTTTTTGATCGCAGATCGCAGTTCGATGGACTTTCGAAAATTACCGAGAGGGGCGAGTGTCGTTATCGCAGGATGCGGTGGATATGGCTGAGGCGGTGGTGGTTGCGTACTCGTAACGACGACTGTCGGAGCTGGTCCAGGCATCATTTGCCCCGTTGCTAAATCAACGGTTTGCCCAGCGTCTACCAATAGTCCACCGTTAGGATCCAACTGAAGATGGTCGTGAGGTATCTCGTCCTGTTGTTCGCCACCCGGAGTATGCTGTGATTTAAAAAAGAATTAGGGGCTCAAATTATAAAAAATCAATTTTTCCTGAATATTTGAAATATGCATTTTTCAAAAATGCTTTGGGCAAATTTTTAGAAGGAACTCATAAAATCAACGGAGATACATTTTCAGTGAAGCAGCAAAGAAAAATGTATCAATGTATCAAAAATGTTTTGATTTAAGATTGTTTGATAAAGAATAGTTAAAAATTTGCGTTAGAAAAAGAAGGGGAAGTTCAAACGAGAAAAAAAAAGTTCAGCATTCAAGTTCAAATAAATTGTTTTGCAAAATATTTATTGTCATGCTTACCCTCAGATACAACTCGTACCAATATTTGGCTACTTGGAACAAAACTTCTGGATAAACACCGCCGCCCTTTGCAGTGTTTTCAACGGTGATGCAAGCTTTTTCCAGCATAAGATCGCTCTGTTCTTTGCACTGAAAAAAACGTTGAATAATGTTCAAAAATAGTGCAAATGACATGAAAAATCGCATTTTATATTCAAAGTTCAAAGAAAACAAATTCGGGTGAATTAAAACTGATTTTTGCTTCCTCATAAAGAAGCTTTGTTTTTGTGAAACAAAATTTTTTCGCGATTTTTATGCCAATATGTTCAAAATGTCCTAAAACATCGAGAAATCATATTTAGAAAAAATGTCCGGATGGGTGTGTGTGTGTGTGTGTGTCCTGAGTTTCAGATGTAAATAATTCATAACGCGAAAACGCTTCGAGATATCAAGCTAAAATTTGGCACACTTGTCGAGCACGAATTGCTCTTCATTATGAAAAAAAATTTGTTTTAATTATAACGGGTGTTCAGATTTTATCGACTTTTTTCGTTTTTGCAAGAATCGCGTAAACGCTCTAACCTCTGCAATTTTCAAGATATTGCACTCAAACTTTGTACAGAATTAGTATAGCTATTAAGGTTGTTTGGTATTGAATTTGGCAAAAATACATCGAGGGATTAAAATTTTATGAAATTTTGAATTTTTTGAAAATAGCCTGAACGCTCTAACTTGTGTAATTTTTGAGATATTGTACTGAAACTTTGCACAGAGCTAATATAGCTATCGAGGTTGTTCGCTACTGAATTTGGTAAAAATCCATCGAGGGATTAAAATTTTAAGAAATTTTTAATTTTTTGAAAAATAGCGTAAACGCTCCGACTTGTGCAATTTTTAAGATATTGCACTAAAACTTTACACAGAGCTAATATAGCTATCGAGGATGTTCTTTATTAAATTTGGCGAAAATCGATCGAATGATTAAATTTTTATCAAATATTTAATTTTTATAAAATAAGCGTAAACGCTATAACTTTTGAAATTTTTTAGATATTGCAATGAAATTTTGTAAAGAGCCAGTATAGCTATCAATGTTATTCGCTATTGAATTTCGCAAAAATCTATCCAAGGATTAATATTTTATGAAATTTTGAATTTTTTGAAAAATAGCGCAAGCGATAAAAATTAAACACTTTTGTAGCGTTAAATTAGAATTGAAAAGTTCAAACTAATAGAAGTTGCAAATTTTGCACATTGATTAATCATTTTTTAGAATAGTTAACAAAGCTTTCTTTATGAGGAAGCCAAATTTGATCACCGTACTTTGTGATAAAGGAAGCTATATGGACTATGGATAAAGATGAGGAAGCAATGTGCAAATTTTTTTAAATAAGTAGCAGTACCAAATTTTTATTTATCGTCCGACTCTTCACTTGAGAGAAGATTGCGAATACGTTAATTAAAACATTCGGAGATCATTTTTTTTTAAACGGAAAATGTTGTGATATTCAAAGAGTAAGATTTTAAGAACCACTAAATTAATATTTATGAAAAATTACCTGCAAAATAGCTCTCTGTATCTCGTTTGGATTGAGAGCATGAGCGTGAGGCAAACACGAGAGAGCCAATTCGGCGGCGGCGCGAACCATATTCGGATCACTGCCGCGTGACGATTTATCGGCTATACTGACGGCTTCCGGTGGCGTCAAATGACCCTCCCAGCTATCAATGAGAAACCATATTGCCGGTGCGCCGATTTCCATCGCCTGGCCGGTTATCCACGAGACGTGGCTCGAGTAAGTTCGGCTCAGCCAATTTGGACT
The DNA here is from genome assembly GCA_946863875.1 of Alloplasta piceator. Taxonomy (NCBI): domain Eukaryota; kingdom Metazoa; phylum Arthropoda; class Insecta; order Hymenoptera; family Ichneumonidae; genus Alloplasta; species Alloplasta piceator. Next base: position 3,565,050 of record OX333074.1, read on the forward strand.
GACGCAATTGTGAAGACCGAGCGCGTAGAGACCAAGCTGAAAGGCACACATGTGTAACGCACGCTGAGGCCCGTGATGATTCTGATTCGTCGATGCCTGTGTGAACAACGACGTCGAACTGTTCCCACCGGCTTTGGCGAGCACGGTCTTGGCAAGCTCGAACATAAAATGTGCTCCGGCCTCTGAAGGCTGATTCGGTATTGACGGATATACTCTTTTGCTCTTGTACCTGTAAACGAAATAAAAAGAAACAAATTTAGAAGGACATAAGCTTGAAAACTGTAATGACTATCCAAATTCCAGCATAATGTCTTGGATAATGATCAAGGTAAAAAGTATTCCGGGTTAAAAAAAAAAAAAAAAAAGAATTCGGAGCCAACCTAGTTTCCTTGGTTCTCGTTGAAACGGGCGGTTGAGAAGGTTGCGGCTGCACGGTGAGCGTATTCATGCCACTATCGAGCTCAGCACTAGTGCTGCTGTGTGGACGACTACTCGTACCCGCTCCATTTTCACCGTTGCCACTGACGACCGTACCAGCGAGAGGCGACGAGCATGCCTTGGCGCGACGAAAACCTGCCAGCTGCGAGAAAAAATTAATCAAACAATTGTTCTCCGTATTTCTAAAAAAATTAGGATCCTTGTACGAGGTTCACAACAGTGGTGCCAGGTCTGAGGAAATGTCCCCAAATTTGAAGAAATTAGTGAGATCCTGAGAAAATTTTGAAGATTTGAAGAAATTACATAAAAATTTGAGAAAATTCTGAAGATTTGAAGATCATCACATTTTTTTACACGTATCTTTCCTTATCTCATTATCACACTTTTTTGGGATACATTTTTGTTTCTTTGAATACCATTTTTTTTTGCATTGCATCTATTAATGTGTCAACGCGTAATGGGTTAACAAATAGAGCACCAAATCAGTCGAAGAAATTTGAGGAATTCTTGCAATCAGATTTGAGGATTTTCATTTTGCGGACCTGGCAACACTGGTTCACAATGAGATGCCATTCAATTTACCTGACTCTTGGTCGGTGGATTGGAACTGTAATAACTGCTGAGAATCGGGGATTTGATCAATTGGTGGACATCACGATCCAACAATTTATCCATGATCTTGGCAACCTTCATTGGCTCGTCCTTGTAATGAACGAGTAGCGTTATCGCCAGATCTCCTCTGAAATACAAGGAAAAATAGTTAAATCGTTCGAACAATCCGAGTGAAGTTTGGACAATGCGAAAAAAATTTGGACGCAATTTTTATCAAATTGTAAATGGTTTCTGCAAATGGTTTTTGAAATGTTTAATTAACTTTTGAAGAATTAATTTTGTCGCATCTCACCTTTGTCTACGTGTGCCCTCGCACAACAGAGGATGATCAGCTTCACTGACATTGGCTTTTAGGCCCAATGCCGCGACAGCCGCGTCGAAGCCAAGATTTTCATCGCCCTCGTTCGCTAATATCGGCCAGTCGGCTTTCAGTCTTGGTGTATTGAGCGCATCGAATATGAAACTCGCTAGCATTATCGGTAACAATGCGTGACCTCGAGATCTCAATACACCGTCTCTCAATTGTTCGGCTATATTTCGTACCATTGACAATTCGGCAGGTCCAAGCGGTATTCTCTTGAGCAAACCAACGAGTTCACTTTCCTGATGTGCCAATTTAACTTCGAGGGGTTTCGTACTGGCCGGTGGTCTCGCCATTTCAAGACCAAAGAGACCAACGCGAAACGCGAGATTATGATGATCCGGATTTTCCGCCAATACCGTGCAGAGAAAGCCACATTTTGCTAGTGTCGCCGATGCCAGACAGGTCAGCTGATGCGAGGCTGGATTTACCGGTTGCTGAAGAAAGTAGATAAGACAATTTTTCAATAATTTTTTCAGTATCTCTAAATGTCTTTGAACAATTGAAACTTTGTTAAGGATGTTGAGTCCCTATGAAATTTTTAAATGTTAATTGTTCAATACATAGCTTCTTAATCGTCGTGAAATTTTTACACGACCTCCTGAATACTTAATGTAAAAACATATTCAATTTTCAGAATTTTATCACCATTACTTCAACCTCCTTAAGGGTTAAAATGCAAAATGATGAGATAATTCTGAAAATTTGGTATGTTTTTGTATGAAGTATTTAAGAGGTCGTGTAAAAATTTCAGGACGATTAGGAAGCTCGTTATTAAAATATTAACATTTTGTTAAGAACAATTTTTTAAACGAAAAACAAATATTTTTCAATAAACTTCGTTTTGTTTCCGTTGCTTTCAATATAGTGTAGATATTTAAAAATTGAGAGGTAAAAAAAAACTTATCGCAAAGTTATATCAGTTGCCATAAGACTACATTTAATTAAATTTAATTTGTTAATGTTAATTGTTCGATAACGAGCTTCCTAATCGTCGTGAAATTTGTACACGATCTCTTAAATAATTCATCCAAAAACATACCAAATTTTCAGAATTTTCTCATCATTTGCGATTTGGGACTCAACATCCTTAATTGAGAAGAAATTATGAGTGAACAATCATTGTATCAATGATCGGAAAAAAATCTATCGTATTTTTATAATCCAATTTTTTGAAAAATTTATAATTAGCAAAAAAATACTATTTTTTTTGTAACATTAGTAATTAGCGGGAACGTATTATTAATTTTTCTCAAAATTAGTAATTAGTGACAAAATATTTCGAATTTTCATTAAAACATTAGTAATTAGCAAAAAAATATTACTGATTTTTCTAAAAAATTAGTCATTAGTGAAAAAAAAATTCTAATTTTTCTAATAAATGAATAATTAGTGACAAAACATTTCCAATTTTTTCCAAGAATTAGTAATTAGCGAGAAAGATATTGCGCAATAACAAAAAAAAACAATAACTTGTGGAGAAATGTTGTATTAATTTTGGAAAAAGTAAAAAAACAAATACTAATGCATTTTTTAATAAGAACTGATTAAATATTCGTATTAATAATAACTCATATGATATCGTATGACATTCGATACAATAAATACTAATGTGTGAAATGTTCAAAAGATTTAGTTATTACAAAAAATAAAACAACTTGTTTAATAGAGTTATTTGAGCTTATAACCATGACTCAATCCGTACACACAAGTACGTGAATATACACAATACTTTTCTACACATTACTTTTTGTTTAAATTAATTAGTAATATCTTTCTTATCAATTACTATATTCAGAAAAAACTTGGTAATATTTTTTCGCTAATTACTAATTTTGTTGGAAAAATTAGAAATATTTTGTCGCTAAATACTAATTTTTTAGAAAAATTAGTAATATTGTGTCACTAATTGCTAATTTTTTTGGAATAATTAGAAATATTTTGTCACTAATTACTAATTTTTTTGGAAATATTGGAAATATTTTCTCACTAATTACAAATTTTCCAGAAAAATTACTAATATTTTTCCGCTAATTACGAATTTTCATAAAAAATTAGTAATTTTTTTTTACTAATTATCAACTTTTCGAAAAATTGATTAATAAAATCAGTATCGTTGACGAAAAAATCGATACTGCCGATCACTGGATTGTATAAGAAATGGCACCTTTTTGCGTTTTCCTTTGACCGGCATCGGTGGAACTTCGATCATAAGATCCGGTGGATTGGCCAATAATTCCTCGGCCAATTTAATGCCAAGAATGCACGCCTCTCTCGTGTGTCCATGAGCATAAAGACCCTCGGCTCTCGCGAACAAAACGTCCCACGGATCCTCGGTTTTCTTCAAATTTCCCAATACCGCGCTCGCATTAGCGCCACCCAGTTGATCGATTTTCGCATCTTTGCCCTCGGTCACGGTGGCGCTCGCGGCAGCTTTTGAATCGTAATAATAAACGTTGTACTCGTCGCCCGATGGACTGTCGCTGCTCGACGACGAAGTCTCGTCCTTGGACGGTCTACGCGACGGATCTTTGTCCGTCTCGCAATCGTTTTCACGCTTATCCGTGCTGACGACCGGCTTTTGTATCGTCGACGAACGCGATGTACCGGCAATCGGGACACTGTAATCGGCAACTTTAGTCCTGACGCATTTATCATCGCACGTTACTTTATTGTTACTACTATCACTACTATCACTGTGAGTCTCGGACGAGGCGTTTGAGCGATGCTTGTCCGAGTCTTGAGCGTTCTTTAAACTGACGTTGCTGTTTGACGAGGACTCGCTGCCACCGCCCTCCTGGAAAATAAATTGCAAATCAGAGTTGTGAAAATAGTAATGTAAAAGTAACGCATCACCCATTACTTTAAACAATGTGTATTGGACAAGATTTCCATTACAATTAAAAAAAGTAATGTGTAATTGATGCATGTTCCATTACAAATAAAAAAGTATTGTGTAATGGATGCATGCGCCATTACAAATAAAAAAAAGTAATGTGTAATGGAAGCGTGTTCCATTACAAATAAAAAAAGTAATGTGTAAAGTATGCACGTTCCATTACAAATTAAAATTAAAAAAAAAAAGTAATTTGCAGTGGAGAATATTCCATTACAAATAGAAAAATTGCCGTGCTCGTATTAGACACTTGCACATTGCTCTCTCGTTATTTTATTTCGCTCACTAAAAGTTCATCCACAATTAACACAAATGATCCATAAAGTTATAAAAAAAGAACATGGACGTTATTTAGGGATTCAATAGAGCGATAAATTTTGTATCAGTAACTTGTAATTTTTATAAGACTGCTTATAATTATAGGTAACTGCGTGTAAAAAGCCAGTTCAATATAAAGTTGGATAATTTTTAAGGTTGAGTACATTTTCGTACTTCATATTTAACGATGAACTGTCTGTTTTTTGTTTCTATTTTTTTAACTTTATGGATCATTTGTGATAATTGTGGATGAACTTTTAGTGAGCGAAATAAAATAATGAGACAGCAATGTGCAAGTTTCTAATACGAGCACGACAATTTTTCTATTTGCAATAAAATATTCTACACTGCAAATTACTTTTTTTAAAAATTGTAATTTTTAATGGAGTGTGCATACATTACACATTACTTTTTTATTTGTAATGGAACACGCATCCATTACACATTACTTTTTTTATTCGTAATAGAACACGCATACAGTACACATTACTTCTTTATTTGTAATGGAACACGCATCCATTACACATTACCTTTTTTTATTTGTAATGGCACATGCATTCATTACATATTACTTTTTTTCTTTGTAATGGCACATGCATTCATTACACATTACTTTTTTTCTTTGTAATGGTACACTTATCCATTTAACATTATGCAGTGTAATGGATAATAAATACAGTAATGCATTATCAAAGTAATGCATTATTTACAACGCTATTACAAATAATATTTATTACAAATTTCTTTATAAATATATTTTTTTTTTCGAAAAAAAAAAACTGATCTCGCAGCGAATTGGGAGTGTGAGATTTTTTTTTAATACTGCCGTAAAACAATACCATTCTGCATACCAAAAGAGCGATTTTTTTTTCGCTGACCTGCGAATCAGTGTCGCCACAATTGCCAAATTCGCCGTATCCGTGTCTGACGAGTACGGCCTGCGGTGTAGTCACCAAAAACGGCGGTATATTAGCAATGTCAGCGTCGTTCTCGCAAAAACCCTCGGAACTCACGCTGCTACGATTACCGTCGCCGCCACTGCCGCCACCGCCCACTCCACCGCCGCTGCCAACCCCGGCGCCGACGCCAGGTCCACCGCTGTTACTTCGTGAACAGAAACCAGGAAAGTCACGCGAATTCAATCGCTTTCTGTCCATGTAACTGAACTCGACGAGACCGAGATTCAGTGGTCGACGACCGTGATGATGAGACGTCGGTGGCTGACAATTCAATACAGCAGCGCTCGAATTGACCTGTTGAGAACCATAATAATTTTACAACAATTTCGTAAATTCTAAATTTTATGTATTATTTATTGTAATTTTGCTAAGTTTCGTTTATTTTAAAAACTCATTTTAAATTAAAATGACCGAAAACCTTATAAATATTCTCAAAAGCTTGAAAAAATCTGGCTAAACATCAAATTTGAGACAAAATTATAAATCATTGAAAATATTTACATAAATGTAATATACACTGCCGGCCAAACAATTGGAAACACTCTTTTGAAAATGAAGATATTTCGATTCATCAAGCGGCGTTTTAAAGGGGACATATTCAGCTTCATTTCACTTTTTCCAACAAATTTTTGCAATTTTTCTTTTAACCCGGTACGTTCTTTGAAACAGGGTCATTATTCGGATTTCTTTTCGGCGTTGTAATTTTGACGCCCAACCCCTGAAAATTTTGTTTAGACTGTTTTTCGTATGAAAAACTTGCCGCGGGGAGCTTCAATATCGTTTTTTTTAAGTTTCGTGCGATTTTTTTTCGCAAAAATATTTAATTTTTCGCAAAAAACGATCATATTTATAAAATGTAGCGTAACTCTGAAACTACTGGGTTTTCGTGAAATCATTAAGAGGGTAAAAAGTTGCATATCATCATTCTGGATTCAAGTAAATTTTTTCAGAATTTTTTCTCAACATTTTTTTTCAAATTTTTTTCCTATACATATTTTTAGAAAAAAAATGTTGAAAAAAAAATCTGAAAAAATTTCATTGAATCCAGAACAATTATATGCAACTTTTTACCCTCACAGTGATTTCACGAAAACCCAGTAGTTTTAGAGTTACGCTACATTTTATAAATATGGTCGTTTTTTGAGAAAAATTGAATATTTTTGCGAAAAAAAAATCGTACGTAACTTTAAAAAAAACGAAATTGAAGCTAATACTCCCCGCCACAAGTTTTTTTATGAGAAAAACAGTAAAAAAAAAAATTCCATGGGTCGTGCGCCAGAATTACAATGCCAAAAAAAAAAGCCGAAAAACGACCATCTTTGAAAGGGCGTACCGGGTAAAAAAAAAAATCGCAAAAATTTTTTGGAAAAAGCGAAATGAAGCTGAACATGTTCCCTCAGAAACGCCGCTTGGTGAATTGAAATATCTTTATTTTTGAAAGAGCAGTGAAACTTTTTGCCTCCAGTATATTTTTGCAGCTTCCTTTCTTGATAACTGTACTGACTGCCTCAAAAATTCAAGTGCAATATCTTGAATATCGATAAAGTTACAAATCCGAATTTATTTTGAAAAATTGAAACTTTAATATAACTTTCACCTCCTCTAAAATTTCTATTAGTTTTCTAAAATTTTCACACCACAAAATATCGATAAAAAAAACCATTCCACAACAAGGGACCTTCCTTCAGGGGCAACCAATGGCGTACCTGATTGACTTCCGTGCGTACATCGCCGGCGTGCCGGAAACACGTGAACGGACAGTGATACATTGGATTGCTGCCAGCGGTATAAGTGATACCGGGCAGAGTGTATTCGTCCCAATCGAGATAGCAAGCCTCGAGCGCCGGTTTGAAGCCGGTGAAAATTTCGAGATCAGTTTTGAGTGAGTCTTTCTGGGCGCCGCCGTGACTACGATTTTGGGTATTGTGAGAGACGGTACTGCCTCGACTCTTGGTAACTTTGTCGATGATCTTCATGTGCCAACCGGTGAATTGTGCGTGCAATATTTCCCTCTCGGCGGGCGACAATCCAGGATTCAGAGCCGCGAGTCTCCAGAGTACGACGATCTCGTCGCACAGTGACGAACAAGCGTGTTGCGCCGCATGAGCGTTACTATTGACACTGCCGTGTTTACCACCGCCGTGTCCGGTGCCATTGAGCAGGGCGACCTTCGTGTTGAACCACCAAACGAGAAATTGCTCGCAGGCCATGCATTCCTCGGTTATTATTTCCAAGAGTGGTATCGCATTGCGATCGGTTCTCTTGAACATTTCACGAACGATCGACAACAAATTCCACATTCCCTCGGGTTCGCGTCCCCTCAATGGACGCAACAGGGACGACCATTCGGTGGCCGCTGGTGGCGCCGTTGTGCTGAGATAATTAACATCGCTGAAGACGATCGGCGCTGGTACGCAAAATTTAATCAGTATCTTCTTGATATTTCCGTGCAGTGTCTTCTCATCGAGGTACCAGGATGTCTGATCGTGGGCCGATGCCCCCGCCGTTGGATCGGGCGCGCCGCAATAACTGTTTATCGCGCTCGGCTGTGCCGACAATAATTCGTCGAGCAAACGCTGCGCCGTTGGCAATATCTGTTGCGGCAATTCGCTTATCAGATATTGTGCGAATTTTTGCAATTGCTCGCGATGAAGACGCGACAGTGACTCGCTGACAGGAGCTCTCAGGCATACTTGTGTTGGCTGTGAACAAAAAGAAAATCAATTATAATAAATTCTATAAATAATTAGGGGAGCGTGGGGCTTGTAACCAGAGTTGTGAAAATAGTAATGTAAAAGTAATGCATTACCCATTACTTTAAATAATGTGTTTCGGACAAGTTTTTCATTACAAATTACAAAAGTAAAGTGTAATGGATGCATGTTCCATTACAATTAAAAAAAGTAATGTGTAATGGATGCGTGTTCCATTACAATTAAAAAAAGTAATGTGTAATGGATGCATGTCCCATTACAAATAAGAAAAGTAATGTATAATGGATGCGTGTCCCATTACAATTAAAAAAAGTAATGTGTAATGGATGCATGTCCCATTACAATTAAAAAAAGTAATGTGTAATGGATGCATGTCCCATTACAATTAAATAAAGTAATGTGTAATGGATGCATGCCCCATTACAAATACAAAATAATGTGTAATAGATGCGTGTTCCATTAAAATTAAAAAAAGTAATGTGTAATGGATGCATGTCCCATTACAATTAAAAAAAGTAATGTGTAATGGATGCATGTGCCAGTACAAATAAAAAAAAGTAATGTGTAATGGATGCATGTCCCATTACAATTAAAAAAAGTAATGTGTAATGGATGCATGTGCCAGTACAAATAAAAAAAAGTAATGTGTAATGGATGCGTGTTCCATTACAAATAAAAAAAGTAATGTGAAATGTATGCATGTTCCATTACAAATTACAATTTAAAAAAAAGTAATTTGCAGTCGAGAATATTCCATTACAAATAGAAAAATTGCCGTGCTTGTATTAGAAACTTGCACATTGCTGTCTCATTATTTTATTTCGCTCACTAAAAGTTCATCCACAATTATCATAAATGATCCATGATGTTAAAAAATAGAAAGAAAAAAACAGACAGTTCATCGTTACATATGAAGTACGAAAATATACTCAACCCCAAAAATTATTCAACTTTATATTATACTTTTACACGCTGTTACCCATAATTATGAGAAATCAAATAAAAATTACAAGTTACTGATACTAAATTTGTCGCTTTATTGAATCCCTTAATAATGTGCATGTTCTTTTTTTTTTTTTTTTTAAGCGGTCAATGCGAGAATTTTGTATAGAATTTTGTGTAGAATGTAGTTTCGGCATAGAATAATTATGATATCGAATAAGGAGCTTTGTTTTTTTGTACCAACGTATTTTTGTATTTTTAAAAATCCATTTTCATCAATAAAACAACGCTTATCCCACAAAAACAGGCGTATCATATTGTCGGAAAAAATCCTCAATTGAAATTTTAAAATAAATATACTTCTTGAAACGCTTGCCAAATTAATCATTCCCGCCTGAAAACATGCTTTTTCAGGTTTATGAAACGGTTTTTTTTTTTAGATTGAAAATTAACTCTTCTGTATCAATTTTTGAAAAAAAAAGTAATTTTGTAGAAAAATTTAGTTATAAATTTTTTTTTGCATATTTAAAAACACATTTTTCGAAAATAATTTTCGGCCGTGTAGAAAAGAGTTGAAAGTAAATTGCAGTATTTTTATTTTCATTTATTTTTGCATTTTTCAATAACTTATCACATTGCAAAATGATTGGGGTGAATTTCACCCACTTTTACGTAATTTTTTTGAAGTGTGACTATTAAGGGTTAAATTTAAAAAATTCCATCGTTCGACACTTGAATGTCAGATTTTTTTTTTTTCCATTAATTAATTAGGAATCGATGGTTTTCAATTTTTTTTTCTTTTCATATTACAGTCCTGTCCATTCTTTCCTATTTTTGTGCTCGTTAATTACGATTTTTTGGATAAAAAAAATTAAAATACCAATAATGACCCACCATGTGTATTCTGTGAAGACATACTGCAACAACGTGGGAACACCAATACGCCGTTGACGAGCACGTGCAATTGCACGACGTTATTCGACGACGATCAAATGTAACGGCAACGTTGAATTGATTCCTCGCGCCGCTCGAAGCCGAGAGCATTTGCGCGTGAACGCTCGCGCTGAGATGGAAACCTAAATTGAAAATTTAAAACATGCTCCAATTATTATTGCTATTGTTATCATTATAAATTATAATTGAAATAAATATCTTTTCAAAGTATCTTTTATCGTAATAAATATAAATTAACATAATGTTATTAAATATTTTTGTAATAATAATTTTTTTTTTTCCAATGAACTGACCTATCTGAAGGGGATCTTTGACGCTTCGGGAACGAAAGAGATGTTCACCGCGCTGAAATTCGTCGGCGCTTCCGTTTGCGAGACACGAATAAAGCCTTATGTCCTCCTCGTTGTCCGGAAAGCTCCAAAATGCTATCCTCAGCTGAAGCTGTTCCGGAACAGGTGGATATACGTGCTCCACAAGCTCGAATGGTATGTGCGAGGCGACGCATCTTGCCGATAATTCGCAGAGCGTCGGAACCGCTTGACCGTCTGAAAAACAAAAAATAATAATTTTACAATAATGTTGCAGGAATTTATAAATTAAAAAAATTATCACTCATTAGAAATTAAGAAAAAAAAAATCTTACAATAACGTTGCAATAATTTGTAAATTATAAAAATTGTCCCTTACTAAAAAATAAGAAAAAAAGTCTTACATCTTATTATGATAATTAGGGCAATTCTAATTAATTATAATTCGTATTGAAACAAATAATTTATAAAGAATCAGATTTTTTTAAATTAGTTTTTTTTATTAAATTGAAATAATTAAATTTTCATCTAAATTTCATTTCAATTAAGGAAATTCGATTTTTTTAAAATGCAAATTCTCGACTTCAATTTCCCTCTTTTCCACAGCGGAAAAATTTCATCATGAATAAAAAACAAAAAATAATAATTTTGCAATAAAGTTGCAGGAATTTGTAAATTAAAGAAAATTATCAGTCATTAAAAATTAAGGGGAAAAAAACAAAAATAATAATCTTACAGTAATGTTGCAGGAATTTATAAATTAAAAAAATTATCACTCATTAGAAATTAAGAAAAAAAAAAATCTTACAATAATGTTGCGGAAAATTGTAAATTAAAAAAATTATCACTCATTAAAAATTAAGAAAAAAAAACAAACAAAAAATCTTACAATAACGTCGCAATAATTTGTAAATTAAACAAATTATCACTCATTAGAAATTAAGAAAAAAAAAACAAAAAATAATAATCTTACAATAGTGTTGCAATAATTTGTAAATTAAAAAAAATTATCACTCATTAAACATTAAAAAAAGTTATATCTTATTATGATAATTAGAGAAATTCTAATTAATCATAATTCGTATTGTAATAAATAATTTATAAAGAATCAGATTTTTTTCTAAATAGTTTTTTTCATTAAATTGAAAAAATTAAATTTTCCATCTAAATTTCATTTCAATCAAGAGAAACTCGATTTTTTCAAAATGCAAATTCTCGACTTCAATTTTCCTCTTTTTCACGGAGGGAAAATTTCATCAAGAATCAAGAGAATTAATTCATAATGTCATCGAGAGAGTGAGGAAGGAGAGCGCCAGAGAAATTTTGGCCCAACGACATGACGTTCAGTACGGAAATTTCAGTACCACGTGCGCGTGTCATCGTTGCTGCAATTCCGCATTAATACGACATCTGCATAAAGTGGATTAGTCGTAACGGGAGAGGGTAGTTTTCATACGAAGTGGAAGCCACCTGAATGCGGAAATTCGAGAGAGCCAGAGCGGAAGAGATTGGCAGACAAAAATAATATATTGTGCGTGTTATATATAGACCATTGCACATGGTGAGGCGATTTTACTGAAAATTTAAACCAAACCGCGCAAACGCTGTTTTATTTAATTTTTTTTTAATTAACAAAAAACCTATACAAAAACAATAATTGAAAATTACGTCTTCCCAACATATTTTTTGCAAAAATTGCAATTTAAATTGTTCCCAAAATTGTCTACAGGAAAAATTAAGAATAAAAGCACACCCAAAAATAATTATTAATTATTTTGCGTCCCGTACATTGATTTTTTGCAAATGTTACAAGTTAAATTATCCCTAAAATTGTCTCCGAAAAAAATGAAGAATAAAAGCACACCCAAAAATAATGACTAATAGTTTTGGCTTTCAAAAATTTATTTTCTGCACAAATTACAATTCAAATGGTTTCTAAAATTTGTCTGCCTGAAAAATGAAGATCGTATAATTTTATTTTTAACAAAATGTTTTTTTCTTAGTTTGTAGAAAATTTCTGTGGAAGATTTCCGGGGATCACAAGAAATTTGTGCTTTCGTGTCAGATATAGAGGAGTTTAAATAAAATTAAGGGGTAAAATAATGTGAAAGAAAATGCTTTACAAGCTATTAATGTTCTTAAAATTCCAAAAAATTCTCAAATAGCTCACCTTGACAAGATACTGAATTAATTTGAGTACCAAAATAATTCAGTATCTGTTCAAGGTGATCTATTTGAGAATTTTTAGGACTTTTGAGAACGTTAATATAGCTTGTAAAACACAAAAAAAAAATCTGCCCACTACGGGTGATAGCTTGAAAATTTTTATATATTATCACGGTTTTTTCAGAATTTTTTTAGATTTTTACAAGTAGCGGTTTTTTTTTCAAAATAATTTTTTTTTGCCATAAGGGATGTTTGGAAAAATCTAAAAAAATTATGAGAGTGTATTTTAGACTCAATGCGATCATATGAAAAAAAATCAAATAAATCCGAGAGGGTCAGGGTCACGGGTTTACACACTTGGGCTGGAATACCTCATATGTATATACAAAATTGCACGTAATATATATATAAGGTATTCCCGCTCAACGGCACCCCCTTTTAGGCTGACCTCTTTCGATTTTCTTGAAATTCGAGTATGTTTTAGTGTTACCTGAAAGTATATTGTACACCAATTTTCAGATCTCTAACTATAAAACTCTTTGGAATACACCAAAAGTTATATTTCAAACTTTTTGCGTATTCAGCGCTTCGGAGCTTTGGCACGGCGCGAAATAAAATCGAAAAAATTCTTTGACAATAGTTTTCGATCGGAAATTTCCTGCGCTTTTCGAAAAAAATATCAGCGATTCCGAAAAAAACGAATTCATTTAAATTTCGGCCAAGAACCGAAAAAATTGATTTACAAAAAAAGCGCATAATTTAATTCGGCGAAACAATTTTTTTCATGTTTTGTATATATCTGAGAAGTCACGATATAAATTTCAAGTTAGAACTCACATCCATTTACCAATGCCAAGTCGTTTAGAAGGATAAAAATTCTTCAATATCGTGTTTTTCGTATTCAACAGTTCCCTGATGTATTATATAGCGTTTTTTTAACGAATTTTGAATTTAGTAAATTAATTAAATTAATTAAATTAAATTTATTAAATAATCAAATGTATTCAATTTATTAAATTTAATTAATTAAATTAAATTTATTAAATTTTGAATTTAATAAATTTATAAACTTCGAAATTCGTTTAAAAAACTATATAATATATCAGAGGACTGTTGAACACGAAAAACACAATATGTAAGAATTTTTGTCCTACTAAAAAACTTGGCATTGGTAAACGGATGCGAGTTCCAACTTGAAATTTATATCGTGACTTCTCAGATATATACAAAACATGAAAAAAATTGTCCCGCTGAATTAAATTATGCTCTTTTTTTGTAAATCAATTTTTTCGGTTTTTGGTCGAAGTTCAAATGAATTCGTTTTTTTCGGAATTGCTGATATTTTTTTCGAAACGCGCAGGAAATTTACGATCAAAAATTATTGTTAAAGAATTTTTTTGATTTTATTTCGCACCGTGCCAAAGCTCCGAAGCGTTGAATGCGCAAAAAGTTTGAAATATAACTTTCGGTGTATTCCAAAGAGTATCATTGTTAGAGATCGGAAAATTGGTGTACAATATACTTTCAGGCAACACTAAAACATACTCGAGTTTCAAGAAAATCGAAAGAGGTCGACCTAAAAGGTCCCGTTGAGCGGGAATACCTCATATATATCCAGTGTGACAAATTTGCGGCTCCAAAAGCTCGGCGACTCTTCGTGACTGCTCGAGAGCTTGCAATGGCGTGTGTCGTGGAGACTTCTCACCCCTGCGAGCGTCCACGGACGGTAATTTTAATTTTCACCCGGGGTCGAGAAAGAGATAAAAAAAAATCGACAAAAAAGAGTGCGCCACGAGCAGCTCGTTGTCTCGGGGGGGAGGGAAAGTCGTCTCGAAAACTCGACGTACAACGTTCGCGAAAAGATATAATTTTCATTTTTGCGAGGTACAAATTGACGGTTTCGCAAACCTAATAGCGAGGAAGCTATAAAAAATGTGCATGGTTGACGGCAATTTTTTGCACGAATTTGCGGAGTCCATGGAAATATTGTGAAGAAAAAATTTCCTCGTTCGAATCAACAAAAATTGAGGCAAAGAAGGATTTTTGAATTATTCTATTACCAGTATCTATTTTTATTTATAAAAAAGAAATTAATAAATAAAAGCCAATCGATGCTCGTTGAGGATTAAAAATATCTTGTCAGGATGGAAAAAATTCAGAAACTTAAAGAAAAAAAAAGAATTTAAAAAATTGCCTACGAAATTCTTCTTTTTTCTGTTCTTTTTTTTTAATCTGACCACGTCGACGACAAACAAAGGGTTGCAAAGAGAGGACATTTTTCTTTTTTTCATCGCGAGACTTTTCCCGAAAAAAAATGCAGACGAAAAAAAAACAGGAAATTGTGATTTATTCATTCTTTTCGAAGTTGGTGCATCAACAACAGGCGCACCCTTTTTTTCCACTCTCCGCGCTTTTCCGGTGACGATGGAAAATAATTTTCTCGCTCTCTCGCGGACGAATTTCCGGTGGTCTGGCTGCGATTCGACGCAGAATTTTGCGGTGCATCCGAATTGCATGCAAACATGATTGAAAAAAAAAAGCAGAAAAAAAGCCCATTGACGTGTACGAGAGGTTCCAAGTCGACTCGGTCTGACTTTCCCAAATTTCAATTGTGATTTTTCCACGATTTATCGGCATCAAGAAAGGAGCCTTATTTTTTCAAACTTTCTCTATTAATTTTTAAGAAAATAATTTTTTTTTAAATAATCGACGATAAGAATCAAATTTCGTTTAATGAATTATGGATTCTCATATATTTGCAGAATTTTTCCGATTTTATTTTTAATCGAGTTTTTTTTCAGAAAATGAAAATAAACGTAACGGAGGAAATCTGGAAAAATGGCGGTGCTTTTTAGGTTCAATGTAATAGTGTAAATCTGAGTCGAGATCAAGTGTTGATTGAGTTGACTCGGAATACCCCATATATATATAGGTCTGCATATAGATATATGTAAACAATCCTTTGGGAAAATATTTTCCCAAACTATTCCTCTCTCTTTCTCTGGTTTTTGTATATATATATAGGTATGAAACGTCCGGAAAATAAATGGTGTCCTGTCGCTTTCATTTGTCGACGTGAAATAATGGTCCCTATCTAGTTCGCGAAAAATCGTTTGTGAAATACTTTGGAAAATATTTACCAAATTCCCCCGATAACCTCGGTCATAGTAGGGAAAACTTTTCCAACAGGAAAAACCCGATAACGAAGTTAACCCCGATAAGTTCAAAAATGAAATCGAAATGATCCTTCCACAGATCCAATATTTGGCAAATATTTTGACTGCTGGCTTGGAGTATTTTTTAAATTGCCACTCGAAAATATTTTTATTTATTTTTAAATCTACTGAAATCTTTATTTTCATTTTTTAATTCAAAAAAATTTTTCCATCTATCGAAAATATTTTTTTTGTTATTTTTAAATCTCACTACGATTTCGCTAATTTATCAAAATGTTGAACTATCCAGACGATATCATTAAACATTGATTTTTCATTGATTAAATAATAATTAAACATCCGTAAAATCAAATTAAAAATGAAATTAAGGAGAAATCATTGATCACTTAATTTTGCCAAATTACTGGATTATAATGCATTTGTATTTTGATCATTTTTTGTATTGGATCAGTAATTTAATTGAATTAGTGAAGTGAATTCAATTAAATTGATTTGAATCGTTTGGGGGTGAAAGGAAAAAAATTCCGATTAATCCAGAGTGATAATGACAGAATCGCGGAGTCGAGTAATTGTCGATGCTTTTCAATAGAAATTTCTGAAGCTTTCGAATTCTCAACTTCTTCATTTTCACCTCAATCCACCCCCCCCCCCTCCAACCCTCTTGCTCGCATATTTAATCCGCTCGATATCCCCTTCATTCAGAAATTTCCTAATGCAATTTCATTCTTTATTTTTCGCATCGTTTAATACAAATTTTCTCCTTTCACCAGTTAATAATCCTCGTATTTCTCGCGTAAAATCGCGAAAAATTTTCGAGCGGTCAATCGGCGACGCGTAAAAAATTTATGGTCGACATATATTGCATTCAAAGTGTAACGAGCTAGGAGGGGTGGAAAAGCAAAAAAAAAAAGATACCCTCTCGTTGCTCGGTAGTGAAATTTGCATGAATGGATTCTCGAGCTTTACAAGGAATTAAAAAAAAAAAAAAAAAAAGTCACAGGCTTCTCAGTATTATTCAACAAGGAGAAAATTCTGCTTCTCGTGTGTGACGTGTAATCAGGCGCACCCCCGCTCGTACGGTTTTGTATTTTTTTTTCTTCTCGGTAAATTTCCGTGTACATCGTAAAATTCGTAATTTTCATACCAACCTAGCGAAACCGATGTTTTTATGCGCTGTATACGGATGATTGAAAAAAAAAGAAAAGAAAAAAGAAAATAAGGGAGGAAAAACGTGAAGTGCATTTTCCTGGAATAATAAAACACTCGAGCAGGGGAGACTTTAGCAATTCACAGGAAGAAAAATATGAGGTATTCCAGCCCAAATGTGTAAACCCGTGACCCTGACCCTCTCGTTTTTTTTACCCTCGCGATTTTTCCGAACATCCCTTATTTAAAAAAAAAAAATTTTGTTTTATATCCAATACGTAAAACACAGAAAAAAAAATCTGCCCACTACGGGTGATAGCTTGAAATTTTTTATATATTATCACGGTTTTTTCAGAATTTTTTCAGATTAAAAAAAAATGGCGTTTTTCGGATTTTTTTTTTTTAAATAAGGGATGTTTGGAAAAATCTAAAAAAATTATGAGGGTGTATTTTAGACTCAATGCGATCATATGAAAAAAAATCAAATAAATCCGAGAGGGTCAGGGTCACGGGTTTACACACTTGGGCTGGAATACCTCATATATATTATACTTTTCTCGTGAGATGGCAAAAGACATTTTTTTCATAATTACTTGATGCACGGAATATCGTTCTCGATGAGATAAAAAATTGATGGGATTAAAAATGAAATAATGTTAATTTTTTTATTTTATTTTTTATATAAAAAATTAATATAAGAAACTTTAAACTCGAATAATCAGTTTTGCTTGAGCTCTGGCGTCGAAATTATCGGCCAAAAAATTTTCAAAAACAACTAAAGTTTTTCAAACAGATATCAAACTTGATTTGCTATATTCATATTTCAAAAATTCCAAGATAATGTCTGATAAACCCTCGAATTTTCGAACGAAGAACATTAATTCTGTGAAAACTTCAAACTTGATTGGAACTTTTGGGAATTTTGGGAAAATCTGAATCCCAGATCAATGGACACCGATGGTATAGTTACGATAAACATGCGGATATAAAATATCGTTTATTTTATCGGCAAAGCCACGGAGGGGACACAGAGTTTGGGGTGCTCCAGACCTCGACTGGTTCCATCGATATTACTATACCTGTATTCACGAGCCACGATAACGAGGACTCGTAGCTTTACGAGCGATAAAATCTACAGGGATATACGTCCGCGTATTTATTAACCAAGATCCTTATATATAGGGTAAAATTGGGGGCAAAATGGACACCATAAGAAGATTGCGCAGGCATAATGTAAAAAAATTTAAAACAATTTTTTTTTAAGGAAAATTCATGTAATTGAGGAAAAACGATTTCCTCCTCTCCTCACCTTAATATCCAAAACACTTGGACAAAGCGTATTTTTGTAATTAAATTTTTGGCCAAATTCAATTTTTATCGTAGCTGCATCGTTTAACATTTTTCTTGCGATTTTTATTTTTACATTTTACTTTGGCTCTGTGATTATCCAACGATTTTAGTACAAGTGATTTTGGGTGTTTTTTTAATAAGGAGATGAGAATTATAATAAAAAGAAAAATTATCCACCTCTTGATAAGCAATTGTCATGAAAATATCGAAATCTAGATGTGATTTTCAATGGGAAAGTCTATCAAGGTACATAAACGTCAATTATGGTGATGATTCCTTCATTTTAGAATTTTTTTTTTTCAAACATTTTTATAGTGTAAAATTGGGGGTAAAATGGACACCATAAGAAGAATTGCGCAGGCATAATGTAAAAAAATTTAAAACAATTTTTTTTTAAGGAAAATTCATGTAATTGAGGAAAAACGATTTCCTCCTCTCCTCACCTTAATATCCAAAACACTTGGACAAAGCGTATTTTTGTAATTAAATTTTTGGCCAAATTCAATTTTTATCGTAGCTGCATCGTTTAACATTTTTCTTGCGATTTTTATTTTTACATTTTACTTTGGCTCTGTGATTATCCAACGATTTTAGTACAAGTGATTTAGGGTGTTTTTTTAAATAAGGAGATGAGAATGATAATTAAGAAAAAAATTATTATCCACCTCTTGATAAGCAATTGTCATAAAAATATCAAAATCTAGATGTGATTTTCCATGGGAAAGTCTATCAAGGTACATCAACGTCAATTATGGTGATGATTCCCTCATTTTATAAATCTTTTTTTTTTCAATCATTTTAGTGGTCCATTTTGCCTCCAATGTCCATTTTGACCCCCATTCCCCTACGAATAAGGCGAAAGCTCTCCGGAAAGAGGGCTAGACGCGATAAATTTCATCACTCTCTTCATTCCGTAGAATTCCTCGTTGCTATTCATACTAAACCATACACATTGCATCGATAGTAAAATAGAAATCTTTCACTTTTCAATATTTCCATACTTAAGGGGAGGCTCAAGCTTGCACCGTCTTTTCACGTTAGTGAGGGCAAAAGAAATAGGGCAAATGTGTCCAAAATGATCCCCATAGGTAAAATGATTCCTACTAATTATCTGGAATCTCTAATTTCATCCAGCAAATGACGAATGCAATATATTTCATTCCAAGCTTCGAAAAAAAAGAATGGCGAGCACCAGAAAAGGGTTGCTAGGTGCGAGGGATGAAAAAGCGAAGAGAAACGAGAAGGAGGGGGGTTGGAGGAGGGCAAAAGACAAGCACAGGAGTGGCGATTTAATGGAGATCGGAATGAAAAGTAAAGAGAGGTATTCGTTGGAGTTTAATGTGAAAGACGGTGAATTCACGCGGATATATACATTAATTAAAACTGGAATTAATTTATCGTGCAATTTTTCATTGTCATCGATAATTAATCAGCGGAATTCGTCACAAGAGCTTGAAATACATGAATCCAAAGTGGGATCGTTAATTTATTTTTAACCAGTAAAAAAATAGAATTTTGCAGACAGAATATATTTTTTTTGCAATCTGTGACATTCCCGCACTTGTGCGGGAATGTCACAGATTCCCGAACTTGTGCGGGAATAACTCTATTTATAGCTCACTTTACCCCATTGATTTACGAAAAAACGGATTTTTTGACAGTTGATCGTTTTTTGTTCTACGATTTTAAACCAATTAAACAAACTTGAATGTAGCGGAATTCATGTGACACGTAACGTCAACTTATGACAGTCGCATTTTCTGAGGGAATACGGAATAGAGAATGGACGAAGAAAACGAGCGCCCAAGAGCATCTACACCCGTGGAACTGATTGAAGCCGCTATATCGGCCGAAGAGAAATTATTACCGAAGAAATCAAAGGACAAATATTTGAACATCTATGCAAAATGCATGGAATGGAGAGTGTCTAAAAAAACAACCTCATTTTCGGAAACAATTTTAATGGCGTATTTCGATGAGCTATCAAAAAGTTTAAAGCCATCAACTCTTTGGTCTCAATATTCAATGCTAAAAAGTACTTTGAGTCTGCATCACAACGTCAACATACAAAATTACACGAAACTTATGGCCTTTTTAAAATCATGACATTTAATATAAATAATTGTTCAAATGTTACATTTCATGTAAGCGAAAAATAAACTTACTGCTGGTTATATATATACGAGTTCTTATTTGAATATGTCATTGGTTTTATTGAATCTCAAATCCCACTTTCGGGGCAGTCATTGCAAAAAAAACGAATTCCATCGCGCGTAAGTTGCCGCATTTGCCTCGACTTATGGTGCATTTCACACTCGTACTCGTGTGAAATACACCATAAGTCTTCGACTCATGCGGCAACTTCACGCGCGATGGAATTCGTTGTTTTCTACACTTGTAGCAAAAATTACTATTCTTATACTTAATAAATTGAAGCCATTTAATGACGAAACAAATAAAATTTATTCAAGATTCAAACGATAACCTCGAATTTTATATTTTTATTCCAATTAAATATGAGGTGATCCATGTCACTTCCGCCAGTAAAAAAAAAAATCGACGAATAATTTTGAAAAATCCAGTTACTTTATTGAAAAATATTTACCGAGTGTCGAAATTAAAAAAAAATTGGATGACGTTTTTCTCGTTGATTACCATTTTTTAACATTTTTCAATATTTTTCCATTCAAATGGCCGTATCTTTGGCAGGATTTGACGTATTTACATTTGTAAAAAAACGAAAATCTGCGTCTTTTTATCGCCTGCCAGAAAAAAAATTAATTTAGATTTTATTGAGCAAGTCGAACGTCCGTTTCAGGGCAAAATGTGCAAAAATATTTTTTTTTTCTCAAGGAAAGACACTCGTTATTTTATTTTTTTAAATTTCCCCGAATTGTGAATACGAAAAATAAATTTTTTGTATTTTCTATTAATATATTATTATTTTTAAAAAATAGCTGTTACTTCACGTTGTTTAGGAATCCCATAATATAAAAAATACCAAAAATTCATTTTCCGTATTCACAATTCGGCGAAATAAAAAAAAATTAAATAACGAGTGTCTCTCCTTCCGAAAAAAAATATTTTTGCATATTTTGCCCTGAAACGGACGTTCCACTTGCTCAATAAAATCTAAATTAATTTTTTCCGGAAGGCCATAAAAAGATGCAGATTTTCGTTTTTTACAAATGTAAATACGTCAAATCCTGCCAAAGATACATTCATTTGAATGGGAAAATGTTAAAAAAAAGTAATCAACGAGAAAAAACGTCAGAATTTTTAAAAAATTTCGACACTCGGTGAATATTTTTCAACAACGTAACTCGATTTTAAAATGTGGAGTTTAGGATTTTTTGAATCTTCGTTTGATAATGTGTTTCCCCTTCCCCTTCCGTAATGACAAAATACCAAAATTATGTGACTATACGATAAAGCATTTTCCAGGGGTGGTTTTGAGGCGAGATCAACTGTAGTAAATCGCTAAGCGAAAGCAGAATGACGTCGAGGTACATAAACGTATAGAGCAATGTAATTCCATAGCGTTACACAAAGCCGCCAAGGGATTATCTCGAATAGCTATCCACCCTGAAATAGAACATAGACCGCGATTACATACGACCGCGTTTATGTAACAAACCGTCTGACGAGCGTAATGGCGGCTGTGCGCGCCATTTTGTGAGGACCGCGCGGCGAACATGCGCCATTTTGTCAACGACACTGTGGCTCGACCCTCGACGATCTTGAGGAGGCTTTCGACGGAATTCACCGAGATCGTTCGACCGTGCAATTGTCAAAAGCGATCACAGTATCGTCGATCTATTTCACAATACCTTTGTACGGCGTAAATTCATTCCCGCTTGGAAGACGAGTTTTTTTTTTGCAATCTTTTTATTACACTTTTTCTATTGTGAATCTCTCTTTGCGAATGTGAATCGCCAATCGAGCGGAAAATTGCTTATCGATTAGCCTGCGACAATATAAGGGCAATTTGGACATTACAAAAAAATCTCTGATCATGATTTTATGACAACATTGTCAATTCTCAAAGCCTTCGGCACATGAATATTTTTTATTATCTACGATTAGGTTTTATCTAGTAGGAAGTTGTAGTTTTGTCTAGGATTATTATCTAATCCTAGATAATAATTATCTTAATTATTATCTAGATAAAACTACTGCCTCCTACTAGATAAAACCTAATAGCTATTACCTAATACCTAGGATTATAGGTTTCATCTGGTGGGAGGTTGTAGTTTTATTTACGAGTATTATCTAATCCTAGATAATAATTATCTTAATTATTATCTAAATAAAACTACTACCTCCTACTAGATAAAGTCGAATAGCTAATACCTAATACCTAGGATTAGGTTTTATCTGGCGGGAGGTTGTAGTTTTATTTAGGATTATTATCTAATCCTAGATAATAATTATCTTAATTATTATCTAGATAAAACTACTGCCTTCTACTAGATAAAACCTAATAGCTAGTAACTAATACCTAGGATTAGGTTCTATCTAGTGAGAGGTTGTAGTTTTATTTAGGATTATTATCTAATCCTAGATAATAATTCTCTTAATTATCTAGATAAAACTACTACCTCTTACTAGATAAAGCCTAATAGCTAATACCTAATACCTAGGATTAGGTTTTATCTAGCGGGAGGTCGTAGTTTTATCTAAGATTATTATCTAATCCTAAATAATAATTCTCTTAATTATTATCAAGATAAAACTACTACCTCCTACTAGATAAAACCTAATAGCTAGTATCTAATACCTAGCATAAGGTTTTATCTAGTAGGAGATTGTAGTTTTATTTAGGATTATTATCTAATCTTAGATAATAGTTATCTCAATTATTATCTAGATAAAACTATCTCCTGCTAGATAAAACGAAAACCTCGATAATAAAAAATAATATTTATATCCTGAGGCCTTTTCTAGTCCTAATTCCAGACCTAGATAATAATTAAGATGATTACTATCTAGAACTAGAATTAACTAGAACACATTGGAAGAAATAAAATGTCAAGTTCCAGTTCTGATCTAGCTAACGTTATAAGTGAAGAAAGAAGCGGGAAATTTTTTTTTTAATTCAAAATGTGCGCTTTAAAGGGTTGATATTTCTGATTCGATCGATGCACACATAATAACTACGATAAATTTAACATTACGATGAGAAATTGGGGTCTCGGAAGTGAGTCGTGCGGCATACGAGAGTTCATCCACGATCACGTTCTTCTCTGTCTATCACGTGCGTTTCTCTCTCGCTCTCTCTCTCTCTCTCTGTCTGTTGGAAAATCCAGGTTAGACGAAAGGAATTGAGCATGTCCCGTCTAAAGTCCCGATCATGGATGATCGTCACGTTTTCATGAACGAACGGTCGGAAGAGCAGAAAGCACAATACGTGGTATGTGCTTTTGCCGTGTGACAAGAATGATAGAGAGAGAAAGCGAGAGGGAGAGTGAGAGATAGAGAGAGTGAGAGAGAGAGAGAAAGATGAAGACAAATGTGGAAAAAAAGGACGCAATAGAAAGGATATCGGCCAGAAGTGTCTTCCGGTTTGTACGTGTCCTCAATGATTATTTCCGGAAAATTGAAAAGCTCGCAATCGTTTTTCACAAATTTTCCATCATTTCGAAAATTTCCCAAAAATGTTGACCCTTGAAAAATTAAAATATAAATAAATATATATACAACATATCTAGTTTTTGTAACATTATGAAAAAAATATAATTCCTTATTTTGAATTAATTATCCAATTTTTATGACTGATATTATTTTGGTTTGTGCATCCAAGGAAATTTATTTTCGAAAAATTTTGATTCAGATCTGAAAAAAAAATTTCTTTTGCAGTAAAATAAATTTATTTTTTCAAAATTCTAGACCAGAATACTCCCTCAATATTCATAATGCCCAAATGGAGGGTGCGTGAGAAATTGTACGATGAATTATGATCTGAGTGTGGGCACCCGCATCTTTGAAAAATTAAATTAAATTAAATTAAAAAAAAGAAAACATATATACATTTCGTTATTTCGTGCGGGGATCGCTTGAGGTCAGTCCACGCGGATAAAAAGAGTTCGTCGTACTCCTCTTCGTAATGTTTACAGCGCACGACACATACGTGCAATTAACGTGCACTCCCACTCCGTTTTTTTTTTTGTTGATCAAATGATAATTTCATGCGGCACGATAGCGAGCATTGCTCGAATGCATTTTAAAAAAACCCGATAAAGCATATTTTATGAATTGACGATAATTATAATATTTTATAATATTTTACAATATTGTAATTGTAATTAATTAATTTTGGAGAACGCCTGAATTTTATAGCAAACCGTACTCAAAATATAGAAACCACAATTATGAAAATAGTAATTTTAACCAAACAATGGCAATCCTTTTTTTATTTCAAGTTAAAATTTTCCAGGGTTGTGGTTACCATTTTTTTAAGTTAATTATAAAATTTAGAGGTACCATAAATTATGCCACAATTGGGATAATTTGTCATCATCCCATTGTTCATTAATTAATTAATCATTAATTAGTCATTAATTAATCGTAATTTTTTATTTATTGGGCTAATTTTTTCGAAAGTCAATTTTCGTGCTTCAGTGAGAAAAAATTCCAGAAAAAAAAGTTTTTCTTCGCCCATCGAGAGAAAAAAGAAGCTTCTTTGCTTCTTTTGAGAGACGTTGGCAATTTGACCCCGATAGCACTATGAAAGCCCGCATCTTCAATCCCTCGACCCTGTTCCGCATTACTCCAGTTTTTCTTTCCCCTCTCCCTTCTACTTGATACACATTTTAAGCTCGCACACACTTCGCATGCATCCCGCGAAAGTACAAAAAGAATCGCGTGTTAAGGTGAACCCACTCGAGCTATAATATTACTCTCTGACGAAGAGGCTTCGTGTCTTATCCTCTTCGCTAGAGCCATCTCAACAAGATGTGCATTAATACACGAGAGAGCCATTTCCAAGTGCCTTTCGCGCTCCATTGAAAGACCCTTGATGCTTTTACCACTCCATCTTTTTATTTCCCCTCCCCTCTCATTTGAGCAGCTTCGTTACGTTATTCCTCGCTATTTGCCTTCGCGACGAATGATTTTTTTTCTCAATTATCGTTCAACATTGCAATAACTTTTTTTAAAAATTACTTAACATTTCTAATTTTTTCAAAGCATCACAATTAGGATCATTTTATCTATTTTAATAACTAATATATTTTATAATAAATTAAGGGGAGAATAAATTTTTGAAAAAGTTCGGTTTCTTTACTCTTTAAATTGAATTTAAATCAAATTTCAATCGAGTTCCTGCAATTCTTCCAAATTCTAAATTTGTAGACATTCATTGGAGTGATCAAGATAATGTTTCCCTAATTTTACGAGAAGCGAGGCGTAAATTTTTTATGAATTTTTTAATTGTTTATTGATGTGTCTTTTTTTCTCAATTATCATTCAACATTGCAATAACTTTTTTTTTTAATTACTTTACATTTCTAATTTTTTCAAAGCATCACAATTAGGATCATTTTATCTATTTTAATAACTAATATATTTTATAATAAATTAAGGGGAGAATAAATTTTTGAAAAAGTTCGGTTTCTTTACTCTTTAAATTGAATTTAAATCAAATTTCAATCGAGTTCCTGCAATTCTTCCAAATTCTAAATTTGTAGACATTCATTGGAGTGATCAAGATAATGTTTCCCTAATTTTACGAGAAGCGAGGCGTAAATTTTTTATGAATTTTTTAATTGTTTATTGATGTGTCTTTTTTTCTCAATTATCATTCAACATTGCAATAACTTTTTTTTTAAATTACTTTACATTTCTAATTTTTTCAAAGCATCACAATTACGATCATCTTATCTATTTCAATAAATAATACATTTTATAATAAGTTAAGGGAAGAATAAATTTTTGAAAAAGTTCGGTTTCTTTACTTTTTAAATGGAATTAAAATCAAATTTCAATGGAGTTCCAGCAATTCGTCCAAATTCTAAATTTGTAGACATTCATTGGAGTGATCAAGAATGTTTGCCATTTAATTTTGCGAAAAGCAATGAAGGGTAAATTTTTTATGAAATTTTCAATTGTTTATTGGTATGTCTTTTTTTCCCAATTATCATTCAACATTGCAATAATTTTCTTAAAAATTACTCTACATTTCTATTTTTTTCAAACCATCACAATTATGATAATTTTATCTATTTCAATAAATAATAAATTTTATAATAAGTTAAAAGAAGAATAAATTTTTGAAAAAGTTCGGTTTCATTTTATTAATTTTCTTTTTTTTTTTAATACGTGTGGGAGACTTTGTATTATGAAAAAAGTTATAATTTTACAGAGTTTTTTTCTTATACTGAGTATAATCGCATAAACGATCGGGGAGCTCTCGGGGGAGGAATAATATTTTTTTTTGCCCTTTGAAGTGGTTTCCCAGATTCCGCAACTTTGCGACAAACGGATCATCTTCTTAGGCATTAATAAACGCATTTTTTCGCCCCACCTATGCGAGGAACCGAGGTATTCCCCCGAGGACCGGTATTTAGGTCGATTTCTTCGTGAGAGGACGAAACGAGCGACCCCCACGAGGAGGGATGAAAGTCAACGAGAGGGAGAGAGATATATATATATACATATAGCTTCACCACGCCGATCGATAAAATTCAATCCCCGGGACTTGAGCGTTGAGAAAATCTCTAGATATGTACACACACACACGCATACATATCTATATATATATATTTTTTCATTTCGCTAATAAAATTCAAATTTTTTGTTTGCCTGATAAAAAAATTAAAGAGCAATTGAATGAATTATTTCCAAATAAAACGTTTAAACAAAAGAAGAAAAATGTGAAAACAAAATTAATAACCTTAAATAATTAAAACGCTAATTAATATTAATAAATTATAAGAATAATGCAACAATAAATACGCATTCTGATCATTTTGCTATTATTTATTTTTGTCTTCCATCGGGAATGATAATATATGGAGTGATTACGAGATTTAATGAACTAATAATCGATTATCGCACGCTCCATCGCGAGCGGAATTGCAACATTTCGTTTAACGGTTAAACGGTAATCGGCAAAACGTGTACAAATCCAAAAGCATTTTCTCATTAGCGAATGAGCGCCATTTAATTAACGCAGATAGGAGTTTCGCGCTACCTCTGTCGAGCAGCATTTTACCTCTCTTTCTTTTTCTCGTGTTGCAGCTATTTAACTAAAAGTCTCGCGGTTCTCCTCTGAAAAACCGTGTGGAACGTTCGAAAGCTCACGCCAATTAGCGAGAATTCGAAGCTCGCTCGTAAGATCGTGACTCTTTTTATCGACACCCCATGCTTAAATTTTTATTTCGTAGAAAAAATAAATTCAATTTTCGTAATAATTGCAGATTAATTAGCAACTAGTAATAATTTAGAAGCAAATTATAACTGTATCTTGGTGCAAATAATTTTAATGCATTTGTTTTCTATTGAAATTATTCTATAAACATTAAAGTCAAGAAAATGTAAATAAAAGTTGATAATAATAATGAAATTATTAATTCTAATATTATTAATATTAAATTAATAATAATATAATAATAATATAATATGAATGATAAATTAAAAAGGCGGTATTCTGGTCTAGAGATATATATTTTGAGCGTTTTGTTGGGCTTAATAAAAAAAAAGATTTTTACCATTCTTTTTTTATTACTATCTTGACAATAAAGAAAAAAAAATTCAACAAAAAAAAAGAAAAATAATTAATTTTTTGAACGATTACAGAGATAATTAGGGATTATCGCGGCAAAATAAAAGTTTCTTAGTAAAAATATTTTTTGCCAAATTTTTTTATTTTTATAACCAATATTTTCCGCTAGTTTGTGAATATATTCTCATAATTGAAATGCAGTGAAATTTTCATAGAGCAACAACGTTCTTAGAATCTTTAACTCCAAGAACTTGAAACAAAAGCTAACTTCTTTCGATGAGAAATTTTGAATTAACGAAATTTAATTAAAGAGGGATCGACGTTGGTCCGACGGGAGTCGAAAATGCTGAATCAGCTGACTTGTCTATCATTTAACGTCGGTACGAAAAGTGCAAGGATACGCATAAAATCATATAAAATGCTCGATCGACATTCAGTGAGGTAAAATTTAACGAAAAGTACGACGATGAGTCAATAATAATAATAATAATACTAATAATAATAATAATAATAATAATAATAATAATAATAATAATAATAATAATAATAATAATAATAGCTGGGCATTACTTGAAAGTACTCGGTACCTGCAGGTACTTGAAGTACAGTACTTGCAAGTACAAAGTACTTAAAAAGTACTTCAAGTATTGTACTTAAATTTTTCAAGTACTTCCTGTACTTGAAGTACTGTACTTGAAAATTTGAAGTACTTTTCTGTACTTGAAGTACTTTCTTCAAGTACAAGTATCAAGTACTTTTGAATGTGTCTTGCTGATGGTTGCATGTGCAGAGCCTTTGAATATGGGTTCCATTCCATGTCAAATCGACGAATATTTGGTATCGACCCCTTTCAATTTCGATGAAATTTTGACTGCTCAAAATTACAAAATTACATGATTGCTCAACTTAAAAAAATTCATATTTTTGAAAAAAAAACACCTTTCTGAAAATTTCAGGATCTTCTCAATTCAGTACAAGGTATTATATTTAAAAAATTGAAAAAAAAAATCGATGTTAATTGTGGATTTTCACGATTTTAAAAAATTCTCCAAATTCATCATTTTTCAAAAATTTTTGTCGGAATATATATTTTTTTTTCGTACCCCCAAGTATACTCTTCAAGACGAAACAAACGATTTTTCATAACTATCATAGTTTTAAAGATATTTAGAAAAAAAATTGAAAAATGGTTAAATTTTGAATTTTGCATAACTTTGAAAAAAAAAAATAATTTTTTTTTCCTTGGTAGAACTTGGTTTTATGATAAAACAAAACTCAATTTCATCGAAATTGAAAGTGGTCGATTCCAACTCTTGGTCGATTTGACATGGAATGACCCATCTACCAAAATTTACGCGACGTACCCGAAAGCTTGAAAAGTACTTGATACTGGTACTTGATTTTTTCAAGTACTTGTACTTCAAGTACTCGTCTTGACGAGTACTTGCAAGTAACAAGTACTTTGTACTTTAAGTACCTACGGTACTTTGTACCCGATACTTGAAGTACTTTCAAGTACTTTGCCCAACTCTGATGATGATGATGATGATGATAATGATAATAATGATAATAATAATAATAATAATAATAATAATAATAATAATAATAATAATAATAATAATAATAATAATAATAATAATAACAACAACAACAACATGATGGACAAAATTATAATGAATATACCGGGAAGAAGGAGAGAAACAGATTTTGAAAAAGCGTTAATTAATATCAAACTCTGCGTGTATAACGTCGAAACTCAAGAAAGCTTCGATTAAAAAGGAAAAAAAATCCCCTCAGCAACTTTTCATCGGCGCTCATTTCTCCCTCGATAGCTCATTCCATCCACCCCTTCTGAGCAATTCTTCACCCTTAATACGCACACACACACTTGTATTTATATATACTCGTATCGATTTTTTTTAATGAGAAAAAAATAGTTTCCGACGCCCCTAATTTATTATTATTTTCAATAAGCATTATTTTTCTATTTTTTCAAAATAATCACATCCCCGAGATTGGTGAACATATTTTAATTTAAAAAATCCTAAAGATACTTAACAGCAAGCTTCTTTGGGGTGCAAAGCTCGAGTCACCATTGTCAAATGATGCAAAAAAATATTCCTATAAAGGATTTTCACGATTCAGCCCTGATTCAAAGTCCCCCCTCGAGGACGTTGAGACACGCGAATTAATTTTTTTTTTTTCGACGTACGACTTTGCACGGATTTCAAAAGTTTCTGAAAACTTTCGCCACTCGCAAAGTCCCTATCGCGGCCAATTAATCTGTATTTTTAGTGCGCTCTTTCAATTCATCGTGTTGCCTTCTTTTTTCACCCTCGTTATGGCCTTCTCCCTCGTGTCCTCGTGGAGTAAAAAAAAAAAAGACGAAGAAAAAGAAAGAATGAACGAGAAAGTGTACAGCGAGACACAAATGACGATGGGGTGATATGGGGGGAAAAAAACTATCCTCAGGGAGAAATTCCATTAAAAACTCAACGACCGCCCTTAGCGAAAAAGTACACACGATATATTCGTCTATATGAAACATTCAATGTCTGTAGGGCCATTTTTGTCCTTCAAATCATTTTACTAACCCCAAAAATGAAGAATGAAAAACCACGCTTGGGAAAAAGTCTCAAAACTTTATCCTCCTCTTCAGACAATTCCGGAGTCGTTGATCTTAATTTTCATTCATTTGCAAATTTTAATACGACATTAATGCATATTTTTAAAGCTCTAAACTTGAAGCAAAAAAAATGCTCTTTTTGCTTCCTCATAAAGGAAGCTTTGTTTTCGTGAAAAAAAATTTTTCGCGATTTTTATGCCAATATGTTCAAAATGTCCTGAAACATCGAGAAATCATATTTAGAAAAAATGTCCGGATGGATGTGTGCGTGTGTGTGTGTGTGTGTGTCCTGAGTTTCAGATGTAAATAATTAATAACTCGAAAACGCTTCGAGATATCAAGCTAAAATTTGGCACACTTGTCAAGCACGAATTGCTCTTCATTATGAAAAAAAAAATTGTTTTAATTATAACGGGTGTTCATATTTTATCGACATTTTCATTTTTGCAAGAATGGCGTAAACGCTCTAACCTCTGCAATTTTCAAGATATTGCGCTCAAACTATGTACAGAATAAGTATAGCTATTAAGGTTGTTTGGTATTGAATTTGCCGAAAATCCATCGAGGGATTAAAACTTTATGAAATTTTGAATTTTTTGAAAAATAGCCTAAACGCCCTAACTTGTGCAATTTTTAAGATATTGCACTGAAACTTTGCACAGAGCTAATATAGCTATCGAGATTGTTCGTTATTAAATTTGGCAAAAATCCATCGAGGGATTAAATTTTTATGAATTTTTTAATTTTTTGAAAAATAGCGTAAACGCTCTGACTTGTACAATTTTAAAGATATTGCACTGAAACTTTACACAGAGCTAATATAGCTATCGAGGATGTTCGTTATTAAATTTGGCGAAAATCGATCGAATGATTAAATTTTCTATCAAATTTTTAATTTTTATAAAAGAAGCGTAAACGCTATAACTTTTGAAATTTTTTAGATATTGCAATGAAATTTTGTGCAGAGCCAGTATAGCTATCAATGTTATTTGCTATCAAATTTGGGAAAAATCGATCGAATTTGAACATTGATTACTAATATTTTTCAATAGTTAACAAAGCTTCCTTTATGAGGAAGCCAAATTTGATCGCTACTGTGTGTTAAAGGAAGCTATGTGAACTATGGATAAAGATGAGGAAGCAATGTGCAAATTCCAATTTGCAGGGTTTTTTTTTAAATTCTAGACCAGAAGACTCCCTTAAATTGCATCGTCAGATTTTTAGGCAAACTCTTCTCTTCGTCTCCTTTTAACGTAACGCTATTTTGAAGCTAAGCAAATTTTAGAGGTGTACTCTCCATATTCTATATCTTTCCAACGAGTATAAAAAGGTAGTGCTCTTGCATAAGGAAATCGATGGAACAAATTCGAATAAAAGCTTTGTTTAGTCTGGACGATTGAGCCAGACGCGTTGCACCTGGGATTCTCTCTCGGGACGACGTTCTTGTTGCTGTATACATATGTATATATGGGGCATTCGATACGAAACCAACCAATCCGTAGCCCCGACCATTTTTTATTTTATTGAAAATTTTATATTTTTTTGTGCATACTGAAAGCAGTCTTTCAGAATTTTTTTAGATTTTTGTCTCAACCCTCCCAGCCACAATAAATTTTTCAAAATTTCACATAATTTTTTTTTCAAATGCGCATAACATTTTTAAAAAACGGAGATAACAAAATGAAACACAGGATCATTTTTTTTGTCTTGATTTGTAGTTTTATAAAAAAAATACAGCAAAAATATCGATACTCATTTTCATATGTTTTTTTTTTCAATTTTAAAGCCAAAATATTTTTTTTCTTCAACTTGGGCCATTTTGATTATTTTAAAAAATTCACCACTTTTTGTGAGACATTTTTACAAATTATTAAAAAATTTGCAACTTGTAATATTCGTAACTTATATTTTTTATCTATTTTTGAAGTTGTACGTTCAAAGTTATACTTCAAAAATAGACAAAAAATACAAGTTATGAATATCACAAGCTGCGAATTTTTCAGTACTTATCAAAATGTCTCTCCAAAAGTGGTGAATTTTTTCAAAAAAATCAAAATAATCCAAGTTCAAAAAAAAATAATATTTTGGGTTCAAAACTGAAAAAATCACATGAAAATTAATTTCGATATTTTATTTTTTAATTTTTTTAATAAAACTACAACTCAAGACGAAAAAAACAGATTTTCTATCTTATTTTGATTTCTCCCTTTTTAAAAAGTTACGAGCATTTGAAAAAAAAATTGTGTGAAATTTTGAAAAACTCATTGTGGTTAAAAGGGTGGACAAAAAAATCTAAAAAAATTCTGAAAGACCGCCTTCAATGTGTGCAAAAAAATATAAAATTTTCAACAAAATCAAAAATGGTCTGGGCTACGGATTGGTCGGTTTCGTATGGAGTGCCCCATATGTATGGATATATGTGTAACTACCACGAACATGAGAGCCAAATGGACGGGAACAGCCCCAGAATCGCATTTTTATCCACGAATATACGGACTCGAGACCAACACGGATCGTGCGAGGCGACGAAATCGTTTTCAGCTTACGTCGACAATTCTCCTCGATTTTATTCGAATTTACATACATATATACATATATATCTCAGAATTATTCGCCGCACCTGTCATCCACAGCACTTTAATTCCATACCGTTCGACATTCTTGCATCTTCGAGAATCGGGACCTTTATTTATGTCCAAAAAAAAATATGGAAAACCCTCTAACCCGAATGACTTCAAATATTTTAATCCCAAACAGGAATTCTCTCTATAATCGACATCTGCTTGAGTCGAAGGACAAAAAAATCAATTTTTTTTGTTATCTCTAATCGTGACACAATATAGTGGGGGTGAATTATCGAGATAAAGGAGGGATGAAACGGGGCGAAATTTTCTTCGTTTCGCCCGAATGCTCCGAATAAATACCAGAGAGAGGGAGAGAGAGGGTGAATTCGATGGGTTTTGTAATCACGCTTCCACTTCACCATTCCATTTTCCTCAAATCCTCCAGCGAATTCGGTACTTTGGAACCTCATCCTCTTCCCTTTTTCCTTATGCTTTCGCACTTCCTCGTGCTTCCTCGCTAAAGTTTCCCCCCTCTGCTCTCCTTTTTGCCTCCCCTCCCCCTCTCATTCTCGTTTAGTATCTCTTGGAGTTTCGTTCGAATGCTCGTCGTCGACCAGCCACAATTCCGAGCCTACACTAACATTAATGGTCCTGGATAGTATCCAGCCACCATATTTACCATCCTCTCTCTCTCTCTCTCTCTCTCTCTCTCTCTCTCTCTCTCTCTCTCTCTCTCTCTCTCTCTCTCTCTCTCTCTCTCTCTCTCTCTCTCTCTCTCTCTCTCCCGCTCTCTTTCTCTTTCTCTCTCTATCGCTGGATCATTTCGTATAGTATCCCGTAGGCACCGGGAATCGATATACAGCGCGTCGCTATGGAGACCCAGGGCTTCCGCTCAATGTAGGGATACACACCAGCTCAGTGTAACTTTTGCCAGCTGCTACATACTTCTCCCTTCGCAACAGATTTAATTTTTCTTTCCAGCATTTTCATTCTGTGTCGCTTTTTTTCCGCCGAATTGCCCACCGGAAAAAAATTACAGATGCATTCCATCAAAAATGATGTTTGCTGAAGCAAAAAATCCCCCAATCTTGATGATGAGCACAAGGAAAAATATGGTGACCATGGAAATGATAACTTTAACTAAAAAAGCGATTTCCTTATGTTGGAGGGGTTTCCTATTTCTATACCGTACGTTAAGGGTTCTAGGATTTTCAAAAAATCGATTTTTTCCCACTTTTTTTATTTCTTTCACTCTGAAAGAAAATTCTCTGAAAGTTACAGCCCTTAATATTAATATTAAGTACTTTCCCTTCGAGTGATAAGTTTTTTCATCTAAAATACACGTAGTTCAAAAACTTTTTTCTTCAAAATTTTACCACTCCGCGGTTTTTTATGTTATCGCATTGATTTTGGTCGCAATTTACGCAGAATTGAACGATCTTTGAAAGTGTCTTTAACAGCGTAAGTGTAACTTACACTGCCGAGACGGTACGGGTCACTAAATTTGATTTTTACTCAAAATTCTCGTTTTTTCGCTGTTATATCCAAAATGATTTACTTAACCGAAAAAATGTAAAGGAAAATTTGGCTGGAAATTTAATTTCCTACAAAAATGGTCCTTTAGACCTAATTGCTAAAATTAATATTTCTTGAGACATTGAACCTTAACTTATTTATGGTATGAAAATTTTTATGGATTATCAAACCAAAAGTTTCAATTCGCTGATATTCCATATCATATCGACACTGGTAATATGATATGTGACATGGTGATATGATATGGAATATCAACAATTTAAAAATTTTGGTTCCTTAAACTATACCAATTTTATACCATAAATAAGTTAAGGTTCTATATCTCAAGAAATATTAATTTTAGCAGTTGGATGTAGACGACTTTTTTTGTATTGTATTGTATTTCGGAAACAACAGCAAAAAATCGAAAATTTTTGGTAAAAATCAACTTTAGGGACCCGTAACATCTCACCAGTGTAAGTTACACTTACGCTGTTCTGGACACTTTTAAAGATCGTTCAATTCTACGTAAATCGCGACCAAAATCAAAATGATAGCATAAAAAACCGCGGAGTGGTAAAATTTTGACGAAAAAAGTTTTTCATTTACGTGTATTTTAGACGGAAAAACTTATCACGCGAAGGGAAAGTACTTGATATTGATATTAAGGGCTGTAACTTTCAGGGAATTTTCTTTCAAACATATAAAACAAAATTTCGGGTGGGGAGTCAAAGAAATAAAATAAAAAATAAAATAAAATCGCCCTAGTATAGAATTATATTCCAAAAGGTTATGTGCGTCAAAAATCCCTAAGAACTCGATTTTCGTATTCTAGTGCAAGCCCACTTCATCCGCAGCGAGCTTTGTACAAACTTTTAACGCGTTTATCTCAGAACTACATTATTCAAGTTTGCCGAACTTATAACTCGAACAAATTTAAACCGATTCATTGGAAATTTTAAAGGTACATTGAAAATAACGTTCCCTAAAACAGTACGTAGGATTTTTTTTTTATATTGCATCCTTTTTTATAAACAATTTCTTAATGATTTTCTCATGGCATTTTATACTTTTTGATTGAGAAATGCGCCATTTCTACAAAGAACAACGTATCAAAAAAATCCTACGTACTTCTACAGCCATTCGTATTAATAATCGAAAAAACTTTAGTTCCTCAACGTAACTCAAAAATCATAGGAGCCGTTGGTTCGGCCGTCGACCTTCCAGAAATAAAGGCGTCATCGGAAAAACGCTGCAGTCGCCATTTTGACATATATCGCCGTGAAAAAATAATGTTGTATTGCCAATTACATGTATAATAAAACACTTTTTTTGTAAATCCGATTTATTTTATGGTTTCGAAATATGCCCCCTTTTTTGGTCTGTAGAGTGGCCTAACCCCTTAATCATAAATTATGGTTATTTCGGAAAACCTTTAACTTTACAGTAAAACCCAACTAAAAATGCTATGATCCAA
Source organism: Alloplasta piceator (assembly GCA_946863875.1). Classification (NCBI taxonomy): domain Eukaryota; kingdom Metazoa; phylum Arthropoda; class Insecta; order Hymenoptera; family Ichneumonidae; genus Alloplasta; species Alloplasta piceator. The sequence goes on from OX333074.1 coordinate 3,601,296, forward strand.
ATTTTAGATATTGTAACTCCAACCAAAACAGAACTCCACAAATAAGTCAGAGAAAATGATTTTTAATTATGGTTCTTTAATTTCTTTGGAATTAACCTACTGAATTAAAATATGGGTAAGGGTATCAGCCATTTTATAATAAATTATAGGGCTCGAGGGACCCTTAAATTTATGGTTACCAGGAGTACAAAGTTGGTAACTGCAAGTATAAAAATTATAACTTCGACTATAATAATGATCATCCCAAATATAAAATTGTTACGATTTCAGGACTTTCGAGGAACTCTCAAACTTTTTTGTAACACCTGACTAAAAATAACCGAAATTATAGGAATTATAACTACAAGTAAAACATTACCCGACATACAAAATATAAAAATCTAGGGGCAATTATTTCCAATTCCGCTTCTTCTAATTAGTTTCTTGACCCACCGAATTAACTTATGGTAAACCATATTATAAATTGTATATTAAATGATGATAACCGTGGAACCCCTTAAAATTATGGTGACCATAAATAAAAAGCATTCTAAAACTGCTACACAAATTTAGTAAATTATTTATATCAGTGCAATTCTTCCTGATTCTTATTTTTCTTTTGAACTACCGAAATCGTCCGACCAAAAGCACCATAAAAATTAATATTTCGGTTTTTTAACAGCATAGACCAGGAATATATTTATACAAAATTAATTCCCTTAAGTTCTGTAGAAATTTTGTAGAAATTTTTTAGAAATAGGCAGTTAATAATGAAAAGAAGCATTTTTGAAGCCCGGGCGAGATTCTCCGTACAAAAGAAATCAATCGATATCGGCCTTTAACATGGATATACGTTTTTGTGCATGAAAACGTAGAAAACAGGCGGATCCAGAGAATTCGAGGGGTAGATCAGTGCCGTCGAACCCTTCCCTTTCTTCAACCCCTCGTAAACCAGACGACCTTGAACCCCCGTGAGCGGACGTCGTGCATCCTGTTCTCCCCTCCCGTATATATATATATATATATATATATATATATATATATATATATATATATATATATATTTATACGCACTGTATATATTTAAGACATTGAGCGAATAAACCCGAAAAAGAGGGAAAGTAAAAAAAATCCAAGAAACACGAACGATCTCGATTCAGAGAGGCAAAAAAGCTCGTTTGCGTTGGTTATTATTATTATTATTATTATTATTATTATTATTATTATTATTATTATCCGGCCTATTATTTGGCCCTGAACTCATCCCCATTGTTTTCTTTATTATCCTTCCACCATTCGTTTGTCTATAAAAAATTATTGAAAATTTGAAATTATTAAAAAATCATTTCGACATTCTCTAGGATTGCAAGAAATTGTATACGACCATGCTGACATCCTTTGTTTACCCAGAATAAATTTTATCAGCACAACATTTTATTAACGCAAAATTTAAGATACTTTTTTGATAATTGTGCATTTTGCCAAATGAAAAAAAAATGACTGGCGATAAAAAAAATCTGGAGTCACTGATCGAATCCTAAAGCTTGTCAAAAAATTTTTGAGAGACTACTTGGAATATTCTATAGACTGTTTCGGCGTGTGGAAACGTTAAATAACGAGACTTGACGAGGTGCCACGAGCGCTGAACCAAAAATTACAACGTAAAACACCTGCTGGCGTGTTTACAACGTAGCTAGGTGCTGTTACATCCGGTATCGGTCGTAACGCGTCCGGCCATTTGCAAAATTCCTCTCAAAGTCATAAACCTAACGGGTTAACGAGATCTACAACGTGTGACGTCCTGCACAAACCGAATTTCATCACTTTCATGATTCAACAATTTTTCGACAAGCGATAAATCGATCCTCGAGATTGGCATTTGGCACCGTTCACGGGGAGAACGATTAAAATGGTTTGAAAAAAAAATTTTTTTTTGCACTTCAGCCAAAATTGAATCTGTCCACTAAAATAGGTGTAATTTTTTTACTACTCCAAATTTTGGCTCTTTACTGCACTCATTCTCTTCGTAATCGTTGAAGCTTCAAAACGACACTTTGTTCATCCGATTTTGATGATTTTTCGATTTTTAGCAGATTTTTAAAGTTCGACCATCGATTCTTGCGAATTTTTTAAGGCATTTTTCAAGGCCCTTTTCGTTTTTTGATGTTTTTGATGAAAATTCATAAAAATTTTGATTTTTTGAGGAAACTCTCGGTAGATTCGTGTTCAGGGGAACAAAATACATCGATATATGGGTTAAAAAAAAATTAAAGAATTTATTTTTTGTATTTTGGCGAAAATTGAATCTGTCCACTAAAATAGGTGTAATTTTTTTGCGACTCAAAATTATGCCTCTAGACTATGCTCATTCTCTTCGTAATCGTTGAAGCTTCAAAACGACACTTTTTTCATCCGATTTTGATGATTTGTCGATTTTTAGCAGATTTTTGAAGTTCGACCATCGATTCTTGCGAATTTTTCAACGCCCTTTCCGTTTTTTGATGTTTTTGATGAAAATTCAAAAAAATTTTTTGTCAAAAATGTCAAAAATTTTTTAAGGCATTTTTCAAGGCCCTTTCCGTTTTTTTTATGTTTTTGATGAATATTCATAAAAATTTTGATTTTTTGAGGAAACTTTTGGTAGATTCGTGTTCAGGGGAACAAAATACATCCATATAAGGGTTGAAAAAAAATTAAAGAATTTCTTTTTTGCATTTTGGCCAAAATTGAATGTGTCCACTAAAATAGGTGTAATTTTTTTGCGACTCAAAATTTTGCCTCTAGACTATGCTCATTCTCTTCGTAATCGTTGAAGCTTCAAAACGACACTTTTTTCATCCGATTTTGATGATTTGTCGATTTTTAGCAGATTTTTAAAGTTCGACCATCGATTCTTGCGAATTTTTTAAGGCATTTTTCAAGGCCCTTTCCGTTTTTTGATGTTTTTGATGAAAATTCATAAAAATTTTGATTTGTTGAGGAAACTATCGGTAGATTCGTGTTCAGGGGAACAAAATACATCCACATAAGGGTTGAAAAAAAATTAAAGAATTTCTTTTTTGCATTTTGGCCAAAATTGAATCTGTCCACTAAAAAAGGTGTAATTTTTTTGCTACTCAAAATTTTGGCTCTCGACTGCGCTCATTCTCTTCATAATCGTTGAAGCTTCAAATTTGTACATCCTATTCTGATGATTTTTCGAAATTTGTCCCCTATTCTAACCAGCGCCTCAATTCTAACCACTTATAAACTCTGAAATAGTGACAATAGTAACGAAATTTCTAAAATAGTGAGAAAAGTGACATGATTTTAAAATAGTGACCAATAGTGACGATAGTGACTCACCCTCTTGAAACCGTCACCATCGCTGATAATGACTTTTAATTGACAATCGTAAAATTGAAATGTCCGAAGATGGTGGATTCACGATTCTAATTAACTCGTTTCGTTGGATTAAATTAATTTCGCAGGTACGGACACTCGACGACACCTGTTGGCATCTCATTAGAGCCCTCCTCGAGCTTCTTCCTTCCTTCCTCTCTCGCTCTTTTCCACTGTCTTATTTTCCCTCCTGTATTAGTCTAGGTTCTTTTTTTTCATTATCCTTTCGCGTTTTTCCGTTTGTCTCGATCCGCACAAACCTTAAATTCCATTATTATACCCTCGATGGCAATTCGGCCGGATCGGTTTCCATTAAATAGCACGCCGGAGCATCGAGCGAATTCGTAATTTCAACTCCGTCGAGAATCGTGAATTCACATTTTCCCTTCGTCCTTTTTATTCCCCGTTCTCGTTGGTTCAGATAACCGTGATCAATTGAAAATTTCCATACGGTTTTATCCGTATTTCACAACATATATATACACGTCCGCCTCGAAGAGTCAGATCCATGCATAAGCAACGAGGCAAAATCGGAATATTGACCCTCAAGCACGAGCGAGCATGAATTCGCGCATTGATTGACTTGCACAAAAGCCAATCAGCGGGCTTCCCGTATCCATTGACGAAAGGATCGGTGGGAGAAGTTTGATGGGAGTTGCAGTCGATTCAATTACCGGAGATTCCGGAATTGTATCGAATTTTTAATAAACACAGTGTTCGATTACTTGGGATGAAAATGTGGGATCAGACAAATTGTATTTTATTACAAACGACAACACTGAGAGAAAAAATTATTAGGACCAAAAAATCGTTTATTTCATTATTTGCCAGAAAATATTTGTTTGGTTCAAGTAAATATTTTTTTGGTTCTAGTAATATTCTTTTGGTTCTATAAAACCATTTTTGGTTCTCTAGAACCAAAACAATATTTTTTTGGTTCCAGAAATATTTACTTGAACCAAACAAATATTTTCTGGCAAATAATGAAATAAACGATTTTTTGGTCCTAATAATTTTTTCTCTCAGTGAAGTTTTCGATGAGTTATCGATCGATTAATTTACGAGAGGATTCTTCATATCGGATCTGATTGATTCGTGATCCAGGAGAAAAATAAAGTTTTTTTCTTTGTTTTCCAAATCTATGAAACTCAGTCAACGTATTTAGCTACTAGAGTTCATAAATAACTGCTACTTTGCGAATCAGGAGACAAATAAAACGACGCAACAATACCTAATCGAATTTTCGAGATACTTGGGAAATGGATGTGAGTCATTCGATGTCAAATCGACCAATAGTTCGAATCGGCCTCTTTCAATTTCGATGAAATTTAGCCAAAAGTTTTCTTTTATCATAAAACGAAGTTCTACCGAAGGAAAAAATTTTAAACATTTTTTTTTCGAAAGTTATGCAAAATTCAAAATTTCACAATTTTTCCAATTTTTCAAGTTTATTTTTGAAATATCTCGAAAACTATTATAGTTACGAAAAATTTGTTCTGGGTTCGTCTTAAAGAGTACACTTTGAGCTGCGAAAAAAAAATATTCCGAAAAAAAAATGTTAAACCCAAACCAATAGTTGGAATCGATCGACCTCTTTCAATTTCGATGAAATTTGGTCAGAAGTTTTCTTTTATCATAAAACGAAATTCTGCCGAAGGAAAAAAATTTCAACATTTTTTTTCGAAAGTTATGCAAAATTCGAAATTTCACCATTTTTCCAATTTCTCAAGGTTATTTTTTAATTATCTCGAAAACTATTATAGCTAGGAAAAAATCATTCTGCCTTCGACTTAAAGAGTATAGTTTGGGCTGGGAAAAAAAAAATATTTCGAAAATTTTTTTTTAAATGCTTTACCAAATTAATAAAAAACGCAAATTGAATTATGTTTCTGTTTTCACATTCTTATGTCATTAATTGAAATTTGTACTGCTCAAAATTATAAAATTACATGATTGCTCAACTTTACTAACTTAGAGGTAACCAATTTTTTTTTTCTAAGTTTTGGTAAAAAAATTTTTTTTTACGAAAATTCAAAAATTCATATTTTTGGGAAAAAACCATTCTAAAAATTTCAGGATCTTTGAAGATCAGTACAAGGTATCATAAAAAAAATAGAGCCAAAAATTGAATGTTGATCGTGGATTTGCATATTTTTTAAGAATTCAAAATTCTCCAAATTCATTATTTTTCAAAAAAAAAATTCCGAATATTTTTTTTTGTAACCCTAAGTATACTCTTTAAGACGAACTCAGAACGATTTTTTCATAACTGTAATAATTTCCGAGATATTTAAAAGATAAACTTGAAAAATTGAAAAAATGGTGAAATTTTGAATCTTGCATATAACTTTCGAAAAAAAATTTTCTTATTTTTTTCCTTTGGTAGAACTTTGTTTTATGATGAAAGAAAACTTCTGACCAAATTTCATCGAAATCGAAGGGGGTCCATTCCAACTATTGGTCGGTTTGACATGGAGTGACCCATATTTGAAATAAGGGAAGATGCTTTTTCCTTTTTTCCATTCAGCCTTGACGTTTTTTTATCTCGGCATTAAAATCATAAAATATCGTTCATGTCCGAATGGCAGTGTGTGCATAGAAGTTGTAAACGCTTGTAGCGGAGAAATGGCACCCGCACAAACGTTTGAACTCGGACACAAAGTGCCCATGAGTTTCTCGCTGCTGCTGTCGAGCAACCCTCGTGAGATCTTCAGCACCTGCGGCCATCGTGTCCGCAGGCAAACTTATATACATATGCGGAACGAAAACCGCCTCACTTTGTGGGACGCCCAACAGTCTGCGTTCTGCCGCTTCTCGGCATTGCCGAGTTCTTCAACGAATAATTTATTCATACTACAACGACAGCGATTATCCGCTAAGAACGCGGCAAAGTTGGCGCAGACTGGGGCCGATATAAACCAACAGAATATATCCAATTGCTATATATACAGGTACTGGCAAACAGGTTGCCATACATCTATAAAATGAACCGCCTGTAAAATGTAACTCTGTGAAACGATTTTTATTCACGAGAAACGCGAGCTCCATTCCGCGAAAAAAGTAAGTTCAAGAAATGCGAACGTTAATACAAGCACCCTAATATATAAGTTATAAGTTCTCCAAGTGCCGATGGTTTAGTCCATAAACAGCTGTTGTGAGAGCCAGCTAAAACACCCTCGGGTCACCAGTGACCCACCGTCAACATTCGCGTTGACTGTAAGTGTAAGGTAAGTAAACATGTTTTTTTCGAAATTCTGATGTTTTTTTTTATCATGAAAGTTAACCAAAGGGACAAGGAAACCTACTGCTGCAGAAAGTGTAGGGCTGTGTGCGAAGAACACGAGTTATGCCTTGATCGTGCAATGTAATTTGGCCTCATTGCCATCATTTTTTATTTTTATATTCCTTACATTGTTGAGTGAACTTTGACAATTGATGTCATTCTGATTAATAAAATTGAGTGAAAAATGAGACAATGTCTACTTTATTGGAAATTGAACCTTTTTATGTACTTTGAAAAAACTCGTCATGCTCAAAACTTAAGCATTTATTCTATTCATACAGAATCTCAATATTTTTTTCCTTAAAGTACCATTCCTAAGCTTTAACTTCCCGTTTGAAATTTAAAAAAATATTAATTACATCCAAAGTTATGATTTTTTGAACAAAATCGTTTATTCTTCACGTTTTCCTTTGTTTGTGCGATTATATTGTTCAAACAAATGATCAAATCAGCAATTCAGTGATTGGTCCTTATTCTAGGATGGTTGATGAGATTTCATGAATTTTGCGGAATTTTTTAGAGCACTTTGGAGCACTTTTTAAAGCGCCAGGCACGAGTGACCCCCCTAATCATTTAAAGGTGCCGAAAAACACGTTCAATAAAAATGCCTATTTCGAGCATTGTATCGACCCAGTTTTTGAAAAAGAAAAATTAAGAAATAAAATTTAATTGCATTGATAAAACGTGGAGTTAATGATGGCCCGAGGATGTCTTATCATCCAGCTTATGATAATCCATCGCTAGATTCTGGACTGTATATCGAGAAACCGCGAATAAATGGGTATTCCTTAGGAACAAAAGAGCGATCCTGGGTAATTGAATCAATTAATGATGATCGCCTTCCGGCTGTCTCGCCTTCACTTCCACCGCTTCGGGCACCGGTGTTGGATATAAAAAAAAAAGTTGAGGTATAAGAGCTCAATATATAGAGTAAGGTCTGAGGAAGCTTCGTCAATATCGTCGCGCACCGATATCGAGGTGTTTTCCCTCCCTTTCCGCCTCTCTTCTTATTTCTTCATCGTCGTTATCACGTAAAACCTACAGAATCGTCTCCCTTCCCGGCTTTCGTACCATAAAGCAAAAAGGGTGTTGGAGTTACGAGCATCAACTCCAATAAACGCGAGAAGGCAGAGCCGCCCCCCTCCCACCGCTCCGATCGATCGAGCCGATCTGTTCGCGAGATATCATAGAAGAGGAACTAAAAAAAGAAAAAGAGAAAAAAAAACAGGCGAGAAAAGAAAACCCAGAGAGAAAAGGAGAGTGACTCATCCACCGCCATTGTCTTCCCTGATTGCATTAAATTCACGCTACGTTTCTCCTCACCTTTCGTTCTCCTTCGTCCCTCATTCGCTTTGTTATCAATCTTATTTCCACGATTCGATCAAATTCATCGAAGCACACCGAACGGAATACCGAATTTCCAAATGTTGTATGAGCGTCTGCGGAATAAAGGAACGGGTCAAAAATGACCCAGGGTCGTACGACCTTTGGCGCTCGATATCGTGCGCGACATGGAGAGAAAATCCGATTGAGTTTTTTTCAACACGCTTTCGAGAAGGATTGAAAGGAGGTAGGAAAGGTGGTGTTTGAGAAACTTTCGATGTGACTCACGTCCAAGTTCGTGGTGTGTTAAAGTGAAGGATAGTTCGGGAAAACTAGAAGGATCGAGGGAAATAAACACAGCAGAACACACGACTTCTTCTGATAAACCGTACGATTACCAAGAGGATGAAGAAAGGACACCGAGTACCAGAAGGACTCGGACTCTAACCTCGGGAAACAGCCGTTGGAGTCGTGAATCTCTCTGGAGACAACGAAGCGATACCCAACATTTGGGATTTCACGTTTGCCTTTTTTCGAACTCAGACTGTACCAACACAATCATGGGAGAGACCAGGAGAGAGGTTCCTCGTGCTCGTGGAGCAACACAACGTGGAAAAGAAAACGAGAGAAAAAAAACAATGGAGACTGGAGAAGAGCATGGGGAGGACGAAGAGTAGAAGCGGTGGAAGAAAAAGATAAAAACAAGGATGTAGTATACATGCAGACTAGCTAGCGCTATATCTCTCTTCAAGAACGGGAGAAAGAGAATTTTTTTCTTTCTGGTTGCTTCGGTCCTTGACTTCATGTTTACAAACCCGAGAAGGCTCTTCGTGTTATAGCGAAGACACCGCCAACATCAGGCCCAACATTTTGCGGACGCATCGGACAATCATATTCAGACAATTTTACGGGATACTTTTCTATGTGCGTACTTTGTATGGTAATGTACAATTATCGACTAGCTTCAATGATTGGTAATCAACGAAATAATCGATCATGGAAATGTATGGGTCATTCCATGTAAAATCGACCAATAGTTGGAATGGACTCCTTTCAATTTCGATGAAATTTGGTCAGAAGTTTTTTTTATCATAAAACGAGGTTCTACCAAAGGAATAAAATTAAAATGTTTTTTTTCGAAAGTTATGCAAAATTCAAAATTTCACTATTTTTACAAGTTTATTTTTTGAATATCTCGAAACCTATTGTATGTAGTTACGGAAAAATCGTTCTGGGTTTGTCTTAAAGAGCATACTTGAGGCTACGAAAAAAAAATATTCCGAAAAAAATTTTTGAAAAATGATAAATTTGGAGAATTTTGAATTTTTGAAAATCGTGAAAATCTACGATCAACATTGAATTTTTGTTTCAATTTTTTTTATGTAATACCTTATACTGATCTTAATAGATCCTGAAATTTTCAGAATCGCGCTTTTTGTTTTTTCAAAAATGTGAATTTTTGAATTTTGGTAAAAAAAATGTTTTTTTAGCAATGTTTTTTTTTTTTTAAGTAAAGTTAAGAAATCATGTAATTTTGTAATTTTGAGCAGTAAAAATAACATGATTGTTCAACTAAACTTTTCTTAGAGGTAAAATAAAAAATTTGTTTACCAAAATTCAAAAGTTCATATTTTTGAAAAGACAAAAAATGCAATTCTAAAAATTTCAGGATCTTTTAAGATTAGTACAAAGAATTATGTTAAAAAAATTGAACTAAAAATTGAATGTTAATCGTGAATTTTCACGATTTTAAAAAATTCAAAATTCCCCAAATTCATCATTTTACAAAAATTTTTTTGGGAATATTTTTTTTCGTAGCCTTAAGTATACTCTTCAAGACGAATCCAGAACGAATTTTTAGTAACTTTAATAGTTTTCGAGATATTAAAAAAACAAATGTGAAATTTGAAAAAATTGTGAAATTTTAATTTGCATATAACTTTCGATAAAAATTTTTAAAATTTGTTTCCTTTGGTAGAACTTCGTTTTATGATAAAAGAGAACTTGTAACCAAATTTCATCGAAATTGAACGGGGTCGAATCCGACTATTGCTCACATCAATTTGACATGGAATGGCCCATATGGAAGACATATGATGAACGAAGGCAGCCCAATAGCAACCACTGACGTTTCCCCACTTTTTCAATTCCCCTCCGCCAGGTGGGCAAAAAAAACTCTGCTTTTCACCCGGATCAGCTGTTTGAGACGATTTTCCTTTGCACTCTCGCTGTTAAGTCAAAAACAGGCGCACGATTTCAAAGATGAACTCGCACTACTCTCACGAGATGATTTTGTGTTACGTCCCGTCTTTTTCTTGGATAACCGCATCGCACTTTCTTTATTCTTTATTTCTTACTTTGAAATATCAATGCGACTTTTCGTATCGTGACTGTTTTGTTCGCGAACAGAGAAGAACGGGTTGTCCGATTAAATGAACTGCTCGAGACCTTTTCCCGTGGTCAGAATAAATATATAACATCATCAATTGTACGGATGGCTTTCCCTCCCTTTCTCTGTTTCTTTGTGCGCAACATAGCATGTTCCGTCCATTCTCTCGAATGAAATAAAATGGGGGTTCGATGTCTCCGCGACGTTTCTTCCCCTCGAATCTTTCTCAAAGAGGCCAGAGATCGTCGCAGGTATACACAGACGCAGTTGGGCATCATTGCGAGTTCTGTCCAAGCCATACTTCTGCTTTTTACCCACTTTTTCTTTGCTTCAAAAACATTCGAGCCAAAGATGTTGCTACGGGAGCATTGGGTATATGGGACATTCCACGTCAAATCTCGCGGTCATCGGCCTGACCCCCTTCGGATTTTGATGTCCAATGAATTGTGGGTTTCCTTACAACAGAAACTAGGGTCCGAAACAGATATTTTCATCATAGTTTGATAATGAGCCAAAAATAATTACGATTTTTTTTTTTAATTTTAATTATTCATTTGTGTTTGAATCATCCGTTTTATTTCAGGTCGTCGAGGCTAATAAATTTTCGAAAAATGTTGTCGTTTCACTCTTAAACCAAGAAAAAAAATCAATTTTCACTCGAAACATATTTTTGTCGTTGTTATTCTCACTACAAGAAACAATCAAAATAAGAAACTATTTAAAAAAAAATTAAAATAAAATAAAAATAGTAATTATTTTTGCCCATTATCGAACGATGACGAAAATATCTGCTTTGGGCCCTAGTTTCTGTGAAAAAATTTCATTAATTTAAAAAAGGCTCCTCTTTATGTTTTCCCTCAATTTAAAGATTTTTTAGCTCGAGCAACCACTAAAGAATAAAAAATAAAAATTCTAAAAATTTGAGGTCAGTTTTTGGGTCAAACGAAACCAACAATTCAATGGACATCAAAATCCGAGGGGGTCAGGCCGATGACCCCGTGATTTGACGTAGAATGCCCCATATGTATATATGATGTATCACGCCGACTTTCGGAACTGGCGATTTTACTCACCAATCGAAATCATAGCGGTGCATAAAAATGATTGCGATCCGCACGTGTCGTGTCCGCAAAATAACAAAGAAGAAAGAAAAGCGTGGGTTAATGTCCGCCTCTCGATAATTTCTCGTACTGTATTCTCGTGAATAAAGGGCCAAAGAATATGGGATTTAAAAAAAAAGGTGAAAAACAAAAGTAAAAAAGAAACTGATGCCCGGGGAACCCAGGTGCATTGACTCTCTCGGGTGCAACCGGATGTCTGGCCTTTTAATACCTGCGGGTAGAGCTCGTCCCGTTCTTTCTGCTTGAATGTTTTGCCGAAGTTATTGTGACAGAAGCTTTTTAAAAAATGCTCGGAGCACTTTTTGTTATATATATCCACACAGAGAAAACAATGTACCAGGATTTGTAAACTGTCAACAAATGTAAAGTTGAATATGGCGAAAACAATCAAAACAGTTAATAAATTATTTTGACGAAAATGAAATATTTCTTAACGAAGAAGAAATTTTGTAACAGTTTTAAATTTTGAAATGTATTAAGTATTTTTGGAATCTATTGTATTTTTTTACTCCGAAATGGAGTTCCCTAAGCCCCTCTTCAAATGTCCAAATAACTTTTTCGAAACACCCATTATGGAGCTATTTTTTCTTAAAAGTGCCATATTTCAAGAGTGTTGTCCCAAAATTTTATGAAAAAAAATAAAAATTCCAAAAGTTATGATTTCTTTCGTAAAAAATGGTTTTTTTCGCGTATTCACTCGTTCGTGTTTTTTTTTCAATATCTGAAAAAATTTAAAAAAATACAAGGGGAGTTGCATATTGAGGATGATTGAAAGTATCACCCTGAATTTTTTGAAATCATTTTGAATAACACTCTGAACATGGCAAGCGCTCAAAGATGACTGGGGTCACCAATGACCCAATGTGACCACTGTGTTGCGATTAGGATATGCGACCACGGAGGGTTGAGTAAAAGTGCCAACTAAATATATTTCTTTGCTACAAATAAACTGTTTTTTCAGTGTATAATAAAAATAAAGGCTTTGCAAAATATAATCCATATTCGCCGACACGATGTCATTGTTACAGGGCTTCAATGAAACTCTTACGTCCGCGCGAAGGTGTTGCGTATATAAAAAATAAAGATATATAACCGCGTTACACGCTATACACACGGGATACCGTTGAATACAGTGCATATTGTATTTCCGTTACGCTTTTACCGAGGTAATTGGATACTAGGAGACTCAAATTCAGGCTCAATACGACCAGCACTTTCTTTTTTGTTTGTTTATTTATTTTTTTCCTACCGAGGCCTTCAGGAGTCATGAATAAGGTGGTGAAAAATATCTGTATAAAAAAAAATAAAAGGTACCGGCGTTTACGACAGAAAGAATTTGCCTTCGACTGTTGAGTGTATATTTACGAGAAGGTAAATATAAGCATCGGTGGTTCAGTGGTAGAATGCTCGCCTGCCACGCGGGCGGCCCGGGTTCGATTCCCGGCCGATGCAGTATAATTTTTTTTTTTTTTTCATTAGTACATAAATTTTCAATAAATTTAAAGTTTGTGTATTTTGTAATTTTTTTTCATTAATACACGAATTTTTAACAAATTAAAAATTTGTCTATTAATTTAAAATATATATATGTATATACTGCATCGGCCGGAAATCGAACCCGCGTGGAAGGCGAGCATTCTACCATTGAATTCTTTAACTTACCACCTCGTAAATGCACACTATACAGATGAAATAACAAAAAGTGGATGTATACTGTCCGTTACGTTAAGGTGATGTGGAACATTCCCCCACTCCTTGACCTCCACTCCGTCATACCGCAGTCGGTAACTCGTGGGCAAATTCAAATTTTTTCATGGGTGCATTGACTTTTCGAAAAAACGCAAATTCATTAAGACGTGGGAATCCCAATTACGAATCTAGTACGATTTGGTGTTTTCCAAAAAACCCAAGACACCCATGAAAAAACAGGTACCCGCTTATTACGAAACGGCGGGTACCTGTTTTATCATGGGTGTTTTGGTTTTTTCGGAAACCTAAATAAACCTAATCTTACTAGATGTGTAATTGGGATTCCCACTTTCTAAGAATTTGCGTTTTTTTCGAAAAGTCAATGCACCCATGAACAAAATTGAATTTACCTACGGATTACCGACAGCGGTATGACGGAGTGGGGGAACGTTTCACATCACCTTAATCGAGATAGCGAGATCTCCGAACTTTGACAACGGTCGCGTTGTTAAGGATAATACGGGTCTCATGTTGAGAGACTCCAACGTCTTCGGTAGTATAGTGGTAAGTATCCCCGCCTGTCACGCGGGAGACCGGGGTTCGATTCCCCGCCGGAGAGAGTTTTTTTTTTTCATTGAAATTTTTTTTTTTTTCATTCAAAAAACAATTTTTTTCCATTCATCTACCCTACGTCATTTTTTGAAAAATCTGAGCCGTTAAAAGTAATTTTTTTCTGGTACACATCAAATTGATCAGAAAAAATTCCCTAAGCACAAACGTAACATCAGAAAAAAAATTCTACGTATTACGTAACACAGTTAATTGCGAATAATGCGCATCACTCACTTAAAAAAAAAAAAATCGAACTCGTTAGTCGGGTCGCTCTCGTTCACCAACAGCAGTTTGTTTGTTTTAAGAAAATATGTGTTCTGGATAGCTTCGACGTTTGAAGGCACAGTTGGGAATAGTTGAAGCCTATTTCTCACTTTCTCGCCCGGGGATGTTGTAACCGGTTCTCTTGTTCGTTGGTGAACTCCACTCGTCTGAAAGCCCGCTGCTATTTTGCACACCGCTATAGAAATTCAACGGTGTTGGTAATTTTCTCGCCCCGACTGCACTAGACGCATATAAATACTTATCGACTCTGCGGTACAAGGTGAACAGTTCGCGCGCTCGTTCGGAGCAGAGTTCAACGCGTCCCTGGTTTGGGGTAACAATTAGAGCTCGGTTGCTGAGCAATAATTGTTGAAACGTCACTTTTCGTGAGACATTCGAATAGTTTCGCAAAATTTCCATCACTACCCACTATACAAATGTGTATATAGGGCATTTCACACCAATTCGACCTGGGTCTAACCCTTCGCGTCTCCGATTTTGTCCACCATTTTTTATAGTTTTGTAGTACCTCCGAAGATCACTCAGGATTTTTTTCAGATTTTCTTTGAGCGATTCGACTTCACTATAATTTTACAAACAAATTATTTTTAGCACAAATTTAAAAATCTGAAAAAAATTACAAAAATCCTATTTTTTATATGAAAAATCTCAAGCTGAAAGAAATGGTGAAGATCTATATCGCTCCGCGTTCTCCCGAATAATGCCCCGGTCCTCGTTGCCGAGGCGTCGATGCCTCCAGCCGCGCATAGGGCTCCTTTATGTCGCCCAAGAGCAAGACGATATTCCCACATAAACATCTCCGGTGACTTCATATAAGCAGTCACCGGAGATGTTTATGTGGGAATATCGTCTTGCTCTTGGGCGACATAAAGGAGCCCTATGCGCGGCTGGAGGCATCGACGCCTCGGCAACGAGGACCGGGGCATTATTCGGGAGAACGCGGAGCGATATAGATCTTCACCATTTTTAATCAATTACTATTGTCTCGAATCGACAGAAGAATATATATGTTAATTCTTTCGATACCAGAGTTTCTTACAAAGCGTTTTGGAAAAAGGCATTTGTTTTAAATAAAAGGAGAAACCTGAATTGAGTGAGCCGTTATACAAACATTTTTTTTTCACCTATGCAAGATTTTCGTGCTTTTCACCATATGCGTAGACATCCGAAAAGTGACTCTTTTTGGCTATCCACGGCGCATATAGTGAAAAGACACTCAAATCTCCCATGGGGAAAAAAAAGATCGTATGCAACGCGGGCCAGAGATTCGTCTTTTGTCTGGCCCTAGATGCACAAAATACTATTGTATGAATCGAAGGTGTTTAAAAAAATGTTTGGATAAGGGCCCACTCAATTCGGGTTTCTCTGTCTATTTTTTTTTCCGCAAAGGCTTGTTATAAACAGAAGGTAACCCCTGCCCACTTTGGCTGAACGCTTGAAATTTTTCATATAAAAAACGGGATTTTCGTGATTTTTTTCAGATTTTTAAATTTGGGCTAAAAATAATTTGTTTTAAAAATTATAGTCAAGTCAAATCGCTCCAAGAAAAAACTTTAAAAAATTCTGAGTGCTTTTAAGAGGTATTACAAAACCATACAAAAATCGCGGACAAAATCGGAGAGGTGAAGGGTCAGACCAAGGTCGAATCGATGTAGAATGACCCATATACAAGACAGAACTTGCTAATAAAAATCGACATCAATTAATCTATGAGCGCAGTGAATCAAAAAAATAAAGCTTATTCCCAAGTAGTTTGAGGAAAATGAGGATAAACATGGTTTTTTCATCACATGATAGATTTATGTATTTTTAAGGGGGTCTAGTCAGCGTTAAAACGCCGATTTTTGAACTTAAATATAGATGCTCGTTGAATACGTGTAAACCTGACCAATGGTCCATCATTTGGGGTATCAAATGAAGAAATTTTTGACGCTAGTTGGAATCCTTAAGGTGCAGCGGTTCCCCCATAAATCCATTTTTGAGTTTCAACTACGCTGCGCACGATCCTGACCAAACCGCTTGACGGATCTTATCCTACGACGTCCCATTTTCTTCGTAACCCTTTTCCGGACCAAGTGAGTGTAGCACATATTTTTGTTAGGTCCTTATTCTGAAGTTACAGGCCACTTTTTGAATTTTCGACCCACTTTGTGTTTCAAAAATTTAAAAAGTCGCCTGTAATTCTGTAATAAGGACCTAACAAAAAAATGTGCCACATTTAAGCAGTCCAGAAAAGTGGTATGGAGAAAATGAGACGTCGTAGGACAAGAACCGTCAAGCGGTTTGGTCAGGATCGTGCTCAGCGCATTGAAACTAAAAAATTGATTTATGAGGGAACCGCTGCTTTGTTGCCATTCGAAGTAAACTCAAAGCTCGCTTCCGCACAAAATTCTCGTTTGACCCAACAAAGTGCCTAGCACGATGGAACATGAAGGAAGGGAAGAACGAAAAAGTGAGAAATGAGCGAAGATACCAGCCCTCGACAGACTGAACTGGCAAACCATCCGGTAATTACGTAGAGCTCCCGGTTTCCATTGTTCTCTATGGGTATATAGACGAGCCTTGCATTTGTAAGTGGTCGTATGTGTTTAAGTGTAAAGGCAAGGCATTAGACACGCGAGCACAACGGGAGACCCTTCGACGAGGCCAATTGCCGAGAATTTAACAACGACGAAGAAGAAGACGTTGAGATAAGTAACCAAATTGCATATTATAATCTTATAACATATTATAATATGAGCAAACAGCGAGAAAAATAGCGAAGGTTCGTAAAACAAAAAAACCGAATGAAATGAAACAGAGCACGTCAGAAGCAAATGGAACATGCAAAAAGAACACCAGTGAAATTTCGGGTATGAAAGGGACACTGTATACAAAATTATCACGAGTTATGCGTTCATTCATATTAATATCGCGGGTTCAATGGTCCACGCAACTCTCGTCGTTGGTATACTATGAAAGCGTCGCGTGCCAGCAAACAGCGCTCAATTATTGTTTCCTTCAAAAGCCCATGAGAGAGCAGCGAGACGAGTATTCAAATGACGGAGATAGGGGGGAATCAACTGAGCAAGAGGCGAAAAAATTTGAAAACAGAACGATGAACAAGTCACCAACATAGTGGACAAAGTCAACATTCAGCTGTAGTTTTTGACGACATCTAGCAATCCCTTTGCGATTCTCTTCTCGAAAGCTTTCATCGTGAATGATCAAACCTAAAATGATTAAAACCGACCCAAAAGATGGAGCTGATACTTAACCCTCCGTGGTCACACTTATCTGGGTCGATTTGACCTTGTCATTTTTGAACAAGTATCGTGACCAAACTGTCGGTCGGAAAAATCTTAAAAAATTACAGAACATCCTTCAAACATTCTAGTTGATGTATCAGAAATTAGTTTATAAAAGATCGAATGACTGTATACTCAAAAAAATTCCTAAAGAAAAAAGTCAAGTAGTCGTGGGGTAGTTTCGACCCCGTGTGACCGCGGAAGGTTAAAGCTGAAAATCCTATTATGTTTTCTTTCCGGATTCCAATAGAACATCTGCGAATTCAACACTTTGGCCCACTGCCAAAATCTTCTACCTAACATCCAAACCAAACTCTATTCCGTCACGTTCCAGCATTTGTTTCGTCCATTGTTTCACAAATAGAAGATTCTCTTCGTGTTGCATGACATTAAGCCTACCTGTTCTACTTATGACCGTAAATTTGGTAAAATGTGATCCATAGATCGGCTGCTATGATGCACAAGGAACTCTCGATGATTGCTACGAAGCTGCATGCATGACTGTGTTGTGCGTTTGTGAAAAACGAGGTTGGGGGGGAGGATTAAGGTCGGTGGCCAAGGCCGAGCTCTCGCCGTGTACAGTTACCATATGCTGTCGCTGGCCTCGAGAATTGCAATGCAATGCCACTTCGAGATAGACTCTCGGCAAGCCACACGTTGGTTAACAAATAATGCACATACACATGAAGCCAAACGTGACCGTGCAATGTACGTTACAGAGAAAGCAGCCATCATGAAGATAATACGTGCAATCTGCTATCTCTGCAGCGAGCGCCGGAATATCACAACCGCGTAGGTTCGATTCGGCATAGGAAGAGAAAGAGGGAGAGTGGAAGACAGCTGAGGAGGCTTTTAATTAAATTTACGACAATTATCGTACAGTAAATGATCGCGTTCGATGATAATACGAGGGACCGGAATAAATCTATCGTTCGAAGCAGAGAGGCTCGTTAGCCAACAGAGTTTGCACCATCGAAGGTATCACCTGGTGTACGAGCAACCAGAATTGTAAGTTAGGGAAGGGAAACCACCGTGTGTTCTTATTCCCACTTTCTCGGATTGAGTTCCCTTCGACCTCGCAGATACTACCGAAATCCTGGTTGCA
Source organism: Alloplasta piceator (assembly GCA_946863875.1). Lineage (NCBI taxonomy): Eukaryota > Metazoa > Arthropoda > Insecta > Hymenoptera > Ichneumonidae > Alloplasta > Alloplasta piceator. The sequence goes on from OX333074.1 coordinate 3,619,750, forward strand.
CTTTCTTGTTATCAAGCGACGAACGGTCCAACTCCCTAAACTAGCTACTCGTTATTCTGGATTGAGAAAAAAATATATACCGGTCGTTCAATGACAAATCGACCGATAGTTGGAATCGACCCCCTTCAATTTCGATGAAGTTTGGTCAGAAATTTTCTTTCATCATAAAACAATGTTCCACCGAAGAAAAATATTAATAAATTTTTTTTCGAAAGTTTCGAAAGTTTATTTTTAAAATATCTCGAAAACTATTATAGTTACGAATATTATAGTTCTAAGTTCGTCTCAAAGAGTATACTTGGGGTTACGAAAAAAAAAAAATTCCGAAAAAACATTTTGAAAAATGATGAGTGTTAAGATTTTCGAATTTTTAAAAATCGTGCAAATCCACGATCAACGTCATATTTACGGTTCAATTTTTTTTCTATAATACCTTGTAATGATCTTAAAATATCCTGAAATTTTCAGGAAGGTGTTTGTTTTTGTTTCAAAAATATGAATTTTTGAATATTGGAAAAAAAAAATTTTGGTTTACCTCTAAGTTAAGTAAAGTTGAGCAATTATGTAATTTCGTAATTTTGAGCAGTGAAAATTACATGATTGTCCAACTTTACTTAACTTAAAGGTAACCAAAAAAATGGTTTACCGCAATTAAAAAATTCATAATTTTGAAAAAAAAATAACACCTTTCTGAAAATTTCAGAATCTTTTAAGATCAGTACAAGGAATCATATAAAAAAAAACTTTACTCAACTTAGAGGTGAAAAAAAAACGTTTACCAAAATTCAAAAATTCATATTTTTGAAAAAAAAAAATAACACCTTTCTGAAAATTTCAGGATCTTTTAAGACCAGTACAAGGTATTACATAAAAAAATTGAACCAAAAACTTAATGTTCATCGTCGATTTTCACGATTTTTGAAAATTCAAAATTCTCCAAATTCATCATTTTTCAAACTTTTGTTTCGGGATATATTTTTTTTTCGTAGTCCCAAGAATACGGGTGAAGTCGAGATATTTAAAAAATAAACTTGAAAAATTGAGAAAATGGTAAAATTTTGAATTTTGCATAACTTTCGAAAAAAAATTTATTAATTTTTTTCCTTCGGTACAACTTCGTTTTATGATAAGAGTAAGCTTCTGACCAAATTTCATCGAAATTGAAAGGGGTAGATTCGAACTATTGGTTGATTTGACATGGAATGACCCGCATATCGCATAATGGACCAGAAAAAATACGAAGATAGGCATTATTGGTCTTCGGAATATGCGCGAGCGCAGATGAATTTTATAGGCGCTACGGAAAATTCTACTGTACCCTGTAGAGACATACATACACGTAACGGGTAGCATCGACCCGAGGCCCGGAGCCACACGACCCCTCCCCAACCCTCGATGCCGCCATTCGCCCTCCTCGCTCCTTCTCACCGTCCATAGAGCGCTCGCCCCTAATGGTGGGTTGCCCTGATGCCTAGCTCCGCGACGGAAAATTCTGTGAACCCTCTATAACGTGCATACACATCGCACGATCAAAACCACCATCATGGATTTTACGTCCTCGACACACAAAAAAAGACTCCTCTGACTTTAATCTCGTCATACATCTTTCCGCCTCTATCGTTGACTAATTTCCGGCTCGTTCAACGACGAGTAATTTCCTTTACAAACAGCATCTACAGGAGTGTTACCAATGATAACTGAAGTGCGATGCTCTCCAGTTAACGACCCACTAATTAGGAACTTTCTGGTAAAGACCCTTTTTTATGGGAATTCATTCCGGATTCGACCACCTGGCGTTTTGCCTCAAAGTATTAAATATCCATACAAAAAAATAAGGATATCATACATAGAAGAACTTGGAAAGGTCATAGGCGTCGAAGGGAAAGTTCGTTTGGGCGAGAGGAAGCCACCTGGCGGATTTTTGGGCTACTGCCAAATCTGCAGATATAATCATATAATTGGCTCCAGTACCTATAAAATTCGTTGTTCATCCTTTAACCTCTTAAATACTATTTTATAGTTAGACTGACTGATCAAGTTAGTTGTGTTGACTAGTCGCGTCAACTAACTACGAATAGTAGATGGAACTGATGCTAGCTGGATATTGTAACGAAGCAGATGGTCCATCCTTTACCCTCTTCAATACTATTTTATTAGTTAGACTGACTAATCAAGTTAGTTGTTTTGACTAGTCGCGTTAACTAACTATAAATAGATGGAACTGATACTAGATGGTTAGTGTAACGAAGCGGATGGTCCATCCTTTACCCTCTTCAATACTATTTTATTAGTTAGACTGACTAATCAAGTCAGTCGTGTTGACTAGTCGCGTCAACTAACTATGAATAGTAGATGGAACTGATGCTAGGATTGCTAGGTGGTTATTGTAACAAAGCAGATGGTCCATCCTTTACCCTCTTGAATACTATTTTATTAGTTAGACCGACTAATCAAGTCAGCTGTGTTGACTAGTCTCGTCAACTAACTACGAATAGTAGATGGAACTGATGCTAGGTGGTTATTGGAACGAAGCAGAAGGTCCATCCTTTACCCTCTTCAATACTATTTTATTAGTTAGACTGACTAATCAAGTCAGTTGTGTTGACTAACTGCGAATAGTAGATGGAACTGATGTTAGGTGGTTATTGGAATGAAGCAGTTGGTCCATCCTTTACCCTCTTCAATATTATTTTATTAATTAGACTGACTAATCAAGTCAGTTGTGTTGACTAGTCGCGTCAACTAATTACGAATAGTAGATGGAACTGATGCTAAATGGTTATTGTAACGAAGCAGATGGACCATCCTTTACCCTCATGAATACTATTTTATTAGTTACTGACTAATCAAGTTAGTTGTGTTGACTAGTCGCGTCAACTAACTACAAATAGTAGATGGAACTGATGCTAGGTGGTTATTGTAATGAAGCAGATGGTCCATCCTTTACCCTCTTCAATACTATTTTATCAGTTAGAATGACTAATCAAGTCAGTTGTGTTGACTAGTCGCGTCAACTAACTACGAATAGTAGATGAAACTGATGCTAGATGGTTAAATATTATAACGGAGCAGATGGTTACGGTATGTATACCCAACTAATAATCAGTTGGTCGTCCCAACCAACCATTATTTCCGTGTTCATTGCGAAACCATCTTGCTGTGGAAGGGTTCCCGAGTATCTTGCAATCTATTGCAACAAACCCGTACCCAGCGTCCTTCGAAACAACGAATGGAATAGCAAGGTATAACGAAGAGAACTTTGAGAAAGATTGAAATGGGTATATGGAAGGACGATTAAAAAGACAAAGAGGAAGGTTGACAGCAAGGTAGCCGGACTGATTCACGTTCGAAACGAAATGACGCGATCTGATATCCAAGAGGGGGAGAGAGGGAGAGCGAGTAAAGCAGACTGAAGCAATGGGCAACACACACCGCAGCCGCTGCAGTCCCTTTGTTTCGACGCTATTTTTTTTTTCTTCCTTTCCTCGACATCGCACAGAGTTTCTCTCCCCCACGATTCGGTAGATCAAGAACCCCTGGCACGTTTCACGATGTAGAGCGCAGTCTCCGACTCTCTCGCGAGGACTCGAAGCTTATGGTCGTTGTTTGCGAGGGAAAAAAGAAAGAGGAACACATCAAAAGCCTGACGACTCTTGGCTTCGAAGTCACATGACGCGTATTTATACGTAACCAACGCACATCAACTCTATCACTTTCAATCAGTCGTTACCTACAATTGGAAAAATTTCTACCACAGCGGAACTACGTCAGAAAGTTCAACAATGAGGAAAAGTGAGAGTTAGCATTGAAGTCATGGTTAAAGATGATCAGTGGCTCAGCTGAACGTGCCAATTGTAAATGGTCAACCTTGAAATATTGTGACGACCTTGAAATATTCAGCTTTCGAGGAATCAAAGAGGGAACTAAAAGCTAACAGTATAAAAGGTCATTCAAGGTCATTCAAGGTCATTCGATACGTATAAAAAGGTTATTCAAGTAGAGGGAATCCACCATTTAATCCAGAATGCTTTTGGATCCGAATATCGGTATAGAACAACTTTTAAGTCTGTCGTTTCCATATACTTATGGTTATTACTCATAGATGAAGGTTTTTGGCCCTACGCAGTATTCAATAAACGATGCTTCACCAAAGTCTCGCATGCACGGATATCGATCTTCACGACGAAGCAATTCCACTTTCATATTTCGAAGAAAGAGCATGAACCTAGCGAGTTTCCCTCACTATGGCCGATTACTTGTACAACAGAATTCCCCTCGCAATTCTCCGCGAGGATCCCCTTACACCCACTGCAGGTTTCCTTTGTTCCTCGCGCTCGGAAAGAGCTCCAATCTCCCAGACTCTACAATACCTTATAAGACCTGTTTATTTATGTACTCTCTCTTCTCTCTTTACCGAATCTTCCATCTCTTCTACTACTTCTCGTTCGCTATCTCAAACACAACACACATATATGGGTCATTCCATGTCAAATCGACCAATACTTGGAATCGACCCTTTTCAATTTCGATGAAATTTTGTCAGAAGTTTTCTTTTATCATAAAACGAAGTTCTACCAAAATTTAAAAAATTAAAATTTTTTTCTCGAAAGTTATGCAAAATTCAGAATTTCACAATTTTTTCAATTTTTCAACATTATTTTTTAAATGTCTCCAAAACTATTATAGTTGCGAAAAAATCGTTGTGGGTACGTCTTAAAGAGTCTACTTGAGGCGCTAAAAAAAAAAAAATCGAAATTTTTTTGTTGAAAAATGATGAATTTGGAGAATTTTGAATTTTTAAAAATCGTGATAATCCACGATCGACATTAAATTTTTGGTCCAATTTTTTAACCTTGTACTGATCTTAAAAGATCCTGAATTTTTCAGAAAGGTGTTTTTGTTTAAAAAAAAAAAAAAATTTTTGAACTTTGGTAAAGAAATTTTTTTTTGTTTACCTCTAAGTTAAGTAAAGTTGAGCAATCATGTAATTTTGTAATTTTGAGCAATGAAAATTACATGATTGCTTAACTTTACTCAACTTAGAGGTAAAAAATAAAAATTTTACTAAAATTCAAAAACCATATTCAAAATACTTAAAAAAACACTTTTCTGAAAATTTCAGGTTCTTTCTAGATCAATACAAGGTATTATATTAAAAAAATTAAACAAAAATCGTTATGTTGATCGTGAACTTTCACGATTTTCAAAAACTCAAAATTCTCCAAATGAATTATTTTTCAAAAATTTTCTCCGGAACATTTTTTTTCGTAGCCCCAAGTATACTCTTTAAGATGAATCTAAAACGATTTTTTCGTAACTATAATAGTTTTCGAGATATTTAAAAAATAATATTGTAAAAATGGTGAAATTTTGAATTTTTCATAACTTTCGAAAAAAAAATGTTTTATTTTTTTCCTTTGGTAGAAACCTTTGGTAAAAGAAAAAAAATTAAACCAAAAATTAGATGTTGATCATGTATTTTCACGATTTTAAATATTCGAAATTCTCCAGAAACCTCATTTTTCCAAATTTTTTTTCGGAATATTTTTTATTTCGTAGCCCGAAGTATACTCTTTACGACGAACCCAGAACGATTTTAACGTAACTATAATAATTTCCGAGATATTTAAAAAATAAACTTCAAAAATTGAAAAAATTGTGGAATTTTGAATTTTCGAAAAAAAAAATTTATTAACTTTTTTCCTTCGGTAGAACTTCGTTTTATGATAAAAGAAAACGTCTGACCAAGTTTCATCGAAATCGAAGGGGGTCGATTCCAACTATTGGTCCATTTGTCATGGAATGACCCACATATACGGATATATAGGTATAATTTTAGGTCGTAGCGTGTAGTCTAACCCACGGGAACTCCGCTGAAATTTCTCTCACTCCGCGAATCTCTTCCATTTCATATAGCTCGCGAGCTCACACCACCCCCTCGAGACATTCTCAAGCCAGCAACCCTTATTTCCCAGCTATGTATACACTCTGTATGTGTGTACGTACCTAACGTATTTCTACATCTCACTTACGCGTCTCCGTTCGTGTCTTCTTCTCCTTCTCCTTCTTCTAAGTCGACGTCGTCGCCAGGGGCTTCTTTCTTTACCCACTACAAACTCTTACCCTCCTTTACTTCTTCATTCTTATTTTTCCATCGCCCACAAGCTTCGTGTGAATTCCCCTCCATCAGATCTACGACTACATCCTCGCCCTCGCTACATCACCTCGGAATCGACCTTTCTCTTTCGCTATTTTCATTTCACCCTGTTCTCCTTTCTCCACTTTTACGAATATATCTCTCTATTCCTAAACTCTTCTGGCATCGTCCGTTGTATCGCATAATATACATCAAGAAATTCCAAATAACTCCAGAGGCTCTCCGTACAAAAGTGTATTAATATAAACGAAACGAAATGAAAGAGAGAAAAAACGCTATCAATGCAGTTCAAGAGAAAAGAGAGGCCTTTGGATGTCTGAAGGGAAAACATTGGGGCTGAACAAAACATCGCAGGGAAGTTCAAAGAGAAACAGGAACAAGTGTAATGGCAAAGGTCACGTGAAATGAAGCAGCATTTTTGCTTCGTACGATATGAAAACGCTCGATGAATAGGGAACTTGCATGCATCTGAAATCTCTATTTTAGTCTTTTGGATTCAAAAGTAGGATAAAAAATAATGAATTTCCCAAGACAGTTTTTTTTTAAAGGAATATTAACGATGCAAAAGTGTTTTCTTGAACGCAAATTTTTCTCGGTAAATTTGAATTGGCAACCATATTGTTGTACCCAACTATCAGCGCCGCGAGTGTCGCGTCTGGGAACTAAGTTCCATTGTAGACACTTTTTGCTCCCGCGGACATCTTGCTCGCGGAAATTCTAACCTATAATATACACATAACCTGCAGTATAATATTCTTCAATATTATCATGTTAAAGAAGTTGTGAAAGTATCGGTGACGTCACAATATCACAGGGGTCATATGAATCACGAGTTCGATATTATTATGTTAAAGAAGTTGTGAAAGTGATATAAATTGATAGATGGATGACAAATGGACAATAGATTCATTCACTCCGCAACCAAACTTATTAGATTTGTTCATGTCTTATTTTAGTTAATTCATAATTTTATATTATTATATCGCTGGTATGTAAACGAATATTTTTGCTGATTTATATTTTTATTGCAGGTTATGGCTGCATTCGCTTTGACGCTTACGCGCCTCTGAGCGCCACATCCTGTAACATTTTATATGTCGATGTATATCTATACACACGTGCTGAAAGCGCATAAGCGTCCAAGCGAATGCAGCCAGTGTTTATAATGCGACGTAGTTCCCGCAAGCGACACTGGCAGCGCTGATAGTTGGGTACAACAATATGGTTGCCAATTCAAATTTACTGAGAAAAATTTGTGACAAAGAAACAATTTTTGCAGCATTAATATTGCTTTTAAAAAAAAACTGTCTTGAGAAATTCATTATTTTTCACCCTACTTTCGAATAAAAAAATTAAAAAAGACATGCAAGTTCCCTATTTTGAAGGATAATTATAGTAGCTTCTTGAAAATCTGTGAGGACATTGACCAATAAGCGGCTCTGAAATCTGTATCGGGCTCATCAGCAACCCAATGAAAATACCAAAATTTATCACTAACCCAAATTTGTCATCTAGATAATTGTTATAAAAATTGCAACCTTCCCATGAAACGCTAAACATCAGCATTATCCGACGTACATATCTGCACCCTAACTTGTCTCCAAAAACGAGGCTACACAGGTGCTTATCTAGAAACTCGAGCACCCTCATTGAGCCAGACCAACACACCCGCGACGTATTTTGTGCCACAGGCCACAGGAATAAGATCGACGAGAAGTTGTCTTCGGACGAGACGTTTGACAACGACGAAGACGATGACATGATGATGGTGACGACGACGATGATGATGATGATGATGATGATGATGATGATGATGATGATGATGATGATGATGATGATGATGATGATGATGATGATGATGATGATGATGATGGATGATGATGAAGTATGAGTGAAGTAAGGTTGGATGTGATACAGGGTCGAAAGTAATGTTAGAGTCCAGAGAATTCAACCCAGAAGAGTCGCAGGATCAGTGGGGAAATAAATGGAGACAGACTCCCAACGACGATGATCGTTGATGCTCGTCTGAGACAATGGATTCGCGGTGCTTGGCAGTGACAAAACGTCTTACCGTCAAGGAATTAATGTTCGGCAGTAAGAATGATACACGTAATGTCCGCAACGCCAGTTAGCATAGTTTCTGCGTAGGGAAGAAAGAACGGAGGTAAAAACAATGGTCTGACGAAGATGAATAAGTGGAGGAAAATAGGAGAAGGAGAGGAGAAATAAGAGAAAGATGGATGCTCTTTGGGGTTCTCTTGGTAAAAACGAGGCGATCTTCTCAACACACTTCAACGGGTGTCCCAAGTACTCCAAGCTTGGAAAACCATGTGCATGTGTTTGTGTGTGTGGATCTTCGTACACGAATGTTGTTTACCGCATGTACACGTTTTTCCCTTCTCTTTCGTTTCTCGCGTTCTTTGTCACGACCGGCATCGGTGACTCTCTTCTTGCCACACGGTGTATTTTTTTTTTTGGACCCGACTTCTCGCTCCTCTATCTTGTTCTTCAGCTCTTTTTCTTCTTTCTATTTGCTCTTCACTCCCTCGTTCTCTTAACTGCCTCAGACGACCATTCTTCCTGCACGAGATATCCCACCAAAAAATATATATCCTGACTTCTTTCCCCACGAGATTTTTCGCTAGTTTCCTAAACTTTGGGAAATATTCAAGCTTTTTTTTTATATGATGCTTCTTGGACTTGTTGCGAGCTATTTTATCTTCAAAGATTTACCATAAGTCATTTTTACTTTGGGTCTAATTCGGTCATACACGCAACATTACATTATGTAACGTCACATTACATATCATGCGTATGATGTAATGTTGAGGGTAACATTTGGGGTATTGTTGAAGATCGTTATTGATTTGATAACATTATGGTGGAATCGTAACGATAATTCCCATTCAATAGGTTTCACTTTCTAGTTTATAAAAAAAAAATTTCGAAAAAAGCTATCGAGCTCGGTTACTGAGCAATAATTGTTGAAACGTCACTTTTCGTGAGACATTCGAATAGTTTCGCAAAATTTCTATCACTACCCACAATACAAATGTGTATATGGAACATTCCACACCAATTCGACCTATGTCCGACCCTTCCGATTTTGTTCACAATTTTTTATAGTTTTGTAGTACCTCCGAAGATCACTCAGGATTTTTTTCAGATTTTTTTGGAGCGATTTGGCTTAATTATAATTTTACAAACAAATTATTTTTAGCCCAGATTTAAAAATCTGAAGAAAATCACAAAAATCCTGTTTTTCATACGAAAAATTTCAAGCGTTTTCGAAAAAAGAATTTTTCAAATAAAAGGAGGAACCTGAATTGAGTGAGCCGTTATACAAATATTTTTGTATGAATCGAAGGTGTTTAAAAATGTTTGGATAAGGCCCACTCAATTCGGGTTTCTCTTGCTATTCTATTTTTTAATTTTTTTTTTCGAACAGGCTTGTTATTAACAGAAGGTAACCCCTGCCCACTTTGGCTGAACGCTTGAAATGTTTAATATAAAAAAGGGGATTTTGTGATTTTTTCAGATTTTTAAATTTAGGCCAAAAATATTTTGTTTTAAAAATTATAGTCAAGTCAAATCGCTCAAAAAAAAACTTCAAAAAATTTTGAGTGCTTTTCAGAAGTATTACAAAACCATAAAAAAATCGCGGACAAAATCGGAGAGGTGAAGGGTCAGACCAAGGTCGAATCGATGTAGAATGACCCATATACAAGGCAGAACTTGCTAATAAAAATCGACATCAACTAATCTATGTGCGCGGTGAATCAAACAAATAAAGCAATTCCCAAGTCGTTTGAGGAAAATGAGAATAAACATGGTTTTTTCATCACACGATAGATTGATGTATTTTTAAGGGGATCTAGTTAGCGTCAAAACGCCGATTTTTGAACATAAATATAGATGTTCGTTGAATGCGTGTAAACCTGACGAATGGTCCATCACTCGACGTATCGAATGAAGAAATTTTTGACGCTAGTTGGAATCCTTAAGGTGCAGCGGTTCCCCCATAAATCCATTTTTGAGTTTAACTACGTTGCGCACGATCCTGACCGAACCACTTGACGGATCTTATCCTACGACGTCTCATTTTCTTCGTAACACTTTTCCGGACCACGTGAGTGTGGCACATTTTTTGTTAGGTCCTTATTACGAAGTTACGGGCGACTTTTTGAATTTTTGACCCATTTTTTGTTTCAAAAATTCAAAAAGTCACCTGTAACTCTATAATAAGGACCTAACAAAAAAAATTTGCCACATTCAAGCATTCCGGAAAAGTGTTATGAAGAAAATGAGACGTCGTAGGATAAGAACCGTCAAGCGGTTTGGTCAGGATCGTGCTCAGCGCAGTGAAACTAAAAAATTGATTTACGAGGGAACCGCTGCACCTCAAGGGTTCCAACTAGCGTCAAAGAATTCTTCATCCCATACGTCAAATGATGGACCATTGGCCAGGTTTACAAGTATTCAACGAACATTTATATTTATGTTCAAAAATCGACGTTTTGAGGCTGACTCCGTCCCCTTCATTCATATTCTTCACATTTCGAGTCTTTCCGGGATCAAGAGTGTTGGAATGAGTCTGAATTTTGGAGAAACTGACCTTCGGCTGATTTCTTGGACGTGCCAAATCCGGCAGGTGGTCGTCGCCATCCTCGCCAATTGTTTATCAGCGATTCGGCCTCGCTGCTCCAGCTGCAGAGTGAATCCTCCTCGAAGCGATCGGAGTCCTCGAATGAGAATCTATCGCCGGGATCAACCCAATCGAGAACTGGTCGTAACTGTCTTGAGCCGTCATCACCAGGAACGGGGGCTCCTGGACCCCCGGCACCGTTAGCACCTCCGTTGCCGCCATTGTTAGCGCCGCCGCCGCCGCCGCTGCCACCGCCACCGATTCCACCCACCACCACGGGGGACCGAGCCAGGTTGCCCGCCAGCTTAAAATCTCGTACGTTTCGTAAGCGCGACACGAATGGGCAGCAATTATGCTGGACCACACGCGCGCTTTAAACGCTTCACCGTTGTCGATCCGCGACACCAATATCCGATCGATAACGATATTGAATCCTGACCCGCACCAACCACCCCCCGCCCTTCTCCTCCCGGAAGAAACCCACGGCTCTCGGAACACGTTCTGCCCTGTGAATGAACATTTCATAATTTCAGTCTCGTCGCTTTTATTTCTGAGATAGTGTTTCATTTCACCAGAATGATGTTAAAGATACGAAATTATTGGCAGAGTTGTAAATAATGCATTATTTTTATGTATATTCATTACCCATTACATTGCATAATGTGAAATGGGTACCATTACAAATAAAAAAAAGTATAATGTGTAATGGATACGTGTGCCATTACAAATAACAAAAGTAATGTGTAATGGATGCGTGTTCCATTACAAATAAAAAAATAATGTGTAATGTATGCATGTTCCATTACAAATAACAAAAGTAATGTGTAATGGATGCGGGTTGTATTACAAATAAAAAAAATAATGTGTAATGTATGCATGTTCCATTACAAATGAAAATAGTAATGTGCAATGGATGCGTGTTCCATTACAATTAACAAAGTAATGTGTAATGAATGCATGTCCCATTTGTAATGGGCCATTACAAGTAAAAAAGTAATGCGTAATGGATGCGTGTGCCATTACAAATAAAAAAAAAGTAATGTGTAATGAATGAGTGCTCCGTTACAAATTACAATTGAAAAAAAAGTAATTGGTAGTGAAGAATATTCCATTACAAATTGTGTGTTTTTACGATAATTTGGAGCAAGTACTATTTTGCTCAAAGGTCGGTCTATTAATTTTTCAATTAAAATAGTTTGTGTGTATCAATTTTTTGTAGTGGTAAATAAATTAACAGTGATTATTTGAAGTAATTTTTACTCCATTCTTGTAAAAATTACAATTCGCGAATAGAGTAAAAATTACTCTAAATAATCACTGTTCATTAGGGTGAATTGAAAAAATTAAAAATTGTTGGCGACCCTAAAAAATCAATGATATCGTTGAAATAAAGGTCTCTGTGCAACGGTTCGATTTTTTGAATTTTTTCAGAGGCCGCGCGGGACATTCAAAAACGCCATTTTTAGCGTTAAATTTACTATATCACTGATAAACGAAAACAGATGATTCAAAAAATTCTGAATTTTTTATATTAGGTGCCCAGATATGTACTCTTTACTGCACATTAACTCTAACGCATATTTACTGAACATTAACAAATGGTTCATTATATTCGAAAAAAAATCTCTGAAAATCAATATTTTCACTATTTATCAATTAATTATATCATTACATATTGATTTGTTTCTTCTAACACGTCTTTGTATTTCTACTATCTTTTTTCTTGTAAAACTCGGTGTCATTGCTTACAATGCGAAAATGGCTAAAAAATAAATATTTATTTTGGAAATTTTCATATTTAAAAAGATTTTTTTTTTAGCAATTTTCGCATTGTAAACAATACTGATAGTTAGTCTTACAAGAAAAAAGATAGAGGAAACACAAAAACATTTTAGAAGACAAAAAATCAATATTTAATGATATAATGAATTGAAAATAGTGAAAGTATTGATTTTCAGAGTTTTTTTTTCGAATATATGAACCATTTGTTAATGTTCAGTAAATATGGGATTGAAAGAGTACATATCTGGGCACCTATTATAAAAAATTAAGAATTCTTTGAATGATCTGTGTCCGTTTATCAGTGATATAGTAAATTTAACGCTAAAAATGGCGTTTTTGAACGTCCCGCGCGCCCTCTAAAAAAATTCAAAAAATCGAACCGTTGCACAGAGACCTTCATTTCAACGATATCTTTGATTTTTCAGGGTAGCCAACAGTTCTTAATTTTTTCGATTCACCCTACTGCTCATACATTTACCACTACGTCAATAAAGTTAACAAAAACTTGATGCACACAAATTACTTTCATTGAAAAATTGATAGACTTACCTCTGAGCAAAATATTACCAGCTCCAAATTGTCTTAGAAACACACTCATTTGTAATGGAATATTCTCCACTACAAATTACTTTTCTTTCAATTGTAATTTGTAATGGAGCACTCATTCGTTACACGTTATTTTTTTTATTTGTAATGGGACACGCATTCATTACACATTACAATTTTCATTTGTAATGAAACCTTCATTCATTACACCTTACCTTTGTAATTTGTAACGTAAAACACACAATACACATTATTTACAGTAATGGGTAATGCATTACTTTTACATTACTATTTTCCAACTCTGATTATTGATAACGAAAGATATTCATTATCAAAATACTCTGGAATATTAATTTTAACACATCAAAATAACATAACAATAACAAGTTATTTTCGAATTCTCCCAATAAAAACATTTCTAATGGTCTTGAAATTTTTATCGAGTATTTTGACAATCTCTCATTACCAATAATTTCATATTAATGTGGATATTTTTTTCATTAACGAATCCAACTTTGGTGCGAGACTTGAGTCGAGTTAATAATAACTCGAATCGACACGTGAATCGAGACATCGTGGATAATTATAAATCATTCACGTTGACGTTCGAAATGACGGCGTCGCTTCCCACGTGCAAGAAATTGATAAAATATCTTAACCGGTGTAACAAGACTTAAAAATGTATAATATATACTTTTTTTTTTGAGTGCACATAAATCGTAATCATTCCACTTCTGTATCGAAGAATCCAAGGAAGCCTTTCACTCTGATTGGCCTCGTCGATGACATAATGCAAATGACTTTCACCTCTCTCGAATGATAATAACAATTTTTTTTCTTTCGTTAACTTTTCATTACCAAATGAAAAACTAATAATCGATCGAATTGATTATTATATCTAATGAAGCAAACAGAGATTTAATAATAACAATTTTAATGCAATAAGCAAAATAATAGGAAACAATAATATTATATTTGTACTAATTTGAAAATAGTAGTAAATAATAAGTTTATTAAATTAAAAATGGAACTTGAGAATTATGGAAAGATGAATTGGGATAAAATAAGAATAAAAACAATATTAAGCATCCATTGAGAGGAGGAAATGGTAAACCTATTTATATAATTGGTGTCCAGTGTCAGCGCAATGTGAGTATAATAGATTCACGTGGGTTGGCCTATTTTTGTGCGATTCCACGTGAATGTAATACATTTTCATTTTTCATATTTTTATTTTTCGTCCCGAGCCAATTCTTATTGTGAGAAAATTTTTTATTTTTATAAAATTTACTTCAGTAATAGTACGTGAATTAATAAACGTAATAATTAGCAATAAATAGAGGCAATATTTAATATTTAATATAATTAATAACCGGAAAACATAACACATCCATTTTTAACGCACAAATCTTGCAAACTTATTTTCTCCGCATGTATTTTTCGCTTGGATAAATTTTTGTAATGTTAACAAATTAATATGTTGAGTTGCGAGAAAAAAAATTAACCATTTGAGGAAATATTCACTGAACATTTGAGGAATATTCACTGAACACTTGAGGAATATTCACTGAAAAGAAAATCATGAATAACACAAAATAAAACTCTCACTGATATCCCCGAGAATAAGTCACACATATTAGAGTGGTGCTTATTTAACCCTCCGTCTGTTATACACTGGATCTTTTAAGGCACAAGCTAAATTTTCAAATCGAATATCTCTGGAATTAGAAAAATTGTTTTCAAAAATTGTTTACTATAAATGGTTAAATAAATGGTTGGATCATGGAAAAAAATGTTATAAAAGTAATTCAGAATTTTTTGACTTTTTTTTCTTAAAAAAAACATTAGCAGGACTTTAACGATCCAGAATACAGACGGTGTCCCAAAATTTAATAGGGTTAAGACAGTGAAGCTTTTCTCTCCTTGCCATCCCAAACCAACTTTGTATTAATTTTTAGTGTAGAAAACGTCGTCAAATTGCCAAAAACTCTCATAAAGTGTCCTTATCCTCCGTAAAAAAAAATAACGTTAATAACTCAGAAGTCTACATTTTGATTTTCGATGCGATATTTTGTGAAAAAATCAATCATCTAAAAATGTACAATTCGCGTGAATTGCCCCATAGATTGCCCATAACTGCTCATTTGTTTAAAAATTTATTCTAAATTGAAAATTCTTTGTTGAAATAAAAATTTGAAAAATTTAAAGCATACTTGAATTATTTTAAACGTGGGAAGCAGGAAAAAAATTAATATTCTGTCAAGACCACTCTAATCTATATATAGCGCGTTCGTCAAACAGCTGATCGACGTTTATTTAAAAAAAAACATGAAAATTATTGATTCTTTTCATTCGATGCGCGATGCTTTCTCAACTTTTGCGTTTGCACTTTCTCGCATTGAGTGAAAACAACATGTATAAAAATATAGACTTGAGCTCGAGAGAGAGAGAGAGACAGAGAGAGCGAAAGCACAACAAAATACTCAGCGTCAGCGATGCTACCAAAACATGAGCAGCGAGCCTGAACGAAGCTTTTACGATGCATATATTGGATTTATCCGTGTAGGAGACCAATAGCATCGTATTTATATACACTGGTTGACGGACGAATTGTAAGAGAAAGAGAGAAAGAGAGAAATCGGACAAGAGAACATATGGGCACCGTAAGCAGTGTGCTATATATATATATACGGAATATATCTATATATACATACGAAACAGCAAAAGAACCTTGGCAGGTCGACAGACTCACGAGAAACGTTCGACGACCCCCAAAATTTCGATACCGATTCAAAGTGCATTTATCTCCTCTCTTAAGAAAAAAAAACAATTTTCCAAAAACAATTCTTATACGAATTTTTATACGTCCCGTTTTTCGTTTTCTGTCGTTTCTCAAAGCGTCGAAATATCAGGCATAAACTAGCCCCATGCAAAATGCCACCAAAACATCGATACTCCCCTCCGAAAACCACCCCCTTGAAAACAAAATTTCAGAACAAAGCTCAATTAATTTCTCGACGTATTTTTTGTCGCTGTCAAAGAATCGTCGTTCATTATATTTTTTGGTATTATTATTATTATTATTATTGTCATTATTCTTACCTCCTAGCTCGAACTTGTCGTTCGAGCAACGTTTTCTCACGATATTCACAGCACAAATCTCTTAAATCACCACCACTGACGTAGATTCTTTCGTTGACGATTTTAGGCGATAATCGTGAAACTGGAAACACCCGCGCACGATATTCGCCAGCTGAGCCGTAACCCGCCACTTTAAGTATTTATTTATTCTCCCTTACGCACGAGATGCACATTATTATGTTTTCTTTTATTTTCCTTGTGTTTTCGTCAGGTTTATCGCGAGGGCGATGAGAAAATTGTAAAGCTTGATAATCGTGAAAAACGACGGGGCTTGGAGAGTTCGAGTGTCGGAGATGGATCGATGATAGTCGGGGATCGTTCAATTTCGTTGATTAACGGTAATTCGACCGAACTTTGGCAGTTTATTGTCTCACGAAAAAGTCTACCCCATCGGCGACAACAACAAATATGGCGAGCGGTCAACTCCGCTGGCTTTGTGCCTCGATACGAGGACGATGATCGACTGAACTCGTCAGGTAGCGCCACCTTCGTGGTTCTGTGTGATTCCGCCGCGCGCAGGCGCGCGCGCACGAATGTGAGAGAGAAAGTGCGAGAGACGGAGACGCGCGTCGGAGAGAAAAGAGGCGACCGACCTTCGTGAGGAAAAACTATGGGCGCGACACCCACGGCAACGCCGACGCCTCGAAGTAAAAAAAGAGTAGGGGGACAGAGATGTGACGACGCATGCGCAATTGGAAGTTCGAGCTTCCACGCCGTCCGCCAGAGGCAGCATCGCCGATAGTTTCCACGTTTCGCCGCTAGGCGCCGCTAGCGCCGCTAGGCTAGCACCGTTTGAATGCCTCCAGATTTGTAGAGAATAATTATTAAATAAAGTAATTTGTTTACCAGCTTTTGCTCTTACGGATTACTTGTTTCGAGAAATATTGACAGTATCGTCACGAAATTTAAACAACAGCGTCAATATTTTATTTTTTAACGCACTGTCATTGTGATTGCAAAATTGCGCGCGCAGGAAACTGGCCTGTCTTTTTAACTTCCTGTTTCGTACGGACTGTATACGAGAGTTCGGGGTAGGTAAATTTTCGTCGTTTTTAACGAAAAAATAAGACGGAAAAATGGAAAATAATGTGCCCGTAGTGCGGTGCGAACAAGTGGGAATGAAGTAACGTTGAAAATTGAACGGTATGATTTTTCATTTGCGGGATGTAAGTGGATAAAATTTGGACGTTACGAGGAACGTTCATGTGTGTTTTTCTATGATGGCTGTCAGCAAGTAAACTCTAACCTAAAAAAGTCGAGAGAAGTTCACGAAACGTGGAACGTTGTTGCCGAACTTAATTTCATCGTTGCTTCGTCTTTGCCGTTGTTCTTTTTGCTTTATTTTACGAAATACGCTAATCGTGTTTATTGCGCTTTGCGCGAATTTGTAGTAAAATAACATGGCGCCCAAACGAGGAAAGGTACAGAAGGAAGAGGTTCAGGTTTCCCTGGGACCACAAGTTCGCGAGGGCGAAATTGTCTTCGGCGTTGCTCACATATTCGCGAGTTTCAACGACACATTCGTTCATGTTACGGATTTGTCCGGCAGGTAAAAAAAACTTTTTCCTACTTGTAATTCCCGGCTTTGTCGAAGAGTCAATGGAATCTATCGTTGAATGGATTTTAAATATTGCTCTTTCTGTCTTTCAGAGAAACCATTGCTCGCGTTACCGGCGGCATGAAAGTTAAGGCGGACCGTGACGAAGCCTCTCCATACGCTGCTATGTTGGCTGCTCAGGTAAAAACAAATATTATCATTCGTTACTCCCATGTATATGAAAATTGGAGCATCTCTAAGTATAATTTGGTAGTTAGAATCGTTCAATTTAAATATTATAGTTATATTTGACCTCTCAAAGTTTTCAAAAGTTTGAGTATTCATATGAATTTTTTTTTCTAAATACGAAACTTGATAAAATCAGTTTTAATATCAGCTATCCTTGTTTAGTGTCAATAGTTGCAACGATACTCATTTTATTTACGAAAAAATGACAATTCAAGTAATTCTGTGAATAAATTCATGTAATTTGTCCAAACCGATCAATAGACAACGTTGCTAGATTCACTATGAATTTATATTTGACCTTATTAGTAAATTTCGTTCGTATTCCACACTCAGGCAGCACCCAGATGTGAAAAACCTTAATCTTGGGGGCGTTCATGTGTGTGGTACAGAAAATTGCTCTCTTAATTTGGGAATTTGTACCTTTAATCTGTACTATTTCTCAGTGTACAGAGAGTACATTGGATCAGGGTTGCAAAATTTTTAATGCAAAAGTAATGCATTAATCATTACTTTTTGAATGGCTAATGGAAATAATTTCCATTAACCATTAAAATTTAATGACTAATGGTAATGATTTCCATTAACCATTAAATGTTAATGGTTAATGAAAATAATTTCCACTAATCAATAACATTGAATGATTGATGGAAACAATTTCCATTAATCAATGAAGGTTAATGGTTAATAGAAGTTATTTTCAATTATCAATAAGAGTCAATGGCTAATGAAAATTACCTCCATTAACCATTACGTGTTGATGGTTAATGGAAATAATTTCCATTAATCATTTAATGTTAATGGCTAATGGAAATTATTAACATTCACTGTCAACATTTAATGTAATTAAAATGGTCGTAATCGATTATTCAGCTATTCTTAGCGGTTTTGGTCCTATAACACGTTTGAAGTAGGATAACGAAGAAACGTTTTACAGCTTCTACATCGTTCTCTCTCTGTCGCCAAATTTTATCGTTTAATTTGCAAGTTCCTCATTGATTTTTCGTTCACTTAACTATACTGCTATTATTGGTAAATGTGTAACGGCTAGTTGCATACTTACCAATAATATGTAACTAGCCGTTACATAGTATCATGGAGTCATTTTGAGCCAGAATAAAGCCAATCGATTGCTACCATTTTAAGTAAATTCAATGTCAATGGTTAATGGCAATCATTTTACACTTAATGGTTAATCGAAATAACTCTCATTAACCATTAACATGTAATGGTTCATGGATATTATTTTCATTAACCATTAACATCAAATGGTTAATGGAAATAATTTCCATTAAACATTAACATTTAATGGTTAATCGAAATAACTCCCATTAACCATTAACGAGTAATGGTTCATGGAAATTATTTTCATTAACCATTAACATTAAATGGTTAATGAACATTATCTTCATTAACTATTAACATTTAATGGAAATTATTTCAATTAATCAATGAGAGTTAATGGTTATTGAAAATGTAAATGCATTAAAAAAAAGTAATGCATTATTTGAAATTGTTGAATTAAAGCACAATTACCAAATTTAAATAAGATTTTCTTTAAAAAAAAAAATCTCATGTCATTCGTCCTGCATTCTTGGTCAACGAGAAAATCAAAATTTCATTACATTTATCGCCAGGCGGGAGTTTTTCATTTGTTTTCATTGAAAGTACATTTGAAATCTTCCTGTTCCCAGGATGTCGCCGAAAAATGCAAATCCCTCGGAATCACAGCTCTTCACATTAAGCTCAGAGCGACCGGTGGAAACAAAACAAAAACCCCCGGACCAGGTGCGCAATCAGCTCTTCGCGCTCTTGCTCGTTCGAGTATGAAAATCGGACGTATCGAGGACGTAACCCCAATTCCATCCGACTCGACTCGCAGGAAGGGAGGTCGTCGTGGACGCAGGCTATAAGCTTTTAATTTTCATCTTTGTATGGTTTACTACCTTACGAAAAAAATAAACATTTAAAAAAAAAGCACAAGTTCGCGTATCGTCGAATTTTTTTTTTATTCTCACAAATATCAGATGCCTTGAAGAAAAAAAAATATATATATATAAGCTAATATATTACAGTATAAATTGCTCGACGTTCAGCTTCGAGTGTGTGGAAAATGACAAAATCGTACAATTTTTTTGGAATTGTATTTGACCGAGGATTAAAAATTGCGTAATTCAAGGAGAAAGAATATTTAGGTCTGGAGAATTATTGAAAAATCAAAATTTCTCTCTCCAACTTGAACACAATTTTTTATTCAAATGCAACGACGAGAAAACGTATTTTTAATATCGGTAAGCTTTTTAAGGTAGTCTTTTAAGATTGTCTCCAATACATCAGAGGGACTACCTTGAAAAATAATGTGCAGGATTAGCAATGATTAGTCGACAAACGATGATCAAGATCAAACTTGATAGTTATAAAAAAAAATTGATAAATTCGGAGTTTAGATCGGTCCACCGATTTTATCGAGTGTCAGATAAAGCTTGACTCTCAGATCGAGTTTTTGCGGAGCTTTGTGCTCAAGCGTTGCAATCGTATTTACATAACCGTGCTGCATAACGAAACCAACGAGGACAGCGTCGTCGCGTTTTTCATCGTTTTCGGGCGAATGCGGCGTCACGTGCAATCTTATAACGGCCTTGTTGCCTTTTCGCCAAACGACCAATTTCGGATCATCCTGAAAACTATGATAATCGGCGGTATCGTCGTACTCTGTTGTATCGTCACGAGGCGGCAATATTACAGAACTGTGCGGCAACGTTATGTCCGCGTTCGGGACGATTTTAATGACCTTTTGATCCTCCATAACCGACGCTTGACGCACCACCGAGGGCATCAAATTTGGCGATTCGCAACCCTGAAAAAATAAAAAATTCCACGAAAAATTTGGATAATTCCTTGGAATCAGTGATCGGCAAAATCGATATTTTCGTCAATTTAATAACCGCTAATTACTCTGTGTTGGGAAATTTTATAATTGTTCCAATAAATATTCCTCAATATTAAGGCACTCAGTAATTAGGCAGTAAGGTATTTCTAATATTCGAAAATTCGATAATTCATGTTCGATTATTATCCAATAAACCTATAACTTGTAATTTAGATCAAATAATTACTCAATAACCAAGTAATTAAAATGTTGCTCTTATGAATTACTGATTTTTTTTTTTAATTAGGTAATTGTTCCTTCTAATTATTAATTATCCAAGTAATTAAATACTTAAGTACTCTACTTACTAATTTTTTATGAAATTAGTTAATTATTCTTTGCAATTATTAATTATTCGAATAATTAGATAATTAATTCCTCTTATGACTAGTTTTTAAAAAATTAGTTAATTATTCTTTGCAATTATTAATTATTTGATAATGCATTATCAAATAATGCATATTTATGCTTGTAACTTCGTTTAGTGAAGTTAAGCAGAAATCCTGATAGCCAGTGTTGTATTATAAAAACTTTGTCATCTGTAGCTTGGCATCAATTTGACGCCAAGTTTACGGTAAATTTTTGGTGAGCAACATTTGGATACAAGTTGATCAAAATCCACGGCCAGTAATCGGATACAAGTTGTAGGCAAACTTGTACACAAAATATACTCCAACTTTTGTACAAGTTCACTCCAATAACATCTACAATTATTTGTAGTCAAGTTGTACTTAAATTGTGAAGGTATTTATAATTAATTAGTAATTTATATATTTAAATTATTAATTATTCAAATAATTGGTAATTGAAATAGTTGAATTACTAATTACTTGAATAATTAGTAATTTTGATATATACGTTACTAATTATTTAAATAATCAATAATTGACATAATTCAATTATAAATTATTCTAATAACACAGGCCCACAAAAAAAAAGTTGTGTGTGCTGGGTGTCGTCCCACTACATTTTTCCTACGTATTTTGTCCCGCTGATCACGAATCTGAAGTTAGAATTAGGGGTCGCACTTGAAATGTTTGAGAAAATCCATAAAAACTAATAAGATATCATGATATTTTTATCAGTTTTTATGCATTTTCTCGAACATTTCTTCATCGACTCCTAATTCTAACTTCAGATTCGTGTTCAGTGGGACAACATACGTAGGAAAAACGTATTGGGACACCCAGCACACACAACTTTTTTTTTGTGCGAAAAGATTGCTAGATCATAATTTTTTTCAGTTTTTATGGACTTTTTCGAGCATTTCATGTGCGACCCCTAATTCTAACATCACATTCGTGTTCAGTGGGACTAAATACGTAGGAAAAATGTAGTGGGACACCCAGCACACACAACTTTTTTTTTGTGGGCCTGTATGATTAGTATTAAAATAATTCAATTACTAAATAATTTAACGATAAGTATTTTAAAGAATACGATTACTAATTTTTCTGATAATTAATAATTCAAAGAATACACATATTCAATATCCAATTAATTCGTAGTATTGGTCTTTAAATTACTGATTATCGAAATACCAAAAAAAAGAATGGATAATATTAATTTTGTAAATAACGATTAATTAAAAATCTAAATTTTTTTTTTGCCGATCATCGCTTTGGATACTGAATATTTAGTATTTTTAAATTTTAATGGTCCCTAATTTCTCCCTTGTATCAAACACGTCGGTCTCTTCCGGCATTATGTTTTTTCTGTCTGTATTTTGAAAAATCGTTCAAACCAACGTACCATTTGCATGTTCTCGCGTTTGAGCTCTTCGACTTCACCGGAAGCGGATCGCGTCGTCGGAGTCGTTGGAGTGTCGAGTGGAAAAAGCGTTATCTGCGTCTGATGCTGAGTCGGATTGCAAAATTTTAGCAACAGCTCGCTTGTTTTGCCGGCCTGAAGTGGCTCACAAGTGACAATTCGAATTTCCGGCACGTGATAGCTAAAAAAAAAAAATTACAATATTAATCGGATAACTAAACATTGTACCAGTATTTGAAATTAAAAAAAAAAAAAACTCACAGAGCTGCCAATTGTATCTTGAATTTGATCGATTGAATACAGAACTCGGGCTTGCTGACATTGTGCTCACAAGCTCGACATCTCTGTGAACTTTTTACGAGAAATTGCTTGCGCACGGGACGCAATTTGCTTATTTCTTCCGCTTGAATTTCCGGATGATTCAATCGTTGCTCCACTGTCGTGACTGATGAAAGAAATTTTGAAAATTGTCAGTGAAAAATACAATTTTGGATGAACGTTTTCTTTCTCATTCAATTTTTTCACGGATAAAAAATCGCGATTGAAGATCAGCATTGTGAATAATTTACTTTTAGTTATGTCCAAGGGTTCGGTGAAAATTCCTTCCGGCAAATCTTCCACTTCCTCGGAAGCGACGGATGGCTGCGGTTGATCAGACTGCTGCCATTTTCCCTGAGGAATAGAGGGACGACCCACTCGTTTTCGAGCCATTGCCGATGTTATTCCAAATTTTTCCTGTTGAAAACACATTTTTTTTTAGATCTAGTAAAATCACCTAATTTCAACTTAAAATACACTAACGGCGGAAAGTTTGCGGACAAAACTTCAAGAAAGGTCGCGAACGTTTTTTTATGCCATTTTGCCGGAAGTCAACGTAGACTAATGTAACAAGCGGCACGTTGAAGGGGAAGAAATCAGCTTCATTTGCTGTATTTTTAATGATTTTTACAATTTGTTTTTCCATTTAGACTCTATTTTGAAAACAATAATTTTTCGCCTTTTTTTCCCTCTCTTTAGGTGCACCCATCTTCTAGAGGAATTTTCTTAAATACATTTTTACGATTCGATTCATAAAGGGGAAAGTTTGAGTTTCAATCTCCTTTTTTTAAAAACTTTGAGCGATTTTTTTTTCCAAAGTTATTCTGTTTTTTGTGAAGAGGAAATTTGAAAAATACCGTACAACACGAAAACAAAGAGGATTCATGTAATGCTTCAAGACAGCAAAAAGTTGCGTTTGTTTTTGTTGAGTTCAGAGGAATTTTTTCAGATTTTTTTTCTCAACATTTTTTTTTCTCATTTTCTGTTTCGGAGCTCAGAACATTAAATTACCATAACTCGAAAACTATAGAATTATTGATAAAATGTTAAAAGGGGAAAATACTTTAATTTACCATGTTCAACACATTGGAATTTTTTTCAAATTTTTTTCCAGCCTCAAGAGAAAAAAATGTTGAAAAAAAAAATCTGAAAAAGTTCCTCTGAACTCAACGAAAACAGACGCAACTTTTTGCCGTCTTGAAGTTTTCCATGAATTTTCTTTGTTTTCGTGTTATAAAGGATTTTTCAAATTTCCTCTTTTTCACAAACAACAGAATAACTTCGGGAAAAAAAATCTCTCAAAGTTAAAAAAAAA
This sequence comes from Alloplasta piceator, assembly GCA_946863875.1. Classification (NCBI taxonomy): domain Eukaryota; kingdom Metazoa; phylum Arthropoda; class Insecta; order Hymenoptera; family Ichneumonidae; genus Alloplasta; species Alloplasta piceator. The sequence goes on from OX333074.1 coordinate 3,644,136, forward strand.
AGGAAATCCAAGCTCAAACTTTCCTCTTTATGATTCCAATCGTAAAAATGTATTAAAAAAATTTCCTCTAGAAGATGGGTGCACCTGAAGAGAGGGAAAAAAAGAGGCAAAAAACAGTTGTTTTCAAAATAGAGTCAGAATCGAAAAACAAATTGCAAAAATCATTAAAAATACAGGAAATGAAGCCATATTCTTCCCCTTCAAAATGCCGCTTGTTAAATTAGTTTACGTTGACTTCCGGCGAAATAGCATAAAAAAAACGTTCGAGACCTTTTTTGAAGCTTTGTACGGAAACTTTTCGCCGGAAGTGTACATGAATCTGCATTTGAATTAACATAAATTACTTAATTTTCACAAATAGATTATATCAATGGATTTTTTGTTCGACAAACTCACAAATTGCAAGTACGACCGCTTCGGATGGAACTTCTTGCGTTCTTTTTGCTGTTTTTCTTTGGATGCCAAAATCTTGTGATAATCAATGAGAGCGTTTATCCTCGCTGCATGAGGATTTTCTTGCTCCGGCCAAGCGCACGTGGCTTGAAATGGATACAAAAAAATTAATAAAAATTTTTTAATAAATTTTTTAATCCCTGAAGAAATATGGTTTTTCATACCAGCGAACTGATCCGGAATTCCGGCATCTCTGGAAGTCCATCTGCAGAGAGCGCAGAACAGATAATAGACTTTTTTCGAAGCCTTAACATCTTCGCCTGCAGCAGGAGGCGGCGGTCTCAGAGGCGCCGGTCCGGCTCTCGTTGAAAGAGTTTGAAAGCAACAGGGACAATTGAAGCAGTAAGAGCATCTAAAAAATGAACATGTCACATTATGATTGTACAAAATCATGATAAAGGGGAAAGAATCGCGCTCACCTATTTTTTTTCAAACGCACTTCCGAAGTGGGAAGATTCTCCAAGCAATTGGGACAGTAATAGGAGTCGATCTGTTGGCAGAAAAAAAAAAATAATTGGCAGAGTTAACGCGAAACGAATAATTATACAGCTCAGGAAAGGTGAAAACTTTGCTATTGACTATCAACGGGAATCGTAAAAGAATTAAAATAACCAAACGATCGATGAAACGGTAAAAATTACCTCTTGACAGACACAGTAACCACATCGAATTGTGAGGCAGTGACGACAAAAATATATCTTCGATATTGGCTTGAGTGAATTGCAGCTACAAGCGTAACGCACGTAATCGGGTTGAAATAAATACGCCATGGTTAAATCCGTTCTTTTTAAATTTTAAATTATCATCTTTCGACGTCTTTTTTGACGTTTCTGGTTAGCCGAGGGCGGCCATGACACATCATCTTCACTTCCGGTTCTCTTCCTCTCCTCCACCGCGCGCGCGCCGAAAAGTTCAAAGCGTTTCCGGTCCACAATTATGGCGCCAAATTCAAAATCCTCGGTAAAATAAAAACGCAGAATCGACGGTAAACAATGAAATTGCCAATTACGAAAAATGTCTTTATTAACGTGCATTCGGTAAGTTATTCGTAACAATAAATAATGTTGTGATAATTCAGATCCATACCCACAACTATAAATAGAACTATTAATTTTTTCATAGCCATTGAATTATTGAAGTCACGATTAAGTACTCGTGGCGAAAGAAAAATTGAAACTAGATTGGAACTGGATTGGAACTAGATCATCCTCTGCCGTCTCTTTCAGCGCTATCGTCGCTCAATGTATAAGCTGGCAAATAGTCGAGAGAATCAGCAGAGGATTTGAGCAATGGATTCGGAGCTGTACTGGATCTCGAGCCGAGGCTCGTGTAACCGCGATCATAGAGACTGCAATAAGGCACTCTGTGTTCCAGCAAAAATCGCCAAACTTGCTTGTAATTCCAGTCCAATATGGGACATATTCTCATCAATACCGGCCAGCCGGGATCCGTTAACGAGAAAGCTTCCAATTTTTCGGAACCAGGATCTCCCCTTCTGGTGCCCATTAAAGCAGCTTTCAATGAATTATTCTCGTTCTTGAACGATATCAAAGCCGATTTCATTGGCTTTTTTTTTCTCACCATTTCAAGACCGTAATAATTTGTTGCTTGTGCGACAAACGCATTGACCTAGATGCAAAAAACAATTAAGATAGGAAACTCGATAATTAAAATAGGAATCTTCATTGATTTAATACCATGGAAATAGATTAATTAATGGGAAAAAGGCTCACTTCTGGAAACGGATCTTCCGTAACATAGAGACATAGCAACGGCGTTATTCCTCTGATTTTGAATACACTGGCGGCTAAATGGAGAACGGTTGTGCAATCCTTTCCACCATTGAAACTCAAGAATATTTCTCCGCCATCGTATCTGTGAAATTTCGTTTTCATAAAAAATTAGGCACAAAAAAAAATTGATAATGTGAAAAAATTACAAAAATTTTAACGAAGGTAAAATGTTTGTACTCACTCGTCGCAACATTTTTCGAGTATTTTCAGCGCATTTTTAACGTGAAGCTGTTCCTCGCCGGTGTTTATCACTTTGCGAGCTTGTTCAATTGTAAAATGATCCTCCATGACCATTATGATTTACGAAATATCAACAAAAATTCTACAATACTGATTAAAAAGGGAATTGACATCTGTCAAAAAATTGACAAATTCGTTTTTTTGTAATTGTGTAATAATTGGAAAAATTGTGACGTACGAAGACGGTGCACGAGACTTCAATTTAAAGCACGAAAGGGTCAATTAATCAATTTGTTTATTTCTGTTTCAACCAGAAATGTTTTTTCGAATTTTTTCTCCGCCAAGAACGACATTATCCACCACGTGCTTGATAAATTACTATAGTTTCGTTCGTAATTATATTGCAAAGCTTTATCGCGGACGTTGACGAGTTTTTCGTAATCGATGGTTACGAAACGACGTATATATTCTTCGTAAAATTCATTAGTGTTCAACGTTATCTTCATTTATGCTTTGTAATCTGCGTTTTTGTACTGAGATTTATGGAGTTTGGTGAGAAAAATACGAGTGTGAAAAATTCGACAAAGATTATTGATAAAAATAATTCTTCATTCACTGGTATTTCTGGGACCGCGATTTAGTCGACATCGATTAGTCATCGACGTCGACTTTTAAACGAATTTTCCGACATTGATAAGTGTTCAATTGATTAAATTCTCGAATAGATGTTGATAAATAATGAGTGTTCATTCAGCAAAAAGCATTGAAAATTTATGCTTCTGCGACGGGGTATTGCGGGTCATGACGTGATCGTAAGGATTCGGCTTCGTTCACGGCGGAAGTCGAATGAATTTCCACCGTGAACGAAGCGTCTTTAATTTAAACAATTTAACTATAGACACGCCGTCGCTTCACTCGGCATCACAAAATTTTAAGGTTAACAATAAAATTACACGTTTCTCTTCGCGAAATAAGTTTTGCAAAAGTAATAAACTATAAAAAGTATCGTTCAACGATCAGCAAAAGATCGAAATAGATACAAATAACGAGATTGCGTATAAATATTATCGCTAAGGCAATAATGACATCGTGCGCGGATTGGGACGTCGAGAAGCACAAAGTCGAGCACGAATGCGACGAACATTGGGAGCTTCGCCGTAATTTTCTCCTGACCCACAAAGACAAATTTCCCGAGGATCAATTGGTCTGTTTGGCACAAGTTTTCACAAATATTGAGTTATTAGGATGCAGGTTAGTCCAAGCACGAAAAACCCATTCCTAGAAATTCAAGATGGCGGCGAATATAAATATAAATATAAATATTCAATGAATAATCCGCATTTTCGTCGCCTTCCGAAACAGATATCCAAAGGAAACGATGGATATGGTTGCCGAATTGTCGCAAGACGTTGCCAAAGATTACAGGGAGAGGCAAAAATCAAAATTGCAGAGAACTTTTGTCAAAGCTTCGGACGCTGCTAGCTCAAAGGTCAAAGGTACATCAAAGAACTGTGAGTTCTCGTTGGCAGAAAAAATCCCTATTAAAATCGTTTTTCGTCGTCCGCTGTTCGTCGTTGAACTCAAATGCACAAATATTTTGAAAAAAATCTATTTTTAACATTTTTACCGCTATTTTTTCTGTATCGTTTCCAGGACTCAAGCCTACCCTCGGCCAAACAGTAGCGACTGAGAGCGGCGTAACTAAGAGCAAAATTAATTTTGTAACATCGGAAGAGAGTAATCCATGTAAAAAAATGAAAATAGAAAATCCTCCGTTCGGACGAATTATTGTAATGCAACATCCAGACGAATCTCCAATGGCCGTTATACAAAAATCTGCAGCAGTCAGCAAGGCTAATTTAGAATACAAGATTGAGAAGAAAGATGATTGTTAGTAAGTAGATAGGATTATGAAATTGAGGATTTTCTGAAGAGGAGCGGGTTTATTAATTTTCGACAGAAAATCATGATATTTCAAAGAGTTTAAAAAAAGATGCAACAAGATTCAAGGAAAACTATTTTTTTGAACATTGTAGACCAAACTATTGATTCAAAAAAGTAGTCAAAATTAAAACTACAATTTTTTAATTTTCTTCATCATTTTTGTGATATGCATTATCGAAAAAGAATCATCCTTTGCACTAACATGTATCCTCGAAAGTAGGATGAAAATTAACTAGATACAGGGAAAAGGGCCTCCCTTAAAATATGATTAATTATTGGCGATAGATAAATATTTTCAAAATCCAGTATCGATTCGATCGCCAGAAAGTGCTTCGATTTTCTCAAAAGAAACATTAGGTAGAGCCAAAAATCGTTTTGTTTCAGTAAATGCGAACTTTTGCTTAATTCCGTTAAATTGGCCGAGGGCAATGGTACCAATCATAAGAAAGCCAAAGCGGCGGCTTCTTCGATCGGATTGCCAAAACTTCAGAGAATGTATTATACGATAAAGGTAGGTAAATTACGGTTGATGCACTCGTCGAAAGATATTTTAGTTTCTGATCATGTATGAATGTTCGATGATGTGTGTGTCGCAGGTTAAAAAAATTGAGAGAACAATTGACTGTGATAAGAATCAATTGATGGGAGGCGATGACGCGACGCAGGATACCATAGCTTCTGATAACGTTGGTAGTAAGATGATGAAAATGATGGGATGGTCGGGAGGAGGTCTCGGTAAAGCACAGCAGGGTATCATCGAGCCTGTGACGTAAGTCGAATATGGTTGAAAAAGAAAAATAATAATATTTTTCCGAAAAGCAATAGTTTTCCACAATATTCTATTCAGAGTTGTAAAAAATGCATTATTTAATAATGCATTATCGATTTCATTAATGATTATTTTTTCACTTAATAATGGGACTTAACTTCCATTATACATTATTCATTCAATGAATAATCCGAAAAAAAAATATTGCATTATATTTTTAGTTAATAGTGCAAAAGTCAGACCATTAGGCATTACATTAGTACTGGAAAATGAAAAAAATAAACATTATGCATTACGTTATTAATGAGTACTTATAAAAGCTTTACATTATCCGTTGTTGAAGTAATGGATAATGTGGAAAGAGTTACGTCACTCATTACTGAAATAATGAGTAATGCAAAAATGTTCCATTATCCATTATTGAAGTAATAGATATTGCAAAGTAGCGTTAATTTTTCATTACTATAATACTGAATATTTTGAATAATGCATTATTCGGAATAAAAATATTTTATGTATTCGTAGTCCAATAGGACGATGCGATAAAATCTTCATTTTATTTACGAAACTGGAAAATATGGATTGATGAAACCGGTTCAGGGACTCGATGGTATATGGGTTTATGAAATTTTTTTAAGTAAAAAAACCCAAAAATGTACACATCGGAATGTCAACAGAACTAATAATCGCCGTTTTGCAATTTGAAATTAGAATTGAAAATTTGAGTCGAAAGAGAATAAAATACATATAAGCTGCGCATTTCCCTTTGATCTAACGAATAAAAAAATGCACAAGCGGAAGATGATTTTTCCTTTTCGTTGATTCACAAATAAATAAAAAGTACATGAAATTATTGGAGAGTAAAAAAAAGTAAACAATTGTATATGAACAGGAATTATTATTCTCTTGACAATTTCCCGTCAAAGATGAAAAAGAAAAAGATGCTGTAGGTTCAAATCTGATCTAACAAATAAAAAAAAACAAAGTACCGAATTATATTTTCGAAGTAAAAAATTAGGAATCTAAACAAACGAATTTCCATAGAGGGAAATCTAAACAAAGGAATTACCCTGTAAAAAATTTGAGGGAATAACACATACAGTCTGAGATGTATCATTCTTACGCATTATGATAATAAAAAATCATACGAAAAGGAAGATTTCATTGACATTGCTCTCTACATACAGAAATTATTTTTATTCCTTTAAACCATTACTCAAAGTAATACATTATTTGTAAATGTAATGCGTTATTTGAAGTAATGCACTGCTCGATGTAATGTGTTACTCAAAGTAATGAATTGCTCAATGTAATGCATTGCTCAATGTAATGCGTTACTCAAAGTAATGCATTATTCTTCAGTTTTGTACCATTCATTACTATAGTAATGAAAATTTGTATCTACTTTGAATTACCCATTACTGTAATAATGGACAATGGCAGCGTTTAGCATTATCCATTACTGTTGTAATGAATAATGTTACGTTTTTTGCATTATTAATTTAATGCATAATCGTTAGATTTCACAATTTTCATTACAAAAATAATGCTTAATGTTTCCATTATAGAAATTTCATTATTCCTAAAATAAATAATGCAATATTTTTACATTATAATTTCGGCAACTCTGATTCTATTCACTACATTTGAAAAGAATTTGACGTCAGCGCTCACTGTGGCGAAAAAGCGTACTCCAAGTACATTAAATGCCAATGAATTCCTATTTTTATCAATGAATCAGCGACTATTTTGCATAGGGCAAATTTTTCATAACAAACTGTTTCGTTCAAAGGAGTATTGAAAAAATATACGCAATTATTCGAATCGATCCGTTAAATAATTGTTTAACTACTTCAAACACTTTCCGTTGGTGGCGCTGTTTGTGTCTTCCCAATTTTTAAACATTTGATAAATCTCGATTTACAAGTATTTAAAAAATTCGATAACGAAAAACAAAATTCAACAGCGTTCAAAGGCAATTGAGTCGAGAGGGTTTCGGTTTGAAGTTGAACTCCACCAACGTTTCGTTGTTCACGAAAAAGGCTCGAGATACACTCCGGAATTACGTAAAAGGTGATTCGAGAACGGATCTAGTTTTTGCACCGGAATTCACGAACGAGGAGAGGAGCGTTATCCACAAGTACGTATCAACGTAAATATCATTTTTTTTTCAAGATTAACTTTTAATATATTCGTTTATTTTTTGTAAAAAAAAAAGAGCCGCGCGAGAAATGGGTCTGAAAGCCGCGAGTTTCGGGCCAAAACAGAAGAGAACGTTAGTCATATCCCGAAAATTTCATCCAGCCGATCTCGTTCAGGAATTGATAGCATCCGGGGGATCAAACGAGAAATACGAGCTTATCGATCCAACGGGAAATTGAACACTCTCCGTCAGCAGTATTTCATTTAAGTCCTTCCTTCTTTTCTTTTTCATTAATTTGTACTGTTTTTTTCTCCTTTTTTTTTTTGTAAATCACATCGATACATTCTTATCTCTCTACATATTTCGAATAAAACAAAAGAAAACAAAACAGAAAAAAAACACCGATAAATTCGAACCTTCGCCAACGCAAAAATACTTATTATGGCCCAGTTATGCGCGAAATATTCAATTTATACAAATTCAACGTTGTAAAATATTTACAATTCAAGATATACATAGGAATTTCTATATAACATACATATTTATATGTATATATAAATATATACATTTATAGAAGGGTATAAATTTCATATCATGAAAAAATTATGCGAGTGAAAGATTAATTATGAAATAAAAGAGGAACCCAACCGAGTGACTATTCAATAATCTCATCTCGGTTTCACCAACTACGTGTAAATATAATTTTTTTTTCTCATATAAATTCTATATTGCGTAAATCTGACTTCGTGCCACGGCATTATTTCATGAAATATGAAGCCGGGTCGATATATTTGAATGGTCCGTGTATAAAAAAAAAAAAAAAAAAACCCAACAGTTCTCCATATTGCGTTATTCCAAGATTAGAGGACCCTCGAAATTTTTGCCCTGGGCAATGTCTTGTAAATTTTCACCGGCGTAAGAGAGAAGCGAGGAAACTTCGACATCGCCGTTAACCGATTTAGCGCCGGCATCGATAAGCCACTTTCGATGAAGCGCGATAATGTCTCGTTTCGCTGTCGATGGACAATCCTGACCGGCGGTGTCACAATTTTTCAGAGCGCTGAAATCCTCGCTTCGCGGTACTTCCCAAGCGGCGAAATTTTTCGAAAATTTAAATACGTCAAAGACAAATTTTTCAACCTTTATTCCGTTGGGTTTCGTTGGCAGTATTCGATAACCGTACTCGTCGACGTACGGAATTTTCTTCTTGGCAACATGCAATTCCAAATCTTTCTCGTGTACATCAGCGATCGATTTCAAAAAATCACGAGTGAAATAGTGATTGCATATGTTTCCCGCGTGGAATACCAATTTTCCATCCGAACGCCTCAATTCCGATGTTTCTTTGCTTATCTCGCTGTACTCGACAACACGATAATTTCCGTCCACCTGCGAACAAAAAATCGTTAAATTTTTTTAAAATTTATTCGGATTGTGAAATAGTATGGATTGATATTCCGCAGGGTTGCAAGTAAGTTGCACTCATTAGAATGTAGTGTGTAATGGAAAAAAAATTCCTTACCCATTATAATGTAGTGTGTAATGGAAAAAACTTTCATTACCCATTACAATGTAGTGTGTAATAGAAAAAAAATTCATTACCCATTACAATGCAATGTGTAATGGAAAAAAATGCCATTACCCATTAAAATGTAGTGTGCAATAAAAAAAAATCTATTACCCATTACAACGTAGTGCATAATGAAAAAAAAATTCATTATCTATTACGATGTAGTGTGTAATGGAAAAAAATTTCATTACCCATTACAATGTAGTATGTAATGGAAAAAAAAATCATGACCCATTACAATGTATTGTGTAATAGAAAAAATGTTCATTACCAATGTGTAATGGACAAATGATTCAAATTTTAGGAATGGAAAAATATAGATGTAATATAGATTGTAATGGGTAATGAAAATGTTTTCCATTACACACTACATTGTAATGGGTAATGCAAATTTTTTCCATTACACACTACCATTGTAATGGGTAATGAAATTTTTTTCCATTACACACTACATTGAAATAGGTAATGGAAATTTTTTCCATTACACATTCTAGAAGTAATGAATAATGCATTACTTTTACATTACAAATTTTGCAAGCCTGATATTCCGGTAAAATACATTTAAAAATTCGATAAAATTTGAAGACCCGGAAGAATTCGAATTTTTTTTATCATAAAGGTCAACTGGGGGTCAACGTGCAAGATAAAAATGCCTGTCTGAGTTTTTTAAATTTTCTTTATCCTCATCCTGCGAACAAAAAATCGTTAATTTTTTTTCAATTTATTCGGATTGTGAAATAGTATGGATTGATATTCCGCAGGCTTGCAAGTAATGCATTACTTTTTGCAACGCATTGCCATTTTCATTACCCATTGTAGTGGAAAAAATTTCCATTGCCCATTACAATGTAGTGTGTAATGGGAAAAATTTCCATTACTCATTAGAATGTAGTGGGTAATGGAAAAAAATTTCATTACCCATTACAATGTAGTGTGTAATGGAAAAAAAATCCATTACCCATTACAATGTAGTGTGTAATGGAAAAAAATTCCATTACCCATTAAAATGTAGTGTGTAATAGACAAATTTCCATTACCTATGTGTAATGGACAAAACTTTGATTGATTTTTTTCCATTACACACTACATTGTAATGGGTAATGATTTTTTTTTCCATTACAAACTACATTTTAATGGGTAATGCACATTTTTTCCATTACACACTACATTGTAATGGGTCATGAAATTTTTTTCCATTACATACTACATTGTAATGGGTAATGAAATTTTCTTCCATTACACATTCTAGAAGTAATGAATAATGCATTACTTTTACATTACAAATTTCGCAAACCTGATATTCCGGTACAATATATATAAAAATTCGATAAAATTTGAAGACCCGGAAGAATTCGAATTTTTTTTATCATAAAGGTCAATTGGGGGTCAACGTGCAAGATAAAAATGCATGTCTGCGTTTTTTAAAATTTTGTTTATGCTTATTCTTTAAATATTTTATTTTCCTTTGTTTTATTTATCCTCCTTTTGATAAATTATCTTTATTTTCTTTATATTCCTCAGAACATTAAAACAAATGGTTCTATTAATTTATGGTAAAATAAATGCCTCTGGGACTTGTAAGTTACCTTGCACACAACTCCAACGGGCTCGGAAGGCTTAGATTTTTCGACGACCTTTACGCCGCAATCGGCCGACAAAGACAGACAATAACCGATGAATACGGGATCGGCAACTTTCACTAAAATATTGTCGACCGAATGAGCGTGTATACTTCGTACGTCACGAATTTCCATATCGTTCAAAATTCCTTCGACTCGTAGCGCTCTGTAAATTCCACCATTTCCGTCCGGTGCTCGCGACAAACGATGCTTCTCGTCGAGTAATATTTCACCCTTGAAATTGTAACAGGGCATCATCCCTTGATTGAAAGTCTTCACGTTGTTTCTCTTCAGGCCAAAATAATTGTTCTCCTCGAAGTAATCGAGAGTCGCTTGATTCGTCGCTTGACTCGTCAATATGTACCTTAAAAATAAAAAAATTATCGATTAGAAAAAACGCACTCATGATAACATTAAAATTAAATTTGAATTAAATTAAAAGATTATTTAAATTTCAACTCTACATTTTGAACTCTATTTTGCACAAAAATAAAAATATTTCTGAAATCATTTCACCTGGAACAGATGCGAACAAATTAATTCTGAAAGTGTGCCAAATTTCAAATCAATAAGCATTTGAGGCATTCCACACTAATTCGACCTGGGTCTTTTTTGTCCGCAATTTTTTATGGTTTTGTAGTACCTCTGAAAAGCACTCAAGATTTTTTTTGGAGCAATTTGACTCAACTATGGTTAAGTTTTTCTTTCGAAGAAGCTTGTTATAGACGGAAGGAAACTTTTGCGCAACCCTTGTAATTTTCCATATGAAAAACGGGATTCTCAGATTTTCAAGGGGATTTTCAGATTTTTAATTTTGGGCTAAAGGTGATTTGTTTATAAAATTATAATTTTATAAACAAATCTTATAAAATTATAAAAATTTTATAAAATTATAATTTTATAAACAAATTACTTTTAACCCAAATTTATAAATCTGAAAAAATCACAAAAACCCCGTTTTTTGCAGTGGGCAGGGATTTTGTTCTGGTTATAAGAAGCTTCTTTGAGAAATTTTTTTTTTAAAAAGGAAGGAGGAACCTGAATTGAGTGGGCCGTTATTCAAACATTTTTGTATGAATAAAAGGTGTTTAAAAAAAATATTTGGACAAAGGCCCACTAAATTCAGGTTTTTTCGTCTATTTACAAAAAAAAAAAATTTCGAAAAAGCTTGTTATAAACAGAAGGAAACTCTTGCCCACTTTTGCTCAACGCTTGAAATTTTTCATACAAAAAACGGGGTTTTTATGATTTTTTTCAGATCTTTAAATTACCTTTCGCTTAAAATTAAGAACTTGAAAAAAATCACAAAAATCCCGTTTTTTATATGAAAAATTACAACCGTTGAGCAAAAGTGGGCAAGGTTTCCCTTCCGCATATAACAAGCTTTTTCAAAAAAAAAAAATTTAATCACAGCTAAGTCAAATCGCTCCAAAACATCCTGAAAAAATCCTGAGTGCTCTTCAGAGGTACTATAAAACTATAAAAAATCGCGGACAAAATCGGAGGGGTAAAAGTTCAGACCCAGGTCGAATCGGTGTGAAAAGCCTCATTTATAGTTACTGAGATAAATGGCCTTGACGTACAGAAAGTAATTTGTCATTCATCTATATTATAATTGATTCTTTCAGTGAATCTTCAGCAATATTGCCATTGAATCTGGACAACATTCTGCACAGAATTTGATGCTAGAAAAGAAACTTCCTCCCATCTTTCTACAAATTATTAAACGAAGAAAAATCTCAACGCCGCCAAATCTGACTCACCAAGTTATTCCCCGTCTAGCGCCAAACTTCTTCTCCGCCAAATGCTCCAATCGTCTTATCCTTTCCGCCTGGATTCTGAAAAGACTTTTTCTGGACGGCAGACCGACGTCGTACATGCCCTTGGGATAAGTGACGCCCAAACGAGTACCCTGACCGCCCGCCATGAGCAGAACCGCCACTCTGCCATCGGCGATTTCTCTCAATCCCGCATCCTCGTATTTCTGCAATTTTTCATCGTCGCAAGTCATCCTAGACGCTATCGTATCGTCGGGGATAGCTCTGACTCGGTCATCCAGTATTTCATTGTTATTCAGAGCGGAGGACGTAGCTCTGTCAAAGTAATTGGTCGCCTCGTCAAGATCCAGCGAAGCGACGTCTTTGTAAAGCTCGTTGCGTTCGTTCTCGGAAATATCGCTCCAAAAACGTAACAGATGGGATTGTTTGTACTTTTCGAGTTTTGCTTCGAGTGCCTCGACGTCCATCGCCGTTATTTTTTTTAAATATTTGACAGAAGGAGAAACGAGACGGTATTTCTTGTTTTTTTTTTTTTAGCGATTTTATGAAAAATGCAAGATTTACGGGACGTTTTAACGATCTAAGTGGATTGACGTTTATATTGTCTAGCCGGTTCTTACATATGCCGCGATGACACCTGCGACAGCGAATATAGGTGCGATTGCGACTGACAGTACCAGCGAGCGTGGACTGTCATTCGGTGAATACCACTACATTATGATTCCTCTCGTTGAACGTTTCGATCGAGCATCGGGAAAAATAAAAATTCGAGATATACTCGTTTACTTTCACTGTTGTACGAAAAATAAAAATATATAAAAAAAACCTGTCCGACGATTTCTCTTCACGCTCTTGCGGCGTTCCCTCTCTCTTTCTCTCTCACACTCACTCGTCGCTTGCGGGTCGCGCCGCATGGCAGCGCGCGCTTTTCTACACACAATACACGCAGCAACATAAGAATATTCGATATCCTTTCTCTCGTTACATTTACGTCTCTACCGATTAAAACTCTCCCACCGAGCAAATTCATCAAAATCGGCCTGTCGATACAATCCTACAATTTTATAGCACTACCGGATAAATATTCCTGGTAAATATATTAAAAAACATCTCTACCAGAAAAAACTACGAAAAACTTCCGAATGGCACATTTACATCTCTACCGATTAAAACTCCCGCCGATCAACTTCATCAAAATAGTTCTGTCGATACAACTCTACCATATTACAGCACTATCAGATAAATATTTCTTGTAAATATTAAAAAAACACCTTTACAAGAAAAAACTACGAAAAACTATACCGAATGGCACATTTACATTTTATAGCACTACCAGATAAATATTCCTTGTAAATATAAAAAATCTCTACCAGAAAACACTACGAAAAACTACCAAATGGCACATTCACATCTCTACCGATTAAAACTCTCCCACCGAGCATAGCTTCATCAAAATAGGCCTGTCGATACAACTCTACAATTTTATAGCACTACCAGATAAATATTCCTTGTAAATATTAAAAAACATTTCTACCAGAAAACACTATGAAAAACTACCGAATGGCATATTTACGTCTTTACCGATTAAAACTCTCCCACCGAGCAACTTCATCAAAATATACCTGTCGATACAACTCTACAATTTTGTAGCACTACCAGATAAATATTCTTTGTAAATATTAAAAAACATCTCTACCAGAAAAAACTACGAAAAACTTTCGAATGGTACATTTACATCTCTACCGATCCAAACTCTCCTGCCGAGCATTTTTATCAAAATAGTTCTGTCGATCAACTCTGCCATTTTACAGCACTACCAGATAAATGTTCCTTGAAAACATTAAAAAACATCTCTACCAGAAAAAACTACGAGAAACTACCGAATGGCAAATTTACATTTCTACCGATTAAAACTCTCCCACCGAGCAACTTTATCAAAATAGGCCTGTCGATACAATTCTACCACTTTATCGCACTACCAGATAAATATTCCTTGTGAATATTAAAAAACATCTGTACCAGAAAAAACTACGTAAAACTACCGAATAACATATTTACATCTCTACAGATTAAAACTCTCCCGCCGAGCAACTTTATCAAAATAGTTCTGTCGATACAACTCTACCATTTTACAGCAATACTAGATAAATATTCCTTGTAAATATTAAAAAACATCTCTACTAGAAAACACTACGTAAAACTACCGAGTAACATATTTACATCTCTACCGATTAAACTCTCCCACCGAGAAACTTGATCAAAATAGACCTGCTGATACAACTCTACCTCTTCATTGCTCTGCCAGATAAATATTCTTTGCAAATATAAAAAAATTATCTCTACCAGAAAACACTACGAAAAACTACCGAATGATAACATAAGCTGTTGGGTGAATAAGCTTTGTGTACCGAGAAAAAAAATCTCTTAATTCTCCTCTTCAACACCTCTACCGGAAAATATCTCTATCAAATATAAAAAACCATCTCTTTTCAAAACAAGCCTCCGAAAATCGTTAGGATATTCTAAAAAATTGTTTGATAGTAGAGTTGCAACTGGTAGAGGTGAAAATTTGCCTTTCGCTGTCTCTCTCCAGATGGAGACTTCTCATTGGTACAATTTGGCCTTGATCTATCTTATCTGTTCAACGTTTCTCTTCCTCCTTTACATTTTACCATTTGAAGAGCAACATTCCTGTTTCGAAATATGTATATATATAATAATTCTCGGTGTGACTTTGTTGCCCGGACTAAGTCTATTATATATATTTCCTTCGATAACGAATTTTTAAAAAAAGTTATCGATAAGAATTTATCTGTTCTCGGGAAAGGCTTAATTCATTAATTGATACAATTTCTATCAGTCGTCACTATAATTTATATTAAAACGTCGGTGTCTTGATATGATAAGAACTACAAAAAGCGAAGGTGAAACTATCGATTAAGCATTTTGAAATACAAAGAAAAATGTTTCATGCATAGAGCAGGGAGAAACCTAGCCGGTGGCTTTTAATAAAATGCATGCACACTTGTTATTGCACGGTTTTTTTTATCAGCGACTAAAATTGCTTGCGCGCAACAGAGATATTGCGCTTTTGTCGAAGGTGTTTCACCCTATCTTCCGCGTTCAGTGCACAGTATAAATATTTTTGCGATAGATGATAAGAAAATGACGACAAAACAATTTGTGTGCACTCCGCCATAGATTGATCGATGCGTGGCTTCCCGGACAATAAGTGAAAAATTTCGCCATCTAGCGGTCGCAAGTCACGACATTTCGGGAAACTTCGTTCCAGTTTGTGACCATCCGTCGGTAAAATAGGTATCCCCGTGTACCGACGTATAATCATAACGCTGGAAGCAGATCTCTTTCTCTCTCTCTCCTCTTCCCTATCCAACCTACAAAAATCAGCTGGAGGTTTCCTCGTTTCTACTCATTTGTGCTCATTCTAGTGAACCAAAATAAGGAGAGCGCGACGTAACCTGATCCCATTGACCAAATTTGGAATTTTTCATAGATGACAAGAACGCGGATGAGAAGAAAATTTTTCTAATCCCCGAAATTTCACTGTCAGATCAACCCCGAATCACAGTGAAAATTAAATGAAAATTGTTATCTACGATCATTGTGATTTATCGATCTATCAAACGTCTTAAAATGGTGAGTTTACACACATTTTTTCTGTCTGTTTTTTTTTTCACGTACATTTTACTTCCTTACGAAAGAATCTGTATGCCACAATGACTATTTTGACTTCAATTTTCGAAAAATGAAAATTCAAAAAATTCTGACACGTGCAAATTTGCTCCTGATTTCCATATTATTTTTGTTTTGTCATTTTTCGGCGATATAAATAAATTTCAATGATATCCTAGCAAGACCCAAATGAGGATACCGAGTGGAATGACATTCTCCGACAAAAAGGAATAATACCGCAGAAGGAGAAAGAGAAGGAAATAACGGAGGATCAGATAGTCGATTTGCTGGAAAATACGATAGACAAGAAAACTGGACGGGGTACTTTAAACGTACATTAAATTACAAAAGGAGGCAGAAATGACGATTTTGAGAATGGTACTTTAAAAAGAAACAATACCCAAAATTAACGTCGTTTCAGGGACGAAAAATTTGGAGGAGGCGAGTCTCGACGAATTGGACGAGTTGGAGGACGAGGAAGATGAGAAAATTTTGTTGGAATATCGTCGCAAGAGGATAGCGGAGATTCAGGCGCTTTCTAGCAAAGAAAAATATGGCAGCGTCAGAGAAATATCTGCCCAAGATTACGTGCAGGAAGTTAATCAGGCTGGAGAGGGAATATGGGTGATACTTCATCTGTACAAACCAGGGTAAATTTTTTTCAATTTCTTTCATATCAATATATCGGAAAAAATTTAAAAATATAAATTTGCATATAATAATAAAAACATCTAACAGTATATAAAGGGAAACTATATAAGTTTCGAAATACATGTGGGTCATTCCATGTCAAATCGACCAAGAGTTGGCATCGACCCCTTTCAATTTCGATGAAATTTGGTCAGCAATTTTCGTTTTAAATAAAACGAAGTGCTACAAAAAAAAAAAAAAATTTCGAAAGTTATGCAAAATTCAAAATTTTTCAAATCTTTCAAATTTATTTTTTAAATATCTTGAAAACTATTATAGTTACTAAAAATTGTTCTTAATTCGTCTTAAAGAGTATACTTGAGGCTACGAAAAAAAAATATTCCGAAAAAAAATTTTGAAAAATGATGAATTTGGAGAATTTTGAATTTTGAACAATCGTGAAAATCTAAGTTCCGTATTAAATTTTTTGTTCAATTTTTATATAATACCTTGTACTGATCTTAAAAGATCCTGAAATTTTCAGAAAGGTGATTTTTGTTTTTTCAAAAATATGAATTTTGGAATTCTTAAAAATCGGGTAAATCCACGATCAACATTAAATTTTTGGTTCAATTTTTTTTATATAATACCTTCTACTGATCTTAAAAGATCCTGAAATTTTTAGGATGGTGTTTTTTTGTTTCAGAAATATAAATTTTTGAATTTTGGTAAAAAACCAACTTTCTTTTTACCTCTCAGTTAAGTAAAGTTGAATCATGTAGTTTTGTAATTTTGAGCAGTACAAAAAAAATAAAAGTAACAGTATTAAAAAAAAAAAAAAAATTTTTGAAACAAAAAACACCATCTTGAAAATTGCAGGATCTTTTAAGATCAGTACTATATATCAGTAAGGTATTATATGAAAAAAAATTTAACCAAAAATTTAATATTGATCGTAGATTTACACAATGTTTAAAAACTAAAAAATTCAGATTTTTGAAAAAACAAAAAACACCTTTCTGAAAATTTCAGGATCTTTTAAGATCAGTATAAGGTATAATATAAAAAAAAAAGGACCAAAAATTTAATACGGAACTTGGATTTTCCCGATTGTTCAAAATTCAAAATTCTCAAAATTCATCATTTTTCAAAATTATTTTGCGGAATATTTTTTTTCTTGTAGCCGGATTCAGAACGATTTTTCGTAACTATAATAGTTTTCGAGATGTTTAAAAAATAAACTTGAAAGATTTGAAAAATTGTGAAATTTTTAATTTTGCATAAAATTCGAAAAAAAAATTTAATTTTTTTCCTTCGGTAGAACTTCGTTTTATTAAGAACGAAAATTTCTGACCAAATATCATCGAAATTGAAAGGGGTCGATTCCAACTCTTGGTCAATTTGACATGGAATCACCCACGTGTAAAACTATGATTATTCGTTTCAAACGAGAAACGCGAATAACAACAAAGACATTTTTTTCTACTTTTTTTTCAGTATTCCGCTATGTTCCCTGATAAATCAGTATCTGGCGTCTTTGGCGAGAAAATATCCGGCAACGAAATTCCTCAAGAGCGTGGCAAACACGTGCATACCGAATTGGCCTGACAAAAATTTACCAACGATTTTCATTTACAACGAGGGAAATATGAAGAAGCAAATTATCGGGCCAATCGAGCTGCGCGGCATGAAACTCACCGAGAATGGTTTGTATTTTCTTTCCATTAATTTGTTTCTGACATATTTTCAAAAAGGCATTTTGAGATAACCAATTTTCACGATTTTCGATCAAGGTATTCAACTTTAGAAGGCAAAAAAATCAAATTTTTAAGATTTTTTTTCTCAGCTCCTTTATCAGATATGACTATAAAACTATTATTACAACATTGTTTTCATCCTTCGAAAGAACAGCGAAAAATATTATTCTTTATTTTGATTCTTTAAATAATTTATAGAAGACGCCAAATTCGAAAATGTCTTGTCTCATGGCCGACAGTTAATCTCAGGATTGGCAAGTCTGAAACATAAAAATAAAAAAGCATTTTAAAGAGCAAGGTTTCTTACACAACAGTTAACCATCACCGTTAATGAAAAATCGATTAGAAAAAAAAATGGCGGATGTTTGAAAGGAAAATAAAAATTTAATTTTTCACAATTTATTTCATCCATCCGCTATTTTTTTTTTTAATCGATTTTCCATTAACTGCGGTTAATTGTTGTGTAAGAAACCGTCCTCTTTGAAATGCTTTTTTTTTGTTTCAGACTTGCCAATCCTGAGATTAACTGTCAGCCATGAGACGAGACATTTTCGACTTTGGCGCCTTCTGTAAATTATTCAAGGAATCGAAATACAAAATAAATGTTTTGGACTTTCGAAGGATGAAACAATGTTGTAATAACAGCTTTATAGTCATATCTGATAAAAGAGATGAGAAAAAATCTAAAAAATTCGATTTTGTTGGCCTTCTGAAGTAGATTAGTACCTTAAGGGGGTCGTCTAGTGTGAAACCTGTTTTTTAAATGTTTTTTTTCGGGAATTTTTTTTTGACAAACCATTAAAATAAAATAATTTATGAATTGTGTATCATTTCTATTAACATTTGAACAAACTTTGTGAATTTTTTGATGTGAATGTATTAAATATACACACATAAAACACATATAAAAAAAAAGGTGTTCCACTGCTGCCATGATTCCAGCCATTCTGTTTATGTAAAATAAAAAAATCAAACGCCATTTCAATTGTGAGACTTGAGGCTCTACCGTGAACCAAGATAAAGTCAGAATTCCAAAAAATCATTTTTTTCGTACGCTTTAGAAAAAAAAATCAATTTTTTGCAATGAATATTTTTTCTAAAGTGTTAAAAAAATGTTTTTTTTTTTTTTGGAATTCTGACTTTATCTTGGTTCACGGTAGAGCCTCAAGTCTCACAATTGAAAAGGCGTTTGGTTTTTTTATTTCAGATAAGCAGAACGGCCGGAATAATGGCAACAGTGGAGCACCTTTTTTTTTAAATGTGTTCCTGTTGAGCGGTGTATCTCCGATTATATTTAATACATTCACTTTAAAAAATTCACAAAGTTTGTTCAAATGTTAATAAAAATGATCCACAATTCATAAATTATGTTATTTTAATGGTTTGTCAAAAAAAAAAAAAATTCCCGAAAAAAAACATGAAAAAAAACAGGTTTCACACTAGACGACCCCCTTAAGGGAGTATTCTGGTCTAGAATTTTGAAAAAATCCATTATTCACAGAACTCGAATGGATGCTGGGTCAAATCGAGGCGATACCAACGAAAATAATCGAAGATCCACGACCAAAAGTCCGCGACGTATTGTTCTCCAGTCTTAAGAATCAGAATGACGATCTCGCCGACGACAATGACTGGTGACATCGACTTCCGGTGTTAAAAAGCCGTTAGGTATTCAATCGATCTGATCGAATTGCACAAACACGACTACCGACGTCTGTTAATCAATTATGTAAAAATATTTACAAACGCAGATGCAATTTACGATTTTTTTTAACGTAATAAAAAAACTTACGACTAGATCGTTTATTTAATTTGATTGGAGTAATTTAATTTAGTGTTTTCAATTCAATTGGCATTCGTTAGAGTCCTCATTCACCGAAAATGAAACTCCGAATTAAAATTCTTTTTTTCTCCGTCAAGATGATTTGTTTTTGAAAATAAAAAAAGCTAACGCCAAAATAAATGCGAAGAAAAAAGAATCGCACGATTTTATTTTCGCCCTGGTAATCTTATCAATCATTTACAGATGATTGGCATTCATTTTTTTCGCATCAATTATCGCGTCTGATGAGTTCAACAAACTTTTTGCAAAAAAATAAAATAAAATCAACGTATTAACTGCTGAATGAGGGGAAAAAAAGAATATATCGTATATTATAATTATAGACCCATCTGGTATCAGATTTTTTCGGCGCGGCACGACGAAATGATTTTTAATCATAAATTATATGGAAGATAATTTTAATGATAAGAATTGAAGAACAATTTTCTGTTGAAGCGAATAATTTTCCGATGACTTTAACAGAAAATTGTTCTTCAATTCTTATCATTAAAATTATTATCTTGAATAATTTTCTGTTGAAGCGAATCATTTTTCGATGACTTTAACAGAAAATAGTTCTTCAATTCTTATCATTAAAATTATTATCTTCCATATAATTTATGATTAAAAATCATTTCGTCGTGCCGCGCCGAAAACATCTGATACCAGATGGGTCTATAATTATAATATACGATATATTCTATTTTTTCCCCCCATTTAGCAATTAATACGTATATATATGTGGCATTCCATACCGATTCGACCTGGGTCTGACCCTTGACCTCTTGGATTTGGCTCGCAATTTTTTATATGATTGTTCTCACTTTGAAAGGCACCCAGTTTTTTTTTAGATTTTTTAGTTTCAATTAGAAATTTCTACATTTTTTTAAATCATTTTATTGATCGACACAATTTAAAAATCTGAAAAAATTGTAAAAATCGTGTGTCAGTTATCAAAATTTTTAAGCTCAGAGCCGGAGTGGGGATATTTTTCCTTCTTACTATTTTCAAGCTTTTTTCGAAAAAAGACGTTAAAAAAATAGAAGTTGGAGTTATTTTAGAATGAATGTTTGCTGAAACATTTTCATATGTCATATCGGATTTTTGAAATTTTTTAAACATTTTTCGCAAATATGTAAAAAAAAAATTATTTTGCTTATAAATGGTTCCGAAAAATCTGATTTTTTTTTTCAAAAATCCGATATGACATATGAAAATATTTCAGCAAACATTCGTTGTAAAATAACTCCAGCTTCTATTTTTTTCAACGTTTTTTTTCGGAAAAAGCTTGAAAATAGTAAGAAGGAAAAATTTCCCCACTCCAGCTCTAAGCTTAAAAATGTTGATATCTGACACACGATTTTTCAGAATTTTTTCAGATGTTTCAATTGTGTTGATGAATAAAATCGTTTAAAAAATTGTAGAAAATTCAAATTAAATCTGAAAAATGTTTGTAAAAAACTGGGTTCTTTTCAAAGTGAGAACAATCATGTGAAAAATCGCGAGTCAAATCTGAGAGGTCAAGGGTCAGACCCAGGTCGAAATGGTATGGAATGACACATATACATATTTCTTTTTACTAATACTAATCGTCTGCAAATGATTGATAAGATTACCAGTGCGAAAATAATATCGTGAATTCCTCTTTCTTCGCACTTTTTTTCTATATTTGTTTTTAATTCAATTCTCGCGGATGTTTCCTGACAAATACTTTGGAAATGGGTGTTCTTTAATTTTCATGAAATTCTAATGGTCTGCGTATCAAAAAAATGATTTTTAAAAAATTTCCATTCGCAAAACTGTCAAAATGAGTTTTGCGAACAATAATGAAAATGATAGAAATGGGAAAAAAAAGTTACTCTCCGCTTTGAATCGATTTTTTTCTGGGAATTAGCGGTCGATATGTAAATCCACTTCAAATATGTACCTCGTTAAAATCGCTTGTTAGAATCGATGACGTGACTGTTTGAATAAATTTCAAAGGCACATTTATTATTTCATCATATCGCTCGATTCATATTCGACGATTCTCGAGCTTCAAAAATCGAATAAAAAGCCCAAGCTCGAACTTTTTCTCGTTAATGAAGTTTATCGCTCAGAGTGGAGAACAAAAATGAATAAATCGGCCAATATTCGTTTTGCTTTGGCACTCGTCGTTTTTTGCATTGGCCTCGTCACTCCAGCGTTATCCGGGACCAGTTCCGATGGCAACAACAGCAAAGTTTACGTCGCTCGAAATATCGAAACTAGGGATGACGAAAGAGCATACGTCGCCGTTGGAATTTCCCTCGAAGATGGACACGTGACCTCGGTATTCAAATGTGCACGTGATAAGTGGCGGACAATCTTCGAAGTATTCTTCCAGAGCAGCACGGAAATTGTTTACATCGACAGTCTCGAGGGACTTCCGGTTGCGGGCTTGTTCGCAATTGCAAAAAAATATCCAGGTGAATAGAGCAATGATTATTAATTTTCAATTTTTTCTTACAATCTATTGTAGTGTTGCGAAAATAGTAATGTAAAAGTAATGCATTACCCATTACTCTAAACAATGTGTATTGGATAAGTTTTCCATTACAAATAAAAAAAAGTAATGTATGCATGTTTCGTTACAAATAATAAAAATAATGTGTAACGAATGCACGTGCTATTACAAATAAAAAAAATAACGTAATGGATGAGTGCCCCATTATAAATTACAATTTTTAAAAAAGTAATTTGTAGTGGAGAATATTCCACTACAAATTAGTGTGTTTTTACGATAATTTGGAGCAGGTACTATTTTGCTCAAAGGGAAGTCTATTAATTTTTCAATAAAAATAATTTGTGTGTATCAAGTTTTTTTTTAACTTAACTACCGCAGTGGTAAATGTATGAACAGTGATTTTTTGGGGTAATTTTTACTCCATTCTTGTAAAAATTACAATTACAAATTACAAAAATTACAACAAATAAAAATTACAAATTCAAGAATAACTTCTAGGTGTCAGTGTAAATTTACTTAATATACATTGCTCATACATTTACCACTATGATAGTACAGTTATCAAAAACTTGATACAGATAAATTATTTTAATTGAAAAATTAATAGACTCACTTTTGAGCAAAATAGTACCTGCTCCAAATTGTCGTAGAAACACTAATTTGTAATGGAATATTCTCCACTACAAATTACTTTTTTTTCAATTGTAATTTTTACTGGAGCACTCATCCATTACACATTACTTTCTTATCTGTAATGAGACATGCATCCATTACACATTACTTTTTTATTTGTAATGAGCAGGGATCGGCAAAAAAAATTACGATTTTCCATTTTTCAATTGATGGAAAATCGATAATTTTAAAAGATAGAATACCAATTGATGGAAAAATTGAAATTATCCGAAATTGTATTTTCAATTATCCAAATAATCAGTAATTGGTCGAAAAGTAATATCAATTACTCAGAAAATGGGTAATTGGTTTGAATAATCGGTAATTGGGCTAAAATAATATCAATTTTTCAGAAAAATTGATAATTAGTCTGAAAATATTCTCAATTACCCGAATAATCGGTAATTGGTAGCAAAATAATATCAATTTTTCAGAAAAATGGTTTATTGGTTGAAAAATAATATCAATTACCCAGAAATACAGGTAATTGGTTTGAAAATATTTTAAATTTCCTAGAAAAAAAATTAATAATTTATTGAAAAAGTGTTTTTGAAAAAATAGGAGGAATTACCCATTTTTCTGAAAAAGTAATATTATTTTTCTACCAATTACCGATCATTCGGATAATTGAGAATATTTTTAGATCAATTCCCCATTTTTCTGAAAGATTGATATTATTTTTCGACCAAATAACGATTATTCGAATAATTGAAAATATTTTCAGACCAATTACCCATTTTTCTGATTAATTGATATTATTTTTTTTTACCCATTACCGATTATTCGGATAATTGAAAATATTTTCAGATCAATTACCCATTTTCTGAGTAATTGATATTATTTTTCGACCAATTACCGATTATTTGGATAATTGGAAATTTATTTTTTTCCATTAACCATTGTCGGGTAATTGAAAATTTAAATTTCAAAATTATTAATTTTCAAAAAATTGATAATCCTTTCCGAAAATGCGCATGAAAATATCATTACTACCGATCTCTGGTAATGAGACATGCATCTATTACACATTATTTTTTTTATTTGTAATGCAACACACATTCATTACACATTACTTTAATATTTTGTAATGGTACACTTGCCCATTTTACATTATGCAGTGTAATGGGTTATGAATATAGTAATGCAATATTTACAACGCTGATCTATTATCATCAATACTTCTTGCAATTAATTTATTTTTCTTTCTCACGATTCAGATGATTTCTACGGGAGATTATTGCCGCATCTGCTCGCTATTACATCTCCAGCTGTAGTCAGCCTTAACTTACCTTCCGCATTGATCAAGAAACTAACACCCGAGGACAAGAAAAAAATTCCATCGGTGGTTTCGGAAGATTTCGAAAGACTCAATCCGCGCTGGTGGGAATGATCGTCAATGGGAGCATTCATCTTTATCGATTTGTAGGGATAAAAAAATTACCGAAATTCCACGAGTGACTTTATTTTATTAAATTTTTCAAAATGTTTACTTCATAATTTTTTTAGACAAAAATATTGGACCAAGAAAAAAATATTTTAGTTATCGAGCTGACAGCTTTTATAAAATGGCGAATGGAAAAATTTGAATAAAATTCATAGCAAAAATTCCGTGTTGCTCAAATATCTAGTCACGAAAAAAGTGGCTTCGACTCCAGAGGCAATTCCATCTGTGCACATATGATTTCTCCCACCATTTTTTTATATCAGATTCCAATATAATTGCTCTAGCCTGGGCGATACATTCAAAAGGCTCCAACTATCCATTACGTTTTTTATCATCGAGCAAAAGTGAGTTGAAAAAAAATCGACGATGTACATTCGCTCTATTTTGGCTCTCGTTGCTTTTGGACTTGGAATTTTTGTGCCGGCGTTATCGGTCAGCATTTCCGGTGAAAGTAACAGCAAAATTTACGTTGCTCGTAATGTAACGACAATAGGGAATAAAAGGGTGTGGATCGGTGTGGAATTGCCAATTAAGGAGAAAAAAGGTGAACCCAAGAGCGCTGTCTTCAAATGTTCTGACTATGAATGGAAGGAATTGTTCGCTAAATTCGTCTCGAGCGACAAAGAAATCATCACCGTTGACACTATCGAGGGATTTCCGGTTGCCGGTTTGTTCAAGATCGTACAAACTTATCCAGGTCAGCAGGGAGCAATTTTTTTTTTCGTTTCTACCACAAAATAAAATTTCTACTCTCGTTAATTTATATTCTTTTCCACGTTTGGGCTTTTATCGTCGTGAAGAATTCTACTCGAAATCATTGCCACATCTTTTGGACGTGACGTCCCCGAAAGAAGTTGCCGATTCTCTAGATTCGTACCTTCTGATGCAACTAACATCCGAGGCCAAAGAAAAAATTCGACCCGGTGATCTTGCGGAACTCGAAAGACTCTCTGCCCTGTGAAATTGATCGTCGATTCCGAAAAAAAATATTTAATTTTTTTTTTAGCGAATTAAAATTAATAATTTATTGAACTCTACGATCCTTTTTTTGTGTTTTATTTCGGGCTGAACAAACTGTCCTGATCCAAGAATTGAACCATTCATTCGTGATTTTTTTTGAATATTTTCTTCAGAAAATCTGGAGATTGGATTGATTTTTTTTGAATATTTTGACTTTTGGAATTTTCGCAATAAAAATTGAATTAAATTCGAGTAAAATAAATTGTATTTGGTCCAAATTTGAAAAATGTAAAGGATCACTAGTGAAATAAATTTCATTCTGATTTTCCTAAAAAAAAAACTTGTTTCATATCTTTGGAAATTTTACATTCACATTATTAAACCCAAAATTTTGTCGTAGTTAAAAAATTATTCCCCTTCAACCATTTTTGAGTTTCACCTACTCTTTTGCTTTCCTAATTCTTTCCATTCGAATTAAATTAGATGAAATACTAAAAAACATCCCCTACAAAGTTATTAAGAGAAAAACCGTGATTTTTGGAAAAAGCTTCGAAGCTCCTATCTTCTTCATGCTTTATTTTCACCCTTATTGCAAGCATGAAGGGGTAAATTAGAAGGTTTAAAATTAAGTTAAATTAAATTAGATCAAAATAAATTGTATTTTGTCCAAATTAAAAAAATAATAATAATAAAGGATGACTAGCGAAATAAATTTAATTCTGATTTTCCTAAAAAAAAAACTCGTTTCATATCTTTAGAAATTTTACATTCTCATTATTAAACCCAAAATTTTGTCGTAGTTAAAAAATTATTCCCCTTCAACCCTTTTTGAGTTTCACCTATTCTTTCCCTTTCCTAATTCTTTCCATTCGAATTAAACTAAATGAAATACTAAAAAACATCCCCTAGAAAGTTATCAAGAGAAATACCGTGATTTTTGGAAAAAGCTTCGAAGCTCCAATCTATTTTATGCTTTCTTTTCACCCTTATCGCGAGCATGAAGGCTTAAAATTAAGTTTAATTAAATTAGATCAAAATAAATTGTATTTTGTCCAAATTAAAAAAATAAAAAAATAAAGGATCACTAGCGAAATAAATTTAATTCTGATTTTCCTAAAAAAAAAAACTCGTTTCATATCTTTAGAAATTTTACATTCTCATTATTGAACCCAAAATTTTGTCGTAGTTAAAAAATTATTCCCCTTCAGCCCTTTTCGAGTTTCACCTATTATTTCCCTTTCCTAATTCTTTCCATTCGAATTAAACTGTATTAAATACTAAAAAACAACCCCTAGAAAGTTATTAAGAGAAAAATCGTGATTTTTGGAAAAAGCTTCGAAGCTCTTCTTCAATGCTTCCTGTTCACCCTCATCGCGAGTATAAAGGATTAAATTAGGAGCTTTAACAGAAAACGTTATTTATACATCATACAACGAGAAGAAACTGGGGAAAACCATGAAGGGGATGAAAAAGGAGGGATGTAGAGATAAACAAGAAAAATTTCATTTTTCTTTTCTGGTGGCGCGTGTAAACCTGCTCGCAACGCCCTCTCTTTCAGCACTCCGGATGGTCGTGGCGTCTCCCCGCCATTCTCACCCCTCTGGACCCTGTAAATGCCTCCAACAGAATCCATCCCGCTCGTTCTTCTCGAATTCATCCCTCTCTTCCATCCCCCATCATCCCTCTCACCCACCCCCGCAAACAAAAACACGGGGGAAAGCACACGCTCCTTTTCCAACCCCCTCTGTTTCATCCCCCTGCGCTCAAGCGAGAGAGGACATCCCTGAGAAAGAGGAAGAGAGAGTTGAGGCGCGGGGGAGTGGGGACGGGAGAGGGGTATTCGCCGTACAAAGGTGGCGCGACCCGCGGGCAAAATCGAAATCAGAGCTTGCGCCGGAACCATCCCTCCAGTAGTCGCCCGGTCGCTGTCACGGGCGTAGCTGGATGCTGGATCTCTTTGTCACAGGGGTGGCTGCCCTTGCGTTGCTGCGACGTGACTCGCCGGATAAGCGAGAAGAAACTATAATAACGCTACGTTCGAACGCTCGTAGGTGTAGAAGTAGAATTAGGTGTAGATGGAAATAGAGAGAAAAAACCCAAACCCAAACCCAGACAACAAAGATGAGAAAATCATTGTATTTGTTAGTCGCGGATAAATAATCGCGAGTGAGCATCGACGAGGGGCAGCAACCGAGGAAAAAAAAATATATAAATATATACATCTCCAAAAAAATTAAGGGGGAGAAAAACTGCGGGAAAAATTGGAGGAAAATTTTTCCAGTTTTATTTATATCGAACGATGATCTGTTATCGAAGAAATAATTAAAAATAAACACGAAACCCTTTCATTTAAATAAATATATATATATATATATGTATATATAGAGATTGATAAATATATATCTATATATATATTGGGGTGAGAAAGGAGGGAGAAGAGCTAGTTTTTCGTGCTCCGTGGTGCAGTGCGGTGCGATAGAATTGAAAATGAGGCTGTGCCGGGGTGGCGATTCGTGTGCCGCACCGTGACGCTGCGCCGACAGGTGAGTCCAAAATTTATCATCATTATTTTCAATTTTCATAGTTACGCAAAAATTGGTTACCATTGTAATTATTCTAAGATTATAAAATTTCTAAAATTCTCCAGTCCACGTTTTCCAGGAGAAAATAGCTTAATTAAGGGTGAATGTGAATTCCAAAGTTCCCTTTTAATAGGGAAAAATTTATTACGATTTATGTATTTAAAAATAACGGTTTTTTTTACGATAAATCGACGGACTAATTTTCCGCATTTTTTCTGAACGAGCAATTTTGATCTCATGCATTGTGTTATTTTTACAAATAATAATACAAATTTTACTTTAATCAAATATTTAAAAAATTTATTTTCAAATTTTATTTTTAATAAATAATTTTACAAATAATGGTTTTACGACGATAAATCGACAGATATATTTTTACGCATTTTTTCTGAACGAGCAATTTTAATCTGATGCACAGTGTTTTTGTTTCACGGATTTAGGGGGTGAGTTTTTTGTTTGGGCTCTCAATAGCAGAAAAGTTGGTTGGCTTTTTTCTCTCCTTTTTTTATAGAGTGACTCCAATTCGTGAGGGATAATATTATCGGGCATATTTTTGGGTCAATTTAGGGGGAATTTTTGTGGGCGAATAAATGGAGCTTTTGTTTGTTTATCTTCGACTGAAATTACTTGAAATGAGTTATTTTTTGTTTTAATGGTTAGGGAATTTTTTGTGCACTTAAATGATTTTTTTTTTTAATTCGATCTTAATTAGCGGTGTTTTTGCTGGAATAACGATTTTTTAAATCCTATACTGCAAAAACAACCCTTATTTATTTCCATACATTCAATTTCTGTGAAAATCAAATAGGAGCAACAAATGGCAGATTTTTTGGTGAGACTTGGTGCAGAAAAAGATTTACCGAGGGTGTATTTTTTCTCGTGGACCGACCGAGATTGTGACTTTGCCAGTCGGCGCCTGTTTTTTCTAGGATTTCTAAAAGCACAATTTTTTAAAATGATTTTACTTATTTTTTCCCAAATTTTTTTCAGAATTTTTTTTTTTTTTTAATTTGTGACAAAAATGTTTTCACTTGATTCTTGATGTTTTTTTTTAGGAGAAATATTGGGGATGCCATGGCACGTGCTCAGGAATAATTACAATATTTTTACTCCCCCAAAGGCCTCGATCAAATTTGCATATCAGGGTCCCAAAAAATCGACTTTGTTCCTTAAAATGAGAAATTCTTTCCAACGAGCTCTTGAAAAAATAATAAGATACCAGGAAACCTTTTTCAGGTGTTTTTCCAAATTCTGCGTTCAGATGATCCTCTTTCTCATTTTAAACCCAATAGATCCTCAAAAAAATAGCATAAAATTATTATCTCGAAACACAGCGAAATTCTAATAATTTTTTAGAATGGATAAAAAATCATTTTGAAATATGGGACCTTGGATATTTTTCATTTTTTATTTGCAAATTTGGAATAACATTAAGAAGAAATTTTTTTTCACGACTCTGATGAAATGCTAAATATTTAATTGGGCAGATTAGATAAACGAATTATTCTATGAATAAAACGACGAAATTCTTATAGTTTTTTAAAATAATTTTTTGATAATTTATTTAAATAATGTAATTGAGCAGAATAAGGAAAATAAAAAGACAAATACCTTTTTGAAAAATTTTAGGTACAAAGAAATTGAACTTAAGAATATGAAATAATTCAGAGATGCTTTTTTCGAGTTTTAGGCAAATTAATGAAGTTTCAAAAAATTTTGAGAAGGTTAAAATAAAAAAATAAAAATAGATTAATTATATGCGAATATGTGGGATTATATTCTAGAAAAATATCTAAACGTTTCCAAAGGTCGTTTACGTTATCCCTTACACCCTTTGCAAATAAAACTGTGCAAACGTAGCAATTAATAATTTTCATTGGAAAACGTCACGAAGAGAAAAGTGTGTTTGGAGAGAGTTTAAAAGAAGAACAACTTTTGTTGCACGAGTGACATTTCCACTTTTTTCCAACCCCGAAAATTTCACGTGAGGTAAAGAGAATTAAAAATTAAAAAAAAAAATCACAAATGATCGGCTGGTCGGATAAATATTATTTTTATCCCAGCACAATAAAAAATATATAATTTGTTGAAAGAACCGCCACGATAAAAGATTTTGAATTTCTAAAACTTGCCCACGAATTTCCATAGAAATTATGCAAATTTTTAATTCAATTATAATTGAATTATATTCAATGAAAAACATAAATTATAAAATTTTATTATACAATTGACATGAACATTTTTCAAAAATTAAATAAAAAATTTGTTGATTGAATTCTATTAATATTTTAGTAAAATAAAAATAATAAAATATTTTATTATTTTAATAAATATTTTATTGATTATTTTAGTGAATAGACTTTTTTTCTCTCATCTAAAGTTGCAAAAATTTAAGCGACATTGTGCAAAAAAATTTTTTGTCAAATGGAATTTTTTTAATCATTAATTTTTGTCTGTAAATTCGTTTATAATTATCATTCGACTAATTGTAAAATGCATTATCGACTCGGTCTTCTGCGTTATTATTATTAATGCAACAATTCTATTTGGGGCTCATCCGGTCCCTCGTATTTATTTCGCGAGAGTAAATTCATCCCGTTAGTGGTTACGGTCCGTCTGTGGTCAGACATCGAATGAGGAAACCCTCTTTGTCCCTCCTTTTTTTCTCGTCTCTCTCTCGTCACTCGTGTTTCTCATCTTGACGATTTATTTCAGTCGTCTGTGGGTGTCCCTCGTCAATCCCACGAGCCTTACCTCTAGTATTATTCCCAAGATAATATCGGAGTATCCACGAATAAAACACAGTCTGATATAAACAGTGACGCGAGGCACTCTTTGCCCTATTAAATGGGGAATGAGAGATAGATTTTTTTTAAATATTTTCATAATCATGAAAAAAGTCCACTGTCTCGTGACCTCGAAGGAATTGTTTTTTTTTTCATTCGATCAGAAATTTTTTCCGCCATAAATATAACAATAAACAATTTAACAAATTTTAAACTCGATGGAAATTAAATTTTTGTAATTATTCTTCAACCCTCTCAGATGTTTTTACACAATTTTATCTTCATTCTAAAAGTCATTCAATGTTTTTATTCCGCGGAAATTAACGTTAATTTTTAGTGTCAATGTAATGAACGAATTTTTATAGCTTTTTTGGGACATTAATATTTTTTTTGGAGTATAGAATTTTTTAAATTTTATTTTTACGGTTGTCAACATATAGATTTTAACGTAATTTTTTTCATTCGATAAGAATTTTGTTCCTCCATAAATATAACAATAAACAATTCAACAAATTTTCAACTCGATGGAAATTGAATCTTTGTAATTATTCTTCAATACTCTCAAACGCTTTTACACAATTTTATTTTCATTCTTAAAGCCATTCATTGTTTTTATTCCACGAAAATTAATGTTAATTTTTATTGTTAATTTAATTGACGAATTTTTATGCCTTTTTTGGGACAGTAATATTTTTTTTTGAGTATAGAATTTTTTGAATTTCATGCTTACGGTCGTCAAGATAGATTTTAACGTTTTTTTTTCAATCGATAAGGATTTTTCCTCCATAAATATAACAGTAAAAATTAAACAATTTAACAAATTTTCAACTTGATGGAAACTAAATCTTTGTAATTATTCTTCAACACTCTCAGACGCTTTTACACAATTTTATCTTCATTCTAAAATTCATTCAATATTTTTATTCCACGGAAATTAAAATTAATCTTCATTGTTAGTTTAATGAACGAATTTTTATGCCTTTTTTGGGACAATTAATTGTTTTTTTGGGGTATACAATTTTTTGAATTTCATTTCTACATTCGTCAAGATAGATTTGAACATTATTTTTTTTTCATTCGATAAGAATTTATTTTCCTCCATAAATATAACAATAAACAATTTAACAAATTTTCAACTCGATGGAAATTAAATCTTTGTAATTATCCTTCAACGCTCTCAGATGTTTTTACATAATTTTATCTTCATTTTAAAAGCCATTCCATGTTTTTATTCTACGGAAATTAATATTAATTTTAATTGTTAATCTATCGAACAAATTTTTATACCTTTTTTGGGACATTCATATTTTTTTTTCGAGTATATCATTGTTTGAAATTCATTTTTACGGTCGTCAAGATAGATTTTAACGTTATTTTTTTTCGTTCGACAAAAAAAAATTTCCTCCATAAATATAACAGTAAACAATTTAACAAATTTTCAACTCGATGGGAAATAAATCTTTGTAATTATTCTTAAATACTCTCAAACGCTTTTGCACAATTTTATCTTCATTCTAAAAGTCATTCAATGCTTTTATTCCACGGAAATAAATATTAATTTTTATTGTTAATTTAATGAACGAATTTTCATGCCTTTTTTGGGACATTAATATTTTTTTTGGAGTATAGAATTTTTTGAATCTCATTCTTACGGTCGTCAAGATTGATTTGAACGTTATTTTTTTTTCTTTCGATAAGAATTTATTTTCCTCCATAAATATATCAATAAACAATTTAACAAATTTTCAATTCGATGAAAATTAAATTTTGTAATTCTTCTTCAACGCTCTCAAACGCTTTTACACAATTTTATCTTCATTCTAAAAATCATTCAACGTTTTTATTCCACGGAAATTAACGTCAATTTTTATTGTCAACCTAATGAACGAATTTTTATACCTTTTCTGGGACATCAATATTTTTTTTTTACCATAGAATTTTTTGAATTTCATTTTTACGGTCGTCAAAGTAGATTTTAACGTTATTTCGTGGTGAGATCAATGAAAATAGGGACAGATGGCGAACAGTTGGGCGGCTTTTGTTCTCATCCAAGCGAGATAACGAGTGAATAAAATTTTAACGCAATGTCGGTACGATGAAAACGGCGGTGGGAGTTTTCATGAGTTTCAAAGAGAGGCGCTTTTGGACATGTGTGACTGTCGACGACTTTACGCCGACATGAGCTAATTTATACCGGTGTACCGAAACACTCTTCGCGTTGTAAATGTTAGATGCACAACATGCATCTCTCGAATGTACCTCGTTATAATTGTGCACGAGAGGCGTTATAACACGAGTTCCCAAAGTGGACGATTCCACAGCCAGAAGCACAGAAACATCACAAAATTTCTTTTAAAATTTCAAAAAAGCGACGAAGCGTTATTTTTTATTGCAGAATTAAGGGGTTACGTGGTTTTCGAAAGTTAAAAACAGAATTCTAGTTTTTTTTTGTTTATAATAATTAAATTATTTTATTCAACATTTTATAAATATATAAAGAGAGCAATATTTAAACAATCGCTGTAGCAACAAGTTGATGGAATCGAAATAATATTTGCATGATTTGTGAGGAATTTGTGATCCTGGGAAAGTGATTTTTTTTTTTTTTTAATGTTCAAGCAATTTTTGAATTAAGATCGGGATTATTTTTTGAAATGAAAATGTTTTTTACAAGCTTTTATTTAGTTAAATTTTTTATTCAGTTAAATTTGACCAACTTCCCAGTTTCCGATTGAATTAAAATTTATCGTGCATATGCAAATCGGATGACAATTCAATATTATTACAAAAAAAATTCAAATTTTTTGCAAAAAAATTGTTTCGCAAAATTTGTATTAAAAATTTGCTTGAAAATTGTTCTGCAACAAAAAATATTTTGCAAAATTTTTTTGCAAAAAATTATGCGAAACTAGATATAAATTACTAAACTAGTTATTTAACATCATAAATACTGAAAAGCAAAAAATAAATGAACGAAATATTATTTTTTTAAACAAGTTTTTATTACTTGTTAATAAAAAATAACTAAAACATTAAAAATAATTTTCCGATTGGAAATAAGTTTTTCAAATAAAAGCGTGTTACATTTTAACAGAAGAGGAAAAAATAGAGGGTGTAACACGCTTTTATTTGAAAACTTATTTCCAATCGGAATAAAATTGTTTTCAACTTTTTAGTTATTTTTTATTAACAACTAATAAAAGTTTGTTAAAAAAAAATTTCGTTCATTTTTTTTAATATAAAAAAATGACAATAATTTTTGATCTATTCAAATTCAACATCAAATTAAAAAATCATGTTTTCTCAAGAACACGGTCACGCTTTTTCTACTTTGAAAATATTATTTTGGGGTGGAAAAAAAGTGTCGTACGTTTCTAGCGTCGGGTTCATCGTTCCAGACAACAATGACGCGCGAAGATAGCGACGTTAGATATCACTTTGACGGGAGAGGTGGAGGCAATATAAAAACACTCTTTCACCCTTAACGAATTTTTTTTTAATTACTTTCCTGGAGTAAAGTTATATGGCAACTACCCTTGAATCTTCGTGAGTAAAAATCGTCATTTTGGTACCAATTTCCAAATGAATATCGCATTAATTTTGCTAAACTGCATAAAACTAGAAAATTTAATTGAACAAGCCATTTACAACCCCTATTATGGCTAAAAAAAAAATTTCCCACCCTTTTGAAATACAACTAAACTTATGTCCAAAGTTTCCCTGAAATAACTTTGATTCCTTTTGAAAAAAAAAATCCCAAAATTGCTCCAGAAAAAATAAAAAAATCCAGCATTTGATGGTCGGAACAGGATCTGAGAATTCGGATGAGTTACTTAAAAGCTCAGAAAATATATGCTGCATGATCGATGGGGTGAAGAAAGTTATGAGTGAAAAAAAATAATAATAAAATTGAAAAAAAAAGATGCCAGGGTAATTTAAGGTGGTTGCAATGCTGTGGCCGTTTCCCGCGGCGATGGTCAGGGAATTGGCCAACAAAACTGGATGGACGATGAGGGTGGTTTGAGTATAGACGGAACCGTAATCCCAGACAAATTGTGCATCGCTACCGTTACAACCCCCAGCGACAGCTAACCCTCAACACTCGCACGCCTCTGGGAGGTTTTTCTTCTTCAATATATATGGGGCGTTCCGCGTCGAATCACGCGATCATCGGCCTGACCCCCTCGGATTTTGATGTCCAATGAATTGTGGGTTCCGTTTGATCCAAAATATGACCTCAAATTTTTAGAAATTTTTATTTCTTTTTGTAGGGGTTGCCCGTGCTAAAAAATCTTTATATTGAGGGAAAACCTAAAGAGGGCCCTTTTTTAAATTAATGAAATTTGTTTACAGAAACTATGACCCAAAACAGATACTTTCGTCATAGTTCGATAATGGGCCAAAAATAATTACTATTTTTTTTTTGTATATTTTTTTAAAATAATTTCCTATTTTGATTGTTTCTTGTAGTGAGAATGACAAGAAAAATATTTTTCTAGTGAAACTTGATTTTTTTTTCTTGATTTAAGAGTGAAACGACAACATTTTGCGTAAAATTTATTATCCTCGACGACCTGAAATAAAACGGATGATTCAAACATAATTAAAAAATTAAATAGTAATTATTTTTGGCCCATTATCGAACTATGACGAAAATATCTGTTTGGGCCCTAGTTTATGTAAAAAAAATTACATTCATTTTAAAAAGGCCTCTCTTTATGTCGTCCCCCAATTTAATGATTTGTGAGCTCGGGCAACCCCTAAAAAATAAAGTAATTTTTTTTTTTAATTTGAGGTCATATTTTGGGCCAAACGAAACCCATAATTCATTGGACATCAAAATATGTGGGGGTCAGGCCAATGACCGCGTGATTTGACGTGGAATGCCCCATATATATATTTATACCAAATATGGGCTATTCCACGCCAAATCAAAGTCTCGATTCTGATAATTTATGATGGTGAACCTCCACTTTTTCCACCCTTCCACGGGACTCAAATTCACGCCTCATATCAATGAAAGCTCTTAATCTTAGTTATTATTTTTCGTTTAGTTATTAGTTATTATTATTTATTATTATTGGTTATTTATTTATTAGTTATGAGTTATTATTAGTTTATTTTATTTCCAGCCCTTGGAAAAGACATTTTTATTATGACATCGTAACAGTTCACAGAATTCGACAATGATTAGCTAATTATAAATTTCCTTGAATTATTATTTTTTTTATGCTCCAGATTGAATCTGAATGGGTCCTTGCACCCCCAAAACATCTGACGAATTTTTTAAGGTCATGAGAATTATTTATGAAATTTTCCATATAAAACGACTTACCGACTGTGATGAGACTTGTGGATCATCTACAAATATAGTACGTTCCTTCCTTGAATTCGAGATTCGAAAAAAAAGACTCGCGCATCGCGACGATACCGAAATTTGATCACGATCGATCACGACGATTTAAAGAAAACTTTGGTAAACGAGTAAAAAAAAACAGTTTCAAAAACACTGCAAAATATCACTTTTCCACGTTTACACTTCACTGTATTCCAAGGCACTGTAATCCAAACACTGCAATCCAAAATCCAAAAATTCGCCCCCATCAGAAAACATAACCTCTAATACGAACGTCAAGGTCGGTGCGAAAAACCGACGTTTGTTCACCCGACGCGCCTCACCTGTTATCTCTCGCATCATCTCTCTCTCGATAATGGTGATTATGGTCCACGATTGACAAAATTACGATGAATTTACGGAAAATAATTGAAAAAAATTATGCAAAAAAATACGGGACACGCGATGCGACTGATCACTGACAAACTGCGATTACTAACCCTGCATTCGTTTTGGAAGCTTACGCGCTTGTGAGCGCCACATCCTGTAACATTTTATATGTCGATGTATATTTATACACAGGCGCTGAATAAACGCGTAAGCGTCCAAAACGAATTCGGCGAATATAATCTCCAGCGCCAATATCGCGCGAGCGGCCAATTGGCGAAGCTCAGACGATCGTGGGCACGCGCTCGGTCGACAAGTCGAGATCGGTTGATTAGCTGCATACAGCGCCTTGACCGTGCAAGCTTCGCCAAGCGGCCGCTCGCGCGATATTGGCGCAGGCGATAATATTCGCAAACATGGCAAAGTGCGGAGCGCCGCTGAGCCGCGATGTCTTTGTAACTGGAGTTTTTTTCGCGTTGCTTGTCCCGTATTTTTTTGCATAAACTTTTTAAGGTTATTTTCCCGGCTTTTATTTCCATCAATTATCGCAATTTCGTCGATCGTGGATCATAATCAGGATCATCGCGAGTCGAGAGACAAGTGAGGCGCGTCTGGTAAAAAAACGTCGGTTTTTCGCCTCGACCTTGACCGTCCTTCGTCAGAGATGGGACAAGAGAACATAGAGGTTATGTTTTCTGGCGGGGCGACCTTTTCGATTGCAGTGTTTGAATTACAGTGTGTGGAAAAGTGATATTTTGCAGTATTTTTAAACCTGTTTTTTTTTTACACATTTAAAAAAGTTTTTGAGGAAGAAACGTACGATATATATCGAGAGAAATACTTCCTCGTGGATGATCGGCAAGTCTAGCAAGTCTCATCAAATTCGGTGAGTCGTTTTACATGGAAAATTATTCTCGGAGCTTTTGTATTTGATTTATGAGAGGTCAGCGGCCCTGAAATTAAATTATGGGGGGTCTAAGGCCCTGATATTATTTTATTTTTCACAAAAACGAATCTCACGATGTGGAATTTTTTTTTTTTCGTAAACGTGCGCGAGCGAGGATCGATCCTTGTCTCTCTCCTTCCCACACTATATTATCTCTCCTTGATTGCATTTTTCCTCCCCTTTGTTCGACCTTCGACCTCAACCAACTTCCTCTGTTTCTGCTCACCCTTTTTTCGCTCTCTCTCTCTTTTTCTCCTCCACAGCTGATGTATGATTCTCATTCTCATCCACACTCTCTTTCTCGTCGTTAATCTCTTTCCAATTTTACGGATACGTGGTTATAATTAATTTTGTATTTACGAATTTCGACATTTTTTATTTGGACGATTTATAATAATTTCGAACGAAAATTTTTAAGTAACAAGGAACTAAATAATAATAATCAGAATGTAAAGAATATGTTGAAGGAAAATTCAAAATAATATAGGTAAAACAGAAATATCATTAACTGTCGTTAAATAATTCACTGAAATTAATTGAAATGAACTGAATCCCACATTAAATATATTTTTCAATAATTTTTTTTAAATTATAGAGTAATCAAAAATTAAAGGCTTTAAAAAAGTGTTATCGATGGAACGGGTGAAAGGAAAAAATTATTATTCCTCAATTCTTCGCTCAAAATTAATTCCTGAATTAAATAAACTTTCAAATTGCATTTTTCCTAGATTATTCAACCGAATTCTCGAGTAACTTTTTTTTAAGTACTTCATAAGTACGGCAAAGTGAATGATAATTTCATACGAATGAAAACGTCGCGTTGAGTCGAGTAATAAATTATAAAACTCGCCAAGTAAATGGAAAGTTCACTATTCCGTATGTTTTAGTGTGGTTGGATAGTTTGAGCATATTTTCCAGTGAGTTATTTCAATACCGCTGACCCAACGATTGACATGGAAAATTTTGCATAATCAACCAAATTTCGTAGCAAGAAAATTTCCAGCGCTATATAGATATACATATAAATATATGTAAATCTGAAAATTTGGTTAACCACATGCTGGATATGAATAAAAATTGTACGAAAAATTGTCCGGATTCCGGATTCGCGTCTCCTCTTCAATCTTCGTAAGACGGTGAAATTTATTCCCGTTTCTTGCCAACAAAAATAAGAAAAGAAACAAAAAATCAATAGAGAATTGTACGAAGAATCCTCCACGAATTCTGCCAATTTTCTTCCAACGATATTGCCAAATCTTCTCTCTCTCAAATTGCAAAAATAAATTTAAAAACATTTCTAAAGAAGCGAAGAATCAAATAAACGATATTTGAAGTACAATCTTCAAAATAAAAAATTTTAATAATTTTTTTTCTTCCCTTAAGAGGTGCAAAAATCTAAATTAATCAATAGAAACTTCTTGTGGGCTTGTGCAGGAAAAAAAACTGTGAAAATAAGGAAAAAATAGTCTCGGTCCCTGAAGAATAGATTCTTAGGGGATGAAAAATGGCATTGTTCGACTCTGATTTAGTTTTTGGGATTGAATTTCGCGCCATTTTTCTTCGAAGAATATTTCCGAAATTTCTTCCCCTAAAATTGCAAAAATAAATAAATAAAAACTTGAAAAGATTCGAAGAAGCCAAAAAAACGAAATTTAAAACATAATCTTCAATATCAAATATAGAAATATTTAAATAAAAAAAATTTCATCCCTCAAAAGCTGCAAAAATATAAATTAATCAACAGAAACTTCTTCTGGGCTTATGCAGGAAAAAAACTGAAAATAAGGAGAAAATAGTTTCTGTCCCTCAAGAATAGACTCTTAGGGGATGAAAAATTGTTCGACTCTGATTCAGTTTTTGAGTTTGGGTTTCGCGCCATTTTTTTTCCAAGCATATTTCCGAAATTTCTTCCCCTAAAATTGGAAAAATAAATAAATAAAAACTTGAAAAGATTCGAAGAAGCCAAAAAACGACATTTAAAATATAATCTTCAATATCCAAGTATTTAAATAAATTTTTTTTTCATCCCTCAAAAGTTGCAAAAATTTAAATTAATCGACCAACTTTTTCTGGGCTTGTGCAGGAAAAAAACTGTGAAAATAAGGAGAAAATAGTATCTATCCCTGAAGAATAGATTCTTAGGGGACGAAAAATGGCATTGTTCGACTCTGATTTAGTTTTTGGGATTGAATTTCGCGCCATTTTTCTTTGAAGAATATTTCCGAAATTTCTTCCCCTAAAAATATTTAAAATATAATCTTCAATATCAAATAAAAAAATTTTTTAATAATTTTTTTTTCACCCCTCAAAAGCTGCAAAAATCTAAATTAATCAACAGAAGCTTCTTCTGGGCTTGTGCAGGAAAAAAAACTGTAAAAATAAGGAGAAAATATTTTCGGTCTCTGAAGAATAGATTCTTAGGGGATAAAAAATGGCATTGTTCGACTCTAATTTGATTTTTGAGTTTGGGTGTCGCGCCATTTTTTTTCCAAGAATATTTCCGAAATTTCTTCCCCTAAAATTGTAAAAATAAATAAATAAAAACGTGAAAAGATTCGAAGAAGCCAAAAAACGACATTAAAAATATAATCTTCAATATCAAGTATAAAAATATAAAAATAATTTTTTTTTTTCATCCCTCAAAATCTACAAAAATCTAAATTAATCAACGGAGACTTCTTCTGGGCTTGTGCAAAAAAAAAAACTGAAAATAAGGAAAAAATAGGCTCTGTCAGTGAAGAATACCCCGTAGATTCTTAGGGGATGAAAAATGGTATTATCCGGCTCTGATTTGGTGTTTGGGGATCGTCGTTCGAGAATAGTGACGGCGCAAAACATATTTCTCGGTATAAAATTTCCCGTGGGTTCGCGCAATTCCAAATAATACATATATTCCCATAATACCGCGATATATTAGAGATTGCACGTCTAAAGTGAACAATGGAAAATCCTTTTTTTTCCTCGAAGATCCATCTCAAGAGAGACGTACGAAAAATCTTGAACGTCGATCGAATCAGCTCACCTTTCAACCACGAACTTCCTT
Organism: Alloplasta piceator; assembly: GCA_946863875.1. Classification (NCBI taxonomy): domain Eukaryota; kingdom Metazoa; phylum Arthropoda; class Insecta; order Hymenoptera; family Ichneumonidae; genus Alloplasta; species Alloplasta piceator. The sequence goes on from OX333074.1 coordinate 3,684,927, forward strand.
ATCCTTTCCAAACCACCTTCGCCGTCCTTCCCTCCTGTAACAGGATTTCGACGACTACTGTTTCGTGGATATCTGCACCGTAAGGGCATGTACAGTCGAGAAATAGATTTGCATAATGTATACGAGATGCAAATTCGAGTCTGCATCACCCAGAGATATCTCTATGTATGTCTATATGCCTTTATATATGCTTATATATGTCTATGAATGTCTATATATGAGGTATTCCCGCTCAACGGGACCCCCTTTTAGGCCGACCTCTTTCGATTTTCTTGAAACTCGAATATGTTTTAGTGTTGCCTGAAAGTATATTATACACCAATTTTCAGATCTCTAACTATAATACTCTTTGGAATACACCGAAAGTTAAATTTCAAACTTTTTGCGTATTCAACGCTTCGGAGCTTTGGCACGGCGCGAAATAAAATCCAAAAAATTCTTTAACAATATCGAAAATTTCCTGCGCTTTTCGAAAAAAATATCATCGACTCCGAAAAAAAAACGAATTCATTTGAATTTCGGCCAAAAACCGAAAAAATTGATTTACAAAAAAAGAGCACAATTTAATTCAATGGGACAACTTTTTTCGTGTTTTGTATATGTCTGAAAAGTCACGATATAAATTTCAAGTTGGAACTCGCATCCGTTTACTAATGACAAGTCTTTTAGTAGGATAAAAATTCTTAAATATTGTGTTCTTCGCATTGAACAGTTCTCTGATATATTATATAGTTTTTTAAAACGAATTTCGAGTTTTATAAATTTATTAAATTCAAAATTTAATAAATTTGATTTAATAAATTTAATTTAATAAATTGAATAAATTTGATTATTTAATAAATTTAATTAAATTAATTTAATTAATTTACTAAATTCAAAATTCGTTAAAAAAACGCTATATAATACATCAGGGAACTGTTGAATACGAAAAACATGATATTTAAGAATTTTTTTCCTACTAAAAGACTTGGCATTGGTCAACGGATGTGAGTTCCAACATGAAATTTATATCGTGACTTCTCAGATATATACAAAACATGAAAAAAATTGTTCCGCCGAGTTAAATTATGCTCTTTTTTTGTAAATCAATTTTTTCGGTTTTTGGCCGAAATTGAAATGAATTCGTTTTTTTTTTGGAATTGCTGATATTTTTCTCGAAAAGCGCAAGAAATTTCCGATCGAAAGCTATTGTCAAAGAATTTTTTCGATTTTATTTCGCGCCTTGCCAAAGCTCCGAAGCGCTGAATACGCAAAAAGTTTGAAATATAACTTTTTGTGTATTCCAAAGAGTATTGTAGTTAGAGATCTGGAAATTGGTCTACAATATACATTCAGGCAACACCCAAACATACTCGAGTTTCAAGAAAATCGAAAGAGGTCGGCCTAAAAGGGGGTCCGTTGAGCGGGAATACCTCATATGCTAATATCAAACTGTATCACCCGGTGTGTATATTGGGGTGGGTCAAATAAAATGACTATAATTTTTTTTTCCCTCGATATAATGAAAAATGTATTGTTTGGCATCCCAAAAAAAACCTCTGCAAGTATTAGCTGTTCATATTTAAATTAAGAGGTCCCTCATCGCAAATTTTTATTTCCCATTTAAATAACGTAGGAAATTTTTTTTTCAACTTTGGAATTTTATTCGACTCTAAACGTTGAGGTTAGGAGTTTTTTTAGCACATTTTTGTAGAACATTTGATATTCTACAAAAAAGCTCTCCTGTGTTTAATCGATAAAACTAACCGTTCAAAACGAGGTAGGTAAAATCCAGAGCCAATTATCACCGATTATTTTTTGAACGGTTAGTTTTATCGATTAGACACAAGAGAGCTTTTTTGTAGAGCATCAAATGTTCTACAAAAATGTGCTAAAAAACTCTCCTAACCTCAACGGTTAAAGTCTAATAAAATTCCAAAGTTAAAAAAAGTTTCCTATGATATTTAAATGGGAAATAAAAATGTGCGATGAGGGACCTCTTAATTTAAATATGGAGGGCTAATACTTTTTTGAGATGCCAAACAATACATTTTTCATTATATCGAGGGAAGAAAAAATTAGTCATTTTATTTGACCCACCCTAATGTATATATAAGTGTATTTAATATATACAGGGTGTTTTTATGGAAATCTATGAAAAATGAAAAGATATGAAAAAAAATGTTATGAAAAATATTTCATAGCAGCATATCTACAAAGATTTGCGAAAATCGATAGTGGAACTTTAAAAATCTGCCAAAAATAATAAAAAAATGATCGAAATCGGATGAACAAAGCGACGTTTTGAAACTGAAACGATTATGAAGAAAATGAGCCCTGAGCGGAGTCGAAATTTTATCTAGAACATAAATTACAGTAACTTTAGTGAATAGATTCAATTTTGGGCAAAATGCATTTTTATTTATTTATTTTTTTTTTCAAAGCTTACATCGCTGTATTTTGTCCCTCTAAATACGAATATACCAACAGTTTTCTCAAAAAATCGAAATTTTGATAAACTTTTATCAAAAACACTTTAGCTCAATCTTGGCCCCATTTTCAAAAACCTCAAAATAGAAAAATTTCAAATGCTTATAAATTTATTTCGGTTTGATCGATTCAAAAATTCCTTTCTCGTACCTAAAGGCTTTCAGTGAACTTAGAGAATGGAGTTTGGTTAATTCCGATAACTTAATTTTTGTAGAAATGAGAGCACTTTGAAAATCGCCGAAAAAAATGGAAAGGGGTATGCCTTAAAAAATTTGCAAAAATCCATGGTCGATCTTTAAAAATCTGCCAAAAATAGAAAAATGATCGGATTGAAATGAACCAACCGCCATTTTGAAGCTTAAACGATTACGAAGGGAATAGGCTTGTGTCCAAGCTGCAATTCTATCTAGAAAATAAATTACAGCCATTTTAGTGAATCGATTGAACTTTGGCGAAAGGCACAAAAAAAAAAAATTCCGGGTCTTACATAGATGTACTTTTTCCCCTTAAACGCGAATGTACGAATAGTTTTTTAACAAAATAAAAATTTTCATGAATGTTCATTTAAAAAAACATTTTTTCCAAATTTTAGTATATTTTCTCTACTTTTGAAAAATAATAAATAAATAATTTTTAAGGACTGATTTTTTGAGAAAAATTTCACAAATTTCAATGAAGAGGGCAATTTAAAAAAAAAACCGTGTTCATTTCAACCCCTATAATTTACATACACACCCACACATCGTGTGTGCATTTTCTTCTTCTTATTCGCGTCTCGTCGTGATCGATTTATCTCATTCCCTCTTTCCCAGCATCGCATTTCCTCGTCTCGCTTCTTCGACTCCGGAGAAAAAAAAAATTGAAAAAAGCTACTTCTCCCTTCGTCTCGTCTCAGTGAGCTTCCGGTCGCCGATCTCGACGGTGCCGGAGACCCGGAGTTCGATGTTCTCTTCGGGAAACAAAGTTTTCGCCTCGAGATCCTAAACAAAAAAACGCGACAAAGACATCCCTCCGCCCGTTCCCTTTGTTGCCATCTTCGTTTAGGGGTTGTCGTCCCGCGAAGATGCCAAATATTGTTTCTCCAGAAGTTTCGCCCACCCGGACTCTTTTTTGCCAATGTTTTGTGGGATGAATGTTCGACCCGAGAAATCCCAAAATACTCAAAATACAAACGACCCCAAGAAAAATGAAAATAGGAACAATTAAATCAAATGCAATGACAATATAGGGGAGGGGGGAGGCAAAATGAACACCAGGGTTGCAAATAATGTATTACTTTTTTTAATGCATTTGCATTTTCATTAACCATTAACGTTTAATGGTTATTGGAAATTATTTTCATTAGCCATTAACCATTAAAATTTAATAGTTAATGGAAATTATTTTCATTAACCATTAAAATGCAATTGCATTGAAAAAAGTAATGCATTATTTGCAACCCTGCTCATTACAATGTAGTGTGTAATAGAAAAAAAATTCCATTACCCATTGCAATGTAATGTGTAATGGACAAAACTTTCATTACAATTTTGGGAATGAAAAAATATAGATGAATAAATTATTGCAGTTTTGCATTATATTTTATTGACTGAGAACTTAGATTTTTAGAATTATAATATAGATGCTTTCTAGAATTTAAGGTACTTAAAAATCTAAGTCCCGAGTCAATAAAATGTAATGCAAAATTGCAATAATTTATTCATCTATATTTTTCCATTCCCAAAATTGCAATCAAAGTTTTGTCCATTACACATTACATTACAATGGGTAATGGAAATTTTTTCTTTTACACACTACATTGTAATGGGTAAGGTTGCAAATAATGCATTACCTTTTTAATGAAATTGCATTTTCATTAACCATTAACATTTAATGGTTAATGAAAACAATATCTATTAACCATTAAATTTTAAGGCTCAATGAAAATAATTTCCATTAACCATTAAATTTTAATGGTTAATGAAAATAATTTCCGTTTACCATTAAATTTTAATGGTTAATGAAAATAATTTCCATTAGGCATTAAATTTTAATGGTCAATGAAAGTAATTTCCATTAACCATTAAATTTTAATGGTTAATGAAAATAATTTCCATTAACCATTAAATTTTAATGGTCAATGAAAATAATTTCCATTAACCATTAATCATTAAATTTTCATAGTTAATGGAAATTCATTTCATTAGCCATTAAAAAAGTAATGGTTAATGCATTACTTTTTCATTAAAAATTTCACAACCCCGATGAACACCATAAGATCACTTTAATATCCAAGATACTTGAACCAAGCTGTTTGATATTTTTTTCAAATTAAATTTTTGGCGAAATTCAATTTTAATCATAGTTGCATTGTCTGGTTTTTTCATAATTATGGAGATGGCCCTCTATCTCTAAAAAAAATATCAATTTAAATACAAACATAAAAAAATAATTCAGATAATTGAAAAATGTTTTTTCATTAAACCTCAATTTTCCTGGTTTCCGTGGAAATTTATTTTTTCCAATAATTTCCAAAGCCCTTTGAAGGGCTACTGGTTGGGGATTAGCATTTTTTCGCATTTATCGGTGGTGGAAAAAAGATTACAAGACCGGTTCGCTACCATTTTCTTTATAATGAGGAAAATGTTCCCTCAATTTTTCCTTTAAATTTTCTCACGACGAGGAGAGTCCAATTTCCCATCCCCCCCCCCCCCCAAAACATCGCTCCGGATCATCCCTCAGATGAGATTTTTTTTCTCCGTTCCTCGATATGAAAACACCATCGCTCATTCGAGCGTCGTACTTATTAAATTTGCGCAAATATTTTCGCTACATTCACAGCGACATCGTTGCGAAATACTGATAATAAAAATTGCGGAAAAGTATGGCGCCAATTAACTAAGTGGATTGCCTCTAACTCGTTGCTGACTTTTTTCTTTTTAATTCCCTTTTTATATTTCCTCGGCCCATCGTTAAATTTTAAGGGACCGAGAGAGGACTTTTCCCCACATCCGATCAGAGAGTCAAAGCGGAGTTTCTCCTTTCACCAGAATTTCAGAGCGAGGAAGAAAATCGATGTAGAGAAAAGTCGAGAGAAAAAAGAAGCTACAGAACGAAACGTTCTCCCATTAAGCCGGTGCGTTCCCTAATGGAAAACCGTTAAGAGGCATCCTCTGGCAAATGCGCAAAAAAAGGAATAAGGGATGAAATAGGGAAAAAAAAACTCTAACAGTGCGTCATGGATAATCCAACTTTTCGTACGATTAATTGAGAGAAGAATCATCCGAGGGAAAAACCGCACGACCGTATAATCTGAAAAAGTTAGGGAGGAGTCTGAAAAGTTCAGGGAGAGTTCTCAACGAAATTCTTGGGGGAATCTCTCGGTCAGTAATTCCGGATTTTCCATCTCGAGCGATCGCTGTGGGTCGTGAAAGACCCGCGCGAAAGTCAGCTTGGAAATATGAAACAAAAGTTGGCCCAAAAAGTGCGTTCGACTTGAATAAAAATAATGGATTCTCAAGCCCCGATGACGAGCTTATGGCAAACGATATCCAACGACGCGAAATAGGGGTTGAAGTTTGATAATTGGTCGCTGAGAGATCGTTAATTAAATAATTGCCACGGTCGGCGAGGTTGATAACGCTCGTTAAATTCCTCTCCGAGCTGCGATCCGATACATATTTAATCGTATACAAGTAAACGAGTCGTTTTATTACCCTTTACGATTTTCCTCCGTCCACGAATTTTCCTATTCCATATTGCGTGGCCAAAAACCTCCCCTTTTCCTCCGACGTCGCGTTTTTACGCTCCGATGACGTTATTTCTATTAGTTGAGCCGTAAATGCGAGCATTTCTTTCTCTTCGTTTCTCTCGTTTTCCAAACATTGTTTCTTTGTTCAATGCAATCCATCTAACGAGGGATGAGTTTTGAACATAAATATTAGAGTGATTGAAAAAAGCAACTATTTTTTGTTTTTCGTGATAACATATTAAATACTTTCGGGGAGGTGAAAAAAGATGCCTGTTAGAGGCAGAGCTCTTGATATAAATATTTAGATATGTCTCATCGCAAATTTCTATTTCCCATTTAAAAGTTCCCATTTAAAAGTTTTGGCCCCGCTCGCGCCGGGGCCAAAACTGTTTACAATGGGACGTAGTTCCCGGACGCGACACTGGCGGCGCTGATAGTTGGGTACAACAATATGGTTGCCAATTCAAATTTTTCGAGAAAAATTAGAGTCGAAGAATATTTTTTTGCAGCGTTAATATTACTTTAAAAAAAAACTGTCTTGGGAAATACATTATTTTTTATCCTACTTTCGAGTCCCATAGATTAAAATACAGATTTCAGATGCATGCAAGTTCTCTATTCTTGTGAATTTTGATTTTGAGCCTTTGGGGGAATTTCCACGACTTTTGGGAAGTGATAAACGTCACACTGCTAATCGAGATCTGTTCTGATTTTCGAGGGTGAGAATTAATGTTATATTCGTCATTCGTGATGATTTTATGCCCCTGGGAGGGAAAATATCGAGAGGGAGACATGAGGGAATATCGGGATATATAATAGAGAGAAAAACGATATTTTCCCCGTTCCATTAGTCGAGATTTCCGGAAATTAGATCTATAATAATGATCAATCTAGTGAGAGGAGAGAATGTGATATTTTTGGATGTTCTATTTTGTGTTATGATAAACGTAGGAGAGAACGATCAAATAAAATAGCGATCAACGTGATTGGTGAATTAATAATAATAATATTAATATAATAATAAACATAATATATAATATATATATATATATTGGAAACACTCGCACAAAAAGTTTCACTGCTCTTTTAAAAATGAAGATATTTTGATTCGCCAAGCGGCGTTTCAAAAGGGACATAGTCAGCTTCATTTCGATTTTTCCAAAAAAATTTTGTGATTTTTTTTTTAACCCGGTACGTCCTTTGAAACATGGTTGTTTTTCGTTTTTTTTGTTGGCATTGTAATTTTGGCGCACGACCCATGCAAATTTTTTTCGACTGTTTTTCGCATGAAAAATTTGTGGCGGAGAGAATTAGTTTCAATTTCGTTTTTTAAAAAATTTCGTACGATTTTTTTTTCGCAAAAATATTCAATTTTTCGTAAAAAAACGACCAAATTTATAAAATGTACCGTAACTCTAAAACTACTGGGTTTTCGTGAAATCACTAACTGGGCAAAAAGTTGCATATAATTATTCTGGATTCAATGAAATTTTTTCAGAATTTTTTTCAACATTTTTTTATTTCAAAATATCTTGACAGGAAAAAGTTTCGAACAACAATTTTGGAAAAAAAATTCTGAAGAAATTTCATTGAAGCTAGAATAATGATATGGAACTTTTTACCTTCTTAGCGATTTCACGAAAATCCAGTAGTTTCAGAGTTACGCTACATTTTATAAATATGGTCGTTTTCTTGCGAAAAATCGAATATTTTTGCGAAAAAAAATTGTACGAAACTTTTTAAAAAACGAAATTAAAGCTAATACTCCCCGTCACAAGTTTTTCATACGAAAAACAGTTGACAAAATTTTGCATGGGTCGTGCGCACAAAATTACAATGCCGAAAAGAAAGCCGAATAACGACCATGTTCAAAAGGGCGTACTGGGTTCAAAAAAAATCTCAAAAAAATTTTGGAAGAAGCGAAATGAAGCTGAATATGTCCCCTTTGGAACGCCGCTTGGCGAATAAACATATCTTCATTTTTAAAAAAGCAGTGCAACTTTTGGCCGACAGTGTACATAATAATAATAATTTATAATAAATTCAAATAATAATTTTATAAAAATCTCGACGATAAACCAATCAATTCAAGTTAGGCAATCGAAATTTTATAATTTTTATTTTTAAATGTTTTTTAAAGAAATTAAATTTGATACGAAGCTTCTTTTTAGGAAAATTGACTATAGAGAAAAATTTCATTGGATAATTTATATTGCTTTGTCTAACGTGGGAATTTTTTTTACGTTTGGTGACTCCAAAATTCATGAAATGGTTGAAAAACTGAAAAAAAAGTGGCGTAGTTGCACGAAAGAACTGTATTTGCCTCAGTCGTAGCGGAAATTACATGGGTGAATTCTGCGAAGGACGAATTTCCTATTTCATGGGTCTTAACGATCAACGCGTGATCCGAGGAGGCTTTTTATATCCATCTGCTGTCATCTTCTTTCTTTTTACGTCCACGCGTGACGTCAAAAAAACGCATTGTCCCGTGGCTTTTTTTTTCTACGACGTACGCAAAAGCACCCCTCGAGCTATTTCTCACATTTTCAACCCCCGCGACGACCATTACACGAGTTATGAGAGCTCGGAGCTGGCGTTTGTGTTCCTTGTATATAATATCTATTCTCGACGCGCAGAACCACTTTTTACGCGCAGAAATATCATAATCAGCAAGAAAGACAAAAATGTCCACCCTCCCCTTCTTGATGATTCGTACAAGGAACAATTTCGAACAATTTTGCGTCGTCAAACGAGAAAGAAAAACCTCCCTTAACGCGGGAGGCGGTGAGAAGAAACGGAAAATTTTTGTCCAACAGGTGGAAATTGGCCGCCATCTTTTTTCATCGATCCTAACCCCAAAAGGACACTTTGAAATGGCTGGATCGTCTCTTCCAGCTTTAATAAATGTATGCATATCGATGGCTCAGCGTCAAGAGGTCGTAACTCGCACGAGCGGACGTTTCGAAGGTTCTTGCGGTCCTGGGTCAATCGATATTATCCATGGAAATGCGAGAGTCGTCTCTTTCGAACGTCGAAACGACGCCCTTGGGTGCGAGAACCTCGCTGGTGTAATCCTTAAAATGCGAACGCATACGGATGCTTCGAGGACTCGTTGATTCAAAAAAAGTGCCTTAAAAACGAAACGAACCGCAGCGGTCCTTCTCCTCAGGGAGCAAGAGAGAGACTGACGCTGGCGCGCCGCCATTTTGCGCGGGCAGACACACCACAAAATGGCCGCTGGCGGAATTTCGCGAAAACGATGCGATTCGCACGGAGAAAATGATGAGTCATTTTTAATTAACTAATTTTTATTAATTTTTACGTTTCATCGTACCTCTCGTGCACCGGAACGTTTTCAAGATGGCGGCAAGCGGAAAGGGCACCTCGAGAGAGCTTTGAGGGTTGGCGGGAAGAGGGAGCCGGTGTTTGTGGATCTTGGGATACGAAGTTTGACTAGGCGGGCTGTTAAGGAGGAAATAAGTTAAGGGGGTTGATCGAGAGTGAAGATGAAAAAAGACGATACCGGAAGGAGGGGTGAAAAGGTAAAAGGAAGCGCGGTAGTCGTCCGAAGAGAGCTTTCCACCGCGTATCAAGGACCATCGTCGATGCTTGACATGAGTAGACTACCCTCCTCCCTCTCCCGCTCTTTTGCTTCTTTTGCGATTAAGCATCGTTCATCATCGGCTACACACACAAACACACACACACACACACACACAAAGTATAACGATATCCGTCGAGGGTCATCGCGTGAGCTAAGGGTGCAAAAACGATCCTTTCACAAAGTGCCCAATAAATAATGGTAATCTTGACAACGTTGAAATTTCACCATCTAGTAAATTGTCAAAAGTGACCCTTTTTTACAACACCAGATCCGTAAATTTTCCATAATTTCTTATTTACATTTTAGCAAATAATTTTTCATTTAATCTTGAAGCCTTAAAGGACTTCACTTTTTCCGTATTCAGGGAATGTTCTGTGTCGAATTTTTCAAAACCGAGGACGCCACGACAAAGAACCTTTCTTTCGCAGAAGCACGAATGTGGTTTTTTTCCTCGTAGTTGTCAAATAAATAGATATAGTGAGAGATGTATAATATTCTGTCCGCGGTGAGCTTTATCATTCGTATATAATATATATATATATTTTCGACCCAAACGAGAGAGGTTTTTTAACGTCGTTAGGGCTTTTGCCTCGTCGCGTCGCAATGCGTACATCTGCATTTTTTTCCCGCTCTACTCTTACAGCGTGTCTCGGAAACGACGCGACGCCAAGTGTCTTCTCTTTATTCCTCTTTTCTTCGTTCTTTCTTCGCTTCGTCCTCGATGTATATATGTATACGCATCTCGAGGAATTTTAAGTAGATACTCGCGCCCTCACGCGCCCTTTCCGTCCAAAGTGTCGAAGTGGAAACGCTCTCTCATCCAAGAATCTTCATCTCCTTATCTCGTCGTTTTCAACTTACTCCCTTTCACCCTTACAGTCTCCTATTTTCCCATTATTTCCTCGAAGACAAGTGGTCTGCGGTACACAACGTGTACATAACGCAACGGACATGGCGCGTGTGAAGACGCCATCTTTCCGTCGAGCAGTCACCACCTCGAGAATTCAAATCGACGTTTCTCGAAAACGACTGAACGAAAGTTTACGAAAATTGGACAGTAGGTGCAGAAAGATGGCACGGACATTTACCTACGTTTTTGTTAAAATCGAAGCAAATTTACGGACACTTCTAACCGTATACAACGCAGATCCACGAGTATTTTGCGAATACGTCGCATCATTGTACCTTTTTTGTTATAACAACAATGGCGAAAAATAAACTCATTCGGAAACTCTGACTCGTACCCACAAGCCTTGTACGATGAGGTTTATTTGTCATTTATACGACTATCTTTTTCGGTCGTGCGTGATCCCGTCTTTTTTTACGTCATTCTTTGAGGAAGGATGGGTTCTTTTTGTCGTTTTTTCATCCCTCAGGCGATCTTCGAACGAGAAATGAGCGGTGACATTGCTCGGGTTCACCCTCTGTGAGAGGTTGTAATAGGTAAAAGTGGGAACGTGGCAGAAGCGAAGGTATACATTCGCCAGGAACATCGAAGCATTTCACGTGCCGTCAAACGTTTCGTAGAGAGAACGTCTGAGAGAAAATGAGAGAAAAAAAGAGAGAGCAAACAAGTTAGCCAGTGAGAGAGAGATAGAAATAGAGAGAGCGAGAGAGAGAGAGAGAGAGAGAGAGAGAGAGAGAGTAGGTAAAGCGAACGAAGCAACGCGAGAGCAAACACGAGATGCTGCCTCTCTGCTTCTGGATTCTCTTGCCTCGATATCGACCCACACAAGAGGAGGGGGGGGGGAGAGATGAGGGTAAAACCAACCAATACGGAAAGCTAGGGTCGCTCACCGTCAGGACTCTCTCGATTCTCTCTCAGTGATGGCCCCCTCTTTGTCGACAAAGGATTCAGTATAATATCCTTGCGAAAAGTTACTTCCTCTCGAATCTTATTTGCAAATTTCGTCCAAAAAAAAATTGACCATCAAGAACATGATTGCCAAAATTGTGGTTAAAATTAAATAAGTTTGCCGATTGATTTGAACTTGGTAAAATAATAAATAAATAATAACAAATAACAATAAATAACAATAATTAATAATAAACTCGAAATTCCAAAAAAAATTACAGCTTTTGCGAATTTTTGTTTTTTTTTTGCTAACCTCGATTCTGGCACTTCAGTCGAAATTCTCCATGTGGAAAATTATTCTTCTCGACGAAACAGTTTTCCGGTTGCAATTAATTATATTTGCGAGTAGCTCTGACTTTGTTATACGCCACAAGAATCGCTTGTGGCTCTCGCTGGTGGAAAAACACAAAAAGTTTTCGGTAGTGACAAAGGGAGAGCGATGAAGTTCTCGGGTGGACTCGTTACACGTATAGCGAAGGTTGTGGAAAAAGCATGCTCCTCGTCAGACGACTAGGTCGAGCGTTCTTTTTACACCAAATGGAATGGGTGACTAAAGGGCGTAACTCCCGATATTCGTTGGTAAAAGTTGTGGCTCCTGAGCCTTTTTGCTTATCAACGATTCTCATCTCTCTCTATACATTTATATAGGAGTATAACAAGAGTGCCATTGGCCGCTCTTGATTGTTTTTTTGTTGGACCATAGTTGGGCCACTCCAACAAATTGCATCACCGTGTACAGAGCAATACACGTGCATGGAGCGATGAACCCTTAAAATGAGAATGAATTAGTCATATCCTACGACGAAGAATGGGAAAAGCCTTAAATAATGAGGGATTTCACCCCCTGAGAAATTGAGAAACGTCTCAAGTCTTCACATCGATTTTTGCGTGACCTACATATATACACGACATTACAATGTATATGATATGATATATATATTAGGGTGATTTTTTTTAAACTTTTTTTCTCACTCCCCACCTGAAATTTTGTTGGATATGTTTGAAAAGAAATTCTCTGAAAGTTACAGCCCTTAATGTTAATATTAAGTACTTTCCCTTCGCGTGAAAAGATTTTACATCTAAAATACACGTAGATCAAATTTTTGAAAATTGAAAATTCTATAACTCAGCGCCATTTTGTGCTATCACATTGTTCTTGGTCGCAATTTGCGCAAAATTAAATGATCTTCAAAAGTGTCCCGAACAGCGTTAGTGTAACTTACATTGGTGAGATGGTACGGGTCACTAAAGTTGATTTTTACCCAAAATTCTCGTTTTTTGCTGTTATCTCTGAAATTATTTATTTTACCGACAAAATATAAAGGAAAATTTTGTCGCAACTTTAATTTTCTACAAAAAAGGTCCTTTGGACCTAATTGCTAAAGTTAATATTTCTTGAGATATTGAACCTATTAACTTATTTGTGGTATAAAATTTTTATGGTTTTTCGAACCAAACGTTTTAAATTGTTAATATCTCAATATCTCAAGAAATATTAATTTTAGCAATTAGGGCTAGAGGACCTTTTTTGTAGGGATTTAAATTTCCAACAAAATTTTCCCTTACATTTTTTAATTAGATAAAGAGATAATAATCGTAATGATCGCAAATTTTGGCAATTGAAGCCTCAGGTGTCAAATATGAATAAAACCCAAAAAAATATGAGTACATTTTGCCATATTTTGCTTAAATGCATCCAAAACATTTTTTTAAGTGATTTTTTTCAATTACTCCCACGAATCAATTTTTGTTTCGACGAAGATTTTGTGTGATTAAAAAAACAATTATAAATTTATCACCAAAATGGTTTTGAAAAAAAAAAATGGGAATTTTCTATTTTATGTCTGTAAAACTTGGAAACTTCGAAAATTGCCCTAAAAATGGGAAAGCCTTGAGAATTTTGCAAAAGTTGATGGTCGAGCTTTAAAAATCCGTGAAAAATTGAAAAATGATCGGATTTGGATGAACCAAGCGAGGTTTTGAAGCTTCAACGATCGCGAAGACAATGAGCTCTAGCGGAAGCCAAAATTGAATGTAGAAAAAAAAATTCAACATTTTAATGGATGAATTCATATTGGATCGAAATGCGATAAAAGTTTGTTTCAAATTTTTTCATGAGTTTATCAGTTTCTTTTGTTTATAATTTATAAATTTATAAATTAGTTAATAAATAAGTAAGTCAACGAAGAAATTTCTTCTGCTTGAGAATTTTTACTCAATTAATATTAATTTTACTCAATTAATATTCATTTCACTTGACCTGAAACGACCCGTACGTCATCATTGTCGTTTCGAGAGCTCGAAAGTAGACACGTGCAGGAAAGCTTTCACACGAGGAAACGTGAAAAGTGAGACGAGCACCTATATATATATATATATATATATATGGATCGGTGAACAGCTCTGTACATGTGTTGGAGAGTGAGTGTGTGAGACAGGTGTATCCTGGGAGCTCGTGCGCCGAGTTCGTCCGTCTTACGATTCCATATGGGGTATTTAATGCCAAATTGATCGAGCTTTCTTCCCTTCGAATGTGCAAAAAAAAATAACTTCTACCTATTCTACATGGAAAAAGTGTATCCGTATCCAAGGGGGAGGTTTCTATGTATAAGTGGAAGTGAAAAGAAGGGGATGAAAAAAAGAGAAAGAGGATAAAAAGTGGTGGGGGATTAGTTTATCATCCTAATTTATTTTCTGACGTGGTAATTAATTGTTACATTATTTTAAAAAATAAAAAAAATAAGCCTGAAATTTGCGAAAAAAAGAATATTTTGGGGGAGGATTGTAAGAATTTTCCTATCACAAAGATTAACCCCTTCATTTGAAGAGGCTTTCAATATTCATCTGATGTACGAATTAAACAAATGATTGATAAATAATAACTTTGAAAAACGTTGAGGAAAGAAAATTTCTTAACAAAAATTACTACCCCATATATTGGGGTGAGGGGGATGTTTTTGGGGAAGAAGCTAATAAAGCACCACGAGGAGGCTTTTTTTATCCTCTGACCTACCATTTTTTTGAAAGGATAGATAAATAATAATTTTAATAAAAGTTAAGAAAAAAAATTTCGAAAAAAAATTACTACCCCATACATCAGGGCGAGGGGGGTGCTTTTCCGGAAGAAACCCAAGACCGGGCATGACGTGCAAATTCGTGACGGGAGTCTACGTATGAAATACGTATTTCATCCACGTGTACGCGTTTATGTGTGTCTAAAGTGGTGGCGAAAGTAGGGGGATGAAAAAAAGAGTAGGAAGATGAAAAGAGGCGGGCGAGGGTGGCGTCGGGGTGCGATAAAGCCGCTTTAAAAATAGAGAGAGCTCTCTCGTGGAACAAGGTCGTCACACAGACTGGCGGTACATATATTCTGCACATTATGTACCTACACACAAACACATTCTTCTGTAACCATAACACGCATATGGAGACAAAGAGACATGTGTTGATAACATATGTTAGCATATACGAGATATTCAACACTGACTGATACTTTTTTTCATTTCCCCAATTTTTCGAGTCCATTTTCCACAATTTTGGCCCCAACAAATATTTACAAATTGAATCAACAAAATCATCCCTTAAAAAAATCCACCCTCGACGCACAACCGAGAAATTTCAAATTAAATGAAATTTTGAGACTAATTCAAGATTTTTTTCTAATAGATTTTCGAATTAATTCCTAAAAATTCAACATTAAGACGATTGATATAATATTGTTAATTTTCAGAATTAAAAATGTGAATTTGTGAATAATTGAAAAAATCCTCAAAATGTCTGGAATCGATGCAGTGAACTGATTTGACATTTTTTTCCCCTTAACACGTATCTTTTCTTCGAGGAATGTTTGAAAGAATTTATTGACCATCGGGGGTGAAGTAGAGAAAAAGTGGCTTGAAAGATATTCCACGTTTTTTAGGGTCGTCGAAATGGTATTAAATATAGGGGAATGAATTGAGGACGTTGGGGATGAAAATTTTGTCGATTTGACTCGGAATGCCCTGTGCAAGAATGGTTCCAACTGTATATATATATATATATTTATATATGCGGGCAAAGTAAAAAAAAAAGGGTCGTTCGTAGGGAAAGGAGTGCCTCATGTCGAGGACACGGGAAAGACGACTCGTTCAAGTGGTGCAAGCACACCCCCGAGACGTAGACACCAAGAAAAAGCTGCTGTGTGATATCGTTGCTTCTGGCTTTCACCCCGTGCCACCTCCAAACAATCAACTTCCGTGCTCGATTCTTCTTTTTTTCCCCCCACCCTTCTTGCACTCCTTTTTCAACCCTCGTCTGCCTACTGAACTCCATAGTGTCACAGCATACTTTGTTAACTTGACTTTTTATCAAGTGGTCCAACCTCTGGTCCCACATCTTCTCACCCTGTATCTTCCCATAATTAAAAAAAATTAATTAATATATCAATTATTAATATTTATTATTCAACCCCCTTATTTGAAAGGAAATTATTCTTCTCCATTTAATGAAATACTTTGTTAATTTGACTTTTTATCAATCGGTGCAACCTCTGTTCCACATCTTCTCACCCTAAATCTTCCCATAATTAAAAAAAAAAAAAAATTAATTAATATATCAATTATCAATATTTATTATTCAACCCCCTTATTTAAAAGGTAATTTTTCTTCTCTACTTAGTGAAATACTTTGTTAACTTGACTTTTTATCAAGTGGTCCAACCTCTGTTCTATATATTCTCACCCTAATTTTCTCATGATTTTTTTAAAATTTTTTACAATGAGTTTATTAATTATAAATATTTATTATTTCACCCCCTCATTCAAAAGGAAATATTCTTCTCCATTTAATGAAATACTCTGTTAACTTGACTTCTTATCAAGTGGTTCAACCTCTGTTCCACATCTTCCCATGATTAAAAAAAAAATTTTGAATTAATATATCAAATATTAATATTTATTATTCAACCCCCTCATTTAAAAGGAAATTATTCTTCTCCATTTAGTGAAATACTTTGTCAACTTGACTTTTCATCAAGTGATCTAAGCTCTGTTCCACATCTTCGCACCCTAAATCTTCCTATGACTTAAAAAAAAATTTCAAATTAATTTATTAATTATTGATATTTATTATTTCACCCCCTTATTTGAAAGGAAATTATTCTTTACCATTTAGTGAAATACGTTGTTAACTTGACTCTTTATCAAGTGGTCCAATCTCTGTTCCACATCTTCTCACCCTAAATCTTCCTATGATTTTCTTAAATTTTTATATAATTAATTTATTAATTATTAACATTTATTACTTCACCCCCCTACTTATTTAAAAGGAAATTATTCTTCTCTACTTAGTGAAATACTTTGTTAACTTGACTTTTTATCAAGTTGTCCAAAGTCTGGTCCACATCTTCTCATCCTAAATCTTTCCATGATTTTTTTAAAAATATTTATTCATAATTTGTTTATTAATTATTAATATTCACTATTTCACCCCCTGATTTAAAAGGCAATTATTCTTCTCTATTTAGTGAAATTAATTGGCTGTGCTTTTTTGTAAAATTTGCTCTGTTTTAAAAAATTCTTTTTTTTGTCATTTAAAATTTATACGTTCAATATTTTTCTCGTCGAATTCAAATTCTCGGTTAAATCTTGCCTCTTTGTGGTAGAAAAACGTCGATATCAAAAGCTTCATAGTTTAGTATCGCATCAACCCTCCAAAGCCTTTTTGGGACCACAATTTTTCCCCTTTTCTCATGTTTTTTTTATTTACAATGGTCAGCTGATAAAAAATGACTGAAATTGGGATAAACATATTGTTGAACATCCTTGTTCCATTGTTAAACATTTGTTTATTCAAATTATTAAACATCTTCGATCTCTTATTTTACAACTCCCCTGAAACTCAAAATTTAAGTGTCGTTTTATAAAGTGACATACTTTTGCCCTTATCATTTATTAAAATTAATTCTGATTATTCTTTTCCAAACATAAAATTATTCGCGATTTCTTTTGTAATAAAATGCCCTAAAAAATTATGCATAAAATTGAGATAAATTAATTTTTACACAGTGCCATTCTGTTACTAAATTTTGTCCCCAAAGTTATAAACATTCTTCGACTCCCAATATTGAAATTGCCCCAAAACTCAAAAATTTCAATGCCTCATTATATAATCGCATTTCTTTGCACTTGAAAAATTATTAAAATTAATCCGTCCTGATTACATTTAAAATAAATTAATATCTGTTTTCTTGAATTACTAAAATTCTTCAGTTCCTTATTTTGCAGCTTTCCGAAAACTAAAAATTCAAATGTCGTCTAATTTAATCAAATTTTATTGTATTGAAATTAATTATTTCTGATTATCTATTTCTTCTCTCAAACATGAAATTATTAGCGATTTAATTTCTTGTAAAATCACATCTAACTACTTATCTCGTCGAATTTCCTTTGTCAGCTGACTCAGCCAAAAGTTATCAGCGAAGAAATATCTTTTTTTTTTGCTTTTATTTCTCAATCTTCGAAAAAAGGCCTTTTTCATCGTATTTTTCAGCCCTGGAGGAAACTCCGCCAAGTGGAAGAGGAAGATAAAATCCATTTTCTCTGTCCTTTTTCCCCGTCTGTGATTTTTTTTTCTTTCTTTTTTAACCCACACTCGATTGAAGATATTTCAGCACACAAAGCCTCGAAACTTCAGATTCATCATTTTACAAAAAAAAAACAAAAAAAAAATGAAAAAAAAATAAATGTGTCCATAAAATATAGGGAAAAAAGTGACATGGTCGGAGAAATGATTTTCAGGGAAACGAACTTTTAACGCGGGATAAGGAAAGGTGGGAAACAAGGAGGGAAAAATTACGGAGAATCTTCGGACTTTGGTAAAATAATATCTCCATCGTCGAGAGTTTTGGAAAGTTGCGGTAACGAGTAACCGACTTCCTTGGAGTAATTGAGAATTCTCAAACGTAGCTCTTGAATTAATGACTCTTGGTGCTCGAGTCGACGGGACAGATCGTTCTTGCGTCTCGCTATCTCAACGAAATCCTGCTCCCTTGTTTCTTCCAACAGCTGTGACTTGGCAGACGATCTGCTCGTTTCGTAAACGAGAAATGTCGCCAGTATCGCAAATACCAGAGTCTAGAAAATTTTTCGACAAACATAATTACGACCAGGGTTGCGAAATTTTTAATGAATAAGTAATTAACCATTACTTTTTTAATGGCTAATGAAAATAATTTCCATTAACCATTAAAATTTAATGGCTAAAGAAAATAATTTTCATTAACCATGAAAATAATTTCCATTCCCATTAAATTATTTCCAATAACCATAAAATGTTAATGGTTAATGAAAATGCATATGCATTAAAAAAAGTAATGCATCATTTGCAACCCTGATTGAGAAAATAATGAAAATAACATATAATTAATAAATTTAATACTATTAAATTTAATATAATTACACTAGAAAATTTTTGTATTACATTTAATAAAAAATATGACGTTTTTATGCAATGGGGCATTCCATCCCAAATCGGAAAGTTTGAAAAACTTTTTTTTTTATGTCCTCAAATTTTTTATATTTTTCAGCACCCACCGAAAGACCCTTGCTGGTAAATTTGTAGATATTTTTGATTACTCGTTCAAAAGACCAAAAAACCGCTCTTTTTCGGTATTTTGGTCATAACTTCTTTAATAATGGTCCAAATTAAAAGTTTTTTTTTCAATTTTTGTTTTTCTATGGCCTTTTCAGAAAAAAATACAACAAAAATATTCGACGTGTTTTTAAATGAGTTTTTAACTTGAAATCGCCTTTCTAAACGTGAGTGTATATTTTGATTTTGTTAAAAATCCTTTGTTTTAAACATTTATCTATTCAGCAACTTTTAAGACTAGTCCGATCGTGGGATTTCTATCACTACTTTTTTTTTCGATTTTTGAAAATAATTTTTTTTTTCTATCAATTATTATGAATATCAATTTTTGTTACTGTATAGTACTTTTTTTCATTATTTAGAATTTATTTTGACACTTTTTTATAAAACTTTTCGAATTAAAAAAAAAATGTTAGTTTTCAAAAATTGAAAAAAAATAGTAGTTATGAAAATCACACGATTGGATTAAAATAAAAAATAAAAAATCTGCACTCACTTTTAAAAACGCGGTTTAAAGTTTAAAACAAAAGAAAACTCATTTAAAAACACGTCGAATATTTTTGTTGTATTTTTTTCTGAAAAGGCTATAGAAAAACAAAATTTAAAAAAAAAACTTAATTTGCACCATTATTAAAGAGCTTATGACCAAAATACCGAAAAAAGAGCGGTTTTTTTGTTAATTTTAATATCTTTTGAACGGGTAATCAAAAAAATCTCAAAATTGACCAGCAAGGGTCTTTTGATGGGTATTAAAAAATATAACAAATTTGAGGAAATAAAAAAAAAAGTTTTTCAAACTGTCCGATTTGGGATGGAACGCCCCATATACAGTATATTAAATTTCATATACATTTTCAACCATTTTCATATACGAGGATATTAATTTTCAATGTTTGCTCTTTTAATTTTAATATACAAATATTAAATTTAAGCTGAAATTATTAATTTTTCAATACCATGTATATCAATTTCGATTTCGTATACTTGTTATTGAAATTTCATATACTATTGTATATTCAATTTAATAACATTTTTTACAGTGTAATATAATTAAAGTAATACATAATAATTAACATAATGCCACAATAATAATTTCCAATTATCTTTCACGGAGAGAATTCAATTATTGAATTTCAATAAATTCATCCAAAATTTTTTATTGAGCTCAAATTTTTTATTGAGCCCACATTCAAAAGGATCTGAAAAACCTGTTTTGAATCAAATAAATTCTCTTTCTTGATGTACACAAGCCATTAATTTTGGAAGGGTAAAAAAATCGCAAGTGAAACCTTTACATCATATTTTTCAATTTTATTTAATTTCATTCGAATTTTAAAAATTTTATATGAATTTTTAATTTGCAGGGAAAAAAAATTGCATCGATTTATCTAGCAATGATTTCACCGTTTGTTCGTAAAGAGGGAAAAATGGAATAAAAAAATAGAAATCACAAAAATAAAATAAATAAATAAAAATAAATAAAATGAATTTTTTTTCATACTTGATTTATACGAATAAAAAAAATTGCAAAAATTTATTTTACAATAATTTCACTCTTTCTTTTTGAAAAAAGAAAAAAAAATTAATC
This sequence comes from Alloplasta piceator, assembly GCA_946863875.1. Lineage (NCBI taxonomy): Eukaryota > Metazoa > Arthropoda > Insecta > Hymenoptera > Ichneumonidae > Alloplasta > Alloplasta piceator. Next base: position 3,705,802 of record OX333074.1, read on the forward strand.
ACCTCGAGCATCAATTGTGCGCCAAATTCCATTGCTCTGGATTCGTCAATTTTCCGGATTTTCTTAATCCTCAATTTTCGCTCCTCGTTACTCAATCTGTCCGTTTGGAAATAAATCTTAATCATGCTCTCCCACCAGTGATAATAACGTCCCGGCGTTATCAGAAAATGTTGCCTGAAGCTCGGACGAACTTTCGCGAAATTTATTATAGACGTTGACAGGGGCTTTGTAAATTGTCGTCCGAGTTGAAGAATCAATTTCATCCCGGGAAATTCACCGGACATTTTGTAAATTGGCAAAAAACGAAAAATCAACAAACTCGTAATAACCTGAAGAGAAAAAAGTGTCATCGGAAATAATCCAACTTCAGTGAATTGAATGGGATTTCAATGCGACGTGTCTAAAGTCTTGATAATCAATGAAAATCGGTTGGAAAATTCCTACAACAATTTTGTCAATTTCCCAGGAAACATATGGGGCATTCCACGCTAAATCGTCCACTTTTGAACCCGACCCCTTTCGATTCGGCTAAAACTTTTTTATTTGTTTCTACCCTTTCAAAAACATTTTTCAGAATTTTTTTCAAATTTGTTCACCCAACCGATAAAAAGTTATGAATTTTTCAGAAAAATTGGTTTTTTATTTTTCAAATATATATAACTTTCTCAAAAATTGACTTATCGAGACGTTTTTTTTTGAAAATTTTTGTTTTTGAATGTACTTTTCAGAAAAAAAAATTTTAAAAATTATTTTGAACGATCTCCGACGTTTGTTTTCGAATTTTCGAAAAAAAAACCAAAAATTTCTCGATGATTGTCATTTTTAATTTTTTGTTCTTTTTTTTTTTATAGAAACTTTGAAAGTCTCTGCAAATTCTCTAAAATTTTGAGAGTGCGATTTTTTCGTTTTCTATTTTTTTTTCAATTAAATTATTATTATTTAACCCAGCTTATTTCTCATAATATAACTGTGGGGATTTTTGAGGATGTTGAGACAATATTAAAGTTGGAAAAAAAATTATTAATGAAATTGAAAGTGGTAATCATAGAAACAAATAATTATTTTTCAAATACCTATAACTTTTCCAAAAATTGACTTATCGGGACGTTTTATTTTGAAAGTTTTTGTTTTTTAATGTACTTTTCAGAAAAAAATAGAAAAAAATTATTCGAGCCGATATTCAACGTTTTTTTTCGAATTTTCGGACAAAAACTAAAATTTCTCGATGATTGTCATTTTTAATTTTTATTTTCTTTTTTTGATAGAAACTTTGACATTTTCTGCAAATTCTTTGAAATTTTCAGAGTGGGATTTTTTTGCACTCCATTTTTTTTTCAATAAAAAAAATTTTTTTAACTCAGCTTATTTCTCATATCCCACTCTAAAAACTTCAGAGAATTTGCAGAAAATGTCAAAGTTTCTATACAAAAAAAAAGAAAACAATCAAAAATGACCATCATCGAGAAATTTTTATTTTTTTCCGAAAATTCGAAAAAAAAAACGTCGAAGATCGGTCCAAATAATTTTTTCCTATTTTTTTTTGAAAAAATTCTGAAATATGTTTTTGAAAGGGTAGAAAAAGATAATAAAGTTTTGGCCAAGTCGAAAGTGGTCGGGTTCAAAGCTGGTCGATTTGGCGTGGAATGCCCCATATATTTTCGTTTAGAAAAATTAACGCCTCAAATATCGCAAAAATTTCATAAAGCAAAACGATAAAGATTATCGTTTCTCACAGAGAAATCGTCAATTAAATTGGCTAAGAAAAAAAAACCCTTTTTTTGGGTTTATTCGGGTTTTAAGCTTGGAACTGCAGTGAAACCCAAAAGCAACGATGGTTGAAAATTTGTCCTTTGAATCCCTCGGATAAATCTTGTCGTTAGATGCCACGAAATTTTTAACGATAAACAATTTAAAAAATAAAAATCCAACCAGCGATGAAAATGTCATTTTCCATGTGACTATCAAAAATTGCATTTTCCATCTTCAATCGAATCCATATCGGATGATTTTTGCACAAAATATGCATCGAGATATTTCTGGAGAGGGTGAAAAAGTTCGATTCATATTTATCACTCATGAATATGATCGAAAAGAAAAACAAACGCGTGAAAGAGTGAAAATAATCATCTCTCGACTCGGACGAAGACACGTCTGACCTGTGCAAGGGTTCCTCCACTGAAATAATCCCCGCGAGAAGCTGTCCTTGTATCTCGTGAATAATTCATGAAAATTCCATTTTTCCGAGACTTTTGTCATTGCGTTTGTTTGACGAAGAGTCGGCGATAAAACAACCGTGTTTCGAGTGGAATTTTTTTTGTATTTCCCCTTTTCATAGCGCACGACAATCGACGTATATATCAGTATTAGTGTCCCACACGCGAATACACCATGAGGGAGTTTTCACAAAAACCCTTTGGGCTGGAAGAGCACACGAGCGACGTGACATTTCAAAGTTCATAGTTCGTCCGTTTCGATCGATATATCTCCATCGCTATATCTCTTTCTCTCTGCTCTTCGGTTCCCATAAAGTGAACGGTCAAGCTTCCTCCCTCCTCCCCTCTTGTACAAAGCGTTCTTCACCGATTATCCAGAGCCAATAGAGAACTTGCATGCATCTGAAATCTGTATTTTAATCTATGGGACTCGAAAGTAGGATAAAAAATAATATATTTCCCAAGACAGTTTTTTTTTTTAAAGGAATATTGACGCTGCAAAAAAATATTCTTTGACTCTAATTTTTCTCGAAAAATTTGAATTGGCAACCATATTGTTGTACCCAACTATCAGCGCCGCCAGTGTCGTGTCCGGGAACCACGTCTCATTGCAAACAGTTTCTGCTCTCGGTGACGCAAAAATCTAACCTATAACTTACGTATAACCTACAGTATAATATTCTTCAATATTATTATTTACGTCAAAAGTATCACAGAAAAAATATAAATAAAAAAAAAATAAAAATAAATAGTTATTGTTGCGAAGATCATCTTGAGGTAAGTCCTTTCTTATACATTTAAAGAGAAAATAATATCAGAGCAGCGTTGCAAAAATATTATTCTTTACAGCTCGAAACCGTTTATATTCATCGTAGTTTTTCAAATCAGTTTCGAGCTGTAAAGAATAATATTTTTGCAACGCTGCTCTGATATTATTTTCTCTTTAAATGTATAAGAAAGGACTTACCTCAAGATGATCTTCGCAACAATAACTATTTATTTTTATTTTTTTATTTTTCTCAAAACCAACAGCCGCGCACCAAACCTTTCTTTTCACTGGATTATTTGGCACATGGACAAATATCTTTTCTGGTGTAGTACTTGTTGTGTTTTTACAAAACAAGTACAAAACAAGACATGAACCAATCCAAGTTTGGTTGCGGGGTGAATGAATCCATAATTGCTTTGTCAATTTATATTTTTTCTGTGATACTTTTGACGTAAATAATAATATTGAAGAATATTATACTGTAGGTTATACGTAAGTTATAGGTTAGATTTTTGCGTCACCGAGAGCAGAAACTGTTTGCAATGAGAAGTGGTTCCCGGACGCGACACTGGCGGCGCTGATAGTTGGGTACAACAATATGGTTGCCAATTCAAATTTTTCGAGAAAAATTAGAGTCAAAGAATATTTTTTTGCAGCGTCAATATTCCTTTAAAAAAAAAACTGTCTTGGGAAATACATTATTTTTTATCCTACTTTCGAATAAAATTTTTTTAAAAAAACATGCAAGTTCTCTATTCACGAGCATAATATTCCAGATTTCAAATTTTAATTCAATTTCGATTGAAACATTTCAAAAAAAAAAAAAAAAAAAACAAATAGGAAAATTAAAAAAAAATTACTTAAGCAAATTTTTAAGATTTGTACTCAGCTCCTTTATTAGATATGGCTATAAAACTGTTATGACAACATTGTTTCATCCTTCGAACAAAACCAAAATTTATTTTTTTACTTTAATTCTTTGAATAATTTATAGAAGGCGCCAAAGTTGTCTTCTCCCAAGGTCGACAGTTAATCTCAGGATTGGCAAGTCTGAGACAAAAAAAAACAAGATGCATTTTAAAGAGGAAGGTTTCTTACACAAGAATTTACGATTGTTAATGGAAAATCGATTGAAAAAAAATAGCGGATGTTTGAAATAAATTGTGAAAAATTCAATTTTTCATTTTCATTTCAAACATCCGCAATTTTTTTTTGAATCGATTTTTCATTAAGGCTGGTGAATTGTTGTGTAAGAATCCTTTCTCTTTAAAATGCTTTTTTATTTTTTTGACAAGACATTTTTTACTTTGGCGCCTCCAATAAAATATTCAAAAAATCGAAATAAAGAATAGTGTTTTTTTTTTTGTATTTTCGAAGGATGAATCAATGTTGGAAGATAGTTTTATAGCCATGTCTGATAAAGGAGCTAAGAAATATATTTTAAATCTGCCTTAACCAAGTAATTATTAAATTTGAGAAAAAACAATACATAAAGGGGTAAAAGGAATTCGTCCCCTATTTTTTTATTCCTTCCCTATTTTCGTTGAAAGTAGCATAATTTTGTTCTATTTGATATGATTTAAAAATGACTGATCATAAAAAAAGCTCTCATCGCCAATGTTGCAGTTTTTGGCCTTTTTTTGAAGGTTAAAAAGCTTAATTTCTCAATTTTTCAAAAATATTATAAATAAATTATTTCACTCAAAATTTAAAGTACAAATAGACGAACAATATTTAAAAAATCTTTTATAAAATTTTTATTGCAAAATTTGGAAAATTCAGCAAGTGAAATCTGTTTTCCGGAGAACCCTACAAAAAAAGTGTCCTCGTGATGGTCAGAATAACTCATGATTTACCTGCTAATACATAACTATACCTCGTGATTGAACAAAGGATTTTGAAAAAAATTGAAATTCGAATTTTTGGCAAAGTTGTATGTAAAACTCCAATTTTTGGTACAATTTACACTCCATAAAGCTTTGTAAAATTAGTTGTGACCAGAAAACAAAACTCTTTGTTCAATCATCGATTAATCGTATTTTAAAAATTTGCGCAAAATTTATTAAACAAAAATAAAAAGAATAAATTGAAAAATCAAAAAAATTAAACATTTAAACCATTCGAAAATGAAAAAATTAAATTAAAAACAAAATTTTGAAATTAAAAACCCATGTAAACCTTGAACGAATTCATGATTTTATCAACCCCATTCAAGTTTTCTCTTGAATTCGGATAAAGTATTTTTTTTTTCAAAAACGATCCTTCAATTTTGTTGCTAATTTTCATAAAATCGTCAGGACGTTAATTGAAAAGGAAAACGCTGTTATCGATTGGAGTTTCAGAGTGGAAAATAATGTCCGTTAGGTCCAGAAACTGCGAGGATAAAAAGTCCAATAAAAAAAAAAAAGAGTCTCGCATCGTTGGTGAATGCTTCGTATGTAAACAGTATCGGTGGAGCGTATACATCCGGTTGAATATCGATGCACGCGTCGAGATGAGGGTTTTCGAAAGCGAACGAGGAAGTGGAAGAGGGTGTGTATAGGATCAGACGAGAGGGCTGTTTTCCGGAACGAAGGACGATCGTTCGAACCTTCAAAACGTCTCTCCGTCTCTCTTGCAGGTCGATGCACATATCGATGCACTATATATATAGATTGTGTCGAAGCAATATGGGACACCCAAAAAATTGCCGGAAACTCGATAAACCATTATTTCCGGTATTCCGGACAAACCCCCGTGACAAATGACATTTGAAGGTCAGGGTTGCAAATCTCACAAGAGGAAAAATTTTGAACCATTTTTTTCCAAAATAAACACATAATTTTTTTCGATATTTTGTAAAATCGAATTTTCATTCAACTTTCGGTTTCCACCCCAAAGTTCACTTTTCCCCAGTCGTTAGCTATTATTATTATGCGTTATTTTTGTTTTATCATCATTTTGTTCGTGGCTTTTCATAACTGGAAATGGATATTCGAAGCCTTCTTGACGCGTCAATTTTTCAGCGATTTTCTGCCACGCGCATTTTCATGATACACGTGGAATCAATTTTCCGCCCCTACTATTGAATATTGGAAAAATATTTCAAACTAGGAATATCGAAAAAAAATATATATATTTCATTGCCGATCTGATGTGGAAAGAAAATTGGATACGTGTCCAGGACACTTCCCTCCTCCTCTCTCGCTATTTCCTCCCACCAAAAGCAAGTCTATATACATACTTGCATATCAAAGTATTCCAGGCGGTATTCTTTTTTTTTCTTTTTTTAAACCATCGAACCGAGAGTGAAGTCCAATCACGCGAAAACTCCGGCGCGTGATTACTCCTTTTTCCGCTTATCTACCGTAGATTTCTCTCTCTTTCTCTCTCTCTCTCTCCCTCTCTCTTTATCCTCGAATGTGCATGAATTTTACGTTTTATTCGATGTACACGTTTAAATATGGATTTCCGATATTTCAAGCCGTTTTTGTCATCGTCTAATGTGTCTATGACCTCGTTGTATTTATAGGCAATTTAATTTTGCCGAGATCTCGAGAATTCTCGGAATCACATGAAAAAGTACATGTATATGGGGCATTCCATACAAAATTGACCAATCCGTAACTCCGATGATTTTTTATTTTGTCGAAAATTTTTTATTTTTTTGTACGTACTAAAAGCAGTCTTTGAGAATTTTTTTAGATTTTTGTTTCAACCCTTTCAACCACAATAAATTTTTCAAAATTTCACAGAATTTTTTTTAAATGCGCATAACTTTTTTTAAAAAAGAAGATATCAAAATAAAATAGATCATTTTTTTTCGTCTTGAGTTTTATAAAATCGTTTTATAAAAAAATATATATATATATCGATATTCATTTTCATAAGTTTTTTGAAGTTTTAAATGCAAAATATTTTTTTTTTCAACTTTGATCATTTTGATTCTTTTTTTTTTAAATGCACTACTTTTTAGGAGTCATTTTCACAAGCACTAAAAAATTGGCCGCTTGTGATATTCAAAACTTACATTTTTTGTCTATTTTTGAAGTTATACGTAACATTAAAAAAATAACGTGTCACGTTTAATTTCAAAAATAGATTTAAAAATACAAGTTATGAATATGACGAGCTGCGAATTTTTCAGTACTTGTAAAAATGTCTCTTCAAAAGTGGTGAACTTTAAAAAAAAAATCAAAATGGTCCAAGTTGAAAAAAAAAATTTCGGTTTTAAAACTGAAAAAAAAAAACATATGAAAATGAATTTCGATATTTTTTTTGTATTTTTTTTTATAAAACTACAACTCAAGACAAAAAAAAATGAAGTCTACTTTATTTTGATATCTTCTTTTTTTGAAAAGTTATGCGCATTTGAAAGAAAAAAAATTGTGTGAAATTTTGAAAAATTTATTATGGTTGAAAGGGTTGAGACAGAAATCTTAAAAAATTCCGAAGGACTGCTTTCAGTACGTACGAAAAAATAAAAAATTTTCACAAGGATAAAAAATGGTCGAGGTTTCGTATGGAAGGCCCCATATATAGAACATGCCGAATCTGGAGCACAAAATGGCAATTTAAATATTCATTTTAAGGATTCCAGTGTCATCGTGACGGCTATCGACATATCTCAATCCTCCCCCTACCCCTCCTCCAACCTTTAGCACAGAGGGTTCCATTTCGATTTCCATTAAAATGAACCCAAACGTCAATACCAAAATTTTTTTAAATTTTTGAACAAAATTGTTGGCCCCTGGTAAAAAATATTGGAACAGTCGAAGAAAAAAAAAGGATCATGTACTCGCTATTTTCAAACGCGCTGGAAACTTCGAATTCCTGGGAAATCTCAAACTTGTTTGTTGTTATATAATTGGACCGATGTACGCGAAACAAACGTGGCTGAAGACGGTGCATGAAAGCAAAAAAAAAAATATATATATTGCCCACAGCGATCAAGAGCGAAAAGGGAACGAGAATGAAGTACAACGTAACTTTAGAACCTTTCGCGGGCCAGCAAAACTCAATCGCCGACAGCGCCGACGGCGCTTGTATATTTAGACAAAGCCACCCCCGTCCAACCCCCTCGCGAGTTCGGTACAAAGTTTCCGAGCACCACAACCGGGTGGCGTCGTAGTCGGTTATGGTCCGAGGAGAGAAAGAGAGGGAGAGGGAGGGAGAAAGAGGGAGCGATAAAAACAGGGATGTTGTCGACGAGGTCGGAAGGGATGCTGGCATGATGCGGTATATCCGCCTTTCTCCCTCTTCTTTCATCCCTCTGCCACACTGCGTGTACGCGAGGGTAGGAGAGGGTTGGACCAAGGGTTGAACAAAACGTCGGGCAGCGGCGGCGCGGCGGATCCTCACGGCCATCACCCCAACGGGGGTTGTTTCGGGGGAAGGGGTGAGTGGTTGGTGGGGAGGGTGGGTTTGGGTACTTGGATTCTATTTATAGAAAGTCCGGGACTATACATAGCCGGGACGAGCTATGCATAGACCTTGCTCGCTGCTACTGCTCTCCACTCACCCCTCTGCTGCGTTACTACCCCTTGGTTTCACCTTTCCGCCTCCAACCGGTCTTCCAACCCCTCATTCCAAACCTCATCTGAAACAGACCCCTTCACCCTCTCTCGCGAGCGAAACACGCGAAAAGCACAACTACAGAGCCAGCGAGATGTTGATACCGGAAAGCATCAACGGGGGATGTTGAGGGGTAGTTTTCATTTTTGTACAAACAATCCTGTCCTGATTCAATTAGTCGGGATCGCAGTTCTTTATTCCGAAATAACTCCCTTCGGTTGTTGCATTTCAAAAGGATTGATTGCATTTTTTTCTCAAAACAAACTTTCCCTTAACTCCTACTCCTAACATATAGGGGTAGTTTTTATTTAGGGGTAGAGAATCGAGTTAATTCAAATAGTTCAGGATTTCCCTCTCCTTAAAAATGTTCGCGATGATCATTGCACTACAAAGGGGGTTGGTTTTTTTCTCAGAGCAACCTCTCCCTTAATTCAACTAGCCAGGATCGCAGTTTCTGTTTCTTAAATTTGTTAAGTTGTCTCGTTTCGGAGTCGAGAGCCCTTTTCTCAGTTTCTCTGACTTGAATTGTGAACCTTTGGGATTACCACCTCGGGGTTAACCTCAAACGCTCGTTAGGGGTTGAAAAATCGAGGAGCAATACCAGAGTCGCGGATTTAAACTTCGAAAAAAGGGTTGAAATACTGAGACTTTGAGAAAAGGGAGTTTGTACTGTGTATCGTAATTGCAGTAGGGTAAAAATTGCGAGGTCACACGCACACAAACACACACTCACGCACACAAACACACATCATGAATGTGGCTGCGGGAGGTTCAATGAAACGAGGCCACGAAGAGAAACGTCGCCAGACTCCCTTCTCAACATCCCTCATTCTCTCACCCCTCTCATCCTAGTTCAATGATGCTACACTAAATCCCCTTCCTCTTGATTTTCTTCCACCCCTCCCCCCTCCCCCAACCTTAAGATGCCATTCTCAACCATCGTTTCTCGCCCTCTCAAGACCGAAAATTACAACGACCCACGTATTGAGACGATCACCGTCGTATAACGTAACGATCCATTCTTCTTTTTCTTCTTCTTCTTCTTCTTCTTTTACTTTCAAGAAGTAATTCCGACGTCCCTTTGTTTATTTCTTTCTCATTTTCTTCCTCCTCATCGATCAACGACGCGAAATGTACTTGAGATATGAGAAATCGACCTATTATTATAAATTTAGCCCTTATCCTTCGTCACGATGCTGATGACTACGATGTGGTGTTTTTCTGAACTTGTACAGTCATCACGTCCTTATTTTAACGCGCTCGTTCTAATCTCACCCCTCGCCAGTGGTACATTTTCATCTCTACCGGATAAAACTTCAATTTTAAAAGAGAAGTGAAACTTTTTGTGCGGCGTGGAATCGGGGTGTTTCCAAACTTTTGGACTGCAGATATTTATGTAAAAAATCGTCTCTACCGGAAAAAAGCCTCCAGAAATAACCGCGTTTCAAGCTTGTTTTTTTGGGGCAGAGTTTTTTGTTGTATTCGGTAGAGTTATAAAATTGTAGAGATGAAACGGCAGGGCTGTACTTTGTTAGAAATTTTCGATGGATAGTTTTTACCGGTAGAGATGTGCCATACCGTTCATGGGACGTTTTCACCGCGGACGACAAGACTCAGAAGGGATACAGAGTCATGTTTGCTGCTGCTGAGGTTTTCAATGAAACCAGGCCATCCAAAGGCACCCACCAATGCACGTAACATCCGTATATATATGCATATATGAGGTATTCCAGCTCAACTCAACCACTTTTACATGTTGTATTTTTTTATTTGGCTCAAACTTTTTTCTATTATTAAGTTCCTATTTATGGAACTTTACTTGATTTTTTTCAAATTTTTTTACCCATGCATTTATAAGATATGATTTTTTGTTTAAATATGATGATTTTTTTTCAAATGATTGTAACTTTGCGAAAAATGGACCAAATCAAGCTTTTTTTTTTTTTTAATGTTCGTTTTTGAGTGCACTTTTTGATCAAAAATATTACAAATTTAACGATATTCATCTTCTATATCGTTTTACCGCTAGCAAAAAATTGTTAATTTCAAAAGGTCGGAACTTTTAATTTTTTTCAAAAAATTTGCTTTGAAACTTTGACTATATCTACCATTTTTGCTTTTAATGCTAGTTAAATCGTGAGCAGATTTTTCCTTCTATTTTCTTTATAATTAAAAACAATTTTTTTTCATCACAAGCAGAAAAGCGTTTTTTCAAAAGGGATACGTTTAATTTTTTTTTTTTAATTTGTAAGGAAACTTTGACTATTTTAACTATTTTTAAAACCAGTATCATCGTGGGGACATTTTTCATTATATTTTTTTCATGATCAAAATATAAGGAAAAATGTCCCCACGATGAAACTGGTCTTAAAAATAGTTAAAATAGTCAAAGTTTCCTAGCAAATGAAAAAAAAAAAATTAAACGTGTCCCACCTTTTGAAAAAAACTTTTTTTTACTTGTGATGGAAAAAAATGGTTTTAAATTATGAAAAAAATATGAGGAAAAATCTGCCCAAGATCAGTCTAGCGTTAAAAATAGTTAAAAAAATCGAAGTTTCTTGGCGAATTTTTTGAAAAAAATTAAAAGTGTCCGACCTTTTCAAATTAACAATTTTTTGTTTCAAGCGGTGAAACGCTATAGAAGGTGAATATCGATAAATTTTTAATATTTTTTATCAAAAAGTGCACTCAAAAACGAACATTAAAAAAAAAAAAGCTTAATCTGGTCCATTTTTCGCAAAGTTACAAGCATTTGAAAAAAACCATCGAATTTCCACAAAAAATCATATCTTGTAAATGCATGGGTAAAAAAATTTGAAAAAAATCAAGTAAAGTTCCATAAATAGGTAAAATAATGGAAAAAATTTTGAGCCAAATAAAAAAAATACAACATGTAAAAGTGGTTGAGTTGCGCAGGAATACCTCATATCTATATGAATAGACGTTTACTATGTAAACATGTATATACAGCGTTTTCACGTTGATATGACTCTCATTCACGATTCCAACACCAGTTGACGATGTACCATATGTACTCGTTTGGGAAATATGTACCAGTTCATGTACATTGAAATGTGTTTATATTGGGAAGAGAAAACTTTGACCTCTGAAGCCAAATTCACAGTTAGTTTATCTCCGATCAGTCGAGAATCAAATAAGCTCCTAATTTTTTATTTCAAGTCGTAAATATGTGCTTTTTTATGAGTAAAAAATGGATCGTTCGAAGTGCCATCAAAATGTATTGAAACAATGAAAATTCAATTTTTATTTCTCGATTTTTTTTTCAAATCCTGCAAATTAAAATCAGCGAATTTATTTTCAAAAATGTTGGTCTCTCGTTCAAAGCTCCTTGGAAAGGCTTTTTGAACATTTTCTCTTATTTCAGAATATTTTATTTCTTTTTTATTTGAGATAGTCCGACCACGTAAAAAAAATCAGAAGACCTAAAAAGTTAGATATTTTTGGAAAAGTATAAAATTTTATAAAATCTAAAATCTATGAAAAATGTCTCCGAAATTCAGTAGAAAAAAATTCTTCTGAAAATAGCCAATTCATGAAAAAAAAAATTCCAGGATGAGGAAATTTTTTTGAGAGAGTCTGGAAAAGAAATTTTCGAAAAAATTCATTTGAAGGGCGACGAACATTGCAAAGCTTTCTGGGGAAGCTTTTAATTGAAAAAAGCTTCCTCACATGGGGAATAAAAAAAAATGAGGAGAATGGCTTCGTCGAGGTTTGCAATTTTGGATTTATATTTTTGGATGTAGCCATTTTCGTTGGATGTCTAATAATTGAAGGGGGTCACGTGGCTACGACGTCACTGTGGTTTTCCACAGAAAGGGGGTAGCAGAGAGAGAAGAGAGTCGTGCGAATATAACGCGCGCGTTTGTCGCGCTGCAGGATTTTCCTGGTGCATCGCAGGTTCAATGAAACCAGGCCACCGACGTCATCATCTCGCATCTCTGTCGCTCTCGTTCTGGGCCTTCCACAACCGGGAAAACCAGCAGTATTGCCTCGATATAACTCACCCGAGCTCACTCTTACAAACGATGAAAATTCATCGACCATTCAAGTCAGAAGCTCCGGAATAACACATGTGCAGCACTCCTCCACTTCCTCGTCGTATATCTGATGAAACGCTCCACCGCATCTCGATCCAATAGCAAACTCATCAGCTGAAAATTAAATTTAATCAACTGAAATTGAAAATTGTTAATTTCACTCAAATTTACTCTATCAATAAATTATGTAGCATTTTATTATTTTTATAAGCGTTCATTAAATTTTTCAACCCCCTCCCCCAAAAGAAATCAGCAAGATTTTTAAACCCAAACAAGCCCCCTAAATATTGTACGAAGAAAAGAAACTTATGCCCTCAAAAAAAAAATGCCCAAGTCCAAATTTAAATTTACAGTTGGGTCATTCCATGTCAAATCGACCAAGAGTTGGAATCGACCCCCTTCAATTTTGATGAAATTTGGTCAGAAGTTTTCGTTTTTGATAAAACGAAGTTCTACCAAAGGAAAATGATTTTTTTTTTCGAAAGTTATGTAAAATTCAAAATTTCACAATTTTTCAAATGTTTCAAGTTTATTTTTTAAATATCTCGAAAACTATTATAGTTAAGCAAAATTGTTCTGAATTCGTCTTGAAAAGTATACTTAGGGCTACGAAAAAAAAAATATTCCTAAAAAAAATTTTGAAAAATGATGAATTTGGAGAATTTTGAATTTTTAGAAATCGTGAAAATCGAAGTTCAGTATTAAATTTTTCATTCCATTTTTTAAATATAATACCTTTTAATGATCTTGAAAGATAATAAAAATTTCAGAAAGGTGTTTTTTATTTTTTCAAAAACATGAATTTTTGAATTTTTCAAAATCGTCCAAATCCACGATCAACATTAAATTTTTGGTTAAATTTTTTTTTATATAATACCTTGTACTGATCTTGATAGATCCTGAAATTGTCAGGATGGTGTTTTCTTGTTTCAAAAATATAAATTTTTGAATTTTGGTAAAAAAAAATTTTTTTTTCCTCTCAGTTAAGTAAAGTTGAGCAATCAGGTAATTGTGTAATTTTGAGCAGTAAAAAAAAGTAAAAGTAACAGTATTTTGGAAAAAAAAAAATTTTTCTTGTTTACTAAAATTCAAAAATGTATATTTTTGAAACAAAAAACCACCATCTTGAAAATTTCAGGATCTTTTAAAATCAGTACAAGGTATTTTATTTAAAAAAAGTGGAACCAAAAATTTAATGTTGATCGTGGATTTACACGATCTTTAAAAATTGAAAAATTCATATTTTTTAAAAAACGAAAAACACCTTTCTCAAAATTTCAGGATATTTTAAGATCAGTATAAGGTATTATATAAAAAAAATTGAACCAAAAATTTAATACCGAACTTAGATTTTCACGATTTTTGAAAATTAAAAATTCTCCAAATTCATCATATTTCAAAAATTTTTTTCGGAATATTTTTTTTTTCGTAGCCCCAAGTATGCTCTTTAAGACAAATACAGAACGATTTTTCGTAAGTATAATAGTTTTCGCGATATTTAAAAAACAAACTCGAAACATTTGAAAAATTCTAAAATTTTAAATTTTGCATGACTTTCGAAAAAAAAAATTTTAATTTCTCTCCTTTGATAGAACTTTGTTTTATTGAAAACGAAAACTTCTGACCAAATTTCATCGAAATTGAAAGGGATCGATTGCAACTCTTGGTCGATTTGACACGGAATCACCCAGTTGTCATTCACATGGGGATGATTCTAACGGGCGAGGAGGGTAGGGGTAAGAAAATTGAGAATAAAATTTGCCAAACAAAATGATATCGGAAAGAAAGTTTCTATCATCCCCTAAAATTTTATGTACATACTTATCTCCACTCTGTGCTCCGATCCTTGCCCAATATGCGAATAGGAGTTGAAAAGTTTTTCGTACGATAAAAATTATTTCTTCGACTTTCTCGACCCAGCAATAACCGCCGATCGTCTTTGGCGTTATTAGTTATCAGTTACAAATTACGCAATATTCGACGCTGCTTCGTATTCTATTTGACGATGTTAATGGCTACGCGAGGGGTGCAAAGACGAGAGGGGGGTGGTTGAAGGGGATGATTCGAGGGTGGACGTCATAGCATCAGGTTCAATGAAACCAGGCCACCATCCCCCCTCTCTCTGTTCTCCACTTTTTCCAAGGATGAAAATGTATGTACTCCCATTCAAGCCATCTCCATCCCCCAAAACCGACCCCCTCACCCTTCCTCGAGCATCTTCTCGTACAATTCGCGTCCATGACTCGAATTTACCGCCAATCCTACACTTCCGCTGTACGTTACACGCGACATATTGTCGATAGTTAATAACCATGTATGGGACGTTTCAGGAGACGTTTTTTAATCAACAATATTGAATTAAACGTCCTCCTGGCTCTACAACATTTTATTGACCTATTAAAATCAAATTGCCAATCCAAAAAACGACTTTGTTGTGAATAAATGACCCATCAATCCGTTTTCAGTCCCATTGAATAAAATTAAATGTTTGGAATTCAAAGTAAAAGATTTATAACAAATTATGCGATTTGGTATGTTTTTGGGGGTGTACAAATTTTTAACTTCCAAATGAAAATGTGCAACTATTTTTTTTTCCCAATGAACAATATCTGATTAAAATTTGTCATCAATTTTTCGAGATAAAATAAATTTGATAGTTCTGATTTTTCTGGTGAAAATTAGTTTTTCTCGTCAATTCTGTTTTTGACGATTTTTCAAAATCATGTTGTAATTTAATTTTGACCATGATAAGTTTCTTACACTTTAATATGATGTTCGACGTATGTTCACGAATATTTTCGTACGAAATGAACCGATCGATTTCGCATACCGGTCTAAAATGCGAAATTGGACATTAATTCGATCCCGAACGCTCGATCGGGGAGTTTATAATTGGCTTGGGACATTTTCAAAGTTATGCAAGGTGACGAATTTATACGCGATTTCGCGTACGTAAATTACATGTACCAGTACGTGCATGTATAACGAAGGGTTTACGTATCGACAACTGATGCGACACGAACAAGAAAATATATGGGCCATTCCTAGTCGAGCCAAACACAATTCTCTAATTCTCACGGATTTCCTTCACAATTTTTTTTACAATTATACCAAAGGCCAACAAGCACTTGAAATTTTTGCCAAAATATTCTCCATCAGTGTTCAATGTAAAATGTAAAAAAACTCCCTTAAAAAATTATTTTTTAAAACAGATTTTATTACCAATTATTTAAAGTAAAAACAGATTAATCGATTTTTTTAATTTTATTTCTCTGTTGATTTTCCATCAATTTATTTTATAAGTACATTATTTTATAAACTTTTATACATAATTGTATATTACATAATATATGTATTATAAGAATTTTGATAAAATATCTAATATATTCAACATAATACAATATTACGATGTAATATTGAATTTGTTCCTTTTGATAGTGGAATTATAATTCTCTTGATTAAAATATGGAGTGTTTTTGAATTTTCTGCTGATTTTTGAAATTTTATTTTTTAAGTTTTGGATTCCAAAGTACCAATAGAAAAAATCTTCTCAAAATTTGGACTATAATGAGCCACAATAGAACGATGAAATTATTGGAGAGCTGAATCCGAGATTATGAGGACGAAAGTTTGTTTTGACAAGGAATGACCCATACACGCGTGTGTACATGTATGTGGAAGGCCACATACTCTGTTTGTACGAACGTTTCCGTGTCGAATTTACATCGATTGCCGCGTTGTCCAGCGTTGGGCGTTCGAGCGTCGATTATGATCGTGCGAACGTGTGTCCCAAAGTAATTAGTGCGGACCGCGTTAATGCGATTGCGGTATCTGGCCCCGATCCAGAGCAAGCGATAGACTCTGCTTGTCCTCTCTCTTTCTCTCTCACACACAACATATTTATCATGTGCTCGTAGGATCGTGTGTGCACAGGAGAAAATTTGATTTCGAGCAAGTTTCCTCTTTAAGGGGTTAAACGCAGTCAGGAGGTCGAAAAAAATTAATTTTTCAAGAATTTTTTCGGGAAAGACATTTTAATTTGTTGATGTTGAGTCCAAAATCACAAATGATGAGAAAATTCGGAAAATTTGGTATGTTTTTGGATGAATTATCCAAGAGGTCGTGTAAAAATTTCACGACGATTAGGAAGCTCGTTATCGAACAATTAACATTAACAAATTAAATTAAATTACATGTAGTCTTATGGAAACTGATATAACTTTGCGATAAGTATTTTTTTTTTGACCTCTCAATTTTTTAATATCTACACTATATTGAAAGCAACGGAAACAAAATGAAGTTTATTGATAAATATTTTTTTTATTTGTTTAAAAAATTGTTCTTAACAAAGTATTAATATTTCAATAACGAGCTTCCTAATCGTTGTCAAATTTTTACACGACCTCTTAAATACTTCATACAAAAACATACTAAATTTTCAGAATTTTCTCATCATTTTTCATTTTAACCCTTAAGGGGGTTGAAGTAATCATGATAGAATTCTGAAAATTTAATATGTTTTTACATGAAGTATTCAGGAGGTCGTGTAAAAATTTCACGACGATTAAGAAGCTATTTATTGAACAATTAACATTAAAAGATTTCATAGGGACTCAACATCCTTAACGTAAAAATTTATATACACTACCGGCGAAAAATTTCCGGAAAAATAAAAAAGTCTGGACATTTTTTTAATGCTATTTCGCCGGAAGTCAACGTAGGCTAATTAAACAAGCGGCATTTTAAAGGGGAAGTATTCGGCTTAATTACCAGTTTTTAAATTATTTTTACAAATTGTTTTTAGATTTGGACTCTATTTGGAAAACAGCTGTTTTTCGCCTTTTGCCCCTCTCTTCAGGTGCACCCATCTTCTAGAGGAATTTTTTTTTGATGCATTGGATTCATAAAGGGGAAAGTTTGAGCTTCAATTTCCTTTTTTTTTAAATTTTGAGCAATTTTTTTTTCCAAAGTTATTCCGTTTTTTTGTGAAAAAAGAGGAAATTTGAAAAATCACTCGTAACACGAAAACAGAGGATTAATGAAAAACTTCAAGTTGAGAGGAATTTATTCAAACTTTTTTTTCCAAAATTTTGTTTTCTCATGTTGAGGCTGGAAAAAAAATTAGGAAAAAAAAATTGAAAAAAAATTCCGATCTGTTGAAAATGGTAAAATAAAGTATTTTCCCCTCTTGAAATTTTATCAATAATCCCATAGTTCTTGAATTACGGTAATTGAATGATCCGAGCTCCGACCAAGAAAATGAGAGAAACAAATTTTTGTTAAAAAAATCTGAAAAAATTCCTCTGCACTGAACAAAAACAGACGCAACTTTTTGCTTTCCTAAAGTTTTTCATGAATCCTCTTTGTTTTCATGTTATACGGGATTTTTCAAATTTTCTCTTTTTTCACAAAAAACAGAATAACTTTGGAAAAAAAAATCACTCAAAGATTTAAAAAAAAAGGAAATTGAAGCTCAAACTTTCCTCTTCATGAATCCAATCGTGAAAATGTATGAACAAAATTTCCTCTAGAAGATGGGTGCACCTGAAGAGAGGGGGAAAGAGGCGAAAAACAGCTGTTTTCAAAATTGGGGAAAATATGGATGTTGCCCCCAGGATGCCTTTCCTTCCCATTTCTCTCCATTTTTGGGATTTAAAAAATTCGGAATTTCGAAATAAAATTTGTTTTCCGTCTGTTCATTGTTATTGCTAAAAAAGCGAGTGAAAGTTTGAAATCGATGGGAAAAGGTGGATATGTGATCTGTTAATTTATGAGAGGTCGCTCTCGATTCTCGAATATGAAAGTGCGATGAGAACGAGCGAGATATTATTATTCTACCGAGAGATAGGTATTATGGTATATATAAGGATATCGATCTCAAAACCTCGCCAGATTGACGACGAGTCTCAAACATAGAGAGGGAATATACAGAAGAGAAGCTTTTATCCGCGACTCGATGAAGAACCACGAGAGAGGCGTTGCCTGCGGCAACGAAATCGGATGTATAGTAGTCGAGCTTTCTATATTGCGTATATATTAGGGTGGGTCAAATGAAATGACTATTTTTTTTTCCTCGATATAATGAAAAATGTATTGTTTGGCATCTCAAAAAAACCCTCTGCAAGTATTAGCCCTTCACATTTAAATTAAGAGGTCTTTCATCGCAAATTTTTATTTCCCATTTAAATAACAGGAAATTTTTTTTTTACTTTGGAATTTCATTAGACTCTTACCGTTGAGGTTAGTAGAGTTTTTTAGCACATTTTTCTAGAACATTTGATGCTCTACAAAAAAAACTCTTGTGTTTAATCAATAAAACTATCCGTTCAAAAAATAATCGGTGATAATAATCACTAATTATCACCGATTATATTTTGAACTATTAGACACAAGAGAGTTTTTTTTGTAGAGCATCGAATGTTTTACAAAACTGTGCTAAAAAAACTCTATTAACGTTAATAGAGTTAAAGTCTAATAAAATTCCAAAGTTAAGAAAAAAAATTTCCTATGTTATTTAAATAGGAAATAAAAATTTGCGATGAGGGACCTCTTAATTTAAATATGAAGGGCTAATATTTGCAAAGGGTTTTTTTGAGATGCCAAACAATACATTTTTCATTATATGGAGGAAAAAAAAATTAGTCATTTTATTTGACCCACCCTAGTATATATATATGTATGTATATATGCCATTAAACCGTGTACGTTTACTTTACAAAGTTAATAATGCCACAACTGTATCACTATATACAGAGATTTTGAATTAGCCCCAGCTGGATAATGACACGAGCGATTTTGCCCCGTCATGTCACCGAGGCATTTCCTTCCCTATTTTTGTTATTGTTGCTTTAAAGGAATACACTACATTTCTGCTCAGAAAAATTGATATAAAAACAATTTTTTTTAAAGACAGCTTTTAAGTATATAAAATAATTCGTATTTTGTTGTGAAATTAATAACTAATAATAATTAATAATAATTGTACCAATAAATAATTATAATTCTATTTTAGAATTTAACATAATAACAAAAAAAAATTGTTTCAAAATTTGTTTTGTAGAAATGTCACCAGTTTGAAAAAAAATTAAAAAAAAGAAGGTTTGTCTTAAAAATATCTTATTCTGAATTTTTATTCTAAAGATATTTTTAGCTTTACACTGTGAAAAAAATTGTCATTTGCAAATTAATATTATCCAATAATTTATGAAAATATTTATTCAGACTATTTATTACATTCGAAATGAAAATATGTCCTCTATCATTTTTAGGGAAATTCCTCTATCTAATCAGATAGAAAAAATAAAATAAAAATGAAAAAAGAAGGTTTTTGTTTCATTTTATTTGACTTATTTTAAGGATGTTAAGTCCCTATGAAATCTTTTAATGTTAATTGTTCAATAAATAGTTTCTTAATCATCGTGAAATTTTTACACGACCTCCTGAATACTTCATGTAAAAACATATTAAATTTTCAGAATTCTATCATCATTGCTTCAACCTCCTTAAGGGTTAAAATGAAAAATGATGAGAAAATTTTGAAAATTTGTTATGTTTTTGTATGAAGTATTCAAGAGGTCGTGTAAAAATTTCACGACGAATAGGAAGCTCGTTATTAAAATATTAACATTTTGTTAAGAACAATTTTTTAAACAAATAAAAAAAAAATATTTATCAGTAAACTTCGTTTTGTTTCCGTTGCTTTCAATATAGTGTAGATATTAAAAAATAGAGAGGTCCAAAAAAAACTTGTTGCAAAGTTATATCAGTTTCCATAAGACTACATTTAATTTAATTTAATTTGTTAATGTTAATGGTTCGATAACGAGCTTCCTAATCGTGAAATTTTTACACGACCTCTTAAATAATTCATCCAAAAACATACCAAATTTTTAAAATTTTCTCATCAGTTGCGATTTGGGACTCAACATCCTTAAGAATATCTCATTCTTAATTTTCAATGCTGAGGAAATTTTCAGCTCTTCACTAAAAAATAAATTGACATTTGCAAATTAATATTCGATCATTTACAAAAATATTTGTTCAGACTGTTTGTTAGATTTGAAATGAAAATATGTCTTCTATCATCTCTAGTAAAATTCCTCCATCGACAAAAAATAAATAGAAAAAAATAATAAAAACGAAAAAAGAAGGTTTTCGTTCTCATTTTCGTAATATGCATTTTAGTGACAATATTATAGTCCGGTGAGTCCATGCGCTACAGAATGAGGTGAGGCGAGAAATGGCCCTGTTTAGAGGGTTACACTAGAAACGTCCAAGAGTGAGAGCACGAGGGCAAAAGAAATAAGAGAGAGGGATTCACTCGTAAACGAGAATTTTAACGCCACGAGAACGTAAAGTTCTCGTTAAACGTTTTTTTTTTTTTTTTTTTTTCATTCTCATCTCGCTGTTGCAACCACCCTTAGCACGGAAAACGTTTGTCGAGGGGCGCGATGTAATACAATCGAGCATGCCAGAGAAATAGCTATCATAAAAAAATAATAATAATAATAACAATAAAATACTACTCTGAAGTTGGAAACATATTTTTATTGCACTCCGTGCGTAAAGTGACCTCTTCTCGCACGCTTCGCTTCGCTGCGCGTGCGAGAAACGGGCACTTTACGCACTCGTGCGATAAAATTTTGTACGATACTCGTGCGAGAAACTTTTTTTCAACTCGTGTGATTGCAGCATTCGCCTTCGGCTCATGCTGCAAACTCACACTCGTCGAGAAAAAGTTTCATCGCACTCGTATCGTAATGTACTATTATCTGTTTTTTTTTTTTCTAATTTCGATTTCTACACGCGCTCATTCTTTTTGCGATGGTTATAGCTTCAAAACTCCGCCTGGTTCATCCGATTCTGATTAGTTTTCAATTTTTTGTGAATTTTTAAAGCTCGACCATCGATTCTCGTAAATTTTTGAAGGCATTGAGGAAAAGTGTTTTTGATGAAAATTCTCAAAAATTTCGATTTTTCGAGAAAACTATTGGTAGATTCGTGTTCAGAGGGACAAAATACATCGATACAAGGTTTGAAAAAAATGAATTGAGATCATTTTTTTTTTTTGCATTTTGGCCAAAATTGAAACGCTTCAGTAAAATGGCTGAGATTTTTTTTGTACATGCAATTTTGATTTCTTCATGCGCTCATTCTTTTTGTAATCGTTTAAGCTTCAAAATGCCGTTTGGTTCAATCGAATCCGACCATTTTTCAATTTTTGGCAGATTTTTAAAGTTGGACCATCGATTTGTACAAATTTTTGAAGGCCCTTCCCCTTCTCATTTTTTCCGATGATTTTCAAAGTGCTCTCATTTCTACAAAAATTGAGTTATCTGAATGAAACAAACGCCATTCTCTAAGTTTAGTGACAGCCTTGAAGTACGAAAAAGAATTTTTGGAATCGGTTAAGCCGATCGAAAGTTATGAGCGCTTGAAATATCGCGATTTTGAGGTTTCTGATAATGGGGCTAAAATTGAGCAAAAATGTTTTTGATGAAAATTCATAATAATTTTGATTTTTCAAAAAAACTATTGGTAGATTCGTGTTCAGGGGGAGAAAATACATCGATATAAGGCGCGAAAAAAAAAATTAAAAAAAATTCTTTTTTTGCATCTCAGCAAAAATTTAATCGGTTCACCAAAATGGCTGTAATTTTTTTTTTGGATACAATTGCGGCTTGGGAATGAGCTCATTCTCTTTATAATGGTTTAGGCTTCAAAACCTCGCTTGGTTCATCCGATTCCGATCATTTTCCGATTTTTGGCAGATTTTTAAAGTTCGACCATCGATTTTTCCAATTTTTTTAAGGCATACCCCTTTTCATTTTTTTCGTCGATTTTGGAAGTGCTCTCATTTCTACAAAAACTAAGTTATCTGAATGAACCAAACGCCATTCTCTAAGTTCAGTGACATCCTTTAAGAACGAAAAAGAAATTTTCAAATCGGTCAAACCGAAGTAAAGTTATGAGCATTTGAAATTCCGCTATTTTGAGATTTCCAAAAAATCGCCCAAAAATGAGTAAACATTTTTTTGTCGTTTTCAAACATTATTTCGATGGGAAATTCACCGCTAATTGCAAATCACTCTGATTTTTTGTCGAAAAAAGATTTATTCATGAGAAAAGCAAGGAAAAACTAAAAAAAAAAAAATTTTTTTTTTACTGAATTTAAAGGTTCATGAATATCATCTCTCTGATTTCATTCATCTCAGTTCATAGCTCGACAGATATAGGGTTTGCTATTAAATCACTATTTCCGAAAAAAAAACTTTCACAATACATTCTCACGTAAAAGACTGAACAAAATGAAGAAAAATGCGAATGCAGACATCTTGAGTGTCATTAAATGTTAATAAATAGTGAAAGTATAAATGAATAACGATAAATCATTATAAATTCTCAAAAGAATGAATATTTTATCTGGACGATAAGAAAAAAATGATTTTTTGAAAATTTCGATAGCTGGTCCAATTTACCAGCATGGGGCCATTTTGCCCCACTTTCGGGTCTATTTACACGAGTAAGACACGATTGAAGAGCTCGGCGCCGTGAGATAAAGCCTCGAATATTTCCTGCACGAGAGATTAAGCTCCGCTGTTTCTTCCTCGAAGATCGGTGGTGCAGAATTTTCTGCTTAGGGGTTGAAAGCGTCGGGGGTTGGCGTTAAAATGGACGAAGTGTGTGTGAGCGCGGGTTTGTCGAAGAACGGTGTACCGCAATGCGGCTACGTTATCGCCCAACGAACCGGTACATATCTCTCTCCCAAAACTGATGGCACAGTATTTTCACATCATCCACCCCTTTCCCCCCACCCTCTCTCTATCACGATCAACTATTAACGTTCGTTATCAGTTTGAAAACTCGCGCTCGCCTTACCCTCGTTAAAACGCAAAAAAAGCCCTGCTTTTCACAGCTTTTCCCTCAATAATGTCCCCCGATGGACCGTGAAAAAAAAGACTAATTTTTTTTTTTTCAAGCATCCCTTTTACGTCGTTGACGCTGTTCCGTTTTTTGACCGCCATCTGTGTCCGAAGGGGTTGAATTATTTTTTTTTTTCGGGACTAAGATTTGTGAGGGTTGAAAAGAAAATGTTGACAAAATGTGCAACATTTTGTCAACATTTTGATTTACGAGCAAGATTCACCAATCTTGGCCTCCCCATTTTACCACTCATTGTTTACATGCCAATTTTTTTTCGTCGTAATTTTTCTTCTTTTCAAAATTTTTTCATCGACAGCAAAATCAGAGTCAGGAGTTTTTCGGAAATTTATGCTGGAAAAGTTGCAACTCAATTGCTTGAATATTAAGATTTTTTCTAAATTGTTTCTCTAAATATTTAAGTTTACAATCTGAACATTAAATTTTCATAAATACCGAATATGAAATATTAAATGATTCAAGATTTTCTCTAAATATTATTTGACATTTTTAGTGGCATAAAATGATCTTGTATTTTTTTTAAATTAAATATATTTTTTTTTAAATTCAAGAAGAGAAAAATGGACCCTTTTTTCGAATAAGCCCCTAATTTTTTATTTTTAATTTACTGCATATTTTTGAAGATTTTATTATGATGATTCTGTCGATCCATGAATGGCACACCACTAAATATATATATGAGGCATTCCACGGTATTTCGATCAAAATCTTACCTTAATGATTTCGATTTTCCTCTAAATTTTTTATATAAATAAGGACATTGAAAAAAAATCTCCCAAATTTTTTCAGAATTTTTCGGTCACGCGTTTTTTGGATTTATTTATTTTTTTTTTTAATCGGACAACTTATTAAAATCGGAAAAAATGCAGAAGAATCTAATAAAATATAACAAATTTTTTGGGCTTCGTTCCAAAATGATGAAAATAGTCTATGAGTAAAATTCAAAAAATTGAAAGAAAAAAAATGTACTCATAGAGTATTAATATCTCCATTTTTGAACAAAGCCCAAAAATGTTGTTATATTTTAGGAGATAATTGTGAATTTTTTCAGATTTTACAAAAGGGTCCCTTAAAAAAAAAAAAAAAATCCAAAGCACGCGTGACCAAAGAATTCTGAAAAAATGTGGGAATTTTTTTTTTTAATGTGTTCTTTTATATAAAAAATTAAGAGAAAAATCGAAATCATCAAGACAAGATTTTGTCGTGTCATTCCACGACATTCCGATCAAAATCTTGCCTTGATGATTTCAATTTTCCTCTAAATTTTTTATATAAAAAAACACATTGAAATACATTTTTCCAAATTATTTCACACTTTTTTAGTCACGCGTTCTTTGGATTTTTTTTTTTTAAAGGGATCTCTTTGTAAAATCTGAAAAAATTCAGAATGATCTAATAAAATATAACAAAATTTTTGGACTTTGTTCTAAAATGGAAATTTTAATACTCTATGAGGCAATTTTTGTTTTTTTTAATTTGACTCATAGAGTATCTCCGTTGTGCAACAAGGCCCAAAAATTGTGTTATATTTTATTAGATTTTTCTGCATTTTTTCAAATTTTACAAAGTTGTCCCGTTAAAAAAAATAATAATAAATCCAAAAAACGCGTGACCGAATAATTCTGAAAAAATTTGGGAAATTTAGTTTCAATGTCCTTATTTCTATAAAAAATTTAGAGGAAAATCGAAATCATGAAGGAAAGATTTTGATCGAAATACCGTGGAATGCTTCATACATATATGCTAACTTGAGAGCTTTGGGAGCAACTTTGCTTTGCGCGTTACTACGTCGAGTACGAACAGGATTTTCACGAATGACCGAACGACCCAATGTCTATATCCGATATTCCATATTATATATATATATATATATATGTATAAAACGTTTGAATCGCTTCGTCGACGTCGCCGTCATCGTCGTTTTCGTTTCATTGACCCTTTGGCCCGATTCCACTAGAACGTGATTTAAACTCTCGCAGCTTTTTTCTCCCCACAAATTTATAGCATCGATTCTCATAATGATAAATTTTCAGTTTTCACCACGTCGACATATTTACGAGTCCAAATTAACGTGAAATAAAAATTCCCCAACTATGTAACACCTCATTCGTAGAATTGAATCAATAACAACAACTTATTGCAATTAATAATATTCAGAAGAAATTTTAATTTTAAGGATGTTGAGTCCCAAATCGCAAATAATGATAAAATTCTGAAAATTTGGTATGATTTTGGATGAATTATTTAAGAGGTCCAGTAAAATTTTCACGACGATTAGGAAGCTCATTATCGAACGATTAACATTAACAAATTAAATTTAATTAAATGTAGTCTTATGGAAACTGATATAACTTTGCGATAAGTTTTTTTTTTTACTTCGCAATTTTTATTTAATAATATTTTTGCAACGCTGCTCTGATATTATTTTCTCTTTAAATGTATAAGAAAGGACTTACCTCAAGATGATCTTCGCAACAATAACTATTTATTTTTATTTTTTTATTTTTCTCAAAACCAACAGCCGCGCACCAAACCTTTCTTTTCACTGGATTATTTGGCACATGGACAAATATCTTTTCTGGTGTAGTACTTGTTGTGTTTTTGCACGATGGTACAAAACAAGACATGAACCAATCCAAGTTTGGTTGCGGGGTGAATGAATCCATAATTGCTTTGTCAATTTATATTTTTTCTGTGATACTTTTGACGTAAATAATAATATTGAAGAATATTATACTGTAGGTTATACGTAAGTTATAGGTTAGATTTTTGCGTCACCGAGAGCAGAAACTGTTTACAATGAGACGTGGTTCCCGGACACGACACTGGCGGCGCTGATAGTTGGGTACAACAATATGGTTGCCAATTCAAATTTTTCGAGAAAAATTAGAGTCAAAGAATATTTTTTTGCAGCGTCAATATTCCTTTAAAAAAAAACTGTCTTGGGAAATACTTTATTTTTTATCCTACTTTCGAATAAAATTTTTTTAAAAAAACATGCAAGTTCTCTATTAAGACAACATTTTTTTTTGGAGTACTTTCATTGAATCTATGAAAATGGAGAAATTTACGAATATTTACGTTCGAGTTTGATCGAGTGGATCTCGATCAGATTCCAGGTCCGCATTTATGCAAATGAGGACGATCATATCCTGCGGACAGCATCGTCGCCAGTTTGAGATTTCCGACGTTTCCGGTTGTCACTATATATATATATCAATATAGGAGAAGTGGGGGCAAAAAGGACACTGGATGCAAAATGAACACAATACAAAATTATCGAGAAAAATTTAAGATTCAAAAAACATTTTCTAAATGTCCAAATAATTTTCTTATATTCGCATTGGAATAAATAATTTTTTTTAAATTGGCAAAAGGGGGTAAAATGGACACCATAAAAAATTGAACAAATTAAGAAAATGAGATAATTACAATCATTTATAATAATTAATTATACTTTATTATTATAACTATGATGTTTGTTTGATTATAATAATTATAATTCACGTTAATATCGCTAAATAAACTCTCCCACGTAAAATCAGATCTAGATTTGATACTTTCATGATGATTCCCTACGAAGAGTTGGACCAATTTTTTCAAACATTGCTCAGAAATTAATTGCCAAAATACGTTAAACAGCTTGGCTTAAGTATCTTGGATATTAAGGTGACGTGAGAGGCTAAGGAAATCGTTTTTTCAACGTTTTTTCTTGTTTACTTGAATTTTTGGAAAATCAAAATCTTGGGGGTGTCCATTTAGCCCCCCCTTCTCCTATAAATGTACATATAAATGTGCATATATTTATTTATTTTTTTCTGTCAGGTTTCGTTGGGAAAAAAAAATTATCCTTGTTAATGAAGACCATAAAAATGAATGAATGAAGAATGGAAAGTACAAAAAAAATGAATTAATTAATTAAAAAAATAATTAAAGAATGAAAATTACAAAAAAAAAAAAAATTCCTAGCAATGACAGCTGTCAAAAAAAGTTCTAATTTTGAGGCCAATTGGAAGTTAAAAAAATTATTTTCGAAAGATTAAAGAAAGATTATTTTTATTTTATTCTCGTGGATTTTATTTATGTGCTGTTGGGACGTGGCACATTTTTTTTTATTTTCGTTATATCCATCTCGTCCTGGACCCGCATTAGGACGTCGATAAATTTCGAAAAGCTCTTCAGCCTCCCTTCTTTATTTTTTCTCCCGCGAGACTTTCACTCCAACGACAAAGACAGATCGATTTATATACTCGATTGATCGACGTGTCCTCGAGATATTTTTCTCCTCTGGTATATATAGAGTGTTTTCCCTGAAAATCATGAAATTTAAACATCAGCTTTTTTCTTTACGACTTTAATCGTGGAAAAATTAGTATTGACTTGGCTGGAAAATCGACGGAGATTATTTCATCGGAAAAATTGCGAAAAGCACTTTGAAAATCAGCTCGGGTATTAAAATTATTATTTAAACGACTCAAGCTAAATATGACCCATTTTGAATTTTTTTAAATCTTCATCTGAATTATGAAAAATGGATTGGAAATAATTGACATCTCGGGAGAATGCCAAAAATAATGGCCAATTTATTTCAACCCATTTAAAAATTATAAATAATGCAAAAAAATTATAAATAATACTGAAATAAATTTCCATAGCTCTTTTTTTCAAAAATACAGCTATATCAATTTTTTAAATTGTTGAATCGCTAAAAAATTGTAAATAATGGTAAAACAAGTGTGTAGCTTTTTTTCTCAAAAATAATATAGCAAACATTAAACTTTCAGATTGTTTAATCTCCAAAAAATTATAAATAATGCTAAAATAAATTTCTGC
Organism: Alloplasta piceator; assembly: GCA_946863875.1. NCBI lineage: Eukaryota > Metazoa > Arthropoda > Insecta > Hymenoptera > Ichneumonidae > Alloplasta > Alloplasta piceator. Next base: position 3,734,169 of record OX333074.1, read on the forward strand.
AACTCATTTTTTCTCAAAAATACAGCACACATCAACTTTTCAAATAGTCGAATAGCTATTGAATCGCTAAAAAATTATGAAAAATGCTGAAACAAATTTCTGTAGCTCTTTTTTTTTCAAAAATACCACAAACATCAATTTTTCAAAATTTTCGTATAGAGTTGAAGTTTTCTCTGGTCTTTGAAATTATCTGGGGAGGATGTCAGAGGACGTCTATAAAAAAAAAAGTGCCAGTGGGGTTTCTCATTCGCGACGGGAGAGAAAAATAGAGAGGGAGAGAGAGGGAGAGATAGAGTCACCATGATAGATTCTAGATGGTCGTCTTGGCGCCAGCAGCTCGGTTAGCTTGACACGTTATTCCCATTACGACAGCGGCAACTCGAGCTAACTGATACGAAACAGTTAGAAAAGTTACGAGACGAATTACGCTCGTGCTCTCGTTTCCCACATCTATATGTACGTGTATATAAATTCTTCTATTTTGTTAAATATATATATTTAACAAAATAAAAGAGCCATTATGGGTCAAACGTGAACCGGATGTCGATGAAATTGGATTTCTCATCAGCGTGGTCCACGCACAGAGTATCTCGTTACTAATGAACGAACAAACATTAAATAAGGCCAAAGTTCAACGTGGCAAGAAACAGCCCTTTTACTCCCCCTTAACGAAAGCTTTGTTTTTCGCGAAAATTCATTGTGTTCCAGATTTTTTTACATACATATTAGAACAACAATAGTTAAATAAAATATATAAACAAATAATAAATAAAACATATAAACAAATAATAAATAATAAAATAAATATGTACATAAATAAATATGGGTCATTTCACGTAAAATCGACAAAGAGTTGGAATCGACCCCTTTCAATTTCGATGAAATTTCGTCAGAAGTTTTTGTTCTTAATCAAACGAAGTTCTACCAAAGGAAAAAAAATTAATTTTTTTTTCGACAGTTATGCAATATTCAAAATTTCACAATTATTTGAATCTTTCAAATTTATTTTTTAAATATCTGGAAAACTATTATAGTTACAAAAAAATCGTTCTGGGTTTGACTTGAAGAGTATACTTGTGGCTATGAAAAAAAGAATATTCCGAATTTTTTTTTTTTTTTGGAAAAATGATGTATTTGGAGAATTTTGAATTTTCAAAAATCGTGAAAATCCACGATCAACATTAATTTTTTGGTTCAATTTTTTAAATATAATAACTTGTACTGATCTTAAAAGATCGTCAAAATTTCAGGATGGTGTTTTTTTGTTTCGAAAATATAAATTTTTGAATTTTGGTAAAAAATTTTTTTTAAATTTTTATTATAAATAAATTTATAATAAAAATATAATTCAAGAAAAATAATAGTTGTTCTCTCTTGGCCATCAATTGTTTAAAAAAACAAGTACTCATTTTAATAATAATATTAGCACATTTAAGGGGTCATACGCAGTCAGGAGGTCGAAAAAAGCGATTTTTCAATAATTTTTTCTTGAAAAACGTTTTAATTGATTAACGAAAAAATTTATATGCATATTTCTGTAACTTTTAACTTTATTTTGAAATTTTTATTAAAAAAAAAATAATGATTCTTCAAATTTCATATCATTACAACACTTTCGAAAAGTAATGAAAAGAATCGTACAAATTAGAAACTCGCTCCTCCTTATCGTCGTTAATTAAGTTTTTCCTCTGTTAGAGTAATTATTTTTGTCTTATCAAAAAAATGTTTACAATGGTTTGTCAATGTATAACGATAATTAAACGATTAAATGTGTAAAGTCTCCGGTTACTTTAATCGTTGCTGCAAAACTTTTTCGAGCACTCACAAAGATCTTCTCCATGTTGAAAGAGTGTGCAGTTTTATCAAAGTATTACATACAGATATATTTCTATATATGTGAACTTAATTAAATCTCGACGATGCGAAACGTTTCTGCAGCTCAGAATTCCACGAGAGTTGCTCGAGGGCTTGTTGGATTCTCGTAATTATCGAGAGCCAATACCGCGAATGAATCGAATTGTAATTGATCCCTTCAGAATAGTGAGAGAGGGAGGGAGAGGGGGATGGACGAAGAAAGCTCTATTAACAACGGATTTGTCGTCGCGGAATCTTCGATCTCGTGACTCAACTGAACGCGAGTTACGGATTAAGTAAGGGATCAGACGAATATGATATATAGTACATATATACATTGTGTACGTGTACATTGTGCACACGTAAATATTGGTGGAATTTAAAAAAAAATACATCATTTTTCTACTCTTAGTGAAAAACTTTTATGATTTTTTGTAAGGATAAGTTTGAAAAAAAAATTTAAAATTCAGATAATCTCTCTAATTTTATTTTTTTATTTTTCTTTTGTGTATCTTGTTTCTTGTTATTTCTTTGCAATTTTTTTTTTTTTTTTTTTAATAGGAAATCAAACGAATATAATATATTGCACTATAATAATATAATATATGATATATTGCAATATATATTATTAATCGATCTGACAATGTCAAAATCTTCGTGCTCGTCATTTTTCAATTTCTGTTAATATATTTTTTCATAATATAAAATTAGGTTTCTTTGTACTGAATAACTCAAATTTTTTGAACATTCGAAGAGCGAGGCAAAATGATGAATTTTTTAAATCACTGCCTTAAGATTAAAAAAAAAATTAAAAATAAACAGATAACTCTTTTACCCTTGGTGAAAAACGTTTATGAATTTTTTCACGAATCAGTGTGGATTTTGAAAAAGAATTTTAAAATTCAGATAATCTCCGCAATTATATTTTTTTAATCTTCTTTCTTCGAGTTATTTCTTTGCAATTTTTTTTAAAAATAAAGTATGAGACGATCATAATATATCGCAATATAATATATTGCAATATAATAATATAATATATGATATATTGCAATATATATCATATAATCTCTGCAATTTTCTATTTCCAACGATTTGGCGATGTCAAAACCTTCGTGCCCATCATTTTTCAACTTCTGTTGATATTTGTTTTCATAATATAAAATTAAGTTTCGTTCTACTGAAAAACTCAAGTTTTTTGAACATTCGAAGAGCAAGGAAAAATGATGAATTTTTCAAATCACTGCCTTGAGATAAAAAAAATAAATGATATATATACAGATGATTCTTTTACCCTTAGTGAAAAATGTTTATGAATTTTTTCACGAATTAGTGTGGATTTTGAAAAAGAATTGTTTAATTCAAACAATCTCCGCAAGTCTATTTTTTTTAAATAGAGGATCAGATGAATATAATTATAATATATTGCAATATAATAATATAATATATGATATAATGTAATATATATTATATAATCTCTGCAATTTTTTTTTCAACGATTTGACGATGTTAAAATTGTGCTCCTCATTTTTCAATTTATATTAATATACTTTTTCATATTATATAACTAGGTTTTTTTCTACTGAACGACTCAAATTTGTTGAACATTCGAAGAGCGAGGAAAAATGATGAATTTTTTAAATTACTGCCTTGAGATGAAAAAAAAAAATTCGGTAATTAGTGTGAAATTTAATTTTACTTATTTAAATATTTAATTAATGGAAGCCACGAGTTTTATCGGATATTATGGTGAATAAAATAACAAATCGTCCTTTATTTTTAATTCCGAGGCCTCGAGAGTCATTTTGGTCCTAAGGGGGCAACTCAATAATCCTTGCAGCGGAAATTCATTCGAAAAGAATTTTGAAATCCGGAAAATCGCAAAAAATCCACGATGAGGGCCTCGAGGTACGAGAACTAGCCATGAGAACTCGTACTTCCGGTACAATTTTTTGCAACCCCCTTAAGAAAATAGACTCCCGGAGGCTCTGTCGTGTGCTTAACAACCTTATCGTATATCACGTTATCCACAAGGTTACGTAAATAATAAGGTTTGTATATACTAATAGACACGCGAAAGAAAAAGTAAAGGTTGGAGAAAGAAAGAGGGAGAGAGAGAAAGAGGAAGGTTTTTTATCCTGGCAAAGTCCCATAAGTCTTGAAACTTAATCGGACGAGGATTCTCGAGTATATGCAGCAATGGGGTCGCGCCACGGGAGGGTCTATTATGGATAATTGATTAATTTCCTTCACTGCAGCGTCGAGAGAAACGAGAGAATTTACTGCTTGTAAACAAGATGGCGCTTTAGAGCTTATAGTTGCAATATGGCAAACCGGAATATTTTTCAAGAAATGTCCTTAAAGAAAATCTTCAACCTATACTTTTACGAAATAGTCCAAATATCTCCATAAGGGCGAAATTTTGTTGCATATGTCTGAAAGTTACAGCCCTTAATATTAATATTAAGTACTTTTCCTTCGCTCCAAAAGTTTTTCCATTTAAAATACACGTAAATCAAAAACTTTTTTCTTCAAAATTTTACCACTCCGCGATTTTTTATGCCATCGCATTGATTATGGCCGCAATTTACGCAGAATTGAACGATCTTTGAAAGCGTCCTCAATAGCGTAAGTGTAACTTACACTGGTGAGATGGTACGAGGTCACTAAAGTTGATGTTGACCCAGAATTCTCGTTTTTTCTCTGTCGTCTCCGAAATGATTAACTTTACCGAAAAAATGTAAAGGAAAATTTTTCTGGAAATTTAATTTCCTACAAAAAAGGTCCTCTAGACCTAATTGCTAAAATTAATATTGTTTGATATATTGAATCTTAACTTATTTTTTATATGAAAGTTTTTATGGATTATCGAACCAAAAGTTTCAAATTGTTGATCATCCATATCATATTACCACTGGTGACATGATATGTGATATGATGATATGATATGGAATATCAACTTTTGGTTCGATAAACTATACAAATTTTATACCACAAATAAGTTGAGGTTCATAATCTCAAGAAATATTGATTTTAGCAGTTAGGTCTAGAGGACCTTTTTGTAGGAAATTAAATTTCTAACAAAATTTCTCTCAACGATTTTTCGGTTAAGTCAATCATTTCGGAGATAGCAGCAAAAAATCGAGAATTTTGGGTAAAAATAAACTTTAGAGATCCGTACCATCTCACCAGTGTAAGTTACACTTACGCTGTTCTGGACACTTTTAAAGATCGTTCGATTCTACGTAAATTGCGACCAAAATCAATGTGATAGCATAAAAAACCGCGGAGTGGTGAAATTTTGAAGAAAAAAGTTTTTCATTTACGTGTATTTTAGATGGAAAAACTTATCACGGGAAGGGAAAGTACTTAATATTAATATTGAGGGCTGTAACTTTCACGAAATTTTCATTCAGACATATACAACAAAATTTCGGGTGGGGAGTGGAAGAAAAAAAATAAGTCGAAAGAAAAATCGCCCTAATCTCCATATTTTCCCAATCAACCCTTCAAAATGTCTGCCCAAGGGTCTCATAGGGGTAGTTTTGAAGCCAGAAAACTGTGCTCATCGAGGGCTCATCTCTGTAAACAGTAATTCGTGTATTTTCAAGGGGTTATTTTTGTCCTAAAGGCGTCGTGAGACGGCTTTGATTCAACCCCCCACACGGAAATTTATATATTTAAAATACATGCAAAATTGCGTACGAAATATATTCAAAATATAATTACCGTATACACATGAATGTATTTAAAATATATTTTTTATAGATGTGTAATATATTTATTTGGATAGATTTTGCCGCTTTTCGCATATGTACGTATATCTTAAATGTATTTAAAATATATTTTAGATATAGATAAAATATATTTTAGATATATGTAAAATGTACCACACATACATACAATATATATATTTTATATATATGGTGCAATCTGAAATATAGATTAAATACATGTTGCATGTATTCCAAATATAGTTGAAAAGTGGGCTGCATACATCCCGAATATGGGTTGAATATGCGATACCCGTGTTAGAAATTTCCGAAAAATCGGAAATTCTCTAGGAGAATCAAATACAAAAGTACGAGTTCATGAGAAGCCGGCAAGAACTCCTTATATAGCTTCGTTTACGCCGGACTTCTGTTAATATTCCATTCTCACGCCCGCCTTTATAAGCATACTCGTCGCATCCTCCGTATGGGGGTTCAGCGGTTGCCGCTCTGCGACATCTCGCGGCGAGTCTGGAAACTATCGCGACGCTGCCTATACGTTACGAACATGTGGCAGGCGCCCGATCGCTTGTTCTCGCGGGATAAACATTATAATGTAAATAATAATGAAAAGTGTGAATACAATAAACTTAAATAATTAAATAAATATTATGTTAGTTAGTTATGCTACCATATATGTTGCATATATATTAGCATATATTAAGAATATATGTAGAATATATGAGAGATATATGTGAATCACACCTATCTCTCATATATGTTGCATACCTATATGTGTGGATTAAAAATATATGTACATATATTCGAAATATATCCACATATATTTTGCGTATATTAAAAATATATAAATTTCCGTGGGGGCCCCGACGTCAGCGTCCCCTTTGCTCTCATCCTTTAGCTGAATAAAGCTTCTTTATGGCAATCGATTGTAAAGTACCCACCCTTATAATCTTCACTTTTGGAAATACACCCTGCCAAACCCCAAATTAATACAATTTTCGAAGGGTTGTTTTTTTCAGAAATTTTTATTTATTTTTTCTTATTGCCCAATTGTGCAATTTTTCTTTAATTTTTTTATTTTCACTTTTTTACAAACAGAGGGATGATTTTTTTTTAAGTATACGTTGCTGAAAGGCGTCGTCGTTTGTCACGCTTTGCTTGTCGCGTCGATGTGACGAAAATGACGTTGAGAGAGGGTGAGAAAAAGAGAGGTAGGGGAAATAAGGGAGAAAAAAACATGGAGGAATCCTCGAAAATGACATTATTATGTCGCCAAGGAGGTCGAGGACGTTGCATGACGCACCATCAAACGCACATCTTATCGCTTGAGGCACCATTGCGTCACAAAGGGCGCATCACAGCTGTAAATCCCTGGAGAATTTTCAATCCTCTCTCTTTCTCTACCCCCCCCCCCCCCCCTCTTTCTCTCTCGCTTTCTCACTTTGACGACAAATTTTTAGAAATATATATTTTTATTACTTTTTATTTTATTAGTTTTTTATTTTCATATTTGTTCATTTTTGTCTATATTAATTTTAATCAATTCCAATTTCATTTAAATGTTTTCATTTTCAACGTATAATTAATGATCCTCATATGATTTTTTTTCGAATGCAGCACACTTTTTTACATTTAATTCTTTGTTCACTTCACTTTTTATCATTATAAATTATATATATAGTAGAAATATATGGAAAGTCCATCTCGAATATATCGATTTTTTCCCCCAAAGCCAAGTCGTATATATTTTGGAATATACGTTAAATATATCATGAATTGATTATATGATATATTATTGATATAAATGATACATTTTAAATATATTGGAATTGTATTGGAGATATATGTCATATATTAAATGTTTAAAAAATTGGATATGAGGAGTTCTTTTTCAACCGGGCCACTTTTTTTTCACCCTCTCCAATTTTTTTCAAAATCTGCCAGTTTGAAATATTAGTCAAAAGGAACGTCTGTGATTTGTTTTAGATTTTTTTAAGCGTCCGTTCAGAATTTTCAATTTTTCATTACGAACACTGTATCTCAAAAAATATTTATCAAACAAAAAAAACATAAAAATAAAAACTTTTTTATTTTTTCCATTTTTTCGAAAAAAATTAAAATCATAATTTTTCTGCATTGAGAAAATGGAAATTTGGCAAAAAAATGAGAATAAAATTTTTTTAAACCTAATAACACACTTTCGATTTCGGTACAAATTTTACAGGATATCTGTCATTGGGTAAAGTCTGCGAAAAAAATTTCAGAATGGCCCCTGCAATGGTTACGATGAAAAAAATAAAAACTCTGCGAAATCTACATGCGCTTATGAGATTTCGCAGGGTTTTTATTTTTTTTCATCGTAAACATTGCAGGTGCCATTCTGAAATTGTTTTCGCAGACTCTTTACCCAGTGACAGACATCCTGTAAAATTTGTACCGAAATCGAAAGTGTGTTATGAGGTTTTAAAAAATTGTATTCTCATTTTTTTGTCAAATTTCAATTTTCTCAATGCAAAAAATTATGATTTTAATTTTTTTCGATCAAGTGGAAAAAATAAATGAGTTTTTATTCGTATGTTTTTTTTTTGTTTGATGAATATTTTTTTGAGATACAGTGTTTGTAATGAAAAATTGAACATCTTGAACGGACGCCTAAAAAAATCTTTAAAAAATCGCAGACGTTCCTTTTGACTAATATTTCGAACTGGCAGATTTTGAAAAAAATTGGAGAGGGTGGAAAAAAAAAGTGGCCCGGTTGAAGAAGAACTCCTCATATATTTTTGCATATATATGTATTTTCGTGGCGTTTCGAGAGATGACAATTTGCTTTTATTTTTTTTATTCAATTCCTATTGCTTTATTTACAAAAAAGTCAGTAAGTCGAAGGAATGAAAAATTGTATGTCTCGAAAAATATTGTCACACTTCACGTGAAACACCTCGTATATGCAATTCAGATTATCGTTTGGTCTTGTGAAATTGCGTACAATACTAAATTCCCTTGTTGGTGTACATCGCTGCCTTCTTCAGATGAAATTTCCGAGCGAACGATATGCACTAGTTATCTGCACCCCGTTAAGTACTCTCTCGTAAAATGCATATATATATATATATATATATATATATATATTCAGCATCGTAACCGAGCATCGTATAATATTCGAGTATATAGTCGAGCACTTTGTTATATCGTTCTTATTGCTCGATCTCGAGGAAGAAAAGTTTGAGTCGTTTTCTCATCATCGGCGTTTAGTTTTGTCGAAATAATCAGAAATAACACTAAAGGAATAAATGAAAAGACTATAAAATTTAAAAAAAAATAAAAGGGAAAACAAAACATTACCATTAAATTTTCAAAAACGATTCTGCTATATCTAAAGAAGGAAATTATTTATTTCAAAAAAAAATCTGGCACTTTTTCTCTTAGGAAAAAATTGTCAAAGTAAATTTTTTTTTTAATTATCAACGTTCAACATTAATTAAATGAATTAAAGGAAAATTCGGTTTTAGCTTTTTTTAGTTATCATTATTAAAAAATAGCATCAAGGGACGTTTCGTTTCACAGAGCTCGTTATGCTTGCAAAAAATAAAAAACGATCAATTATATATATTATTGGAAAAAAAATAAAATGCTCACGGTCTTATAGATAAAAAAAAATATCTTCTGCAGAACGTGAAAAAATTGAAGGGGTGAAATTGACCTAAAAAGTTAAAAATGTTGTCAATCCTATATGAATATATATGATTAATAAATCTTGATGGAATTAGGTCAGAGCACATTTCAGCTAATTTTGTATATGATAGGGAAACTCACCGCAATTTGCCATAAGCGACCTTGACCCCGGCACCACGGAATTTCCGAAGGATCACTATGACGTTAATCGCGAGATGTCCTTTAAAAAAAATTGATTTTTGATTTTTTCGAAATTCGAAAAAAATTCAAATTACTAATAATTTTTCTAATTCCTGTAAATATTTTGAGCTTGAGGATGTTGAGTCCCAAATCGCAAATGATAAGAAAATTCTGAAAATTTGGTATGTTTTTGTATGAATTATTTAAGAGGTCGTGTAAAAATTTCACGAAGATTACGAAGCTTGTTATCGAACAATTAACATTAACAAATTAAATTAAATGTAGTCTTATGGAAACTGATATAACTTTGCGATAAGTTTTTTTGTGACCTCTCAATTTTTTAATATCTACACTATATTAAAAGCAACGGAAACAAAACGAAGTTTATTGATAAATATTTTTTTTATTTGTTTAAAAAATTGTTCTCAACAAAATGTTAATATTTTAACAACGAGCTTCCTATAATCTTCTTGAAATTTTTACATGACCTCTTAAATACTTCACACAAAAACATACCAAATTTTCAGAATTTTTTCATCATTTTTCATTTTAACCCTTAAGGAGGCTCATCTGGTACACGATTTACAATACAGATGTAGATAAAAAAAATCAGAATATAGTTATTAACATCTAAAAAGTCATCTGTTAAATTTTCAAGACCTGAGAGTAAGTTGTTCGTGAGAAATAAATAAAAATGTAAATCCTAAATAACATGGGCTCTTATGGGATACCGTCTATAAATGCACAATCATTACAATACAGATTTTGACGAAAATTTAAGAATTAATGAAAAAGTATCTAAGGAACATTTTTAGAGATTATTTCATAATAAATTGATTAGTCTCGAAAATGCTGATTATTTTGAGGTTAAGAATTGTCAATGACTACGCTAGTCATCTCTTATTTTGAGGTTAAGCATTGACATTTTTCTTTTGACTCACTCTGTACCAGATGAACCTCCTTAAGGAGGTTGAAGTAATGATGATAGAATTCTGAAAATTTAATATGTTTTTACATGAAGTATTCAGGAGGTCGTGTAAAAATTTCACGACGATTAAGAAGCTATTTATTGAACAATTAACATTAAAAGAATTCATAGGGACTCAACATCCTTAAATTCCTACAAATGCAAACCCAAATGGCTGATTAAAAAAAAAATCATTATTCATGGATTCTGGATGTGATAATAAGGGTGGATGCATGAGCACAGAAGCAACGGTGGGGCAAAAACTCTTCACGTGAAGCGCTTTCTGTGAACCGAAGAATCGTAGAAACTGACAATGGCCTAAGGGGTAGTTTTTTCCCTTCGCGGACGTGAGCGAAGTAATTAACTGGCGGGGGAGGGGGTTGGGGGAGGGCGTTTTCGGTTTAGCATACCGCTTGGTTGAACGAGTATTGAGAAATAAGTGTGTACAGAGGGGTGGATGGTTAGTTTTGGAAGGGTTCCAAAAAACGGAACAACGGGGGTGGAAATGAAGCTTCGGGAGTGTCCCCGACGCTCGAAATCGTCCATCGTCACTCTTCCAACTTATTTCTCCGTTCCTTCACGACTCTGCTTTTTGTTCTTCATGGAAATACATGTATGGGCTATTCTAGGCCAAAATAAATGCATTTATTCGAGAATTTTTCCGATTAATCAATATTAGGGGTTGTTTTATTCGCAAAATGATTCAATTTTGTTTATTGCACATAAAATGTATTCCTTATTATTGTAACTCCCTATTTGGTCATTAGAATTGATAAATGAATTAATAATTTTTAATTAATTTAAAAATTACTCTTCAATTAATTTCGTGAGCTTCAATTTTTACTTTATAATAAATTTGAAAAAATGTATGTATTAAAAATATAATAATTATAATAAACTACAATATATCACTATTATATTTATTGTATAATAAATATATTTTGGTAATCATTTAAAATAATCAGAAATAAATATAATCATTTCAAAATAATTGGTTTAAGTTAAAATTAATTGAAAAAAAGTATTTTTGATCTGAGATTATTAACTAGGAAAATAACATGAGTCTGGTTGTTTGACGAAAATAGAGGGGCTGCGCTTGAGGAGAGGGCCCTGTATATGAGAGTACGATTAAGGGGGAGTGAGAGGGAGAGAAGGGGATGAAGAGTGGAAGGGTGACGAGAAAACTTGCCCCGATTACTCGGTTGCCACAGTACCACGGAGTTTCATAATTGAAATAGTTTAATAAGTTGTTGCATTACTGGAATAGGCTACATTAAACTTTGGAACAGAGTAGAAAGGCCCTTTGCGAGGGAGCAAAATGAAAGCTGCAATGCAGTCGTCAGCAACAGTGACGCGAGCTAATGTGACGTTACGAAATATTTTTTATCGAACGCGAAATTGCCCAATTGTAAAAGCTACATCTTCGAGCCATAATTTAATATAAGCAGAAAAAAAATAAAGATATATCTTAATTAAATACATATTGAATATAAATATATTAAGGATCTATTTTTAAATTAATAATATAATATGTATATTGAAAGTAACTCAAATAAATATTTGATATTTCACATTGATATATTAATATACATGAGGCGAACTTCAGCCAGTACAAAAAAAAATTCCATAAATAATTTTCCATAAATATTCACCGAGTGTCGAAATTTTTTTTCAAAATTCTGTCGTTTTTTCTCGTTGATTGCCATTTTTTAACATCTTTCCATAATATTTTTTTCTCAAGGAAAGACAGTCGTTATTTTATTTTTTTAAATTCCCCCAAATTGTGAATACGAAAAACGAATTTTTGGTATTTTTTATATTATGGGATTCCTAAACACAGTAAAGTATTTTTTTCATTTATTAATATATTTATTTTTATAATTATATAATTTTTTAAAATTTTTATAAGTATATACAGTTATATAATTATATTGTATATTATTTTTATAGTTAATATAGCTATTTTTAATTTATTAAATTAATATATTAATAAATAAAAAATATAGCTGTTACTTCACGGTGTTTAGGAATCCCATAATACATCAAAAATTCGTTTTTCGTATTCACAATTCGGGGAAATTAAAAAAAAAAAATAACTTTCCTTGAGTGAAAAAATATTTTTGCATATTTTGCCCTGCAACGGACGTTCGCCTTGCTCAATAAAATCTAAATTATTTTTTTTTCTGGAAAGCTATAAAAAGACGCAGATTTTATTTTTTTACAAATGTAAATACGTCAAATTCTGCCAAAGATACAGCAATTTGAATGGGAAAATGTTAAAAAATGGTAATCAACAAGAAAAAGAACATCAGAAATTTTTTAAAAAATGTCGACACTCGGTGAATATTTTTCAATAAAGTAACTCGATTTTTCAAAATGATTTGTGGCATTTTTTTTTACTGGCTAAAGTGACATGGATCGCCTCACATACAAACATATATATTTTTAATTTCATATGCGTGATATATTCCATTTTACATAAATTATCAAAAAAAAAATGATATTTAAAATATATGGAGCAAATATTTTCCTCATGTGCATTAAATATTAAATATGAATAATATATTGACGAAATATTTTTTCTACTTACAATTAACAATTTTCAAAAATAAATATAAAAAATTTCCAAGATCATTTTCATGTTAAGCGACCAAAGTTTTTCGCCCTGGAAATCTTTGTTTTTGTTTTGGAGATCCTATTTTCGCTCCCTTAATTTTTTTTTCAAGACAAAATAATCAAACTAATCGTAGATGATTCAATATTGAGAACCGATGGGATTATTCTGTATGAGAAAATTATTTGGGACTGTCCAATACAGGGAAATGTATATATTTGCGAATATTAGGCTTGACATCGTATAGATGATATATACGTATATATACAACACTATAATGAGGTGATATACTATCGCGTATGTTGGTAAATGTGCAACAATCGAAAGTTTACACTACACTTTGTGTACGATGCCGATCTTGTGAATAATTCAGTGATGTACACAATGTTAGCGAATTTAATCGCTCTATATGGGCTTTTTCGAGTCAATTCAACAAAAATCATTCTTAAACCTTAAATAAATTCAGCTAATTTTTTTTTCTGCTTATTTCAATACTGTCAAAACTTGCAATTTTTTTCGCATTTCTTCCCCCATTTTTTTGGTTACAAATACTCCAATATTTACAAGAAACAAAATAAGGATTAAGAAAAGGGTTATAATCTTGCTGTATCATTTTGAAAAGTAAAATTAGAGGTTCCCTAGAATTTCCAAAAATTCTCTAATTTCGCATTTCTGAGGTAAAAAAAAAATCAACAGCTTGGACAACAAAATTTGGAAAAAAATTTCAAGTGCTTCTGAGGCTTAATAAATTCATGGGAAAAATCGTAAATCAAATTCGAGAGGGTGAGGGTGAAATTTTGCTGAGTCGACTCGAAACAGCCCACGCATGAATATATATGTTAACAGTGAGGAAATTGGACGATAAATTGATCGAAGGTAGTCCAGAGTATCGGTTCGTTGACAATGGATATTTTCCACAAATATTGTCATGCATTTTACAATTACTTTTTCGAAATGCTACCAATCTCATGGACTGAATATTTTTCCTCTGATGCTCGAGTACTAAATTTTAAAAAATGACAAAATAACGTCGATCAAAAAATCAAAAAAGAGAAAAAAAATCGTCACCCCTATTTGGAATTTTATTTATGAAAAAATAAATATACAATTTTTCACAGAGAGTGAATGAAATATTGCCACAGCTGTAAAAAAATCGTAAAAAAAGTCATTTCATTTTGTGCATCCGCGTGGAATATTTAGTTTTTTTTTTTTTTTAAATAACACATGAGAAAATCCTAATTAATCAAAAACTGGTGAAGGACATTTTTTTACGATTTCCATGCCTCGATTAAATCGTAAAATCCGAATGCAGTGTTTATGTGAGTGGAAAAAGGAATATCAAATTCTCCAGCAAATTGACTGTTTGAAAGATTGGATCAGAATTCACTTCCGGGAAGAAGCAGAAATAACAAAATATTATATTACGAGAGGCACGAAATTGGGTTTTCTTCGTTTTTCTATACCAATTAATTTTCAACGGGGATAAAATTTAGTATGAAATATTCATTTTAAGAGGTAAACCGATCGAAAGTTATGAGTTCTTGAATTTTCGCGATTTTGAGGTTTCCGAGAATGAAGCAAAAATTGAGCAAAAATGTTTTTGATAAAAATTCACGAAAATTTTGATTTTTGGGAAAACTATTGGTAGATTCATATTTAGGGGGACAAAATATATCGATATATGGTTTGAAAAAATAAAATTAAAATTTTATTTTTTCGCATTTTCGCCAAAATTGAATCGGTTCACTAAAATGACTGTAATTTTTTTTCTATCTAAGATTTTGGTTCATCCGAATGCGATCATTTTTCGATTTTTGGCAGATTTTTAAAGTTTGACCATCGATTTTTGCAATTTTTTTTTTTGCAAAAAATCGATCTCCTGTCCAAACCAAGAAAGCACAAAAATAGTCCACAAAGAGCACCAAATTCTGGTATTATTCGATTTCAGTTTGGACACGATGGGGGGTAAATAAATTAAAAAAAAAATTTTTTTTGCATCTTGGCAAAAATTTAATCTATTCACTAAAATTACTGTAATTTATTTTCTTGTCTAGATATCGACTTGAACTTGAGCTCATTCTCTTCGGGATCGTTGAAGCTTCAAAACCTGGCTTGGTTTATCCGATTCCGATCATTTTTCGATTTTTGGCAGATTTTTAAATTTCGACCATCGATTTTAGCAAATTTTTGGATACCCTATCGATTTTTTTCGATGATTTTCAAAGTGCTCTCATTTCTACAAAAATTAACTCATCGGAATGAACCAAACGGAATTTTCAAAGTTTCGTTACAACGTTTGGGTACGAAAAAGAAATTTTTGAATCGGTCAAACCGATCTTATTATTGATTAATAATAATAGTAATAATACAATTGATATTAATTAATGGTATAATTATTCCTCAATTGGATTGTTTATAAAATTCGTGTAGAATTTCAATTTTCATAATCAATCGTCCTAGTTCAAAATAAGGGTAAAAAAAGTCCCTGACTTTTTTCATCAGACAAATATTAAAGAAAGAAAAAAAATTTTCATCGCATTAAATTTGTATGCAAGTTGTCTGATGAATATGATCCTTTTTTTTTTTTTGTGAATTGCAGTTTTTCATTGAGAGTGCGCGGGGATTTGTGGTTCAAGGAATGGCGGCGACATGGCGTTGGGAGCAGCGAAAGCACTGCCATATTATTCATCCCGAGCCTTTGTCCAATACAAAGGAAAACACGAAAAAGGTTGCAGGTAAGCCGGCGCTAATTACGTTTTAAAAAAACCTTTTTTTCCCTAACAAACAGATTTTTCTTTCCTCTTACGTTTTCTCAAGTTTTTTTTTCAAATTCATCCTCCAAAGCTCCTCGATAAATTTCATCCCTTAATTTCCGTCAAGCTCCGTTGAAAATCCTCCCCCAATAAAATGGAGGGAAAAAAGCCGGGATCGTCTGCAGCGCCATTTTTTCTCCCCACCAACTTCCGGCTAGACTGAGTCTCTTTTTTTATTCGCCTCGTCCTTTCTCTACATAATTGGCCCTCGATCTAAGCTCGAGTGACAAAAAAAGAAGCAATAACAACTCGAGATATTTTTGTATCTCTATTTTTGGCTCTCGCAATCTTCGATGTGAATGCTCGTGTCGAGGCTGAAAAGAAAAATCATCCCTCGACGTATTTCGACGGCCATTTTTCTTCGGCTTTTTTTTTTCTTCTTCTGCCTCTTCTTCTATTTCTCATGCCCCGAGCTTAAATCGACGAGTTATTATCATTCGTAATCGGTTCTCATTCACCACGTGCTGCGCCTGTTTGTCCGCCTGTCTTTCGAATTGGGGAAGACCACCAATTGCCTCTTTTCAAAGTTCTCTTTTCCTGCGGCTCGTATTATTCTTCAGACACGCGCGAGCCCGGATTTCGATCGATTTATAGCCCCTCTCCAGCCTTTCATTGTCACGAAAAAAGGAAAATAAACCATTGAAATCATGGAAATGTAACTTTTTCGTCGATTTCACTTCAATGAAGAACCGCTCAAACGTAAATTTGTAATAACAATGAAAACATTAGTCATCGCGCAAGAACTTGCACTCTGTACAATGGAAAAAAAAAAGTTCTTACAAAAATAAGGTGGAATAAACAGGGTTGCAAATAATGCATTGAAAAAATAATTCAATTAGCACTCGAATTAAATTTTTTTTTTCATTTGTTAATTCTAAAAACTCGGATTAACAACAATTTTGAAAATTCTAATCCCGCCATGAGGATTGAAAAATTGAAAAACTTTTTCAAATCCAGACCACTGCATTAAAAAATAATTTTTTAATTTTTTATTCCGATATTGGGATTATAAAATAATTTTTTAGTTTTTAATTCCAGCTACTCCAATAACAATTCATTTTTGATTTGATGTTGGGGATTAAGGAATTAAAAAAAAAATTGTTTACAAATAATAATTTAATCAACAATTACAATAAATTCTTGTTATTATTATTATTTGAAGGATTCAAATTTCAAACTTTTTCACGCTTTTGTGTTCCTCCATGGTTAACTAGAGGTAAAAGGGATAAAGGTCACACAACGCCACCTCGAATAAAAATTCGGTATTGCAATTTTCATTCTCAACAGACGAATTCAAAATTAATTTTGTAATTTTCATTACCAACATTGGGATTAAAAAATAATTTTTTAATTTTTAATCCCAATATTTGGATTAAAAAATAATTTTTAAAATTCTTAATTCCAACATCAGGATTAAAAAATAATTTTTTTAATTTTTAATCCGAACATTTGAATTAAAAATTGAAAATTCAATTCTTCATTTGGATTTTTTGAATTAAAAAATTCGGTACCCTAGGAATAAATAAAACAGGGCTTTGGACGTCTCATAAGGGTGGTAAAATTTGAAAGGTGAAATAAAAAAACTTATGAAAATTTTCCATCATGAGCTAATATAGAAGAAGGAGAGGCAAGATGGGTACCACCACAAAATGTTTTTTTTTTTCGTAAATCCAAGTAAATGAGGAAAAACCTTGAAAAAACGATTTCCTTCGCTTCTCACATCACATTAATATCCAAGATACTTAAACGAAGCTGTTTGGCATATTTCTGCAATTAAATATTTGGTGAAATGCAATTTTAATCGTAACTGCATTATTTAGAATTTTTTTTACAATAATGAAGGTGGCCATTTTACCCCCATTACTTCATTTTGCTCAGGCCCTCGGATTATCCAATTATTTCGATAAAAGTGAGTGTTACTTCAATACTATTAAAGTATGCTGGGGTGTTTTTATTTAATCCGAAGAGAATGACAATTTTTTAAAAGTTTTTCCAACTCTTCCTAGAAAATTGTCATGAATATATGAAAACTAGATCTGATTTAAGGCGGGCGAGTTCATCAAGATATATTAACGCTAATTATAATGATAATTTTTCTTGTTTTGTAATTTTTTTACTTTTTAATTCTTTTCCATAATTTTGGATGGTGTCTATTTTGCCTGCGGTGTCGATTTTGCCCCCATTTCCACTACATTTTGAAATTGACGTTTTCAAATTCGTGATGAGGAGAGTTTTTTTCCGTTTTTTAAATTTCCAACGGAAATTTCTAACGGATCATGCTTAAAATCCTTTAGGAACGATTTTGATAATTTAAAAAAATTTATTATTATTATTATTATTATTGCAAAAAATTGTAGTGTTAATTAATTTTTTCTCACTCAGGTAAACGAAAGCGAATAACCGGAAGTGACAGGAATGAAGAGAGCCTGAAGAAGAGGAGTCGCGAGCCAGGACTGTAGCGATTGCTGGACACAGATTGGAGAAAAGCTGAGAGTGCCTGAACGATATTGCGAGTGAAAAACGATTTTTCTGTCGACCAAGTCGAGAAAAGAAGAGAGAGAGAGAGAGAGAGAGAGAGAGAGAGAGAGAGAGAGAGAGAGAGAGAGAGAGAGAGAGAGAGAGAGAGAGAGAGTGCTCGACAACGAGAAACGAGGGACAAAAGAAGAAGAAGAAGAAGGTAAATAAGGTGGAGAGAGATTGCGACAAAGAGGATGTGAGGAGGGTATGAGAAAATCTGCAGGAGTAGAATAACGAAATAAAAGGAAGGAAGAAGGACAAATTAAGGAGATAGAATTGCCAAGAGTAGAGGATAAAGAAAACTTCCAACGGAGGAGAGAAGGGAATTGTAAATAAAATATTTAAGGCTAGAAGGTTGCCGGAAGAAGGGACGTTGGAGGAAGCCAAAAAACGTTGAAATTGTAAATACAAAGAAAAGGCGAGAAAGGAGGAAGAGGGAGAGAGAGAGAGAAGGCACAAAGAGATAGAACGAAAGATTTTCGAAATACAGCGATAAAAGTGAAAAAGTTGGGCATAATGGGCCCGGCTAATAATCCAGTGTCCCATTGAGCGATGCAAGTAGTTAGGGCCGAGGCCCTGCTAGTGAGCATGTGGCTCACTAGAGAATGAAGAAGCAAAACGTCCGGACCCTATCGTTGATCGTCTGCACGTTCACCTACCTTCTCGTTGGGGCAGCAATATTCGACGTTCTCGAGTCCGAGACGGAGAAACGACGCAAAGAAGCGTTGGATGGTAAGAAAGTAACCAAAAAATTAATTCTTCAATCGTCCAAGAACAATAGATTTTTAGTTGTCCCGTAAAAAAATTCACAAAAATATTTTAGATCGAAAGTAAAATGTTAACAAAAAGTTTCAACTAACGGATTACGGTGGGCCCGATAAAGAAAATAAAAATTAAATTTTTGTGTTTCGATGTATACTTTTTTTTGTATTTTTTTCCGACAAATTTATTCCGATTTTTTTTCGATTTTTCTTTCATTGTTGAATTTTAACGATTTTGCATTTTTTTTTAAATATTAAATTAAAAATGAATTTTTGAGTTTCGAAATATATTTTTTTGTATTTTCGATAAATTTATTCTGATTTTTTCGATTTTTTTCTTTTATTGTTAAATTTTGATCGGTTTGAAGTTTTTTTTTTAAATTAAAATGAATTGAATTGTTGAAATAAAATTTTAAATTTCGTTATAAATTTTTAGTGTGTTATTTCTTTCAGGAAAAATAGAATTTCGTTTAGTCAGAATAATTTTCGAGAATAAAATTTTCGTTCGTGAACATTATTTCGCCGTGTAAATCTTTAAAACTGAAAGTTACAATATTTTAAGTAAAAAACCGGATTTTTGAAAGTTTTTTTTAATGATTTTTTTTTTCCAAGTCAATATTAAAAAAGAAAGATTTTGTTTAAATTGTTTCATATACTGAAATGTTAAAAGATAATTCCTATATTTTTTTTAAGTCAATCGAGTACCTACTTTTTTTGACAACCATCCAAAAAGTATGCCCAGTATGAACAGCGTGAAATTATTTTGAGGTGTGACTAGCGAGGGTTAATTAAATTATAGATCAATTTCGCATGTCCCCAAATTTTAAGAAAGAAAAGAAAAACAAAAAATTATTTCCTCAATCGTCCAAGAACTCTCGATTTTTTGTTGTCTCTTAAAAAAATTACAAAAAGAAATTTAGATAAGAACTAAAAATTTAATAAAAAGTTTCAACTAAATTAATTAGATTTTAGATAAATTTCGCATGTCCCTAAATTTCAAGAAAGAAAAGAAAAACAAAAAAATATTCTCAATCGTCCAAAAACACTAGTATTTTCGTTGTCGCATAAAAAAATTACAAAAAGAATTTCAGATAACACATGAAATTTTCAACAAAAAATGTTTCGACTAAATAAATTAAATTTATGATATTCATATAAATTCCGAATGTCCTCAAGTTTTAAGAACTGGAGAAGTTGGCTCGGTTTTGAAATAAATAAATTAATAATTAATTAATTAAATAATAAGTTAATTGCCTTCACAGAAAATCCATCATAATATTTATAATTATATCGAAAATGGAGTTCCGCTCCATTTAATTCGCCAGACATTTATTTGATAATTAAACTTGACAATAGTTTCATTTTCTCGAATCTTCGTTTTATTGGAAAACGCTGAGAATACTAACTTTTTATCGGGGCAATTCAACGAGCGTTCTTAAATTAAATTTTCAACGAGAAGTTGCTTTAATACAGTTTTATTGAATTTTCCTCGAGGGATGAAATAATCGTTCTCGGGAGAACGAAGACGAGAAGCAATGGAAAAACGATTGTCTCTCATTATTTAATTCCCGTAATTTGATTTGCTCAATGGCCAATATGAATCAAGATTCGTGACGGACTCTCAAGATTTCATCATAGTCAAAATATGAGGAGTTCTTTTTCAACCGGGCCACTTTTTTTTTCATCCTCTCCAATTTTTTTCAAAATCTGCCAGTTTGAAATATTAGTCAAAAGGAATGTCTGTAATTTTTTTTAGATTTTTTTAGGCGTCCGTTCAGGATTTTCAATTTTTCATTACGAACACTGAAAAAAAACAAGAATAAAAACTTTTTTATTTTTTCCACTGAATCGAAAAAAATCAAAATCATAATTTTTCTGCATTGAGAAAATGGAAATTTGGTAAAAAAATAAGAATTTTTTTTTTTTTTAACCCAATAACACACTTTCGATTTCGGTACAAATTTTACAGGATGTCTGTGATTGGGTAAAGAGTCTGCGAAAAAATTTCAGAATGGCACCTGCAATGGTTACGATGAATAAAAAAATAAACCCAATGACAGACATCCTGTAAAATTTGTACCGAAATCGAAAGTGTGTTATTAGGTTTAAAAAAATGTTATTCTCATTTTTTGTCATATTTCAATTTTCTCAATGCAGAAAAATTATGATTTTAATTTTTTTCGATAAAGTGGAAAAATTAAATAAGTTTTTGTTCTTATGTTTTATTTTCTTTGATGAATATATTTTTGAGATACAGTGTTCGTAATGAAAAATTGAAAATCTTGAACGGACGCCTAAAAAAATCTTAAAAAAATCACAGACGTTCCTTTTGACTAATATTTCAAACTGGCAGATTTTGAAAAAAATTTGAGAGGGTGAAAATAAAAGTGGCCCGGTTGAAGAAGAACACCTCATATACATTCTTACAAGCTTTACGAGAACCTTGATTTAATAAAATTTCGGTAAAGTAACACGAATTTACAAACTTTCGTTTCAGACGTTGAAGGAATGGTTAGACGAAAATACAACATTAGCGAGGACGACTTCAAGATCATGGAAACGGTGGTGCTCAAGACAGAGCCTCACAAGGCTGGACAACAGTGGAAATTTGCCGGGGCTTTTTATTATGCAACAACTGTTCTCACTACTATCGGTAATATTACGAATTTTTCAACCTTAATGAAATTTTTGAAAATATTTATTTATAATATTTATTTATAAACATTAAATTTTTTTCTCAACGCAGCAAAAAGTTGTAGATTACAATTTTCATCATTGCTAAATCCTAAAAGAATATATTCTTCATTGTATTATAAAGATAGCGGAGCGAGATTGATTGTGAACAAAAATATACGTCGCATGTCTGACTAACATTGACTCGAACCACTTGCTGCGATCGTCTATCACAAAAATTGGCTCGCTCCAGGGGAAAAAAAAATTGTGCGAAAATACAAAGTCTCCAACTGAAAAAGTATATTTTAAAGTATCTTTCAGATTTTTTCAAGTAAGAAAATATTCACAAATTACTGTGAGAATACGAAAAGAAATTTTTTTCAAAAGTTTCAAGTAGCTTAGCCTCTTAATAGACGATTCAAAAAACCAGTAAATGATCTACAAGATAAAAAATTGGATTCAGAAACGAAAAAAAAAATACAGGATGAAACAAAATCGTTCGGCTTGTTAAAATTGAGTAAAATAATTTTTTTAGAATTTCGCATCGATTTACAACGCTAGATATTTTGCTAACGTAGCAAAAAGTTGTAAATTTTACTTGAAACCATTGCTAAATCATGAATGTTACGAAGGAACATGTCCTTGATTGCAAAATCGAGAAAGCAGTGGGAGTTTGATTTCTTGTACACAAAAATACACTTTGCGTGTCTGACAAACGTTGACTCCGATCACTTGATTGTCTATCGAAAATAACCCGCTTGCTTTGGGGATGAAAATGGGTAAGAGAAAAAAAAAATCTTCCATAATCCACTGTTCAGACTCTCTGGCATGCTTCTCGCCCTATTTCAGTCACTCAAGATTGAAAAAATTTCACTTTCGCGCGCTAATACTTGAATTTGACGTTCTGGAACTATCTCGAATGGTACAAACGATTGAAACGTTCGAACGATTATTCTTAATCTATTCGCAGGTTACGGGCACTCGACGCCAAACACGATAAGCGGCAAGCTTTTCACGATGTTCTACGCTATAGTTGGGATCCCTCTGGGCCTCGTCATGTTTCAGAGCATCGGCGAACGACTCAACAAATTCTCATCGGTCGTCATACGAAAAGTCAAGCAGATACTAAACTGCAAAGACGTTCAGGTGATATTTATTTCCTTTTCCTCTCAAAATTCCTCCCAAAATCCATTCCAAAATCTCAATTTTAGTCAATTTCGTCCTATTTAAACAATCTGGTATTCGATGGTTCTAAAACTTCCCTAAAACCACCTGAAAAGGGTTGTTGTCGTTTTTTTAACTTTCCTGAAAATTACCCAAATAATTTTCATTCAATTCCCTTTAAATTGACTGAATTTTGTAATTTGTCCTCAATTTCCCCAAAACCATTCGTTTATTTTTAGAACTTGAATCTTAAAATCCACTCTGAGGGGTTGTTTTTTAATCTTTTTGAAACCGTTCGCAATTACATTTCAATCTTCCTTGTGCCATCCAATTTTTTTTGTTAAATTCCCTGAAACTGTATTTAATTGGTATTCAAACCAACTGAAGTTGATTTCTTCATTCTTAAATATCTTTATGTTTAATGGCTGAAAAAGGGCATTGTGATATTTATTTCCTTTTCCTCGCAAAATTCCTCCCAAAATTCATTCCAAAATTCAATTTTAGTCAATTTCATCCTATTTAAACAATCTGGTATTCGATGGTTCTAAAACTTCCCTAAAACCACCTGAAAAGGGTTGTTGTTGTTTTTTTAACTTTCCTGAAAATTACCCAAATAATTTTCATTCAATTCCCTTTAAATTGACTGAATTTTGTAAATTGTCTTCAATTTCCCCAAAACCATTCGTTTATTTTTAGAACTTGAATCTTAAAATCCATTCCCGGGGTTGTTTTATAATCTTCTTGAAACCGATCGCAATTACATTTCAATCTTTCTTTATGCCATCCAATTTTTTTGTTCAATTTCCTGAAACTGCATTTAATTTTTATTCAAACCAACTGAAGTTGATTTTTTTATTCCTAAATTTCTTTATGTTTAATAGCTGAAAAAAGAGCAAACCATTGTGATCGTTCTTTCCCTTTCCTCTCAAAATTCCTCCCAAAATCCATTCCAAAATTCAATTTTAGTCAATTTTAACCTATTTAAACAATCTGGGATTCAATGTTTCTACAACTTCTCTAAAACCACCTGAAAAGGGTTGTTGTCGTTTTTTCAATTTCCTGAAAATTATCCAAACAGTTTTCATTCAACTCCCTTCAAACTCACTGAAATTTGTAATTTTTCTTCGATTTCCCCAAAACCATTTGTTTATTTTCTAAACTTGTATCTTAAAATCCATTCTGCGGGGTTGTTTTTTAATCTTCTTGAATCCGATCGCAATTACATTTTAATCTTCCTTATGTCATCCATTTTTTTTTTAATTTCCTGAAGATGTATTTAATTTTTATTCAAACCAACTGAAGTTGATTTCTTTATTCCTAAATTTTTTTATGTTTAATGACTGAAAAAAACGGAGAACCATTGTGATATTTCTGTCCTTTTCCTTTAAAATTCCTCCCAAAATGCATTCCAAAATTCAATTTTAGTCAATTTCATCCTATTTAAAGCATCTGGGATTCGATGGTTCTAAAACTTCCCTAAAACCACCTGAAAAGGGTTGTTGTCGTTTTTTCGACTTTCCTGAAAATTACCCAAATAATTTTTATTCAATTCCCTTTAAATTCACTGAATTTTGTAATTTGTCTTCAAATTCCCCAAATCTATTCGTTTATTTTTCAAACTTGAATCTCAAAATACATTCTGAAGGGTTGTTTTTTAATCTTCTTGAAACCAATTATACATTTCAATCTTCCTTATGCCATCCATTTTTTTTTTTGTTAAATTTCCTTGAAACTGCATTTAATTTTCATTCAAACCAACTGAAGTAGATTTCTTTATTCCTGAATTTCTTGATGTTTAATGGCTGAAAAAAGGCAAACCATTGTTTTCAATTGACCCGTAAGCAACTTGACTTTTTTTTGCTCCTTTTTCAGCTTTTGTAAACAAAACTGATATTGACGAACTCTTTTTTTCTCTTGAATTTTTCCACCAGGCCTCGGAGATAAATCTCATATTCGTAGTAACGTTTCTCTCGAGTCTAACGATAACCGGAGGTGCGGCAGCTTTCTCGAGATACGAGGGATGGTCGTACTTCGATTCCGTCTATTACTGCTTCATAACATTAACGACAATTGGCTTCGGCGATATGGTGGCGTTACAAAAAGATAATGCACTTGACAACAAGCCCGAGTACGTCATATTTGCCCTCATATTCATTCTGTTTGGTCTCGCAATTGTCGCCGCTTCGTTGAATCTTCTCGTACTGAGATTCGTTACGATGAACACCGAGGATGAGAGACGAGACGAGGCTGAAGCTCTTCAGGTTATTCCTATTCATTATTATTCTTTATTATTTTTTTTTTCTTTTTTTCATCAACTCGGCCCTTTTTTTTGCTTAAAGTAGAACATTATTCGCCCATTTTTTTTGCATAAAATTCAGAATAGTATTGAAATATCATTTTGAGAAAAATATTGAGAAATTTTTAAATATTGGAAAACATTGAAAAAAATTTAAAAACTGATTGAAATGAGTATTAATCTGTTTCTGTCATTTAAACTCTCTCTGTTAAATTAATTAAATTAATTAAAAGATTCTTTTTTTTTAACTGAACACCTGAAGCTATTCTTTACACATGCAATTCCATCAATCCTTATTATCAAGTATATCGGCAAATTTTGTATTTCCCAAAAATGGCTGCAATTCAAATTTTTTGAAGAGTTTTCAACTATCAGCTTTGAACCAAACATAGGCATGCGATATGTTAAAAGAAAGAGTTCACTTAGCCCTACAAATCCTTCCTAGAAATTCTCTGTCCCCCAAAAAGGCAGCAATCCAAAATGTTTTAAAAGTTTTCAAGATTCAGTTTGAGCCAAACATAGGCGTTCGATAAGCCTTTAAAATGCCGCTCGTTAAAATAGTCTACGTTGACTTCCGGCGAAATGGCATAAATAAACGTTCCAGATCTTTTTTGCTTAGAAAATGTTTATTTTCCACCACCAATCAATTCAATAAATTTTCCATTGTTTATTCTGTTACAATCAGAGTTGTAAAAATTGTAATGTAAAAGTAATGCATTATCCATTACTTTAAACAATGTGTATTGGACAAGTTTTCCATTACAAATAAAAAAAGTAATGTGTAATGAATGCATGTCCCATTACAATTAAAAAAGTAATGTTTAAAGGATGCATGTCCCATTACAAATAAAAAAGTAATGTGTAATGGATGCATGTGCCATTACAAATAAAAAAAGTAATGTGTAATGGATGCGTGTTCCATTGCAAATAAAGAAGTATTGTGTAATGTATGCACGTTCCATTACAAATTACAATTTTAAAAGAAAGTAATTTGCAGTGGGGAATATTCCATTACAAATAGAAAAAATGCTGTGCTCGTATTAGAAACTTATCAATATTTTATTTCACTCACTAAAAGCTCATCCACAATTATCACAAATGATCCACAAAGTTAAAAAAAAAGAACATACACATTATTTAGCGATTCAATGAAGCTACAAATTTTTTATCAGTAACTTGTAATTTTTATTAGATTGCTTATAATTATGGGTAACAGCGTGTAAAGTTCAATATAAAGTTGGATAATTTTTCGGGTTGAGTGCATTTTCGTACTTCATATTTAACGATGAACCGTCTGTTTTTTTGTTTCTATTTTTTAACTTTATGGATCATTTGTGATAACTGTCGATGAACTTTTACTGAGCGAAATAAAATAATGAGACAGCAATGTGCAAGTTTCTAACACGAGCACGGCAATTTTTCTATTTGTAATGGAATATTCTCCACTGCAGATTACTTTTTTTATTTGCAATGGCACATGCATCCTTTACACATTACATTTTTATTTGTAATGGGACATGCATCCATTACACATTACTTTTTTATTTATAATGGCATATGCATCCATTACACATTACTTTTTTTATTTGTAGTGGCACATGAATCCATTGCACATTACTTTTTTTATTTGTAATGGCACATGCATCCATTACACATTACTTTTTTTATTTGTAATGGCACATGCATCCATTACACTTTACTTTTTTAAATTGTAATGGTACACTTATCCATTTCACATTATGCAGTGTAATGGGTAATAAATACAGTAATGCATTATTTACAACTCTGGTTACAATCTCACTATTGTGCTGTATTTTCAACACAATGTTTATTTACATAACCAGAGCATCAATAAATATCATCGATCAGTCAATTAATCTCTCGATCACTTTTGTCACCACTATTTGGTTAAAGAAATTTCTATCTTCTGGCTTTTTTTTTACTCAAAAGGCGGCCCAAGGTGCGGTTCGACTCGAGGGTGACGTCATAACGGCAAACGGCTCGATATTATCGGGCCAAATGGGAAATCAGGGTGACACGATATCGTTGTACGACGACGCGTCCGTTTGCAGCTGCAGGTGCAGCGGTTTCTATCGGAAACGACGAAGACCGAGATTCACGGTACGTCGTTCTCCGGGCAAGATATCGCACCTGTTGCCGATGCAGCAATTCAACGAGACGAGCTTTCCCGATGAATTACGACGACCACCGTTGACGCCGCTATTGCAACTGCCACCGATTTATCAGCATCGTGCGAGCATCTGATGATCGACGATCGGAGGATCGATAAAAAGCATCACGAGGCTCGTTATTTACGAGCTGCAGTACCAAATTCGACGAGCTTCTGTTTAACGACGAGGAATTCACGAAAAAAAGGGCAAGGTAAAGGATTTTTTTTTTTTTGAGGATTGGAAGTGGCGGGGGAAGGGTTCGAACAGCGAGAGAAATTTATTGGGCGTGGAAATAAAAAAAATACAAAATAAATTGTGATAAAAAAATGAATTAAACGACAGGAAAGAGAAAAAAATGAGCTATCGTATTGCATCAGTGTGTGTAAATGGCCCGATCGAAGATGTGGAGAATCGATCATTGATCTCGGGGCGATTCGATGCAAATCGATCTCCCTTCCATAATTTTCAATAATTTCGACATTCGAATTTGAATCTCTCATTGTGAGAATTGGGAATAACAGCTGAAACCTATTTTTGAATTTTTATTCGTTTAATTTTCGATTTTTTTCAAATTATTTGAATTTATTTTTTTGTATTATAAATGGAGAAGAATATTTAGATTTTTTTGCGGAATCGAAGTAAATTGTAAAAATTGTAATTTTTTAAATTTTCCATTTTTGAATCGGATTATTTTTATAAATTTATTTCGCTTGGTCTTTGTTTTATAAGAGATGAATAAATGAATCGTATTAAAACTGAATTTGGAACGAACGAACTGAAACGAATTTGAATTTCTCATCATAGAGAATTGGCAATTACAGTTGGAAGTGACTTTCTTTAATTTTATTAATTCAATTTTTTCATGATTGGAATTATGAATAACAATCAAAAGATATTTTTAAAATTTTATTCATTTGATTCTTGAATTTTGTATCTGCACTTCAATTCATTTTTTTGCATCATGAATGAAGAAGAAGATTTAGATTTTTTTTCAAAATTGATAAGCAATGAATAAATGAATCATAATTCAAACGTTATAATTTACTTTCATTCATTTTTATTTTATTACAAATGAATTACATCATTCAAACTATTTTGAAATACGTGTCACTGAAATTTTTTCAACATCAACTTTTGAAAATAATCATAAATAATTGCCAATTTGAATGCGTAATTGCTAAAAGAGATTATCGTAAAATATTTTAACGCTGATGGAAAAAGAAGGAAGATCGAGTTGAAATGTAATGCATTTTCAAAGTTCGGATCAGTTGGATGATTTTTTTCCTGTCTGTTTTTCTCTCATGGCTGTTTTTGTCTCTGACCGATTGATTCCGAGGTCCATTGATTTTTGAAAAATAGTGAGAGAAATTCAACGATGAGAGAGTGACGAATAATTGGAATCTGGAAATGAGAAAGCTATTCGATTTCTCATCGTTCGATCGAGCGGAGAAGGATGTAAAAAAGAAGTGAAACGAGAAAAAAAATCAAGAGGACGAGAGAGAAAAGGAAAAACGAACGAGAGAAAGTGCGAAGAAAAGAAAAAGCGAAGAATTAAACGAATAAAATGAGGACGAAGCATCGAGAGTGACGATTAGAAGAAAAAAAAGAAGAAACGAACAAAGAACAAAAAATAAATAAAACAAGTAAATATAATTAAAAAAACGATTTTTCATCAACGAGACAATTTTACAATTTGTACATATAAACTAAAGAGAGAGAAAGAGGGGGAGAGAGAGAGAAAAGAAAAAGAGGAAAACAACAAACGTAGATTTAGGAATGAGATATTTAGACTTTAAGACGTTCCGACCCTCGATGTAAATATAAACTTAAACGAAACCAAAAGAGAACGTATATATACGTGTGGCCAGGAAAGATTTTATTCACTGAATCTCCATATTTCACTTCTTCAATTCTAAGAAAAAAAAAGAAAAAAAAATTGTGGTAAATGATTTTAAAAAAATCGCCCTTAGACTCTTCAGTCCGCGTGGAAATTATGTTATTTCAATTTTATTTTTTTACTTTTTCCATCTCTCCCTCCTTGATCCACGATTTTGTGGGAAAACAACAATAATTCGTGAAAAAATCAAATAGCCGAAAATTAAAAATTCCAAAATGTCTAAAATCGAGAATCTGGTTGATATTTATTTTTTTATAATTTAATTCCATTCCATTGTCGTTGATCGGAGAATTCCAAAAATATAAAAAAAATGTAAAGACTTTCTTTTAAAATCGTTTTTTTAATACTTAACTTTTAGATTTTGTTGAGAAAAAAAATATTCTAAAATTTGCTGCGCCAAAAAAATGGTCCATCATCCGCAAAGACCCAAATTTGCATTTGCCAAAAAAAAAGTAACGATTACTTCCGGAAAGATTGAAAAAGGAAAACAAATTTGACATTAAACATCCACGCATTAGCAGCTTGTTTCAATTTGTCGACTATCTTTACTCTCTTTCTATTAAAAAAAATATATATATATATATATATATTAATATTAATATATATACATAATATACACATATATATCTCTTTTTCTCTCTATCGAAAAACAAAAAACGATAAATTTCGAATACTTAATATCCGCGTGCCATTGCCATTTATTAATTATTAGGACGGTGGACGAATTCGCTCGGTAGTTTCTCATTATCGTAGAAAAAGTACAACTCGTGTATCTATCGAGATGGAGAGAGAACGAGGTGCGAAAAAAAAACGCAAAATTATATGAGATTTTGAGAGGAGAAAAGTGAAGCTGCTGGATTGGCTGAGAAAAAAAAAGAAGACGTTTAAAAAAAAACAAAAAATATATATCCTACAACCCCCTGCCCTGAATCGCAACTTTACTGTGCCACAATAATATTAATAATAATAGTACTAATAATATAATTTTTTAAACTTCCATCATCGATAAAGAGCAGAAATATTATAATGAATTTTTTTAATTCCTCGATTAAGATATCAATTACTACAAGTGTATACTTTTTTATCGCGACTTTTTCTAAACTTATTTATTTATTTAATAAACAAATGAATTTAATTATTTTATCGACTTGATTCAAGTTTAATTCAGAATGAATTAATTTATCCAAACTCTCGAATGGCCAAAAAAAAATCAATACTGTAATTCTAACCACAAAGAGAAAAAAAAAATAAACAAATAAGACTCCAAAAAGAGTTTACGATGACTATCATATCCGTATTTACTGTCGCGACGATTTTGAGTGTGTGTGTGTCCGTGTTTGTGTGTGTGTGTGTGTGTGTGTGTGAGAGAGAGAAAGAGAGAGAAAAATGTACATTGGAGTTTGAGAGAAATTACATTCAAAAAAAAAATTTGCGGTATCAGAGTCGAATTGGTGGGATGAAAAAGAGAAAAAATGTGAAAAAAATTGTAAACGAACCGGGAAAGGCCTCGAACGAAAAGAAATTTTTATTTCGAAAGTGCGCGCCAATTTTTCAAAAATTACACGAAATGTAGAAGCAAAAGAGAGTAAAGAGGGGGGAAAAAATAATTGGTAATCACAGAGTCTTGAAATTCCCAAATTGTTCAGTATAAACGAAAAAAAAAGTATAGCGATATAGACAAAATTGGGAAGGAAAGGCAGAATGTGGGGAAGAAAAGAGACTCGGTAAGATATAAATATAGTTATACTCGGCTTCGTAACAGTGAGAGAATTAGTTAGCAATGGGACGCAATTAGAGATACAAGAATTTAAAAAAAAACCGATTTTTTTTTTCAATGTTTGGTCTGGAATTTGTTTCTTTATCAAGGATTGTAGGGATGGTCAATTTTTGAAAAGTCGAACCTAATTTTGAAAATGGATTAATGGAAAATTTGTATTAAATTATTACATTTTTTTTTAGATTAAAAAAAAATGGAAAATAACAGTTTTTATGTGAGAGGAAAAAGAAATTTTTTATTTCGTTATTGTATGATAATTGTAATATAAGGTGAGCATGTAAGGGTCGCATACATTGTAAAGACGATTAATTCTTAAAGTTTTGATTCCCTCGTTTTATTTATTCCGCTAAATCATTCTAGGAATTAAGGGTATGGCTTTTGTAACATCGTAGAAAAACGAGAAACAAAGAGAGTGAGTGAAAAGCGGGGAAAAAAGGGAGGAAATGAAATTCGACATCCGCGCTTTAAAAAAAAAAAATCCGTATGGATATTTATCGAAAGATCTCGATGGATTTTGAATTTTTGTTTTTTCCATCGTTGATGCTTTTATTTTTTTTAAGATTTCGATTATCATTATTATCAATACCAATATGATTTTATATTATTCAAGAATGATTATCTTTCAATTAGTTATATATTTACACTATTATTGTTACTAAGTTATTGTTATTATAACGAAAACGAATTGCCAACGATTTTTAACAATAAACTATTAGTCTAAAAAATAATAAATAAACCGTGAATATGATAAATTTCCCAAAGGGAATAATCCGCATTGCCAAATTGGTGATTGACAAACAATTGAATTTTCTCATTTATTTTTGTAAATTTTCTTTTATCAGTTCAATTGATAAAAATAGCCCTCAAGATTTCTGCATCTCAATTTCCGATTTCGGCTCTGCACAACTTCTCAATTGTGGCGCGAAGAAAAAAAAACCCTATTTTTAAAGAAACATGAAAAAATCGGCCATCGGAAAATTGCACGAGGGACAAAAAAGTTACGAGATTTTTTTCTCCGCGTTACAGTTAATAAATTATGTTCAGCCAAAATTAAAAAATGCAGATCCATAAATCTCAGGGAACATTTGATAAAAATCGACTTATCGTTGATTTCGCCGTTTGCGAATTTTCAATTTAACGAGATCTGCGAGATAAAAAATAAAATTGAAGAAAAAGAGAAATAATAAAGTGCGCGCAAACGTGTAATCGAGTGTCATCCAAACTTCCCGCGATTTTTAACTTTGTATTAATAATTAAAAGACAAGGTAATAACATAGAGATATCGTATACATATATAAATAAATATAGATATTAAATATAAACAATATATTTGTAATAGTTGTAAAGTCGTGAGAACGAGAAGAATGTTGAAGAAAGAAAACGACAAAAAATAACAAAAGAAACGAAAAAAAACGAGAAAAGAAAAAAATAAAAACAATTTTCATATTATTGTTATAGCGTAATTTGTATAGTTACGAGTTTGACAAATTTCAAATAATCTTAATCGACGTAAGATAATTAAAAAAAAAACGAAGTCGAAAAGAAGAATATATTTCGAGCATCGAAGCAACGCACACGCACTTAATTTTTTTTTTTTTTTTTAATTCGACGATGAAAATTGGTTATTTTTAAACGTGAGAATGTTTTTTCTGATAAGTGAAGACAACAAACCGAGAGAATGAAAGTGAGAAAAAAAAAGAATCACGAAACGAGGATCAAGCGAAAAGTCACAATGACCTTGAGACATTCGCGAACGACACACCGTTGTGTTCTTCCGATTCCCCGGAATATTGATTTGAAAATCACGGTACTGTAAATTTTCTTCCTCAATTTTAAAATTTTATCCCATTTTTCCCAACGAATTTTGCGCTCCTATTAATTTTTAAATACTTCAAAAATTCCCACAATTTATATATTCCATCTTCAAACATGAAAATTTCGAGCGATTCAGTGCATCAGAAATATTTTGACCAAAAAGCTGATAAATTTCCACGCGATAAATTATTGATCCGATTTTATCGATTCTAAGCTGTTGTTAAAAAATATATGAATGTAGCTTCAATACAAAAATTCCCAACTTTGCCAAAATTGCGGGAAAAAAATGAAATCGATATTGATTTTCTTGGGCAAAAAAAATCTGTTCAAGTCGTGTAGAAGCCAAATTGGGGTTGAGGGAAAATCGTTTGCTCGGGTGAAAGAAAACGAAGAGACACTCCACATATCCTTCTTTTTAATTGCCAGAAAAAAAAACCCTAAAAATAACATGCGGTCTCGTTGAAAACAGAGGGTGAAGAAAAAAATGGTCGTGAACGTCCCGGCAATTTTTCTCTCATTGTTACGAAACATGAGGCCTGAAAGATCCGGAATGAGACGAAAAGTAGGAACGAAGAAGAAAAAAAAATGGAATCCGCTCATGCGCAGACGACAAACTCGCTCGCCGCGTTTTCCGTATCGTCGAGGTATTAAATATATATATATGTATATATATATATATATATATATATATATATATATATATATGTATACAACGTGTGTACCGTGCTCGCGAAAAAGAAAATCTATCTGGACAAAATATAATACCGGGCACGCAAAAAGATCTTCCGCCGCCGTGTATCGACCTCTCAATCGAATCGTAATTTGTAAATTACTATGACTTCCTGATTATATGCTGGTTCATGATAATATACATGTGTTCTGCCACAATAAAGCAGTTTTTTTAGACTAAAGAAAAGAAATAATCGCGATTATATTCATTCAAAGTCTCCCAGCTCCTGCATTTCCCTATTTCTATAGAGGAAAATTACCTCCGTACGAAATCAAAGGGTTAAATCACGCAATCTTCAAGTTCATTTGTTCAATATCATTATTATTATATCTGTGTGTATGTGTTTTGCACAGGAATGTACGCGCATAAAAGAAAAAAGAAGGGATACAGTCAATCGCCCCGAACGGGTACAGGCTGAGCCGAGCAGGGCCGTATCGACATTTTTTTGGGCCCCATGCTTTTCTCTCTTACAGCAAAGTTATTGAAAAAACGCTATGAACAATCCATTTCGCGTATAATTCTAGAGGCGCATCGATGTTCCTTTTGTATTGCATAAAGGGGAGAATGTGGGTTGAGATACAACTTAAAAATGATAAAAATATTTTGAACGAATTGTTTTCGGAGACATTTTCCCATTGTCGTGTTTGAGAGAAAAGTTTAAATATTTAAGATCATCCTCGCGCTCACAAATGCGGGGGAAAAATTCTAACAAAAAAATCTTGGATGAGAAGAAACGGTAGAGAATATATCAATAAATACGTTACTCGAGCACGAATCTCGAGCACCATCGATCGCTTGGTTGAGAAATATCGAGCAAAGGATGATTGACGAAGATTATTTCATGATGAAAATAACGGGGAGATCAATTCGTTGTATACGCTACTGATGGACAAGCGAGCGCGTCTCTCGGGGCGAAGCCGCCTACTAATCGATAAACGGCGATGCCGAGTATATCCGAGTTCTCCCGAAGTCGGCCGAGTCAGCGCCACGTTTCACGCTGTAGCGGCGAAAAACCGAACTACGAGGGCGAGGCGCAGTGGGGGGAGCGAAGAGACGCGGCGAAACTGGTCGAGGAGAGGGGGGAGAAGGGAAGCGACCGAGGCAAGCGCCGCTCGTTATTTCACTCCGCGCGGCTTTGCAACGTAAAACTCACAGCGGTACGCGTCCACGGGCGCGGCTTTGATCGTCTCGAGCTGGCGTTATACACGAGAAAATGTCGTCCCTTGATTATCTGGATCTGTGCCGATTGTGTCTCGTGAAAGATCGCGTATCCGTGCCGATATTCGAAGGCGAGGGTGATGTACGACAGATATTCCTGAAAATCGCCGCCTGTCTGCCGGTCAAGGTAAGCGGAGAGAGAGAGAGAGAGAGAGAGATAGATAGAGTCCCGCGACATCACAAGCCTACGCCATAGTTGTCTCGTGTACGGTAACCCGCCATTTTGAGTCATTGCTTTGTTTTTTGCGCGTCTCTGATCCCAGGATTGAAAAACATGAATCGCCCTTTTCCGAATAAAGTCTTCGCATTTATCCGCTATAAATTAACGAGGTTTTCGGCGTTACACGAGAAACGCGCCTCCCCCAAACTGAATATTGTGCGAAGCCTCTTCTCCCCCCCCCTTCCGTCTCTTTGCCTTACTCTCGAATTCTCTCATTCGTAAATTGCGCTACGACCGATTTAGGTCCGCGTATTTACGCGTAAAGCGATGTTTATCGAAAATTATACGAAGCATTTTTCTTTGCGGTTTCTTCGCCGGTTTTCGGTGGATATTTTTGCCGCGCTTTTTTTCCGCCATGATGCTCTTTTAGCGTCACTACGATTTCTCGCGGACAGCGATTTGGCGTCCATTTTACATTTGCTCATACATATATATAGAAGGCAATAAAAAAAAATTTCGAGCAAACCCCCCCTCTCCCGAGAGGATCATTTTGCGAATATCTTTTTTTCTCGTGAAATATTCCGTTTTTTCCTTCGTGAACATTTTTTTAGCCTCGCGCTCGAGACGAGAAATTTCGAGGCTCGCGCAGCCATGTTTTTTTTCCTTTTCAAATAGGGGAATCGTGGCGTTGCGACGCTTTGGGCACAAAGAGAGTCGCCAAAGTTTCTCTACGCCACTCAATGGCGGCAATCCTGCCGTGTGGAAGATCGATTTCCTTGCCTTTCTTTGCGCACCTGCCCCCTCCCCCAATTGCCCCCCCCCCCCCCCCGCTCCCGCGGCTTCGCGCATTCGTTTCATAAAAAAAAAAAAAAAAACACGAAAATTTCGGAGTTTGTCCGTTATAACTGCGAAAAGCTTTTTCCCCACGCTATTAAAAATTTTCGGAGGAATGAAAAATATTTTTTATCGATATGAAAAATAGTTATCTTCTTTACCGACTGTCGGTATTCGCGCCATCTTAATTTGATCACTTTTTATCGTCGCGTACGAGTTCATTCAAGATTCATGGCACCGGCGCTGAATTTCTTTTTTGCTTCCTCATGGAATAACTTATGTTTTCTGTGTCCCGATATTAGAAGATTTTCTTTCGAATGTTGTTGAAAAGTATTGATGATTTTCGGATTTTCCTACTTTCGCAGGTCGGCAGAGAGGACAAACTACCCAAGAAAATATGTGATGACTGCGTGTACAAAGTAGAATTATTTTATCAATTTTGGAATACAACGGCGAACGCCGAGAAACAACTGTTACAATGGCTCGGAGAAGTAAGCTTGGACGACAAACAGGGATACAATCCGGTAAGGAAAAAAAAAATATTTTTTCAAGATTCATTTCTTTGAAAAAAAAAAAATTCATGAGATCTTGTATTTTGCTGCAATAATAATAATGATCAGTAAAAATCTGAAGAGCGCATTAAAAAAAAACACTGCTTAGCCGCTATCTTTTGTTTCGTTGCCAATCAATTTTTGTCACTGTTTACATTGACTATCATAATCAAACGTATTTCCATGAAGCTCGAGGGCCTCGTTTATCAATTGTGAATTATCGAAGATATCTCGAGGTTTTCAGAGATTCAAATATCGTTCGTGGAGTTTGCGAATTGTAAAGAGACTTGCGAAAAGTTTTCGTGCTTTTTTTTTCGTCACTTCCTGTTGCGGCTTCGTGGAGTGACCTTTTTTTTTCTTCTCGTGACAGAGTATGATGAAACCCGGACAAAATACCGGCGAAAACAGACTGGACGGTTCGGTGATGAACGATCACACGAACGCCATGGGAATGGGGATGGGAATGCTGGACAGTATGGGTATCCCTATGATGTTACCCAGTTCGGGACAGCAACAAATGACCACAGTACCAATGGACACCGGTGGCAATGCCCCGAGATCGAGCGCACAATCTCGCGATCAAAAAGGGGCGACGAATCAGGACGACGAAGAGGAGGAGAGCGAGGAGGAGGATAACTCCGACGACGAGTGCGACGGAGATGATGGTAAATGGCAAAAAAAAAATCCTGCTCAATTTCTTCATTTTTCGTGACTTGGAAATGAAAAAAAAAGTTTTTTCTTTTTTATGGCTGCAATGAATTTTGGTATATTTAGGGTGCGTTCTTAAACGCAGTTTTTCATCGTTCTCGCTCTGTCAAACATATTGAAATAAAAAGAGACACGACGATGAAAAACGATACAAAACTGCATTAAAGAACGCACCCTTAATCTGTTGTAAAATGATGGATGACAAAAAAATATATTTTTCTTTGTTTTTTACAATTTGAAAATAATATGCGATAATAATATAAAATTGAAAAATCAAAGATATCGTTGAAATAAAGATCTCAGTGCGACGATTCGACTTTTTGACAATATATAGAGGGCGCGCGGGACGTTTGAAAACGCCACTTTTAGCGTTAAATTCACTTAATCACTGATAAACGGAAACAGATCATTCAAAAAATTCTGAATTTTTTATATAAGGTGTCCGATATGTACTCTTTCAAACCCATATTTATTGAACATTAACGAATGGTTCATATTTTCGAAAATAAATCTCTGAAAATCAATATTTTTACTATTATTCCACTAATTATATCATTAAATATTGATTTTTGTCTTTTAAGACGTTTTTGTATTTCTTCCATCTTTTTTCTTGTAAAACTCGGTATCAGTATTGCTTACAATGCGAAAATTGCTAAGAAAAAAATTTTTATTTAAAAATAAAATACGAAAATTTCCAAAATCAAGATTTATTTTTTTAGCAATTTTTGCACTGTGAGCAATACTGATACCGAGTTTTACAAGAAAAAAGATGGAAGAAATACAAAAACGTCTTAGAAGACAAAAATCAATATTTAATGATATAATTAATTGAAAAATAGTGAAAATGTTGATTGTCAGAGATTTTTACTATTTTTTAATTAATTATATCATTATTGATTTTTGTCTTCTAGAACGTTTTTGTATTTCTGCAAATCTTTTTTCTTGTAAAACTCAGTATCGGTATTCCTTACAATGTGAAAACTGCTAAAAAAAATCTATTCAAAAATAAAATATGAAAATTTCCAACATAAAGATTTATTTTTTAGCAATTTTTGCATTGTGAGCAATACTGATACAGAGTTTAACAAGAAAAAAAATAGAAGAAATACAAAAACGTCTTAGAAGACAAAAATCAATATTTAATGATATAATTAATTGAAAAATAATGAAAATATTGATTTTCAGAGATCTTTTTTCGAAGATATGAACCATTTGTTAATGTTCATTAAATATGGGTTTGAAAGAGTACATTTTTGGGCAGATTATATAAGAAATTCAGAACTTTTTGAATGATCTGTTTCCGATTATCAGTGATAAAGTGAATTTAACGCTAAAAATGGCGTTTTTGAACGTCCCGCGCGCCCTCTATGTCAAAAAATTGAATTGTTGACCTGAGACCTTTATTTCAACGATATCTTTGATTTTTGAGGGAGTTTTCAAAATTTTCGATTCACCCTAATATACTTTTTTTTTTTATGACTTCCACGATTTTTTGTTCATATTGTTATTTTTTTTTTCAGGCTTACCAGTTAAAGAAGAGAGTGACGACGATCCAAGCAGCAGCAGAACAATCGAACCAACGACTTTCGTAAACGTTTCTCTCGCCTGCGACGAGGCCGGACCTTCCGGACTTCAACAGCAGAAAATCAGCGAGATGCCGGAAATGGTTATGACACCCGCCGACGGCGATCCCAAGTCAGGGTGAGTTTTCGATATTTCGTGTTTAATTATTCGAAAACACAAAACGAGAGAGGAAAAAACATCGAGGGCCAAAGATGAGCGTTGTGGTGAACACGAACAATTTCGCGTGCGAATTTTATTCTCAATATTCGTTATTCTCGCGAGATCTTTTTTCGAACGGACAAATTCGAAGAAATTTTTCTGAACCAACTTGAATAGCTTTTGTACAGAATTTTTTTTTTTTTACTGTTCGAGTTGTGAACTCGAAAAAAAAAATTTCCTCTCAATCATGAAATAACGGTTCAGATTGGATTCGCGAGTAAAAATCAGGGACGAGTTTTTTAATTTCTGCGCTTTCGGATTGAGAAGTCCGGATTTTAGGCTTTCTGTCGGAAATTGAAAAATCTCCAATTGAGGACGCGAATTGATGTTTCGCGTCGGATTTGCGTTTTTTGGATCCGAATCGAAATCGAAAGACGATTTTCCGCGCAAATTAAGAAATATACAATTTTTTTGATAAACTTAATTTCAGACATAATAGCTTAAGAATGAAACGTGATATTTTTATCGGATTGAATTTTTCGGTCCGCGGAATCTTCGTTTTCAGATACGGTAAAAAAAAATACAAAATTTCGACGCGAATTCATGTGTTGAATTGCCAATTCCGCGAAATTTTCCGACATAAATCCATCTTGGAAAACGCTTTTTTACAGTTTTATCGCTCCATTTGCCGTTTAAAACAATAATTTAAGATATCTCGTTTATAAAAGCCGCGAATTAGATTTTTCTCGCGATCGACATTTTTTTTTCCTTCATCGAGCGGCAAAAGCCGCAGAGGAGAGCCCATTTTTTCTGGTAAGTACGCACACACCCCACAACCATCGTTGGCCCTAGGAATTTAGCGATTTGTCAATTTGAAAAAAAAAAAAGTTGAAAAAAATTTCTCACTCTACTAAATTTAAAAAAAAATTCACAAAATCTAAAAAAATAAATTCACCAAATCTGTACAAAAATTCACAAAATCTAAAAAAAAAATTGAATAACCGTTTTTTCAATGCCTTAAAATTTCAATAGATCTTACCGCAAGATTTTCAATTTTCTAATATTTTACTTGAAATACATCAAATGGCTGGATTCCTGTATGAAATTTGTGTACCTCGATAATAAAGCATGTGCAAAAGCGAGAAACTTGAATGAGATAATTTCGGTCTTTCGGCGCTTTTTCAATCTTTGCAAAAATTAAAAAATAAATTTATTAATAAAAAAAATGGAACGAAAAAAATAGATGCGAAAATCTCATTCGAACGATCGTTTTTTATCGGACATTTTGTCCACAATGGACAGAGGGATTTTCCACGTGAAAAATACAATAAATTTTGTTTCAAATCGATGCTCCATAAAAGTAATATTCATCGAATATAATCGATAAATTTTTATTTTCGACTCAACTATCTCTCTGTCCATGAAATTACGATGTTTACGTGTTGTCGATATAACATTCCCACGCTTACGTAAAGGCACTAAATGCCGCACTTGACCAGGCGTTGGTCAAAAAAAAAAAAAGAAAAAAATCCCTCCCCGATGCCCCCGCCCCTGCCGCAACCATTGACGATCGATATAGTTTTATTGCATCAATCGCCTCGGCCCTTTTAACCCACCCCACGTGTTCGATTTGGCGTTCCGGCCAGATCATTGATCTTTTATCAGCCGAAAAATTTGACGTTGAAAAAAACGATCGTTGTAATTCCCCTCCCCCAAAAGAAAATCGTAAAATTCATTGTACATTTCAACGTGACGATATTTTTTTTTTGCTTCCTCACATAAGAAGCTTTGTTTTTATGAAAAATTTCCAGATTTTCTGCGCCAGTGTAAAATGTCCGTAAAAAAACGGACGAAAAATCGTATTTGGGAATTTTGTTTGTTGCGTGAATTCGAAAATGTTTGCTTTTCAAATTTTTCGAAATCATCGACGCCGAGTAGTTCAAGGGTGGAAAGGGTCTTTTATTTTTGTGAGAATCGATAAAGGAAAGATTTTGTGGGATTCAGAATTATTTGAAAAAAATTTGTCAATTAAATTCTCGCTGATAGAGTCAATATCGAACAATTTTTTTTTGTCAAAAATTGCGAAACAAAGCGAGCTTCAAAGCTTCCTGGAATGAGGAAGCAATGCGCAAAAAATGGCACGATTTTTTTTTTTCGCGCATACCCACGATTTATGCGTAAACTTTGCCGTATTTGCGTAGAGTTGAAGCGTCGATAAACAAATGAAAAAAAAAAAAAAAATTACTCAAAAAACTTAAGAAAGTGCGCGTATGGAGAAAAAAAAACATTGAAGTCCTCGTGCGTTCGAGCCAACGAGCTATGAAAAGAACTATGAAAAAAAGCTCGACGAGGATATTAACGAGAGGATGAGGAGAAAAAAACAACGTCGAAGAAGTTTAAAAAAAAAAAAGAGCGCTGGAACGAAGATTTCGTCGAATTGTTTCGAGCGAAGAAGAACGAAAATCAAGAGATCTTCGATTTTTTTCTCATCAGGCCGAAACTCAATTAAGGATCAACATAATTAAACGCGATATTAAGGCGAGTATCTTTTTTTTCGTATTTTAAATTAACGAATTTAATATTGACCATGTTTATATAACAATTTAGGCGTGTTTGCTATTTGACGATTATTTTGAAATATGTTTTTATCGATGCCCTCCCCCGCCCCGCCCAAACGCCCCTAATTACCGGAAATGAGCATTTTTGGCGAGCCGTTGAGTGGCCATTTTGCAATTTTAGTCAAATTTGTTTATCACGATTTTTTTGCCATTGCCGGAGAATCTCGGCGCTCTGAATAATGGATGTCCTTCGAGGAACTTCGGCAAAGGGTTCTTCGTGGATTTTTTTTTTTTCGAACCGGTTTTCGGGGACGAGCAGGTATGCGCGACAATCCGCGCAACCTTTTTTTTCCCCGTTAATCCGGATCACGTGTCCTGCGAGATAGGAATTCTCCCTTTGGCACGTGATCGAACGAAAAAATTTGTTGTTAATTTTTTTTTCTCGATCGCCATTTGCATCGAGAATTCTTTAAATTATACATTTTTTACCCTTTAAATTATTTTATTCCATTGATTATTTGTGTGATTTCCGGCGTGTGTTTTAAACACAATTTACGCTCGGTGGATTTTTTTAACATAATTTTTTTCCCCATTTTTATAATCATCATCGACAGGCACTGATTTAATCTGGCTGCAGAATTTTACGTTTTTATTGCGCCGTTCAAGACGTGCATTTTCTGTCGTTCAAAGAGAATCGTAATTTTATGAATTTTGCAACACGAAATTTTCCATGATTTTTCTGTTCTCCACGAATTCTCAAAAATTACCATGTACGAATTTTATTATGACTCGCCATTGAAACGAATCCATGGGGAATCTCGATACTGACGAGTATCCGGTTCTCCTCGATTTTTTGTCTTCGTCGTTCAATGCGAATATTCGATTTTTTTGCGATTATCGTCGCAAATTTTTAAATCGTTATAATTAAGATCAGAGATATTTTAACGTTGCGAGAAAAGATTGAAAAATTTTTATTCGCAACGATTTTACTTGAAAGTGTGTGTTGAGAGATCGAAAGGATGCGAAGAAAAAGCCTGAGCAAGAATCCGAGAGTCAGAAGAGGAAACGCGAGAGCGGTCGATGTCAACGAATTGAAACCGAAGGTGAGAAAACCCTCTTCATTTTTTTTCTAACCATTAAGAACAATTTTACGTTATGGAAATTTACGACATCCCAAAAATCGGTTGTTCCCTCTCTCCGAATGTATTTTCTTCTTACACAGAAACGTATAAATTCCTTGATGGTAATTTTAGCGACTGGACGGTAAAATTACCGGCAAAGAAAGCGTGCAAAGTGTCTCTGTGTTAAAAACAATAATTTTTCAGCTCTTCGTTTGCGATCAGAAAATTTTCTCTCTCTCCACGTCTCCATCGTCTTTTCTCTCTGTCTCTATCTTTGTTTCCTCGGAGAAATACGGCAAAAACGCCCAAGCACAATTGCACGACCACTTCGCAGAAATCACTCGCAAAAAAACGTGTCGAAACTCATTATTTATCTGTAAACCACCGCCTGTCTCGTAATCGACGTTGCAAAAAACCTCAAAAATCCAAAAAAAAAAATAATAATAATAATCAAATTTCACGCAATCTCATTAGAGACAAATATCCCGTGCATCGTTTTTTTTTCGACGTTGCCAAAACAAACTAGATCAAAAAACAAATGCTCAAACAAAGAGACAAATTTTAATCGATGATCCTCTCAACAGATCCCGTGCATTATTGTTTTTAATGTTGTAACGTCGCAAAAGAAACCTCCAAAATTTATAAAAAAGGGATCTCTAAATGCACAAGAAATAAATGGGACAAAAAAGTCCACGCAATCTGTCTTATCGGAGGTAAAATTCGCGTGCAACGTTGTTGTTGTTTTTTTTTTTTGGGTTTTTGTCCTTACAGAGAGGCCGAGACATTCGGTGGATTGTCGGGAATGCTGCGACAGATACTATCGCCGTCCCCGGAAACGGGTGAATTTACGTCGAGTTTAACCGGCTGTCTGAGCCTTTTGCAACCTTCGATCTTCACGAATTATCCGATGATGTTGTCGTCGGCATTGTCATCGGGATCCTTTCAGATGGTGCCACAAGCGCCGACCTCGTCCTCTTCGTCCTCGTCCTCGTCGATTTATCACGCGACATCAACGATATTGTCTCACGAACAACAGCATCATCATCATCATCATCAACATCAACAACAACAACAGCTTCATCATCAGCAGCAGCAGCATCACCAACAGTCGAATCTCGATAACCTTCAGGCATACGTCGATTCTCATCAGTGTCAGAATTGCGGTCTCGAATTTCGTAGTCTAGCGAAATTGAATTATCACGTGAGAACGAGTCACTCTTACGGCGCGGGCTTAGATAACAATGATCTCGTTGTAAATTCACGCCGTAACGATATCAACGAAACTCACATTAAGTACACGTGTGC
Source organism: Alloplasta piceator (assembly GCA_946863875.1). Lineage (NCBI taxonomy): Eukaryota > Metazoa > Arthropoda > Insecta > Hymenoptera > Ichneumonidae > Alloplasta > Alloplasta piceator. The sequence continues at coordinate 3,777,975 of OX333074.1, forward strand.
CCTTTGTCCAAGAATATTTCCAACTTTGAGTCACTTGCGAATGCACGAAATGGCTCACACGACGCCGTTAAATTCGTCCTCGTTTTTTCAAAATACGAGCATTATCGCGAGCTCCGCGACAACGACGACGATCAATTCGAGCGACTCAACGGCGACGAACGATCAAACCTTTCGTTGCGACAAGTGTAACGCGACTTTTCGGTACAGAACCTTACTCGAGCGTCATCGAAGGATGCACATTGTCGGACAGGAGAAAACTTACACTTGTCCGCGTTGTCCGATGCGCTTTGAAACGCGCAATCTTTACAATCATCACGCCAAAACACACAAAACAATCGGCAACAGTAACGACAACACCACGATTAGCATTATTAGCGATTTAAATTCCGTAACGACAAACACCGCGAATAAGAATTCACACTCGTGCGAAACTTGCAACAAACAATTCACGAGCGTCGAATCGTTGAACAGTCACAGAGCGGTTCATCGCTCAAGGCCGTTGGTCTGCGATGTTTGCGGCAAGGGTTTCACTCATCGTAAATATTACGTCGTTCATCAGCGAATACACACGGGCGAGAGACCTTATCTTTGCGCAATGTGCGGCAAATCCTTCACGCAAGCTTCGACCCTTACCGTACATCGGCGTTATCACACGGGCGAGAGACCTTACACTTGTACATTATGCGGCAAAGGTTTCGTCACTCGTACAATAATGCTCAATCACATGAAGAAACATTGAGTCGATGCAGAATCTGGACGATTTTCTTGGAAGTTATATCGATGCCGGTGAGATAGGGCTAGCCATGGAATATTGGGAAAAATTTGTAATTTCGGGGGATTGAGAAAGCAAACGAATCATGACTTGATAGTTTCCAAAGCATGATGCTCCAAACTCTGGATGATCAATAGGCTAATTAAAAAAAAGCTACTATTTTTTGTTTTTCGAAATAACCTTACTTTCGAGGAGGTTAAAAAAGATGTCTGTTGATAGCAGAGCTCTTGATATAAATATTTGGGTACGTCTCATCGCAAATTTATTTCCCATTTAAATAACGGAGCAAAACAAATTTTCAAAGAAATGTTATAGCTTGGCATCGAGTCAATGTACCGAAATGAACGACACATTCTTGTAGAGAATTGAACGCTCTACTAAAAACATCTCTTATGATTTTTCGATAAACTCACTCCTTTAAAAGTTATTCGAGGTTAAAGTTGAATTTGGAGTAAATTTAACGTTTTTTTAGGTTCCGGCAAAATGTTGAAACTTATTACTAAATATCGTAAAATCTTCCTTGAAACAAGAGAATTGAACGCTCTACAAAAAATATCCCTTAGGATTTTTCGATAAACTCACTTCTTCCAAAGTTATTCAAGGTTAAAGTTGAATTTGGAGTAAATTTCACTTTTTTTTTTAGCTTCCGGCAAAATGTTGAAACTTATTACTGAATATCGTAAAATCTTCCTTGAAACAAGAGAATTGAACGCTCTACAAAAAACATCTTTTACGATTTTTCGATAAACTCACTCCTTTGAAAGATATTCAAGGTTGAAGTTGAATTTGGAATAAATTAAGATTTTTTTTTTTTTAGTTTCGGGCAAAATGTTTGAACTTATCACTAAATATCGTAAAATCTTTCTTGAAACAAGAGAATTGAACGCTCTACAAAAAACATCTTTTATGATTTTTCGATAAACTCCTTTAAAAATTATTCAAGGTTGAAGTTGGAATAAATTTCACTTTTTTTAGTTTCCGGCAAAATGTTGAAACTTGTTACTAAATATCGTAAAATCTTTCATTAAACAAAAGTTTTAATTGCATTAACATAAATTACCTAATTTTTAAAGAAATTCATCCATATTCAGTCTAATATACATATGGGGCATTCCAAACCAAGTCGACCTGAGTTTGACCCTCGACCTCGCTGATTTAGCTTACGATTTTTCATATGATTCCTCCAACTCAAAATAACATTCAGATTTTCAAAACCAAATTTGAGTACGTTATGATTTTTTGAACATTTTTTTCGAAAACCTCGAGGGCCGTAATTTAAAAATCTGAAAAAATTCTCAAAAATCCGGTAACAAAAATGAAAATTTTTGTCCAAAAATTCATGATGTGTCCAGGCTTTTGCTTTCACCTCGATTTTAGGTTTTAATGAAGAAAATGTAAAAAAAATAGATGCAAAAATTAACCAACTATTTTTGGAAATTGTCGGTTAATGATAAAAATATTCAAGCCACTTTTCACGGTAGATCTTTTTTGTAGAGCATTAAATTTCCCACAAGAATACGTATCGTTTATTTCGGTACGTTGGCTTGAAGCCGAGGTATAAAATTTCAAAGTTTCAATTTTTTTTCCTGTGTTATTTAAATGGGAAATAGAAATTCGCGATGAGACGTATCTAAATATTTATAATAAGAGCTCTGCTTTTAACAGGCATCTTTTTTCACCTCCCCGAAAGTATTTAATAGGTTATTTAAAATTTAAAAAAAGTCGCTTTTTTTAATCAGTCTAATGATCAATCAAGGGTCAGGAAAACCTTGAAAATAAATTATTCTACTTAAAGATCGAAACAAATAGAAACGCATAATCTTGTCCAAGTTTGAAAAAAATAAATGTCAATTCCGGTTGAAAAGTATTCAGTTTTTAGTCAATGTGATAAGGCAATTTTATTCTGGATGTTCCATGGCCAAGCTGGAAAAATCGCTGGAGAAAAATCAACGCTTTGGAATCGATGTTACTATAAACTCGAAGAACTTGGAATTATTTCATTACTATTGATACGATTTTTATTATTAATACGGGAAGTAATTTGCAAACAAGAGACGATATTAAAATATTAGAAATATGCTTAAAAACATCGATTGCAAATAACTGATATAAAGATCATCGATTCTTGAAAAATTGAATGAACATCGTCCATCTCTGATTCGTCGAAAAAAAAGAGAGTTTAGATGTCTAAAACAAAAAACAAATCGTTAGTTGTCGTTCTCTGTGATAAAATAATTGATCGGTTTTTTTTCTTCTGGAAAATACTGGATTTCGTTTGAAGGATTTTTGAAAATGTGCCGATACAGTCTAGTCGCAAAAATAAAGAGCGCGGAAGAGGAATAATAACTCGGGGAATTCACAGGTGCCTTTGATCGAAAATTTGCGGTTTAAAAGCGCGAAGAGATTCGAATGGAAAATCGTGATGCGTGTTTTTTTTTCAACGAAATAATTATGAATCGTAATATTTAATGGAGTCGTTATAAATGAATAATGGTAAGTTTATTGTTAATTCGGAGTTTCTCGTGAATTTCATTAACATTATTTTTAGCTATAATTTTGATTTTCTGTTTGATACATTGTTAATTCTTAATTATCGATCATCGTTGCCAATCAGATAATACGTCTCTGAGGTTTTATTCTCTTAGAGATATGAAACCTATGAAATACAAAAAAATTCTTGCACTATTAAAAGTTGAAAGAGGAATGGTACAATTCTATGGAAAATCATGGCATCAAAATTATCAAAGTTTTTTCAACAATTCACAGCTATTAAATTTTTTATATTCAAGTAATTTTAGAAAATCTAATTTTATATTTTTTCCTTTCGGACATGTTGTCAATCTCTAGTCAAAAATAAGAATATTACAAAAATTCGGATTATTTTTTTGTGATTTTAAAAAAATTCTTGGGGCAATTATAATTAAGGTGAAGCTACGAATCTAATGAAATTCTCTGAGTTTATTTGTGACTTATAGTGAAAAAAAATTATTTAATCGGAAATTTGTTGCTAATAACTAATATATCGTTATCTGGTAATTATTTAAAATTATGGAAACGTGGGTCAATAATAAAAGTCATTAAATGTTTTTTAAGTTGAAAAATTCAGTATCCCGACATTACTCAAAGTTCAAAATGAGTTCCGATCAACAGACATTTTTTATTGAATATTGTAGTAAATGAGAGATATTTCAGTCAATTTAAACTTTTAGGAGAATTAGAAAAAAAATGTCTACGGAAAAATGAAAATTGAAAGCTGTCAATGATTTTTGGGTTAACGTTGCTAACTTTTGTGCCATGAAAAGTCAGTGTGGCAGTAATTATTGTTGAATGTTGATATGTTATCTATAAAAATCGATATTTAAAAACGTTTTACTTTAAAAAAAAACTGTTTAGAAACTTCTGTGCATTAATTTTCGTCAAGGATTTATATTTTTGGCATCCGAAAACATTTGTCATCATTTAAAGTAGATTTCGTTTTTTCGTCAAGTACACAAAAATCACCTTTTTAAATTTTTTGATCATTAAATAAATATCAATTTCTCGAAAAGATAACACTATTTTCTAAATTTTGACTTAAATCTGTCAATCAAAAGGTACCAAAATATGGGATAGAAATATTGAAAAATTTAGAATTTTATTTTTTGCCTCTATGACAATCTTAAGGACGTTCCTCCATTTTACTCAGGATTAGCTATAATTTTCTTCATCCCCTATTTGAACATTAATTATTTTCATGAAATACTTTCAGGAAAAACGTGACAGAAAAAGTATAGTAAAATCTGCATCGTTATACTCTGTTGATTTTTTGAATGTTTACAAAATCTTCGTTGCTAATTAAATCTGAAACCCTGAACTCTAAAAATGTGCAATAAAAAAACGATTTTTGAAATTACAAGTTCATTCAGATCTCAATTGTAATAAACTCGTAATGATCACGTCAAAAAGAGTTGGATGCAATTTATTTGATTGATTCTAGAATAAAAAATGTTATTTCCACGGTGGAACCTCCTTAAATTTTTAGATGCTAAATTTTAATCACTGTGACGAGTACAAATTCAGTGAGGAGATTAGTAATATAACTCGAAACACAGGACGCTTATTAGTGCAAGAAAAAAGAAAAATTACGAAAATATTCTAAATGGCAAATATTCGTATTAAACTGCGCTCTCTGGTCATCCGCCATTCTAAAGGTAAGAAATTAGACGTTTCGGGTGCCCAACATATATATCACGTATGTAAAATTTTCACTCGATACAAATAAAACGAAAATAATAAAAATTCATTCGTATTCATCGTGACGGTTTTTTTTTCTCATATCGCTCGCGACGAATTATCAAGGAACGAGATTTTCCACGGCGTTCTTATTTCGTCAGAGCCTACAAAAATATTGGCGAACTGCGGAAAATTGATTTTTCTTCAATCTACTCAATCGTCATGGATGATCGATTTTCAGCTGATTTTCTTATCTGCCACGATCTTCAAAGCGTCGAAATAATTTCCTTCTAACTCAAATTACTGCCAAACTCGTTAAACTCCGACGATTAGTTTTTTTCTCACTCAAATCACAATTTCAATATTACAATTTGGGTCCAAGAGATTTTCTTGAAACGGGATTTCCGATTTTCTTGCAAAACGATTCCAAAGAGCAGATTCAAAACAATTAAAAGAGAGAAACTAAGAAACGATACAATTGAAATAGTTGAGATTTATTTGTTGCAATAAAAAATTAAAAAAGTTTATAAAATTTTCAAATTTGAGTTTTATTGACTTGACTATTGGCGTGCGCTAACTTGAATCGACATCATTACCTCAAAATTTGGGTTCAAACGTTCTCTAACACAGATAAATGAAAATCAATACAATTTTACAATTCGAAATAATAATACAAATTTCGACGATCGGATAGTTCTCGTCAAAATTACGAAGTAACTCACAAATAACAATAACTCTGAGCAAAACTTGCTCCGTGAAAGTTCGTTCCCAAAATGTTGAGCAAAAACTTGAATTTGTTAGTGTTGATAATCACTTACCCCTAAGCGTGTTGAAAAACCAAGAGGAGCAAAGGAAAAGGCAGTTTTTACCCCAAGGAAAATCGGTTTTGAGCAACCTCAGTGACCGGCGATTGAAAAAAAAATTGGTTAAAATTATTGAAAAAAATAATAGTCCAAAACAGTTGAAAAACTTATTTTAACATAAAACACAAATACAAATTTTTTCACTACGGTAATTTTATGGTTGTTCAGGATTGTTCTTGGGGCAAAAGCAAGCTCTAACAACGGCAGAGGCAACTAAAATTCGCGAAGAAATTACTCCAAAAACCTGAATGTTATAAAAATAAAGAAGCAAGAAGACCAATATACATATATATATATGCATAGAAAAAAGGCGAGTAACGTTGAATTTCTAAACAAAGAAAAAGCCCAAAAAGTCTCGCAAATTCACTGCAACGTAAGAAAAAAACAATTTTATTGATTCCGAAATATGTGTCTCTCTTTTGTTTATTTACAGATATTTTGTATCGAAACTGTCGCTTCTGTCGGGCGAACAGTGCGCGGATGTTGTCGACGAGGTCGACGAAATGAAGGTAATATGCGATGGAACGGTCGATCCGAAGGTAGTATACGTGTGCGATCAATGCGGTCTGAGCTTCGACGATTCCATTGATCTGCGGAAGCATCATCAGCAGGTACATCCTGTGGAGAAGAGTCACGTTTGCGAGACATGCGGTTACACGAGTGCGCATCGTCAGAATCTCATAAGTCATCAGCGTCGTCACAATCTGGAGTACAAGTACAACTGTGAGCTATGCGGTACCGGTTTTTATTCACGGAGCAATTATCAGGAGCACCAATTGTTGCACACTAGAGAGAAGCCATTTCAGTGTGTGATATGCAACGCAACGTTTCGCTATCGTCAGGGTTTGCGTTTGCACGCGAAGCTGCATCAGCCCGATTACGTTCCACCGCAGAAGAAGCATCTTTGCGAATTGTGCAACAAGCGTTTCTCCAGGAAACAAGTATTGCTGGTCCACATGAGGACACACGGAACGGGAGGACCCCAGAACGAGTACGTTTGTCACATTTGCGGCAAAGCCGTGTCCAGTAAAACGTACTTGACCGTTCACGTGCGCAAACACACCGGCGAGAAACCGCATGTCTGCGATTTGTGCCAGAAGGGCTTCATATCGCAGAATTATCTGAGTGTCCACAGAAGGACTCACACCGGGGAGAGACCCCATCAGTGCACGCACTGCGAGAAACGATTCACTCAACGAACGACCTTGGTCGTTCATCTGCGTGGACACACCGGCGATCGACCGTATCCTTGCGCCTTCTGTCAAAAGTCATTCGCCTCGAAGACTATGCTGAACAGCCACTTGAAGACTCACGACAAGCAAAACGCGAGGGCACAACAGGCCCAGCATCAGCAGATCGAGATGCAACAGCGACAGCAGGATATCCAGCAGAATGAAGAGGGGTCGTCGCAGTCCCTCGAAAATGTTACGGTCTTGTTATCGGGTTGAGGACTTTTTTTTTTTTGAGTGGAGGAAACCTCGGTTAGGGTCAGGTCAGAAATATCTGTGACAAAGTATCCTGGTAAATTAATGGGGATTTTTCTCGTGGATGTTGTTTATTTTGGAAACGCAAGATTTGATGGAAAAGCGTTGTAAAATCGTCGCAGCCACTTGAAAATGTTTGAATCTTGTTGAGGCTTTTTTTCCGAAGGGACCTTGATTTGCGTCGGAGTGGAATATTTTAGTAATTTGATATTTTCAGCACTTTAGTTTTTCCCACCTGGATATTAATATTCTCACGCCCAGTGTTACATTCATTTAAAGTTTAAGTGGAGAAACCCATATAAATGGTCGAAGATGACGAGGAATTTCGGGATTTTTTTCCAACGCAACGACCGGACCAATCGTTTTCAACTTTGGAGGCTATTTTATCGTACATTCGGAGACTTGAAAAACATTTTCTTAAATCGAAAATAAGTATTCATCAGCAGCCTGCAACCAATCGTTGCTGAACGAATTTTTTCCGCGATATCGAATTGCGGCAGCTGTACTTTTTTTTGTTTTTCATCCGAAACAAAAAAATCAGAAACTTTTACATTCTATATGAAAGTACGCTGTCGATAAACCAAGAAAAAGTTTCAAAAGTTGAATATTGTACCGAATATTGCACCGAACATTTTTATGCAAAAAATTATTGTTAAATTAATTTTTTTTTAATGGAGGTTTATCGACGAGGGTTTGCAATAATGTGTCTAAAAATATTTGATTGAAATGAATCGGATGAATAGTTTTTTTTTATCGCTGCCGCAAATTGCGAAAATGTAGTTTCGAGTAAATCGCGTTTGAAAGTTAATCGAAATCTCTGATGCCTCAAAAAAATGTTTTTCAAGTCTTCGAATGTACAATAAAATAGCCCCCAAAGTTGGAAACGATTGGTCCAGTAGACACATAATTTTTTGCGTTGGAAAAAAATCCCGAAATTCCGCGTCATCTTCGATCATTTATATGGGTTTTCCCCCTTAAGTATGAAGTTTTGTATGAAGCATTTTCATTTGTTTCGAACTCACGAATAATTGTTAATTTGAATTTTTAAATACTCGGGAAAACTTATATTCCGGGAATGGGGATATTTTGTTACGGAGATATTTCGTCGAGGGATGAATTTTTAAACAACCCCTGAATTTGAACGACAAAAAGTGTAATTCTTGTGATTTTTTTCTCTCAATTTCTATTGAACAAAACGTTTGGGATATTTTATTACACACTTTGATGTAAAATGATAAAAAAAATCAAAAGAATTACACTTTCTTGCCGAGTTTATTCCCAATGATTTTTCGATTCAATGAGGAGGATTTGAATTTTTTTTTTATATGTAAAGATGAATATTTGAATATTCCAATCAGCTTTGTGAGGGGAAAAAAGGATAACCGTCGCACGAGCCTCAGACTCGTTAATTAATGTAGGAAGTTTTTGATGAATTTTTTTTTCTCGGTGCTTTAATCATGGTAAAAATTACGCCGTTGTTGATATTTCGGCTTGAATATATTTGATATTTTTGAGCAGGCTCAAAGCCTCCAATGAACGTTGAGATTATTTTCGTGTCATGATGATTTATATGGGGTGACTGGAACTCGTGAGAGAATCGCTTTTTTTTCTTTTAAATACGTAAAAGCTGAACGAAGGAAATTACTATTTTCAGATTCACCTCTATTTCTGAGCAACGAAGATTTTTATACGAATTCTTACAATATTTATTCTTTTGCCGTGATCACTATTATTCTGGTACAAGCACATTGAAATTACACATAGCATTAAAAATAAATAAATATATATATAAAACTATATTTGTGAGGTAATGAAAATAATGTTCCTCCGTGGCAATACGTTTTTTTTCTATCACTATTTTTCTCTGTTAACTATTTTTTTACATATACTTACGTTCCCGTCCGTCGTTGTTAATCGTTAGAATTCTTATGGGCACAAATTTTTTTTTTTTCGATTCTCCATTCACGAACGAATTTTAAGACGAGGCTGAAAAAAATGGACCGATTTGTCGTGGAACAATAAAAAACGTAAAAATCTCACTTTATCTAAAAAAAATATATTTTCTACAATTGAATAGAATTTTTTTTTCACATAAAACTGCCCAATTTTGTTGGGTTCATCCTTGCGAAACTTGTACCTTGAAATTTTGCAAGTGCAATATATAAGAGCATAAATAAAATAGCAGCAAAAATGAGAAATAAAATAAAGGATCGAAACAATGGAATATCTTCTCAAAGCAGCAAAATATTTTTTTAGCCTCTCTCTTGAAATATCAACGCAAAGATTTTTTTCGTATAATTGCACATAGCAAGCGACCGAGAGAATAAAAAAAAATCACACGTGACTTTCGTAGGGTATTTTTATACTCCAGAAGCACCGGTGAATAATGTTAAAAAATAAATTTAAAAAATGACTCTGTGCCTTAGTTTCCGTAAATGCGAAAGACGTGAATCTTCGAACAAGCTCGTAACGCACTTATTTCAACGAATCGCCGAGATGAACACATTAAAAAAAAAATAGACATCGACAAATATCCATCTCGATCGGTTTTAATTGCAAAGCGAGGTTTTTCAAATATTTGTAATACTAAGCTTGGCCATAAATGTTAGTTTCAGTCATCCACTTTTACGGAACATTCCACAAATACCGCGGTCACCGCTGTTAGAAAATGTCGAAAGCAATATTTAAAAGCGTGAGTGCAATTAAAGGTGAAAAATAATGAAGAATAAAGAGTGCTTAATATAAGTGAACAAAATAAAACAATCGCAAGTACGTAATAATAAAAAAAAATAAAAAAATCTCAAAGCGCGAAATCACGATTATTTTTTCATTGATTGGAAGAATCTTAATTGACACACTCCAAAATTACGTTGGTGTAATTACACGTGTTTTATGTAAATATGAAGAAAAAAAACGACTTTGCAAAGATATTCGTCCCACAACTTTTTTTTTCTCCGAAGAAAAAAACATTTTTTAGCTTTACAATCTCAAAATTTCAGAAAAAAAGATTAGAGCCATTGGACTAAAAAAATTGGCAAGAATTTATCGAGCTAAGCTCGCCGATTTTTTTTTTTCAAATTTGGAAGTAAATCAACGTTGAAAAAAAATTGATGTTCTGTGCGAATGATAGAAAAATGTGTCGCTCCGATTTTTTATGTATCACACGATGTTTAATAAAAACAGCATTATATACTTTTAAACGGAAGCAAAAAAAAATTAAAAAAGTCGATAAATCGTCCAAGTTTTTCTTCAATTTTCCTATCATAGCCACGAAAATCCCGATCGAGGTTCATTTACGTCGTCGTCGCGTTATCCGTCGATGCTGTACTCGAAAAATTGGAACTCTCGTCGTCATCGTCGTCGCCATCGTCGTTGTCGTCTGCATCCTTGCCCAAGAAGGTTCTCGAATTTTTTGAAAATAATTGAAAATTCACTCCGAGGATTTGTACGCGCCTTAAGAGCCAATCTGAAAAAAATATTTATCTGGAATTTTACATTCGCTTCTCAAAAAAAACTTTCACGTGTATTCAAAGTTAAAGTATCTGGATCCTTTCCGATCAAAACTGAAGACAAAAAATAGAGCGCATCACAAATTCACTTTAAAGTCGAATCCGGGCAAAAGCGTTTTGGAATCAGTTTTTTTTTTTTTTTAATTTTGCAAAATATCTCAGACTATTTTTTTAAGCCTCTGAAATTAATGGATGATCAAATTTGAACGAGCCATTTCAAATTTCATTCATAAAAATTCGAAAATAATTATGGATTCGTCATCATAGCCCTTTTTCCATCGAAATATTCGACGAATGTTTAAAATCTCTTAAAATTGCCTCACACTTTTCATGAAAAACAAAAAAAATCAATTCACATTCGAAAATTGAATTCTCTCGACGCTTCGACATCTGAGACCCGCTGGAACTTGAAACCCCGCTTTAATTTTTCCGTCGAGAAATCTCAAAATTTGCCGTTGACAAAAAAAAATCCACGATTCGACGAAAAACGAAAAAAAAAAATGTCCTCGTCTCATCCGAGATGCTGTTTTCAGGTGTGAATGAATTTTCCCGGCCCCAAAACTCACAGAGTTTGTCGTTTTCAGATCGCAGTACGAATTACCGATGAAAATCGATCGGATTGAGTACGTCAAGACGGAGAACGAAGAGTTGGATTTGTCGGAGGAACTCGTGACCTTGGTAGAGGGCGATGTGACCCCGAAGAGCCTCGAACAGTCCATCACTTTGAAAGAGGAGACCAATAAAAAATCACGAAAAATCGACGACCCGGATGATGAAAAAAGTCAGGAAAAAATCAAACCTGGTCACATTTGCGAAATATGTTCGAAGAGCATGAGAACCAAACTTCAGTATCAGCGTCATCTTGAAAATCATGCGAAAAATTTGGACGGCGAACATAATTGTAAATTGTGCGATCGCGATTTCAATGATGAGGAAAAATTGCGCAGACACACGATCAAGAAGCATCAGGTGGAAAAACCCTATCGCTGCGAACTCTGCGAGAAGTATTTCAAGACCGAGGAATATCTGCGAACACACTTGAAGCAGCACAACAAAAAATTCGTCTGCGACATTTGCGGAGTGCCAAAAGTATCGGGCTACGATTTGCGTTTGCACAAGAAGAAGCACAACAAGGAATACGTCGTTCACTGCGAAATCTGCAAAAAGGGATTTTACACGAATCAAACATTGGAGCGTCACGCTATCACTCACACCGGTGAAAAGCCATATTTGTGCAAAATTTGCAAAAATCCATACGCGAGCGCTGCCTATCTCAATACTCACATGAAGAGTCACGGCGATCGTGACACGATAAAGTGTAATATTTGCAATTTCGAGACTCATTGGAAAGGCGCCTTCGGCGTGCACATGAAAATACACACCGGTGAGAATCAGATGACCTGCGACATATGCAAAAAATCCGTATCGAGCAAGACTTATCTGCAGACTCACATGAGAATACACTCGGGCGAGAAGCCCCATATTTGTGAAATTTGCGGCAAAGCTTTCAGCGTCCGAAAATACCTGATAGTTCATCATCGTACTCACACCGGTGAAAAACCCTACGAGTGTAAAACATGCTCCAAAAAATTCACCCAAAAAGGCACGCTCAGTGCTCACGTTAAATCTCACACTAGCAAGAAATAAATCGGTGTCTGCGTTTATAAAAATGCAAGTTTACGGGGAGAAACCCATATAAATGATCGAAGATGACGAGGAATTTCGGGATTTTTTTCCAACGCAACTACTGAATCGTTTTCAACTTTGGAGGCTATTTTATTGTACATTCGAAGACTTGAAAAACATTTTTTTAAGGTACCGGAGAATTTGATTAACTTTTAAACGCTATTTACTCGAAACTACATTTTCGCAATTTGCGGCGGCGATAAAATAAAACTAATCATCCGATTCATTTCAACCAAATATTTTTAGACACATAATTGCAAACCCTCGTCGATTAACCTCTTTAAAAAAAAATAATAATTTAACAATCATTTTTTGCATTAAAATGTTCGGTGAAAATTTTTTGCTCTGATTGCCGCCATTATTACAATATTCAACTTTTGAAACTTTTTCTTGGTTTATCGACAGCGTACTTTCACGTAGAATGTAATGATTTCTGATTTTTTGTTTCGGATGAAAAACAAAAAAATTATAGCTGTCGCAATTCGACATCGCGGGAAAAATTCGTTCAGCAACGATTGGTTGCAGGCTGCTGATCAATACTTATTTTTGATTTAAAAAAAATGTTTTTCACGTCTTCGAATGTACAATAAAATAGCCTCCAAAGTTGAAAACGATTGGTCCGGTAGTTGCGCTAAAAAAAAATCTCGAAATTCCTCGTCATCTTCGACCATTTATATGGGTTTCCCCCCTTAAGGTTGTTTTTTCCATCGAATCGAGTGCTATGTTCTCCGACACGCCGTTTTGGGGATGATTCTTCAGGATTCGATAATTTTCCAATTTTTCTTTACAAATATTTATTATATCATTATTATAAAAAATTATCCCTGTATTACGCAGTTATTTGAGAGTCAAATTTGTCGTTTGGAAATGAAAATCGGGTCCAAACTCGCGTTAGGTGAAAATTTAGGAACTTTTGTATGAACATTTTTTAGTTACATCGTATTAAGAGCGTTACCTGTAAATTTCACCCTAGAAAATAATCTGCGTTTTTTTTTAATTTTAAGAGAAGTGCCTGCAATTTTCGTTACTACGGAATCCGTTTTTTTTATTATTTTTCACTTATCGACGGTAGAATCGACCCGCGAATTTAAGATTTTTTTTTTGTACGAAAACTTTATTTTTTTATTTTTCGGGCGTTCCCACTTTTTTTAAAGAGTGAAATTCGACACTCGAATTTGGAACTTGTGGGGAAAAAGAACAATTTTTTGTCGCATTAACCCATGACCAAAAATCATCGAAATCTCCCCCGAAGGTCGATTTAACAAAAAAAAAACAGACGAAAGAAAAATGTCTTCTGGTGTGTCTTTGAGAAATCCCACGATAAATATTGACACGTGAGAAGCCTTTCCTCGAGGATCAAACGATATTCCCAAAAGCCTCTGCAACAAAAAAAAACATTAACGAAGAAAAAACCAGAAGTTTGGATACAATATTCCTGAAAAAAGGACTGAAAACTGAAAAATAAAAAACGAAAAATAATGGACAGAGTTCAAAATTTAAACTATATTTAAAAAAAAAAAAACTAGTCACTATCTGAAGGACCGAATAAAAAGAGGAAAATCCAGTCTCACCCGAGTTTTTTTTTCTTGTACTTTTCCAGGTCATCGAATCAACGAATCCAAAAATTTCGAGAGGAAGCTCGAGATATCTCGATAGAGGATAAAACGGATAGAAGAGGAAAAATGAGCTCGGGTGAGAAAACGTCGAGGGAGGATGAAAACGACGATGGATCGTCGATGGGAAGGAAGAAAAATTATCAGTGTGAGAAATGCTCCAAGTCCTTCAGATCGAAGAATTTATACGAAGGTCATCGGGTCGCTCACAGTGACCTTCGCCCTCATCAATGTGACATATGTCAAAAGTCCTTCAAACGAACGAATACGTTGGCGGTGCATCGTCGAATTCACACGCGGGAGAAAAATTTCATCTGTGAAGTTTGCGGACGTGCATTCGTTCAGGCATCGCAATTAACGTGTCATCAGCGTCGTCATTACGAGACTTACACCTGTTTTTGTCGTTTGTGCGAGAAAGGATTCTTCACGAATGCCGAACTTCACGGACACATGAATATGAAGCACGAGGCGAATGATCACGTTTGCCGCAATTGTGGAAAAACGTTTCCCAACAATCACACACTTGCCAGACACGCAAAACAGCACGAGCCAAATTTCAAACCGATCAAGCATCAGTGCGAAAAATGCGGCAAAGTATTTGCCTACAAAAATTCTCTCGTTGTTCACGTAAAGTCTCACACCGGTGAGAACCAATATGTCTGCGATCATTGCGAAATAATCGTCTCGTCGAAGGGCTCCTTGCGTGATCATCTGAAATTGCATGTTGGTGAAAAATCACTCGTTTGTGATGTATGCGGCAAAGCTTTTCACAAACGTACGACCCTCGTTGTACACAAGAGAACTCACACCGGTGAAAAACCGTATGTTTGCGACAATTGCGGAAAATCGTTCACTCAACACTCGACCCTCGTGATTCACAAACGTTATCACACCGGTCAACGTCCTTATCAGTGCGCATATTGCGGCAAATCTTTCGTATCACGAGCTATGCTCAATACCCATCGAAAGTCTCATCTTGCTGGTGTCATTTACGTGACGTGACGACTCTGAGACGAATATAGGATGACAAATCGGTGTCCAAACGGGACCTGGACGTTTTTAACATCTTTGATTCGAGGCGGGATTCGGTTGAATTGAAAAAAAGAAGGGAATCCATGAGGCATGGTCGATGGTCCGGAAAAATGCTTTTTTCACAATTTAAATTGTCAGATTATTGTTGGGGATTTTTGGAAATGCTCAAATTTCACATTACGGACTCCAGGATGGTCTTTATTTAGGGCTCGAATTTTTTATCAGATGCCCCCCAAATCAAATTCAAATAATTCAAAAACAATACCCTTTATTTGGGTTTTTGTCCAGACTACCCCTCCCACCAAAAGGGTCGATTTCCCTATTTGAAATACACGGGTTTCGGCCATATTCTCAGGATATATTTTATTCTAAGTATAATAATTTTTTTTTTTAATCTGTAACTGCAAGATTTTAGTATTTATTGGTGCTGTTATTTGAGGAAAAATTCACATTATCATACGCGTCAATCTAGACAAATTGCAATTCGTCTAGATTGATCCGTAATGAGGCATTCTTCATAAACCATTTTTTTTTCAACCTCTCCAATTTTGTTCAAAATCTGCCAGTTTGAAGCATTAGTCAAAAAGAACGTCTGTGATTTTTTAAAGATTTTTTTAGGCTTCCATTTAGGATTTTCAATTTTTCATTACGAACACTGTATCTCAAAAAATATTCATCAAACAAAAAAAACATAAGGATAAAAACTTTTTTATTTCTTCCGCTTTATCGAAAAAAAAACAAAATAATTTTCTGCATTGAGAAAATTGAAATTTGGCAAACAAACGAGAATAACATTTTCTTTAACCTGATAACACTTCCGATTTCGGTACAAATTTTACAGGATGTCTGTCATTGGGTAAAGAGCCTGCGAAACATTTTTCAGAATGGCACCTGCAATGGTTACGATGAAAAAAAAAATAAAACCCTTGCGAAATTTATTTGCGATTATGAGATTTCGCAGGGTTGTTATTTTTTTTCATCGTAACCATTGCAGTTGCCATTCTGAAAATTTGTTCGCAAACTCTTTACCCAATAATGGACATCCTGTAAAATTCGTACCGGAATCGAAAGTGTATTATTAGGTTTAAAACAATTTTGTTCTCATTTTCTTGCCAAATTTCAATTTTGTCAATGCAAAAAAATTATGATTTTAATTTTTTTCGATAAAGCGGAAAAAATAAAAAAGTTTTTATTCTTGTTTTTGTTTGTTTGTTTAATGAATATTTTTTGAGATACCGTGTTCGTAATGAAAAATTGAAAATCCTGAACGGAGACCTAAAAAACCTACAAAAAATCACAGACGTTCCTTTTGTCCAATATTTCAAACTGGCAGATTTAAAAAAAAAAATTGGAGAGGTTGAAAAAAAAAGTGGCCCAGCTGATGAAGAATGCCTCATATGTAAATTTCTTCTCAACTAGTAGCATCAGTGAACACTAAAATCTTGCAGTTACAGATTTTCTTAAAAATTATTACACTTGGAATAAAATATATCCTGAGAATATGACCGAACCACGTGTATTTTAAATAGGGGAATCTCTATTGCTGAGAGGGGTTGATTAGATAAAAATCTGAAAAAAATGTATTGTTTTTGAATTATTTGGAGTTGATTCGGGAGGCGTCTGATAAAAAATTGGTCCGAGCTCTAAATAAGGACCACCCTAATGTACACACATGTTCGGAAGCGCCGGACTCAAAAACTCCGTAGTTTTTTGCTAGATTACAAAAATAGCCTGAAATTTGTCTCCCAGACTTGAATGATGTCTCAATAATAAGAGAAGAACATTGATTAGTTTTTATTACAAACGAAATGACGTTATTGTACGAGATGCGTGCGAGATTTGGCAAAATTATTTCTTTTCAAAATGACATTTTGCATTGAAATTTTTTATAATTTTTGGGATACTGCGATATACCAACGATCATTATGGATCGAAAAAAGATGAAAATTACATGATTCTTTCGAAATCCTTCGTACTTGCATCTTTTTACGAATGTATTTTTTTTTTTTAACACGCAATTCCATTTTGTACGTACAGAATATATATCTCCAAATACAGATTTTAAGTAACGAGCTGCGATATACAACAACCGTTGTAAAAAATAAATGACAATCCACAAAGAAAATCGATTGAATCAAAATCCGCTCTCAACGAAATTTCACTCAGAGAAATCGATTCACGAAAAAGTTTAAACGAAAAATCTTTTATTGATTTTTTCAAAACTTCTGTTTCCAGGGACTTTTATAAACCGTCTGAGGCGTGCGATTAGGCGAATTGGAGAAAAGCATTTGATGCTTTTTTAGTCGCGACAGAGACAAAAAGAGGGGCGAGAGGGAAAGAGTAGGAGTAAAAACAAAAACACAAAAAATCTGGCTAAAACAATGTCGAATCATCGGACCGATGGAATTCATGATATTCTTTGTTCATTTCAGATCCATCGAGTGTCCCGATGAAATGTATCCAATGGCGATGTTCGCGAAGCTCGATTTGGTGAGGAGAGTCGTCGATCCTGTAACACCGAAATGTCAAAAAAAATCGATCGTTAAGAAACCATCAGCGTCGACGATAGTGCCAAAAATCGAGATCGATTACGACGACTTGATAAAGCAGGAGAACAATTATTTGCACATGGAGAATAACAAGAAGGACGAAGATAAGAAGAATAACGAGGACGACGAAAATGACGATTTGCCATTGGCTTATCACTGTCCGCCGTGCGGTATATTTTTCGCGTCTCAGGAATTAATGGAAAAGCACGAGCTCGAGCACAAGGCCAAGAGACGAAAGAACACGTGTAATCAATGTAATCGTGTATTTCGCACGTATCTGACGCTTCGTCGACACATGAAGATACACGTGAGAAAGCACAAAAATGTTACGGAAACGGCGACGAGAGAGAACAACCGAACGACGAAGAAGCGGGAGAAAGCCGAATTTATCTGTGAAACATGCAACAAGATATTTCGTCACAAGAGCAACTATTACAAGCACATTGCGCGTCATCGTGACGGCGATTTAACGTGCAAACATTGTCCGAAGAAATTTCGCCTGTTTCGTGATCTAAAGAGGCACGAAAAAACCCACTTTTATCCGAGTTACTCGTGCAAAGTGTGCGATTACGAGACAACGGTGCTCGGTGCATTGAGCATACACATGACGAAGCACGTGGAAAATATAGATTTGCCGTTCGAGTGCAACGATTGCGAGAAAAGATTCCGCAGAGCGATCGATCTTCAGGAACATTACAACGTACATTCGGGCGACAAACCGTTCGTTTGTCAACAGTGCGGCAGTAGTTTTTATCTGCGACGTCAATTGTCGGCTCACTCGAGAAGGTCACATCCAGAGGTCAAAGCCAACAAAGTAACGAGCACAACTTGCGATATTTGCGGACGCGTATTGGCGACGAAGAGGTCGCTGTTTCGTCACAAGGAGAGTCACAATCCAACGAAATCGTATCTCTGTGATTTTTGCGGCAAAAGCCTGAGCAGCGCTGAACATCTTAAGAAACATCGTCGCATTCACACCGGTGAAAAACCCTACGTTTGCGATATCTGCGGAAAAGGTTTCACCGATTCCGAAAATTTACGAATGCATCGTCGCGTTCACACCGGCGAAAAACCTTACAAGTGCGATCAATGCCCAAA
Organism: Alloplasta piceator; assembly: GCA_946863875.1. Taxonomy (NCBI): domain Eukaryota; kingdom Metazoa; phylum Arthropoda; class Insecta; order Hymenoptera; family Ichneumonidae; genus Alloplasta; species Alloplasta piceator. The sequence continues at coordinate 3,796,793 of OX333074.1, forward strand.
AGCATTCTCGCAAAGGTCAACGCTGACGATACATCGACGTGGTCACACCGGCGAACGTCCTTACGTTTGCAAAATTTGCCAACGCGGTTTCTCATGTCAGGGAAATTTGACCGCTCACCAGAAAACAACTTGCGTCTGAAGGGAGGATTAAAAAAAAAATTCGCGAGAGAACAAATTCTTCCCCCACAAGTTCGAATCGATTGTTTGGGCTCTTTTTTTTTTTGCAACGTTCTTTCGTTTCAAAGACGCTCACGCGTATTCCTTGTTTCACGTTTCGTTTGCGTTCTTCCTGATGTTTTTTAATCTTCGTTCAATCGCGCGAGAGGAGTGAAAATTGTGATTTACGAGGGCGGTTTTTTTAATTTTTACTGTTTTCTCGAATTACGATGATTCGTAGAATTATTGAATTGTAATGAGAGAATAATTGAGAACCGTGGAATTTCCTTACTACGGACTGTAAGATTGCAGTTGCAATGGCTAAAAATGTATTCGGATATTACGAAATGAAATAATAAATAGATTTTATATATTTCCGATGATTGTCTTACGTTGCTGAAAATACAACGGAGTATCATTGATTGTGCACAGGAGGCGTGTTCACGATGAGAATTATCCTCACAAGTGCGAAAAATACGGAAAAACATTTATGTCGTTTTACGACCTCATGGATCATCTTTCGAGTCACCTCAACACGAGAAATTTCATCTGCGAGATATGCAGCAAGGATTGTTACAAGAAGACCCCGCTCTTGCATCACAAGCGAGTTTTTCAAGGTCAACTCAATCGTCCTCTGAAGGAGTTCAAGTGCAACAAGTGTGTCAAGACCTTCGATACTAAACGTTGTCTCGACGAATCAGGGTTATCTTCATGGGCAAAAAATTTTGTGCTCAAAATGCGGCAAAAATTTGCCACTAATCGTTGATCTTTGTTCCTCGATGCTGCGTCTCGTCTATAAAATATTGTGATCTCTGTGAGATACAAACAAATTTTAAGAGAAAATTCTACCGATTTGAAAAAGTGGACAAACATTATGCGTATAAACAAAATTTGGGTGTTTGAAAATTATTAACGAGTTCACGAGACCTGATTGGAAATTTTTTTTATCGAATGAATGACCAAATTTTGATTCGTCTCCTTTGATATTGAAATTTTTCTTAAGCATTTTTTCTACCTTGAATTTCGTATATGAGGCATTCTTCATTAATTGGGCCACTTTTTTTCAACCTCTCTAATTTTGTTCCAAATCTGCCAGTTTGAAATATTAGTCGAAAGGACCGTCTGTGATTTTCGTAGATTTTTTTAGGCGCCCGTTCAAAATTTTCAATTTTTCATCACGAACACTGTATCTCAAACAATATTCATCAAACGAAAAAAAAACATAAGAATGAAAACTTTTTTATTTTTTCCGCTTTATCGAAAAAAATTAAAATCATAATTTTCTGCATTGAGAAAATTGAAATTTGGGAATAAATTTTTTTTAATCCTAATAACACACTTTCGATTTCGGTACAAATTTTACAGGATGCCTGTCATTGGGTAAAGAGTCTGCGAAATTTTTTTCATCGTAACCGTTGCAGGTGCCATTCTGAAAATTTGTTCGCAAACTCTTTACCCAATGACAGACATCCTGTAAAATTTGTACCGAAATCGAAAGTGTGTTATTAGGTTTAAAAACATTTTATTCTCATTTTTTGCCGAATTTCAATTTTCTCAATGCAAAAAAAAATTATGATTTTAATTTTTTTCGATAAATCGGAAAAAATAAAAAAGTTTGTATTCTTATGTTGTTTTTTCGTTTGATGAATATTTTTTGAGATAGTGTTCGTAATGAAAAATTTAAAATCCTGAACGGAGGCCTAAAAAAATCTACAAAAAATCACAGACGTTCGTTTTGTCTAATATTTCAAACTAGCAGATTTTGAAAAAAATTGAGAGGTTGAAAAAAAAGTGGCCCACTTGATGAAGAATGCCCTCATATAAGGAGAAGAGCCAAAGTAAATCTGAAAAAACTTAGAGGGAACTTTGGATTTTTTTTCTTTGATATATTCTTCGAAGATTTTTTCTCATTAAGAAAAATATATCTGTGCTAAGACGCTCGATTGAAAAATAAGTCTCAAAATGATTCCACCTCAGAGTGAATATTCTCAAAAGATCCAAACTCAACTCGTTCGCCTCGAAGATGATCGACAATTTTATTTTCACAAAATGTAATCACCGTAGACTAAAAAAAATCCAGTGTTCCCGGTATAATAAATAGGAGCTTGAAACTGTGGCATGCCAAAAAGGACGTGCCTCTTAATTCTAAGAATTACATATATCTGAAAATCCCTTTCTGTCTCATTCTCTCGTTAATAATAATATCTGACATTGAACATAAATTCACAATGTTGTAATTATTTTGTAGGTACGGTGCACCGGATCCTCTAGGGCCGGACTATCTCAGGGTTAATATAATGGACGATTTCTATCGACCACCAAAGTCACAGTGCTACATAATGATGAAGCAGCCAGGAAAGGAGAACAAAGTGGAAAAGTTATTGAAACGTAACATCAGAATCGCACCAAAGGGAACGGAATCATCTTACGTGAGAGCGCCAACCGGATGTTACGTCAAATCGAGCGAAGTACCCGGAGCTTACGTGAAAGCAACCGATCTACCTTGCGTTTACGTGAAATCCAGCGCAATTCCTGGAGGTTACGTGAAAGCGAACGAAGCAATGTCATCGACCGAGGCTTCGAAAATTAACGTTAAATCCGGCGAAATGCAAATGGCTTACGTTTGTTTGCCCGGTTTGCCAATTTTGAAAAAAGAGAGCATCACGGATTCGGATCCTAAGAGAACGAAGCGTAGAAAACGTGGTCGGCCCTCGAAGAAAAAAGGAAAATCATCGAGCAAAAATTCCAAAAGGACGAAAATTCCGAAGAGGGAAGAGAACAACGAAAACATCGAGAACAATGACGAAGTTTCGATGAACGAAAATTGGCCGAAGGACGAGAAGAAACGTGTCAAAAAAGTGGAATCAACGCTGTATAATGAGAGAAAAAAGCCTGAAACCGTGAATTTCGAGTGTGCAGCTTGCGCGCGTAATTTCACGCGTCCTTCTTCTTACAAACTGCACATGCTGAAACACGACAGGGAGGACGCAAATTCGGGTTATTCGTGCGACATTTGCGGCTACGAGACAACGATACTCGGTGTTTTGAGGATACACATGACGAAGCACATGGAAAATATCGATTTGCCGTTCGAGTGCAACGATTGCGAGAAAAGATTCGGCGAAGCGATCGATCTTCAGGAACATTACATCAGAGCGCATTTGCGCGAAAAACCGTTCGCTTCACGTCCCAAGATAAAACCTAAAAAACTAACGAGCACAACTTGCGACATTTGCGGACGTGTATTGTCGACGAAGACGTCGCTGCTTCGTCACAGGAAGAGTCACAATCCAACGAAATCGTATCTCTGTGATTTTTGCGGCAAAAGCCTGAGCAGCGGTGAACATCTTAAGAAACATCGACGCATTCACACCGGTGAAAGACCCTACGTTTGCGATATTTGCGGCAAAGGTTTCAGAGATTCCGCAAATTTAGGATTGCACACTCGCGTTCACACCGGTGAAAAACCGTACAAGTGCGATCAATGTCCAAAGGCATTCTCGCAAAAATCAACGCTGACGATTCATCGACGTGTTCACACCGGTGAACGTCCTTACGTTTGCAAATTTTGCCAACGCGGTTTCTCCTGTCAGGGCAATTTGACCGCTCATCAGAAAACAACGTGCGTCTGAAGGGAGGATAAAAACTAAATTCGCCCAAGAACAAATTTTTCCCCCACAAGTTCGAATCAATTATTTGGGGCTCTTTTTTTGCGACGTTCTTTCGTTTCAAAGACGTTCACGCGTATTCCTTGTTTCACGCTTCGTTTGCGTTCTTCTTGATTTTCAATCTTCGTTCAATCGCGCGAGAGAAGGAGTGAAAATTGAGATTAACGAGGGCAGTATTTTTAATTTTCACTGTTTTCTCGAATTACCTTGATTCGTAGAATTATTGAATTGTAATGAGAGAATAATTGAGAACCGTGGAATTTCCTTAATACGGACCAGAAGATTGCAGTTGCGATGGCGAAAAATGTATTTGGCTATTTCGAAATGAAATAATAAATGGTTTTTGTATATTTCCGATGATTGTCTTGCGTTGCTGAAATTACAACGGAGTATCATTGATAGTGCACAGGAGACGTGTTCACAATGGGAATTATCCTCACAAGTGCGAAAAATACGGAAAAGCATTTATGTCGATTTACGACCTCATGGATCATCTTTCGGGTCACCTCAACACGAGAAACTTCATCTGCGAGATATGCAGCAAGGATTGTTACAAGGAGACCTCGCTCTTGCATCACAAGCGAGTTTTTCAAGGTCAACTCAATCGTCCTCTGAAGAAGTTCAAGTGCGACAAGTGTGTCAAAACCTTCGATACTAAACGTTGTCTCGACGTTGTTCAGCCACAAAAAATTTTGTGCTCAAAATGCGGCAAAACTTTGTCACTGATCGTTGATTTTTGTTCTTCGATGCTGCGTCTCGTCTATAAAATATTGTGATCTTTGTGAGATATAAAAAAAATCGCGATGGAGCTGGAAGATGAATTACGCGGTTTGTTAGAAGATGTTCATTTTTTTCAATCTTCTAGCTTCATCTTTTTGTGTACGTCGAATTCACGAGGGTAGAGAAAATTTGAAAGAAAACTTCTACCGATTTGAAAAAGTTGAAAAAAAAGCGTCGAAAGAAAATTTACGCATTAAAAAATTATTGACGAGATAACGAGACCTCATTGAAAAAGTTTTTTTACGACTGAATGACTATTCAAATTTTGATTCGACTTGTTTGACATTGGAATATTTTTTAAGCATTTCTTCTACCTTCTTGAATTTCGTTTACAAAGAGAAGAGCTGAAGTAGTTGAAAAAAAATTGAATCCTTAAACTGAGAGTGAATTCTGGACATATTTTGTTTTCTTTTAGATATTCTCCGAGGATTTTTTTCTCATCAAGAAAAAGATGTCTGCGTGCCAGGAAGATCGATTGAAAAATAAGTGTCAAAATTATTCCACCTCAGAGTGAATATTCTCAAAAAGATCCAAACTTATCTCGTTCGCCTCGAAGATGATCGACAATTTTATTATCGTACGATGTAATTACCATAGATTAAAAAAATCCAGTGTTCCCGGTACAATAAATGGCCTAAAACTTTGGCTTGTCAAAAAGGACATGCCTCTTAATTCTAAGAATTGCATGTATCGCGAAAATCCCTGTCTCTCTCTCTCTCTCTCACTCTCTCGTTAAATAATGATACTTGACATGGAACATAAATTCACAATGTTATAATTATTTTGTAGGTACGTCACACCGGATCCTCTAGGGCCGGACTATCTCAGGGTTAAGATAATGGACGATTTCTATCGATTACCAAAGTCACAGTGCTACATGATGATGAATCAGCCAGGAAAGGAGGATAAAATGGAAAAGTCATTGAAACGTAACATTCGAATCGCACCAAAGGGAACGGAATATCGCAAAGAAATGTCATCGACCTTCGCTTACGTTCGATCCAGCGAAGTTCCGACGTCTTACGTCAAAGCGGAAATGTCAAGCGGATGTTACGTTAAATCGAGCGAATTCGGAGCTTACGTCAAAACCATTGATATTCCCTGCGTTTACGTTAAATCCAGCGAAATTCCTGGAGCTTACGTGAAAACGAGCGAGGCAACATCATCCCCCGAAACTTCGAAAATCGACGATAAATCTCTCGAAGGATCTGGCGTTTACGTTCAGTCCAGCGAAGTACCAATGGCTTACGTTCGTTTGCCAGGTGTGCCAAATATAAAAAAAGAATGCACCACGGATTCGGATCTCGAGATAACGCCGCGTGAAAAACGTACTCGCGCCGCGAGAATCCCATCAACGAAGAATGGAAAACCATCGAGGAAAAATTCCAAAAGGAAGAAAAGTCCCACTCGCGAGATGGACGAAAATTCGGATGACCTTGACAACGTTCCACTGGAGAATCGTGATATTTCTCAGAGGGAAGAGAACACTGAGAACGATGATGAAGTCTCAACGAACAAAGATTGCCCAAAGGAAAAGAAGAAGAAAAAAGTGGAATCAACGCCGTACGAATGCGAGCCTTGCGGTTACAAATTTTCGCGTAAATGGAAATACGAGAGACACATGAATACGCATACGAGGAAAAAGCCTGAACCCGTGAATTACGAGTGTGTTCCTTGCGCTCGTTCCTTCACGCGTCCTTCAACGTACAAACAGCACATGCTGAAGCACAGCACGGAAAAGCCTTACAAATGCACGGTTTGCGCGAAAGCGTTTAAGCGCGCGTACGAGGTGAAGATGCATCAGGAAATTCACAGCGGTTCGATGCACACTTGTGACATATGCAGTTTCACAACGGTCTACAAGGTTTCATTGATGGTGCACAAGCAGCGCGTTCATCATAAAAATTATCGTCACAAGTGCGATCAGTGCGAAAAGGCATTTATGTCGAAGCACGAGCTCGAGGATCATCGAACTTGTCATCTCGGTGAGAAGAGTTTCATATGCGAAATTTGTGGCAATGGATTTTTGCAGAGAAGCTATCTCGTTCATCACAAGCGGGTTGTTCACGGTGTTCACAATCGTGCGCCGATGGAATTCAAGTGCGAATCCTGCGACAAGACATTCGCGACCAAGTACTGTCTGCAGAATCACATGGGAGTGCATACCCAAAAATTTTTGTGCTCACAATGCGGCAAAGAATTTGCCACTAATTACTCCCTCAGAATGCACAATCGCATGCACACCGGTGAACGTCCCCACAAGTGCAATGTTTGTGAAAAATCATTTTCACGCTCGAATGCACTTTCCGTGCACAAACTCACTCACACGGGTCAAAGACCCTACATTTGTGATATCTGCGAGAAGAGCTTCACTCAGCGCACGACGATGATGGCTCATCGCAGGAAACATCCTGGAAGTCATCCACCGCCACCGAGAACGTCACTTGTCGAGCTCGAAAAAGCAGCCGATTCGAATTCCTAATTTTGAGACGATCTACGATCGTCGATGATACAAACTGAACTTTCTTGAGAGGAAAGACGAATGACCTTGTGACATAGTTCGTGTAAATTGTTGATGTTTATCGTTGACGATTTTTTTTTTGGACGTTGTATGATATTCATGGGATGTGAGAAAGAGAGAAATGGAGAGACGAAAGCGTGTGTCGGATTTTAATAAATGATAGATCGATGAGAAACAGAGAATCGACTGTCTGGACCCGAAGTTGCAAAATCCAATCGAACCGGCGAAAAGTTTCCGGACAAGACTTCGAAAAAGGTCTGGACCGTTTTTTCATGCTATTTCGCCGCAAGTCAACGTTGTCTAATTTAACAAGCGGCATTATTAAGGGGAAGAACTCTGCTTCGTTTCCTGATTTTTTGATTATTATTACAATTAGTTTTTAGATTTGTACTCTATTTTGAAAACAGCTGTTTTTCCCCTTTTTCCTGTCTCTTCAGGTGCACCCATCTTTTAGCGGAATTTCTTTAAATACATTTTTACGATTGGATTCATAAAGGGGGAAGTTTGAGCTTCAATTTCCTTTTTTTAGAAACTTTGAGCGATTTTTTGTTCCAAAGTTATTCTGTTTTTTGTGAATAAAGAGGGAATTTTAAAAATCCCGTATAACACGAAAACAAAGAGGATTCATGAAAGACTTCGAGATAGTAAAAAATTGCGTCTGTTTTTGTTGAATTCAGAGGCATTTTTTCAGATTTTTTTTTCCAACACTTTTTTCTCATGTTGAGACTGGAAAAAAAATTGAAAAAAAATTCGAATGTGTTGGAAATGGTAAAATAAAATATTTTTCCCTCTTGAAATTTTATCAATAATCCCATAGTTCTCGAGTTATGGTACTTAATTGAATTGTCTGAGCTCCGACCAAGAAATAGAGAAAAAAAAATTTTGGAAAAGAAATTTTGAAAAAATTCCTCTGAACTCAACAAAAACAGACGCCTTTTTGCTATCTTAAAGTTTTTCATGAATCCTCTTTATTTTCGTTTTACACAGGATTTTCCAAATTTACGCTTTTTTACAAAAAACAGTATAACTTTGGAAAAAAAAATCGCTCAAAGTTTAAAAAAAAAGGAAATTGAAGCTCAAACTTTCCTCTTCATGAATTCAATCGTAAGAATGTATAAAAAAAAATTCCTCTAGAAAATGGGTGCATCTGAAGAGAGGGGAAAAAAGGCGAAAAACAGCTGTTTTCAAAATAGAGTCCAAATCGAAAGACAAATTGTAAAAATATATAAAAAATACAGGAAATGAAGCCGAATTCATCCACTTTAAAATGCTGTTTGTTAAATTAGTTAACGTTGACTACCGGCGAAATAGCATTAAAAAAACGTTCGAGACCTTTTTTGAAGTTTTATCGGGAAACTTTCTACGGAGAAACTACAACGTAAAACGTTTTCCCGTTAGCAACGAAAATTCGTAACTTCTACGAATTTTGGATAATTGAGAAAAATAACTATTATAATTCACAGTAAACCTGAGAGATTTTTTTTTCGTGGGGAACTTGAATTAAAACGCTGAAGGTAATTTTTGTGATTATTTTTCGGCACCTGTAAAAAGAATCTTTGAAAAAGAGTCCGCTATTCAATGTTTTGACATGTTGAAACATTTTTTTACACTAAGAATATTGATGCTTTAGGAAAAGAAAAAACAAAGAACGTGAACCTGAGATTAGAAAACATTGGTATTTACAATCGCATTTTTTCAAAGTTTCACAATTTGTTTGGATTTATGATATTAGGAATCATTTTTATCTTCTCAGTCTCATCGGAATTCCTGAACCCTCTTCCAACTTCAAATTTCCTTCAAAACCCTCGAAAATGTCTCGGAAGGAAGAAAATCCTTTAGGATGTATTTTCGTAAATGTTGAACTCGGTGAAATTCCCATTACAACAAAAACTATGCATGTGAGAAATCGCGATTAAATTAGAAAAACAAATAATCGTTTTTTACCGTCACTATTTTCATGTATTATATCTCGATTATTTTTAGGTTCGTCGCGCGAGATCGTCCAGATCAAGGATATCTTACGATTACGATAACGGACGAATACTATCGCGATCAAGAGTCCGAGTGCTTGCCGATGCCGAAGGAGAGAACGAGAAAGCCGGGAAGTAAATCAACCGGAGAGACGATGAGGTGCGACACGAGTCCAAAGAGAAAGTGTGAATCCACGAGATATACGACGATCGAGGAAGATCCACTGAGCGAGGATAAAATAACGATAGAAAAAATGGATCTTTCAGCGATCGAGGGATTTTCGAACGAGAGTGAACGAGCTTGCGTATATTTTCCAATAAAACAGGAAGTTGTCGATAGCGACGATCTACCGAGGTTTAAGATCAAGAGCATGGCAGATTTGAGGGACGTTTCCATCAAGAAAGAAGAAAATGACGAAGATGTCAAAGTCAAAGATGAAGACGAAGATGAAGACGACGTCGAAGATGAAGACGAATTCGAGGATGAAGACGAAGACGACGACGAATACGAAGTCGAAGATGAAGACGAGGACGAAGATGAAGACGAAGTCGAAGTCGAAAAAGAAGTCACCAATGAAGTTTGCAAGAATCCGTTGAGGATAATTAACAACATGAAAGCATGGAAATGCGCCAAGTGTCCGAAAGTATTTGCGCGAAAAATGCTTTATAACAATCACATAATGGTTCACAGCGATCACACACCGTTGGATTATGAAATCAATGAAGTCGAAAGTGAAGAAGATGAAGACGAGGAGGAAGAAGAAGATGAAGAGGAAGAAGAGGAAAAAGTTCCCAGCGAAGTTCGTGAGGAGCCGTTAAAGGTAGATTACAATGTAAAAAAGTGGAAATGCGACAAGTGTCCGAGAGTATTTGTGCGACGAACGCATTACACCAATCACTTAATGATTCACACCGATGACAGACCGTTCGATTGTGACATTTGCGGAAAAAAATTCAGACGACTCTACGAGATGAAGACTCATCGTGACATACACGGTGGAAATATTTACAAATGTGAATTCTGCAAATTCACGTCGGCTTATCGAGCTTCGCTGAGAGCGCATGTGCGAAACGTTCATAAAAAATAGTGAGAAGTGCCGGGCCCAGCGAAGAAAACATTTCGTGAGTTGGAAATAAAGTTTTGAAAATTAAACGTAAACGAGGAAAATTGACGAAACTAGACGTAGAAAATTAAGTTCCAGTGAAAAGTGACTGTAAAGAAACTTTCGAATTTTTTGGATTGCAAAAGCGCATCTCTTGAAAAAGATTTCACAGCTCTTGAAAATTTAGGATATTTCTCAAGGTGACCCTTGCGGTACAAGTCGAGTCAATCGTTTTGGATGAGAAAATAGGGCAAAGCGAAGATCGATCTGGATCAAAGAATTTCTACTTAATTCCGAAAAAAATTTACGACGATGAATTTCTGAAAAAAAAATATTTTCTTGCAGATTTTGTAATTTCAAATTTGTAATTTTAATTCGCCCTTGACCAGTAAAAGCTTATTTTGCTTAACGATAGAAATTCGACGAATTCTGGATGAAACTTCAGGAGAAAATAGCAAAAGGAATAAAATCATTCTTTAAATTAATTTGAAAAAATATTATGAAAAACTTTGCAACAAGTAAACAAAGTAACTTTCCTCTACGGAAACTTTCCCATCCGAATTAACTGCTGAAACGTCAACAATTTAAAAAACTCCACTAAACAATTGTCTCCATTTTGCCCAAAGGACGATATTGGACATTTTTCTCATCGCAATAAATACAAAGATTTTTCAATGTCTCTTAAAAAAATATTAAAAAAAAAACTTCCCAGATCTTTGCATGTGCAAAATCATCGAATAATGATTAAAAACAAAAGTTTTCCTCGCGATTTTTTTCCGTTTCACTCATCAATCATTGACCGACAATGTTGTGATTATTTTTAGGTCCGTTGCGCGAGATCCGCTAAGTCCAGAAATTCTGACGTTAAAGGTAAAGGACGCTCTCTTACAATTGCCAATGACGCGACTTCCGGTCTCCCGGAAGAGGCGAAAAAGAGGGAAGTTCGAGGACGTCGACTCAGGGAAGAAAAGTTCAATGGTGAGAAAATCAGATTCTCCGAGGAATGAAGAGTCAACGAGGAGGAAGAAAAAAATCGTCAAGCTCGAGAAGAAGATGAAAAAAGCGAAAACAACGAGAAACGGTGATCCGGAGGACGAGCCCGAAAACGAGACCAACGATTCCAGAAGCGTCCAGAAGTGGGAGTGCAAAATCTGCTGTTTGATTTTCGACCGAAAAACTCCTTACACGATACACATGGTGAAGCACAGTATGGTAAAACCCTTCGATTGTGAAATATGCGGTAGATCGTTCAAGAGAAAATCCGCCCTTAACAATCATCGACGACTTCACAACGGCATCAAGTATATCTGTGATTATTGCAATTTGAGTATGACGAGTAAAATGGCGGTACGTTGTCACATAAGACGCGTTCATCTGCGTGATTTTCGTTACACCTGCGATCAGTGCGGCAAAGGTTTCATGACGAATTGCGACATGAAGGATCATCGCGCCGTTCATCTTGGCGTAAAGTCATTCATGTGTGAAATATGCGGCAAGGATTTCATGCAAAAATCGGTGCTCAACAATCACAAGCGGATGATACACGGCGTAACGAGAAAAACAATGCCAAAGCTGCACAAATGTGACTATTGCGACAAGGCCTGCGCCTCCGATTACGCTCTGCGCATACACAACGTCACGCACGTTAAGAAATATCGTTGCGACGAGTGCAACAAAAATTTTGCGACACGAGCGAGTCTCCAATTGCACAATCGAGGACACACCGGTGAACGTCCTTATCAGTGTGACGTTTGCGCGAAAACGTTCATTCGTTCGAACGCTCTCGCGGTTCACAAAATAACTCACACCGGTGTCAGACCCTACGTTTGTGATCTTTGCGACAAGAGTTTCACTCAACGCACGACGTTGATGTGCCACAGAAAAAAACATCCTGGCGAACATCCGCCACCGCCGCCAATGAGATTGAGCAAACTCGCCAATTGAGATAAATTAATTGAAATAATTGACAATTAATTGAAATAATTGACAATTAATTGAAATAATTGACAATTAATTGAAATAATTGACAATTAATTGAAATAATTGACTCGCCAATTGAAATAATGATCAACATTTGCTTTTTTCGCCAAGTGAATTCGTGAAATCTTTGAGTTGTTGTATAATAAGAAAACTTCGGGGTTAAAGTGTCGATGACTTTTACGCGTCGGAGCGAACTAAAGATTTAGACAATTTTCCGATGTAAGCGGTTCAATAAATATAATGCGATTGATATTTTTCATTGTAAAATCTTCTTTGCCCTTGGCAAATGCGATACAGCGGGAGAAATTGGCTGCAACCGCAAAAAAGCTGAAAGAACCGGATGGGACATAATGAAAAAGAAATAAATCTTCCAGTAATATTTTTTTAATTTTCTTAGACTGGCGGAATAAGTTTTTTTTAAGGATGTTGAGTCCCAAATCGCAAATAATGAGAAAATTCTGAAAATTTGATATGTTTTTGGATGAATTATTTAAGAGGTCGTGTAAAAATTTCACGCCGATTAGGAATCTCGTTATCGAACAATTAACATTAACAAATTAAATTAAATATAGTCTTATGGAAACTGATATAACTTTGCGATAAGTTTTATTTTGACTTCTTAATTTTTTTATATCTACACTATATTGAAAGCAACGGAAACAAAACGAAGTTTATTGATAAATATTTTTTTTATTTGTTTAAAAAATTGTTCTTAATAAAATGTTAATATTTTAATAACGAGCTTCCTAATCGTCGTGAAATTTTTACACGACCTCTTAAATACTTCATACAAATACATACCAAATTTTCAGGTTTTTCTCATCATTTTTCATTTTAATCGTTAAGGAGGTTGAAGTAATTATGATAGAATTCTGAGAATTTAGTATGTTCTTAAATGAAGTATTCAGGAGGTCATGCAATAATTTCACGACGGTTAAGAAGCTATTTATTGAACAATTAACATTGAAAGGTTTCATAGGGACAACATCCTAAAATTCATCATCTTTGCCGGTCCAGTCAAGTCAATCCACTGTTAACATCTCAAAAATTCTTTGTACGCAGTTCGAGAGGTGGAGGAAAAGTACTTGTTAAATTAAAAAATAAAAAAGAATTACAGAGTAACAAGTTCGGCCTACTCGAATAAATCCACAAGAACGTTTCACGCAATTTTTTTAAAAGTCAAAATTTTTTGAAAATATGTTTCAGTAACTTGACGAGTAATTCGCTTCGTTTTACATAATGAGAAGAAAAAGACAGTTTAGTCGTAAGCTTTTTTTTCACGTAGTAGAACACAAAATGTAATTTGTACATAATACAATAAATGTGTTGATAAATCAATCGAGTGTTTGTCGAGAAAGAAAATGAGCTCCCACGATCAAAGTTCAAAATTTGACTTTGAAATGAAAATATATACTCGTGGATTTAGTGACTCGAATTGAGAAATTTGTAAGTTTCCAATAGATTTTTTTTTTTTCATCTTGCGTATATGAAATTTCAACTATCTTTGTCGATTGTTAGAAGCCTTGAAAATTTCTAGTGTTTTTTTTTTGCTGGACATTATAATTCATCGCCTACGTTCGAAATATTACACCTAAATAAAGCGAGATAGAGCTTTTTAGATTTAAAAAAAGTGAAATCTGCATGTAAATCGTACTTTCGACGATCGATGATGTTCTCGAAAAACCGATCATTCTTCTCCAAATTAAATTGTCAATGTTATTGTTATTTTTAGGTCCCATGGAGCGGATCCGCTAGGCCCCGATTATCGGACATTCAAGATAAGGGATGATCTATTTCGCAATCCAAAATCTCGATCCGCGATCGGGGAAAATCGTTCCTCGTCCGCGAAATTGGGGCCTCGAAGACGCGTAATTGCGGCCAAGGACAAGGAAGACACGTTGGACGATCGAATGCCGGAATTCGAATCGATCGATGTGTCAACGATAAAGGTCGAATATTCAACGGACGACGAGGAGACGAATGACGGATACAGGCGAACAATGAGAAAAGAGAATAGCGCGAAGATGCGGAAGAATCCTCGCAAAAAAATGCGGGAAGCGGCGAAAAAGCGAAGAAACATTGACGAAGAGGCGAAGACAAATTCACTCGAGGAACCAAAGAGAAAGTATCAGGATGAAGATGCGTCGACGGAGACAATCGACATAGCGAATCTCTGCGATACGTTTCTCGACGAGAGCGACGATTCGCCGGAAAACGATGACAAGAGAATAACGAAAAATCGTGAAATCGTCGTTCATCATTGCGAAACATGCTCGTTGACGTTTCCGAGGAAGAGAGAGTACAATATTCACATGGTTAAGCACAGTGTGATAAGACCGCACAAATGCGAAAAATGCGGCAAATGTTTCAAGAGAAAATGCGAATTGCGAAATCATTCTTACGTTCACAGCGACGTGAGATACATCTGTGATTATTGCAACGTCAGTATAACGAGCAAAATGGGCCTGAGGATGCACATAAAGCGGGTGCATCTCAAGGAGTTCAATTTGATCTGTGATCAGTGCGGTCGTGGTTTCATGTCGAAGAGCGAGATGCGCGATCACAAGAACGTGCATCTCGGTCTGAGAACTTACATGTGCGAGATATGCGGAAAATCCTTCGCCCGCAAATCCGTTCTCTGGGATCACAAGCGCGGCGTTCACTGTCCTCAGGTCATGTCGATGGCTCACAAGTGTCAGCTTTGCGAGAAAGCGTGTTCCTCGGAGTACGCCCTTCGCATGCACGTTATGGCGCACTCCGGAAAGTTTCGTTGTGAAATTTGCGACCGTGGTTTCGTGAATCGCGAGAGTCTCGGTTTGCACAATCGTCAACACACCGGAGAGCGTCCCTATCAGTGTAACGTTTGTTCCAAGACTTTCATACGTCTGAACGCTCTCAACGTTCATCGCATAATTCACACGGGTTTGAGACCGTATTCGTGCGATTTGTGCGACAAAAGTTTCACCCAGAGAACGGCGATGATGAGACACAGAAAGAAACATCCGGGCGATCATCCGCCACCGCCTAACATGAAATTGGCAAAGATATTGCGGCAAAACGTAAATGGAATGCCACCGGGTCGATCATCGTCGAAGGGACCGAGAGAGAAAAGGGGCAAAAATCGTAAGCGCGTCGTCGGTGATGAAAAACGTGATATACCGAGTAATTCGGAAAACTGAAACGAGGAAAGAAAAATTGAAAACATTCTGAGTGATTCGTTGACATTGACGATGTAAGAGGATGTAATAAAAAAAAAGAATAATAATGTGAGAGCAGGAAACATTTTGTAAAAGCTTCGATCATAAATATAACGTATTTTATTGCATATACCTCGTAAATGCCCAATTTAGATATTCGAATTGATATATTTTCGTTCCGGACGTAAAATCCCCTTGGACACGAAACAAAAAATTGGTGTGTACTGATGACCACACGGTAGAAGTGAAACTTCTGGCGGGATACTCGTTTCTCGACAAAATATTATTTTTGGATCATCTATTCTTGTCGGCAAAGAAAGCCCGTATGTCAAATCAAACTTAGAATTGGCGAGGGGAAAATTACAAATGTAGTTTGTAATTCAAAGTTTTCTAAATACAAATGTAACTAGTAATTGAAAATTTCCTCACTCGGGGTGGCCACTGTCAGGGAAAACCTGGAAATGTCAGGGAATTTTTTGAGTGTCAGGGAAATGTCAGGGAAATTAAATATTAGTCAGGGAAAATACGAAATATCAAATTGAGAACAATAAAGTGTATGGGTGAACATTTTTTTTCTGTGCAGCTTTTGAAAACAAATTATGGGTGAACTTTTTTTTTCTGCGCAGTGCTGAAAAAAAATTATGGGTGAATATTATTTTCTGTTTTTTCCCCCCTGGAAAATGCAACGTTCCTACCTTGTCACTTTTTTCACAAATCCGTCAGGGAAATTTTCGAAAATGTCAGGGAAATGTCAGGGAATTTTTGTAGTTTAATTTAGTGGCCACCCTGTCATTAAAAATTACAAATGTAATAAGTAATTGAACATTTTTTAATTACAAATTACAAATGTAATTAGTAATTCAAAATTTCTTAATTACAAATGTAATTAGTAATTAGAAAAATTGTAATTACAAATGTAATTAGGTTCAAATTTTGCACTAGTTACATTTTATCGATGTAATTAGAATCAAATTTCACTTTACATGGAATTAGAACCAAATTTTCGACTAATTACATTTTTCAATGTAATGAGAGTCAAATTTCACTCTAATTACATGTAATTAGTATCGAATTTCCGATTAATTACATTGATTAAATGTAATTAGCTCGAAATTTGAACCTAAGTACATTCGTAATTTGTAATTTAAATTTTTGTAATTACTAATAATATTTGTAATTTGTAATTAGGCAATTTTCAATTTCATTTGTAATTAGAAATTTTTCAATTACTGATTACATTTGTAATTTGAAATTTTTCAATTACTAATTATATTTGTAATTTGTAATTAAGAAGTTTGAATTACCCATTACATTTGTAATTTGTAATTAGAATGTAATTAATTACAAAAACGTCCAACTCTGATAAGCAAACGGCAAAGACACTATTTGTGCGAAAAACGTGACGCTCGGTCGTTCCATTTGCCCGTAACGCTCTCGCACCTAAACGCGCCCGTAGAAGTTTCACTTCGAAAAATGTCAACGTAAAAATGCAGCTATAACGAAACTACATTTAGCGTTGATATTTTTTTTCCGCGGAAATTTCGACCTTATATCGAATGCATGTGAATTGTCGGAATCGATGAATGATTTTGGCAAACAAAAAAAAAACACTCAGCTAAATCTCTTCTCATTCAACTGTCAATCTTATTATTTTTAGGTACATTGCGCCGGACCCTCTGGGCCCTGATTTTCTGACGGTAAAGATAATGGACGATATCTTTCGAATACCAAAATCTCTGTGCTACTTCATGGTGAGAGATCCGTCAAAGGGAAACAAAATAGTCACGGCGCAGTCAAGAAGAAGGAGCGACGAGATATCGACCGACAAATCGACGCTGGATCGTGCAGTGATAACGCCGGAAGCGAGGAAAACTACGTTCATAAAGATGGAGTGTCAATCGGACGGAGATATTCCGAGTGAGAAACCCATCGAGATAAAAAGTAAGGTTGAAGAGGAGAAGGCGAAGAAGAAAAAAAATCGTTCGTCCGGAAGATCGAAGAAGAAGATACAAAAAATGGAATCGAGTCCGGAAATTGTTGAGGATCTTGACGACGTTCCTCTTCAGGATCGTCCGTTGTCGGATTCGCGCGAGGCGAAGAAAACCACGAAGAAGCGCGTTAACGTCATTCATCGATGCGAAATCTGCTCTCTGGATTTTGATCGCAAGAGAGATCACACGATTCACATGGTCAATCACAGTACAGTGAGATCTCACAAGTGCGATATTTGCGAAAAAGCGTTCAAGAGAAAATCCGAGCTGACGAGTCACGTGCAATTGCACAGTGGTATAAAGTACAATTGCGACGAGTGCGATTTCGTGACGTCGAGCAAAGTCGCGGTTCGTTATCACGTTCGTCGAATGCATCAGCGCGATTTTCGTTACAAGTGCGAGGAGTGCGACAAGTCGTTCATGTCGAATTGCGAGCTCAAGGATCATCGAACGTCGCATCTCGCGACGAAGAGTTTCATTTGCGAAATTTGCGGCAAGGGTTACTTACAAAAATCGTATCTCGGTGCTCACAAGCGCACCGTCCACGGAGTTGTCCTGAAGGTCCTTAACAAAGAGCACAAGTGCGAGATATGCAACAAACAATTCGTCTCCGAGTACATATTGCAAAATCACATTGGCATACATTCCAGAAAATTTTTGTGTCCTCACTGCGGCAAAGAATTTGCCAATAATCAATCGCTGATGATGCACAATCGGATGCACACCGGTGAACGTCCTTATCCGTGCAAAATGTGCTCAAAGTCATTCGTAAGGTCGAACGCTCTCGCTGTTCACGAATTGACTCACAGCGGCAAGAGACCGTACGTTTGTGATCTGTGCGGCAAAAGTTTTACCCAACGAGGGACAATGATGGGTCACAGAAAGAAACATCCTGGAGTTCATCCGCCACCGCCACCGACGCTTATCAGCAAACTCGAGAATCCAGATTCCACAGCGTGAAAAGATTTTCCTCGTCAAACGCCATCAAAATTCGAATGAGATACTCGAAAAGTTTTTTTGGTTTCTTTTTTTTTCAATGCGGGTCCTCGTCGAATTGTAACGTTATGAGAAAAAAATGGTGATGTTCAATAAATGATGGATTCAGAGGATTGCATGATGACGATTGCTTTGTCGTTGAATAGTTTATGAGGAAAAAAATGTGAAAAGCTCGTTCACCGTCTCGTTGGTTACTCTTACAATTACGACGTTGATAAATAATTATAATCTCTGAAATCCAATTTTACTGACAAATACTGTGATCTTATTTTTGTAGGTATCCATAGCCCGATCTTCTTGGGCCTGATTTTCTTAGGATTAAGATAAAAAGTGTTACTTCGCGATGAGATGTCGTTGCTCGATGGAAAATCAAGGATTCAATATTCATCGAGAAATAACGACAAGGATACGAAGATGAACATCGCTGGGTCGAGTGAGAGCAATTTTTTGCGAAAGTAATAGATTATGTTCTTCGGTAAAATCTTGGATCTGACTGAAACATAGACAAAATTTGTTGCAGAATTTTGAAAACGTAATTTGTGAATCAAAAAATTGCTCGCAAAGAAAATGTGGAATTCGTGTATCCCAAGTTTTTTTTTCAAATGAAAAAAAGGGTTTGAATCGATTTTTTATATTTGCTTTTGCTCCTGGATATTTCCCGATATTCTAATATTGAAATATGTAATCGGTCTCCCGAAAATGTTTGAATAGATCCATCGAATCACTATCGAAACAAAATTTGATTTTCAAAGAATTTGAAACCTACATTCAAAAAAACGCATTTCGCAACGGATCTTCGAAATTGAAAAGTAAAGGTCAGTGCTAATCTAATATTCTAAAAATTGAAAAGTTCTGAAAGATTACGACCGAATTCGATGGATCATCAAAGGACAAAAAAGACGACTAGGCAGGCAAAAAAACGAAGTGGTCGCTCGAACATTCCATCGTTCCAAATTCCACTTTTAACGGTAATTGAATTTTTCTTATATCGAAACTGACAAGCGTCTTGTTATTGTTTCAGACGGATGATCAACGTACGGGATAATCTGGGAAAATCAAAGCTGGGCCTGATATTATCGAAAACGGAGTCACTGGATTTGGTACCGATATCGTCGGAGCCAAAGATAATATCACAATGGAACGAGACGAGAGAAAACATCAAGAGGATGCTCCAAAATACGTCGACCAGCCGCAGCTCGAAAATTCCACTGATAAAGGGCCATTGTTCGTCCGACGAGGAAGAAACGATTCTGCCTGAGGCGTCAATCTCAAAAGGCACAGAATCATCGTTTTCCCACTGTCCTCCTTCACCGGAAAATTTCGAAATTTCCGAAGTAAAGATCGAATGTTGCGACGATACGAAAAATCTCGATGTACCAGAATCGAGACTGGAAAATGGCACAAAAATTGAATCGCAAGAGCCTGATTCTCGTTACAAGTGCGAGGAGTGCGAAGAATCATTCGAGTGGAGTTGCGAGCTCAATAATCATCGTTCGTCGCACGTGAAAAGTTTTACGTGTGAAGTATGCGGCAAGGCTTACGCAACGAAACGCTTCCTCTTGAATCACAAGTGCCGAGTGCACGGTTTAGCATCGAGGATCTTCGTCAAGAAGTACAAGTGCGAGATATGCGACAAAAAATTTGTGACCGAACGCATGATGCGAATTCACTTTGGTACGCATTCAAAAACATACGTGTGCGATCACTGCGGCAGAGAATTTGTCGATAATCGAACGCTCGTGATACACAATCGTAGCCACACCGGTGAACGTCCTTACAAGTGCAAAATGTGCTCAAAATCATTTTCAAGGTCACACGGTCTCACCATGCACGAATTGACTCACAGTGGATCGAGACCCTACATCTGTGATCTGTGCGGCAAAACTTTCACTCAACGAGGCAACATGATGATTCACAGAAAATCGCATCCCGGAAATCATCCACGGCCGCCACCGCTGTTGCTCAGCAAACTCGAATTTCCAATGAAATCCCGATCAGATACTTGAAAAATTTTCCGTTTTTCTTTCCCCGTCAGCTTTCGTCACATTTCTAATATTATGAGAAAAAAATGTGATGTTCAATAAATCATAGATTAAGATATTCGATGATTTCTTTATCGCGTCGTTGGATAATTATCTCGGTAGTTCCCAGCAGAGTTGTAAATAATGCATTACTGTATTTATTACCCATTAGATTGCATAATGTGAAATGGATAAGTGTACCATTACAAAATACAAAAGTAATGTGTAATTGATGCAAGCGTCATTACAAATAAAAAAGTAATGTGTAATGGATGAATGTGCCATTACAAATAAAAAAAAGTAATGTGTAATGGATGCGTGTTCCATTACAAATAAAAAAAGTAATGTGTAATGGATGCATGTCCCATTACAAATAAAAAAGTAATGTGTAATGTATGCATGTTCCATTACAAATAAAAAAAGTAATGTGTAATGTATGCATGTTCCATTACAAATAAAAAAGTAATGTGTAATGGATGCATGTCCCATTACAAAATAAAAAGTAATGTGTAATGGATGCGTGTTCCATTACAATTAAATAAAGTAATGTGTAATGTATGCACGTTCCATTACAAATTACACTTAAAAAAAACAATTTGCAGTGGAGAATATTCCATTACAAATAGAAAAATTGCGGTGCTCGTATCAGAAACTTGCACATTGGTGTCTCATTACTTTATTTCGCTCACTAAAAGTTCATCCACAATTATCACAAATGATCCATAAAATTAAAAAATAGAAACAAAAAAAACAGTTCATCGTTAAATATGAAGTACGAAAATGTACTCAACCCCAAAAATTATCCAACTTTATATTGAACTGGCTTTTACACGCTGTTAGCCATAATTATAAGCAATCTAATAAAAATTACAAGTTACTGATACAAAATTTGTCGCTTTATTGAATCCCTAAATAATATACATGTTCTTTTTTTTAACTTCATGGATCATTTGTGATAATTGTGGATGAACTTTTAGTGAGCGAAACAAAATAATGAGACAGCAATGTGCAAGTTTCTAATACGAGCACGGCACTTTTTCTATTTGTAATGGAATATTCTCCAATGCAAATTACTTATTTTATTTGTAATGGAACATGCATACATTACACATTACTTTTTTTATTTGTAATGTAACACGCATCCATTACACATTACTTTTTTTTATTTGTAATGGCACATGCATCCATTACACATTACTTTTTTATTTGTAATGGAACATTCATCCATTACACATTACTTTTGTAACTTGTAATGGAAAACTTGTCCACTACACATTGTTAAAAGTAATGGGTAATGCATTACTTTTATATTACTATTTTCACAACTCTGGTTACCAGCTCGATTATAATTGTGCATGTGATAAATTTACATCGCTACAATTACGACGATAATGAAACAAAAAAATTATTATTACTATCTTTGGAATTTAACAATACTGACAAATGCTGTGATCTTGTTTTTGTAGGTCCACACAGCCCGATCCTCTAGGGCCAGATTTTCTCACGGTTAAGATAATGGACGATTTCTTTCGAATACCAAAATCGCAGTGCTACTTCATGATGAGAAATTCGTTGCTAAAGGAAAAATCGAGGATTAAATATGCAACGAGAAACAAGGACAAGGAAGCGAGGAGGAAAATGAAGTGTGAGAGTAAAGTATCGGGATTGAAGAGAGTGCGAAATCCGACAGCATTGAAGATCGAGTGTAAACCGGATGTCGAGGAAGGAGGAGAATCGACGACGGTTCAATTGCCATTGAACTGGGACGATGAAAATTGCGTCGTGAAGATTGAATCTTCGATGGGCGATGAGACCTTGGATTTGGACGATGTACCGCTGGATGTGCGAGAAATGATCGCGAAGAAGCGAGCAAAGACCAGAAGAAGAATAAGAAGAAGAAGGAAGAAGAATATCGAGGCGACGATTTACGAGTGTGAAAGCTGCTCGTTGAGTTTCAATCTGAAGGGTGCTTACAGACGTCACATGGTGAAGCACAGTAACGTGAGACTGCACAAGTGTGACATCTGCGAGAAGGCTTTCAAGAGAAAATCCGAGCTCAAGAGTCACGTTCAGCTTCACAGTGGCGTTAAATTCACCTGCGACGAGTGTAATTTCGTTACGAACAACAAAGTATCGGTGAGGACACACGTCAGGAGGGTGCATCAGCGTGACTTCCGTTACAAGTGCGACGATTGCGACAAGACATTCATGTCGAATTGCGAATTGAAGGACCATCGTACGAGTCACTTGGGCACGAAGAGTTTCATATGCGAGATCTGTGGCAAGGCTTATCTTCAAAAATCGTATCTCGTCGCGCACAAACGCACGATTCACGGTGTCGTTCAGAAGAGCCTCGTCAAGGAGCATCATTGCAATATTTGCAACAAAAAATTCGCCTCCGAGTATATATTGCAAAATCACGCTGGTGTCCATTCACGGAAATTTTTGTGCACTCACTGTGGCAAAGAATTCGCCACCAATCACGGATTGCAATTGCACAGTCGTCTTCATACCGGTGAACGTCCTTTTCAGTGCAAAAAATGTTCGAAATCCTTCACGAGACCGAATACGCTGAGACTTCACAATCTCACTCACACCGGAGAACGTCCCTACGTTTGTGATCTGTGCGGACAAAGTTTCACGCAACGGAGCAGCATGATGGGACACAGGAAGAAACATCCCGGAAGTCATCCACCGCCGCCGCCGACGTTGTTGAGCAGATCGGAAAACAACGCTAATTCATAAGGTAGTCACTGCGATTCGAGTCAATCGAGTAGTTGGATAGTAAAAATAATTTTTATTGCTCGAAGGAGAAACTAGTGCGGCTCAAGATGGATCCGGATTATCTAGTCTACTTTGGAAGACAAAAAAAAAATTTAAGATTTTTTTTCTCAGCTCCTTTATCAGATGTGGCGATGAAACTGTTTTTACAACATTGTTTCATCCTTCGAAAGTACAAAAAAATTTTATTTTATTTTATTTCTTTGAATAATTTATAGAAGGCGCCAATCTCAGGATTGGCAAGTCTGAAACAAAAAAATAAAAAAGCATTTTAAAGAGGAAGGTTTCTTAACAATTTACCACCGTTAATAAAAAATGTATTTAAAAAAAAATGGCGCATGCTTGAAATAAACCATTGAATTTTTCACAATTTATTTCAAACATCTTCTATTTATTTTTTATCGATTTTTCATCAACGGTGGTAAATTGTTGTGTAAGAAACCTTCCTCTTTAAAATGCTTTTTTTTTTGTTTCAGACTTGCCAATCCTGAGATTTGCGCCTTCTATAAATTATTCAAAGAAACAAAATAAAAAATATTTTTTTTTGTACTTTCGAAGGATGAAACAATGTTGTGTAAACAGTTTTATAGCGATATCTGATAAAGGAGCTGAGAAAAAAAATCTTAAAGATTTGCTTTTTTTGCCTTCTAAAGTAGACTAGTAAGTTAAACAGTGTCTGCTTGATGGAGACAAAAACATATGAGGTAATCCAGCCCAAGTGTGTAAACCGGTTTCTCTCACCCTCTCGGATTTGTCATTTTTTTTATATGATCGCATTGAGTCTAAAATACACCCTCATAATTTTTTCAGATTTTTCCAAACATCCCTTATTTCGAAACTTTTAAAAAAAAAAAAAAAAACAGTCATTTTTTTTAAATCTAAAAAAATGCTGAAAAAACCGTGACAATATATAAAAATTTTCAAGCTATCACCCGTAGTGGGCAGATTTTTTTCCTGTGTTTTACGTGATAAATTTAAAAAAAAATTTTTTTTAAACGCCATTTTTTAAAAATCTAAAAAAATTCTGAAAAAACCGTGATAATATATAAAAATTTTCTAGCTATCACCCGTAGTGGGCAGATTTTTTTTTTCTGTGTTTTACAAGTTATTAACGTTCTCAAAATTCCAAAAAATTCTCAAGTAGCTCACCTTGAGCAGATACTGAATTATTTTGCTACTCAAATTGAGTATCTGCTCAAGGTGAGCTATTTGAGATTTTTTTGGAATTTTGAGAACGTTAATAGCTTTTAAAACACAGAAAAAAAAGTCTGCCCACGACGGGTGATAGCTTGAAAATTTTTATATATTGTCACGGTTTTTTCAGAATTGTCTTAGATTTTTACAAAATAGCGGTTTTTTCAAAAAAAAAAAAAATTTGAAATAAGGGATGTTTGGAAAAATCTGAAAAAATTATGAGGGTGTATTTCAGACTCAATGCGATCATATAAAAAAAATGACTCAAATCCGAGAGGGTGAGGGAAACGGGTTTACACACTTGGGCTGGATTACCTCATATATAACCATGATTTTGTCGAACAATATCTCAGTTTACGTCGATAAATGTTTAACGACATATTTTTACGCAGTTCTTTTTGTGATGTTGAATCAGTAATTTTTCATTCCTTCTATTTTAACAAATAAAATGAGCTCTCACTCCGTAAAATCGAAGTGTAATTACAAATTTGACCCCAGGAAAACTGCATAAAAATCCATTTGTTGGTTTATTGGCGTAAGCTCAGGTTTTTGGTGCTGATTTATTGTTGTACATACAATATATATTATATGAGAACTCTGCAGTTGGAAGTCTGACTTGAGAACACTATTTTTTCCTTCGAAATATGAAAACATAATTTTTTCAAATCTTAATACTTCATTGACTTGAGTTTATCGCAAGGACTGCCTTAATCGATGGATACAGTTGGATTATCATGGCGATTTTTTTATAATTCCATCGAATAAATTGACGGAGATAATTCATTCACGGATTGCGTTGTCAAACTATTCCGCGGATGATTCGTTTTATTAATCGATATTCTCCCAATGTAATACTTTAATTGTATCGTTGAGTGGTCCAAATAATTGTGCAGCGTAGTCGAATTCAAATCCGTCGAGATCATTTGTTGAATTTGGGAAATTTTCGATATTTCGGTGTCGGGATACAAATGTCGCAATTTATCGAGAAAATGATAAATTACGTTCTTCGCGTCGAATCTTTGATTTGAACAGTGTGTGAAAAATTCGCTGTCGATTGTTGCAAATGTAATATGAAAACCGAATGAAAAATTGCTCGCAACGAAACTGTGGAATGTTGGTTTTTCGGATATCGATTAGAGTGCCACGGTCGTGACCTTCATTTTTTAAATGTCGTAAAATTTAATCGGGCACTCCAGAAAGATCTATAGAATCACTATCGACTCAGAATTTGATTTGAAAAAAATTTAAAAAACTACATTATCGAAGAATCGCATTTCCAACGGATCTTGTTACAAGAAAGAACACAAAGA
The DNA here is from genome assembly GCA_946863875.1 of Alloplasta piceator. NCBI lineage: Eukaryota > Metazoa > Arthropoda > Insecta > Hymenoptera > Ichneumonidae > Alloplasta > Alloplasta piceator. Next base: position 3,822,461 of record OX333074.1, read on the forward strand.
TTTTGTTTTAATGTGAAGTAATATTTTATCGACTGTATCCTTCGAGAAGATTTCTTCCACATCGAAATATATTCCAGGATCAAGAGTTCAAAAAATAAAAAATAAAGATCAAAGATCAGTGTCACTCTAATATCCCAAAAGTTGAAAGTTCAAGAAGCCAAGAGAATACAACCGAATTCGATGAATCATCAATGGACAAAAGAGACGACTAGGCAAGCAAAAAAAAAACAAGTGATTGATCGAACATTTCATCGTTATAATTTCTCATGTGAACGGTAATGAAATTGTTCCAACTTCAAAACTAACAAGTATCTCGTTACTGTTTCAGGAGGACGATCAACTTGCGGAATAATTTTGGAATTTCACAGATGAGATTGCTATTGGTATCGGAAACGGAGCCACCGGCATTGGTCCCGATATCGTCCGAGCCAACGAAGCCGCCGACATTGGTCCCGATATCGTCGCAGTCAACGGAGCTACCGGCATTGGTCCCGATATCATCGGAGCCAACGGATCCGCCGACATTGGTCCCGATATCGTCGGAGCCAACGGAGCCACCGGCATTGGTCCCGGTCTCGTCCGAGCCAACGTTAATTTCACATTGGAAAGCCTTGAAAAAGAGCATCGAGCTTATGCGCCAGAAGACGTCGACCATCGACCGTTCGGAAATTCCACTGGTAGAAATTGATTCATCAACCGACGAGGAAGAGGAACCTCTGTCCGACGTTTCAGTCTCCAAATACGCCGGCTCGCCGATGTCCATTTGTGCAACGTCACCGGAAAGTTTAGAAATTTCCGATGCAAAGATCGATTGTCCGTTCGACGTTACGAATGATCTGGGTATCGTTCCAGATTCGAATTCGCAAGGTCAGATCATCATCAGCGAGAAACTCGAGATGCTGGAAAATCTGACGGAAATCGATCCCATCGGCAATGATTCGGAGCCAGCGATTACCACGATGAATCCTCAACAGTCTCTTCAGTGTCCTTTGTGCCCGGAAACTTTTGAAAATCCAAGAAGCGCCAAGATTCATTTGCGCAAGATTCATCATGGTTCGTGGTACCGCTGTAGATTGTGTCGAGCCGCTTACAGGTCACAGTTTGCCCTTGACGTGCACACGAAAATTCACAGCAGCAGTGTTTACTACGAGTGTTCGTTGTGTCAAACTGTGTTCAAGACACTTCCCGGATTGAAGCAGCATCGCGTGCGCGTTCACGCCACAGGCGAGGCCAAATTCGAGTGTGATCACTGTGGCGAACGTTATAAACTTAAAATCGACCTTGTACTGCACATGAAACGTCTTCATGGGTCATCCAGATCCCGCATGAGTCAATTCGGGGAAAAATACACGGATGCGAACGAGCACGAGAATCTGCGACGTCCCACGAGATCCGAAGACTTGACGGACATTGATGTCCTCGACCATAATATCTTCCGTCAAACCACGAATCACTACACCAATACTTATACCTGTGATATTTGTGGTCTCGTGACGTCCGATCTTAATTATCACAATAACATGGAGCACGAACATCACGACACCCTGACTTGTCCACTTTGCAAAAGAACATTAACTCGGAAGAGCAGTTTTTATCAGCACATTCTCATCCACGCGGGAATCAGGCCGTACAAGTGTGACATTTGCAAAAAAGCATTCGTTCAACGTATGACACTGAAGAGACATCGGAAAACCCATCCCGGAAAATTACCACCGTTCAACAATGACCCGGCACCGATCGCCGAGATGGCGAGAAAATTCTTGTTCAAACTCACCAAGCAAAATTGAGACTTTTGCGCTGATGCGAGATATTGCTTTTTTTCGCACTGAGGATTTTCTCTCTGTGAAAAAGCCTCTTTTGATTATCCACATTGGGGTGGCAATATTTTTTTCTTGATTTTCTTTTTCTCTCAGTTCTAAAATATTTTTCCTCTTATATAAAATAGAGATTTCAAGGAGACACAGGGCCAGAACCTAAGATATATTTTTATTGATGAGAATTCTCGCAAAGAATTTGATCAAGTTAAAGTTGTGAATAAGATGTTTGATTATTACATATAATTTTGGTGAGATTCTCGTTGGAACATTTTCGTCCGGATGTCCATGAATTTTCCATATAAAAAAAGCTAGTGCAATAACAAAAGAAAATCGGACTTGGGGCGCAAAAATGTTTATCCATATTTTCCGTTCGGCTAAATCCTTTGTGAGGAACTTTTTCCTCAGAAAGAATTTTGGGTGTGAAGTTTAAAAAAAAAATAACGGTTAAAACTGTGCCTCTGATTTGGCGAAAATAATTTTGTTTTCCTTTTTTAAAAAAGAAGGCTTATTTTTCCAGATGGAACGAAAAAGTATTTTTTGTATCAGCCTCAGATTCATGCTCGGCAAAAAAGTGTCCCGAATTACGTGGAATATATCAAATTTGAGGCATGTAAAACGACATGTAATATCACAAATAAAAAAGAAGTATGAATATGTAAGAAAAAAAAGAGGAACAGCGAGAGATCAATATTCCAAGAAGCTTGATGTTATTTCCTTCGTACAACCTCGTACCTCTCTAGAAAATAGACATTATTTTCCAAGTAGCTTTGCATGTGAAAGGAAAACTATGGAAAATCGGCAAAAAGCGAGGAGTTGCAAAATTTCCATTCAACAATTTTTTGTTTTGCCCCTCTTTACCCCCCTTCGTTATAAAACTCTTGTACTGACAATTTTTTATAATTTCTTTTTAGGTACAATCCTCTAGATCCACTAGGGGCAGCGTATCTGACGGTTAAATTAGGCGAAGATTACTTTCGTATGCCAAAATCGTTGAGGTCGTTCATGTCGAAGCAAAAATCATCAGCCCAGGATTCGTTGATTATCGCGAAAACGGAGCCAAAGGAGGAAAGGTCGATGAAGAAGATTGACGAGATAATCGTGCCGAAGGATGAAACGGATGAACCGAGGCTGAATTTGAGAATCGTGAATCCAAGGAGTTTGCGAAGAGTCACGAGGAGAAAAAAATCGAATTACATCAAGAACAATTTAATCAAGAAAATGGACAATGACGACGCCAACGATAACAAGGTCGAGGTGGACGAGTTTGACGATCTTGACGAGATTCCACTGGATTTCCGACAGAAAAAAGCGTGTCTCGGTAAAACGAAGAAATTATTATCGTGCGAGATATGCTATTTGATATTCGAGAAAAAGAGCAAATGGACGAGTCACATGTACAAGCACAGTAATTCACGACCTCACGTCTGTTCGATATGCACCAAAGCATTCAAGACCGGTTCTTATCTGGCTCGACACATGGAAATTCACGACGAAACTGTACAGGAGCATCCCTGTAATCTCTGTGACTTCAAAGCTCGCACGAAGCCATACCTCAAGATTCATCACATTAGAAAGCACACGGACGATTATAATTTCAAGTGCAAAGAATGCGGCAAACGTTTCAAGGTCCAATCCGATTACACGACTCACATGAAGGATCACGACGTTGAATCCTGCGTCTGTGACATATGCGGATCCTCTTATCAGAGCAAAAGTTCTCTCTACTTTCACAAGCATTACAAGCACAAGCTCAAGGTCAAGGAATTCGAGTGTCAGACTTGCAAGAAGCGTTTCAAGAGCCAAAAGAATTTGAATTCCCACGCTGAACTTCACAAAATGAGATACGTTTGCGAACAGTGCGGCATGGAATTCAAATCTAAATACAGCCTCACGAAGCATCTGAGAACTCATTCGAGTGAGAAATCTTACTTGTGCGCTATTTGCGGCAAAACTTTTGCCTGTTTGAGCTCCCAAAAGATTCATCTTCTGACGCATCTCGGTGAACGTCCGTACGTTTGTGATATATGCGGTCAAAGTTTCACACAGAGATCACCGATGATGCTGCATCGGCGTAAACATCCCGGTGTAAATCCACCGCCGCCGCCCATCAAAATTACCAATCTACTTCACGGCGTTCAAAACATGATCGTCAAGAATACGCAAGCGAGCGAATCCAAGGATGAGTGAAGTGATGGATTTTTTTTTGGTCAACCATTGAGGTTCACAAAAAAAATCCACTGGACAACACACCGTGAGAACGAGTGTTTTTTAATTTTATTTACAAGATTAGGCTTGAGCGTGCGATAGAGATTTTACCAGTGCTCTGAAAAGTAGCACAATTTTTCCTGCAAACACAATGTCTTTTTATTTTCAATTTTATCGTACGTAAAATATTTGAAATATTTTGAATTTATATTTCTTCCATTAATTTTTCATCTGGAACGAAAAATTAATTTTTAGAATTTTTTATCACACAAAAATGTGACAATAGAATAAAGTTTTCCAGAGCCGTCGCTTTGCGAGAATAAAATTTTAATGAATTTCCGCATATACTTCAAAGCAGAGTTGTGAAAATAGTTATGTAAAAGTAATGCATTACCCATTACTTTAAACAATGTGTATTGGACAAGTTTTCCATTACAGTAACGTGTAATGGATGATTGTCCCATTACAAATAAAATAAAAAAGTAATGTGTAATGGATGCATGTACCATTACAAAAAAAAAAAGTGATGTGTAATGCATGCGTGTTCCATTACAAATTAGAAAAGTAGTGTGTAATGGATGGGCGTTCCATTACAAATAAAAAAGTAATGTGTAATGTATGCATGTTCCATTACAAATAAAAAAGTAATGTGTAATGTATGCACGTTCCGTTACAAACTACAATTAAAAAAAAAAAGTAATTTGCAGTGGAGAATATTCCATTACAAATAGAAAAATTGCCGTGCTCGTATGAGAAACTTGCACGTTGCTGTCTCATTATTTTATTTCGCTCACTAAAAGTTCATCCACAATTATCACAAATGATCCATAAAGTTAAAAAAAAAAGAAACATGCACATTATTTAGGGATTTAATAAAGCGACAAATTTTGTATCAGTAACTTGTAATTTTTATTAGATTGCTTATAATTATAGGTAACAGCATGTGAAAGCAAGTTTAATATAAAGTTGGATAATTTTTCGGGTTGAGTACATTTTCGTACTTCATATTTAACGATGAACTCTCTGTTTTTTTGTTTCTATTTTTTAACTTTATGGATCATTTGTGATCATTGTGGATAAACTTTCAGTGAGCGAAATAAAATAATGAGACAGTAATGTGCAAGTTTCTAACACGAGCACGGCAATTTTTCTATTTGTAATGGAATATTCTCCACTGCAAATTAATTTTTTTTAAATTGTTATTTGTAATAGAACGTGCATACATTACACATTACTTTGGAACACGCATCCATTACACATTACTTTTTTATTTGTAATGGCAAATGCATCCATTACACATTACTTTTTTTTATTTGTAATGGCACATGCATCCATTACACATTATTTTTTTCAATTGTAATGGAACATGCATCCATTAAACATAACTTTTATTATTTGTGATGGCACATGCATCCATTACACATTACTTTTTTTAATTGTAATGGAACACGCATCCATTAAACATTACTTTTATTATTTGTGATGGCACATGCATCCATTACACATTACTTTTTTTAATTGTAATGGGACACGCATCCATTACACATTACTTTTTTATTTGTAATGGCACATGCATTTATTACACATTACTTTTGTATTGGGTAATAAATACAGTGATGCATTATTTACAACTCTGCTTCAAAGTATATGCAATTATGATTTTCAAACAGATTTTTTATTCCATTCACTGTAAAATGTTTTTTAAATATGGTCGTTTTTCCGGCCGCTGGAGTGGCCTCCTTCAATGCAAGAAAAAGTAGGCCACAAAAAAGAGAAATGTAATTTTCCAATTGCGCTTTTCGCACGAGTGAAGTTACAAAAAATATCGATGGAGAAGAAATCGCAAAATCATGTTTTTCTCTATAAACCACACTTATGTTATAGCGCATATACATAATTGAATTGAATTGAAACCAAATTTGGGTATTCGTTAACTGTTATTTTGTCGTTCCAGAGAATTTGTGTACATTAAAAAAGCATAATATTTCTATCGTTCGACAAATTTTCCATCTCACAATGGAATTTCGCATGAACACAAAAAAGCGTGTTAATTTTATTCAACGCACACGAGAAATGTGATGTGCGCTACGTTGGTAAAATAATGAAAAATAAATTGTAATTACGAATAATTATCTCGCGCGAATATTCAAAGCTTATTTGTAAATCGTCGAGGAGAATAAAAAATGTTTTTGTATATATTTACACATAGGCAAGTTTTTATGTTTTTAAGAATTTATAGTAAAAAAGAAACCTTAAGATTTAGTCAATAACGTGAAATAGAAGGAATAAAAAAAAGGGCTTCACGCATGCCGAGACAATCCTCCAAAATATTTTCAGGTATGAGACTGAAAATTTCTCGTCCCCTCTTTTTTTTTTGAAAAATGTTTCTTTGAAAGACCTTCGCAAACCCGATTTGTTTCCCTCAATATTGAAGACCCGTTTGTTTTACAAATTAGCCAAGCTCGTATTTTCCTTCGACTAACGTTGTTTTGTAATTTTTAGGCTCACACGGTCTTCATGCAGCAGCGAGAAGGTCCTGACGATTGGGAAGAAAAAATCATCCAGTGAAACGATTGAAAGTGTCGATGGTTCGGGATCAATATCGAGGATCGATCGATCGGATGATTCATCGAGAATCGTGTCGCTGTCAAAATCCATGCCAAAGATACGAATGATCGAGACGATACAAACGCCGAACGACAAGAAACGTCCTTCCGAGTTGCAATTGTCATCTTCCAGGACGAAATTCATCAGATTGTCAAAAATACAATCGCCAAAGCAGCAGAACGTCGTCATTCCCATCAATGACAATTCAGCGATAATCGATGGAACGAAAAATGCATCGTTCGATTCCTCGGGAAAGAAGAAATTCGTCGGGATAAAAATAACGTCTGTGCCGAGTCCAGGACGAATCGTTGAAGCTCGAAACGATGAGATTAAGAAAAATGAAAATTCTTCGAGTCCTGTTTCGCGCAAGAGAAAATTGTGCAAATTCAATGTTGACGATGTCGCCGATGAAGCTGAAAAATCAATCGTTGACAGTTGTAAATTGGTCGAAGTTATTGCGGAGAAAAAAATCGACGACAAAGAAGAAATTCGAAAGTTATCGTTGCAAGAAATAATCGAGATTTGCAAGGAAAATAGTATTAAATCTGACGCTACGAGCGAAACTCGTTTCGACGGTTCAAAGGCGAAAACGATTACGTTGAGGCCGATTTTGCAAAAAGTCGATGATCGTGAGAAATATTTGAAATCCATCGACAAAACGCCACCGAAAGATCGTTCGAGAAAGGAAGACAAATTTCGAACTATAACGTTGAGGCCAACTCTGAGTAACATAAGCGATTTGAGCCCGAAAAAAATCGAGCCGAGGACCGATACTGAAAAATCGATGATCGATCTTCCGGAGGAGAATAAAGTCTTGGAAACGCAATTGATGAATCTCGAATCTCGTGTTGGAAACTCAGAGGAGATGTTGATGAAGAAATCAGAAAACGATAATTTTCAAGAGAAGAAAATAATCGGTGGCGGAATAAGATCGATCGCGGCTCTGCGAATCACGATAGATTCTGTTATTACAGATTCAAAAGAAATTGCAAGAAAAACCGATCGAACGAAGCTTGATTCAGTGCGAAATGAAAAAATTCCGCGTACGATAATATTGCGGCATGTGACCAATCCTTCAAAATCAGGGAAAATCATCGACCAAGTAAAGTCTGTCAAGCCACTAAAAATGATCGACGCGATGGATACGAAAAAAATGATCGATGAATCATCGGATTGGACGGAGACGAAGAAAATTCAAAAAATATTAACACTGCGGCCTCTGCCCAAAAGAATCAATTCTCGGACGAAAAACGGCGAGAATATCATGGAAATGTCTGATACGAAGAAAAAAAATCCGAGCACGATGACGTTAAAGCCAATGTCAAAAACAATTTTGCCTTCGAGAGAGTGCAAAGAAGAAATGAAAGATGAAAAAATAGCCCAAATTTCTTCACCCTCAAAATTCACACGCAATAAAACGAAACTAACGCAAAATACCGAAACAAATGTCACTCGCGCAAAGATACTTGACAAACTTGACGAAACCATCGAAGCTGTTGTCAATTATTCGAGCTACAAAGATCTCGAAAAATCACAATTATCGTCGCAAACCACATTGGATTCTGGAACCGAGAGCGTTGGCGAGATTGACAAAGTTTTTGAAACTGATGTTTCCAGTGCGAAAAAAATATTAACGAGAAAAAGAACGTCGCGAAATGTCGTTGATTCGGGTACTGAGAATTACGAAGATATTGGGAAAGCAACGATTGCGAAAAATTCTCAATCCAATAGCATTCGAAAATCACTCTCTTTGGGATCCAAGAATATCCTGAAATGTCCAATTTGCAAAAAATCGTACTCGCGTCTTGGTCTATTCAAGAAGCATATTTTTAGTCACCCAAAAATCAGTCATTTCGAGTGTAAAACGTGCAAAAAACAATTCAAAAGTAATCTCTTTCTTTTGCAACACGAGAGAGATCATCACGGTGGATTGGATCAAGCATATTCCTGCGAATATTGTGATTTCACGGCGCACAATTATTCGCACATCGATGAACATTTTGCACGACGTCACGTCGAGTACAAGTATCAGTGTGAAATTTGCAAAAAACGCTTCAAGGTCGCGCTGGAGTACACGAAGCACATGAAGATTCACGAGGCTGTACCGCTGAATTGTAAATTTTGCGGACGACAATGTTTCAATGAAAAAATGTTGCAATTACACAATAAGCACGTTCACCAAGATAAAAGAGATATGGAGTATTGCACGATTTGCAAAGTGAGTTTGAACGGTGAACTTTACGAGACACATATGAAACGAGTGCACAATTCAAAAATCTACGTCTGTTCTCACTGTCGGATGACATTCTCGAGGACGGAAGAGCTTATCGAGCACGGGAAGACACACGAAAATGAAAATTCATCCGCGATGATGAAAAAATCATGAGAACCAAAAATCGTGAAAGAAAGGTGCATCGCTGGATTTTTATGAATAGAGAAGAAAAATCTGCAGAAATGTGACAACTCGAAGTGCCGTTCAACGTGTAAAGATTCGTGTTCTTTATTTTTTTTTTTTACAATTGAAATTAGATATATAATCGTTGTGTATCGCTGCAACATTCAATAAATGAAAAAAAAAATCAATACTAACGACACAAAACGACGAGATACCAAAATCACGAGATAATCGTGAAAAAAAATTCATCATTTCAGCTCTTTTGCTCAATCTGAATTTCAACAATATTGAACACAATGTCCATTGAACCGAAATTCGTTGGTTTTAATCCGAGTGCCGGGAAAATTCGTATTTCCATATCAAGGAAATTATGAATTTTTCGATGCACGAGGAACAATCAAAATAATATATCAGGATTCCACGCTCTCAGTTGCTCCCCCAGCCCCTCATAAAGAAAAGAAAAAAATTGAAAAAAAAAAACAATTCTCCGTTCTCTTAGTCTAGGAAACGACGAAGAATCTCGATAATATCTTGTACCTCAATTAACGCTCGTTCCGTAATTTTTTTTAGGCGCAACGACGAAAAGAAGAGCGGTCGTCGTAAGAAGAGCGTACCAGCGAGAAAATTACGAAAATCGGAAGATAACAAATCAGCGATCGTGGGAGTGAAGCGCGAGCCCGGAAGTCCAGTCGGTGCATCCAGCGGTGAACATCCGTTGAACCTGAAATCCGTGCGTTCGAAACGAACATCAGGCGCTGTGAACCTGGATATCGTTAAATCGGAAAAGCTGACACCAGCGAAGAAGCAAAAATTAACGAAAAAGGCAGCAGCAGCAGCAGCAGCAGCAGCGGCAACGCCGAAGAAGAAGAAGAAGAAGATGCGTGACCCGAGCAGCGACGAATCGGAGGACCGTGGTTCGAGTTCGCACGAGGAATGGTGCGACCTCGATGAGAAGCCATCGAAAGGGGGAAAATCCGGATCAGGTTCGAAAGGCGATTTTTACGAGTGCGAAACGTGCGATACAACGTTCACGGAGCGTCGTCGTTATCGTCGTCATCTTGCAAAGCACAATAACACAAAATCGTACGAGTGTCCAACGTGCAATCAAAAATTCAAATACAACTCGAATCTCAAGAGTCACATCAAATACGTTCACGACGAGAGTCCACCGATTTATAATTGCACAATGTGCGATTTCACCACCAAGACACCGTATTATCTTCAGGAACATTTTACCCGTAAACACACCGAGGAATACAAGTACGAATGTAACATTTGCGGCAAGCATTACAAGAGCGAGCGCGATTACAAGGCTCACATGAGTAATCACGATGATGGACCTCAGATTTGTGATATATGCGGTATTTCATATCCGGGCAAAGTATCCCTCTACTCGCATCGTTATTACAAGCATACGGAAAAAATGAAGCCCTTCGAATGTACGATTTGCAAGAAACGCTTGTGCACGGAGAAGAATCTCGAGTCTCACATGTTGCAGCACAATCAGTCGTACGTTTGTGAATTGTGCGGTATGAAATTTGGCAGACAAGCCGGTCTATCCAAGCATCGCAAGATACATGCGGAAAAAACATTTTTGTGCACCGTTTGCGGACGTGCTTTTGCCAGCATGACCACACAGAGGGTTCACATGATCACGCATTCGGGGGTCAGACCATATTCGTGCGATGTTTGCGGCTCGAGTTACACACAGAGATCATCGTTGATGTTGCATTGGAGGAAGAAACATCCAGAAGCGACCGAACCACCGCCACCGGTCACTCTCACGAATATCGGCGATTTTTTGAAACCCGCTAGCGCCGACTGAGTCACTTGTTCTCGATCACAGGATGGTGTTTTTGAAAAAATTTTGGTAGGCCAGCCTCTTTTTCTCATTCGATTTTCCTCGAGGTAGCTCTTGCTTAACCCACAATTGTATAAAAAATTCTTCATTCGCGTTTTCAAAGAAAATAAGACGTGCCGAAGATGAATTTGGATCAGTAAGTTTCTATTCAGTGTACAAAAAAAATGGATAATAAGCGAAATAATTCATTTTCGGATAATCGCGACGAACATATTTTGACGCAATTTTTATGGAGTCAAATTTGTAATTTTAACTCGCTTTTTAATGGAAAAAAAATTCGTATCCAAAATGCGCTCTTGTTAATCGAGGTTGAACTGAAAATACAAATTTGAGTTCACCAAAAATCGTGTATAAATACGTTAGTGTACTATTCGCAAAATTATTGTGGTATATTAATTTCTACATTGAGTAGGAACTTTTCAATCTGTTCCTTCGAATAACAGGAGAATTATTTTTCATTCAGTTTTTCCCATCGTGAATTCTTAATTGGCATCCAATTTCGATGATTCTTAGCTCATAATTTTCTTTAAAAGATTTTTGATTAACTGATACTCGTTGAAAAAAAAATGCTCAACGAGATTTTTTTCCCCTGGAATAGTAAATATTTGTAATTTTCCATTTATAATTTCTTGAGCGTCTACACCGCTGTATAGTGAATATTGCGGAGAAGCAAATGGTAATTGATTGAGAAAAATTGGTAATTATTCCTAGAAAAAAAATGTCAAGATACAACTCATCGGCATTCGTCACAAAACGATGGGTTTTTTTTTCAACCCATCGCAAACAATATTTTTCGCCACAAATACTTGTAAAAACTATCGCGGATTCGACGATCGCTGAAAGCAGCGGTTAAAATTACTTGAAACAATTTCTGGGAAAAAAAATGTTTGTAGAATTCGAATATTTTAATTTTTTTTTATTATAAAAGAAAAATCTTATAGCCATTCGTAATGATCCCCCTTTTTTTAAATGTAACATAGAATTTTTATAATTTGTAAAGAAGTTTTATTTTGTAAATTGCTTCTGGGAATAATTCGTCGAATTGTCAATTTTTAATTTTTAGCGCTCTGTCGCTATTTCTATTGATGTATTCAATTTTTTTTCTTCAAAATTTCTCAAAATTACCATTCTACCTATGCGTGACAGATTCTTCGAAATAACGACGATACACTGCAAAATTATTCGTGTATTATCGCGACGGCGTTATTCGTAAGGAAGAAAAATCAATGAAAAGTAAACAAAGTATCGTTAAATATTTTTTTTTTAAATTTCAATAATTCATCGCCGGAAACACATCGATATGTACTTTCATGTTAGATTTAAAGAAGAAAAAAAAACAAAAACCGGCGCATAAGTTCCATTGTCACATTAAAGAAGAAACGATCAAGAAAGAGAGTTCTTTTTTTCTAAAAATTCGTCGAGAACGAAACATTTTTCCCCGATCATCCTCGTTTTTCTTGCAGCAAGTTTTCCGGATTACTCGGAAAGTCGTTTTGGCAGCGTGGAAAATATAAATGAAAATGCTGATTTCATCGTAAAATTCGCCGAACGTTGGGTGCGTTTTTTTTCGTTTTTCTTCATTTCGCACGAAAAACCAGTGTAAATCCGCTTTTCCAGGCCCCGCCTTGTCTCTCGAACGTTTTACTGACACTATTTATTTTCTTTTTCAGGTCCAAGTGCGTGGATTCGAGACCAATGATATCCGCTAAAATTGCCGACAACCGAGGAGAAAGTTTGCGGAGAAGAAATCAAACGCTGCGAGGAGGAAAAATTGTCAATCGAAAACGGTTGATAAAACGCTGAATGTGACGAATCGTTCGAGTGATCTGGAAAATCACTTTTGGACCGAGGAAGACAACAGTGAAATATTGTACAGGAAAATGAACGATTGAGCTTACAATTGTGATATTTGCCACACGATATTCGCCCAAAAGTGCAAAATTCAATCACAGTTTCAATCGTCCCTTCAAGTGAAAATCTTTCAAAATGGTTTGGGATTCGAAATTTCATGTTGGGACACATGGAAATTATCAGCACATGTGCGACGTCTGCAGCAGATTCTACACGAGCAAATATTCTCTCAAGAAGCACAGAAAAGTCTCACATAAATAATTACGCCCATCACTGTGAGATATGCAGAAAGAAATTATTGAGGAGAAAGAATCTCGATTCTCACATGGAAATCACAAACAAACGTAATTATGCGATATTTGCGGAAAAGTGTTTTCCTCGAAGCGTTATCTGGCAACGCACGTTACAATTCATAACGATTACACGCCTGTGATATTTGTGAAAAAAAATTTCGCACCTCCCAGACCCGAAATACGCATCTTCTCACGCATTCCAACGAAGAAACCTCACGTTTGCGATCTCTGTGGAAGATCTTTCAAACGTAGATGCTGCTTTCAAACTGCATGATCGAGCATTGTCGTAAACATCCGGAATTTCATCCATCCTCGCCCTCGATACCTTTGGGAAAGAATAATTGTGCAAATGGAAATTCGTGAAAATCGATATTTAACGTATCGCTCGGATTCTGGAATCATCGTTCGGATTTTTGAGAGAAGAAATATTGGAAATTTCGGTGAGAGGACTTGATGAAAATTTTAGCCTTCATTATTTTGAGGAGAAAAATAATGTAGATTATAAGAAATATAATTGTGATGAATGTAGAAGACAAATTTCCAAATACCATCGCGAGACGATCGGATTTGATCTAAATATTATGGGACGTTAGTTCAAAAAACAAAAAATTGAAAAACTTCAAAAAATGGCTAGAACGTTTTTCATGCCATTTCGCCGGAAATCAATGTAAAATAATTTAACAAACGGCATTTTAAAGGGGAAGAATTCGGCTTTATTTCCTGTTTTTTAAATTATTTTTACAATTTGGTTTTAGATTTGGTCTCTATTTTGAAAACAACTGTTTTTCGCCTTTTTTCCTTTGTCTTCAGGTGCACCCATCTTCTATAAAACATTTTTTAAATACATTTTTGCGATTGCATTCATAAAGAGGAAAGTCTGAACTTCAATTTTCTTTTTTTTTTTAACTTTGAACGATTTTTTTTTTCAAGTTCAAATCTTGTATAACACGAAAATAAAGAGGATTCATGAAAAACTTCAAGAAAGCAAAAAGTTGCGTCTGCTTTTCTTGAATTCAGAAAACAAAATTCAGATTTTTTTTCCAAAATTTTGTTTTCTCATGTTGAGGCTGGAAAAAAAATTAGGGAAAAAAATTTGAAAAAAAAATTCCAATGTGTTGAAAATGGTAAAATAAAGTATTTTCCCCTCTTGAAATTTTATCAATAATCACATCGTCCTCAAGTTATGGTAATTGAGTGATCCGAACTTCGACCCAGAAAATGAGAAAAAAAATGTTGGGAAAAAAATCTGAAAAAATTCCTCTGAACTCAACAAAAACAGACGCAACTTTTTGATTTCTTGAAGTTTTTTCATGAATCCTCTTTGTTTTCGTGTTATACGGGATTTTTCAAATTTCCTGTTTTTCCCAAAAAGAAAAAAAGAAAATTGAAGCTCAAACTTTCCCCTTTATGACTACAATCGTAAAAATGTATTAAAAAAATGTCCTCTAGACGATAGATGCACCTGAAGAGAGGGGAAAAAAGAGAAAAACCGTTGTTTTCAAAATAGAGCCCAAATCTAAAAACAAATTGTAAAAATTATTTAAAAACGGCAAATAAAAATTCTTCCCCTTTGAAATGCCGTTTGTTAAATTAGTTTACGTTGGCTTCCGGCGAAATGGCATTAAAAAGAATTTTTCACTGGAAGTTGTACCTGAGAGAAAAAAGTGAAAAACATGTTTCCAATTTTTTGCTTTTTTTCTTAATCTAAAAAAATATCTATTTTTCGCGAGTTCAACGAATGTGTATGTACTATTATAGCGTGTCAATGATTATAATAAATATAATTCCAAAGAAGATGAAAAAAAAAAAATCGTCAATACTTGCCACAAAACTTTTTCATCTGATTTGGTTTTCTCTTTCATCTCATCCAAAATATTATTTTGGATGATTTGAATATCTCTGTCTTTTTATCCGTACGATTTTTCATTTCCCAATTTAAAGAAAAAATGTTTTTTCCCACGTTTATCAGTGTACAATTAATCTCGAAATTTTTGAAACCTCCATCAGCTTTCAGCAACCATAGAATATACTTTTTCTTCTCCATTTCACCGAAGGTGATCAACAAGCGCAATCGAAGATGAAAGATGATTTTTCCCAATCGCATCGTTGCAATTAACGCAAGTTCCGTAATTTTTCTTTTTATAGGAGCAACAACGCGAAGAGGATTGGTCGTCGTAAGCAGAGTTTACCAGCGAAAAAATTGAAAAAATCGCCATTAACCGCGGAATCAACGATCAGCATCAAGGCGGAAGTGAAGAAAGAGCCGGGGAGTGTCGTCGAGTCGTCGTCGTCGTCGAGTGTCGTCGAAAAATCGACGAATCTCAAGTCAATTCGCACAAAGCGAAAAGCCACCGCAACGTCGATGAGCGTGGATGCAAAAAATTCGGAAAAGTCGATACCAGCGAAGAAGCGAAGCTACGGAAGAAAGGGTAAAACGCCGACGAAGAAAACGACGCTTTTCACGAGTAGCGAAGAAACGGAGAACGACGAGGACGCTGACGATGGTACGAGTTCTCACGAGGAATGGAACGATGAGGAGGTGAAACCTCGCAGAGTCGTGAAAAAAACGAGCAAACCAAAACCTGATTTTTGGGAGTGCGAAACGTGCGATATGAAATTCACGGAGCGTCGCCGTTATCGTCGTCACCTTGACAAGCACAAGGTCACGAAATTGCACGAGTGCAAGATGTGCGACAAAAAATTCAAATGCAGCTCCAGCCTGAAGAATCATTTCAAGCAGAATCACGATGAGAATCCACCGATTTACAGTTGCACGATGTGCGATTATTCGACGAAAACGCCTTACGGTCTTCAGGAACATTTTACCCGAAAACACACGGAGGAATACAAATACGAGTGCAACATATGCGGCAAACATTTCAAGACCGAGCGCGATTACAAATCTCACATGAGCAATCACGACGATGGACCACAAATATGCGACATATGCGGTATATCATATCCGAGCAAACTGTCTCTATCGTGGCATCGTTATTACAAACATACGGAGAAATCTAAACCGTTTGAGTGTACGTTGTGCAAAAAACGTTTGTGCAGCGAAAAGAATCTCGAGGCTCACATGCTGCAGCACAATCAGACTTACGTTTGCGAATTATGCGGCATGAAATTCGCAAGAAGAGGACGTTTGTCGACCCATCGCAAGATTCACGCCGAAAAGACACGTTTGTGCCCAATTTGCGGACGTGCGTTTACCACCGATGGGACATTGAGAATTCACATGATCACTCATACAGGTGCCAAATCGTATTCCTGCGACGTTTGCGGTTTGAGTTACACACAGAGATCAGCTTTGTTGCTTCATTGGAGGAAGAAACATCCCGAGGCAACGGAACCGCCGCCACCGGTGAAACTTCCGAAAGTTGGAGATTTCATGAAACTCGCCAGTGCTAATTAGACGGATAGCGTATGAACTTTTTAAGAATAATCAATTTCCGTGGAATATATTCCTCGTACTCCTGAAAAAAATTATACGTTGGAATGGGCATGCGAAAAATAGGTTTTTCCTTTCCGGATATACTTCAAGAAAGGTCTGGAACGTTTTTTTATGCCATTTCGCCGGAAGTCAACGTAGACTGATAAGCCGTATTTTAAAGGGGAAGAATTCGGCTTCGTTTTCTGATTTTTTAAGTATTTTTAACAATTGTTTTTAGGTTTGGACTCTATTTTGAAAACAGCTGTTTTCGCCTTTTCCCCCTCTCTTCAGGTGAGGTCCCCATCTTCCAGAGGAATTTTTTAAAATACATTTTTACGATTGGATTCCTAAAGGGGAAAGTTTGAGCTTCAATTTCCTTTTTTTTAAGGATGTTGAGTCGCTATGAAATCTTTTAATGTTAATTGTTCAATAAGGAGTTTCTTAATCATCGTGAAATTTTTACACGACCTCCTGAATACTTCATGTAAAAGCATATTAAATTTTCAGAATTCTATCATCATTACTTCAACCTCCTTAAGGATTAAAATGAAAAATTATGAGAAAATTCTGAAAATTTGGTATGTTTTGTATGAAGTATTTAGGGGGTCGTGTAAAAATTTCACGACGATTAGGAAGCTCGTTATTGAAATATTAATATTTTGTTAAGAACAATTTTTTAAACAAATAAAAAAAATATTTATCAATAAACTTCGTTTTGTTTCCGTTGCTTTCAATATAGTGTAGATATTAAAAAACTGAGAGGTCAAAAAAAAAACTTATCGCAAAGTTATATCAGTTTCCATAAGACTACATTTAATTTAAATTAATTTGTTAATGTTAATTGTTCGATAACGAGCTTCCTAATCGTCGTGAAATTTTTACACGACCTCTTAAATAATTCATCAAAAACATACCAAATTTTCAGAATTTTCTCATCATTTGCGATTTGGGACTCAACATCCTTAAAAACTTTGAGCGATTTTTTTCCCAAAGTTATTCTGTTTTTTGTGGAAAAAAAAAGAAAATTTGAAAAATCCCGTATAACACGAAAATAAAGAGCCTTCATGAAAAACTTCAAGATATCAAAAAGTTGTGTCTGTTTTTGTCAAGTTCAGAGGAATTTTTTCAGATTTTTTTTTCCAAATTTTGTTTTCTCATGTTGAGGCTGGAAAAAATTAAGAAAAAAAATTTGAAAAAAATTCCAATGTGTTGAAAATGGTAAAATAAAGTATTTTCCCCTCTTGAAGTTTTATCAATAATCCCATAGTTCCCGAGTTATGGTAATTGAATGATTCGGGCTCCGACCCAGAAAATGAGAAAAAAAATTTGGGAAAACAAATCTGAAAAAATTCCTTTCTCCTCAACAAAAACAGACGCAACTTTTTGCTGTCTTGAAGTTTTTCATAAATCCTTCTTGTTTTCATGTTATTCAGGATTTTTCAAATTTCCTTTTATTCACAAAAAACAGAATAACTTTGGAACAAAAAATCGCTCAAAGTTTTTAAAAAAAGGAAATTGAAGCTCAAACGTTCCTCTTTGTGAATCCAATCGTAAAAATGTATTTAAAAAATTCCTCTGAAAAATGGGTGCACCTGAAGAGACAGGAAAAAGGGGAAAAACAGCTGTTTTCAAAATAGAGTCCAAATCTAAAAACAAATTGCAAAAGTAATTAAAAAATCAGGAAACGAAGCCGAATTCTTCCCCTTTAAAATGCCGCTTGTTAAATTAGTCTACGTTGACTTCCGACAAAATGGCATAATAAAACGTAAGAGATCTTATTTGAAGTTTCCGGACAAAACTGTTCATGAAAAATACGTTGGATTATTTTCCATGTTTTACCTGTATTATATTTATATGTACAGTATACGTGGAATAGTGATGCAAGGTGTCCCATTTGACTGGAATTGTTGATGGAAAAACACTGAGACACGCATTGAGTCGACTTGAACGAACAATCAAGTAGTTTTCTTAGTTTTTCGTTGAGTGGATTTTTCCAAGGTGATATCAAGGTCCTTTTTTATGTTTATTTATTTTACAACTTTTGTTCAGAGTGTTTTTTTTTGTTTTCAACTATATAAGTTTGCATGAAAAAAATTTAACCTCTGTATTGACCTGGAGAACGTCCACTCGACGGAAAAGGAAATTAGTCATTTGATTCTTTATTCAAACCGACTCAATTCATCTCGAGTTGAATGGGGCTGTATGATGGAAAATATATGTAATATTTTTTTGGTCAATATTTTGTAGAAATTACATATTTTTCCCCATACTTGCATCAATCTTGATGAGGGCTTTCTGCTCTGAGAAATTTTTTTATATTCCATATGACCATGAGAGGAAGCTAATTTTGAGGATTTACTTTTAATGCAATTGAGCAACCATTAATTATGGAATCTCTTTACGTATGAAATTTAATGTTCGAACGTTGAAAATAATTTTTTCATTGATTTCCAAATCATTGTTTTTTAACAATCTAGAGAATTGTTATTGCAGGGTTGTAACTTCAGATTCAAAATAGAGCAGACTTTTTAACACTCTCAGTCTTAGTAACAAAAAAAATTACTCAGATAAATTTCATAGATTGTTTAAAAGTAATCATTTTGGATGCAATACATTTTTTTCACATGTTTAATCGATTAATGAAAGTTTGACAAGCAATGGTTGAGTAATTATAATAAAAATGAAAATTAAAACTTGAGCCATGTATAAATTTATAATCACTTTTTAAAGAGTCAATTTTTCTCAGTCTTCTTTAAGTGTTCTGCTCATAAACTTTTTTTTTTATTTTATTTTTACCATGGTTTCTACGCATATGGAAAACCGGCAAATTTCGTGGAATTTCGTTTCAGGCTGAAGGGACTTTGCCCAAATTCCCAAAAACTGAAGGAAAATTTTCCAATTATTTAAATACTTGACCGAAGCTCAAATAAATAAGAAAAAATATGCATAATCGAAGTATTATCGGCAAGATATATTTAAAACAAATTCCCCCTTTTTCGAAAATCCACACAGGAAGATTCGTTTTCACGGAAAGAAAATAATTAATGACATAGGAATGAAAGTCGATGAACGAATATTAGAAAAAATAGGAGCTGCTGGATACAAAACTGCGTAAAATCCATGAAAAATAGTTGTTGGTCATGAAAGTGTCCTCGTGGAAATTAAGTATATGTGACATATTCACGAAATATATATATATATATATATATATCTCGAATATATCAATTCAACGTAGACGAAAAATATAAACATCCCAGATATATCCAAAATATAAACTGTCCCGATATTTTCCAAAAACAAAATTTTCTGAAAATTCGATATGTGCAATATATCCTAGCATTCCTAGCGTATATTTACTTTCCACACGGTTGCTTTTACAAAAATGATACAATGTTATTATCCAATGTAAAAAAAAACAAATAATATTCCCATGTAACCTGCGACATTGTGAATTTTTTTTTCAAGAATTCAATATATGGACTTTATTCGTCCTTTCGAGGAAAATACAACTATTTTTGAAGTAAAATAAAATGCGCATTATTTCAATCTCTCGCACGAACTTCCTTCTGAAAGAAATAAAAAAAATGCGACATCAAACGAAAGCCAAATCCAAATTTTCGACCCCTAACAAAATGCGCAGCAACCATGTTGGACCCTCGAAAAAGAAAAAGAAATGAGACCAAAATCCACACGCAAAGCTCAGAAAGATGTACGAATGATTTGTAACAAACGTGATTTCCATAAATTTTTCTTTTATTTTTTTAGGCGCCATCAAGCGAAGAAGCGTGGTCGTCGCAAGCAGAGTATACCGGCGAGAAACTTGAAGAAATGGGAAGAAACGTGGGAGACATCGAGCATCGAGGTGAAGAGCGAACCGACGAGTCCGAGCGTTGAGAAAACATCGGATCTCAAGTCGGTGCGAACGAAGAGAAGAGCAGCGATGAAGAAGGCGGATCCTAAGAATCAGGAAAAATCAGTGCCGCCGAAGAAGCGTAAATTCACGCGCAAGGACGAGGGAACGTCGAGGAAGGCGATTATTTATGAAAACGGTGACGACGAGACGAGCGAGGATTCGAGCTCCCACGAGGAATGGTTCGACTCGGATCTGGAGAAACAAGCAAAAGAGAAGACAAAAGTCCGAAGACCACGTTTGCCAAAACAGGATGTCTACGTTTGCGAGATATGCCAGAAGCAATTCACCGTTGGACGAAGCTTCCGTCGTCACGTTGCCAATCATTACAACACAACCGTTTACGAGTGCGAAGCCTGTGACAAAAAATTCAGCGCACTGAGGAGTTACCGTCGTCACGTTGAGAATCACAAGAATTCACGTTGGTACGATTGTCCATCGTGCGAGAAACGCTTCAAGAGCAGCTCCAATCTGAAGAGTCACATCATTCACATCCACGATGAAAATCCACCGCTCTACAATTGCACCGTTTGCGATTATGCTACGAAAACGCCGTATTGTCTTCAGGATCATATAGCGCGAAAGCACACCGAGGAATACAAGTACAAGTGCGGCGTGTGCGACAAAAATTACAAGAGCGAGAGAGATTACAAGTCACATTTGAACAGCCACGACGATGGACCGCAAATTTGCGACATATGCGGCATTTCCTATCCGAGCAAGCTCGCGCTCTATTCCCATCGTTATTACAAGCACATGGCAAAGTTGAAACCCTTCGAATGCTCGATTTGCAAGCAACGCTTGTCCTCAGAGAAGAATCTCAAGGCTCACATGCTGCAGCACAATCAGGAATACGTTTGTGAATTGTGCGGTATGAAGTTCACCAGCAAAGTACGTTTGTCGACGCATCGCAAGTCACACGCTGAAAAATCATTCTCCTGCACCGTTTGCGGACGTGCTTTCGCAAGTTTGGCCACGCAACGCGTACACATGGTCACCCATTCCCAGGTCAAACCCTACGCCTGTGACATTTGTGGCTCGAGTTACACCCAGAGGTCATCGCTGATGTTACATTGGAGAACCAAACATCCCGAGGCCACGGAACCACCTCCGCCCGTTACGCTTCTCAATATCGGCGATTTTTTGAAACCCACCAACGCCGAATAAGAGAACCCGATTTATTTCTCTTCGTGTACGTGAATTTTGCATATGAGCTTCATTTCTTCATTCGAGCCCAGGATTTTATCTTTCATTTCTTCGTGAGTAACAAAATTTTCGTGGTCCTTCGAGGAGGAAAATTGGACTAAGTTCGAGAAGGAAAGGTGTGAACTGTAACGCCAAAAAAGGTGCAATTTTCTTGCGATATTTTTTCAATCGTAAAACGGGCCTTTTCTGAACTTCCAGAATGATTTGTCAGATTTTTTTATGTAATTGAAGAATTTTTCTACCGCATCGGACGAATCGATACGGGAGAAAGCTTGGGGGAGATTAGAAACGCTGTGAAATTGCAATTTTTACAGCTTTTTTCTCGACCACGAAGAAAATTGACTTTTCCAAACTTCCGGAACGATTTAGTAAATAGAAATTGCAAAACAATTCTTAAAAATCGAAGATATTGACTATTGTATATATAATATTCTGGATAGTTTGAAACGCTCAATTTATTATTTTCATGTCATGTTTTACCGTTATCATTGATTCAATTTGGAAATTTTCTCGCTTTCCAGTTTCACGAATACAGCGCCAAACAGATGAAAGGAAATATTCTTATAGAATATTAGATCGATTGGGAGGACAATAAGTTTAGCATACGGAAATTCCTACATCCATTTTTTTCTGTTTTGATCGAACTTTGACCACACAAAAAAAAGAGATTCAAAGAAAAACATAAAAAGTGAGACTCGAAATTGAGAGAATGAAGCTCCAAACATTGCCAAGCATATTATATCGAGATTCTTCGTAGAGGATACGAATGACATGATAAACAAAAATTACATCAACGTTTCATTTTTGTAATTCATGTTTGATTTTTAATAATACTTAGCGATTAAGAAGAAACTACACTGGAAAGTTTTTTCCACATATTATTCAAGATTCACACAGGATCAAAAATATTTCCATTATACTCGGTTTTTGTTTCTCTTTTTTTTCGCAGCGAATATTTTTTCCCTCCAGAGTTACCGGATAGTCGAGAATGAGAGACGAGGAAGAGGTAGAATTACAAAACATATTACAATTAAGATTATCGATAATCCAGGTACTCGAGTATGTGGAAGTTTGAAAGAGGGAAACGCAACTTGAAGTAAAATAAAGCAAAATATTATGATTAAGAATATCAAGAATATTAAGAATGGGAAATAATACAACGAATAAGTCTCGATGATTCTTTTCATTCGCGTTTTCAACCTTCTTCCATCCCCCGAGCCCCACATTAGGCAAAAAAGGTTTCTCGCATAGGTAAGAAAAAAAATAAGCACAAAATTGACTCTCTCACACAACCCAGAGATTCTAACACATTCTCACCGTAATTGTCAATTAACGTACGTTCCGTAATTTTTCTTTTTATAGGCTCGACGACGCGAAAAAGATCGGTCGTCGCAAGCAGAGTTTACCAGCGAGAAAATTGAAAAACGCGGAAAACCGGAGCAAAGGATCATCGAGCGCAAGAGCGAAGAAAGGATCACCAATCGTCGCCTCGACGACTGATCAACTTTCGAGCCTGAAGTCCATACGTCCAAAACGTTCGACGGTAACGAGTAACGTTGAAATCGAAAAATCTGACAAATCGTTACCGGCGAAAAAGCGCAAAATCGCTCGTAAAAGTGCAACACCGACGAGGAAGAAATTTACGGTTGACACGAGCAGCGACGATACGGCCCAGGGTTCGAGTTCCCACGAGGAATGGTGCGACGACGACGACGAGAATCCTACGAAAACCGAGAGGAAGAAGAGAAGGAAGAAAAAATCGTCAACCGTGCCAAAAGAAAATGTCTACAATTGCGAAACATGCGACAAAACATTCACGGAACGTCGTCGTTATCGCGAGCACATAGCAAAGCACAATGACAAACGTACGTTCGAGTGTACAATATGTAACAAGAAATTCAATTTCAACGCCAGTCTGAAGAGTCACATGAGATACATCCACGCGGAAAATCCGAAGATCTACGATTGCACGATGTGCGATTACACGACGAGAAAGCCATGGTGTCTTCAGGAACATTTTACAAGAAAACACACCGAGGAGTACAAGTACGTTTGCAACGTTTGCGGCAAGCATTACAAGAGCGAATACGATTACAAGGCTCACATGAGCAATCACGAGGATGGACCTCAGATATGTGACATATGCGGAAAATCGTATCCGGGCAAGCTCTCCCTGAATTCACATCGCAATTACAAACACGTGGAAAAGACAAAACCATATCAGTGCACTATTTGCAAAAAACGCCTCTTCACGGAGAAGAATCTGAAGGCTCACATGCTGCAGCACAGTCAGTCGCACGTTTGCGAGATATGCGGCATGAAATTCGGCAGAAAATCGGGTCTAACGGTTCACAGCAAGATCCACGCGGAAAAAACTTGTCTCTGCCCAATTTGCGGACGCGCGTTCACCACAGTTGGAACATTGAGAATTCACATGATCACTCACACAGGCGTCAAATCTTACTCTTGCGACGTTTGCGGCTTGAGTTATACCCAGAGATCGGCACTGTTGCTTCACTGGAGGAAGAAACATCCCGAGGCGACGGAAAAACCGCCACCAGTGAAACTTCCGAAAATCGGAGATTTCATGAAAATCACAAGCGCGAATTAAACGCGATTGCTCGTACGAAATGCGCTTTTCAGAATTATAAACGTGTACTGATATTGCGAATAATCAGTCTTCATGAATATCTGTGGTTGCTCTCTTTACAAAACCCCGACAATCCAAAACCCAGGGTTGCGAAATTTTTAGTGAAAAAGTAATGCATTAATCGTTACTTTTTTAATGGCTAATGGAAATGATTTCCATTAAGGATTAAATGTTGATGATTCATGATTCATGAAAATAATGTTAATGGTTAATGGAAGTTATTTTCAATTATCAATAAAAGTTAATAATTAATGAAAATTATCTTCATTAACCATTGCGTGTTGATGGTTAATGAAAATAATTTCCATTAACCATTAAGTGTTAGTGGTTAATGAAAATAATTTCCATTAATCAATAAATGTTAATGACTAATGGAGGTTATTTTCAATTATCAATAAAACTTAATGGTTCATGTAAATTATCTCCATTGACCATTACGTGTTGATGTCTAATGAAAATAATTTCCATTAACCATTAAGTGTTGATGGTTAATGAAAATAATTTCCATTAATCATTAAATGTTAATGGTGAAGGAAAATAATTTCCATTAATCAATAAATGTTAATGGTTAATGGAAGTCATTTTCAATTATCAATAAAAGTTAATGGTCAATGAAAATTATCTCCATTGACCATTACGTGTTGATGGTTAATGAACATAAATTCCATTAACCATTAATTGTTAATGGTTAATGAAAATAATTTCCATTAATCAATAAATGTTAATGGTTAATGGAAGTCATTTTCAATTATCAATAAAAGTTAATGGTCAATGAAAATTATCTCCATTGACCATTACATGTTGATGGTTAATGAAAATAATGTTCATTAATCATTTAATGTTAGTGGCTAATGGAAATTATTCTATTGACTGTTGGCATTTAATGTAATTAAAATGGTCGTAATCGATTATTCAGCTATTCTTAGCGGTTTTGGTCTCCTACATCGTTCTCTCTTTGCCTCCAAATTTTATCTTTGGTTTATTTGATCCTAAATCAATTAGTCAACCAGTCCGCTGCTGATCGACCCTACGAATCTTTAAAGTTCCTCATTGATATTTCGTTGACTCAACTACCGATATTATTGGTAAATATGTAACGGTTAGTTACAGTTAGTGCCATTGGGTCATTTTGACCCATAACGAAACCGCTGTGGCTACAAGTAACCAAGAAAACCTCGGTTAGTACCTTTGGGTCATTTTGATCCAGAATAAAACCAATCGATTACTACTATTTTAATTAAATTCAATGTCAATGGTTAATGGCAATAATTTCCGTTAACCATTAGCCTTATGGTTAATAGTAATAATTTTCATTAACTATCAACATTAAATGGTTAATGGAGATAATTTTCATTAAACATTAACTTTTGTATCTTAATGGAAATAATTTCCATTAGCCATTAACATTTAATGTTTAATTGAAATAATTTTCATTAACCATTAACATTCAATGGTTAATTGAAATAGTTTCAATTAATCAATAAGAGTTGATGGTTATTGAGAATGTAAATGCATCAAAAAAAGTAATGCATTATTTGCAACCCTGCCAAAACCCCATCAGAAACCCCATTTTTCCTTCTCTCTTTCTGCTATTTGTTTTAACGCTGGTTCCGTTATTTTTTTTTTTTTTTAGGCTCAACGTCGCAAAGAAAACCGGTCGCCGCAAGCAGAGGGCACCGGCAAGGAAATATCGCGAAGAAACTGGCGAATCGATAAAACTCGAAAATACCGGATATGAATCGCCGATCGATGAAAAACCAGGGAATCTTAAATCCGTTCGTACAAAACGAAAAGTCATCGCGAGTGAGGTCGATCGAGGGAATGCGAAAGCGTCCGTACCACCGAAAAAACGAAGATTCAGGAGCCAAGGAAAAGCGAAGAAACCGAAGAGCGAGGAAGACGACGAAACTTCCGAGGATGGTTCGAGTTCTCACGAGGAATGGGTCGATCCCGATGAAAAACCGGCGAAACCGGAGAAACCACCACGACCACCCGAGCCAGAATTTTACGAATGTGAGACTTGCGACCAAAGATTCACCGAGCGTCGTCGTTATCTTCGTCATCTTGCCAAACACAGAATGACGAGATTGTACGATTGCAGTCACTGCGATAAGAAATTCAAAACGGGCTCGAGCCTCAAGGCCCACATCAGACACAATCACGATGAGAATCCAACGCTTTACAATTGCACGATGTGCGAATACACCACGAAAACGCCGTTCTGCCTTCAGGAACATTTCACGAGAAGACACACCGAGGATTACAAGTACAAGTGCAACACTTGTGGAAAGTCTTACAAGAGCGAACGTGATTACAAGTCACACGTCAAGGATCACGAGGATGGACCACAGATTTGCGATATTTGCGGTATTTCGTATCAGAGCAAAGTATCATTGAAGTCACATCGTTATTACAAGCACACGGAGAAATTGAAACCGTTCCAATGTACGGTATGCAAGCAATGTTTGACGACGCAGAAGAATCTCGATTCTCACATGCTCCAGCACAATCAGTCTTACATTTGTGAATTGTGCGGCATGAAATTTGCCAGACAAACCCGTCTCTCGGAGCATCGAAAGATTCACGCTGAAAAAACACGCCTTTGCCCGGTCTGCGGACGTGCCTTTGCGAAAGCAGCGACCTTGAGGATTCACATGATCACTCATACGGGTATCAAGTCTCACTCTTGCGACGTTTGCGGATTGAGTTACACTCAGAGACCGGCTTTGTTGCTTCATTGGAAGAGAAAACATCCTGAGGCCACGGAACCGCCGCCATCGGTCAAGCTTCCCAAAGTTGCCGATTTTATTAAACCCACTAACGACGATTAGCCGATTTTTCATTTTATCTCACGACGACGGTTTGCTCGAAATTGTGGACTTTTTTTTTAAATTGTAAGAAAACTGGTGGAATTGCGACTGGAGCGTTCAACCGTCATCAAGCTCGGGTCAACGAAATTTCTTTTTTTTGCTGCTTTTTCAATTTTCATGGATACGTCTCAATAAATTTGACGTATAGTTGAAGTACTTATTTGACGTACGCTACCGGCGAATAGTTTCCAGACAAAACATCAAAAAATATCTAATTTAACAAGCGGCATTTTAAAGGGGAATTCGGCTTCATTTCCTGATTTTTTAATTATTTTTACATTTTGGTTTTAGATTTGGACTCTATTTTGAAAACAGCTGCTTTAAGCCTTTTTCCCTCTCTCTTCAGGTGCACCCATTTTCCAGAAGACATTTTTTGAATAGATTCTTAAGATTGGATTCATAAAGGGGAAAGTTTGAGCTTCAATTTCCTTTTTTTTTAAACTTTGAGCGCTTTTTTTTCCAAAGTTATTATGTTTTTTGTGAAAAAGGAGGAATTTTGTAAAATTCTCTATGACACGAAAAAAAGAGGATTCATGAATAACTTCGAGATAGCAAAAAGTTGCGTTTGTTTTCGTTGAGTTCAGAGGAATTTTTTTTAGATTTTTTTTCATGTTGAGGCTTATTTTCACAAAAAACAGAATAATTTTGGAAAAAAAATCGCTCAAGATTTAAAAAAAAGCAAGTTGAAGCGCAAACTTTCCCCTTCATGAAGCCAATAGTGAAAATGTATTTAAAAAATTTCCTCTAGAAAAACAGCTGTTTTCAAAATAGATTCGAAATCTAAAAACAAGTTGTAAAAATAATAAAAAATGGCATAAAAAAGCGTTCCAGACCTTTTTTGAAGTTTTGTCCGGAAACTTTTCGCCGATAGCGTATATTAATGCATCTGAAAGAAAATTTCGTTCAAGAATATCTGTCAAAGAAATTTTCATCTCGATGTAAACAGATGTTTGGTGCTTTGAAAGATAATTTACCAATAACACAGTAATATTTTACATCTCCTCATAACATTTTATTCATATTCTTAACATTAATTTTCAATTTATCGATCGAAATCGAATTATTACAAAATGTTACAACGTTTTTTATCGGCAATTTTCCAAAATCGGCTAATTTCGATTGTACCATTTGTATCCAAAATTGTAATTCGCTGGGCTTCATTTTCTTCATTTATTTCGAATCACTAATTTCTTCTGCATCTCTTTCCAGATTGTTTTTCTCGGTCTCGAATGTTTTCTTCTTTACATTTTCCGGATATCCATGAAGTCAAAATTGGTTGGAAAAATATTTTCATCTGATATTCGCTGACATCAACGCAGTATCTTATGGAAATTTCTTCGATAATTTTTCCTGTGTAACGGTAATTTTCTTCACAAAGATGATGTCAAAAGAGAGAAGAATCAAACGCGTGGCTTAAAATTAAGAAAATGAAGCTCAAGATGCTGTTCTTCGTAAATATGTACGGAGCGAGTAAATTATATCATTATACATTAGTAATTAAGCGGTTAAAATCGTGAAACATGTATCACGATGGTTGCTTCGAAAGAAATTTAGAAAATAAGAAGAAACGACAAAAAAACCAAGTTTTTCCACATTGTTCAAGATTCACAAAGAATCGAATTGCCGTCGCGCTAATTTGTTTCTTAACTTTTTTTTTTGAGGAAATTTCTTTCATTTCCGAGTTACCACATACTCGATAATTTGAGACAAGAGAATAAAAATTACGATTGATAATATCAAGAGTCTTGAGAATGAAGATATTCCCGTCCCCGACCCTGAGCCCCTAATTATGATTGAAAAGGTTCTTCATAGGCGAAAAACCAAATCTACTCTCGCACTTCACCCAGAGATTAAAACAAATTCTTGTCCCAATCGTGAATTAACGTACGTTCTGTAATTTTTCTTTTTATAGGCTCAACGACGCAAAGAAGAGCGGTCGTCGTAAGCAGAGTGTACCAGCGAGAAAGTTGATAAAGACGGAAAACACGAGCGAATATCCGTGGGAAATGGTGAAGCAAGAGGAACCAATAGGATTATCTTCGAGCGATCAACTTTCGAGTCTAAAGTCCATACGTCCAAAACGTTCAACGGCAACGAGCAGCATTAAAATTGAAAAACCGGACAGATCGTTACCGGCGAAAAAGCGCAAAATAGCGCTCAAGAGTACAACACCGACGAGGACGAAATACAGGATTGATACGAGCAGCGAAGATACGGACGACAGTTCGAGTTCGCACGAGGAATGGTGCGACCTTGACGAGAATCCACCGCAAATCGAGAAAAAGAAGAAAACGAAGAATGGTTCGAAGCGCGAGCCAAAACGAGATTCGTACGAGTGTGAAACCTGTGGAAAAACCTTCACGGAACGTCGTCGTTATAGGGAACACGTTGCGAGACACAATGACCATCGTTCTTACGAATGCGCGACCTGTAACAAAAAATTCAATTCAAACGCCAGTCTCAAGAGTCACGTGAGATACATCCACGCGGAAAATCCGACGATCTACGATTGCACGATGTGCGATTACACGACGAAAAAGCCATGGTGCCTTCAGGAACATTTTACAAGAAGACACACCGAGGAGTACAAGTACGTTTGCAACGTTTGCGGCAAGCATTACAAGAGCGAACGCGATTACAAGGCTCACATGAGCAATCACGACGATGGACCTCAGATATGCGACATATGCGGAAAATCGTATCCGGGCAAGCTCTCCCTGAATTCACATCGCAATTACAAACACGTGGAAAAGACAAAACCATATCAGTGCACTATTTGCAAAAAACGCCTCTTCACGGAGAAGAATCTGAAGGCTCACATGCTGCAGCACAGTCAGTCGCACGTTTGCGAGATATGCGGCATGAAATTCGGCAGAAAATCGGGTCTAACGGTTCACAGCAAGATCCACGCGGAAAAAACTTGCCTCTGCCCAATTTGCGGACGCGCGTTCACCACAGTTGGAACATTGAGAATTCACATGATCACTCATACAGGCGTCAAATCTTACTCCTGCGACGTTTGCGGCTTGAGTTATACCCAGAGATCGGCACTGTTGCTTCACTGGAGGAAGAAACATCCCGAGGCGACGGAAAAACCGCCACCGGTGAAGCTTCCGAATATCGGCGATTTTTTGAAACTCACCAGTTCAAAATGAATTTTTACGGTGTCGAATGCACCGTCTGACTTCTGTACAACAGAAAGATACCTTCATATACGTAACGGAGACAGTTGTACAGATTTTTTTTTTAACTGAAAAAGATTCCAAATACATTTCTGGAAACTTTGGTAAAATTGATGCTGGATCTACAAAGTTTTTTTAACCTTTCGTGGTCGGACGGGGTCAACATGACCCCGTGACTACTTTTATTTTCTCTTCTTTATGCATTTTTTTGAATATGAGGCATCCCACGTCAAGTCAGCCACCCTATTTTTTGAAATCGCCAAAAATCGCATACGAATTTTTAGAAAGTAGTTCTAACTATCAAAAAAATTTGTGATTTTTTTTTCAGATTTTTCAATTACATTTCTTAGCCGAAAAAAAATACAAAAAACTCGTTCGTCCCATTTTGTAACTCGAAAATTATTCATCGTACGAAAAAAAAGTACAACATAAAATTTAAGATTTTCAATGTGTTTTTCACTGAAATTTTTTACAAACTCCTCCGAAAGCTCTATATACCATTTTCGGAGCAAATAACGTTTTGATTTTTTTTCTCAGAAGTGACATCTTCGATTCGTCTGTAGTTTTAACAGTTTTTTACTTGATACATTTACAGACTATTAAAAAATTGGCTTAATGGAGAATCCATTATTTCAAATGCATTTTTATTGATACAATCTATCATTGTAGAGTGATTTAACGAAATAGTGTAGATATTGATATTCTATCATTATTAATCGTAGACAGGGAAAAATAATAAAATGATCTCGTTTTGATACTGCGAAGACGATTCCAGGAACAAAGCAGTATCGTTGCTTCATTCCCAAAAATTATGCCCTGATCGAACTAAAAAAGTACTCATTGACCATAGAAACGTCGCGTCGGTGTATCCAAAGAGGGTAAATTAATTCTTTTTTGCAATCGAGAGACGTGAGTAGCCTTTGACTCAAATTTGAATAGATTTTATCGGTGTACATGAGTCCATTGATGAAGTTTATTAAAATGTACAAAAAGATATTTAAAAAAATTAAAATGAAAAAAGTTTAAAAAATTGAAAAAGTACAAAAAACAAACAAAAATGCGGGCTTTCGAAAATATTTATGGATAGTCTCAACCCTGTTAATGCACAGAGAAATTTGTGTATTCATTTGGGATGAAAAACGCATGGGAAGGAATGGATTCTCCAAGGAGCCAATTTTTTTATAGTCTGTAAATATATCAAGTAAAAAACTGTCAAAACTACAGACAAATCGAAGATGTCAATACTGAGAGAAAAAAAACATCAAAATATTATTTGCTCCGAAAATGACATATAAAACTTTTGGAGGAGTTCGTAAGAAAATGCAGTGAAAAGTACGTTGAAATTCCTAAATTTCATCTTGTACTTTTTTTTCGTACGATGAATAATTTTCGAGTTACGAAATGGAACGAGAAATTTTTGTGTATTTGTTCCGGCTAAAATATGTAATATAAAAATCTGAAAAAAATCACGAATTTTCTTGACAGTTAGAACTACTTTATAAAAAACTATATGCAATTTTTGGTGATTTCAAAAAATGGGGTGGCCGACTTGACGTGGAATTCCTTATATCTAGCTACTTGATTTTTTATAAACTAATTTTTAATACATCGACAAGAATGTTTGAAGGATCTTCTGTAATTTTTTAAGTTTTTCCTGACCGATAATTTGGTCACAATACTTGTTCAAAAATGGACAAGGTCAAATCGACCCAGATAAGTGTGATCACGGAGGGTTCAACAAATATTCACGGTTGAATCGCCAGTGAAAATTTTGCACTGCAGCCATGCTTCTTCTCATAACGATGAAAAATGTTCATGGATTTTCCACAAAATATCAACTGGTTTTCCATAATTTCCAATTTGCATTTCCGTAGAATGTGTGGAGAAACAATCCGCAATTATTGTCTGATTTTGGTGATTCGGAGCTCGTTTTCGTTCGAAATCATGGAAATCTGTTGAAAATTTAAGAATTATTTTGAAGAAAATAGAAGTACTCGAAAAAACTTTCCTCCGTATGCGTTAGTTTACCTCAAATTTTTTCAGAATAAATCGATGAATGTTGAAGAAGAAATTTGACAACGAAAAATTGCTCCATTGTAATTTTGCTACAATGATACTGAAGCGATTAAATGAAACCCTTTGGAATAATGATTCATGGCCAAAAGGGTTGGTTTAAAATTCTAAAAAAAAAAAAAAAACTCGTCAGTCTCCTCCACGCTTGTAAATGTATTTCAGCGTTGAGAAGAAAAATTTGAGATAATGAGGGTTCAGAATTGACACTGGTATTCCAAAGTGTCAATGAAATTATATATATATATATATATATATTTATAGGGTGTTAGTAAAACGAAAAGACGATAAAGGAACAAAAATTGTATCATTTAACGTTAATGTAATTAATCGTCCGAAGACACGGACAATGTAATTTCGTGTCTGATTATCAGCTTACCTCATAAGTATCGATTGTCACCTGAGATAAGAAACAATAAAGAATAAAAGTTTTAAATATTCTTCGACAATTGGGACCCCATTAAACATTAAAATAATTTTCCCCCTCCACTTAATTACTTCTCATCTCCACAATCAGATCATAGAGTACGATAAAAACTTACATCGCTTAGGATTAACAATGCAAATATTTTTCTTTTGATCGATTCCCTGACCCAATTACAAAAAAAAAAAAATCGTAGGCAAGGATATCTACTCGCACAGCCCAGAGATAAAGTATTATCGAACAGTAATTAACGCAAATTCTGTAATTTTCTTCTTTTATAGGCTCAATGACGCAAAGAAGATCGGTCGTCGAAAGCAGATTGTGCCAGCGAGAAGTGTGCGAAAATTGGAAAATTCGGACAAAGTTAGCAGGAGTCGAGAAGAGCACGGAAGTCCGTCCGATTCGTGGAGGATCGAGAAATCATCGAGTCTCAAATCGATAAGGACGAAGAGGAGGACATCGGCATCGAGCAGAACGGAAGTGGAAAATTCGGAAAAATCGATACCAGCGAAGAAGCGTAAAATAGCGAGAAAGAGTCTGACGAGGAAGAAGTTCCACGACGACGAAGAAAGTAGCAAAGATTCCGGGGATAGTACAAGTTCTCACGAGGAATGGCAAAAGCCCGCTACGAAAGCGGAAAGATCATTGAAAAACTCGGTTAAATCGGTGAAATTGGAAAAACCCGAAGAACCCGATTTTTATGATTGTGAAACGTGCGGCAAAAGATTTACCCAACGTCGTCGTTATCGTCAGCACGTTGCTATTCACAATGACACCAGAATTTACGAATGTTCGACGTGTCTGAAAAAATTCAAATGCAACGCCAGTCTCAAGAGTCACGTTAAATACATCCACGATGAGAATCCAACGATTTACAATTGTCCGATGTGCGATTTCACGACGAAAAAACCATGGTGCGTTCAAGAACATTTCACGAGAAAGCACACCGAGGAATACAAGTACGTTTGCAACGTCTGCGGCAAGAATTACAAGAGCGAACGGGATTACAAGGTCCACATGAACAATCACGACGATGGACCGCAAATTTGCGACATATGCGGAAAATCGTATCCGGGAAAATTGTCCCTCTATTCCCATCGTTATTACAAGCACATGGTAAAGTCGAAACCGTTTCAGTGCACGTTATGCAAAAAGTGCCTTACATCGGAAAAAAATTTGGAGGCTCACATGCTGCAGCACAATCAGTCGCACGTTTGCGAAATATGCGGCATGAAGTTCGCCAGAAAATCGGGTCTAACGGTTCACAGCAAGATCCACGCGGAAAAAACTTGCCTCTGTCCAATCTGCGGACGAGCTTTCACGACGATGGGCACACAAAGAATTCACATGATCACTCATACCGGTGTAAAATCTTACTCCTGCGATATTTGCGGACTGAGTTACACGCAGAGATCGGCACTTTTGCTTCACTGGAGGAAGAAACATCCGGAGGCCACCGAACCACCGCCACCAGTTAAACTTCCCAATATTGGGGATTTCATGAAACTCGCCAACGTCGATTGAGATCGATTGTCCAATCAGGCTAACACGGTTTTGGAACTATATCTCGAGAATCAATTATTAAAATTCGTTTCACACGTTTTAATCTTGTTTTAAGCCTTAATGGTCCCATTGGGGTTCAAATGACCCCAGCGATTTTCAAAAGTATAACTCAGTCAAAAATAGAGAAATTCACAATTTTTTTTCTTGTACTAAAATTTTTATTTTTGTTGACAAACCAATTGGCCCGATTTTTAAAATGTTTTTGGCGTCTGCTAGTATTTTTTTTATTCAAATATTCAAATAGTGACCCCTAGACCGTGCGGTAAAAAATCGACATTTTTTTTTTCGGTTGCATCCACCAAAAAAAGGTGAATTATGGTAAAAAATGAAGAATTCCCGAAGAAGAGCTTCAAAAAAAAAAATTATTTCGAACGGCGCATTGCATTTGAATATTTTCCATAAGAATAACACAGGAAAATATTGGCACTTCTGAACTCCGTAGTAGAACTCTTCAGAAAAAAATCTTACAAAAATGTCATTATGATATTCTGATAGAGAATTCAATTCCCTACAAAAAAAGTCCTTACGAACAATTAGCTTGGAACAACCGTTCAAGTGGTATCGCTGTTTATTGGGCATAGTGCAAAGTCATCGACAGAAATACCCCAATTGCAAAAAACAGACTCATAAAAAAAGGAACGATGATTATTAAGCATTACAATGTAAAAACAAATTATTTTATCTTATTAAACCAAATTCGTTCAATAAAACTTTTCGAAACACGATCAATGATGGACGTCGTTTCTTTTATATTTCTTGTTGTACTTGATTCTTTTTTGTATCAGAGAAATATTTTGACAACGATTCCATGCAAAATGTATGTTAGAGCAGAACATCCCCTACAAAAAAAAACCCGAAAGTTTTTTCGTAAAGCGAAAAATTCGATTTTTCAGCCTTTTGATTTTTTTCCATCAATTCAATTTCAGACAGCGATACCACTTGAACGGTTGTGTTCCAAGCTAATTGTTCGTAGGGACTTCTTTTGTAGGGAATTCAATTCTGTATCAAAATATCATAATGACATTTTTGTGGGATTTTTTTCTGAAGAGTTCTACTACGACGTTCAGAAGTGCCAATATTTTCCTGTGTTATTCTTATAGAAAATATTCAAATGCAATGCGCCGTTCGAAATAATTTTTTTTTAAGCTCTCCTTCGAGGATTCTTGATTTTTTACCTTAATTCACATTTTATTTCGTGGATGCAAAAAAAAAATATCGATTTTTTTCCGCACAGTCTAGTGACCCCATGGGACCGTTATGAAATTCCTAGATAGTGGGACCGTTACGGGTTAATGCTAGTTTTACCATAAATGAGTTGTATTGTCTTTTAATTTTGAGGTAGCTGCAATATTGGGAACGATTATTTACAATTTTCCATTTTACTGATCGATTTTATGAAATCAACGGGAATTAATTGAATGTACATAAGGGTGACACTGTTTTGAACCTCTTTTCCATAAAGTGATGGAACATACCCATTGGTCTATGGGTATTTTTTTTTTTACGATGAAGGAACGAGAAGAGCAAAAAAATTAATGAGAATCCATTTTTTTGAAATAATGTCAATCTCTCCTCATTTTTTAAAATATCTTTTTTAATTGTCGTGAAAAAAAATAATAGAAAAATACACTTTTAGCACGTGAAAGGACATTGATTCGAAGCATATCTTATCCAAGAAGAATTTATTTGGGTGTAAAAATTAAAAAAGCTCATATTCTTTAACTTGCTCTATCTTCATGAATTTGTAATTTTATTGAGTTCCAAGACCGTGAATTTTTATCTGTCGAATAAACTTCATTGAGCAACAAAATATAAAAATAAGGCCCTTAACCTGACTACAGTACCCATTTATACATAAACACACACACACACACTAACAATAACAATATGATTCGGACCAGCGGATGAAGAAATCTTCATCCAATGTCACATTTTCAATGGATGAAAAAAGAAAGTCATGCATACAGACCCAAATATTATACAAAAAACGTCGTTATCGAAAAATGACAAAAAAAGGACAACAAAATATTGTATCCTAGAATGTTTCTTTTTTTTTTGTAATCAATTTTCGGTATGCATCGAATGTGTAATTTCCTGTAAGATTAAAAACAAAATTAAGGATTAAGCATCATTGTTCCATCAAAGAAACGCTAGAAGTAACGAGTATCGATGAAATAAATTATTCGACATAACATGGAGGCCCCATTTTCTTTTTTTTTATCGGCATCGCTCGATGAGACGATGGAAACTGTTTTCCACTGTGACAGTCCATTTAACGTTAAGCATTTTATTTTATTTTTCGAAAAACCAATTCGACGTAAAATGATTCCAGGAGTAAGTAATTTTCCGCAATCTTTGTGCGGGTACAATGACCTTTGTGCGAACTCGTACTAATTCATTGTATTTTTTGTTCTAGAAGCGCCCTCGTGCTCGATGAATTTGTGGCAGAAGGCTCCGTGGACGATGTTGACGACGCGGAGGACGAAAATTTCGTTAAAACGGATTTAACGAACAATTCGATACTTTGGGGACGTGCGGAAATGAATTGGGATCGATCATCGGCGCGATTGGATCGTAATTCGTTGAGATCAAAATTATCCTACATCGATGATCCTCTGGAAGCATCCTCGAGCATCAAGATCGAGATGGACGGGGACATAAGATCCCTCCTGGAACCGTTTGATCCCAAGGCAGCTAAAAACGTGACCGACGGGTCATCGACGGCATCAGGAAGAACGAGGAACATCGTTTGGTACAACTGTGGAAGATGCTGCATCAAATTTCCCCTCGAGAGTATGCTCAATCGTCACAAAATCTTGAGTCATCTGGACCGTGATCCAACGAGACGAATGAAGAAACCGTCGCGTTTGTCCCTCTCAAAATCTCAGAAGAACAAAGAAACGGCGGAAGAAACGAACGACAAGGAAAAGGGCGTTGAAACGGAATTGGCGATTGAAAATTCAGCGAATATCAAAGCACCAACTTACACCTGCAATTTTTGTGATTTCACGTGTGACAAATGCGCCACATTGATATCACATTTGTCATTCAATCACGACGTCATGATTCTACCGGATGCCGCTTCTGTGAATGCGGAAACGACGAATTCCGAAGTTTCAGAAGCGAATGAACGGGACATCAATGATGCAGAAATCATCGATACGACGAAGCTGAACGACGAAACAACGGAAGACAATTATGCTTGCAAAATTTGTAACTTTATTTGCAAAAAACGTTCGACACTCTCGTCCCACGTGAGTCGCAAGCATTCCGCGATGAGGGACGATGATACAAAAATCGACGACGACGACGACGACGACGACGAAGATTATTTTCCCGACGAAGATGTCGTCGATGAGGTTTCAACGAGAAGAAAACGGGGAAGCGAAAAATTGTCGATAACGCGTATATTCGAGTGCAACGGTTGCAGCTTCGAGTGTTCAAACAGGCGTACATTGAGCTCTCACAAGCGTCGTCATCACTCGTTGAAAGCAGCCAGATTCGACATTTATTCTTGCAACGAGTGTGCCTTCAAGTCCGAGAAGAAGACATCGCTCTATTCTCACATAAAGAGAAAGCACAAATCAACGAGCATTCCTCAGGATGTTCTACCGGAAATGTTCTATTGCAATCAGTGCGATTACAAGAACAAAAATAAATACGAGCTCAAGGTTCACGTTGCGCGAAAACATACGGAAGATTTTAAATATTCCTGCGAGACGTGCGACAAGAAGTTCAAGGTCAAGGGCGACCTTACGAATCACGTGAGATTCAGTCATCGCGAGCAGCCGGTTATCTGCGACGTTTGCGGTAAAACCTGTCTCAACAGTAATTCCCTCTACGTTCACCAAAAGTTTGCTCATTACAAGGCCAAGTATCAGTGCGAATTGTGCAAAAGACGAATGGTCAGCCAGGTCAACCTTGATGAGCACATGCTGCGACAGCATGAGAAACGCGAGAGCGTCGTTTGCGAGGAATGCGGCAAAACTTTTACCCGAAACAGCAGATTGAAGATACACATGAGAATACACACCGGTGACAAACCGTACGATTGCAAAGTATGCGGCAAAAATTTTGCCCGGAGAACCGCCCTGAAGCAACATTTGCTCATACACACCGGAATGAGGCCTTACGTCTGCGACGTTTGCGGCAAAGCTTTCACCCAAAAGCCCGGATTGATAAGCCATCGAAAGTGTCATCCTGGTCCTTTGCCACCGTTGCCGAGAGTTCCCATCGATCACATACTCAACGACGTTCTCAGATCCGATTCGTGATCTGCTTTTTTCTTCTCTCAATTTGTTATTTGTCCTCGTTTCTTTGACCGCGAGGAA
Organism: Alloplasta piceator; assembly: GCA_946863875.1. Taxonomy (NCBI): domain Eukaryota; kingdom Metazoa; phylum Arthropoda; class Insecta; order Hymenoptera; family Ichneumonidae; genus Alloplasta; species Alloplasta piceator. The sequence continues at coordinate 3,861,129 of OX333074.1, forward strand.
ACGCGGAGTCGATGAAGAGAGGAAAAAGAAGAAAGCGAGGAAGAACTACAATGAGGGGAGAATTTTGTTTCAGGATTCGTCAGGGCTATTGTCCTTTTGTATTGGATTGATAAAATAAATTGTTCGTTGAATAATTCGAGAGATTTCCTTCATATGGAATTCATTGCGATTGATAGATCTTGTTTGTGAAGAAATGTTTGAAGATGATAGACTTTGTTGCATTATTGGAATGTGTTCGATTGTACGGTTTAAAATTCAAAATAATAGTCAACTTCCGGTCTTGATATACTCGGATTTTAATGTAGAGTTTTGAAAAAAAAATTCTGTTTTCTTTCTTGTTTTTGTTTGCCTTATGCTTTTGTAAAGAATCGAAGTAAACAATGTAAGGGGAGTCTCAAGATCTCTAATAAAATAGAGCAAAACAATCTTACACATCCTTCTCGAAGAACTACTTGATGAAGTACAAAGGATTAACGGGTTTAGTTGCACTTTTCAATTTTCCATCTCATCAGTACACATTCCAGACAAATGTGTCGAAAAATTTATCTTCCCTCTAAAAGAAGATAACGATGCAATTCCCTATTTTTTGTTTTCTTTAATCAAATGCAAATAGAGTTTTCGTACTCGTTTAAAATTGACGTTAGAAAACTAGCACAGGGTCTTTAGGAGGGCAAATCTTCTACAATCTTCAAAAAATCAATTTCTTTTTTATATTTCAAAACAACAATGTATTAAGAGTATATCGGCAAATCTAGACGTCGAAAAGTGCAATATTTTAGCTTGAACGTGTCCGAAACACCGCCATTTGATTTTGCTGAAGAAAAAAAAAATTTTGAACACTTGAAAGTGGTAATAAGATAATGTCCGATTTTCAAAATGATGCGATTATTTTATCATCTTTGAAAAAATGCATCAAAAAGGGCTCGTTTTAGGACGTTTAAATGGTGTTCCCTCTTAAATAGCCAATTTCTTCACCTCTGAATAACTTTATCCGGCAGATATCCTGTAAAAACTTTTAAAATACATTTTTCACGAAAATGCCTTTGTCAACAAAAATCTAATCGTAGACAAAGACAATAAAAATGATAATCCGGCTATTTCCATCTTTTATCGAAGTCAGCTCGGCCACAATGTTTATTTTTTAATTCCATCAAGTTGTACCCGAGAAGAAATATTTGAAAATAACTTCCGACTAACGACACCAGGCGGAGCCACCGTCCGAGCGCTCGTCAGTGGCGACCTGCGGCGACCTTGAAGACTTCCGTCCACTTCCGCCAGTGCCAGTTCGCGCCACAGCTGTAATGTCTTTGTTTTTGCTGTCCTTTGTGTATCATTATCGCATTTTTCGTGTTGAATTAATAAATATAAATCTTGTTGAATCTTACATTACCTGGTGTGAAGTGACATTTAATGTGGTAAACCCTCTACAAAGCTTTAACTTCCCCTAAAAACCAGTTATTCGACCTCCAGGTATCTGCTACATATATACAAACCAGCTATCTCTCTCGCACTTCTAGGTCACATGGTACGCTCAAATGCGCAACAAAGTCACGAAATATATCTTAAAGCGTGTGGTTTTTAATAATTTGTTTGGTCAAAAGTGTCGCTCCTTTAAACTTAAAAATGAAATCGATCAATCAGTTTTTTAAAACTTCCTCAATGTTCATGTTAAAATTCCATTTTGTCACGCTTATCGTCAATATTGCATTCTAACCTCAACTTCACGAAGCTATTACCATAAACAAAACTAATGAAGAAGATAGAATCGATCCATCGATTTTTTAATAACGTATTAAAAAATTGCAAAATTATTTGTGAACATTTTTGTTGCTAAGAATTTATTGATGTTCAATTTTTCGCCAAGAAAAAAGAAAATTTACCAGTTTTTTTATTATGAAACGTAACAAATGTAAAGAAGAATATTCTATTCATGATGATTCAATGCATAGAGGAATGGAAAAGATCTCTTGAATGATGAAAAACCAATGAACTAGTATTTTTTAATAGTAATACATCAATGAAGAAGATGATATAAGTATGATATTTGATAGAAATAATTCAAGAAATCTTTCTCCTTTGTTGACCTTGGATGCACTGCCATATCAGTTCGAATTTTTCAATTCAGTTATCCAATATGGTTTGCTTCGATTATCATCGATGAATGTACATGAAGTTTACAAGAAAACACATTATTTCCTGATTGTGATCATTGTTAAGTTTCTTTTACTTTTCTTCTGATAAATCGATCTTGCACAAGCTGCTCCATACATTTTTTTTATCACTGCTGTATTACACTAAAAATTAGCAAACGGAGAATTTTGGGAATTTAAAAATACTTATAATATTAACTTCTCCGGTGTATATGTTTGTCTTTTCTCAATTTCGCTTTTCTTTCTACAATGCTTTTGTAACAGCCTTTTGACCAGCTGGATCAAAATATATTTTTTCCAAAAACTGTTCAAAATTCTCTGCAAAGATTACAATTTGAAAACAAAGTGTTTTCTCGTGCTGCTGTAAAATTACATCTGTCAAGATGCTGCTAAAACAGCGAAATTGAAAAATAAATCATTTTTGCGAATCATTCCAATAAACACTGAAATATTTTATGATATAGGAATATTGAAACTCATACGTCTCTATCACCAAACGTCATTCCTCGATCAGGCAGTTGTAAAAAAAATCCTACATGCTCCTGCAAGATTTTTTTTTTTAGGAACAATAAAGTTACAAGT